>OX244261.1:17392733-18654399 GCA_945867215.1 Epinotia demarniana
ACAATAAAACTTGGCATAAGCAACTATCATAAATCAGTGCTGTCGCGAATCAAGTCAGTTGATGATATCACGAGGACTAACTCATGGTCGGAGCGTGTAATACTGCCTTAAGAGATTATTTACTCTGTGGTTAGGTTGTGTTATACATGTCATTGACGGTATATGAATAATGTCTTTTACGTATTTAAAACCCATTCATGGCCACGAACCACGAAGAAGCGTACACAACACGCCGGGCCACCATACAAACCGTTTTCAGCTAAAACGTGTGACTCAGCTTATGGGTCTCGGGGCCTGGCGCGAACGTCAAAGAAATTGCCGCTTATGAATCCGGTCCGTTGGACAATATTATGCAACATTTTTAGTAACCCGCTGTTTACTGTTCATATTAAAATATATATATTTACTAATTTGTTGATATTTGTAAGAAACTAAGAATGAACATTTTAAAGCCTAATCAGAAATAGATGATCATTGTCAAGAGGGCGCTGTTATTTTCATACAATTATAGGGTCATGTAAATATTTCTCACACACTGTTGTGATAATACAATATACCATTTAGTTGGTGACAGTTTAAGCCGCCCTGTTTTAATAATGAAACAAAAAAAATTGGCATGGTAATAAGTTTGGTCCTTAGAAATGTTGCTTGCTACCATCCAAACAGTAATCCATTGTAAAAAGGTACAATTTGCAACGAGTTTCGTCATGAAATAAGCTTTAAAACCAAGGTATAAAGTTTATTTTTGCGTGCTATGAAGATATGTGTAGTTTTTACAATTAGCGCCAGGCCACGGTGACCCATACCTTGAGTCATGTCAATAACTTCAGGCATACATATATTTTTGATATTTTTGAAATGTAGATTTATCCATTTGCTTGGGACACGTATGTATCTCGAATTTCAGAATATTTACTATATTACACTTCTAGTAAACCAAAATTGAATATTCTAGACCCTGTTTCACTAAAAAAAACATGTTTACAATTATGTTTTTCAACATGCCTTATAAAGATGGTTGTTAGCTGAAATTATACTTATATTATTTCGTCATATTACGTTTTGTTTATGTTTAAATCAGAATTTATTCACGACTCACATGTGAGTCACGGGCCCTGCGCGACTTTTAACATGACCCATACGCTGAGTCACGGGCCCTGAATGGGTTAAAGTGACCTAAATTTCGTTCATAGTGGAAAATTTAAATTGATCGAAATGAGGAATTTCGTTAGCGGACGTTTCTGCTTCATAAACATTTAATGTTAAAAATGGGGTAGCGCATTGTTACTAACGATTCTCAATGTAACTTGAGACGTTGGTGCCGTTTCAGAAGTTACTTAGGTAGATGTCGCTACGAGCCTCCTTAAGGTGTAAATACAATAGTGGAAGGGATTGAAAGATTCGTCGCCATTAGCGGACCCACGGTAGCTCAATTGGGAGAGCGATGGACGGATTCCCGAGGTTGTGGGTTCAAAACCCGCTCGTGGCCAATAATTTTTAAATTTTCCACTATGATCGAAATTTGGAATTTCGTTAGCGGACGTTTCTGCTTCATAAACATTTAATGTTAAAGTGACCTCTTTTATCGTCCACCATGGACTGGCGAGGATCGAAGTACGCTGAAGTAATCTCAATCTAAGGAATTGAGGACTACGCTGCTAGTTTCTCGTGAAAGCTACTTGTGGTTTATTCTTAGTCCTTTCGTTTTATCGTGCTGCTATGGTTGTGGTATATAATCTAAGTACGTATTCAAGATGTTTTATACTAGTAGTATTTCTGATCCCTGTGTAACGTAATGACAATTGACCATCGTAACAACATGCTAACGTAACCTAAGAACATAGTTACTTCTGAGAGTTCTGAGAAAACGTATGCCCAAGCAAGACGTAATAGCTTTTAGTGTGTCAACCTTGTTGTTCTCCATTTCTATACGAGCTAAAGAGCTGTGTATGTGAAGTCCCCAATCCGCACTGGGCCAGCGTGGGGACTACTGCCCGTTCCCTCTCATACATGAGAGGAGGCCTGTGCCCAGCAGTGGGACGTATATAGGCTGATGATGTGTGTGTGTGATGTGTAAAGAGCTGCCCGTCCGTGTTTCGGATGGGAGTTCAGTTTGGTGAGTGACTGCAGAGTACTCTGAGGTAAAGCCTGGCCAGGTAGCGAGACCGTACCATGCGTGAGCCGTGACGGACCAGATTCCAATATGAGCAGGACAGGACCGTATACGTGTACGTGAGCTTTGTGTCCCAGACTATTATCCTTTACAGTAAGACCAGATAGAGGTGATGCTGCAAGGATTGAATTATCCTGTGTGGTACAAGGATTGAATACCCTGTGTGGTACAAGAATTAAGGCCCGGAAGGCAAAGGGTGAAGACCCTGTGAGGTCCATGACCCTGTGAGGTCCAGCATGCTTAGGGACAGGCATGGCCGTTATCGGCATTGATTATCAGCCGCGTCTTATCTACACAGACAAAATGTGTGGATAGCAACTGCACCCTTAGGATTATAAGTTGTACAAGTAACAAGTTGTTACTTAAGATGAAAGATAATGCTCGTTGACAAGTACAGACATACATAAATTAGGACCTGACAATTGTAAGTTAAATCACCCGGATAATTTAATATATTTGGATATACAGGGTGTTTGCTCCATCGTTTGCCAAATTAAAACGGCAGGTAGGTTGGATCATGAGCTATCTTCTCCGGCATCCAAAAAAATTTTGTGCCCACTGGTACTTTTTTTGTATACTTTTAAAATAATTTAGATTTTTTTATATGTTTACGCGTTTCAACTTGAATAAAAAAAAACGAGGAAGTAGTAGAGCCAATTTTTTTATTTTATTGTAATGTGTAATGTTGTACGGTTACATCAAAGTCTACTTATTTTTTTATTAACCCTCAATAAAAAATGAGATTCAAGAATTTCGTCTTGGGTAACTTTGATTAGCAATTAAAAAAAAAACTAAAAATGGCAATGTTCTTAAAATTCTTTGAAAAAGTTCCTTAGTCTGTCCTCTTTCTAATGATGTGCAATAATGCCAAAAAACCTTCAATGAACTTTATTCATTTGCCAATTTTGTGTAAGGGACGCACTAGGCTCGTAACCGCCAAGCGATAAAAAACATACTTTCGCTAAATACGAGTAGTAGATAAGCAAGACTTGCAGATTGACGACGAACGCACGCGTAGCATCTGAAAGGCTACCGCGAAACGAAAATAAATTTCGTTCGCTATCTCCCTCTCTGTCGCTCGAAGTTGCAAGTGTGACAGAGAGGGAGATACATCTGGGTTTGTAATCAAATTTCCTCTTTAATAACGACGAATGTGAGATAAATCTTTATGAATTTCTGTAATCATAATCCAGATTCCTGTTTGCAGGAAAACCTTTTTTTTTTGAATCACGATTGGTCTATGGGCACAACAGCTAGTAATTGACACAACTCATTAAAAAAACGCAATGCCGCGAATTTTCACTCTACTAAATTTAAAGAGATTTTTGGTTTTTTTACTGTTTCTGTTAATCTTGTTATTGTTGAGTTTTGGTTTTTTGTTATTGGCTACATTCACGAATGAAGAATATGCGGACATTTTGATGGCATACGGAAAAGCTAATGGTGTTGCACGACTGCGCAAAGAATGTACCAGGAACGATTCCCTAATAGACGCTTACCAACCCGCAACACGTTTCAAAAACTTACCGACGCTTACGCGAAACTGGGAATTTGCCCATCAATGAAGTAAGTAACCATAAGTACGATTATTAACAGAAACAGTAACAAAACTAAAAAACTTTTTAAGATTAGAAGAGTGAAAATTCGCGGCATTACGTTTTTTTTAATGAGTTGTGTCAACTACTAGTTGTTGTGCCCACACGCCTATCGTGATTCAGAAAAAAAAGGTTTTCCTGCAAACAGGAATCTGGATAATGATTTCAGAAATTCATAAAGATTTATCCCACATTCGTCGTTATTAAAGAGCAAATTTGGTTACAACCCCAGATGTATCTCCCTCTCTTTCGCACTTGCAACTTCGAGCTACAGAGAGGGAGATAGCGAACGAAATTCATTTTCATTTCGCGGTAGCCTTTCAGATGCTACGCGTGCGTTCGTCGTCAATCTGCAAGTCTTGCTTATCTACTACTCGTATTTAGCGAAAGTATGTTTTTATTCGCTTGGCGGTTACGAGCCCAGTGCGTCCCTTACACAAAAATATTAAAGGTTTTTTGGCATTATTGCACATAATTAGATAGAGGACAGACTAAAGAACTTTTTAAAAGAATTTTAAGAACATTGCCATTTTTAGTTTTTTTTTAAATTGCTAATCAAAGTTACCCAAAACGAAATTCTTGAATCTTGATTTTTTTTTGAGGGTTATTAAAAAAATAAATAGACGTTACTTGCCAATATTTTTGAGTTTGATGGAGCCGTACAACATTACACATTACAATAAAATAAAAAAATTGGCTCTAAGTACCACTTCCTCGTTTTGTTTTATTCAAGTTAAAACGCGTAAACATATAGAAAATTTCAAAATTATTTTAAAAGAATACAAAAAAAATACCAGTGGACACAAATTTTTTTTGGAGGCCGGAAAAGATAGCTATTGACCCAACCTACCTGCCGTTTTAATTTGGCAAACGATGGAGCAAACACCCTGTATAAGACACAGATAAGATAACATAGCATAGCATAGCAGTATGACATAGATAAGATCTTCCCTATGTAGATATAAAGTTAACAAGAGACGGTATAAAGATGAGGTCCATCCATAGTTGCTCGACCGGTGGGCGAGAACATGAGATGGACACAGTATAGTAGAAAGTGGAGGTATATGGTTGCTCGACCGATAGGCGAGAACCTGGACAGTAATATACAGTGCACACACCTTATGTGACTAACATATCATAGTACAAGGAACTCACTTACTTACTTACTCCGTTGGCTCGGCGACCCAAAATGAATCTTGGCCTCCGACACGAGAGTGCGCCATTTTTCTCGGTTCTGCGCCAACTCTTGCCAATTGCAGATTTGGAGCTCGCGCAGATCCGCCTGGATAATGTCACTCCATATCCGATACCTTGGACGTCCGACAGGGTGTCGACCTACCGGACGGCCTCGGTATGCTCTCTTGACTTTGCGATCTTCCTCCATTCTCTCCAGGTGACCAAGCCAGCGGAGTCTGTGAGATTTGATCTCTCCTAAGATGTTAGGTTCAGCCACCAGACATTCTATCTCCAGGCTCTTTAGGACTCTCCAGCTTCCGTCCGGTCTTTGCTTTGGGCCGAGAATATTACGAAGGATCTTTCTTTCGGCGACTAGTAACATATTCTCTTCTTTAAGTGTCAGTGTCCATGCTTCGCATCCGTACATAAGGATTGGTCGTTTTATGGTCTTAAGAATACGGATTTTGGCGGCTTTATTTAGAAGTTTAGACACACTCCCTTTATGAAGGGAAGCACGGCATCTCAAGGTGATCTGTATTCGGATGTTAATTTCTTCGCTGCGGGTGTTGGTATTTGTAACGGTACAGCCCAAGTATTTGAAATCCGTTACACCTCTGTATGTAATATCGCCAATCTATCTTGCGGTTGAGTACGAGTATTTTAGTATCTATCGTTTCATGTGGAGATATTAAGAGCGTCTTCTGCAATGAGACCTACAGATTCCAGCACCTCATCCATTGATGCTCCCAGCAAGGCCAGATCGTCTGCGTACCCTATCACCTTATGCCTTCCATTAAGTTCTAGACCTCCTTCAAGTGCTAATTCTTTCCTAAGGACATATTCTAAGACTAGATTGAAAAGCATAGGCGACAGGGCATCGCCCTGTTTTAGACCTGGTAACCACTGTAAAGTCGTCAGTCAATTCCCCCTCAACCCGAACCACCGTTTTACTTTCCTTGCTAGCAACCTGCACCATGTTGACCAGTTTATTGGGGATGCCAAAATTTCTTAAAATGGTGAAAAAGTACAAGGAACTGGCAGTACTTATGTAATTGAGATGCGTGTTACGACGACCATTAATATAGCTACATGGAGAAAAGTATCTCGCGTTGTTTAGCAGTTAGAACTAGCGTGTGCCAAGTTCTAAGGCCCCTAAGTGACGGTGTTTTCATATAACACTCAACCAACAGGTGGGGCCAGCCGTCAGAAGCAAAGCAGATGTAGGTATCTATGGACTGCGTTAGATGATTTAAGGTAGGATTCAAATTTCCTATTCTTAGTTCATGTTTGAACCTATCGTGGCGCTCTCAAGCTTAACGCAGTCTAATTATATTATAGGGGAAGATAGTATAGTATCGGACACATTTTAGTTCTAACAAATAAAGTCTTGAAATTGGAGACATTAAAATCATTTTAAATAATAATTGTGCACATTGAAGTTCATTCGTTATACCGTTTTGGTAAAAAGTATAATAACTTTATCGATAACCGACTTATATCAATTATTATTTTATAAAAACTTAGTATACTATCGGACATCATGCGATAGTATCGGACAGTATACTTAAAAAGCCAAAAAATATATAGCCTAATAATCGTGAGAAAAGGTGAATACCTACTTCTTATAAATATCTTGCAAACATGTTCGTCAAGGGAGTGATTAAAAAAATTAAGAAGAAAGGTAAATATACAGTAACTCTTTAAGTATCGGACAGTTTGGTTTAGTAGTGGTTTAGTAACGGACAGTTTGGATTAGTAACGGACATCTTATTATTTTAGTATTATTATTTATTATTTATCGATATTAAATAAGAGACGAACGTAAGGAGGTACCTAACACTACTGGTAATAAAAAGTCTACTAAACTTGTTGAGTATTGTTTAATTACAGTTTTTTAAAGTAATTGTTCAACACCTATAATAGGTTTCCCTCTCTGTCATACTTGCGAGTTCCTACTTGAGAGCGAAAGAGAGGGAAAACTTCGAATGCCGTTCGCGGTAGGCCCTCAGAGCTGGGTGAACTAGTATTTTACACAACCGCCGGCAACAAGAAAATGTTTAGGCACACAATCTTCTTAATATTGTATTGTCATGTCATTTGAACTACCTGCACAAGTACCTATACAAAATTTCAGATTGAACTGACGACGTGATGCTAAAATTTACTTGCAAGATTTGTACCGGAAATCATCACCTAGTAACTTGTAATAATTAAATAAAAAATTAATAAAATAAAAATGATTTATTTAGGGTAAAATAGTACAATTAGTGTAGATATAATCTAATTAAGCTATTAACATCAAAACTTACTTCTAGCAGGATTATTGATGTACAATATTAATAAATTACGTCTAAAAGAAATGGTCCTAGGGGCTAATATACAACTTTATTGCCTAAACTAGGTTACAGTTGTAATCTGTGTTTTAGGCATAAGTGACCTTTGTTTTATATACATATTGCCTAAGTAATCTAAACATACCTCGCCTCAAGGAAACAAAAATATATTTAACAAAAATAAAGCTTGCGATTGCATGGACTATATTTCGTCGTAGGTCAGGGTTAGCAACCATGCTGTTATTTTAGTTTGACATACTTTGCTATTTTGATCGTACACGAAACAGTGGTTATTTATTTTATTATAAAGAAAAGGGCCTAGGAAAGAGAAGAAACTGTGAGTAAAAGCGTGTTTAGTGCGAACTCGCTTAAAAATTATATCCATCCGTCTTTTGGTGTGCATATTAGGGTTGTAGCAAGCTAACTTGTGCTGTTTTAGAATTACACTCCTGATGAAGAGTTGTCGAACTGTTAGTACTTTACATGATTGGTACAATTCCGTGGTCGGATAATAAAACGGACGGAAGGTAGCCACTTTCAAAATGGCTCTTTGAGCACGTTCAAGTGTCAATAGAATGGTCTTCGCAGCCCCACCCCATGACGTTATACAATATGTTAGTATAGATTGACACAAAGCCGAATATATCCGATGAATGAGTTCTTTGTTAGCAACGCTTCTTAGCTTTTTAAAGACAAAAATAAGTTTACGTACTCTAGCAGCAAGAACGTGTATGTGGCTTCGAAAATTCAGGTTCGAATCAATCATTATGCCAAGATATTTTATGGTGTCAACCTTTGATAGAGCAGGACATGTATTACATACCTGTTGATTAGCAAGAAAGCAATGGTGAGCTCGGATTGTGTCATTGTGGGATGGTTGTACAGATTTTCTCATAGAAAAAGCCATGTATTTAGTTTTTTCAGCATTGAGGGTAAGTAAATTGTGCTTTAGCCAATTAGTAACTTTACAGAAACCTTTTTGAGCATAGTCGTATGCATCCGCCCAACTACTAGCCGAGAACAATAGCACTGTATCATCGGCATATGATATTAGTGAGCCATGGTTTAATTGAAGGTCACAAAGGTCATTAATGAAAATGAGAAACAGGGTCGGTCCCAAAATGCTACCCTGGGGGACTCCAAAATCAACCATGTGGTTTGCACTTATGTAGTTGGCAACCTTGACACACTGCAAGCGGTTGCTGAGGTAATCCTTGAACAAACATAGCTGCTTGTCCCTGATTCCTATCTGCTCCAGCTTGCTAAGTAATATTGGGACAGACACCGAATCAAAAGCCTTAGCAAGGTCAAGGAAGATAGCTAAAGTTTTCTGTCCTTGGTCCAATTTAGAGGTTACATTTTTACGACCGGTTACAGGTTTTGACGACCGGTTAGCCTAGTGGGTAGTGACACTGCCTACGAAGCTGAAGGTCCTGGGTTCGAATCCCGGTAAGGACAAATATTTGTGTGATGAGCATGAATATTTGTTTCTGAGTCTTGGATGTTTTCTATGTATTTAAGTATTTATATCTATTAAATATATCGTCGTCTAGTACCTGTAACACAAGCCTTATTGAGCTTACTATGGGGCTAGTGCGATTTGTGTAAGATTGTCCCCTAATATTTATTTATTATTTATTTATTATTTTATTTTTAATATTTACATAATCAGTAAGTCTTAAAACTGCATCATTTGTCGACTTTTTCGCTCTAAAGCCAAATTGGTGGTCAGAGAGTCTTGATTGTGCTCAAGGAAATGAATAAGCCGTTTGTTTATAATTTTTTCTAGTATCTTAGATAAAGCTGGAAGTATGGAGATAGGCCTATAATTATTAATGTTATCTTTGTCACCCGATTTGGCTCACGATGGCTTTTTTTAAGATGTTAGGGAAAGTACCTTCATCCAGACACTGCTGGAAAATGTGCGTTAAGGGCTTTTGCTTAAATCGTTTTAGAATACTACTCGAGATATTGTCCCAGCCGACAGCGCAGTTCTCTTTTAAACTGCCTATCATCAATTTTACCTCGTCTTCGTCTATGTTATACAAAACAAATGAGTTGACACTAGCCTGAGTCATTTGTGCACGTCTAGTGTGAATGCTGACATCTTTATTTACGATATTAATATTACTTGCAAGATTTTTGCCGACATTAGCGAAGTAATTGTTTGCCATATTTACTGCCATTTCCGGATTGGTGTGCGATTTTAATATATCAGAATTGGAGTCACGTTTAGCTTTCGAGTACGTGATATCTTTTAAAAATTTCCATACTTTTTTGCTGTCTTTATTAAAAGTGTTAGGTACTATTTTATATATTTTTGGGCAATTCTATTATTATTTATAATTTACGTGTAGTAATGGACGCGTGAACGTGTCCCATACTATACGAAATTTCCCTGTCCGGTACAATACAACACGACTAACATTATAAAAAACAGTCCATTTCTAATTTGTTTTAGTATCATAAATTAAATCCGTAATAAATTTATGATACACTTGTAACGTGTGCTGTTTGTAATAACTTAAATTGTGCGGATAGTAAACAAAGCAAAAAAACTATTCCTTACGTTGAAATTGATTGACTCACATAAATCGATGCGGTGCGCGCAGGGGCGTCGGCAGCTTGCCACAGACGGGTTCATCGCGTGTCTAGAATGGGATATTTTGCTTGTGCGTTCATAGATGGCGCTTAGACGTGAAATAGAGATGTTGTCTACATTGTCCGATAGTATTCACTGTCCGATACTATACTATCTTCCCCTACAACAGTTGGACGTAGTTTAAGGAAAAGGATCCAATCCACAAAATTACCAAAACATGAGTTAAGTTATACCAGAGAGGTCAGACACCTAACTCATTTTTTGGTCAGACACCTAACACAGTGTTTTCATATTTTAATCAACATGGGACACCATCCCACATGTATGACGGGGTAAGATACCCTTTAATAAAAACCCATAACGCTTGGAACTGCACTGGCACATAAGCACTGGAAATCGAGAAATGGAGACAGGTTAATGAAGAGTACATCTCTTTAAAAAATCCAGTGTTCCCCTTCCCCGTACAAAACCTTCAATCTTTTTTAACCCCCACGAGATAGATTTTTCTTAAACGCTGAAATTTGTTTTTTTGTATTAAAATAAGTTAACTTTCTAGCTCAAAAAATAAATTTCCCTATTTGCACCCCTATTTAACCCTCTTAAGGGTAGAATTTTCTTAAATGCAGAAATTACTTTTTTTGTATTCTAATAAGTAATCTTTCAACAGAGTTTCAAGTCTCTAGTTCAAAAAATAATGTTTCCCCCATTCAAACATTGCACCCCCATTCAACCCCCTCAGGGGCGGAATTTACTAAAACGCTGAAATCACTTTTTTTGTATCTTTATAAGTTATCTTTCTACAAAGTTTTAAGTCTCTAGTTTACAAAATAATGTTTCCCCCATACAAATATGGCACTTAGGGGTAGAATTTTCTAAAACGCAGAAATACTTTTTTGTATTTTAATAAGTAATGTTTCTACAAAGTTTCAAGTTTCTAGCTCAAAAAATAGAGTTCCCACCATATAAACTTTGCACCCATATTTAACCCTCTTAAGGGTGGAATTTTCTTAAACGCAGAAATTGCTTTTTTTGTATTTTATTTAGTAATCTTTCTACAAAGTTTCAAGTCTGTAGCTCAAAAAAAAAATCCCCTATACAAACTTTGCACCCCTATTTGACCCCCTTAGGGGAGATATTTCCAAAAACCCCTTCTGGTCCCTAGCCCACGTTAGAGGTGGGCGCCGGTTACAATTTTGTCGGCGGCGGCGCGCCGGCGAAAATGACCCGGCGGCGGCGTAACGCCGGCGGCGCGACTGAATTTTACAAGTTCTATTGAAATAATAAATAATCCCTTGTTTTTATGCAGTATACTTTTTAACTAGAGGAAATTCGCTAATATAAATAAAATGCATTGAAAAAACAAATAAAATAAAATAAAAAATTAAGAAAAAGTATGCATTTATTAAAATTACCTTTGTATTTGTTTAGAAAAATTACAAAACACCTTGTTTAGCGATCATAATGCTCATTGAGAATATTTATATCAATCATTGCAATATCCTGTTACTATAAAATCAACGTATCTACCTAAATCAAGAACAAAAGGTCTTTATTGCACAAATAAACAAAAATGTTGCCACTTAATTTGCAAGAAACCTTCTAATTATTTTTATAATCGTTTTAATTTAAAATTATGAACAAATTCTTAAATATTTTAGTACTTTCTCGACTTAATCGTCTCGTACGCAGGCTAGATGACTTCCAGCCTCCCGAGCAAGCCGGTTTCCGAAGAGGCTTTAGCACCGTAGACCACATCCACACGCTTCGTCAGGTTATACAGAAGACCGAGGAGTATAACTTGCCTCTCTGCTTAGCGTTCGTGGACTAAGAGAAAGCCGCTCAGTCGATTCGATTGAAACCTGGGCTGTACTACAGTCTCTCCAGCGGTGCCAACTATCGCTATATCGAAGTGCTGAAGTGTTTGTACGAGAACGCCACTATGTCAGTCCGACTCCAGGACCAGAACCCGAAACCTATTCCGCTGCAGCGAGGAGTCAGGCAAGGAGATGTTATTTCTCCAAAACTGTTCACCGCTGCACTGGAGGACGTTTTCAAGACTCTGGACTGGAGAAGGCGAGACATCAATATCAACGGCGAGTACATCACTCACCTTCGGTTTGCTGACGATATAGTAGTCTTGGCTGAGACCATGGAGGACTTAAGTACGATGCTCGATGACCTCAGTAAAGCTTCCGAGCAAGTTGGTCTAAGAGTAAGGTTGGTTGTTCACATTTGTATGGATAAGACGAAGATCATGTCAAATGCCCATGTTGTACCAACTCCCATTATAATTGGACACTTTACGCTCGAAGTTGTAGACGATTATGTATACCTAGGACAGACTATCCAGTTAGGTAGGTCCAACTTCGAGAAAGAGGTCAATCGTCGAATCCGACTCGGCTGGGCAGCGTTCGGGAAGCTACGGCAAATCTTTTCGTCCAATATTCAGCAGTGTCTCAAGACGAAAGTCTTTGACCAGTGTGTATTGCCAGTGATGACATATGGCACTGAAACATGGTCGCTTACTATGGGCCTCATAAGAAGGCTCAAAGTCACCCAAAGGGCAATGGAGAGGGCCATGTTGGGAGTTTCTCTGCGTGATCGCATCAGAAATGAGGCTATCCGCAGCAGGACCAAGATAACCGATATAGCCCTCCGGATAGCTAAACTTAAGTGGCAGTGGGCGGGGCACATAGCACGTAGAACCGATGGCCGTTGGGGTGGAAAGGTTCTCGAGTGGCGACCACGTACCGGAAGGCGCGGCGTGGGTAGGCCCCCGACAAGGTGGACTGATGACCTGGTAAAGGTTGCGGTAGTCCGCTGGATGCGGGTGGCGCAGGACCGGTCACTTTGGCAGTCTTTGGGGGAGGCCTATGTCCAGCAGTGGACGTCTTTCGGCTGATATGATGATGACACGTCACCAGCTGTCGCCATTTTGTAATATGAACTACGTTACGCTCCCGGCTGACGCTTGACGTGTACTGACTAGCTGCTGCGGACCGCGCACCCAAGCGCTGTTCGCGCCGGTTCAAGATGGCGGCGGCGGCGGCGGCGCGTGATTGGTCGGCGGCGGCGGCGCGCCGGCGCGGCGCCCACCTCTAGCCCACGTTATAAAAATAACCTAAATATACAAAAGTCTAGTTTAAAAAATAATGTTTCCCCTATACAAACTTTGCACCCTTATTTAACCCCCTTAGGGGTGGAATTTTCTTAAACGCAGAAATCACTTTTACTGTATTTTATTGAGTAATCTTTCTACAAAGTTTCAAGTTCATAGTTCGAAAATTAATGTTTTCCCCATACAAACATTGCACCCCTATTTAACCCCCTTAAGGGTGGAATTTTCTTAAACACTGAAATTCCTTTTTTTGTATCTTAATAAGTAATCTTTCTACAACGTTTTAAGTCTCTAGTTCAAAAAACAGTGTTTCTCCCATACAAACATTGCACCCCTATTTAACCCCCTTAGGGGTAGAATTTTCTAAAGCGCTGAAAGTACTTTTTGTATTTTAATAAGTAATCTGTCTACAAAGTTTCAAGTTTCTCTTTCAAAAGGGAAAGTTTCCCTCATACAAACTTTGCACCCTTATTTAACCCCCTTAGGGGTGGATTTTTTTTAAATGCAGAAATTTATTTTTACTGTATTTTAATGAGTAATCTTTCTACAAAGTTTCAAGTTCATAGTTCAAAAATTAATGTTTCCCCCATACAAACATTGCACCCCTATTTAACCCTCTTAGGGGTGGAATTTTCTTAAACGCTGTAATTACTTTTTTTGTATCTTAATAAGTAATCTTTCTACAAAGTTTTAAGTCTCTAGTTCATAATATAAAGTTTACCCCATACAAACTTTGCACCCCCATTTAACCCCCTTAGGGATGGAATTTCCAAAAATCCCGTCTTATCGGTTGCCTACGTCATAAAAGGAAGTCCTGGTGTAAATTTCAAGTTTCTAGTCCCAGTAGTTTCGGCTGTGCGTTGATGAGTGAGTCAGTCAGGACAAAGGCATTTATATATATAGATTAGATCAGTTACATAAATGATTCACATTTATTTAAACAAAAGAAATCCAACCTGCCTGGACAATTTTTAAGAAATCCAATTCACACGTTTTCACTTTTAATATTTTCAACGAAATGGATCCAATCCATTTGGATTCTTTTTGAGAAACTAAAAGGCTCTTTAAACGTTTTAGATTATACAACAAAATAGATTCAACTCACTTGGATCAGGTTTGTTGAGTTGTTGTGAATCTTGCTTTCGTGTCTTAATAAACAACAAAAACGATCCTATTTTTTTTTGGAAAGCCGTCTTTTTAAATTCTTTTAGCTTTATTTTTAATCATTAGAGGAAGTGACGGGGAGGTAAGCGGAGCCGGAGGCTGTTTTTTGTAAGAATGAAAGGCCCTAAGCATGCTTGTGGCGAGCGGTTGCTATGCGAGCTCGGGGGCTGAAGGCCTTACTCCCGTCCCCAGGTGTCTTGCAAGCTAAACTGGCGATCAAAGTCCCCAAGGGGAGCGGGCAGGCAAGCGAGGCCGAAGGCCGAGCTTTCCGTAATAATGAAAGATCCCAATCAAGCCCTAAGTAAACGCTCCCAATGCGAGCCCGAGAATGAGCCTTCACGGACACTTAGTTTACTACGAGTATTCCCCAGGTGGCAGCGAAGCCAAAAGCCGAGCTTTACGTTGGAAAGAAAGGCCCTAAGCATTCTTTTAGAGAGTGCTCTCAATGCGAGCCCGGAGCCCCTAGGGACACTCTATCTTCGGGAGTCTTGCAAGCGAAACCTGAGGCCCGAATTCCCGAAGGTAAAAGGGGAGGCAAGCGAAGTCAACGGCCGAGCTTTTCTGTAGGAATTAAAGGCATTAGCATGGTTCAATCGACCGCTCACTGCGCGAGCTCGAGGGCGTAAGACCCGAAAACAAGCCCCCGCGGACATTTAAAATCCCTAGGTGGCTTGCAAACGAATCCTTACTATACCGTAGGTGAGTGGAGAGATGGCTTAGGTGAGTCCCGTAGGTGAGTGGCAAGGCAAGCGAGGCGAAACGCCGTGCTTTTCGCTAGAATGACTCAAAGCATTTCTTCAGAAAGGGCTCTAAATGCGCCCCCATGGACAGACACTCATTATCTTCCGGTGTCTTGCAAACGAAACCTGAGGGCGCGCCCCCTCGTACAGTTACTATCCCTAGGTGTCTTGCAAGCGAAATGCCAGGTCAAAGTTCCGAAGGTGAGCAAGGCCTTTTCGTAGGAATGAAAGGCTCAAAGCAATCCTTCTGAGAGCGGTCTCAATGTGAGCAATGACCCCTTCCGGCGTCTTGCAAGCGAAACTTAAGGGCTGAAATCCCGAAGGTAAACGGGGAGATAAGCGAAGAAGAAGCGAAGCGAAGACTGAGGTTTTATGCCGTTGTCTCCAAATTTTATACCGAGATAAGTATTCATGTCAATCTAACAAACAACTTAAGATGCCCTCTGAGTTCATAGCAAATAAAGGAAGGCAGCAGAGATCAAGGACTTCGTCAGTGACTCAAGTGCAAATATAATTAGGTTTCTAATGTCTAACCTAACGGTTACTATCAGTGGAGTATTTGCATGTACTTGTACGCTAAGCAAATAAACATCTGAATCTGAATCTGAATCTGAATCGGAGGTATCAAACAGTTCAGTCATTGGTCGTGGTACACCTCGTCAGTTCACCTAGGTGGACCACGAACCAATGAAAATGTTCGTGGGCCACCTTTGTCCACCTAGGTGATCCACGAACACATTTTTTCGGTTCGTGGTTCACTTTATTCCTTGTATACGTATGTACTACTATATACTACATATGTAAATATTATTAAAAAAAATCGGTTCATGTCAATCGGCACAAAGGTCCAGGTGATTATCTCATATGAGGAAGCGAAGGTTTCTGTTCTGGCGCTGTATTAGGATTGCAGTTCACCTAACACTCCTCCTCGCTTCGCTCGTCGTCGTACCTAACGGAGACCTGCCTTGATGGTACTACGGTTAAGGAATGTTTATTTGAGTGTTTTTTTACAGGTGAACCACCAACCATACGTTTTTGCGATTATGTTTTATAAAAAGGAAAGGTAGACCACCAACAAAAAAAAATGTTTTTGGTCCACCTAGGTGAACTGACGAGGTGTACCACGACCAACAACCTAAACAGTTTATATTAAATATAAAGTGTTTAGCCGCCTAGCACTATTTTACATCCCTGGTTTATCACGTTTTATCTATATTTTGCTAAAAGTTTGAATGCCCGAGTTTTCTTTTTAATTTCTAGTCAAGCTTGCAAATTTTCAAGTCTTTAGCTCATAGATCATAGGCTCATACAAATTTCAACCCCATTTGTAACCTCTTTGCACCCTTGCCTTTATAATTGTTATAGCCTTAAAGCTTAAAGTTTGTCAAGTTTTCAACAAAATCCGTTCAGCCGTTTTCACGTGATGCGCGTACACATAAACAGACAAAAATTCTAAAAGCTTTTGGAACGTGATCTGTTATCGATTCTCAGTGTTCCCAGCAAAGTTGTTTTCGAATATCTTTCATGCAAAGACAACCCTCTTCAGGTTTATTACATGTATGTATAGACTAGCGGCCGCCCGTGACTTCGTCCGCGTAGATTTTTGATGATGACAAAGATATAAAATAGGTAAGTGAATTATTTTTTTATAATTTAAAAAAATTCTTAGTTAAAATGGTCTAGACATATTACATTTCAAACAGTGGCAGACACTGATATGCGATTGTTAAAGAATGTTCAAAGATTTTCCGATCAGATTACGGGAATTGTTTGCAGAATGCTTAATACTTATTCCGTCAGTAACTACTAATACTAATTTTAATCTTTGGCAAAAATGACTGCAAGATATAGAGCGAGGCATGGATTTGGAGCTAGAAAATGGGGATCTTAGTTACTATGAGTGAGATTTAAAAAAGTTAAATATTGTAAGGCTGTTAAAACAATCTTAAACTCAGCACTGGAAATCGAGAAATGGAGACAGGTTAATGAAGAGTACATCTCTTTGAAAAATCCAGTGTTTCCCTACAAAACCTTCAATCTTCTTTAACCCCCACTGGGATATAATTTTCTTAAACGCAGATATCACTTTTTTTGTATTTTAATAATTTAACTTTCTACAAAGTTTCAAGTCACTAGTTCAAAAAATAATGTTTTCCCCATACAAACATTGCACCCCCATTTAACCCCCTTAGGGGTAGAATTTTCTAAAACGCTGAAATTATTTTTTTGTATCTTATGAAATGAAATTTGTTTATTTGCTCAAAATTATGTACCTACGTATAAAGATGGTATGGTAAATGGTAAATAATGTCCATATAATGTCAATACCTTATAAAAGAAGGCATGCAAATCTATTAATCATGATGGACCTTTGGAGGATATTGAGCCTTTTAAAAACAGGCTTACATTACTCTCTAGCTGAAATACCACTTAATGCCCTTATGCATTTTCTTTGAGCTTTGAATGCTCTTTCAATTTCTCGTAACCTTACTCTCTCGTAATCTTTCTACAAAGGTTCAAGTTTCTAGCTCAAAAGGAAAAGTTTCCCTCATCCAAACTTTGCACCCCTATTTAACCCCCTTCGAAGTACAATTTTCAAAAACGCTGCCTGCCGTTTTTTTGTGTGCTAATAAGTAATCTTTCTACAAAGTTTAAAGTTTTTAGCTCAAAAAATAAAGTTCCCTCATTGTATGTATATTTAACTCTCTGGGTAGAATTTTCTTAAATGCAGAAATTACTTTTTTGTATTTTAATAAGTAATCTTTCTACAGAGTTTCAAGTCTCTAGTTCAAAAAATAATGTTTACCCCATACAAAAATTGCACCTTCATTTAAAACCCCCTTAGGGGCGGAATTTTCTAAAACGCTGAAATCACTGTTTTGTATCTTTATAAGTAATCTTTCTACAAAGTTTAAAGTTTCTAGCTTAAAAAATAAAGTTCCCTCATTGCACCCCCATTTAACCCCCTTAGGGGCGGAATTTTTTAAAACGCTGAGATAACTTTTTTTGTATCTTTATGAGTAATCTTTCTACAAAGTTTTAAGTCTCTAGTTTAAAAAATAATGTTTCCCCCATACAAATATTGCACCCCTATTTAACCCCATTAGGGGTGGAATTTTCTTAAACGCAGAAATTACTTTTTTGTTTGCTAATGAGTAATCTTTCTACAAAGTTTCAAGTTCATAGTTCAAAAATTAATGTTTCCAAACAAACATTGCACCCCTATTTAACCTCCTTAGGGGTGGAATTTTCTAAAACGCTGAAATTACTTTTTTTGCATCTTAATAAGTAATCTTTCTACAAAGTTTCAAGTCTCTAGTTAAAAAAATAATTATTCCCCTATACAAACTTTGCACCCCCAGTTAACCCCTTAGGGATGGCATTTCCAAAAATCCCGTCTTATCCGTTGCCTACGTCATAAAAGGAAGTCCTGGTGTAAATTTCAAGTTTCTAGTCCCAGTAGTTTCGGCTGTGCGTTGATGAGTGAGTCAGTCAGGACATAGGCATTTATATGTATAGATGGTTTTATATGCCATTATTATGCATTATTATGCCAATTTAATTACGTGAATCCTTATTACAAAATGATACAAAAGAAAGGGTCTATGAAAAGTGTATTTTCGCAAAAAAGATCCAACCCCACTTTAGGTCAAATATCTTGAAAAATATAGCATTTAACTGAATTATGTGTGTAAGAATGTATAATACACGACTCAACTTAATTCTCATCCATACAGATATTATTAAAAAATATATCAGTTTTGAGGAATCACGGTTGAAACTTTAAACCACCATAACTTTTGCTCAACTTTTTGTGGATTGGATCTTTTTCCTTAAACTACGTCCAGTTAAGGCGCCGTAGGTTCATGGTCTTCTCTCCCTCTCACTGAGCATAAGCGTGAGCGAGATGAAAGTGCGTGCTCGGAAGCGCGGAAATCATGTTTTTTAATTTTAAATTTTTGGCCGTTTAAATAAGCAAAAAAGTAAACACTGAATTCTCTCAAACATGATATTGCCGATTTTTAGAAGCCATTTTAATATTTTTAGCTTTTGTGCATAATTTGTAACAAATATTTTAAGTGTATTTCAGACCCTTTTAGATCTATGTTCGTGATTTTTTTCTATCGAGCGAAAATTGCTTAGTCACGTTTCTAAACACTGATTTCCCTGCAGAAAAGCCTCATGATTATTATTCGTATTTTTTAAAAACCATATTATTATAAACATACGCATTATATTGTTTCAAAAACACTGTTCGCTTGACTTCGCTGAACCTACGGCGCCTTAATAACATATCATTAATGTGCAACATTCCATCATGAGAGGCCGTCCCGATAAGTGCCATGATCCAAATTGATGCAAGTTGTTTGGCAGTTGAATGATTACTGTCCAAATTGGTAGGTGTTTAGAACGATTTACTTACTACCTTTTCTTTAGAGAATGTAGTTTTACATGAATTAAATAACGTGATTCAAATCCTGCACATATTTTTTAACAAACAGTAGTTAGCGGCTTACAATATACCTACACACTTATATTCAAATTTCATTAGGTAAGTACTATACCTACCTTTTTACCTGCACGTCTATCATGAGACTGCGTGCGAGCTCTCGATTTTTCTCGTACTGTACCTACGTCTCTCTCTTATTAACACACTTAAAACAAAGAGGTATAGTGCGAGAAAACTCGAGTAGGTATTTCGCGGCCGTCCCATGATAGACGTGCTGTTTTGAGTAGAAGTTAGAATAGACCACAAATCCATCGCCTTTATATAATATTAAAATTGTAGACAGGTAGACATAATATTAGACTTAGATGTTTTTGTATGTACTAGCGAGTAAGTGCTCCGTTCCCATAATTGCAGCGCCCTCTCAGGGTACATAATGATTATCATAAAAATCTACTCAATATTCAATAAGTACTCAATAGTTTATTTATTGCACATAATGACATTCATTTATAAATAAAGGTGTTACAGTGTGAAGTGTCGTAAACATTATGACATAATGTAGATTTTTATGATAATATCAGAAAAAAACCCAAAATAAAATAGCAACATTGGACATGTCAGTGTCACACTCACATGTCACGTCATGACGTCACTTAAGTCACTTTTGAAAGAAACATCGAAATCATCGAATTCCCCGGTCCGGTGATCTTTAGGAACCAGTTTTGCTGTTTGTCCATTTAGGTGCCTATGTAAACACAATAGATAACGCGGCAACCGCCGCAACCGGTAATTCTCATTTTCCTGTTACGGCTCACCCGATGTGTAGTGCTTGCTCAGTTCGCTCAGCCGCTACGCCGCGGCAACTACCTGTCGCACGCGATAAATTTCCAGTATAAAACTCAAGGAAAAAACTTTTTACCAATTATTTTAAGTATGTTTATATTTGTGCTAGAATTATGTGCGTGTTTTGTATTGTGTTTCGGCCAGAATCAACCAGTCAAAGAGAACAATGAAGCAGTTTATCCCACGGATTTGCACAACGGCCTCAGCGAGGCGACGGGTAATTTCTCAGTGGAGTTGTTGTACCATGCCGCAAAATCACAAGGGAAGCAGAATCTCATAGTGTCGCCGATTACAGCATGGACGGTGTTAGCGGTCACATCGGACGGCGCACTCGGGACTACTCGCAGGGAACTGCTCTCAGCCTTACGCATCTACAGAAACAGGACAGTGACCAGACATCATTTCCAAGAAATCGCGCGATGGCTAATGGTAAACACAACCACTGTCCAACTTGCGAAATTCAATGGAATATTTCTGGACAAATCAAAGTCATTGGAAGAAGACTTCCGTCAATCTGCAAAGGCCTTTTATGATACAGAAACTTTCGATTTAGACTTTAAGGACGCTGCAGCCACGGCCGCCACTATCAATGGAGCCATATCATCCAGTACCAAAGGCAGGATTCCCAAAATAATTGAAGACAGTAATTTGAGAGATGCACAAATGATTATCGCAAGTGCTTTATATTTTAAAGGGCAATGGACTGCACCTTTTAATGTTTCTTCTACGACTAAACAGAATTTCTTTAATAGCAATGGTTCAAAAATAGGTGAAGTGAACATGATGTACAATAGATACACTTATCCATTCGCTAATATTAAAGCAATTCAAGCAAGAGTAATTGAGCTACCCTATGGTATAGAAAACCGTCTCTCTATGCTGCTGATGTTACCTAACCCGGGTGTCACTCTAGAAGACATGTTCTTGAGCTTCAAAAAGGTGCCTCTTGACACAGTCTTCCATGAATTAAAACTATCTCAGGAAGAATATACTGATGATGAAATTGATTGTTTCATACCACGCTTCAAAATTGAATCAAGTTTAGAATTGAATGAAATTTTGAAAAGCGGCATGGGCATATATGACTTGTTTGACCCTGTCAAAGCCAATCTAGGCCGCTTGGCTCGGAATCCTATGTATGTGACAAAAATTGTCCATAAAGCAGAAATAGAGGTGACAGAAGAAGGTACCACAGCATCCGGGGCAACTGCTGCAGAGTTTGCAAATAGAATTGGAGTCATAAGATTTGATGCTAACCGACCCTTCAGTTACCTCATTGTGGAGAAAGTCACCAACACTATTGTTTTTGGAGGAGTATATCAACAACCTATTTTATACTGAACTGTGGACAGGTAGGACTTGTGGGGCAAATATAGAAGGTTCTAACTATCACCAGGGCTACACAATTATTATAATTTCTGTTAAAAATATGATGGCTTTTGCTAGGAGGAACTAAGATCTCAAATCTGTTTGTACAAAAGTCATGTTAATGGATATGTATTTCTTTTGTGTATATTATAGAAATGAATACCTAAGATTGTAATCTATACTTTAAGAGGCCGCAGTAAGCTCGGCCGAATTTCACCTTCCCATACAAACATAGTTACACTCTCATTTTAAAACCACGTGTTGGATTGTGACCAAACTTTGCATATACAATCACATGATGTATATCTATATCTGTAATTAGTTTATATGGTTCCAGTTTATAAAACAAACAAAATACAGCAAAAACTAGTTTTGTATGAAAAACTTAAATTCTCTGTATTTTTTTTATTATGGTATCTGAAGCTACATAAACTAATTACAGACATACATATACCTCATTTCATTGAACATGCAAAGTTTCGATACAATCCTACTCGTAGTTTTAAAATGAGAGTGTAACTATGATTGTATGGAGAATCGAGCTTACTGCGGTCTCTTAAGTACTTATATGAGTTGTATTTCCCTAGTATAGAATTCAATTATAGTTATTCATTTGCATGCATATGTTGTAATTATTGATTCAGTTTAATTTACATTAATTGATATGTAAGGCCAAGACTAAGGCTTTAAATTTAAACAACCGGAAACTTAGATGCAAACCCATGTCAATGATAAGATAGATAGGTCCCTACTACCTTTAATGTTACTATATATGTATTTTCAATTGAAACACAACTTAATATGGGACACACACATTGGTCTCTATAACAGAATGAATGCCATTAAAAAAACATGATAAATGATCATAGAGGTTATCCTTGTAATTGTGCACCGTATACATGCAGAGTTGACTATGTAAATTATTATAAAACTCACATTATAAATATTATAATAATGCTACGCAACTAGCTATGCATAACTAAAAACAGAAGATAAATTAAGAGATAACTTGTCAAGGTCATGTTCAATGTAATCAGGGCATTTAAATTATAATGCTCAGGAACGGAGAACTGGTTGCAAAACTGATATTTTAATTATAATTTGCACTAATAAATCAAGCTCAATTTGCTAATAAAATCACATCACATCACATTTATAAAGGAGGAACCATAAACTTTCAGAACAACCTGAGTGAAAGTCAACTAGTTTCGTTATAATATTACATATCTATATTTTGGAATTTACCTATGATCTTAGGTTTGATAATAACAAACAATCTACTCAAGTCAAATAAAAACATAAGTAATTGTAGTGCTATGAGCCCTTATTTCGAAACTTAGTTAATATTATTCGTATTTATGCAATAATCTAAACTCTCCCCTATTTTGGTAATGTAGATCTGAAGAACAAAAATATTTTACGCCTGAGCATTGATTAGAATATTCAAAACAATTTTATCCCCTAGGCTGCTAAAGGCTTAAAGCTGATGCAATTTTTTTGTCAAAAAGTTAGAAATTTGTGATGTGAAAATATCATTGAGGGCAGGTCACGTACCTATTTTGTATGGTGCCCTGACTCTGACTGCCACACTTCCAGGTAAAACTGCAATTTTAGCTGACTTTATTTTCCTCATCAGCCCAGGATCTTGTCATGTCATATGCCTTTCCGCAGTTGCTTAACCTTTTCACCGCCAAACACGTGAAATCACGTCATCGACGATTCGTGACACCGACGCCAAAGACGGACGGATTTGCCGTCATTTTTTTATTTTTTTTTATTTATGAAAACCTACTCTGAAATAGCCCAATTTCATGTTGGCATTATTTCTTTATCCATTATTTTTTTACCCTTGTGGCGTGAGGTGGCACGGCAAGTTGCTTTACCATCTGGCGGTGAAAAGGTTAAGCCGTGTTTCGACACGTGTATCCTGCGTAGTTGAAGTTCGTAACCGATTTGTATGAAGACACAAGTTAGCACGTCTCTGGAGGATAAACAGCCTAACTCCGTACTCGATGACTTGCGTGATTGGTTGTATCCTGTCATCCACTTACTCACTAAGTTACTTAGTATAATATGTATTTCATTAAGTTAAATGCCTGTATGAAACTCTGCTGGTCAGTTAAACGGGGTAATTTATATTAACAACTCGATTTTCCTCCGTTTCGTCATTTTTATGTTTGTTAAGGTTCCGAAATGCATTCAAGTGCATTTTATGGAAAATATTACTCTGAGAAAGATTATAGCGTTCGGATTCTCCCTTACACAAGCACACGTAACCAGCGAACGAAAAAATGTTTTTTTCGTTCGCTGCACGTAACTTGACTTATGTTATGGGTGCGTAACTATTGTTGTTTTATTAGACAAAATTAAAACGACGAATATACAAAAACAATGAATAATTACCTACTTGGCAACAAATAGTATAAAGCGAAACAAACATTGTTTTATACGAGAACACAGTACTGTTTTCTCTAGAAGTTGGTGTCAATGCCATCCTAAATTATAAAGAGCAGTACGCTTACCATGAGTTGACAACAACAGTTACAATGACGGCTTACGCTAACGAGTATCGAGTTTTCTATCTGTGCATCCCGCGCTCGTACTGTCAAAGTGCAACAGAGATGCACAGATAGAAAACTCGATACTCGTTAGCGTAAGCCGTCATTGTCAAACTCATGGTAAGCGTATGGTTTATCAAAATGTAAACATGTATTGCAAGTAAACATATTGGAAGAATTTTGGGAAAACCATGGAATCGAGATGATATCATTTATCATACTTATAAACGATTGGTTTCGTAAGGAAACTAAAGCGATGTATAATGGCTATTAATTCTCCTTTGATGTGTTTAAGTTGGTTACAGTCTATTACAAAGAGATATACGGCCATCGTTTATACACAACCTTAATGTACCGTACCTATTATCTATTTATTTATCCATTTCATAGCGCGTTATATTATTATTTTTTATGAATTTTCCCGTGTTTCTCTGCCATGATTAAATGTTTTTTCTTTTCTTATAATGATAAGGCATTATATTCACATATTTTTGTAACTTTGGCCGAATCGATCTCTTTGTAGTCTACTGTATTTTATAAGCCCAAGTAATTATTATACACAATCATTATTTGGGCTTAATAAAATCGAAAAATATACCTATATTTGTAAAATCATGACAATTGTGTATATTACCTAGAAAGACGTGTAAGTTTGTGACAAATAAATGAAAAATCTGTTGTTAAATGAATTATATTTTGTATCATTAGTAAGGAAGTTTGTTTTGTTTTAGGTACTATTTCGGGTGCGTCCCACGAAATATAACAACAATTATACATATATAATTTCATATCAATAACGTTCACAAGATATAATGAACGTTAGCTATAACAACAAAACCAATACTTTTTATAAGGAATAACGGAACGGAAAGAATAAATTAACATAATAATTATTCATATTATATAACGTTTTTTTCTATAACACTCAAATTGACAAATGGGTAAGGCCTTTGAGATTATCACCTATAACACAAAAATAACACAGTTACTTTTGTGATACCGTAACATAAATGTAACACAAAAGTAACACATTTTTTGAAAAGATTGTTTCATGCTAGTATTAAAATACAGGGTAAGGAAAAAAAATATTTTTTACGTATTTTAATATAGGTATTTATAATGACAACATTTTAGATACGTGATCGATCGGTATTTGACTAAATCAGTATTTTTTATTATGATCCGTTTTTTTATGCAGAAAAGATAATTTACTTATCATTTCTGTATAAATTATATTATATTAATACCTTTGCAAGATTGGCATTTGAACCCAAATATCTCGGTAAATATCGATCAGAGAGAAAAAGTTTAAAGAATAAAACATGCTTATTTTTAGGTATTTTTTACGAAAAGAAAAGAAAATAAGAAATAAATAAAAAAATACTGTTTATCAAAACAAAACAAGTCCAAAAACCGGCCCCCTTTTTCTTATACCCCAACCGTCGCATGCCGCGCGTGTCAGTCGCACGCGATCGATCACGCGCGGCTGCGATAGCCGCGATTCACGGAATTACACCTTAAGACCTCATTCAAGTTATCGAATGCCTCATCAAAGTATCACTGGGTATATCGGTATCACGCCGGCCAATAATAAATTGTATGGGAATGACAGATGCCGACGAAACATTTTTCGTTATCATTTTATTAGTTTTCTATTGGCGTTAGCGTTTGTCGATTGTGACCCTGTGTAGGCCCCCTGGTGTCCACCTACATCGTCCGGTGATAACCTAAACTATCCAATAACAAGTAATAGTACATGAAAACTCGACCTTACTACTACGTTAACACAGTTGACATTTGTTTTTTTTTTGAAAATGCTCTAAATAGTGAGTTATGGCTGTCACCCGACGACCATAATACTGCAAGAGTAATAATAACGTTTAGTTAGACTATTCAAATTAACAATTCGAATAAATCTTACGATTATAATAATAAAAAATCTCTACTATTACAGTATTTTCAATCTGCATGACTCTTTACACTTGTTTTGTGTTACTGTAGAACACAAAATTAGTGTTATGGTTAACACAAAAGTAACACAAAAGCGCCATAGGTATATATAACACAAAAGCAGTTTTTTAAAAACGTTTTAGGTTATAAAACCAAATTCAGTTAAACTAGATGCAATTGTACATGTCTCATGTAAGCTTTAAACATAAACGAAAACAACCATACTAAAGTGAAATTCTGAAACGCTTACTTACTTGAGATATACATAAACACAAATTTTGACCAAAATATGCCACTCACCTTAAACGGTTCTCATAGACAAACTAAAATTGCCAGTTTCTTGTTTTAAATATGGATTGAGACCTCACGGTGTTGCCGTGCCAAAATACGTTTTTCCCCAGTTTTCTGTTAATATTTAGGGGTAATTATGCATAACACAAAAATTTGTGTCACGTAAGCCAAAACTCTGCCCACTAATCTAAAGATCTATAAAATACGCAAATCAAAGTATTTAAACACCGTTCTTGTACTAACAGAAAGTACTGTGTCTAATCTTTCAAACGTTTTTAAACGTTTTTTTGTAAATGCTGAAATATGAAAATAATTCATAGTTTAAAAGTAGGTACTCGGAAAAAAGCGACACACCATTTTCGACCAAAATTAGGGGGGTTTGGTGAACATAAATGCAAGTATTTTATAGAAACAACAACTTTTATTCAGTGGGCGAAATGGGGAAACACGCTCTATAATTGCTTTAAGTATAGAATGAACTAAGAACAACGGCAGTAGTGTTTATATATGTGGAGAAAACGAACTGGAAAATTTTGTTCAGACCAAAATTAACAATGTCGGCGGCCTTACCCTAATTTCATTACGTATAACATACCTAAATAACGTGCAACGATCATAACACATAGTATATATTTTCGTATAAATATATAAATATAAATATATGGGGACAATCTTACACAAATCGAGCTAGTCCCATAGTAAGCTCAATAAGGCTTGTGTTATGGGTACTAGACGACGATATATATAATAGATAGAAATACTTAAATACGTAGAAAACATCCATGACTCAGAAACAAATATTCATGCTCATCACACAAATATTTGCCCCATACCGGGATTTGAACCCAGGACCTTCAGCTTCGTAGGCAGCGTCACTACCCACTAGGCTAACCGGTCGTCAAAACGGATAAGGATTATAATACAGAAAATTAGGTTAGGGCAGTAGAAAAAGGGGGGACGGGGGGTGGAAGCTCTTATGAAAGGGGCTTGGGGGGCGAAGCCCCCTTCAGTAATAGTATTTTTCACAATCGTGTTATAATAGAGAGCTTTTTAGTCGAGTACCGTGTTTAGGCCACGAAGCTTGCTGAGTGGCCTAAGTAAGGTACGAGATTAATAAGCTTGATTATGACACTATTGTGAACAATACTTTTTCTACGAGTCAACTGAACTAATTAAACAAACTTGGTATCTATTGAAAACGAAGTGCAACCAACGACTTTTTCATTTTTGTGCGTTGATGTCTATTTACCTTTTGACTTTCTCATGACGGCGTCCTATTGGTCGAATCCATTATAGTTCAGTAAAGGCGCCACGTGATTGGTCAATTTCATTACAGTTCTCTCAACAGTTATGAAATGTTGAGTTGTTAGCTCCATAGTAAAAAGTATGTGATTTAAGTTTGGTGTACGAAGTCTTAATTCAAACATTAAGGTCGACGAGTATAAAAAGAATAATAACTACTCTTAACAATGGTATTATTTGAAGGTTTGGCTAGCTTGTGTGCCTTAGAGCGGAAATAGACACCCCGCGTCGGCGTCGACGCGCTGGCGGTTAGGTTAGGTTAAAGTAATTGGCGTGTGTGGTTTCAAAAAATATTTAATTTCAATCTTTCTATTCCTTAGGTGTTGTGATATTATACGCTTTAATCGATATATCAATTGATATTATATCTAAAGTAGGTACGTTATACTGTACGAAAATATGTATTTTGACATTATAAGTACGTTTCGTTCATTATGTGCAATGAACGTTATACTAAACAAGCTTATACACAGTTAGCGTATATATTATGACCGTTATATGATAAGTTCTTATACCACGTATTACTTACCCACCTCTTTCTACTTCAGGCAGATTTTGGACAGATGGCGCAAACACAGCATTCCACCTGCACACTGATTGTGCGGTTAGCGATCGGGGCTGTTATTCGGAACGCGCTAACCTGCCTCACCTCACCCGTCACGCCGAGGTCAGCGTAAAACAAGTTACAGAATAGCCGGGCTGACGCTTAAGCCCGTCACAGACGTAGCTAGGATATATGTTAGTATACCAAAATATAATATTATAGCTAGGCATCTTACGATATATTTTACGCACTATAGTTGACAGAGTCCACACACGCAGAAATAATATATATTTCGGTATCTTACGGTATATTAATATATATTATAGCTGTCAGCTGCTGCTAGTCTGTGACGGGCTTAAGTCACTTTTTTTGTTCGTATGTATATACTTCCAGGTGGGTCCCGTTTTTTTTTCAAAATTCAGTTAGATGATGGGATCCATGAGGAATTGAGGAGACTCCTCAATTTTATTAGGCACGCGTGTAGTGATTTTGGTATTTTCTGTTATAACTCGTGTATTTACATCCGGAATCATAAATTTGGTGGCGAGGAATTGATGATGAAGACCACAGATGACTTATCGAATTCCTCAATTATGTACAAAGTACGTCACAGGTTCTGATAAGATTCCGTTGAAATAGGAATTAATGAAGTGCCATTGGTGATGAATGATGATCTTGGGGAATCGATGGAAGCCCTCAAATATTATCGGCCCACATACAGCGAGTCGGTTTTTTTCTACGCATTTGCTATCGGAAATCAGTTCATGTGGTAAATTGTAAAAAAAATAGGAAATGTTCTCGTGGCTTGGCGGAGTACGAAATTGAAGTCGGTTAAAACTTTGTTTTTAAAGTAAATTATTACCAGCTTCTATTACCATGCCATGGTCACAATTATTGATCCTGGACTCTAATCTTATTTATCGAATTCCTTAAGATAGGACCATGTCGCACGGTTTTCTAATGTATATAGTTTATTCCAGTTTAGATGACTAGAAGTACTTACACGTTAAACCAACCATTACCGGCATCTATTGTTTAATTGTTACCTTCAAGTAGGGTTGTAAAACATAAGTACGCATAAACAAACAGTGGCTATACTCCAGCAGGCACACGTGCCACACTTCGATCAGTTTTATGACGGCTCTTTGTTACCTTTTTATTTTGAAATTTAACAAAAGAAGTTGTAAAATCCCACGTTATTTAAGTGAATTGTCGTCATTTTAACTACCTATATCAAACTATACCTAAGTACCACTGATGTGACTTTCGTAGGGTATGATTAAGATTTAGAAATGGGGACAAGTTGTTGGAAAAACTGGAATATAATCGAAATACTTATTTAAAAAGGAGATTAAAGTCCCGTTTACCTATACTTCTAAGTATATTTAATGATGTGATTCAATGATAATCTGCTAAATACTGAAACCTGCTCGGTGAACACAACAACAATATATAACAAGCGTGCCGTTCATACTAACAACAAGGAAAACCCAGCATGTTTATGTAGAGAGGGAAAAACCAGATATATCTACACTCTGTACAAATAACTTAGAACTTTTTTCCACAGTGATAAGGTTGTAATTTGCCAGCTGATATATAATTACAAGGATCAATGTACTGAATAGTGTACAAAGCTGACTTGTTGATATTAATGACATAACATATTGGTTGTTTTTAGACAGACTAAAGAAATACTTAATGCCACGAAATCAACATAAATTAACTTTTTGATCACATCAACGTAATTTTTGATACAATGATCTAGTAGGTAAGGTAATATATATTACCTACATTACATTTTTGTACCATAAGCTTACCTGCCTGATGGTAAGCAGACACTAGCCTATTGCGGCTTGTGACTCCAGAAGAATCACAAGCGCGTTACTGACCCTTTATTGGTTTGTGGATTCGTTGTCTTGGCAGCCAGAGACGTACCTACTCTACAGGTTCCTAACTCGCGACTCAGCGCATTTTCGGAAGATCTGGCGACCTGACCCCGTATCATGGTAGGCCTTATCACACGATAAGTGACAGGATAGAGCGTCCGTAACTGACTGTCATCGTTAGATAGAATGAGACGACGCTCCTATATATATTGTCCCTTATCGCGTGATAAGGCCGACCACTATACGGGGAATGACTCACCACCAAGAACACAGCTCCTCTAACCCACAGAGCAAGTCGTGCAGGGTTTCTATGACTGCAGTCTTCTGTCGGGGGAGGTACCTAGGTACTTACTCTAGCTACCCAACCAACGGGTCAACGAGATTGAAGCGCCTTGAAATTGTCCCGCGGCGCTCTTCCTGGCCAGGCCGGTAAAGTGGGCTAGTCGCGAGGGTCAAAGTAGCATGCGTAAGCGAACCTCTTTGACCCCCTTGTAAGCGAAATGGTTGCACAATCGTTGGGGGTTTAGTGGGTAGACTGAGCGTTATGCCCTGACCTCGCATCATGGTTGGCTTTATCACAAGATAGGAACGTCGTCTTATTCTATCGAACGGTGTCAGCCAGTGACGGACGCTCTATCCTGTCACTTATCGTGTGATAAGGCCGACCATGATACGGGGTCTGAACGAAAAAAGGGTACCTTGGTACTTCCCCAGGGCATACATGGGCTGCTATAAATAAAAGTGAGATGAAATTCTGCTTGTAATACTTAATACCTATTAGGTATATTGTTCTGCGCCGCTGTGCCATAATGGTCGTATTAATAAACGTTCATCAGATCTATTTTAGCTATAATTTACTTTAAAAACAAAGTTTTAACCGACTTCCATTTAGTACCTACTCCGCCAAGCCAAGAGTAGGTACATTTCCCCATTTATTTTCCAATTTACCACATGAACGGATTTCCAAATGCGTTGATTATTAGAGAAAAAAACCCGGTCAAGTGCGAGTCTGACTCGCGCACCGAAGGTTCCGTACAAACTAACAATTAACTCGAGGTAAAGTAAATGTCCCAATATTTGTTAAATTACTTATTTTAACCGTGTTTTAACCCAACACAATAAAATTCAATTTCAAACGAGTAACTTTTACAGCAAGACAATTGAATCGCGATCTTTTTTTTAACCTGCTATTGAAAATAAATATACGCGTCCCAATCCCAACCCCATTAATTCTAGAGAAATCTTAACAGCGCGAATGGGGTCAGCGCCATCTATCGGCCCCATTTGGTACTAACGTGCAAGGGCCATCGGCTTAGTATGTATGTTGGTCTTTTAGCGATTAATATTGTTTATCACGTGAACCGATCTCTGTTATTTTTGTTTTATTTGAAAGAGAGTTCTATTATAGTCTTATAGGAATTTCAAAACGAAAAAATACTTATAAAGTTGGTTAAATTGCAAACTTAACTAGGAAATGATTATTGTAAATAAAACAAAAAATATGCTAGATGCAGAAAAAAATACCTACTTTTCCAGTAATATTTATGTTTATCTTAATCACAAGTAATTATTTCAAAATTTTCGCTTTGATAACTTCGGAGATAAGGGGGGGGAATGGTTATTTTTTTACATTTTCCTTCATAAATCGAAATTTTATCAATGTAGAAAAAAAAAGAAAAACTGCTTCGAAAAGTGCAACTCAAGCCCTTTCAAATGATACCCCATTTGACTTAATAGTTGAATATTTTTTTTGCCCCCTCTTCAAATTCGTAATTTTTCATAGTAAATTTAAATGTAGGTATATTTAAATTTTTCATTTTCCATGCACGCGGTTAACTCTCATTTATAATCATTCCAAATTTCAAATTGATAGCTTAAGTAGTTCGTGAGATATTTCACTTTGTGACAGACAGACAGACAGACGGACGGAGTCGCACCATAAGGGTTCCTTTTTTACCATTTTTGGCACGGAACCCTAAAAACCCAATCGCTGTATGTGGAGCGATAATATTTAAGAACTTCCGTCGATTTCACAAGGATCACCTTTGGCACTTCAAATAGTTGCTATTTCAACGGAATCTTATCAGAATCTGTGACGTACTTTTGTACTTTTAAGTACCTACATAATTGAGCAATTCCATAAGTCATCTGTGGTCTTCATCATCAATTCCACTCCACCAAATTATGATTTCCGGGTGTAGGTTAAATAAACGAGTTATAATAGAAAATACACTCGCGGTCAATGAATACGGGTCACCCTAAATTAAATAACCGTAATAGGTTTTTTTAAATATTTAACACTAGTTTTATTTACATAATATACTATTATTTGTAATACCCAACTGTATTAGTAATATCCGGGATTCTATCATAAAAGGATAAATATCCAAAAATTAAGATGTTTGCTATAGGTATCTCTCTCCGTTAACGTTGTTTTTTACATGGGTTTCTGCGAGTCCGATTTAAACCTGGTAACGTTGTTTATAGAAAGTCCTTTTTTTTTAGTTAAGATGTAAAATTAAATAAAAATGATCATATTCATTGAGTCATATTAATTAAAACGTCTTTTTAGGAAATGTGACGGTATTTTACCGACCCCTATTCATTGTCCGCGAGTGTACTACAATCACTAAACACGTGCCTAATATAATGGGGTTGGCAACTGTCAAATGTTTGGCTAGATGGCGCCATCATAGGTTTTACCTAATCACTAGCCATTTTCTATGGGATTTGGCTTAAACGGCTTGATTCTAAACAAGGATATTCCGAAAAAAAAACAAGAATTTGACAGTTTTGTAGGACTGACAAGTAAAACCTATGCTGGCGCCATCTGCAAATACCTTCGCCCGGCCAACCCCATTGAGTTCCCTTAATTCCTCATGAATCCCGTCATCCAACTGAATTTCTGAAAAAAATGGGACCTACCTGGAAGCATACCTATACTTTTACAAACAAAAAAAAATACGAATCGGCTCAACAATGATGGAGTTTTGAGGTAACAAACATTGAAAAAAAAATAGGTAAGTACTTACAACCGAATTGAGAACCTCCTCCTTTTTTGAAGTCGGTTAAAAATGCTGTCAATAATCGCTTGTGATATCTGTCACTTTGACATTTGTGTTCGTAAGAGGGTAAGGACCAAATTCTTGCCCAGCTTGACTTACTTACTCATGGACCTATGATTACCTACATATATACTCTAAGTACTTACTGAATTAAATTGTCTATGTTTCGTTGTGACTTGTGACACGAAAATTAACCATACAATTCTATGGTTTTATGTTACAACGGAACTTTTTTCACTGCTTCAGTTTGTATAGGTACCTATATGGCTAACTACCGACTAACCAGGCTAACTACTGGCCAAGAAGTAGCCCAACCCAAGAATAGTTTCATGTATAGGTAAAACACGTATTTTATCATTTATTATTATGTAATTCTCAAAAAAATATACAATACCTAGCTACCTATGGAATGGAACTATGGATCGCGTCCACAACATCGTTTCTAGGAAGGTAGATAGGTACTTGCCTAAAGATTGACTTCATAGAAGACATTGTCTAGGTATACTTTTATTTATTATTCGGGGAACCAACAGCTGTTGATACAATATGGTTAACTTAATTAGGTTACAAAAAGCCAATTACAGGTTCCTACCAATAGTACTTAAAAAAACTTTTCCCCCAACCCCTTAAACGGGGGATGGAATTTTCTATGAGACTTCCATAAATTTTGATGCTAGAAGTCTGAAAAATTATAGGTAGGTACTTATAGGGACTCCTTGTTATAAAAGATAAAATACATACACGGTGTAACATAAATGAGGTGTGAACCGATCAAGGGCATAACGGGTATCGTGTTCTGATAAGAAAAAACTAAGAGAAAAAAAATTGACGCAATTTTTTTTTACATTTGTATGGAGCCAGGTAGCCCCAGTCGGCCAACGACCCACACAAAAGTGAAAACAAAATCACGTCAAAAAAAAATTCTGTTACTTGTTTCTTATCAGAACACGATACCCGTTATGCCCTTGATCGGTTCACACCCCATTTATGTTACAATCTGTATTTCAGGATTCTTTGTAAATCCTCCCCCTTTTCAATTAGTAGGGGGTGGAAGTTTGTATGGGATTTCCCATACACTTCTTTAGAGATTACCTTACAAAATCGGCCCAAAAAAAAAACAAAAAACATTTATTTATTCTGCAAATAGGCCACAGTGGCACTTTTACATGTCAAACGGTAATTTACAAATACGAACAAAAAAAAAACATTTTCGAATCTGCTCATCAATGACGGAGTTCTGAGGTAGCAAACAATGAAAAAATAAAAATATACAAAAAATAATAATCTTACAAGAAAATAATAATAATCTTACACAATAATAATTTAAAATTTGCAGATTAAGGACCGATATAAACGCATGTCGGCCCACGCGCGATGTAGGGTTCCGTAGTTGCCTCTGTCTGTGTTAGTTACCTACATGGACTTGGACATGCGCCCGCCAACTAAATGGTGCGGATACGTCGGGCCGTTGGCCGAATTTGTACGAATGTTAGCCTTTCCAAGTATATTTTAAGTTGGTCGACTATTACTCTGTAACTAGTTATGCCTACTTAGCCGTGGTATTTTTTTCTTTTAAGTTACAAACCCTGACCCTCTTAACGCTGAAAGCTATATATGAGCTAGGGAGTCTTGGCAATCACTTAAGTATTTACATGTAATCTGTTTAGTAAGATAATACTTAATGTTTGTGATTAAAACAAGATATTGATGTCACATATAATTTATTACAGTAGGAAGTCTACTATTTACTTATATTTTTGGTTATGTTAGTTGATTTTGGCAGTATTGACATAGAACATTATCTTCACAATAGGTACCTACTTACTTTAAATTAAACAAGCGTAATTAGATTAGACATAAATTACATATATCATGCGCAAATCAACTTACTTACTTTATTTACAACGCTGGATAGTTTGGAGGCAACAATAATTTCATTTCCTTATTTAGGTAAGTAACTACTTCATTTAAAACTGTATTGAAGTGTAACTTCAGATTAAACAATTGGGTATTATTCGGTGTTCCTCGCGGTAAATTTACCTAGTTCATCATTAACCCCTCGTATATGTAGCACGGATCCGTGACTACCATTTTAACCTAAGTATTCTTTTACTCAAAGTCCTCATTTGTTTGGATAATTTTGCAACATGAGGGTTAAAATTGAGTGGACTGCGTTATCATTTTTCATTATCACCTTATCAGTTAATGATTCAATCAACTCATCTCCACCATCACCTTCGTCAATTAGGAGGTGAATTCTTTTCAGTCACTATTCATTGATCCTGTTAAGATCGGGTAGGTATATGTGAACCCACCAGGGTATGCGGCTTTCAAGTGTCTAATAACATCATAACTGTGAATAAAACAAGAAGGCAAATGATCCATAGGTACCTTGCATACGACAACCTAACGATGGATTGTATTGTAACAGGCAACAAAGTATTTAGGTATTTACTTACTTAATTACCTATAGGTACCTTATTCCATATAACATTAGATTGTTTACGCTAGGATACTAAAGAAAAATATTGCAGGCAGGTACTTAAATACTTACCTATTCCGATTATATGTGCGTTTCAAACATAACAGTCTACCTAAGTAATTTAAAGTTTATGCTCTTATTTTTCTTGAAATTGCATGATATTAACGCAGGATTAGTCTAATCTTATATGAAATAGCTACCTACGTTTGGGTTAGGTACCTAGTATTTAGTTGATTGGCATTTTAACAAATGTGCAATACCTGTCTATCACAATAGAGGTAAATAATTTAAATATAGGTAGGTACATACGTCAATACGACAGGCAGGTAGTTTGAAACTAAGTAAGTATACCTACCTAGGTAGTAGTAACTTATATAACAACTAGGTAGGTTGGTGCTTACAAAGTATCAAAATAATATTATCCTACTTTTATATAATATATCCTAATTAATTAAAGAATTAAGAGAATATTATTTAGATACTATATTTGAATAACACATTATTATCAAATGTAACTAGGAACGGATAAATATAGGTTGGCACGCGATAAAATACGTTTTAATCATTTTTACTTCAGAAGTAGGTAGGTAATAATCGCGGAAACCGGAGACAATATTCAACGCATTTTTAGGCAAATACTTAGTTCCTTCTTACTTTACTATGGTGTTGAAACCTTCATTCAATAAGTGCTTAGTAAGTGTGCCTTGTTATGTACTTACCTACTTAAGACTGATTTCCACTCTATTATTTAGGTACATTTTACGCGCTGGGAGCAAACATTGTGTTGTGTACTTAGACAAAACACTTTGACATTTTAAGTAGTAATTACGTGTAGGATACTAAACACTTTTGTTAACAGTACCATCAATTAAGCGTTGTTAAGCCTACATGTGGCCCGCCTGTCGACGTACCTACTGCTTAGAGCATTAAACCAACAGGAGCGGCCATGAGTCATTTTCTATACATAAAAAGTCTGCCGTAACGTGAAAATAGCTACGTCAGATAAACGTCAGTCCATACAATATGTATGACCACATGATGACCACTGGTTATATATTTTTGGCAGAGGGGAACGCCTGTCAATGCTTTAATGCTCTAAGCATATAAGATAGGAAACTTTATGAAGTCGTAAACACCGGTGACTAGTGCAACTAGAGCACCTTGCTCCGCAGCCGCTGCAGCGCGAGCACTCCGCACCGTGCCTCCCAAGCGAAAATTGTCCATTGGCAATTGATTGTAGAACCTTTTATTGCGCGTATTCCAATTTGACGAATTTCGCGTTTGTAAAGGTGGCCACAGCGGGATGGCATTTGTGCATATCATGTATCACATCATACAAGACTCGAAAAACAAATGCCATCCGATTTCAATGATTTTAAGTGCCTTTTTCTTAAGTCCTCGTCCACCACCAAAGTGATTCGGCTTTCAACTCTGACAGCTCGATAACCGCCCGGCCGGGAGGGATGGCATTTTTTTACAGTGTCTGTATGTGATGAAGAACAAGCATGCCAATTTTCAAGCGGTTGCCTGCCAATTTTTTTTTTCTTCGCTCGCTTACTCGGCTCCGGTCACACTAGGAGGGATGGCATAAAATTTTCATTACATAAACAACGTACACACTTTCAGGCTTACGCGTTTCTACTACCTGAAATACGATAACCCTCAAGATTCTCGGATCAAAATACTCATCATCATCATAATTTTCAGGCTTCAGTCGCGCACTGTTGAGCATAAAGCCTCTCTTCGAGTACGCCATTTATCCCGGTCCCGTGCTAGTCTCATCCAGAAATGACCCAAAATTATGAAAATACTACTTCGTTGCAAATACCCACGTATTTTATTTTACGTCACACCTGGCCATAATGCGAGTTTTACTGCACGCTGCGTGACGGGAAAATTCGCGTGGCCAGGTGAAGACGTAAAATTTTGTACTCAACACGGGCGGTAATTCGTAAAGCCCCAGAGCGCATATTTATAACACAAACACCTGCGATCTGGTGCATTCACGAATTCACCGCCCTAGTTACGTAATGTACTATATTATCTACTTTGGTACTTATTGCATCTTTTGAATGCGCATCGCCATCCATCGTCTATGTATGTAACCTTGTTTCAGTTGTATTACTAACATTAATAATTTTTTTCCTTTTTTGAACTATTCAATTCAACTGAAAAACGAACGGGAATATAATTATAGCGATAAGATCATAGTCGGAACTAACAAGTTTTTTCCACGAATTTTTCATTGTTAGGAAGGAAGTTGTTACATTTGTTGATGTACTTAAAGTACTTTCCCATTCACAACCAAACACACATTCTATAATACGAATACAGGAAAGGTCGTTAGACTATTTTTCACGCTGTGTATTCATGTAATTGTGGGTTGTGCATCATCATAATCGCCATAATCAGCCTATGTATGTCCCACTCATGAATTATGGGTATTCAAAAGTTAACGGCTTAGGTGCCTAGAAGATGTTTTCATTATACAACGTCCCAAAACGGGAGACAGGTCAAACAGTTATTAAAAAACCGGTCAAGTGCGAGTCTGACTCGCGCACTGAGGGTTCCGTGAAAACTAACAATGAACTCAAGGTAAAGTAAAAGTCCCAATATATTTGTTAAATTACTTATTCAATTCAATTTCAAACAACGAGTAACTTTTACACCAAGACAATTGAATCGCGATCTTTTTTTGACCTGCTGTTGAAAATAAATATACGCGTCCCAATCCCAACCCCATTAATTCTAGAAAAATCTTAACAGCGCGAATGGGGTCAGCGCCATCTATCGGCCCCATTTGGTACTAACGTGCAGGGGCAATCGGCTTAGTATGTATGTTGGTCTTTTAGCGATTATTGTTTATCACCTGAACTGATCTCGATTATTATTGTTTTATTTGATAGAGAGTACTTCTATTTATAGTTTTATAGGAATTTCAAAACAAAAAAAACTTATAAAGTTGATTAAATTGCAAATCTAACTAGGAAATGATTTTTGAAAATAAAACCAAAAATATGCTAGATACAGAAAAAAAAAACTTTTCCAGTAATATATATGTTTATCTTAATCACAAGTAATTATTTCAAATTTTTCGCTTGTATAACTTCGGAGATAAGGGGGGGGGGGAATGGTATTTTTTTTTTACATTTTCCTTCATAGATCTAAATTTTCCGAGTGTAGAAAAAAAAAGAAAAAGTGCTTCAAAAAGTGCAACTCAAGCCCTTTCGAATGATACCCCACTTGACCCTATAGTTGAATTTTTTTTTTTGCCCCCTTCTCATATTCGTAAGTTTTTTTAGAAAATTTTTATGTAAATTTCAATTTTTTATTTTCCATGCACGCGGATAACTCTCATTTATAACCATTCCAAGTATCAAGTTGATAGCTTGAGTAGTTCGTGAGATATTTCACTTTGTGACAGACAGACAGACGGACGGAGTCGCACCATAAGGGTTCCTTTGTTACCATTTTTGGTACGGAACCCTAAAAATAAAAAAGAGTAGTTTATGGATTACAAAATTAGGAACGACAAAAATATATTTAAAAAATGGACGTCTTGTAATGATGTCTAATTAAAGGTAGGTAAGGAGGTACTTTAGTCGACCAAATTAAAGTCATAGTAATGCCAACTTTCGTACAAATTCAGTCGACACAACCGCACCATTTAGGTAATTGGCGCGCGCGCGACGATGTAACAAGTCTTTGTTAGTTACACGAGAGAGGCCCGAAACTACGGACTACAGAACCCTACACGGCGCGTGGCCCGACACGCACTTGGCCGTTTTTTTTATAACTGACTTGGGCGGCTGACGATTGCAGCTTGACGTTGACTTTTGGGACAGCCTGTAAGCTTTAAGCCCGAATTACGAGCCCAACCAAAAATCCTATACTATTAAACGAGCAATATTTGTATATATGTCGGCGGCCGATCGTAAAATCCGCCAGATCACGAAATTCCTAGGCATATCGTGAAACGCCGCCATTTCATGATTTGGCTGAGTGGCATCCGCCATATCGTTCAAAATTCACCATTTAACGATTTGCCTAGTGACGTTCAGGCAGATCATGAACATCCTAGGCATATCGTTCTCGAAAACGGCTCCAACGATTTTAATGAAAATTTGAATATAGGGTTTCACGGGGGTGAAAAATCGATCTAGCTGGGTCTTTTTCTGCGTATTTTCTCCCGAGCAGAGCTCTGTCGGCCAGGGACTTTGGCTTTATACGTCGTTACGAACCTGTGTTACGAACGTAAATCTCTGTACGCCCCTTATGCATGCAGCATCCTGGTTCTATTCGTAAGGTAGCTAATGCTCCTGAGGCTCTAGTGTAAGTTTTACCGAAACAAAACTTTACGATCGCGTTTGCGTTTTACCCTCAATTTGTATGGGATTTGACAGCTAAACGCGAACGCGGTCGTAACGTGTTTCGGTAAAATTTATACTAAAGCCTCTGGTGGGTCCGCTGTGTTTACGATGAGGGGTCTGCGTCAAGTATCAACACAGCCAAGAGGCTTCTTCACCTTTAAAGAACTGACAACGCGCATAAATTATGGGAAGAAATATGTATAGATATTTAAGATCTTAAGTACCATGTATTCATTATGAATAAACCATTCATTCATTCAACGCACATGTTTCGCAACTTGACAATTGTTACGGTAAAAGAAACTGAAACACGTAGATTTTTATGCCTTTTTGTCATAGTGATAGGAGCGAAAAAGATACGAATTTCAATTTCCTTGACTGTACATTGCTGGGTCGATATGTAACGATGTTGTCCCGTGAGCGTGACTAAATATTCTTATTTATCTACTCAAAGATGTTCAAATAGACAATTGTCAAATTACGGAGAGGGGCCTAGTATATTAAAAATATAACTGTCGGCCTCGCGCACGAGGGTTCCATACCTACTCGCATGTTTTAAACTTTATTTTGGGGTATGCTAGACATGTAACGTGAGCGCCCGAAATGTTTACCGACCGATAGGTTTTACTTTCAACAGTATTTTTATGCGACATAGGTACAAATTCACAGTCTTCAGAATTAATTCCTTTACTTGTAATATAAGACCTTGCTTCTTACATAATTAAATTATCGATTTCATGATTCTAGGTTAATGGAAACTAACTTAAGTAGGTACATATACTCTATAGGTTTTTCCATCCGTAGACGCATCGACCTGTTACGGCGTTAATATTTACATTTTTATACTCGTAACCAAATACAAAACTATTACGAAAACCGATCAAAGTTTCAAAACGCAACACAGTGAATGACACAATGAAAGACAAGAAAAAGGAATCTGCAGCGTAAAAGGCCCGACTCGATAGCCAATGTAGATTCCATTAGGTACTACAAAACTAGGAAAACTTGCGTATTTTTTATCCGTAACCGACTACGAGTACACTCGAAAACTATCAAACCCGTCATGCATATGACGTAGATACATACCTAATATCTTACTTGTAGGAAATTACCTAAATTACCCGATGTTAAGGCCTATGCAGATTGCAGACTACGTTTTTTTCACGCGCGTTCCCGTACTACCTATACCTAGCGGATGGTCTTGATCTATAAAATTAAACCAATATACGGGTCTTCCCGCGGATATCGGAAACATAATGTTTACAAAAAATAACACTAAAGGCTGTATCTAAGAGATCCCTCTTTAGCTGTACGACCGCCTGTAGTCCATCGAAGTTTGTAGGTAAGTATCTAGGTTAAGGTTCAATTTCTTGTCTTGATGAGGAATAAATACCTAATAGTAGGATGTGTCTCAAGGGAGCAAAATTATATAATATGTATTAACAGCGAGGGCGGTACATTTAATCCTGAGTGAAGCGAAAGTTCTACAATACTTCGCTACGCTCAGTACGCTTACCATGAGTTTGACAATGACGGCTTACGCTAACGAGTATCGAGTTTTCTATCTGTGCATCCCGCGCTCGTACTGTCAAAGTGCAACAGAGATGCACAGATAGAAAACTCGATACTCGTTAGCGTAAGCCGTCATTGTCAAACTCATGGTAAGCGTACAGAATTCTAAAGTTGAATCTTGAGCGTAACGATGGTTCAAGTATCGCCCAAGATGGAAATAATTTTGCGACCGAGTACACTGATACACACTGCTTTTCACACCTTCTATGAGGAAAAGAGAAATCCCTCATTCAAGGGCTGACTGATGACTCTTCTGAATAGCAGGACGAGGGAAGAAAAGTACCACAATTTTCTCCACCTTACCAGGTGCGAAAAAAGTGTGTGTATTGTAATATATTGTAAATGTTCTTGTTCACCGGCGATGCAACATAAAAGTGAACATGCTAACTAGGCTGATAGCCTCATTATCACTAGCAAGTCGTACAATATTGTAGTAACTTCGTGGGGGCAACATTAAATTCATATCATCGACCTAATACTTAAGAGCGACACTCATAAGATATGGTTAGCACTGCCACTGGCAGGCCGGGCAAGGTCTTCCAATGTATAAATAGCCGCTCGCATGCACAAGAAAACCAGTCTTGCAAGTCGATGGTCGCTGTTGATTGACTTTTTATGCTATTAGTTATGTGTACCTACGTCAGAAACTCAAACACGTTGGCGGATTTGCCAAGTATAATACCTATATGTACCTATTCGCTGTAATTGAATGAATTTGTAGAGTAAAAACAATCTTACAATGAACGCTTTTGTTTCAGTGTGTGAGCGAAATAATTTCATTTGAATATTGGTTTTAATCTAGTTAACCTTTAACCAACTTGCTGATAGCCAGTTGCTGATTATAGGTCACGTTTTATCGTCACATATATATATATATATATATATATATATATATATATATATACATCTCCACGGTCGGTAGATACAGGTAACTGATCGATTGGGCATATTAGTAAAGGTTAGAAAAGTTCGTAAGTAAAAGTAAGCATTGCGTCGATACTCCTACCGAAAGTTGCCTTACCTATTAAGCTATATTTAAATAATAAGCTTTAAGAACATCTTATATAATTACTTATTTACATGGATTTATACAAATTACTTCAAACGTCGTCTCAATGAGGCCATAATTCGTTTCAAATATCTAGGTTTAAGCATTACCTTCTTTAGCTGCGAAATTAATTAAATCTTATATTCTAAGAATTCTAAGGTAGCTGCACTTACAACTAAGTAATTTTATTTACATCAATGCCAACTATTATGTTGGTCCTTCGAGCTGGATTGTTATGATTTTGAATGTTTTGAAAGTCAACTCTACTTTTTAAAGCGAAACCCTTTTGTTTTGGTGTTAATAATACTTTGTTTTACATATAATTGGTTAGAAATCATATAAGTATATTCACAATAGCTTGTGAAACGTCAGCTGTGCAGGTTATTTCGTTAGCAAGCAATCGGGACTACACGTTTTCAGCAATCTTTGGTATATAGTGACGGGTCGTCACTCATATCTCTTCAAGTCACCGCTCTTTAATTTACATATCTATTCAATAAATGGCACCGTACAAATTATAGTTGCGTTAAGTTCAATTGCTAAATGGTGCCCTGGTATGCCAAGCTTTCCCTCCAGTTAATGCGGCCTTAAGCCAAAGCAAACGCAGCACGCGTAAAAAACTACATCTGCACGGCTATCACGCAACGGCGCGCAAGCTCTCTCGATTTTTCTCGCACTATTCGTATCTCTCTTATCAGAACACTTAGAACAAGAGGTATAGTGCGAGAAAAATCGAGAGTCGCATGATAGACGTGCTATGCTTGGTTTTACAGATTCAAAACAACCTCTATACACAGAGCCACGCGTCTCTACATCCCCTAATTTTTGTACATATCGGCTAGGACCTTCTCCATGGGCGTCTGCCCTATGGTCTTCGCGAAGAACTCCCTCTCGAGCTGGTGCGGCGGCACGAGCCTAAGGAGAGGCAGCAGCAGCAGCAGGCGACCGAAGCGCGCCGGCGCGGCGGCGTGCGCGGCGCGCGCGTGCGTCATCAGCATCACCTGCGCCTGGTCCTGCAGGTTCTCGATCTGGAGCGGGTCCTTGAGCCCGCGGGTCTCTGGGAGATCGCCGCCAGAAAAAACCATGTTATTAATAGTATCTACATTGTGGTAAAGGCTAGAAAGTAGGCTACAGATGGACGAGTTGGTTCGAGGGCCGAGCCAAAGGTGAGGACCTCGAAGGAGACGAGTCCATCTATTGCACTTTTAATTGTGCTTTTTACGCCTACTGTGAGGAAATTGCATATACTCGTAATTATAACTATTAGTCAAAATTCAGTGCCTAATTAAAGATCACAAATAAGCGCGGACTCGCTCGCGTGTCGGGAGGCACCGGAGACATCATGTACAGCTATTTGATCGGTGACTCTTGACAGAGCGTTTACTCACGGCGACTTTTGTAGCTATAAAAACGCGCATCACGAACGCGCGACACTAGGCATAGCTCACCTGTCAAAATCACCTGCACCTATCGATGCTGTGTCGTCTTAGACCTCTCGTCAAAGTGCTCAGCTGGGGACATTCTGGAAAACTCTCTGTGGCTAAGGAGTGTGAACTGACCAGATTTGAAGAGAACGATGGCCTTCATGCAGGCGAACTCGGCGGGGTCCACCAGCACGGCGCGGTAGCGGCCCAGCACCTCGCGCAGCCGCCGCAGCGAGCCCGCGCCCGCGCCCGCGCCCGCGCCCGCGCCCGAGTCTGCTCGATACATACATACGCTGTGATAATACTGATAATACATTTAGTGATGCGCGACTTCGAATGATTTGCCTATTCGAATAATTACTAATGTCAGTATTCGAACTGGAAATTAGTAGTATACTAATGCTAATAATCGAATGATGACTACTAATTAGTAGTAACTGATCGTTGCTACTAGTACCGAAAGTTAACCGCCGTAAGCGTGGTCAATTCGACTCGGGCGGGCGACCGGGCGTCGATTAGTAGGATTACTAATAATCGAATGATTTTCGAATTAGTCGACTTAGTCGAATGATTATAATAATCGACTAATAGAATTAGTGGGTGTCCCTTGTTTTGTCGACAAACTTTTCATCGAATTTTATTTCATCGAAAACGTTTCAAGTAACATAAATGTAACATAAAATAAAATTACCTACACCAAACAATAATTCGTGAACTAAAGTACAATTGTTATCATTTCATGGAATAACTGTTCAGGGAATATAATTAGGCAATTTATTCATTTTGTATAATTTTTAAATGTCAGAATAACAAAACAATGAATTTCATTAGTTCGAAATTTTATTGCAATATTACAAAAACAAACAACAACTGATTACAGGGGTTTAACTAGAAAAAGAGTGCCAAAAAAAAGAAGAGAGAAAGAGTGCGCGAAGCGGGGTGACGTCGACTCGACACGCTGGCGGTTTGGTAAGGTTTAGGTTAGGTTAAAATAATTGCCAGAGATAACTGTGTATGCCAACTATTTTAATTTTAAACCTTGTAATAATTAGTATGTTAATTAAAAATACATGAAATAATGAATCACAAAACGTTTTCCATGACATAATTCATCTATTTAATGAATCATCTGACAAGTAAAAATACACGATTTAAAAATACTTGTAATGACCATTCCGCGAACTGAATTGTCGACGAAATGAAAATACATGAAACGTTGACTTTGAAGTAAAATTCGACAAAGTGAGTGTCGATAATTTGATGATAAACCCGAATTAGTATCATTCAGAGTCGCACATCACTAAATACATTACAATATTCTTAAAAGAAAGAAAGAAAGAAGAAAGAATTCGTTTATTCAAATAGGATTCTTTGGAATCACTTTTGCATCGTCATCAACTATGTAGTTACTAGAACAATAGAAATATTCCTGTTCTATAAAATATACTTATACAAAATATGCTAACTTAAATTATTCCATGTCACAAGATACGTCAAACAATCATAATTATAGAGAGTATGTAATGTAATGTCCATGTTTAATTATTCAATGTCAAATTATAAACTAGGCCAAGCATATTTATCATTTAGGTAGTCCTCGACAGTATAGTATCCCTTTTTTAACAAGGAGGATTTTAGATATTTCTTCAAAGCAGGTAATGGTAACTCAAGTGCTTCAGGGGGTAGTTTATTGTAAAATAGTATGCATTGACCCATAAATGATTTATATACTTTACGCACGCGAAATTTAGGAATTGCAATTTTATGCTTATATCTGCAACTGTTCATTTTCTGAAAGGAATCTATATTTTTTAGCGCAAAAACAATACATTCGTAGATATACTGAGATGCTACTGTCAGTATATTTATCTCTTTAAACAGGTCTCTTAGTGTCTCTCGTGCCCCCATGTTATAAATTGAACGAATAGCCCTTTTTTGTAAGACAAATATTGAGTGTATATCTGCTGCCTTTCCCCACAGTAAAATTCTATATGTCATTATACTATGAAAGTGGCTAAAATAAACCAATCGCGCCGTGTCTATATCAGTCAAATGTCTTATTTTTCTGACAGCGTAAGCTGCTGAACTCAATCTACTGGACAACTTTGATAAGTGAGGACTCCACTGTACGTTTTTGTCCAAAGTTAGACCTAAAAAAGTTGTAGTGTCTACCATTTCCAAGCAATCTCCATTCAAATATATATTGATATTTTTAGTTCTTACATTAGGTAAAGTAAATCTTAAACATTTAGTTTTAGTAGAGTTGAGTACTAAGTTATTGACTGTAAACCAGTTTAACACTTTGGCAAGGACGTAATTAATACTATCCCAGTCCTTTGCATTTCGAGCAATTTTGAAGATCAAATATGTATCATCTGCAAATAAAATAATTTTACAATGATTTTGCATGAGGAATGGCAGATCATTTAAATATACTAAAAAAAGAAAAGGTCCTAAAATAGAACCTTGCGGCACTCCCAGTTTAACAGCTGCACCATTTGATTGTGTTCTATTTATGAAAATTGACTGTATTCTGTAACTAAGATAAGATGAGAGTAGATTTAAGGCGTTCGTAGATAACCCATAGTGTTTAAGCTTCCGTAAAAGAGTTTTATGTTCAACACAGTCGAAAGCTTTCGAAAGGTCACAGAAAATGCCTATTGCATCACAAGCGTCATTCCATATCTCATATATACATTTTATTAATTCTGAAGTGGCATCAGTTGTAGAACGTCCTTTCCTAAACCCATATTGTTGGCAGTGTAGAAGATTATTATTTATAAAATACCTCTGTAACTGATCTAACATAATTTTTTCGAAGATTTTACTTAAAACTGGTAAAATAGAAATAGGACGAAAATTCGTGATATCATTTTTGTCACCTGATTTATGCAAAGGTACAACTTTACTTAAAAACATACACGGACTCTAAGGACTTGTGACTTTAAGAGTAGCTCCCACGTTATCCACGCTAATCACCTGACCCCGATGATCCAGGGGAATTAGAGGCAATTATTTTATATTTAACTACGAAAAAATTATAATGTTCGGTTATGGCGCTTCACCGGACGCTACCGCGTCACGCTCGTGCGCTGTAGGGTCGCAGTTCACCTAACAACCTAACCGCTTTTTCCCCTGGGGATCAGGCTAGGGGGTTAACGTGGACAACAGCAACTGATTGGGATTTAAGTATAGCTTGGATGACAATTTCAATGTTATGGTACCATCAAGCTCATCTGATGATAGAGACAGAAGGTGGCCATGGGAATTCAGGACTTAACAGACGTAACCCCGTTGAGTTTAGGCTCTTTAGAATAGTCTCAAGGAGTAGTTCATGATGGTATACAGAAAAGTACGGTTGGCAATAAAAGCTTGTGCCAACAAGGTTACTTTAATGATGAATTTTAATATAAACCTATTAATTTTAAGATATATTATCACAATTTTAACTAAATATATATATAAACGCCGAGCGAGACCTGAACCCGTGAAATTCAAGCATATACGCGGTCTGTCACTTAGCCAGCTGACAAATCTTTCAACCAGTTCTCTCTTACAATGGACACAAATTAGGGAGGCGTGTAGCGGCTTCTACCTTAAAGACTCAGAAAACCCAACCAAATGGCGTGTCTTGTTGCACAATAATGGAACTCAAAATCGTGTTCTGCCGCTACGCAACACTCGTTAACGGATTTATCCTTCTGTAGACCCTGATATGCCTTGTCCGCCTTGTCTGGTAAGGTTTGAGGAAAACCGCCTTACGATGGATCCGTTGTAAAAGGACTGATAATTAGCAATATTCCTTATTTATAGCATCAAGGTCTAGGTATTAATGTATTTGCAGTTGTTAATATTTCGGTTCCCATTACTTATATTGAAAGTCAACAGTTGGCTTACAATCAAACCTATATTAATTTTCTACCGTTAGATGGCTTTGCTTGAAAGGCAAACTAAGTCTGTGTGTCTGTATGTTACCTTTTCACGCTTAGTCTGCCATTTAATTTCAAGTTTGTGGAGACGACAAAGGATAGTTTTTATCCCGGAAATCATCCCTCAAACGGAAGTGGAAATTTCCGTTGGAGTAATATTAGGAGTGCGATAGTTGACGCTGCGCCGGTGAGAAGTCTGGCATATTTGGCGCCATTAGATTTCATACAAGCGTAGATTATTTATTAACCTCGTGGCGCACAAAGATTTTTAGGCTCCTCTTTAACTATGACCTGACGGCCTTTCTTATAGGTAATAATACTCATAGTCATATATATGTGTGAAATCGGTTTGAGGTGAAACTTTCAGGGTATAATTATGAGTTTATTAATATGGCCTTCTGAAAGACGCATGAGCAGTAATTGAAAGTTAGTTGAAATAAGTTCTGGGCTGGAGTCGCCAAGTCGCCATGTTTATTTTGGTATATTATCAAAAGGCGAGTGGGTGCCACGAGGTTATGGTGATTAACGAGAAATACGCGAACTTATTCGCGGGTAAAAGCTTGTAATCAATAAATTAGTGGAATTTTCGTACCCTGGTCAGTCTGTTCACTGCCGAAGAGAGCCGTGCAGGCTGCATCAAGCGGGAGGCACCACTGGATCGCGTTCAGCAAGAACAACTCCGACCACGCTTCCTCCAGTAGTATAACCTGATGAACAATTAGCGTGTCATGTATTTGCTTGCAGTGGTCGTAATGCACTGGTCCCACCGCCGGCGAGTAAACGAGTGTTACTACGTGCTACTCGCTCAAGCGACTAAGAATTACTATGAGAGTACTCGCTACTCGCCGGCGGTGGGACCAGAGCCTTAGACCGGCGGTGGGCGCCACACTGCACGTAGAGCCAATGGCCATCGGGACGGAAAGGTTTTCGGGCGGTGACCACGTTCCGCCAGGCGCAGTGTGGGGGTCTCGTCATGGTCGCAGAAGTCCGCTGGATGCGGGTGGTGCAGGACTGGTCATGGTGGACTCTTTGGGGAGGCCTATACGCATTGTCCAGCAGTGGACGTTACTTTTGATGCTGATACCTAGTCGTTAAAGCAAGCTAGAGGTCTTAGGGTGGTTTCATCGGGAGGTCAAACGGCTTTCAAATTTGACTTGGTATTTGCAGACCACAAAAATTAATGTTTAAAAAACAAATATACCTGATCCCTGAAGGCGAGGCTGGCGAAAGAAGGCAGGTTCTTGGCCCACTTGACAGCCATGAACAGCAGCCGCGCCGCCGTCTCCGCCGCGCTTTCCACCCCGAGCGGCCTTTAACGAACAGTTCCATTGCTTTACATGAGTTAGTTGTGCAGGCCGCATTTAAGCATTTTTTGATTATTTTTATCAACCTATGAAAGCTGTCAGTTATAATACTCCGGTATACTTATGCATTGAATGTTAAGGCGGGGTGCCACGGCCCGTGTTATTACGTGCCAGGCTGGATCCTGCCACACCCTGTGATGCCTGTGCCTTTGCTTAAGCCGCGGTCCCACGGCCTGCATCTGACAGGCCAGATCGCACCAAGCCAGACCAATAGCACAGAATCGATGATAGTCCGATAGCCCATTAGAACGGAAGCAGGCGCGCCCGTACAACATGCCGCGACAGGCACCGTCGCGCCGCGCCTTTGAACTTATCTACTCCCGATGGATAAAACGGGCGACAACTAACAGGCCACCGCACTCCCAAGGCTTGTTGGTCTGGCCTAGCGCGATCTGACCTGTGAGAAAGAAGGCTGTGGGATCTCGGCTTTACCAGCGTGGGTTTTTACCCGCTGCATTTTTTTACGTGTGCTAATGAGGTGCGACAAAAAGAGGAAGCGCACGCAAAACCAACTATGTTACACATAGAACGGAGCGGTGCGCTTTCAGACCCACGAACGTGCTCTCAGGATACCCACACGTTGATTTCTGATAAACTTAAAGAGCCGGGGCAATGGAAACCCGAGAAACACTCTGAGGATTGGATTTTAGTGCAAAGAAGAAGATTAAAAAACAAGATTGTTGGAAAAACAGGAACTGCTTCTATGGACTCCACGGCAAATTTCAAAGCGGCCGACATCAAGATACCTTTGTTTATTTATAATGTGAACAAGTCTACTAAGGAAGATGACATAGCTGCGCGCATGTGCATGGTAAAACACAAATAAATGTATCTCTCCAAAAAATAAAAATGAAAATAGACCGAGGATACGACGCCTATAAAATGTTAGTGCCAAAAAGTAAGTTGAACGTGTTTTTAAGTGAAGATTTTTGGCCAGAAGGAGTACTATTTAGGCGTTATGTGGATTTTTCGAGGCCTCCACTGAGGAATAGTCAAAGCACTGATAGGTATACATAGGAATGGCTAGCAGTGAATTAACAGAAGAGTGCAGGCTCATATCTTTTAACTGCAAAGGTCTCTCTAGATCTGTGGACTGTGTTAGATCTCTGTGTCAGTCAGCAGAGGTCATCGCACTGCAAGAAACGTGGTTGTTACAGCATGACATATCGCAACTGGGAACTATTGACCCCAATTTTGGATACTACGGGAATACAGCGGTTGATTTATCGGCGGGAGTACTGCGTGGTCGTCCACATGGTGGTGTCGCGCTCCTGTGGTGTAAAAACCGGTTTCAGTGCGTTTCTGTGATACAGTGTCGAAGTGTTAGGCTTGTAGCTATTAAAATTTTAATGAATGACCGATCGTTAATAATATTTTCGGTGTATATGCCAACTGATGAATCTGAGAATCTGAGTGAATTTATAGAGTGCTTAAGCGAAATGTACGCGATTATAGACAGTGAAGAAGTCGACTTAATATATTTGTTAGGCGACTTTAATGCCCATCCTGCCAGGCCCTTCTTTAATGAGCTGAGTAGTTTCTGTAGGGATATGCAGCTTTGTATGGTGGACTCGGAGCTCCTGCCAGCGGACTCGTACACATACGTTAGTGACAGCCATGGCTGCTTGCGGTGGCTTGACCATTGTGTGGCCACAACAGCGGCTAGACAAACTGTTATCGCTGCTAAAATACACTACGACGTATACTGGTCCGATCACTTTCCTATAGAAATTGTATGCAACCTGGGTAAAAGTGTACCGAAAAATATAAATCTTAGCAGTAACATTGTTAATGAGAACGTGTGGAAAGGCGTACTATGGGGTGACCGTGAGCCTTCGCAAATAAAAGAGTATTTAGACGCTTGTAATTCTAAATTGAAAGAAATAGATTTTCCGAGTGAGTTAAAATTATGTTGTGATAATTTATGTAGTAATCCTGACCACAGAAAAATCATTGTTGGCCTATATAATTCTGTTATTACAGTACTGCGGGATGCTTCTATTGCTAGCTGTAAAAGAAAAAAGCCCAGAGGGGCTGGCAATGTCACAGGCTGGAACAAACATGTGAGGGAGGCTCACCGGAGGGCGAGATCTTGCTTTCTGGAATGGTGCCAGTATGGTAAGCCTAGGGCAGGCCTATTGTATGATTGTATGTATCATTCTAAGAAAGAATTTAAATCTAAACTTAAATACTGCCAAAACAACAAAGAGCAATTAAAAATGGATATAATAGCTTGTCATCACAGGTCTAAGAACTTCGCCCACTTCTGGAAAGCGACTAACAAGATCAATCCAATGGTGAGTCTACCAGCGAGTGTTGAGGGTGTCAGCCAGCCCAGTGATATTGCCAACCTCTTCATGAATCACTTTAAAGTGGACCCTCTGGCGGCAGATGGGCGTGAGCCGATGTTAGGTGATGGGTGTCGTGTTCGCGATGATTCAATCAGAGTAACGCCAGCTGAAGTCGCAAAGGTTATTCGTAATATGAAAAGAGGAAAATCACCCGGACACGACGGTCTGAGTATCGAGCATCTGCAAAACGCGGGTGTCCATCTCCCCAGGGTTCTTGGAATGCTGTTCACTTTTTGTATTCGTCACAACTACCTACCGGACGATCTCATGAGGACGATAGTTGTACCTATCATTAAGAATAAGACTGGCGATGCCTCCGACAAGTCCAACTACAGGCCAATCTCTCTCGCAACTATACTGGCGAAGGTGATGGACGGGGTGCTTAATACATACCTTAGTAAACACATACGTCTGCATGACGCCCAGTTCGGCTTTCGACCTGGGCTGTCAACCGAGGCGGCTGTGTTATGTCTTAAGCACACCGTGCGATACTACACGGATAGAAATACGCCAGTATACGCGTGCTTCTTGGACTTGTCGAAGGCATTTGACTTGGTGTCTTATAATGAGCTGTGGGAGAAACTGAGCAATGATACAGGTCTGCCGGATGAAATAATAAGTATTTTTAAGTATTGGTACGATAACCAAACCAATGTGGTTAGATGGGCTGGAAGCTACTCGCAGGCTTATAAGATGAAGTGTGGTGTGAGACAGGGGGGGCTCACGTCACCAACATTGTTCAACGCGTATATGAATGGGTTGATTGAGGAGCTCAGCAGTGCCGGCGTAGGTTGCTCGGTGGACGGCTGTTGCGTTAATAGTATCAGCTACGCCGACGACATGGTACTGCTGAGCCCCTCTTTCGACGCACTTAAGACACTACTGTCAATTTGCGAAAGGTTTGCCGTGACCCACGGACTCAAATATAACGTAAAAAAGAGCGAGATATTGATATTTAAATCCGGTACAAAAACTTACCCTATTCCGCCAATAACTCTAGGTGGCTCTCCGCTTAAGCAGGTTACCAGCTTTAAATATTTGGGTCACTGGGTCACGGACACCCTTAAAGACGACGACGACCTGGAAAGGGAACGCAGAGCGCTGGCAGTCCGGGGTAATATGCTTTCACGTAGGTTTGCACGCTGTACACGAGAAGTCAAAATTACTTTATTTAAGGCTTATTGTCAGACGCTGTACACGTGCGGCCTATGGAGCAATTACACGAATAGGGCGTTTAGCGCTCTGCGCGTCCAATACAATAACGCCTTCAGGGGACTGCTGGGGCTGCCCTGGCGCTGCAGCGCGTCGGGCATGTTTGCCGACAGCAGCACGGACGGCTTCACCGCCGTGTTGCGCAAGCGCGTGGCGTCCCTGTGGGCGCGCGTGCGGGGCAGCCCTAACACTCTCCTGAAGGTGGTCGCCGAGAGAACGGATAGCCCTATGGTCAAGCATTGGATATCCATGCATGTGAGGCTAAACAATAATTTTAATCTAATGTAATTTAATGTTAATAACTGTATTTACTAACCTACCTAGTTCGTAAGCTAACATGTAATTACTAACCAACTATGGATGATGTCCGAAATAAACAATTTCAATTTCAATTTCAATTTACGACGCGACTCGCTGGGCAATCTCTTCCTTTCATACCCCCATTATCCTAAAAGTACCCAGCAGGCTTCATACCTAGGTAAAGTCGGGTCGGCTCATAGTTAATTTTCTTTATTCAAATATTTAGATGAATATAACTTTATTACTGTTCACAGTGAGTGTAATAATTATAAACTTGTACCTACACTATCTGATACTTAAGTATTCTGAGCCAGAAATAACTTTTCACAATTGCTTCAATAAATAATTTAACTTAACATACTTAACGTATCCTGTACGACGATATCGAAGCAATACGAAACAGTTTACGCGGTTTCCGACAATAGGTCATTTGTCGGAAACCGCGCCGGTAGCAATTTTTTAAGGAAAAAAGAATTCGCTGAAAAATGATTTCAACGGAATAGAATTCTTCTTACTAAGCTTAGTCCTAATTGAATAGGCTCCTAATAATAAAATATCTCTAAATGGAAATGGGCGGACTATTTTCTGCAAAAACCTTGAAGTAAAACTTCAGTAAAAAATCAGAATAAATCTCCTATTGATAACGATTTTTAAGAACACGATCAAACTGTCAGAACGATTCATGTTTGTTTGGTATTGATTATTTATTAAAATTAAATTGAAATATTTAACACAAAAACATCGTGACCCAGGCGACGAAATTTGCCTGCCATACTAAATCGCGCTGTCCCCGAGGCATAATTTTCTACTTTCATGTAATATTCTGAATATTGTTTTCCTTGGCATGTCACTTTTGGTTGTATTTATCAGCCAGAAGAAAACATATTATATTTAAAACTAAATCCCATAAAAAACATTCCATGTAAAAAAGAAGCCATGTCTCGAAACTCTACCACCGTAAAAAGTTGCGAGATATTTCGTAATACCAAGTCTCAGGCATTCTTATCAATCTATATTTGCTAGCTAAATAAAATTCTGCAAGCTGGCAATCACACAACTTTACTGCATTTATGGATTTTTGCCTAAGTAATGATATTATTACAAAAAGAACACAATTAAAACCGTTTAAATGTCTCTTGGCTCTCATTCCCGTGAGTCGCGAAAATTGAGATCCAAAGGACAATATTATTGTGATCCCAAGAGAAAAGGTCCCTAGTATTGCCCTGTGGGTCACGATTTTCGTGAGCCAAGAAAATGTAACTTAAGAGATTTAATAGGTTCGCCGTGCAAATTTTGATAGAAAATATCTGTATCTGAGGCATTTTAGACCTAAAAGTTATCTTGGGTCCTCAAGTTGTCCAAAGTTTCTACGTTGCAGGCTTCTGTGTACCACTTCCCCTGCCTCACTGGCCCCTATTTCACCAACTTGACAATTGTCACCTGACACTGACAATTCGCCATACATTGTTTGTTCTAGAAGTTAAGGTGGTTGCTAGGTTACTTGTGGAATCAGCGATGTAGGTAGATACGGAGAATTTTCATTGTCAGGTGACAATTGTCAAGTAGGTGAAATAGGGGCCTGTGCACCCTCCTGCTGTCTGCAGTCGTTTTCGTAAAAGCATACCCCCGTCTCGTCAGAAAAGAGCCATGCATTTTAGTTCTGGTTTCCAATTCGTCATAAATTGAGAAATATGAGCATTAGGTACTCTAACTCGGTTATAGTTGTTGTTATTTACACCTCACAGGAAATTAGGTAAAAATGTACCTACATTACTTTCTGGGTAGTCTACTCTTTAGTTTTACGTTTTCAGGGTTGCATTTCAATGATGATTATTTGATGTTTTCTACAAAATCTTCTTTTGTGCACTACGGTTTTCAAATATTGCTAATAGGCTCTTTACACTTTTTAAACCCCTTTCGGCTTTAAGCGTCTTTTTGCAACACACTGTATAATTTACGTTATTATATAGTCACTAAAGGTATTTTTTTTTTAATTATATTAATAACATATGGCGAACTCCATAGATTTTAAAACTACGGCACGCTACCAAAATTCCCAAGCCTATACCTACTTACTGATTAAATAGTTCCCGTGTCCCACATCCTGTGTTAAAAATGATTTGATGGTTTCCCCTGATGAATACATCGGTATTTCAAACGTTACTAAAGGAAGAAAAATAATTTCCTATACAATATTGGAATTCATTATCCTGTTATCCATTTCGTACTAAACAAAGTACCTATCCAACAACGTAATGCAAACACTAAGTAGGTACCCATGGGTAAGAAACAATGAAGATACCATGCCTACAAATGCTAGAAGTGCCTCATTTTGGGAAAACAGCTTTTCAATTAATATACCTACCTATTATTTTGTATATTTGTATATTTAATAATTGTATAGTCATGTACATAATTAATTTAGATGAAAAAATATTTACAAATCAGACCATGACGCATAGGGCACACAATAATACTTAAAAACTAAACATTTCATTACATTAATAGTAGATTATACACCAAGGCGATAAAGCACTGTTTTATGTCACGGGAGCGAATTGAATCCCGAACGTAACGAAGGACTCATAATTTAACTCCTGAGCGTAGCGAGGGAGTTATAAGTTAATTCCTGAGCGAAGCGAGGGAATTAAGACTGAGTCCTGAGTGCAGTGAGGGGTTCAACCGCCCAAGACTAAAACAGTCTTATCCCCGAGGTGTATACTCTACTTTTCACACCTTATGCGAGACAAAAAAACAGGCTCAGTAGATAAATAATGTTTATTTAGCAAATTAAAAGTACATAGTAACATTAGACACGTTAGTCCAATTATGGAAAGATAAGGTAATGTTTTTTCAACACAATTGCTCGTAACGTACCTCTTATTGTGTCGCTTTTAGGCTCATAATCCTGGATATTAAAAACGCGTGTTTTATAACATTACAACACTTGTGTGTTATGGTTATATCCCGATTAAGTCACGTTGGCACCTTGCAGGAAGATATATGCATGAACACGGTGCATTCTTAAATTAACCGGGTTGTACAGAATGTACAGCTATTTTTTTAATTTTCTGCAAATGGATTCTTACTCGACTAATCAAATTAAATCCTTTTTGTTAATTAATTGACTATTTCTTTATGTATATAATATGGAAACGTTTAATTTAGTAAAACTATTCACTTTTCATAACATTTTACATGAATTAAATACAGATAACATTTTAAAACGAAAATATAATTTTATTTTGTATTGGCTGTTTAGAGATTTCTGTGCCCACACTGCGCAAACTTCACGAAAAAAAAAACACTGTTGGGCGCCCTTATAGGTATTTATATCACAAATATTTGTAAAATTTATTTATGCGTGTTTGGTTATTATCAAACATGTTGACTCGTGGTGACTAGAAAAGTGATAAATAGAATGGACGCCACTGGAAATTCTTGGCGATGTGCAATTGTGAGTAAAAACCTGTTGTCATCTTAATGATTTGGTTAATGTAAAGTAAATAATTTGGCAGGCCTATAACATTTTCATCTTATGAAAATGATTTTTTCCTCGCAAAATGTGTTGAAAAACGTCGTATGATACGCGTGAGCTTTGATAATTACATCCTCGGCTTCCTTATCACGCTCACCTGCGGTTCGCGTGAAAAATTTCGCCTCTGATGTAATTATCAACCTACCTCACTTGTATCACAATGTACTATTATTTGGTACGTTTATTGAGGTTGAGTTGTCTAATTTGATAAACTCAGGAGTCAAAACACTTTCATCAGTTTCATCACTCGACATTTTCAATATTATTTTTGAAATTAAATCTTCTATAGGCACCTACAAGAACTCGATTTGTTCGTCACGCGTGAACAAATGAAGGCGCGCGACGTTCCAAATTCGAAAGCACAAGCCGTGGTCCTAGATTCGAAATTCGAATTTCGAACACCGCGCTCCTCCGGACCGGGGTTCACACGGAGGCAAACTTCATTTATTTTGTCAAATCAAGTAGGCCATGGCCTAGGACAAATTGTGTTTAGCAAAATTAAACTTTATGCATATAGTAATAAGAATTACGAAAAGTGAAATCATATTATTAACCAGCGGGTTATAATGAAATTCAGTACAACATTATAACCCGGCTAATACCAAGGGATTTAATGTCTTGCTTTCGGTAGGGTTTACATGACCTATAATTCGGCATTGTCGAGCATGTGGTGTGAAAATTACAATTTACATGCACGAATCATCTGACGAAGCATTCAAACACCAACTAAGAATCTTTTTATTGGGAAATAGTTTTTACTGTGTTAATGACTTTATGAAAATAATATTTGTTTGACATTTTATAATAATATTGATTTGTATTTGTATTAATTGTATTTTAATGTAGTGTAAATTGTTACGCAAAAAAAAATTGATGATCTCTTTTGGGATGCCTTATTTTAGTAAAAATTAACATGTATATATTGACATTGTATTATGTAATTTTTAATTTAAATATTTATTCAACTTTTTTATTTTATGTGACGATCATAATATCAAGTCATGTAAATTGACCAAGGGTAATTTATATTGTATTTTTATATTATGAAATAAAGCAATCAATCAATCATGTTATGTTATAAACGACTATCACTAAGAAAATCATTTACCGAGTAATAACATTTATCAATTAATAACATTTCAAGTTTGCGCTTAAATAATAAATTTCGGGATTCTATGATTGATTTTGGAATTTTATTCGTGATTAAAATACATTTATGTTGGGGGCTCCTTTTACACATCTGTAGATTCGTCTTTGGTACTAATAATTTATTCCTGTACTGCTCCCTTAGTCCTTGTCAAATGTGGATTTTCGCGAACAAAAAGTGCAGCTTGCAGTATGTAAGTACAAGGCAGGCAGGGTTAGAAGTTTAAGTTTAATAAAATGTATTTCTTTTGCATTACAAACAGTTGTCCACAGCCTCGGTACTGTCACCCCACAGCACCACAGCATAGCGGAGCTATAAATAGGCGTAGTATGCAGATAATGCACATTTTAAATCGGTGTTAGTTTTTAAAACATAAAGCGCATATATGAATTTCGACATTTTTGTTTTCATGTTTTCAACGTGTGCTTTCCAATTTACGCCGGAGTCTATTTTTATGCCTAACTAGAAACCACGATTTACCATGTATTTTCGAAGATCTTTGATGCTGTAGGTAAGAGTGCTATAGGTCGATATTGACTTGGAAATTCCTAAATTAAATAAATCAGTGGGAAAAAAATCCGCAAAATAAGTAACTAAATTGAGTGTGTACCGGCAGGGTCCGCAGTTCTGGGGGTAGGCTGCTAGGCTGGCTGCCGGGGGAGAGTACGACGTCGAATCTTCTTCGTTGGTTACATCGATACTGTCGTCTAGAAATACAACAAAATAATCAATATAATCAATATGTTTTACTATGATAGTTTTTGGTAGCGCACCCTCATGGGTCTTTGCACAACATAGAAACCGAATCCATTCAAAATTTAATCCAAATTCTATACTGTGCCAAAGAGTACTTTAAATAAAATAAGTTATGGGATTGTCCTAATACAACGCGACTACGCGATCATCGCAAGTTCGCGCGATCAAACATATTGGTAGGGGTCACAAAACCGCTAGTATTTTAGGAAACCGGTTTTTCGGTTTTTGTACATTACAAAACCGGGTTTTCCGGTTTTTCGGTGATTTTTCGGTTTTACATATAAAAAGTGAAAAAACTGCATTTTATGAATTTAAACTTTAATATTCAGTCATTTATACAGTCAGTGAGTGAAGTGAATGATATTTTCTACGATTACAGATTCGGCAAGTTACACTCCGATCATGGTTGCCATTTTTATGTGATTGTGTTGCAATTGTTAAAAAATATCTCGTTCGGTATGTTTATTTCAAACCCGCACACACTTTGTTTTAATTAAGGCGCCGTAGGTTCAGCGAAGTTAAGCGAACAGTGTTTTTGAAACAATATAATGCGTCTGTTTATAATAATATGGTTCAAAAAAATACGAATAGTAATCTTGAGGCTTTTTTGCAGGGAAATCAGTGTTTAGAAACATGATTAAGCATTTTTCGCTCGATAGAAAAAAATCACGAACATAGGTCTAAAAGGGTCTAAAATACACTTAAAATATTTGTTACAAATTACGAACAAAAGCTAAAAATATTAAAATGGCTTCTAAAAATCGGCAATATCATGTTTGAGGGAAATCAGTGTTTACTTTTTTATTTATTTAAACGGCCAAAAAATTAAAATGAAAAAACATGATTTCCGCGCTTCCGAGCACGCATTTTCATCTCGCTCACGCTTATGCCCAGTGAGAGGGAGAGAAGACCATGAACCTACGGCGCCTTAACTTACAGATAGTTCTTTATTTTTATTTACCGTGTATTCATTTGGTGTATGTTACATGCCGTGGTTTCACTGAAATGATTCCAAGTTTCCAACGGAACACCAGAGATGTTGTATTGAAAAACAAACTATACGTAGGGTAGGGCAATTAGCTAATTTTTATTAATTCAATTATATGTTCTATTATATATTTACTGATAAACTAAAAAGTAGAAATTACAAATAGAAGAAGAAGTTATAAGTAGTATAAAACTGATAATCAAAGTAATACTTACAACTATCAAGTACTTAAGTGTAAAACCGAAAAACTCGAAAAACCGGTTTTTTCAAATTTGAAAGTCGGTTTTCTCAATCGACGAAAAACCCGGTTTTTTCGGTTTCGGTGAAACCGGTTTTGTGACCCCTACATATTGGACTCGAATAGGTGTCCTAATTGACAATTAGGACACCTATTCTTTATTAGGACGATACCTATAACTTTCACTTGTTATTTGTGCTGGATGTGCACAAAATGCAACTTTTATGATTTTTTTAAAGACAGGTACGTATAATTTATGCACGCACAATAAAACTTCGTATAAGTATAATAATCTTGTCATTTTATTTGTTTTCCTTTAATTTATTTCACTTTCGTGTTTCCTACGAAATTACTAAAACCAGACATTAAAAATAGAAGACAATTATTATATTAAAACGTATCGAAAGATTTATAGCACTTCTATATACTTATGTAAATACTTTACAGTACACAAGACTTAGGTAAAACCACAGATAAAATAGGTTAAGTCGGTACAAAGGCGAACTTATCCCTGTAAGGGATCTTGACAGTATAAAGTAACTGAGACTAATAACAATTATATTAAGTAGGTACATTCTTTTTTACAAAAAGACTAAAAGGTTATGTGGCGCGAATGAGTTATTATTTTATTAAATTTTACAAATATTTATTACCATTTATACACTCGTTGTACAATTTCGTAGTATTTCTGTGGCTGGTAATCAAGAACTTTGTAGTATTTAAAGCTCATTATTTGAATACACGCTACGTTGGGACCTTAACATTCAGGTATGGGAGGGAAATTTAGTTTTTCAGTCTGTGTACTTATAATAAAGCAAGGTTTTTACAGTACGAGTGCGCTCGGACTGAGTACACTCGGATTACTACCATGACCCAATGCGTGTCATGAAAACAAGTACCTATGTACGTAGGTACGTAACACGCAATCATACAACCCAACTCGTACGAGCTCACTCGAGTGTCCTCAGCCTGAGCGCACTTGTAAGTACCTAATGTGAAAATCCGTTTTCGCACTGCTGTATTATTCCACCAAAGAAAACATATGTCGATAATTTCACATTAGACATTTAACCGCAATTAATGGTGTAGGTATATGTTTTATACTGTTTTATACGCAGTACTTTGCAGTGTTAAAATAATACATAGCATAAGTACCTACCTACCTACCTCAACAAAATGCACATTAAGTACGTCTCCAATCGGTAATTTCCCTATTATACGGCCAATGGCGACCGCATGAAATGGCTGTAGTTTTCGGATTTGTGCACCCAGTGGATATCCCCAATGAAGTTACTTGGGTATGGATTTAACAATACACATTATAATAACATTGACGAAACGTTTTTTCAGTGATTCAGAAAGCTTGTACAATGGAAAAGTCCACTTTGTGGGGCAGTACAGCCACAGCAGCGGCAGTAAGTAAATATAGGTACTGCCACGGAGTCAGGACCATAGCCAGTGATACTGGGAGTCAGGACCATAGCCAGTGATACTGGGCGTCAGGACCATAGCCAGTGATACTGGGAGTCAGGACCATAGCCAGTGATACTGGGAGACTGGACCATAGCCAGTGATACTGGGAGTCAGGACCATAGCCAGTGATACTGGGAGACTGGACCATAGCCAGTGATACTGGGCGTCAGGACCATAGCCAGTGATACTGGGAGTCAGGACCATAGCCAGTGATACTGGAAGTCAGGACCATAGCCAGTGATACTGGGAGACTGGACCATAGCCAGTGATACTGGGAGACTGGACCATAGCCAGTGATACTGGGAGTCAGGACCATAGCCAGTGATACTGGGAGTCAGGACCATAGCCAGTGATACTGGGAGACTGGACCATAGCCAGTGATACTGGGAGTCAGGACCATAGCCAGTGATACTGGGAGACTGGACCATAGCCAGTGATACTGGGCGTCAGGACCATAGCCAGTGATACTGGGAGTCAGGACCATAGCCAGTGATACTGGGAGACTGGACCATAGCCAGTGATACTGGGAGTCAGAACCATAGCCAGTGATACTGGGAGTCAGGACCATAGCCAGTGATACTGGGAGTCAGAACCATAGCCAGTGATACTGGGAGTCAGGACCATAGCCAGTGATACTGGGAGTCAGGACCATAGCCAGTGATACTGGGAGTCAGGACCATAGCCAGTGATACTGGGAGTCAGGATCATAGCCAGTGATACTGGGAGACTGGACCATAGCCAGTGATACTGGGAGTCAGGACCATAGCCAGTGATACTGGGAGACTGGACCATAGCCAGTGATACTGGGCGTCAGGACCATAGCCAGTGATACTGGGAGTCAGGACCATAGCCAGTGATACTGGGAGACTGGACCATAGCCAGTGATACTGGGAGTCAGAACCATAGCCAGTGATACTGGGAGTCAGGACCATAGCCAGTGATACTGGGAGTCAGAACCATAGCCAGTGATACTGGGAGTCAGGACCATAGCCAGTGATACTGGGAGTCAGGACCATAGCCAGTGATACTGGGAGTCAGAACCATAGCCAGTGATACTGGGAGTCAGAACCATAGCCAGTGATACTGGGAGTCAGGACCATAGCCAGTGATACTGGGAGTCAGAACCATAGCCAGTGATACTGGGAGTCAGGACCATAGCCAGTGATGATACTGGGAGTCAGGACCATAGCCAGTGATACTGGGAGTCAGGACCATAGCCAGTGATACTGGGAGTCAGGACCATAGCCAACGATGATACTGGGAGACTGGACCATAGCCAGTGATATTGGGATTCTGGACCATAGCCAGTGGTACTAGGAGTCAGGACCATATTAGCCAGTGATACTGGGAGTCAGGACCATAGCCAGTGTACTGGGAGTCAGGACTTAAAACATTTACAAGGGTACAATTGGGATGTGATTCGGTACAGGCTTTCACATCTGTTTTGCGTGATAGTTTTCATACTACATAGTTCGTCGCGTAGGGAACGTGTGAATCACATTGATGTGCAAAATAGATACGAAGCGACGCACAGAACGGATCTTTGTTCGTGAAACGTCATCCCGCTCGAATTTGGAGTAGCCCGACTGTGGAAATACCTCCGCCTTGCAGAAGACCACAGCCATATAATAACACTATTACTTGCTCTGTAGTAGTGTTGTGTTCCTGGAGGTGAGCAAGGTCACCAGAGCTTCCGAGGATGCGTTGTGTTGAGAGCGAAGGAATTGAACCTTCAGCTGTCAACACGGCGAATCCTCAAACATATCAAGGCTCGGCAACGCCCCTGTTACTAGTACCTTTGGAGTTGCTTGCGTCTATAGGCTGCGGTGTCCGCTTACCATCAGGTGGGTCGCACGCTTATTTGCCATCGTCGTTGTATAAAAAAAAGGCTCACCATCGCTGTCAGTGTGATTGCGCTCGTCGTGGTCCCGCGAGGAGTCGGGCTGCGGGGGCTGCGGCGGCGGCAGCGGGGGGTAGTGCGGCGACAGCAGGGGGTACCGCTGCGGGGATAGCGCCATAGCCAGTGACACTGGAGGGCTGGAATTAGAGCGTAGCCGGTTTTAAACACGTATAATGTACGATTCTCACCGACCGAGCCGGGCCGGAGCGTGCCTGCGCGCTTTTTGCACGTTGCCAAAGGAATTTGAAGCTATAGACGTTATTTGAATGTTCTTACGGCCGGTCGGCTCCACGCGGACGTGGACGGCTGTGGTCGCCGGCTGTCGTCGCATCTAACTGGCTCCGTCCGGCTTTTGCCTACTGTACTCTATTAAAACGCGGTCAGCTGCCGCCGGGTGCTCGCGCATCCGTTGCGGCGCGGCGCCAGGCGTGTTTATACGTTCTGGATATATGGTTCTGGAAATCTAGACATACTACAGCGCTCGTGGTGTGGTGGTACAAAAAAATTTTTTGATGGCTTCATCGAAACTAAACTTTATTTATTATATCGTCAACCGTGGCGCTGAAATAAAAATTCGTCAAAACACGTTTTCTGTATTAATTACTTGATACTTGAATGGGGTCTATTACAAAATCAGAACATTATTAGCTCTGTCCATTGCATTTAATTGCGAAATAGGAAATGGCAGACATAGGTCGATCCATAGTTCGACCATCGAATTTCAAAGTAGACCCCTAAAAAGCACGAAACACGTAACGCGTTCGAAAACGATCATATATTATTAACTTATAACTTATAAGTTTAAATTACCAAAGTAATAATAATAATACAAAGGAATTGAAGAATATTTAAATAAAAACATCTCAGTACGAAGTCTGTTTTTCAGAATACATAGGTAAACATTAATTTTATTACGCTGTTTAATTAATAATTAGTTTTCTGTAGTGTATCTCAAATTTTATGAACGTACATCTCAGATGTAGTTTCCGAACGCAAGTGCGGCGCCCCGCCCCTAGAAAAAAAAGAAAATGACAGACATAGGTCGATCCATTTCAAAGTAGACTCCCAAAAAAGCGCGAAACGAGTAACACGTTCGAAACGTTCATATTTAACTTATAGGTTTAAAATACTAAATAATTTTACACAAAGGAATTTACAACTGAAAAACATTTAAATAAAAGCATCTCAGTATAAAGTCCGGGCGACACTGCTATAATCCCTCACTACGTACAGGATTCCACGTTTGAATCTTCCCTTCGTTCTGGATTCAGTCAGTCACCCTCGTTACATTACAATATACCATTTTGCTCCCTAGTAATGCAATCTGTTATTAATGATTTATTGAGGTTTTTTGCTGCATAAAATTACTGCGTGCCTATATAGGAAACCAAAGCAGAGGAAAATAGTACTAATAAAGCATTTATTTATAACGCATCTTTATCGCTTAGTCCCTGGGCGACCGAGCTCTGCTCGGTAGAAAGTAGAGAAAATACGCAGAAAACGATTTTTCTCAGACATGATCCTAGCTAGATCGAGTTCTAGCCCCCGTAAACCCCGATATTGCAAATTTTATCGAAATTGTTAGAGCCGTTTTCGAGAACGTGAATACAAATATATGTATATAGTATAAGTTATATATATACAAATAATGCTCGTTTAATAGTATACGATAAAAACACATTTTTAATGACGCTAGTTGTTGCACTGCAACGGCCCGGACGTCGGGGTGTTTAGAAAAAAATACCATTCAATAATATGATTCAACAAGTAGCAAAAAAAAACAATATTTTCTCAACCTTCGCTCGTCTTCGATTTAAGCGCGCGGTTGTTTTATGCGATAAACGCTGCAATTCCATAGATACCTGCGATTACCGCAGCGGTTACACAGAAGGTATCTTTGGAATCGCAGCGTTTAACGCATAAAACAACCGCGTGCTTTAACTTGATCAATAGCTATCTAGAAACCTCTATACAATGCGACATGGATGAAACCACATGTTGGACATATATGTGCTAGTCAGCCGTGCCGACGGTCGACCCCACCTTTGATCATGGACTGAATCACTTGTGCTGTGGTTTGACCCTTCGTCGCGGTATAAATAGTCCTCGGACGATGCTTGTGTGCATACGACTGGAAGAAACGGTGCACGAAAGAAGGACAGGAAGTGTATAATAATAGTTATTTGTTACACAAGGGTGCAAAGTTGTAATTTAGCCGCGAGTGTGGAATTGAAACACGAGCAAGCGGAAGGATGCTTGAACCACGAGCGAAGCGAGTGGTTTTAAAATAGAATCCTGAGAGTAGCGAATGTTACAACACACGAGAAGTAAAATACATTTGCACCCGTGTGTAACACACAAACTTTTCACCTCATTGTGGCGAGGAAAGTACAACATGCGAAACAGTTTTATTTAATTTAAATACTTAATAATATATATTTTTTACCAGTAATAATAACCTTATGCAGTATCAAATAGAATTTTGGTCAAGTGCGAGTCGGATTTTAGTATTCGAGTAACGACAATTACCCATACATTTAAATGAAAAATGTATGGGTAATTGTCGTTTACCCATACATTTAAATGTAAAACGACAATTACCCATACATTTAAATGGACGTACTTATGCAAACAGGAACCAACCCACACGATGACAGTTTCGAGATAAAGCAATTTTTGTCTAAAACGTGTAAAGAAAAACTATGTAAAAGTTATAACGAAAAGTTTGATTGTAATATGAAAGAAATCCATATTTTCTAGAGTTTTTACTGGGAACACTCTCAAAAATCAAAACGAATACTTGTTTTTGTCCTTAAATAGTCGATGGTTCCTTTTAACAAAAAAGGTTGAGTGTGGATTGGTTCCTTCTTACTTTACTAGAATTATTACAATGGTACATAATAACGATAATAAACGTATGTTTTAATTATTTTATTTAAACCAAAGTAGAGTACAAATGTTAATTTATATAATAATTTACACAAAAACAGTTCTACATCATCAACCTAAGTATGCCACTTTAATGAAGTTAGAAAAGTTGAAAAACCCCTGATATTTTCATTTCAAAGTCCAATATCTCAAAAACGGCTAAACAGATATTCATGAAACATGGCTAAATACACTTTGAAAAAAATTATCTATGACACAGAAAAAACCGCAGTCAAATCGGTTCATACATTTGGGAGCTACGATACCACAGACACGTTAAAGTTATAACACCCCTCTTTGCGTCGGGGGTTAAAAAGATATCTGCAGCCAACTCAGTTACTATTCACTAGTTTCAACTTCCATTTCGAAGTCTGGTTCACCTGAAAAGCCTTATTCAGGATGACCGAATATGTTCACCAGGGATTAATTTAACGTAGAAATTATGATTGACGTGTGGAATCAGATGCCGAAGGCTTTTCAAGTCTTTTAACTTTGCGTCTGTGATTCGCTTTCCTGATGGCCACAGGGGCTCCATTATATCCTTGGTAATATTAGTCACCCTTTCACGAAGATCTTTTGACATTGGAAATGTCTTTTCGTTCGCTCCAGTATAGGCCCCGATTTCACGAAAAAGTGCGATTCCCTTATATCTCAGAGAGTTGTGAAGATATTATATTTAAAAAAGGCTCAAAAGACGCGTATTTACAAGAGCCGTAAGGTGCAAAAAGAATTATTCGAGAAAATCAATATCAAAAAAAATTATGGCCGAAATAGTGGAAAAAAAAACACAATTTTTTCCGAATTTTTGAATTAGACTCTCGATAGTTTGAAAACGAAGAATGATATCAAAAAATGGAGTAAAACTCCTCTGGACAATTTAGTCAGCTACAATTTGAGACCAAAACAAAGACGATCGGGTTAAGGGTTTGCCCTGTAGCTTTTCCTTTTTGAGACAAGTCAGAAGCAGACTCGAGTGACTATGACAGCGATGTGACTACTGATTTGTCGTGTAATAATTTTCTTGTACGGTTGAGTTCATAAATATATGTGTACGTTCCCAGAGCTTCAAATATATCTGTACTATCTATTAGTCAAAAATATCCGTGCGCCAATTCGATCAGAAATATGTGCACATTTATCGAGTCATTAAAATGTGTACACGTTCATTAATATCAGTACAATGACACACAAATATATGTACGAGTAGGCAAACAAGGAGCCACAAATATCTATACATATGTTTCTCATATACATGCAAACAAAGTAGGGGTCGAAAATATCTACCCACGTATGTCATAAACATGTGAACAAAACAGGGGCCAAAAATATCTAAACAGTCAAGGCCAAAAATATCTGTGCACATGTGTCTCATATACATGCGAACCAAACAGGGGTCAAAAATATCTACCCACGTATGTCATAAACATGTGAACAAAACAGGGGCCAAAAATATGTAAACAGTCAAGGTCAAAAACATCTATGCACATGTTTCTCATATACATGCGAACCAAACAGGGGTCAAAAATATCTACCCACGTATGTCATAAACATGTGAACAAATCAGGGGCCAAAAATATCTAAACAGTCAAGGCCAAACATATCTATGCGCATGTTTCTCATATACATGCGAACTAAACAGGGGTTAAAAATATCTACCCACGTATGTCATAAACATGTGAACAAAGCAGGGGCCAAAAATATCTTAACAGTCAAGGCCAAAAATATCTATGCACATGTTTCTCATATACATGCTAACTAAACAGGGGTCAAAAATATCTACCCACGTATGTCATAAACATGTGAACAAAACAGGGGCCAAAAATATATACACAGTCAAGGTCAAAAACATCTATGCACATGTGTCTCATATACATGCGAACCAAACAGGGGTCAAAAATATCTACCCACGTATGTCATAAACATGTGAACAAAACAGGGGCCAAAAATATGTAAACAGTCAAGGTCAAAAACATCTATGCACATGTTTCTCATATACCTACATGCGATCCAAACAGAGGTCAAAAATATCTACCCACGTATTTTATAAACATGTGAACAAAACAGGGGCCAAAAATATGTAAACAGTCAAGATCAAAAATATCTATGCACATGTTTCTCATATACATGCGAACCAAACAGGGGTCAAAAATATGTAAACAGTCAAGGTCAAAAATATCTATGCACATGTCTGTCATAAACATGTGAACAAAACAGGGGTCAAAAATATGTAGACTGTCAAGGTCAAAAATATCTATGCACACATTTACCATTATGTAAACATACAAAGGTAGTAAATATCCACACAGAAAACAATATTTAAATTTGACTTTTAAAATTTCCGGCTATGTATCGTCATATAATTATACCTTCAATTGTTTTTTTTTAATGATCAGATGTTTTTGCAGCGTTGCCCATAGTCATATAATTATGCTGGTGACTGTACGGTATTAGTAACGGAACTGTCCTCATCAATCCCGGGATCCCGGTATAAAAAAAAACATTATAAATCAAGGTTTTTAGTAATTATCTTTGCACGTTTGTCAGCTAACTACTCATAAAGTTGATTATAACATGATGTGGATGAACTTAGTCATGTTGCTATATTGAAATTAGACAAACTAATTTGACAAATGAAAATGTTTGCAAGTATTTTTTTCTCTGCGCCTATTCAGTGTCCCACTGTTGGGCGTGATTTTCTTGAGTCCCTACTATGTGCTTCTTCTGGCCAATCAATGTTGTCTTGTCTTTGTGTGTCTGTCAAAGTTTTCTTACAGATCAGTGTTGATAGTTGTGTTTCATTTCATCAAAGTTGCTATGCATAATTTAGAAACGAATGACATCCAAAAACATAGTGTTGTCATAAGGGTTTTCGATATCAATAAGGGATGTATCTAGACATATGCACAAGCGACTAACTCCGTGGGGCAGCCGAATTTTGTCGTTTTAGTTGATGATACACTCACCGGCAGAAAATTTAGCCCAAATTAGAAAAAGTTTAGTATGCAGAAAAACATTATTTAATTTATTCAATTTATAGTTTGAAATCACGAAAACTTGTGAGTGAGTGTATTAACCATATTTAGCATATTTCGCTACTTTGTAAGAATATTGGGATTCCGGTATTGTAATATAAATACCGGTATTGAACAACGCCCTAAAAAAGCCCTGGTATTCTGTAAGTATTTGCGAAATAAACCTATTTTCTTTATAAGTATCTTTCTTTCTTCTAACCTTTTTGAAAAAAGTCCAAAAGTCAGAACGACATTTTTCTCATGACATTTATGACTTTAAGCTACGGTAGCCCAGTGGTTCAGGCATGCGGGTCAAACGGCGGTCGTGGGTTCGAATTCCGGCTCGTACCAATGAGTTTTTCGGAACTTATGTACGGAATATGATTTCATATTTACCGTTAGCTTTTCGGTGAAGGAAAAACATCGTGAGGAAAGCTGCATACATCTGCGAAGAAATTCAAAGGTGTATGTGAAGTCCCCAATCCGCACTGGGCCAGCGTGGGGACTACTGCCCGTTCCCTCTCGTAGATGAGAGGAGGCCTGTGCCCAGCAGTGGGATGTTATATAGGCTGATGATGTGATGTGTGATGTGATTTATGACTTCAGGTTTTGCAGAGTTCGTTATGGTATTTGTTGTGAATTATCGGGATTATGAGCGTATTCTGTTTGAGACGGGCGTATGGTTGGAAGCCGAGACGGCGCGGCGCTAGACATCAGTAACATGCCGTCATTCAAGCATCGCTCACGTGCTGAGGCACGTCGAAAATTGGCAAAGTTGAATGCGGATCGAAAACGGAAAAGAACAGAAATTATTTTTCAAGAAAATGAAGACGGTGCAAAAGGAGCATCCGCTTCCACGTCGCGGACGAATTCGGATGTACAACGACGTAGACGAACATCAAAAATAGAATCCCATATTCGGACGCTCCGCAGAAATTGACTGGTGAATTTCAACAAGTACATGCAAGATAATTTCTTTGCTCATTCTCTGAACACTTATTGCTACGTGTGCGAAAGAATTTGGTGGAGCAACAAGCTGCGAGTACTGGAGAAGGATTCGGTGGCGTGGAAATGTGCTGTCAAGCTTGGATACGATCCGACGTTGGACAATTTCAAAGTATGCGGAACCTGCATGAATGATCTCCGGCGCGGACAAACAACTCTTTTGTCGACGGTGAACGGTTTCGTGTATCCGAAAGAGTTCGGCTTACCGCCGCTGTGTCCGATCAGCGAGAGATCGATATCGCCGCGCTTGCCTTTCATGTCCATAAGGTATGTGCGATTCTTCGAGGGTTCCAGAAAGCTGTACGGCCAAGTGATCAATGTTCCCGTGGATGTGGATACCATGGTTCGAGTGCTGCCTCGTGCTTTGGAAGATGATTATGCGTTTAATGTCAGAATCAAGAAGAATCTGTTGAACAAGAGTTCTTATATGGCTGGATGCGTTTCGAAGAGCATCGTGAAGGAATGGTTGAGATATCTCGTTGAAACGCCGCTATACAAGAGATACAATGTGCAGATCGCTCCGGAATACAGAGACGCGGTGCCCAGCGTTCCCGATCCCATTACGGACAGTCCGAGCAAGCGTGTGATACATCAGGTCAGAAAACACTGCACGGTCGTGTCGGAGCGCGAGCAACGAGCGCAATCGGGTGGAGAACAGATTATGGCCCAGATTCAAGAGACTCTGTTTTGGGGTGAAGATTACATCTTGGAGATGGCGCCGGGTCAAAATTCGAAACCGTTGGCTCTCGCATTCGATGGCGATGCCGAGGAATCGTCCTTTCCGTCAATTTATTTCGGCCAACCGTGCGAATTCAAACTTCCAGTCACTCCTTATCAAATTGCTCACAGTGAAATAAGGCGCACCGACAGGCGCGGCGTCCGGTCAAATCACATTTTATACATGGCCGGCAAGATAATGCGACTGAACGTAATAAACAGTTTTAACGTCATGTTCAGAAACAATAAAGACGCCGCGACCAAAGATTTCACGCGCGAACAATTGGAAGATGCCGACTTCTTGCGCGAGACGATGAACAAGAACGAATCGTTTCTTTCGTGTTTGCCGAATTCTATACAATACTGGCAGCGACGCAAGAGCGATCTCTTAGCCATGATGAGACAACTCGGGAAGCCGACGGTGTTCTTGACGCTCAGCGCGTCGGAGATTCATTGGACTCCGCTGATGAAGTGTATTTATCGATACCAACAACACATCCCGGACGATCAAGCAATCGACGATATGATGTTTGAAGAGATATCTGCCACAGAACGAGCGCAGCTGGTGAACAGCGATCCGGTGTTGTGCTGTCTCTACTTCGATCGTTTGGTCGATTGCATACTGAACGCTTTGAAATTGAAGAAAGGACCATTCGGAGAATACCGCGTGATCGAATCCTTCAGGCGTGTCGAATTTCAACATCGAGGCAGTCCACATGCTCATATTTTGCTGTGGCTGGAAAATGCGCCGCCGACGGATGAAACAAAGTTTGCCGATGGCGAAAAGGTGCCGAAAACTGTAGATTTGATTGACGAATTGTGCACTGTCGACGGCAGTCTCGTTCAACCGGAACGAGCCTTGCAAACGCACAGGCACACGCATACTTGCTACAAACGCAACACCAAGTCGTGCAGATTCGGAGCTCCGTGGTGGCCGATGAGGAGCACTCACGTATTGGTGCCGATCGTGGGTGCGGACAGAAACGCAGCCCTCGTCGAACGCTATAAGAGCGTGCGTGAAATGTTAGAGTTGATGAATCTGGATGAAGATGTCAGTTTCGATACGATTGAGAGTTTTTGGGCTGCGAATGGAATCGATTCCGAGGAAGAGTATTTGAATATCTTGCGCCATGGGATTTCGCGTCCGACCGTCATGTACAAGCGCACAACGCGAGACACGATGATCAGTCCGTTCAATCAGACGATATCTGCTTTGCTAAATTCAAATATGGACATGCAGTACATAGTCGACGAATACAGTTGCGCTGCGTACGTCGCGGAGTATATGAACAAATCGGAGCGTGGATTTTCTTCATTACACCGTGAATTGGTGCGACTTCGAGACATGTATCCCGACATGGACTACGAAGATTGCATGAAAGAAGTCGGCAAGCGTGCGTTGAACAACATCGAGATTGCCTATGAGTGAGGCCTCGAGGAAGGTGACTTTTATTCCCGTGCAACATCCGAGCCACAGATTCAAGACGAAGAAAACGCGGAAACAAATGGACGCCGATCTGGTCGATTTGAATTCTACCGACGTGTGGAAGAAAAACATAATAGATCATTACGAAGAGCGGCCAAACGCGCTGAAGGATCTGACTTTGGCGCGGTTCGTCTCCGACTACGACATTGTTTCGAAAAAAAAGAAACGCGATACCACGCTGGATGATAATTTGTGTCGAGATGATGATGGTGATGATGCTGCGGCGGGTGAAATCAACGAGGTGGATTGTGAAGAACGTGCCGCTAGAGTTAACTGACGAGGGCTCGTCGCGTCAAACTGTCAAGAAAAATTTCATATCTTGCAGCAAATGGGCCGCTGGCGATCAAGACTCGAGTGACGACTACAGCGATGCAATGGCAAGTGGTGAAGTGTCTCGAGTTGATTACGAATTTGTTGAATATTATGTTTACGTATTTAATAATAAAATAAATGTCATTCAACGTTATAGTTTTATTTTGTAACCTTTTCCTTATCCGGACTTTCTCGTCGCTCAGCGAAAATATTTTTTCGAATACCGTAGATTCATTTCCAATGTGCTCGATAGTCGTGTGAGGCACGAAATCTGTGAATTTTTGTTATTTGTCACATCTGCATTATTTAACCGGTATACAATTACAGTAAACCAATAATGTTAGTTTAAGCAAACGTTATATAATGTATGCTTTTTCAGTCGAGTACCACGTTTAATTAAGGTACGAGAGAAATGGATGGATTTTTTCTACGAGTTAACGCAAATAATAATTTATTAAACAACCTTGGTTTCTATTGAAAATTACTTATCTATTAATCTATTTGAAACGAAGTGCAACCAACCGCTTTTTTATTTTTGCGCATTGATATCTTCTGGAAATCGAGCCTCGTGATTGGTCAAAATTAATTTTAGTTCTGTACACGGTTATCTTATATTACTCAAATGAAGTTTATTTAGATATCGCTATCAGTCATTTAATTGACGGATAGAAGTGCTCGAGTAGAAAAAAAGTATCTAAAATAATTACACACTACATTACATTTACATTTTATTTTATTTTTATTTATTTTTTATTACTACGCAAACCGGATCCAAAACACATGGTGTCTCAAGTTTTATAAATGAAACTATATAAACTATAGAACCATGCGACGTGGATCTTGGTGGCAATATGAACTTTTCCCATTTTTATTTTGCAAGCGGGAACCAACCCGCATGGTCTCATGTGGCATAATAATAAAGATACTCTAAAGAGGAACCATGTTAGTTGGGTCTGTTTAGAATAAATATAATAATCTTATTTAGCAAATTGTCGGGTTACCATGTGAGATGGATCTTTTTGATTTTTTATAAAGTTATTAATACGTGTGTTGGTAACTTTGTGACCGTAATGTTTTTATAGGTAAAAGTCGTCATAGCACTATGATATTTATAAGGTCGACAGAAGGTGCATTTTAGAATTGTGCCCTACACTTAACTCAATTTTTGACGAAGTGTGGGTTGGTTCCTGTTTGCATACCCAAGTAGCAATGCCTTTACTGAACTAAGTCTTGTAGATATCTAGAAGTCAAAATCACGAATTTGATGCCTTGTCTTGGCCAAGACCTCCCCGGCCCTCTAGATATCCCTAAGATAGTCCTCAAGATAATGTTTAGTAAAAGTGGGCACAGGCGCTTACTTCAAGATTAAGTATCAGTTAAGACTAGTTTCTGAGGTGAACTTCAGTCAGACTTAAGAATACAGCATTTAAGAGTACTTTAATACTTCTTTCTAGATATCTTGTAGGTTCACTTCATACTATTTGAGGCTATCTTTAAGATGTCTACAATACTAAGTCAAAACTTCAATAAACGACAGTCTTCATTCTAACTTGATCTTAAGATGACTTAAACAAATAAAAGATAACCCATAATTTCCTTAACACAGTTTCTTTGTAGATATAAATGGTGAACTTACAAGTTCAAAACATAAATCTCTAATGGATGATTAAAAAACACTGAACACAACACTATAACAACGATTTTGTTGATAACCTAGTGCTAAAATATTAAACGCACATCGGCCACTCGAATGAAATATCTTTAGATCACTATAAAACGAATGGGCCCCGTGAAATATAGCGAAAACCGTATTTATTTCGATGTTAATTATTCACAAAAAAAATCGCAAGATAAAATACGGAAATATTTGATTGCTAAGTTCTTTATTTACTTGTATGTTATTACTACATAACTTTTTCAACACTTTGATCTTTTACTTTGTCTATATTATCGGAAGAGGACCGGCGTAATGTATTTGTTTATTTTTATAAAAGTGCAAAATGGCGTTAAATCTGTTAGTGGGTACAAGTCAACGGCCAAGTCACACAACATTAACTATAAATAATAAAGAAATCGCAGTAAAGAACCTTAGACTTGGCACGACTTTGTTTAGATTTCATTACTTTTTAGAGATAAACAAGCAGCTCCATCGAGACTTGGCTAGTTGTTTACAGAATGTTTTTGATGGGATTTCACTTCTTTTTGTAGAAACATGGGCTTATTGATTTATTTAATTAGAATAAAAAAGTTGAATATTTTTTGTAAAGGCGGTATAGATCTCTAATAGTTTCGTTGGGCTCTTGTGTTTCCTAATCAGGGTCACCAGGTACTCCAGATCTTCGATTATCCTAGTTTTTATAGTTTTCGCTTTATGTGGCCATTAAACCCTAGCTCTGTACCAAATTTCAGCTCTCTGAGTTTATGGGAAGTACTAGTTCTATTTTTATGATCATGAGTGAGTGTCATAAATGCGAAACTTTGCTTTCGCTTAACTTCGGAACTAAATGACCTACAGACTTGAAATTTTGGATTTTAAGTATGTGATTATAGCTTACTGGATGACGAAAATTTCTGCGTTCTGGTCTTATCCAGAGGTTCTCAAATAGGGGCCTGAAAATGCGGCGAAATGGTTCCAGTAAAGGATGGTACGGCAGTGTTTGCTTCGCGCTCGACTTGGCGGGGGCACTGCCGTGCCCCCAGATTTTTTCTTCGATGCCTCGAATGAACTCCGCTCCAAAAACATAAATTCATGGTGTAGATACTTACAAAACTCTATTTACGGACTTAGAAGAAGAAAATATTTTTAAAGTTGTCCCTCCTCTCCGGGGCAAAATTTTTTTGTTCGCAAGTCTATACTAAATGCTGACCCCGATCGGGGTCGGCGGGAGGGGAAGGGTTGAAGAAATAAAATCACAGCTTTATTGAACATTTCATAACATAACCGGCCACTTAGGCATTCTTAGAAGGAGGCCAGTAGTGGACGTCTTTCGGCTGATATGATGATGATTATTGAACCCTTTATAAGATGATCCGGAAGATAAAAATACATATAGAGCAACCCTACACAGACTTGAGCACGGCACCTCTGGTTTACCTATCACCGCGACATACAAATCCGCTACCTAGCCAGCTATGAAACGAATTCAATGGAGAAAAGTAAAATGGTTACTCGTAAATAAATTTGTATAACCATAACACTTTATAAGTAAAAAACAAATCACTTAACAGTTGAACGCGCCCACCCTTCGCATAATCCGCCATTCGTAGTTATTACATTTACATAATGTTATGATGTAGTGTCTACTGAACAGCGGTGCGCACTATACCGAGATTGGCTCGCATCTGACTGCCAAATCGTATCATAACTTTGGGGACCTAATGTGTATTAAAACGTGCGGTGAGATTTTCGTTCGTTGTATGAAATCGTGGGCCTTTCGAGTCTTTAACCAATTTTAAGACTAAGAGGAAGTAACCCAACCAAGTTCAACCTCTTTCTTAATCGTTGTTTTTAATGTTAGTAAGGTCCTCCTCCTATGTCATTTTGGGTGTTAATAAAATGTCATGATAATAATGGGATCCATGGGGAATTCAAGGAGCTCATCAAATATTACATTATTTATATTAGGTGAAGGGGAGGGCAGTACTTATTATAACATTTTAATAATTACTTACATTCCATCAAATCTACCACTATCTGCCTAAATTTCAAAAATCTGAGCATCTACATAAGAAGTATGGAAAGCCACGAATGTCGATTGCCGTATTTCCCAAATACCCTCAGTATATGATTTAATTATTAGGTGTCGCAGTAGGTAGGTACAGTTATGTAGTAAACATAATAATAGATGACTATGCTATTTTCCCCACGTAACCCAATCACTAAATTATGATATTTACGAGTATGATAGTAGTATTTATGATTCATATCCTTTTCACCTCAGCAGCTCGAACAAGCATATTTTGCTGCGTGAAAACAGTGTGCAAAATGCGATTTTGCTCACTCCGTGAGACAAAGTCACTTTTTAATTTTGGTGCAGAGCACTGACATTTCGTCGTATGGGGTCTATTACAAGTTCAGAATATTTGAACTTTATTAGCACTGTCCCTTTCATTCCTTTATGAAAAAAGAAAATGGCAGACATAGGTCGAAGCATAGTTCGACCATCGAATTTCAAAGTAGACCCCCAAAAAAGCGGATACAACTAACACGTTCGAAAACTATCAAATTAATAAGTTTAAATTACCAAATTAATTATACAAAGGAATTTTAAATTGAATAATATTTAAATAAAATATCTCAGAATAAACTCCATTTTTCATAACAAATATGAAAACATGATCTTTATTATGCTAGCAAATTAAAAATTCTAGTTTAAACAATTTAAATTATATGAACGTATACTACAGATGCAGTTTCCGAACGCAAGCACGGGGCCCCGCCCCTTTTAAAAACTTGCGCGCTGTTAATTTGTTTGAGATTTTACTATGTAGAATTTATTCGTCATTCTTGCGTTATTGATATTGGTTTTAAATATAAAGACTACTACCTGGATAAATCTATTCTCTATCTAACTAGAAAATATATTGAAGTCAGTGACGTGACGAAGGCAATATTTGAACATCAGTACGGCTAGTTTTTGGTGTGCACGCGAGATACGCGTAATATGCTATAAATGTATGCCCTTGTGATAATGATAAATATTTCAAAAAATCTCGAAGATATGGGTAAAATCTGTGAATTTTAACAATTAACGGTTAGTTTTTAGTGATGTGTTAGTGTCACGCGACACTTGTATACTTAGATACTGAAATATCCTTTGGTTTCTCGCGCCTTGTCTCGCCTTTCTAGTGTTGACCAACGGCGCGGCCGGCGCTGAAGAGTTAAAACAAGCAATAACTAACGCCTAATTAAGTTTTCTTCCTGAATAATCTTGAGACGAATAGGTACGTGATACTATGATATATTTTTGATGTGAATATGTTCTCACTGCTAAGGTGAAAAGTTGTATGTGTTACTCGAGAGCAAAGTATTTCGTGCTTTTGAGTTCTTCGCTGCGCTCAAGATTCAAACTTTGAATCACTCGCTACGCTCGTGATTCAATTTTAGAATCTTTCGCTTCCTCAGGACTCAAAATTAGCACTCGCAGCAAAACAAACTTTGCTCTCTTGTTGCACAAATAACTATTACGCAATTATAATTATTATATCATTGTTATTGTTGTTCCTGTGGTAAACCCGGAAAGATTATACTACAATTTTATTATGCTTCTATGAACATCTAGGTATTGCCTTATCGATGAATAATATGAGTGTATCCACACTGTGGATACCTATGTATAGATTCCTAACTCAGGGCGCATTGCATCAATCTCATCTTAACCTACCGGTAAACGTTAAATACATAAGGGAATGCAAAACAATATCAAGAACTCACTTTTTTAACTATTGCGTTACTTTGGTCATTATACTCTGAATTCGATTAATATTTATTTATAATTTATTATTGATTGTGGATGGATAATAGTTGCTTTTACTATTTCCTCGCAGTCGAAAAGTAGTGTATAACTCTGGTCTAAAAGTCATAATACCCCTCGAAACTATTTTACTTTTTCACCTCAGCTACTAGGATAAATCAATTCTTTATCTAACTAGGAAATATAGTGAAGTCAGTGACGTGATGAAAGCAGTATTTTAACAACAGTACGGCTAGTTTTTAGTGTGCACACGTAATATGCTAATGATGTGCCCTTTGTGATAATGATTATTATTTCAAAAATATCTCGAGGATATAAGTAAAATCTCAGAATTTTAACAATAACACGGTTAGTTTTTAGTGATGTGTTAGTGTCACGCGACACTCGTATACTTAAATATCCTTATACTGTATACTTATATACTGAAATATCCTTATGTTTCTCGCGCCTTGTCTCGCCTTTCTAGTATTGACTAACGGCGCGGCCGGCGCTGAGGAGTTAAAACAAGCAGTAACTAACGCCTAAGTAATTAAGTTTTTTTCGCTGCCTCAGGACTCAAAATGAGCACTCGGAGCAAAAACAAACTTTGCTCTCTTGTTGCACAAAGAACTATTTTTGCAAACTTGGCACGCGCTGACCGCAAACAATGGCCATTCATGAGCTCAGTTCTAATAATCTGAACTATACGAAAAGGTCCAAATGATCCACACACGCCTATATTACAAGGAAAAGAGCTGTTTTAGATCATTTAGAACTCTTCGCTCGCATTATAATTCTGCTGTTTGTTATGAAAAAGAATGGGGCAAATCCTTAGGAATTAAACGATCTGGATACGGGCGAAAACGATGAGAATACATGATATTACTGTCTGCCAATAACTCTACGAAAGCTTTGTGCCGCAATCGAAAAAAGTCAAGTACAATAAATACAAAGTGCTCATTTCCACAACGCCGGACAAAATGTTCTTTAGTGAAAACCTAAGTTAACTTTGCGGTCGACTAAATAAAAAAACTGACGTTCCTTCGCAGTAATCCAACTGGATTATTTGGCGGCGAGACTTCTCTAAACTGCAGAGGTAAGTTGGTTTATTATACCTACAAAGAATCTTTCCGACAGAGAAGTCAAAGACTGACGCGCTTCAAAGATGGATTCTTTTTACTCGATTATACCGTGCAATAATATTTTAAATGTAAAGTAAACTCTTGTCGCTCACTGCTTCCAAATGATCATTTTGAAAACAAGACTAGGTACGTAGGTTATTTAACTGGAAGTAACTTGCAAAAACGTTACGATCTTAGGCTGTGATGGGTATAGGTATCCCCATGATGCATCATTGGTGATGCATCCGTTTTTAATTGGATATTTAGTTTTGTTTCAGATTAACGAAGAAGTTTGCACAAGTTTCTAGCTGGAAGGCATTATAAAAAAGAATTGTTTCGTAATAAGTTCCGCGACGCCTCTGCCTCACTCGGCGGTAAGAAGTCGGTGCAATATCAGTAAGTAAGCTGTAACGAGTCAGGACGGTTTCTTAACTACACGTCTAGATTGAATGGCTAGCCCAAATAATACTTTGCTGAATATCATACTAAAAGTATACTATCAACTGGAAATATGGGCGACATATGTAAGCACTCTGTAAAAATATCGCATACAGAATCCAGCCCACCAAGTAGATAGCAGCCCTAACAGCAAATCTTTACTCTCTGAGCACGCTCTGAGTCCATATCAGTAGGTCTCTAGTGGTACGAACTAACTTACCAAAAAACACCGACAGCAACGGCGGCTTCCCTCAGGGCACGTTCTTGGTCCATATCTCTTAGTGTCTCTGGCCGAATTGTGGCAGTGTTCCGAGGTTGTCGTTCATTCTGTACCGCTGTGGACAAAATAAATAGTATGGTAAACAATTATAATACTTTTATAAAGGTTAACAAGCTTAACCTGGATAATAAGCGGTCACCTGTGCCTCCAGTACTTCTCCTTGTTTGTTACTAAGTATATATAGCCCAGGAGAAAACTCCTATTTTAAAGGGTCGACAGCGTGTCTGTAATGCTGTATGTATTCACGTTGCCGACCCTCTAATGTGAGGATCACTGTGTTGACAGCTTAGAGGACAAATTCAGTGTTCAAACCTGTCAAAGGGTGACCGAAGGTCTGCCATGAGCACCGCATGTCCCCCGCTGTCAAAACAGTGCATCCCCAGCTCACTGGAATAATGTTTGGAACTGGATTATGTCTAGGCTTGAAAGGCTTGACCTAGTTATTTACAAATACGTTTACGAATTACTCTTATTTCTGTATAGTGTTGCGTTTGTATTTATTCGAAAGTTTTATAGACTTAGCTGTACGTAGGTACCTACTCGTATATACCGTTGAAAACAGTAGCTACGTAGGATACTGTTTTAAACGGTATACGTTATTATATACGTTAATTGTTGCTGCAATCTTTAGATTTAACTTTTACTAATTTGGTGATAAGACAAGATACTACTGAAATTTCCCGTCGCGATTTAGACTTAGACTCGTGTCTACAAAAACATCATACGAGAAATATATACCGATTACCTAGTCGATTGAGACCATTTGATGTTTTAGGCATGTAAATATCATATGTTAGTAGCATTATTTTTCGTTGGTGTAGGTGTTAAGAATCTTATAAAAAAGAAGGTACACAGTATTTTAACATCAACCCGGCGGAGGTTCCCCGCGGATCTCAGTGAGGGGACTGAAAACTCCACTTTGTCTGCGAAGTTGCCGAGTAAAAGAGGACTGCAAATGGACTGCTAAAGCTTAATCATTTAAAACTGAATCAAGTATAGCATTTTTGGTAACAGCTAGTTGAGTATGCTCAGCTCGATTTGTAGTAAGTATCTGCAATTTGATTTTCGTGCGAGCAAATTGTATTGGAAGTGTTGCTATTTGAATTTCCAAACTAGCAAATTACTGAATGGTTACACATTACATATAGGTCCCCTCTCCCTTTAAGTTAAGCCTCATTCCTCTTTATTCTCATGCATCAAAGGACCACGACTGACTGCCGCCTTTTGGACTTACCTATTTATTTTTATTTTAGACTTTAAAAAAAATACGCCGTTTTGGCCCAGGGGTTGCTTTAGAACGAAAATGCTTTTTGTCTATGGTTCACTTCGTTCATCAAAGTGTAATTTTACGAACTAAAATACTGATCAGTGGTCGCGTAACGCAACATCCTAAGCAAGACTGCAAAACATTTTCTGTCTTTTCAATACCTATTCAGAATAAATAGAACACCTACACCTTCTCTTGCAATTTAATTTATTTTAATCAATGCTAGGTTACTGTTGATTACTGTCTACCCCACACAGGCAGCCATTTGAGCATTCTGTTAATAAAACCCCGTCATCCGAAAGTCTGACAAAACAGCTAACATAAAACTGCAAATGACACGCGCCTCCCTCCCCAGTGGGGGGTGGGCGGCGGCTTCTATTTGATTTTATTGCCACCCTGTGCACCTTTTACTGGCGAACTTTACCTAACGGGACAAACTAGTTGGGGGCGTCGGGTTTGCTTCTTTTGGAGGGTTTGAAACTTTGAACGCACGACTACGGAGATAAGAGACGCTCTGAATTTAGCAACGTTGTTTCTTCAATGGTGTGGTTCTTTTTTATATCGTTTCTAAAACACTGGACTTATTTTGTTTGTGAGTGTAAAGCAGCAGTTACACTTACCCTACAATATCAATTATTGGCACCTTCAATTTTATTTAATAGTAAGTGTACTTAATTGAAGCCATCATGGTGTCAATTATCGAAATTAAGATGGGATAAGAGACAAAGGATGTTTGCGTACCTGAAATAATCAAGAATTCAAAAAAGAATTCCATGTTTTATAAAGATTTTCCTATCCCAATACGATCTTGAAATAACCTTCCAAAAGAAGGCCGCATTTACTGAGATATTCGTCATATATCTTATACCTATGTGCTATTACTTTGATAGCTGGGACATAAACGCGTTTTATGGGTGTGTTGTCGTCTTCGATTCCACTCCCCATTTCTTTTACGACATCCATTTGAGCTGTAGATTCATACATATGAATTCGAATATATATTTATGCGGATTGTGCGTCTGTCTTATAGATGATGAATGTATGAATACCTAATGTTAGAAGCCTGTTAATTTTCAAAGACTACACTTAGCGATGTTTTATAGTAACGTCTACAGCATCTCATTTTATGGAACAATTAATTTTCAAAATTGAGGATAGACCAGTACCTACCATTAGTGGACCAAAGTTCTTAATCCATACTTAATATTATAAATGCGAAAGTGTGTCTCTCTGTCTGTCTATCTGTCTGTCTGTTACCTCTTCACGCTTATCATGTATCAAGCTGCGATATAAACGAGCTCCACGCGGACGGAGTCGCGGGCAGAAGCTAGTAATGTAATATGTAATACTCTTTAGTCCGGCCCCCATTTCACCAACTTGATGGTAGTTGCCAGGCAACAACAATTATTTTTTAACTTCATATCATTATCGTAATATCAGCAGAAACAAATCCGCTGCAGGACTTTAGGCCTCCTCCAAAGAGCATTATTTTAGATATTTAATGCCTTCTTAAAAACACAACAAATGCACGCAGTTGTGTGATGAAAATGTTCAATATATCATACAAAATGTGCACCAACCTACAAAGTCTGTATTTATGGTTTTTGACGTTTGATAAACTAGTAGTTGATTTAACTAATAGTGAAATACAGTATTCACATTACATTTATTTCTAGGTCTACAAGTACCAAAGTACCTAAAGACGGTAGATAGGTTAGCATAGTTACCTACTAACAGCGAATTATCATTGTCGTGTGACAATTGTCCATTTAATGAAATACGAGCCTGGGCAGCTAGCATGATAGATTTTATGGTCATGTTTTACGTGATGTTTTGGTACATTTGGGCCGTAAAACTTGAGCATAACACATATAGTGCTAGATGGGCTGGTAGCGTAAAAATATCTATGAAACCTGAATAGTATTTTGGAGTTATTTGGGTGATATGAGGACTTGAACAGTTTTAACCAACTTAAAAAAGAGGAGATGATCCCATTTTAGTATTTTTTCAATGATACAATTTTCCATGTAATACGGAAAAGTTACGAGTATAACCGCAGTAAGTACCTACAGCGTACTGATTTTGAAGCAGCATAACTAATGGTTGTTATTCGTGACTTAACAGCTAACCATCATCCGTTTACAATGCAACCAACTAAACCGTAACCCACGGTTAACTGACTGCCTCAAACACACGGATTAACCCCCACACAAGCGCCTCCCTCCCCAACTATAAATCAACTCGCCCCTCCCACTTCCGGCCGCAGCCATCTTTGAGATCTCACTTCCGGCGCCAAGAAAGGGATGGCCGCTAGTTTTTCCACACGTGTGAGGGCGACAGGTTATTTATTTTAGAACTTGAGAGTCAAAGTGTCGGTTGAAGTCGTATTTTGGACCTTTAAAGGCCTCGGGATTAGCTTACTGTAGATCTGTTCATGCTGATCTAGATTTTTCAGCTAAACTTTATTATTAAGTATAATAAACCATTTGTAAAATGTCATGGCCTAATCATAAGAAAGACTTAAATAATGAATTGATATTTTATTGTCTTTTCGCGAATTATCTCGCGCGCGACATATTGAGAATTCTATAGCTCCAATAAATGGCCACGATATGTCTTCTTTTGCCCAAAGGTTGACTTGTAGATAATGCTTACGGCATTAAGTACGCCTTTTGTACGGTAAATTGTTGTTTAGTCCAATAATGATTAAATAAATAAAAATGTTTGTCAGGCGAAATAAACAGATGGCGAAAGTACCTACAAGCGGTTTAAGCGCCGTAATTAATGGTTTGTTTGTGTCTATATTATACAAATAATAATCCTTCTTATTTATTAAGTACCGAAGCTATATACGATCATTAAATTATACAATTTAATTAACAAAATGGATTGGTAAAATTATCAAAATTAAATGACGTCATCGTCATGTTTTGAAAACAAATTGCATAATACAGTAATATTATAATACGTCACGCCATTATTATTATTTCATGTGATAAGCAGACTGAGTATTACATGAATTAATTTAAACTTATTCATTTGTTATTTCCCTATCGTATCGTTCCGTCCAGTTGCTAAATTGTGATAAATCTTTAGTATAGTTTGATATCAAATCTCACATGAATTTCTGCGTTAGTTGAGCTAAGCTAAACAATTTCACCAGAAAACACATCACAACATAATAATTATTATATTTTTCATTAATTCAATACCCATAGACAGACCCACAAATTATGCAGAATACGTTTAGTAGATAAGTTCCAAAAATAGTTAAATGTAGTAAAACTAAAAATTACGGGCACAGTACAAACATAAAATACCGAAAGAATCATGCGACACCCGGTGAATAAAATGCCAAAACTCTGACATTAACAAAATCGCTTTCCTCCACAACTTCTTGACTGTTTCAACCTAATTGATTGAAACAACATTACGTAAACAAAAATGCTGGCAATCAAACTTCGAAGTTTTATTTGCGTCGCCCATTGAAATGCAACTCCAACAATGAAACGTTGATCCAATTTGTAGGAAGAAGGCGTCAGACAGACTTAATGAGGTAACGCGACTAGTGATGTACCATATTCGATAATTTGTAACGATAGTCTACAATGCAGGAACTGTAGCCGAGCGGTAAGGCATGCAACTTTCAATTTGGAGGTCGTGGCTTCGAATCGGCTGGGTTTTTATTACTTAAAAAAACTTATCTACTAAATATCATTTGATCAGTGGCTTTCAGTTCACCACCGTTCCAATCCCAATAAGGTCTAGTTTATCCCTCTGGGTTAGAAGGTCAGATGGCAGTCGCTCAAATAACAACTAGCGCTTACTGTAATAATCGTAATTTATAATTCTTGAATATACCCGTAGGTTTAGAAATTTACCGGCAAGCTGTAACTTAACGTAGCCGACGGCACATCATTAGTCGCGGGCACAGAAGCGCGCCCTGCGGCACAACCGCCCCTTTATCACTTTACTTTAGCTTTGTATTATTTTGCTCTCGGCTCTTTGAAAAGGAAAGCGTAATTTGATTACGTTTTGAGATGTCGACGGTAGTCAGGACTCAGGACAATCTAATTATTCTCGGCACTGCGTTTCACGTTGTCAAAAGCCTTAGCTAGTTCAACTAAATCAATTAAGGGTTTCGTTGTAATTACGGCTGTCTGCGTGGACTGCAGAAGTTTTTGATTTGTACGTTAACGAAATATGAATACAAAAGCTTAAATTGAGTGGTTTTTGGAAGCAGAGTTGTCTTGATTTGCATTTGAAACCGAACACATTATTAATGAGACCACGTAATAAAAAAATGTTTCCTTCGTTCAGTGTATCGTTAATAGAATCACTAGCTATTGCCCGCGACTTCGTTCGCGTGGGAGTATTTTTTGTAAGACTGAATTAGTCTTATTTAGTTGCTAATTTAAAATAAAAAAATTAAGGGTTCGGTGTCCCTAGCTAAAGTGCTGATAAGTTTACTAACTTACTACGTCTGAACCGATTTAGATTAAATAGTTATGTCTAAGAAGGTAACCATCGCTTTCTAATCACCGGCTTTTTAATACAAACCGCATCCAAATCGGTCCAGCCCTTTTAAGCACTACAGACAGTCAGTATGAAGTAGCAATTTTTGCCTATCCAATCGCATAGATGATGCAGGGACAGACTTTATGATGGAATTCTTCAAATATTAACGGCCAACGTATAGGTTTTTGGCCATTTTTTGTAATTTTACGTTGCTCTACAAAAGCTGAAGCTGAACATTGCTAAACCAGTTTATTATGCGGTATGAGGTTACGCTGTTTTCAAAGGAGTTTGGCTCAAGTAGCTTAGCCATCAGTTGGCATAGGCTCTAGTCGCCTATGCCAACTGATTGCTTTGATGGTAGATCTAACGTGTACCTACTTGAAGGTGGATGGAGGTACGTTATTATATCACGAAATAAATAATCGAATTAAGGTAAAATAAAAAAAATAAAAATTTAACTATTCACAATTTTTTTTTAATAGTATCGTTTTTTATTGATCACCTTAGAACTTCGTTGTACACCACGTTTGCAGTATTACCGTGAGGTGCTAAAATGACCAAATTCCTAGGAGAACTGACCCTGGAACATGCGACATAAAATTGGCCGTGAGAAAAGCAATCATCCCTTAAATCAATTCCAGCGAATTTTAGAGTTTGGCCTTGGGATTTAATTATCGTGATAGCGAAGCTAAGTTTTAGTGGGTACTGTAACCCTTTGAACTGGAAAGGGTATTCTGATGGTATTAATGGAATTCTCGGAATAAATACTGTTTCTCCTTTAGCTGATCCGGTTAATACTGTAGCCTCTATAATGTTCCTGTGAAGGCTGAGAATCCTTAATCTAGTGCCGTTACACAACTTAGGCGGATAAAGGTTTCTCAGCAACATCACAGGAACTCCTATTTTCAGACAAAGAACATGTCCTGGTAGACCGGAGGGATTGAGGGAGTTTAAAAATTCTACCGGATAATGTATTGCTTCATCTATTTCTATAACAGTATCTACGGATTTATAACGGATTTCTTCGCCTTCAAACGACTTCATTATAATATGGTTAATTTCAGTAGCCGAGTCATTTTTGGGCGTCAAGATGGCACGCTCACATAACCAATCCATAGATTTATCTTTGATATTTTGTATGTCAGGATATGTGGTTGATATCAATTGCGATAAGTTTGAAACAACGGTAGCTAAATGTGTAGGTATCTTTATTTTTCCTTCATTTGTCGGGAAATTACCACAACCAATTTCAAGCAGAGTATCGGAAAACTGACCAGCTGACTTATCTCCGTATAGATGAGCCCTCATGTTTTGTTTCAAGCATAGTTTATGGACATTGGGCCATAAATATGAAGATTTGATGCATGCTTTCACTTCATCCGCCCGCGTACCTCGAGGAATTACTGGCAACGTTTGCCGGAAGTCACCTGCCAAAAGTACGGTCACACCGCCCATTAATACATCGCTACCCCTTATATCTTTAAGAGAGCGGCTAAGCGCCTCCAGACCAGCTTTGTGAGTCATAAAGCTCTCGTCCCAAACTATAAGTTGGCATAAGCGTAACAATTGAGCCCTATTACTTTGTTTTGCAATATGACACATTGCCGTTTCTGTGTGCACTAAATTAAAAGGGAGTTTAAATGCTGAATGGGCTGTTTTGCCGCCTTCTAGCCATGTAGCAGCAATGCCTGACGATGCTACAGCCAATGCTACGCCGAAATCTTTTCGTACTTTGGCCAGTAAAAGATTTGGTAGAAAAGTTTTACAGGTGCCCCTAGGCGCATCTAAGAAAAATACTTGACCGCTACCTGCTTCTACACTTTCTAGTACTTTCTTATAGACTTCTGATTGCTCTATATTTAATAATATTTCTTTTTCAATTACAGTTTAAGCCAAAACGTTAGCGTCATAATTTATTTCTCGGAGATATTCCCTATTATCTATTAAGGCCGCTTCATTGGTTAAGGGTTGCGGTAAACCATACTGTTGTCGACTTTGACCACCCAAAGAGAGTACCATATTTTCAAGGCAAAGTAAGCATTTATTATAAATTTCACTAATAAGGTTACTTACATTACCTTCTTCTGTCTGTAACTCAGTTCTCCGACGAATATCTTCGGATAAATCGTCCTTTTATTTTTCCCAAAGACTTAAAGGATTAGATATCTGACAGAATATTAGCATGACTGCAAAGAGTTCTCGCAATCTAACTGGAGAATCACTGACAACTGCTTCCTCTAAGGTTGCATCCCAGTGAGTTTCGTCTTCTATTAATCCTAAGGCTTGACATGCTGCTTGGAATGTAGGGTAGACGATGTCATTAACAGTTTTAAGTTCCACGAAAGATGTTGGACCTCGAACTTCGTGTAAGAGTAGTCTTAGGTAATAACACTCAGAGTTATTAGGGTGGACAATATATACTCTGCCTTTTTTAACCCCAGGCCAACCGGTGACTTTAATTCCTCTCCGTCTTCTCTGAAACTGGCCGTTTTTATAAATATTTGGTGGGGATTTCGACGTAAAGAAGGGTTTTTGCAAAATTATCATTTTGGCATAGTTCAAAGAAAGCTGTAAGTGTAGTTTTGGGATTAGCGATAATATCAACTAAGCGGTTGGCGTCATCAAAATGATCCGGATCTGTGTATGTCGGGGAAGTAACACTTTGTTCGGCACACGGAATATAAACGTCAAAGTGTCCACTCGACAAATTATCGAGAACTCACGTACAGTTCACCATTACGGTACAATTCAAAAACGCGACTAAAAATCTGTGCGGCAGCAAACAGCTCGCACAATCCACCGTAAGTATTTGGACGGCTCATTTCAGTGAAGTAAACGCCAGCGTTCGAGTAATTATCGCCGTTTGTGTCGTGGGTCATAATGGGAAACTCATTCCAATTTGCCACGACATGATCAACAATTTGCTCCCGGACCTCTCTAGCCATTACTTGGTTTCGTATAGGAGGTAGGAAAGTCCCCTGAATAAACATGCTCCATCTCCTATCATTGGCACTACGGTATGAAGTTCCGAGACACCATTAACATTAATAATTTCCCTTTTCATGATGAGGTCCTTTTTTAATGTATTAGTTACCGATTGTATTTCGTTGTTTTGATACTGAACTACACAACCAACAATAAAAGACGTTTTTGGTAATTGTGCAATTCCAGGCAGACGACGACTTCATACATCCAAGTATTCCGAGTAACTAATTTACCGAACAACACAACCAAGTCCAACACTAACTTCCGTTAGTGGAAATGTATGTTACTTCAGGCAAACAACGACCAACAATTAAGCAAGAACCAATACGACATCCAAACCAACACAAGACAACAACCAAGTAAACGACAGACGGAACCGAAATTTCCTACCTTTCCTATTTCTTGACTGCATGTCACGACCCCATCAAATTCAGAAAAATCTTAACAGCGCGATGTAAATCGCAAGAGCACTAAGGCACAGCGCCATCTATTGGCGATTTCAGTAACTATATTTTATTACCAAGCATTTTATACAAACTGTATTAAATAATAATATAAGAACTTTAAATAAATATAAACATACGCGTGACATATATTGAGTTTTAAATAAGAATTATATTGACTAAAATAAAATGAATAGATTTGTTTTTGACTTATAAACCCGAGACGCAAATCTACGAATTGAGGACCACTAACGACATCTAGGACCGATACGCTGAACTAATCTTTTGACTTATAAACCCGAGATGCAAATCTAAGAATTGAGGACCACTAACGACATCTAGGAACGAAACGCTGAACTAATCTTAGCTAGAAAAAGTATTCAAAAGAATTACTTTTTATTCTGATAAAGTAGTCTTTATAAGTCCAAAAAAAGTGTTTCTGATTCAAATCTTGCACTTTTTATTAACCCCCTTCGTCCGCGTAGAACTTGTATCTTAGAAAAATGATTGGTATTAAATTATTGTAGGCGGAACCTTAATTATCGCCGACCCAAACAAAGTTCTACCATCTTAAGAGATGATTTCAGAGATAAAAACTATCCTATATCCTTCCAAGGGTGTCAAATTCAGCGTACGAAAAATTTCATCTAAATCCGTTCAGGGATTAAGCGTAAAAGGTAACAGTGAAATGAGTTCATTCGTTTAAATTGCTAAATTTAAATTGAAAACTCCGTTTTAAGAAATATAAATCTTAAGAATCATCAACAGACATTTCTGCTAAAATTGTATATTTTTTTATAATGTATTAAAGAAAGCTACATTACTGGAAATGTTTGCCTAAATCCGTTCAGTAGTTCACGTTAGTCCGAGCTAACTGTATACTTGTGAAGACCTATCTAATGCTAAAAGACGTAAACCTTTCCATCTCCATCTGCTGTCCCCATTTAACGGTGTTGTTAGAGCATACATGATTTTGAGTATCCAAAATAAACTTTAAATTATCTTGCCTCCATAGGGGATGAATTTCAAAAAAAACAGTTTTGTGGTCTTTTAACATAAAGGCTAAGACCGAAGTTACAAATCTCTTACTATATTATTTTCTTGGTCTCCATCCCTTGAATGCCGTTTTAAACCCTTTAGGGGAGGATTTTTTCCAACACGCTGAAAGATCTTTTTTATTCTGATAATAATTGTTTATACAACGTTTTAAGTCTCCAGCTCAATAAAGAGTTTTGCTAATCCAAACCTTGCACCCCCCTTAGGGATAGAATATTCTAAAACGCTGGAATTACTTTTTTATTTGATAAGTAATCTTTCTACAACGTTTCAAGTATCTTACTAAAAAAAAGCGTTTCCCATACAACCCTTGCACCCCCTTTTAACCCCCTTTGGGGTAGAATAGTCTAAAACGCAAAAAGACATTTTTTTGTTATCTAATAAGTAATATTTCTACAAAGTTTTAAGTCTCTAGCTCAAAAACTAAGTTTCCCCCATATTCACTCTAAACACCACTGTCATTCAACCAGCAACGTAAGGGAGCTTAGGGGTGGAGTTTTTTAAGTCACTGAAACGACTTTTTCTATATTTTAATAAGTAATTTTTCTACAAAATTTTTCGTAAAAAACAAAGTTTCCCCCATACAAACATGTCACCCTTTTTAAAACCACTTTGGGGTGGATTTTTCCAAAACGCTTAAATTCTTTTTTTGTATACAAATAAGTAATATGTCTACAAAGTTTTATGTTTCTCTTTCAAAAGGGAAAGTTTCCCTCATACAAACTTTGCACCCTTATTTAACCCTCTTAGGGGTGGAATTTTCTTAAATGCAGAAATTACTTTTACTGTATTTTAATGAGTAATCTTTCTACAATGTTTCAAGTTCATAGTTCAAAAATTAATGTTTTCCCCATACAAACATTGCACCCCTATTTAACCCCCTTAGGGGTGGAATTTTCTTAAACGCTGAAATTACTTTTTTTGTATCTTAATAAGTTATCTTTCTACAACGTTTCAAGTCTCTAGTTCAAAAAACAGTGTTTCTCCCATACAAACATTGCACCCCTATTTAACCCCTTAGGGGTAGAATTTTCTAGAACGCTGAAAGTACTTTTTTGTATTTTAATAAGTAATCTGTCTACAAAGTTTCAAGTTTCTCTTTCAAAAGGGAAAGTTTCCCTCATACAAACTTTGCACCCTTATTTAACCCCCTTAGGGGTGGAATTTTTTTAAATGCAGAAATTACTTTTACTGTATTTTAATGAGTAATCTTTCTACAAAGTTTCAAGTTCATAGTTCAAAAATTAATGTTTCCCCCATACAAACTTTGCACCCCCATTTAACCCCCTTAGAGATGGAATTTCCAAAAATCTCGTCTTATCGGTTGCCTACGTCATAAAAGGAAATCTTGGTGTAAATTTCAAGTTTCTAGTCCCAGTAGTTTCGGCTGTGCGTTGATGAGTGAGTCAGTCAGGACAAAGGCATTTATATATATAGATGACCTATTCCTAACGTGCACTGCGTATTGTAAAGAATGCAGGCAAACCCGCGGGATGAAATATAGCCTATATCTATCCGAAAAGTCCATTCTATAAACAAGTTTTCTTTTTATAGGTGAGTGGTTCCGGATTTCCATTACATACAAACTTTCAAAAACACAACCTCACAGACCTGTCCTCTTTATAATTTTAGCATGGAGAGAAGTAAGGTACCCTCCTATTGGTTTTTTTTGGCGAACCATACATATTTTTATTGAATATAGAAAAAAGCATGAACAAAACGTTCTAAATAAATACCAAGAGCATAAATTACAATAATCGTGTCTATATATTATGATATTTATGATATATAATCTCAAGTGCGTTAGATAGGTACGCAGTGACACTTGCGTTGTATTGTAAAGAGTAGAAACCAGAGAATTAAAGATTCATTTGTAAAATTAAATGCTAATGGGGCGATTTTGAGTTTTAATCCGCGCCCCAGCTCCTTCGCGAGCCGTAAGCCGTGGATTAAGCGGTACAGTCTGCTCCCTATTGTGATATTTGATGTCTTTTATTTTGTAATTATGTGACACGCTATTAACAATTCTAATACGTTTTATTCTATCAGCATTTCAGCACCTCGTGACGATATAAATTATTGTAGGACAAGTAATCTTTGGATTATCTTTGTATCATACTTTAATTAAAAACTTATCAATGCTGTTTGATTATCTGTATTAAATACGACTAACATGTGTAACGAAAATATTAATAAACAAAACAAACCGTATTTTAGTATATTTTTTATATTTTTAGTCTTGTATGATATTTTATCCACAATGATCATGTCGGGAACCGCTAAAGACCAAAAAGTTTGCTGGGCATTAAAAAAACCACAGTTGCGCAATTATTTGCATTCAAAGCTATTAATATCATAAATATCATAATGACGGAAAAACTCGGCGTCGTGTGTCATAACACACTTACCTATACCTAAGGGTACTAATTTTATACGGATGAGTAGTGACATGGACCATTTTCTGCATATTATTTTTAATTGAACAGCAAATTTTATCAAATCTATGGGATGTTGATGGGCTGGTGAGATTCAAAGTGACAATAATTATTTAAGTAAGTTGTTTTGAAATTTTTTGACACGCTCGCTGATTGTATTGTATCGTTGTTTTTTTTTAAATACGAAATACAATGCATAAGTAAGCTACGGTAGCCTAGTGGTTCAGGCACGTGGCTGTCAAGCGGCGGTCGTGGGTTCGAATCCCGGCTCGTACCGAGTTTTTCGGAAATTATATGTACGAAATATAGGTATACCGTTAGCTTTCCGGTGAAGGAAAACATCGTGAGGAAAGCGGTCTAACCCCAATAAGGTCTAGTTTTCCCTCTTGGTTGGAAGGTCAGATGGCAGTCGCTTTCGTAAAACTAGTGCCTATGCCGAGTCATGGGATTAGGCTTAAAGCATTAAACCAACCGGAGTGGCCATTGACAGGCGTTCCCCTCTGCCAAAAGTATATGACCAGTGGTCATACACATTGTATGGACTGAAGTTTATCTGACGTAGCTATTTTCACGTTACGCATACATTTGACGTTCCCCTCCCCCGCAAAAATCGGCAGACTTTTTATGTCTAGAAAATGACTCATGTCCACTCCGGTTGGTTTAATGCTCTAAGGGATTAGGTGTCAAAGCGGACCCCGGGCTCGTTTAGGGGCACAACTGGGAATAACGCTAGAAGGATGATGATTGATGACAAAATACATGTTCCGGTGTGTTCGTAGAGCTCGGTTAGCAAATTTTCAAAGAATTATTGTGACCAAGTGTACTTAAATCCGGCGTCGCGTACCCTAACAGTTAACTGTTTATACCGAAGTTAAGGCTGCAGTAACAGACACTGATTAATGCGAATTTAATCCTTGCATAAAACCCTTAAATCCGCCCCTGAATAATGGCGCTTGTCCCCCAAAAAGTCACATCTCTCTAAACCCACAATCAAATATAAACTTTAGCCCGCTGTAATTACGCCCCAAAATCAATGAGAAATAAAAAACAAACAATTGTATAAAGCCCCCGCACCTAGAAACTTAAATCCATACTCCTAACTTTTAAACGAACAAATATGATTTTAAATTGTAGATGGTTAGGGTTGAATTTAAAAGCACTCGAAAATAAATTCTCTCGTCTACTCGAGGCAATTTCGACCTTAACTACATAGGCTTAAATCCAAAATTCCATTGAATCGAATTGTTGGAATCAATAACCATTAAGCCGAATCAACTTGACAGAAGTCGTTTATGAGTGAGACGGGGTTATGGATCTGGTTCGGGAGTGAGGTAGACGACACTAGCTCGGGGTCTTTCACTTTGATTAAAAGGCTATGGGACATTGCGGGCAGATGAGACCTGCACCTGATGTGTTTGATTTTATTTCGCAATTATGGCAACTTTATTGTTTTGTAAAAGCTATAAGCAATGATGACAGCGGGCAAGGGGGACTCGAATATTTAGAAAGTATAGGTTGAATAGTAATTGTATTGTAGGTTGCTTAAACATATAAGTAGCTGAAGGCATCTTAATTTTGAAATAACTATCAACAAATGACTTAAGTAGGATTTGACATTGTATTTCTTACCTACTTAATGTAATAGAAATAAAAAAAAATGTTTTATTTATTTCGTTACGCAATGGTGACTCTTAAAGTCGAGTACCTACGTTCGTTTAGCCCAGCCCCCGCCCCCCTAACTTTAATCATGATTTAGTTAGCAAACTCAATATATTTCGATAGTCATTTCTCACGCTGATTTTATGCAGGTGCAAATGAATGTAGCTCCAGGTGCAGAAAGAGCGAAATTGTTGTGAAAAGTTGTAAATAAATAATTGAAAATGATATTCGGTTCAGAATTAAATGAACACTACGACACGACTGTTTCTAGGAAGTTACCTACACAATACGGGGAGGACATAGGAGACATAGGACGTTGCCGTCCTGAAAAGTAATGTCGCTACAGTATCGGACGAAGCTAGCTGCAACATAATCTATAAAACGAAGGACCATAATAATTAGTGCGGGGGTCAGACCGCCACGCCTTACCGACCAGACGTAGTTAAAATGTTAAATTAATAGACAGTTCGCGGTTAAATATCCCCTCATTTAAATACGCGCTCCAGGGCACTCTTTGTAGTGCCGTAATGAGGCGAATGTGCCGCCATTAAGATGACTGTGGTTATTAGATTCAGCTTTAGGGCATTTGCATGGATTTGATTGGCAAGTTTTTACAATTTGATACATTTCACACGGTGTAACAAATGCGGTTGTAATTGTTGTGGTTGTGACCCTCGTTACCTATAGTGCAGTGCGAGATTTTATGTCAAACCAGATAAGAATACTTATTACATTTTATATCCAAGATAGTCCAGCCAACGCTTTTACTAAATGGGATTCAATCGCGTAAAATTAGGTAACTTATTGATTAGTACCCCGTTATTACGATTACTCTTTTTAGATCCTTAAGCGTGCAAATACATGAATTTTAGTGGCGCGTTTTTCAGTGTACGAGTATATAGGTAGGTATTAGGTATACCTATGTATAGGTACACAGGCAAGTATATACACAGGAAAAGGTACCTAACACAATAAAATTGTACTTGAATAATGAGTAACAACTACTTATATTTTCAAATCCAGTAAACGTGAGTTTCTTGTCGTAAGGAATTCCAAAAGACAACCAAGAGTCATAGTGCCCATAATTCGTCCACGGCCGAACGTAAGCCTTTTTCATCCTAGTATTTGATTCGCTTCCTGTATCTAGCCACTGTCAGCAGTCCTTTTAAGGTCATCAAGATGGCCCAATGAGTCGGTCTCCACTCTAGGAGGTCGATCACGTAAGGCACTGTACGTATACGTTAGGAAGATCTAAATGTCAAATTATATATGAAAAAACCGGCCAAGTGCGAGTCGGAATCGCGCATTAAGATTTCGGTGCCGTTATCTATAAAAACAGCAAAAAAAACGCGTTTGTTTTATAGCGGCAACAGAAATAGATATTTTGTGAAAATTTCAACTGTCTAGTTATCGCGGTTCTTGAGATACAGCCTGGTGATAGACAGATGGACGGACGGACGGACAGAGAGCGAAGTCTTAGTAATAGGGTCCCATTTTTCCCTATGGGTACGGAACCCTAAAAATGATAGTTAAACTGTGCTAACGCGCGTTCGAAACATTACGTGATTACCCCTCACAACTGGTTTACTCCAGCGGTTGTCGGTTCTATGGTAGGTACAGGACCAGCATGGCTATCGCAGGACGTCCCGCGAGCTGTGTCGCGGCGAGATAGACTATCCGTCTTTTTCAAATTAGAATACTTAGCTTAGCTAAGAGAAGGATAGCGTATGTTGCCGCGACACCGCTCGCGGGCCGTCCTTTGCATAGTTATGTTAGCCGTGCAGCCCACTGCCACTTCAGTCTAAATATATTGTGACTTCAGCGTGCTAATTCTTCACACTATGATGTCCTTTCGCGGACCAAACGGTGGTTGTTACACGTGCAGTAATGTTTTGTCGAAACATTTGGCTTTAGAAGTTGTTCGGGAACATGTCCAGGAGGATAGATAATCCAGCTCGGTAGAACTATATAGAAACAACTCCGAGAAAGCTCAGCCCATCGGAGAATTGAATTGGGCTGGGCAGCATTTGGGAAGCGTTACCAAAACTGCCACAATCCATTTTAACGTAACAGTGTGCTGTGAAGTGACCTTTGCTACAGAAAAGTGAATCACGCGACAAACACATCCATCCAATACCCTTATAAGGTGCGTGTAAAGGGCATAATTCCTTGTACCGTGATAATGACTCCCCGCACACAAAAGCGAAAACACAGACCATTACAGATTACGAGGATTAAATTCGTAAGCGTGTAAGAATCAATATCTTGAAACATTTGACAGGGTTAGGGTTTGTGACGCTATTGTTACCGATGTCACCGATGTGAACTAGCGACAATAGCTAAGCCTGCGGCTAAAGGGTTGCCACTTACTAATTGCTTGCTGAGAGGGAGGAGTTATTGGTGAGAAAAGTTGTATGGTTGTAACTATACCGACGCTTGATTGAAGTGGAGTCCTCTGATGTATGTTGCTTTCAATATAGTAGGTAACACTTTTTTATTAGACTTTTACTCGTCATTTTCAACTACGTTACTTCGCTAACGTATATAGGATATCAGAGTCAAAAATTAAACTTCTTAAACCTAACCTAAAGTCATTCAATATTAACTCAAAGAACGCTTGAGGGATATTGTCATTTGAAACTTTTAAAATCGTTTTACTAGTAATCGCAAGGTCTCTATAATCCGGAAATAAACAACGCATGGATTGCTGTCAAGCTGCCGGTCCTGGGTTCAAATCCCGGTTAGGGCGAATATTACTGTGATGAGCATGAATTCTTGTTTCTGTGTCTTTGGTATTTTCTATTGTATATCTATATCGTAGTCTAGTACCCAAAACACAAGCCATAGGCATTATAATAGGTACCTACTTATAAAATCAATTTCTTGTTACCACTAAATCTACAACATAATATATATCTTCATACTTCCATCTGCAATAATTTAAATACTCTCACACTTTCCAAAGAACAACGTTCACACCAGCAAGCAAAGGGCCCAAAGGGGTAAAATATGCCACAAAATAAACAAGAATCAAACAATAATAGGCCGTTTGCCGATGCAGTAAAAACTAACTTGACTCTCATGTTCTCGGTTTATAGTTTTTCATTTTTTTAAGGCACGTGTCGGCGCGTGGCACAAACCGCTCCGTATACAAATGATGGCTTACGGGACCCTAAAAGTGTGTTTTTTATTCAATTTGTTTGAGTTAAGTCGTGCATACGTTTGTTAGTTTAGTGAGCATGGATGGATTCATGTAAAAATTTTAAATGATTGGTTTGACATGATTTTACTTGGTGTTATGTTATTAATGAACGTGCAAAAAATAACACATGTCTATACAGAGATTTTGGCTGGCGTCTCTTCTCAATATCCACATTGCCAAAATTGAGGGCTATATAAAGGCATTTTTTTGGTTGGACGTTTATGATTTCATGCAATCAATACATTTTTTATATTCACGGAAGCCTTTTACTAATTTATCTATTGACCACAGGAAAGACGAATTTTGTGTTACTCAATCTGTATGACTCATCAGTATTGTTTTAACTCAAGCCTAAGTCATAGGTACTAAGACCTAGGCAGCTAGCATGATAAATTTTATGGTCATGTTTTACGTTACCTTTTAGTACGGTCTACGGTTGGGCCGTCAGAGTGACCATAAAACCTGTCGTGCTAGTAAGGTTAGTATTATTATTCAGAATTTTGTTATAGAAGTCCGTTTAACACTGCGACTCACTTACCTATCCATCCAACCACCAACCAAGCTCTATCTTTTGCTATTTTGATGATGAATAGGTAAATTAGGTAAATGACCGAATTTAAATAGTACCCAGAACTGTTTGTTATACCTACTATTATCTTCAAGAAAAGTGTTTATAGTTTAGTACAGCTATTCAACATCAGTAGACTCATGATGAATCTTCGCTTGAAATAAAAGCGGCCAAGTGCGTGTCTCACAACAAGGGTTCCGTGCCTATTAAAAAGGTCGTATCGTTACTAAAATCTCATGGCACTTAAGTCCTTTTATATAAGGAAGGCAGTTTTTTAGAAATATCTCGAAAACCTTTGAACCGATCTTGTTCAAAACAATTTTCGCTGAAAGAATTTATTAAATTAATTTTTGTTTTTAAGCAGTAACGCTGCTAACGAAAATTATAAATTTTAAATGAAAGGAAAAATTGAAAAATATAATGCTCCGAGCCGGATCGGAGCATTATATTTTTCAATTTTTCCTTTCATTTAAAATTTAGAATTTATTAAGCCCTATGTCCATGATTATTTTCTTATTTTTAAAATACACGGTTCAAAAGTTAGAGGGGCGGGGGGACACAATTTAAGTGACTTTCGGGGCGATTATCTCCGACTCTATTCACCTAATCAAACAAATTGCTGATAAACCTTATATTTATTTTGAAAGGCCTATCGATTGATGTGCCACACGTGGGCATGCAATGAAAAATTTTTTTTTGACTTTCAGTTTTATGTATAGAGTGCACCACTAAGAAAACATTTTTTTAGTAATTTAATTACAAAACTATGTAGCGATTAACAAACAACAACTATCCTCAAAATTTTATTCAAATACACCTTATAGTTTTCGAGTCAAATGCATGTGACATGCGGACGGACAGACAGACAAACATGACGAATCCATAAAAGGGTTCCGTGTTTTGCCATTTGGCTACGGAACCCTAAAAACGTGACACAATAGTGAATAATAGTGCAATTTCTAAATCAATCAGATGTTAAGGGTCCCCAACACCGTCGACTCAAATCGGCTCTCCATACAAACGTAGTTTGGTTGCTATTTCAAAACGGCATACTTACTGGAATAACATGAAACTTTTTATACCATACTTATATTATAATTTATAGTAACAAATTAGATTCCGATCTAGATATGGGGGATCCCATTGTGTATACAAAGTTTCATGTTATTTTACTCGGAATGGAACTTACATGGAACTCGTTTATATTAGCTCCATAAAACCTGCAACCCCGATAAAAACTATCCTATGTCCTTCCCCGGGAGTCAAACTATCTCTGTGTCGAATTTCATTTACATCGGTTCCGCGGTTTCAGCGTGCAGAGGTAACAAACAGACCGACAGACAGACAGACGCACTTTCGCATTTATAAAATTATAGTATGGATATGGATGTCGACGATGTCGTTTTAAAATGAGAACTAAGCTACGTTTGTATTTCCTGGCGACCCTCAAAGGTTTCGGTACGTTCACTATGGTTTAAACAATCAATGTATATTTGGAATACCTAAACAATAATGGAGATAACCAATAGGTAATAACCCATATCACCCTTCGATTCTCACGATAAACTTCATACTTCAACAACTTGTATAAACATATCAAAACACATCAAAATCCGACAAAGAACCAAATCCGCACAATGCTTGTTCCGTCACATACAGTGCCACCAACTTACACATGCAGCACAATGTAAGCCCTGCCAAAGTACACGGTACGAAGGGCTCCCTATTTGAACTGCACATTTATCTTGGTTTAGGGCAATTAGGCGAGAGTTATTACTGCTGACAGGCCCCTTGTTGTAGGTTAGTTATTTTATTATGTTGTATTCGTATCCGACTGCCTCAAATGTTTTATCAATTGACTTGATCGCATAAATGTCAGAAGCCAGGTAAGAATCTTAAATTACCTACTCACCAATCGGAATAAAAGAGCTTGTTTAAATTACATATTTTGAGCGCCTCACCCGCCTACTTTTGCTGAAGGTAAGTACCTACAAAAGATTTTGGCTCTCCTTTGGTGCGAACTTTTTCGCAGGATACATTGGTGTAAATAAATATATAGGTAACTATGTACTTAGATGAAATAAGTAAACTTGTATACTTAACTTAACAGCACCCTGAGCGAATAATGCAAACGCCTTATAATCGGCTACAAGCAATCTCTATAGAGCTAATACTCGTATTGGGTGGCGCTGGCTACGTTATTTCTCGTGGCAATATTTAAAAGCAACCCGGTTTTGAACTGCTGCCGTCACTACCATTTTTACGCAATTTCCTCTCGACTAGATACTTCCCGCCTGTATAATTTTGTCCACGCCTTAACCTATTCTGTAACTTGTTTTAGACACCTCTCCGTTCACCAACAAATACTATATCTTGAAGCCGCGATTCGCCGTAACTAAGCGTAGGTGGAGGTCTAGTTTCTTTAGGCGTGACGGGAGGAAGAGGTGGGTAAACGTGTACAGAATAACAGCCCAGGACCGTGCGTAACGACCCTAGCTAGTCGGTGGTCATGAACCCTGCTATAGCTTTCAAATCCGAACTTTTTCTTTAACACTCGGTCACAAGCAGCAGCAGAGTGAACCTGACAGGAACTATTAGTACTTAATAAATATAATAAAAGTCTACCTGGTATTGAACAAGCTATCGTCTAGGTATGCAAACATCGGAATTGACAGGTCAAAATGTTATGATAGGTAGGGTGTTCGTATAGTAATAGAGTTTATCGATTCACTACGTGTCTTAAAATTTTGCCCTTTAAATTCCGATGCCTGGACTTATATGACACGTATGTCTTGTGTAGTTGTAGGCACTGCAGATATGCAAGCTGCGGAAAGTTTCCAAAAACATGAGAAACATCACGAAGAACTCAAGAATATATCACAAGAATTAAACAGTTTCACTGCCAGGACGCCTAGCGGGCGTCTACGCCGTAGTAGCTTTCCGCTACATAATGAGAAAACGAGGGGATCGGCTACGAGCGTAGCGCGTAGCGAGTCTTGGCAGTGAATGTGTGAAAGTTTGCAAATTAACAACATCTTCCCAGTAGGAAAGTTGCGCAGATTTGGAAACTTACCGTCGGCACATGGCACACTTACCGTCCTTGTTCATGCCCATGGCGAGGCACTTCTTGAGCCGGCACGCCTGGCACTGGTTCCGATGCGCTTTGTCCACGACGCAGCGGCCTGTGCCCGCTTGACATCTATCAAAATATATTTTTTTGTTAAAAATATTTGTTTCATGTAAGTAAAATTTTATTGGTATGTGTATGTATATACCCTGACCAATTTTATATTAGCCCTACGTACAACCTTGTCATAATGACACATCAATTCGATCATATAGTGACGGAAATACGTCGGCTTGTTACGGCAAGGTCAGGTCAAATATATTTGCCGTATGTAGACATACGGCAAATATAAAATTGGTCAGGCTTTACGTTTCTTTACTTTCCACCATTCTTACCGTGGGTTTCGTAAAAGTCGACTAAGGGAACAGTGTTAAAGTGTGTTGTCGGCGATGGGCTAGCAACATATCGCTGACTATATCACATTTTGTCGATTTTTTATAGCCGGGTGCGTAATATTTCATATAATGTCAGAAAAAACTAACATACTTAATTTACATTACATTGGCATAAAGTTATTAAGTATAATGTAACGTTTCATACAACGATTTTTTGCTATATTTTGCTTTACTCTAATTATCAATTGATACATTACTTACATTAGGCAAAATTACATAATTTGCAAGTGGCATAATTCTATTTTCGTATAACGCATTTAGGACATAAATATGTTTAACATACATATTATTTAAAATAATTACGTTTTAATATAATGCATTTATGACATAAATAACGTTTAACATACATATTATTTAAAATAAAAGATGACGAAGCTCCGCTTTCGTTTCTGGGACCGCCCTCCGCCGTAGACTTTTCGAAGTACTTACATGATATGTAATGTAAGTGTTATATACAAAAAAAATGGGTTCTGGTGCTTCGCCGGCGCTCGGCTCGCGCACTGTATGGTCGCAGTTCTACCTAAAGCTGGGTCCACACTTGTATCATTTTGCCGTATCGTATTTCCGTCGCGTTGCGCCGACGCGTATCAAGATCGCTAGTGTGGACGCAAAAGCAGCGCGATCATGCGGCGCGCCGTGGTATACTCTTGCTTGCCAGAATTTCATTTGCCCGAATTTTATCTGCCATAATATTCAACTGCCATAAAGTTGTTTTCTATAATTTTGTATGCCATACTCATTGTTTACCATATTAATTATATGCCAGAATCTTTGTTTTCCATAATATCTATATCAATAATCTCATTTTCCATAATCATTGTAATCCATAACTATCACATGCCATAATGTCATTTGCCATCCATCTCAACATCCATAATATTCATATGTAATAATGTGGGTACGTATTGCAGTGTCTAAAATGAAAAAAATACCTCGAACCTATCTGCGATCCGGGTCGGTTTTGCCACTAAGTAAAAATAAACTTTTTTCTGAGATTACCCAATGCCAAGATAGTGGTGTATCATAGGCAGTAGGGAACAGGGGCTTAGTGGCAAAACCGACTCGGATCGCGGATAGGTTAGAAGACGGAAGCGGGAGCTTTGCTCCCGCTTTCGTCTTCGAGGTTATTTTTTTATAAAATAGCGGAAAAACGAACAAATTAACAAAGATGAATCCGAATGCATGTTTAGTATGGCGTTTAAATATTCTATTAAATAATATTATTGCAAACAATTATCTGGGAAAACAATACGTATGGCATTCGTATCATTATGACATCCAATATTCGGGTAAACAAGAGTATGTCAGTTAACTATTATGGTAAACGAAACATTCGGGCAAATGAAATTCGGGCAAGCGAAGTTCGGGTAAATTATTATTATAGTATGTGAATGTCGGGCAAACAATAGACAACCGGCGCGCCGTATCTGATCGCTCGGGATCGATGTTGATACGCGTTTATTTTATACCCCGCACACTCGCGACCGGATACGCGTATCAAGATCGGTAAGTATGGACGTGTTTTGATACTGTATCACGATACGAAGTTACGATTTGATACGCGATACGCCGTGATCGCTCTCGAGGCGGTTTTTCCCCGATCATCAAAGGGGATACGGATACGCACTTGACAAGTTTGTACGTGTACCGATCCGAGCACCGATCGCGATCAGATCAGTGCAGTGCTTTGGCAGCTACGAACAGTTTTGTTTTGTGACATTATGGATAACGAGACAGTTATTCGATTAATTGAGGCCTACAAGACCAAAGAAGTGTTATGGAACCCCTGCCACCATAACTACTATAGTCGAACCTTAAAAAAAGACGCGTGAGGCGAATTAAGCCACGAAATGAATCGACCGGCGGAAGAACTCAAGAAGAAAACCGAGTACCTACTTGCGGCTCTTCGGCGAGAGAAGAAGAAAATGGCCAAGTCGAAGACTACGGGTCAAGGTAGGTATTTGTACTATTGTTTTACCGTAGATGACGTGTTTTGTGTGCGTGTGCTCACCGGGGCTCAATGACCTCTAGGGCTCTTATTACCTAAATGATGTAATACAGTCCGCATTAAACATTCTAGGGCCTTTTTTCACGCGACGATGGTAGTGATACGATGTGTCCAAAGTGAGCGTCCATACTTAATGATACGGCGTTATGATACGATACGCTGCTACGCTACGGTTAGTATGGACGCATTTTTTCACGCGACGATGCTAGTGATACGATCTGCCCAAAGTGAGCGTCCATACTTAGGATACTCGATCTCGATACGATACGCGTGATCGTGATCGGCAAAATGATACAAGTGTGGATGAGATGTATGCGGTTAGGGTGGTAGTTAGTAATGAAACGCGAGTGTACCGATGCAATGCTGGTTTATTACTGACTCATGTATCAGGTGCGCACGCACACATGCATGCGTACATATCAACTCCTCCCGACTTACATTGAACATCTGAGAACAATCACAACATAGTTACTTAATTAATGCAATTTATAATTAATTTTCTTAGTCCTAGGTCTTAAATTACAACTAGGCTGAGAAGCAGGTGATGGTCCGGGCGGGGCTTCCTCAGTGACTTGCACCGGTGGCTCAGACTGCTCTGATGGTGCCCCGGACACCCGCGTGTCCGCCTGTAATAGCGTATCAGTCATCTCCTCCTCCGTCATCCTCACATCTTCCCCTGTGCTATGCGATTGCGGATCATTGCTATTAACACTCACAGCAGTAGTAGGGGAATCGAGCGCACAAGTATACGGCGTGTAATCAACAGAATGAGTCATCTGTTCGTCATTTGTCGATGACAGGCCGGTGGTCGCTTCTGTGTATTTAAATAGTTGATCCACATGCCTTTTACATACAATATTATCGTTATTTTCTAATTTTATTTCGTACATTCTATTGCCAAGTTTTTTACATATTGTAGCCTTTGCCCAAAACGGTTTCCTATGTCCATAACATCTAGCCCATACAATGTCACCTATTTGAAACACCCTAAGGTGTTCATTCCCGTAACCGTTGTTTGCACGCCTCGGCGGCAGTCGTAACAAATCCAATCTACAGCGCAGCTCGCGGCCTATCATCAACCTGGCGGGACTAGCGCCCGTCGTGCAGTGCTTAGTGTTACGATATTCAAACAAAAAATCTTGCAGTTTGTCATTTATGGTTTTGACGCACGAGTGATACTGTAAAATGGATTTTAATTGCGTTTTACAAGTACGAACATTAATCTCCGCCAGACCGTTGCTGCATGGATGATAGATAGGTGAAGTTAGATATTGTATACCGTTAATTTGGCAAAACTCGACAAATTCTCGTGAGGCTATTTTGGCATCATTATCTGACACGATAATACTTGGAAGTCCAAATCTCGCAAATAAAAACTTCATTTTAGTTATTAAATGTCGCGTAGTAAGATCATTTCCCATGTCCAAGCATTCAAGCCATTTACTATAGGCATCTACTACAACCAAGAACGACCTTTGACCTACTGAGAAGTAATCTATGTGTACCCGCTCCCACGCCGAGGCGGGCTGTGGCCAGGGCGCGGGCGCAGCGCGCGGGGGTGCGCCGCGCTGATGCACGCACACAGTACATGCAGTAATCAGCTGTTCGATATCCTTATCTACCTTAGGCCACCAGACGCGCGCACGCGCATTACTTTTTGTTTTTACTATTCCTTGGTGCGACTTATGCAATTCGTGTAACACCCTACACCTATACGTCGCCGGAATAACAACCCTATGGCCTCGTAATAAACAACCTTGTTCCACATCGAGTTCGTTTCGGCATAGAAAATATGGCAGAATACTTTTACATCTGATTTTGCGTGGCCAGCCATACTTGACATATTTAAGTACAGTGCATAAATCCTTATCACTGGCGGTAGCTGTCTGTATGTCTTTGTATGTTAACGGTAAACTATTTAATTGCAAGGAGTTTATTGTGAGCATTTTCTCACCGTCGTCTGCTATTTCACGCGCACCCGGGGACGGAATTCGAGAAAAATAATCAGCTACTTCATTTTGTTTACTGGATATATACTTTATTTTGTAGTTGTATGCGGACAAAAAAATACCGAACCGGATTAAACGCGACGCTGTCATAACAGGGATACCGTTGCTCTTGCCGAATATCGCTAATAGCGGTTTGTGGTCCGTTTTCAATACAAATGGTTCTTGTCGACCATATAAATATTGATGGAATCGCTTCACGCCGAACACAATTGCCGCAGCCTCCTTGTGGAGTTGACTATAATTCCGTTCGCCAGCTGACAAGGACCGCGAGCCATAGGCGAGCGGTCGCTCGACCCCGTCGGGTCCTATTTGAGCCAGCACCGCTCCCAGACCGTAAGGCCCAGCATCCACGGCGAGCGACAGCTGCGCGTCCGGCTCGAAGTGCGCCAGCACGCGGTCCGACGCCAACTCCTGCTTCATTGTCGTAAATGCTGTCTGTTGCCGGTCCGTCCACTGCCATGGGGTGTCAGCACGCAATAACTCATGTAATGGACCTAGCAAGGATGATGCATTTGGAACAAAATTCCTGTAATAATTTGACATACCTAGGAACCTTTTCAATTCTGTCACATTGTTGGGCTGTGGTGCATTAACAATTGCATCTACTTTCTCCGGGCACTTATGCAACCCGTTTTTATTTATAATGTGACCCAAATATGTGACACTCTCTTGGAAGAAAGCGCACTTTTCTTTCCCTAATTTCAACCCGGCATTCTGAAATCTTCGAAAAACTTCCTCAAGTCTACTTACATGTATTTCTTTGGTGGGGCCCGTCACACAGACGTCGTCTAAGAAAACGGCTACCCCTTCAATACCTGCCAGTATGCTTTCGAGTGCCCTCTGAAATATAGCGGGTGCTCCAGAATACCCGAATACGAGACGGGAATACATAAATAAGCCTTTGGTCGTGTTAATGGTAGTTAGTCTCTGTGAATCCTTGGACAATGGGAACTGGTTATACGGTTGACTGCAATCCAACTTTGAAAAATGTTGACCACCGCTGAGTTTTGCGAACACTTCCTCGATGCGAGGGAGTCTTAGAGCATACATAACTGGAGTAGCCTTATATTCGTATTTGAGTACAAAAAAGTCTGCCGAATTTTGCGGGGGGGTGAAGAAATAACACATGCAAAAGATTACTCACTAATGCAAAAACGATCTGTTTATTTACACACGCACACATTATGAAAAAAGATAACACATTCTCATTTTGATGCACACAAACATATCACACATGGAAAATCTTAGTGGAAACACGGGTTAAGAATACGTAAATGCCAATGTGATCGGCTAAACCTATAGGGCGAGGTTTGATTCGATAACTAATTTTGATAATTGTATCGATATTTACACAAACGTATATAATTTTATTATATACTAGTTTATAAATTATAAAGTACCTGATAAAGGTTGCGGGAGTCCACTGGACGCGGGTGGCGCAGGACCGGTCACTTTGGCACTCTTTGGGGGAGGCCTATGTCCAGCAGTGGACGTCTTTCGGCTGATATGATGATGGATGATGACTAGTTTCTACCCGCGACTCCGTCCGCGTGGAACTCGTTTATATCGCAGCTCCATACAAACTTTTACCCCCCCCATTTCACCCCTTTAGGTGATGATTTCGGGTATAAAAACTATCCTATGTTACTCTCCATCCCTCCAACTATCTCCACTTAAAAAATCAAGTCAATTTGTCGCTCCGTTTTGCCGTGAAAGACGGACAGACAAACAAACACACACATACACTTTCCATTTATTATATTAATATGGATTATTGTGACTCAATTGATTACTGAAATAATTGTTAGGCTATTAAAAACAATGACGCAAAAAAGAAATGACGTGTCTTATTTATCTGTATTAAAAAAATATATACAATTAACTACATACATTATATATAAAGTAGCGAGTACCTAGTATTATGTTACAAGAAGTTTCCCGCCTATGCCTGATTTTTTGCCTGGACCGTTAAAAACCGGCTTGCCCGGGTTATAGGAAATTAGGTGGACCCGACATAAACGTTTGTCATTCAATTAGTTCCGAAAACTTTTAACTAAAGTATAAGTATAGTTACAAGATGATAACTAACATTAATTATATCAAATAAAAACTAAGTTAAATCTAAAAAAGGCCTTCGAAGCATTGTACCGAGGATGCTGGCGCGATTTCCTCGCTGAATTGTAATGCTGATGCGTTGCGCGAGAAAACTGCCAGCTCTCCGGTCACCAGTTACGTCGACCAGACGTTTCGCGATCTCCGCAAATAACTTTTGAGCACTGAGGCCCCACGGACCGAGGTTCTCGACACCAAATGGTACAAATTCGTAGAGAGCCTTTACAAATATTTAATGCGTTTTAGATGTTCGGTATTTCCTGCCGCTGCACCGTTGTCTAAAGGCGTGTCCGATCCGCCAAAATAAATTTCACATAAAAATAAAGTAGGTACGGTAAAACCGATTAATTTTTACCTTTTACTTGAATGAATTCGATACTGAGATGCATCAAAATGTCTTGAACACATGGAACTTGTACGCGCAGGCACCCAATTTGCTTGCCTGCTGAATGCGGCGGTCCGTTTTTTTTAATGCTGGGTCTCGGAAAAGTGCAAAGTACCCATACTTTTTTTCTAATAAATAGTGTTCACTCGGCAATTTGTGCAGGTTCTTAGTGAATCATACTTTTTGTCGATAATTATTGATTATCGACACGACCCTCATCTCTACTTGCGAGTCTCGTGAGGGTGATCGTTGGGTGATCTGCCATTTTAGACAATCCTTGCAAATATTATTATTAACTCTATTGCAATTGCATTTAGGTTAATTTTTACAAAGCATGAAAACCCGAGTCTCGTGGGGAGTGCGTAAATAAAACTAATTTTGATTAAGCAATGCTAATGTTATTATAGACTCTTTTTCAAACGCCATTGAGTTATTTCTTACAAAACATGAAAACAGAGTCTCGGGGGGAGTGTCATGACGTATGCAGGAAAGAATTGTAAATCGATTATATAATCGTTTAATTTGACGTGTCATGAAAATGTTTTCACAAAAATAATATTAAAACAATACAAAAGTACTTACAAATGCAATGTTACACCTTATTTTCTAAGCTTGAAGTGTTTGAATGTTTATTACACGTGCTTACAGCATGTGCGTGCATTTTTATGATAGGTGTTGTCTCTTGCGAGGCGATTGTATGAATGACCATTAATCGATTATGAAACTGTCTTTGTATAATTTTTTGCACATTGTGCAAGGTTTTCAACAGAGGGGTAAGCTACTGAAAGGGTACTCCAGTAATGTATGCTCTAAGGAGGGAGTGGATATTTCTCTATGTACGCGTCATTATTTATAGTTAACGAATAATCCGCGCATATTCTGACACTACCGTTTGCTTTCCTTACGGGTACTATAGGTGTCGCGTATTCGGAGTGAGTAATAGGTATTAAAATTCCTTTGTCCACAAGCCTCATTAACTCGTTTTCTACGGAACCCTTGAGAGCAAACGGTAGGGGTCGAGCTTTGCAAAATCTCGGTTTGACGCCCTCTTTGAGCTGCAGTTTGACTTCACCATATTTAAAACAACCCAAATCGTCATTAAATAATTCTTTATATTTATTTAATAGACTATTAACATCCATATCCGATGAACAGCTTATATTAGTGTAATTTGTATTCGTGCACATAAGGCTTATTCCAAACTTGGCCATAAAATCACGACCCAGTAACCCTGGACCTCCATTTTTTACAACATAAAATAAAATTTGCTTTGTCATGTCTCTGTATGACACCTCGGCTGAAAAACAACCCAAAGGAGTGATTTTATGGCCATTGTAGAAACACATTCTAAGACTAACACTTCTTAAGGGTATTTTCGAAAAATTGGTTTCGTACATGTTATCCGAGATTACGCTAGTGCTCGAACCGGAATCTACCTCCATGTCGTAATTATTACCGTTAATGCCAACCGTCATTACTATAGGATCGTAATTTACGCACCTCAAATTAAAAAGTTTACATTCCTGACAGTCCCCGCAGTCCTGGCTACCTGGATTCAAGTCCTCCGCATGCTCCGATGAACTAATATTGTTCACACGTACATCACACACCTTCTTTAAATGTCCTTTATTATGACACTTTTGACACCGGTAATTTTTATAACGGCAATTAGCCGCTACGTGACCTTTCATCCCGCATACACTACAACGCCGCGCCGGCTGGTCTCGGCTGCCCCCCTGGCCCGCCCGGCCCGCGCTCGCCCTGTACAATGGTTCCTCCTTGACAGTCACGCTGGGTAAGGCCAACGCCCTCACCTTCCTCGCACATTCTGCCTGCTGAGCCACTTCGACGGCTTTAGCGAACGTGAGTGTCGCAGCATCTTGCTCGAAAAGCCGATCGCGCTCCGGCCCTGCGCGCAGCCCCAGAACGAGCCTGTCCCTCAGCATCATGTCGAGCGCGCTCCCGAACTCACAATGCACCGCGAGACCTCTAACTCGAGCCGCCCATTGCTCCATGGTCTCGTCCATTTCGCGCATCGCCCCGTAAAATCTCGCTCGATCTGCGAATGTGCAACGCTTCGGTGTGAAATGTTGGTTGAGTAATTTAACCAGCTCGTCGAATTTGACCTCCACAAGCTTCCCAGGATGTACCAAATTCCTTGCTAGGCGGTAAGTCTCATCTGACAGATGCGTTAACAGCAAAGGCCCTGTCTTATCAACCGCAACAGCATTTAATTTAATAAATTGCACTAACCGACTATAGAAAATTTCCCATTCCTGGGAATTATGGTCGAAAACGGACAAACTTCCGAACAAATTAGCCATTTCACTATTTATTTTTTCGTAACGCGCGCGGGTAAGTCTCGATTCGTCGCCACTGAGATGTATGCGGTTAGGGTGGTACTTAGTAATGAAACGCGAGTGTACCGATGCAATGCTGGTTTATTACTGACTCATGTATCAGGTGCGCACGCACACATGTACATATCAGTGGACCCAGCTTAACTCTCCTCCTCGCTTCGCTCGTCGTCGTACCTACCTGAGACCTGCCTTGAGGTGGATTATGCTATATGTTGAAAGTGCAAAAGGTCTCGCTTATTTATTTTAGTATTCATTATATCATTATACAGGGTGTTTGCTCCATCGTTTGCCAAATTAAAACGGCAGGTAGGTTGGGTCATAAGCTACCTTTTCCGGCCTCCAAAAAAATTTTGTGTCCACTGGTATTTTTTTTGTATTCTTTTAAAATAATTTTGAAATTTTCTATATGTTTACGCGTTTCAACTTGAATAAAAAAGAACGAAGTAGTGGTAGAGCCAATTATTTTATTTTATTGTAATGTGTAATGTTGTACGGCTCCATCAAAGTCAAAATTATTAGCAAGTAACGTCTACTTATTTTTTTAATAACCCTCAAAAAAAAATTAAGATTCAAGAATTTCGTCTTGGGTAACTTTGATTAGCAATTTAAAAAAAACTAAAAATGGCAATGTTATTAAAATTCTTTAAAAAAGTTCCTTAGTCTGTCCTCTTTCTAATGATGTGCAATAATGCCAAAAAACCTTCAATGAGCTTCATTAATTTGCCAATTTTGTGTAAGGGACGCACTAGGCTCGTAACCGCCAAGCGATAAAAAACATACTTTCGCTAAATACTTGTAGGTGCAAGACTTGCAGATTGACGACTATCATACGAACATACGCGTAGCATCTGCGGCGCTACCACGAACTTCGAAAGTCGATGTTCGTAATACATGCATCCCTGTCATTCGAGTAAGGGAGTGCGATAGAGATAGAAATACCCGAACTTCGACTTTCGAAGTTCCTGGTAGCGCCGCAGAAAGGCTACCGCGAAACGAAAACGAACTTCGTTTGCTATCTCCCTCTCTGTCGCTCGAATTTGCAAGTGCGACAGAAAGGGAGATACATCTGAGTTTGTAACCAAATTTCCTTTTTAATAACGACGAATGTCACGATGATTGCTGTCTGTATCCGGTGCCGGTGGGATAAATCTTTATGAATTTCTAAAAACATCCAGCAACCTTTTTTTTTCTGAATCACGATTGGCCTGTTGGCGCAACAGCTAGTAATTGAAACAACTCATTAAAAAAAACGCAATGCCGCGAATTTTCACTCTACTAATCTTAAAAAGTTTTTTGGTTTTGTTACTGTTTCTGTTAATCGTGTTATTGTTGAGTTTTGGTAATTTGATAATGGCTACATTCACGAATGAAGAATATGCGGACATTTTGATGGCATACGGTAAAGCTAATGGTGTAGCACGAGCTGCGCAAAGAATCTACCAGGAACGATTCCCTAATAGACGCTTACCAACCCGCAACACGTTCCAAAACACTTACCGACGCTTACGCGAAACTGGGAATTTGAACATCAACGAAGTAAGAGGAATTGTGGTGCGACACAATGTTGAAATCGATGAGCAAATTTTGGCACTGTTGGAGGAAGACCCGACTATATAGACCGAGCATAAGAAAAATAGCTGCTTTACTCGAAATTTCTATCTGGAAGGTGTGGAATGTTCTTCGCCAAAATAACAAACACGCTTTTCATTACACTCCAGTACAAGGTATTTCATTTTTGAATAAAAACTGCTATTGTTTGACTTACTCGTAGCGCTAAAAAGAGGTTTACATGAAGTGCAAATCGTAATCCGATTCACGTATTCAAAATTAAAAAGAATCTTGAAAATTTATTCTTATGGGTATTTTATTCATTGCATACAGGTCTTGAAGAGAACGACTTTGGGAATCGTGTCCGCTTCTGTCGTTTTTTGCTGCATACAGACTTAGACGATCGCGACTTTTTAAAAAGTGTTCTGTGGACAGATGAGTCCAAATTTACAAATGAAGGGATTCTTAATGTACATAATCTGCACCACTGGGCACCGCAAGATGAAAACCCACGAGTAAAAAGACAGAGATGTTTTCAGAGGAGATACAGCGTCAATGTTTGGGCAGGAGTCATTGGTGATAAAGTGATTGGGCCACACTACCTACCCGATAATCTAAACGGAGATAACTACCTTGATTTTTTGCAAAATGAGCTGCCTGAATTGCTAGATGGTGTGCCGCATTTTGATGAAGATAGGCGAATCGTGTTTCAACAAGACGGTTGTCCTGCGCACTGGAGGCTAACAGTCGGGGAGCACCTGGACAATACTTTCCCAAATTCGTGGATTGGGAGAGATGGCCCTATTCCATGGCCCCCACGTTCCCCAGATCTAACTCCGTTAGACTTTTACATCTGGGGACGGGCAAAAGAACATGTCTACGCAACGGAAGTCGAATCTAGAGAAGATTTAGCCCAACGCATACAGGCGGCATTCGTCGTTATTAAAGAGGAAATTCGTTTACGAACAACCACAGTAGAAATCAGAAACAGATGCTACGCATGCATTCGTAATGAAGGCCGTCAATTCGAGCAAGACTTGTAAATGAAGACGAATTTATTGATTTAAATGATTAATTGACTATTACCTACACTACTTACAGTTTTACATGAAAACGTGCTTATCGAATTTAATTACCTGGTTGGCATCGTTTATCGTTTATTTGATAAAAGAGAGAGACAGCTGATGCATTTCTAAGCACGTGTCACGTGTGGTTTACAAAAAAATTGTAAGCCGATTAAGAGCCTAGTGCGTCCCTTACACAAAATTGGCAAATTAATAAAGTTCATTGAAGGTTTTTTGGCATTATTGCACATAATTAGAAAGAGGACAGACTAAAGAACTTTTTTAAAGAATTTTAAGAACATTGCCATATTTAGTTTTTTTTTAAATTGCTAATCAAAGTTACCCAAGACGAAATTCTTGAATCGAAATTTTTTTTTGAGGGTTAATAAAATAATAAATAGACGTTACTTGCCAATATTTTTGAGTTTGATGGAGCTGTACAACATTACATATTACAATTAAATAAAAAAAATGGCTCTACCACTTCCTCGTTTTGTTTTATTCAAGTTGAAACGCGTAAACATATAGAAAATTTCAAAATTATTTTAAAAGAATACAAAAAAAATACCAGTGACACAAATTTTTTTTGGAGGCCGGAAAAGATAGCTAGTGACCCAACCTACCTGCCGTTTTAATTTGGCAAACGATGGAGCAAACACCCTGTATTTAATGATTTGTCTAAAGTTATTTATTGTAAAATCCTCTTTATCTTCTGAAATTTATAGCATTGACGAATTATTCAAGTAAGTCATTATGATAAACACGTTTATACCAAGTGATATTTATAGTCTTAAATGTCTTTTATACTAATTGTAATTATAGCCTTAAATCATTATATCACTTTTTACATTAGATCATTTGAAAATTATCTGAAACAATATTATAGTATCCGTTACATTCTAATAAGCAATGCCATATCAGACCAAAATAGATTAAGTGTAATCATATAAAACGTCGTGCACCCTTTATAGCCATATTTATGCTAAAAGAGCTAAAAGTCACCCAAAGGGCAATGGAGAGGGCCATGTTGGGAGTTTCTCTGCGTGATCGCATCAGAAATGAGGCTATCCGCAGCAGAACCAAGGTAACCGATATAGCCCTCCGGATCGCTAAACTTAAGTGGCAGTGGGCAGGGCACATAGCACGTAGAACCGATGGCCGTTGAGGCGGAAAGGTTCTCGAGTGGCGACCGCGTACCGGAAGGCGCGGCGTAGGTAGGCCCCCCACAAGGTGGACTGATGACCTGGTAAAGGTTGCGGGAGTCCACTGGATGCGGGTGGCGCAGGACCGGTCACTTTGGCATTCTTTGGGGGAGGCCTATGTCCAGCAGTGGACGTCTTTCGGCTGATATGTGATGATGATGATGATGCTAAAAGAGGCACTGGAACATAAGCTTCATGTGCTCTACTTACCCCTTTTGGAAATAGAGGCTAGAATCTATATTTATATGTACTTTTCTTTGCACTGTCATCATTAGACAATTAAGGTAGCAAAAAATAAAAGTAGAAGGACGTTTGATATCGATGAGTATTCATTTTTTGACACAACATCGTTTCGAAAACACTACTGGCATTGACAAAAAAAATAACAAAAGCCCTCTCAATTCATGTTGGCCCCCTATAATGAAATCAAGCAATCAAATCCCACTAATCCCTACCAAAAACTGGGCAACACCAGTGAAAGGGAATGCAAAGAGGTCGCATCTGTAGCGAGTCTATGGCAAAAATTACAATAGAGGGGCTGGCAACACTTGAACCCACTTAATCCGTAGACTGGTAAGCATATTTCTATTCTTGTTGCATCTGTGCCCGTGCCAGGGTGTGAGGTTATGATAGTGGGGCAAGAGCGGGAAAAAAATTTAAGTCTCTCACAGACTGGCGCGGCCTGCGGTGGTCAATAGCAAAATTTTACAAGTAGTTGTTCTACGCGGACGGGGTCGCGGGCAGAAGCTAGTATTTAATAGTTAAGTTAGTTTCTAAACTAATGCGTTAAATTGTTAACGGTTTTGACAGTTTTTCGGCATTTTATAATAACGAGAGTAAGGTTATAAACTAACGGTGTTCATAATCTGACGGTAACATATGACTGACTTATAGAATTTATAATATTTTCGTCACAAACAGTTAAATTCGCAATGCATCTAAATAAACGATTGGAAATTCACTAGAGTGAGAGATTGGAAATTCAATACAGCCATTGATCAGGCATGCACATTTCTCTCCAATTTGAAATAAATACCAAAACCTTAATAAACTAACCTAAGTATTTTGTTTTATTTTTACCTAGTAAACCGGAAAAAATTAACAACATTTTTATGGAAAAGTATTTAGGGCAATTGCCTAAATAAAGTAATTTCTATTCTCAGATTTTTAAAAAGGTGTTTTTTTAAATACTTATCACAAATGTAGGTAATCTAGATCATTATAAAAAACGAAGGTCCATACTAACATTATAAATACTTACGAAATTCTGTCTGTATGTTACCTTTTCACAATTAAACCCCTGAACCGATTAAGATGAAATTTGGTACATCGGTATGAAAATAGTTTAAATCCCGGGGAAGGACATGAAACAGATATTTAAACAGGTTATACGCAGATGAAGTCGCGGGCCAAAGCTTGTAATAATATTGTAGGTAACGAAAATTTACCGATGCCTACTCAAAAAAAGAGACATAATCATGCATAAATTAGGTAAGTTTTTCGTATGTTTATATGTAATTTTCGTGCATGAATCGGTCAAGAGTGCGTCGCGTACTTCCTACGTAAAATCGCTAATCGCTCCTCCCCTACCACCTTGCCGCAGCCGAAACTTCCCCGATTCGAGGGTATTTAAATGTGATGCGAATTTAATTTTCGTTTTTTTACGGCAAGTGCACTGCCGGTTGCCATTCACTGTTTACCGTCAGACGAATAGCGGGTACTTTATCATTTTAAATAGACAGCAGGGTTTATTTGAGGAAAAATTATAAAATTTGTTAATATTAAGGGTTAATAAAAACCATTTGGAGCTTAGAATCGGTACATTTTATAGAAATCGAGCAGGAGATGTGCAATAAAAATAAGTGGGTAGTCGACGTTAAGTGATTTTTCGCCTTATTACAATGGAATAAGGTGAACAAGTGTAAACATATCTTTAACGTCGACTGCACCAGAACAGTTCAGTAAGAACTATATTAAACACTTTACATTTACATATATGGGTACTTACGCACCTAATGGATTGCAAGACGAACTTATAATTGAACATTTCATAAAATAATTTAAATGCGCTAGTACTTTGACCGACTCTGACTAATACCAGCACCATTTTTTCCATTTATCAATAAATATTGAATAAAAAATACAGGGTAGATGCGACAGATAATATTAAAAACAGTTTAACATTTGGCTCCCCATCGGATTAATTCAGCCGCGTAATGTTATTATGAACGCTCCCTTATAGCTACACCACAGATATCAAGAAGGATGTAAGCGATTCGTTTTTAAGAACACATGTGACTTTTTTGCATTGCCTCGGTAGAGATGGTCAAGTGTGACATGTGTACCGGCTTTATGGCAGATTGATCGCCGTGGTCTCATTACCTTTTTAATTTGGAATGGTAGTGCCATATTTTTGAGATACCATTTAGGACGCTGCCAAAATGTAGAGATTCTTGCGTTCGACTCTATTGTTGGTGTATGGTGAATTACTTACAATTTACTAAAAACTGAGACTTCTATAACAATTCGTCGGGTTCTTGTCTCTCGGGTCAATAAGTATAAATATTTTCATTTATTCTAAAAATACAGGTTTTTAATACTTCTAGATTCTTAATATGGTCTTATTTCTAAAACTAATCATAAAAATAAGATACCTACTTCAAATACTACTACTTATTTTTTTTCTAATATTTTTGGGTACCTAAATATGCTATGAAACATAATTTTAGCAACACTCAACTAAAAATCATAGCATACCCACACTAAACTCAAGAGCCGTGAAACCGACAAGGCTCTTAGTAATCACCAACTTATGCTTACATCGGTCAATTGAAGAACTTCCATCATCCCTAACAAAATTCCCTACGTCCAATGACAGAATCGCCATCGTTAACAGCAAATACAAGTTAGTTCAAATACACTTGCGGTCTCGCTTTACAAACTTATATAATGCCACCGAGAAAAATAGCACACTGTAATTTTTCTAAACAAAATGTTACACTGAGGAAGACAGTAGCGCCGTCGATAATAGTAAATGTAAGTTGGTCGCAGTCCGGGTCCCTTTTGCGACAAATGTCAACTTACTCCTAAGCCTATTACGGGGGATTATCGGTAATGAAAATATATTTAATCTGTATTAGTCCTCTGTGTTGGCAGAACTTCTTTCATTCGGGCACTAGCTTTGATTGGAATTTTCCTTATTTCGTGATGTGATTGCTTTCTTATGTGGCTCTTTTGAATTGATCTGTCATAAGCTGATGTTTTTCTTTAAGTCCGCATCACACGGCGCGGCCTGGCCGCGGCGGTCAATAGTAAACTACTAACTAATAATTAGCTGTCTAATTTTCTATCGACCGCTACCGCAGGCCGCATCAATCTGTGAGAGGCCTAACGGTTCTGCTTCATGTGCTTTAATTACGCTATCGCTAGTATAAAATCTGGACATTTACTTACTGAGGCATTCATAAAGTCTAAAATAGTCGAGCTCTCTAGACCGAAGCATCAAATTTTTGGAAAGTGGGATAGTGGGTGGCTTCTAGGCAGTATAAACTTTTAAATAAAACTCAGTACATATAAATATACCGTTCGTTTTGCACTACGGCATACATGTCATCGCTGCTGATAACATATACCTATGTCACGATTACTCACACACTTAAACGCGACAATGATAGCCCCGATCCCCCGATTAGTCAAACGATATTTTTTCAATTAAACTAAAGTATTACTAAGGGCGGGTTGCACCGACTTACGATTACAGCCCGATCAACGTTAAATATGGCGCTGACAGCTGTCAGTTCATAGAAACTTGTCAAACGTTCCATACATTCAGATTTTAACGAACACCGCTTACGATTACAGACGGTTTGGTGCAACTTACCCTTACTCTTTAGCTTGTCGTACACAATCCATAAAAATGACTCAGTGACCCCATTACCGGAAATGTTACGAATTTCGCCAAACATTACAATTTGGTTGTTGGCATAGGTGTCGCTGCCGGTGTCTGTTTGTATAACTATTGGATGCAGTGAACTGTGTCACACCTGTGACCTGGTTGACGTTTTATTTCATACTAATTTTGACTTTCTCCAGTTTTCATAACTCACATTAGGTATGCTGTTTCTATACAGTAGGTACCTATAAAATAGGTGTTCGTCTCGTCGCATAACAATTATTGTCCTAATATCGATTGTCATACAACATTAATAATTACGCATAAAGTTGATGCTCATATGTATTTTTTGGCATAAATTATACTACCTATGGCATCATTGTTCCATAATTATACGGAGTCATAATTGGTTTAATCATAATGTAGAATATCATACATTTATTTAGTCATAATATTGATAGTTATAATAATTTTTAGTAATTATTGTAAATGTCATACATTTATCAAGGTACTATTGATGATAATGAAATTTGAGATTTGATCAAAAAAGGGTGGGCGTCAAATAAACTTTTCTCTGAGATCAAACAATGCCAAGATAGTGGTGTATAAAGTTAAAGTTTTCACATAGGCAGTAGGGAACAGAGACTTAGTGGCAAAACCGACTCGGATCGCGGATAGGTACGAGGTAATTTTTTTGATGAGCTACCAATTTATGTCCATTATAAAGTATGCTTAAATAATTTTATGCGCATCAAATGTATGCGCATTACAGGGGATCCTGCCGTTTTACCAAATTTATTTTGGTCAAATTTAATTTTCCAAAAATAATTTAGCAACTATTTTGTTTGCCAATGCAAACTTTGGCACAATTTTAATACGAATATATTCATTAAGTCTCATTCAGCAAAATATTATTACGAAAAATTAAATTATGGCATGTGGTCTTTTCGCAAATGCTTTAATAAGGCAAAAGAACCATTAGACAATAAACATTTCGTCAAGCTAATATTATCGCAAACTATAAATAGACAAAAATCACAATTGTTTGGGTTATGACATTCTACCAAAATACTAGTAATAAATCAACAAAATCCCTTAATTAAAAAATGCATGGTTAGGTAGGTCGCTAGGCAAGGGTGTTGAATCAGGCTAGGGCAGCCAAAAAAAAGGGGCTTGGGGGGCGAAGCCCCCCGCACTGGAAAAAAAAACGATCGTTACAATTGTATTATATGGTAGGTTAGGTTAGGGTTAGCTTGTGTCCCTTAGAGCGGAAATAGGCACCCCGCGAAGCGGGGTGACATCGACACGCTGGCGGTTAGGTTAAAATGGCGACCTCTACAAAACTTAATTTATACTCCCGACCCACAATTTTAACAAAAAAAGTTGTGATTTTATTGTGATGTGTCATTGAAGAGTTTCTCTGCTGATGAACCGACGGAATAGAAATGGTAAATGAAATATTGACGATATAAAGCATTTGCCTTATTTCGTTTTGGTTAAAACATAATATGCCAACTAACATATTTGACCCAATGAAATTTGGTCAAAGTACCAGTTGGTAAACGAGATATTGCCTAAACAAGAATATGCCAAACATTAAGGTTTGCGTAAGAATTATTTGTCAAGTGTTAATTTGACAAACGATTATTTGGCAAATTAAATTCTACGAAAAATGTTTTGGGAAGTGATAATTTGTTAAAACATAGGTAACCCGCGTTAGACAATGTGTTCTTAAACATTATGATTAAAAACGTTATGCGCATAAACGTATGACTATTTACAGTTATGCTTAACGATGAGTATGACGAATCCACGTATGCCTATCAAAAATATGACTTTAAACTTTGTGCAACCCAACCCCTACCCCTATAAAATATCACATCTCCCTTATCTTCACCACACAAGAAGATTAGACCCCTATTTCACCAACTTGACAATTGTCAGCTGACACTGACAATTCGACAAACATTGCTTGTTCTAGAAGTTAAGGTGGTCGCTAGGTTACTTGTGGAATCAGTAATGTACGGAGAATTCTTGTTGTCAGGTGACAATTGTCAAGTTGGTGAAATAGGGGCCAGACTTCCCCACATTATAATCTTTACTCATAATCTAAACTGATCATAACCGTAGTAGATAAAATGTATTTTTATAAGGTAGGTTATTAGTACCTAGGCTTGGCACATTTGGTAGCATACCGTGGTTCTAGATGTCATGAAATCGCAACATGTCAAAAATGTTTTAAAGTCGAAGCATATCTTTTATTATGATTGTTACTTTAAAATCCTGCTACGTTAATCGAGCATATATTGTCCTCACGTATACCAAATTAACAGTGATCGTAACTTTTGTAGCAATTTTGGTGCAGCGTAGTGTTGTTAACGGAATTGACCCATGGACGCACGAAACTTACTTTTTAATGATAGATACTAACTAGATTAGGTACTTTAAGGTAAGTAATACAAAGAAAATTATGATAGTCGCATCTTGTAATAACAGAAATGACAAAGACAACCAATGCTCCAAAACAACAAGTTTCATGAATCATCGTTGAAACGCATTACACTCAGGAAATGTGAATGAGTAAGTAATCCTAAAGAGAAACAATAGTTAGGTTATTAATGACGAGTGATCTATGGCTAGAGTCGCGCTAAATGCCAACTTTAAAATTCTTCGAAACGAAACTATGAATTGTATAAGGTTGACTATTTTAGTATACCAACATGAAAATATTTACCACTCGCTGACAGGAACCCGCCTAGCCGGCGCCTACGCCGTAGTCGCTTTCCACCACATACGAGGAAAACCACGGGATCGACTACGAGCGTTGCGCGTAGTGACTCCTGGCAGTGAATGTGTTAACTCAATGTGTCAAGTGTTTCGAGACGACATTAAGTTTTGTGGCAATAAAAAGCAGAAATAAGTAATTTTCGTATGGGTCGCAATTGCGGGCCAATGTTCTTAAATCTTCACCTAAACAAACACACGTGTAATAATATTGTTGTCCTAATTTTAAGCTACCTTAATATTATAGGTACCATTTTTCAAATTGGGTATAATACTAGCAGTAATAGCCAATATGTCGCTTGAAAAGTACAATTGGTGTTTTATGTAGTTTATCATTTAAACCACAACAATTCCTATAAGCTGCTAAAGGTGAGAGGCGGTTGGGTGCTGATCAAACATCGAAGCTGCGGCGCAACCACTAAAATCGAATCCTGAAGTTCGTATGCCTCTGTCTCTGTCGCTCGAGTACCATAAACTATAAGTGCGATTGAGGTGGAGCTATTCGAACTAAGACATTCAATATTCGTGATTTTACTGTGCTCTACCTGTAAATGAGTTTCCTCCGGACCGATCTCTTGAAGAACCCACTGCAGCCGTTGCAGGCCAAGATGCCGTAGTGTTTTCCAGAGCTAGTGTCTCCGCATACCACGCATACCAAACCTGTGGGAAAAGGATAGTTGAAGTTTTTGTTTTGTTCTGATTCGTTGTTCAGGAGGAATTTCGTGAGGATACAATTTTTTTACTGCGGTCTTCACGACCTCTAAGGTTGCTCTAAGGTGGCAGATAATCGTTTTTTATGTTTTGCGCGTGGCTGACCTTACTAATCTGGTTGCAGTCAAAACTCGCATGTGACCAATTTTTTTTTTTTTTTTTTTTTTTATTTATTTATTTGAGTCAGGCAACAAGGCCCATATTTACAAATACCTTACAGACTAACATACATAACAATATACAAAACTTATAACATAACACAAATACACCAATGAGTGGTCGATACGAGTAGGTGTTATACTTACTACGAAATGAAAAAGTGACAATTCAAAAAAATCAACAACACTGGTAAAACGCTCCTGTCTTACCCAGTTTGACCTCTTGGTGAAGTGGGCTGTTGGTCGTGCAATCTATAGAGCACATTCAGAAGTAAAACGGTCACCAGTGACATGCCGACCTGTCTTACCCAGGTGGTTGATCTTCTTACTGGGCGGGTCCGGCAGCCAGGGCCGTAGTGCTGGCGGTGCCAACGCGGCCGCCACCAGCGCCGCAGAAGACGGCGGCGACCAGCGCAGCGGGGAGGGGTTGTCATCGCCTGTTGAAGAGTTATCTGTCATTGTAGTGGGTCTAATGTCTCGTACACACGGCGGTTTCTCAATGTGAGTTATAGAGCCGTTAAACGCGGCGACTTTTTGTAGCGGCAGCGATACAAATGCGCTTTTCACGAACGCGCGACTCTAGCCATAGATCACTTGTCATCAATCACCTGTATCGCATATTTGTGTAGCTGCAAAAATTATCTGTGTTCGTCCATAAAGAGCGATATTAACTGTGAGTGTGAGATGTAGATATACTAAGTACTCTTTTTGTTAATAGCTGTGTCCCAGTAGGCCCGTGTAAATAAGTAAGCTGGTAAACGATATGTTTTAAACGGACCAAGACACTCAGATTCTTGTGGACACTTACTTAATCAAAATGCGAAAAACTTCCATTTCGTTGCAATTTTTTAAACACTTAATAAAATTTAATCAATATGGAACCCGAATAAAACCAACCAATAAACACTTAATCTTTATATGGCTAATAAAATAACGATTGCAAATTGCACCCTTTCGCTTAATAACATTTCTACTTTATGCTGTAAGGGTGCCCTTGGTAAACATATCAATATGTGATCCTTAGCCAAACGATAATCAACCCTCTACCCTTGATATTTAGGGTGTGTGACGTGCAAATGATAAGTGATGGAAGGGTGGTACTAATGTGGCAAATCAATTAAGTGATTGAGGGTTGAAATACGCAGGGCTGTAGCAATTTGATATGGTTCTGGTCAAATCACGATTTGATCAAAATATTTCCGTGATTAGGGAATTCGTTTCGCCATTTATTAGTACTGAGTGAGTGCTGAAGATTTTCAGGTATATTCTCAGTGAAATAAAAATATTAGGTTAACTAAACGAGTAGGTATATTACTTCTGAAGGTCTTACGAAGGATCTCGGTCTTGGAGAGGATCCATTTTGGGATAAAGCGGTATATTTTAGATTTAAAACAACGTAAATGAATTTTTTAAACGCTAGTTTCATAGTCGCCAAGTCTAGTCGAAAAAACTAAAGACAGTCAGTTGATGTATTTAAAACGAATTATCAGAACCCTAAAGAGAACAAATTGTCAGTGTTACATAGCAGATTAACGGAATTTTTGTGAGCAGAAAAATGAAATATGATTATGTTCAGCATCTCTGGCTTATAATTTACCGAAATAAAAAAACGTGGCGCCCATTGTGTAACGCTGGAAATAAAACAATTAAACGATGGTATCCTCAACGGTCTCAGGGGAGCTATCCCTGTATTGATTTTGTACACATATGCCCGGTTTGGGGTGGACGCGGGCTCTCCCAGTCACCGTAACGGGATGCGAAATATAAGGTCGAGGTAAGCACAAGGTATAGGTATCATAAGTCTATGTTATCAGAAGACATTTCTAGGAAAAGGTAAACCTTGCCTTGGCAGTCCATTTTAATTTCAACCCATCCTCCTTCTAGCGTTATTCCCAGTTGTGCCCTGCAGTGGCGGCTCTGGGGGGGGGGGGATAAGGGGGGCTGTCCGACTTGGGATTTGGACTTCGGCAGAAATAAAATACGTAGTAACGTTTCAACAATACATTATATCGTTTATTAAACGTTTGATCTGAGTACTCTGAAGCCATCACGTGAAGTGATAAACAGCTCTGAATAAGATACTAAGGAGGTTAAGTTTAAGGTTGAATACAACTAAGTTTAGATACCTCAATGTATTAGATTAATAATTGCATTACAAGATCAATAATCTAACAGTCCGCCCCGGGTACCAACAACCTGAACGACAACTCACTCGTATAGCCATTTTATCAATTGAAAGAAACATGGAAGTCAATTTTGACGATATAATAAGTAGGTAGTAGGTACATTATTTTAGTAAAATAAAGCCTCGTAGGTATAATGAGAGTTTGGTGTTTTATTTTGAGTAGGGGTCAGGGGTGCTCAATACAAACCCGCCCAGTGTGCTCAATACAAAACCGCCCAGGGTGCCGGTGTACCCAGCGCCGCCACTGGTGTCCTGAAGGAACCCGGGGTCCGCTTTGACACCTAATCCCAAGAGTTGGCATAGGCACTAGTTTTTACGAAAGCGACTGCAATCATACCTTCGGAACGCGCCGGGATTGGAACCCACGGCCGCCAATTCGATTTTAAGTTCGAGTTTTAAAATAATTGAATGATCTATTTTAGCTCCGAGGTTAGCTCTATATTTTATTTAAATTCATGCATACCGTGTTTTTTAAACGCGTCGTCGACGCGCGTTTGTTTCGAATCAAAATGACCATTAACAGCGAACTGTGAATCGCCGGCGGCAAAGCCTAGCGAGAGACAATGATTCGATTATTGTGCACTAATTTGTTAATCCCCACTTGTCACACACAATCGCCGGCCCTCGGCGTGCACTTGGCAGCTCGTAAAGGTAACAATGCATGTCTGTATTGTCTGCAATTACCGATCAGTGGGGGTCATGACAGTTTGTTTTGGCATTAATACAATGTTGAAATGATTTTATTGGTTCGAATATTTTTTATAGTTATTGGATTGGGGGTTCATTTGATGCTTTTTGCATTCCAATGTGACATGAAAAAGAAGAATGTGACACTGTCTTGAGTCGTCCTCAAATATGCATAGGCCCAGGCAGACTTGAATGCGAAAGATTAGTGTCAGGTTGACCCCATTTTCTCAGGACAGCCCGCGAGCCGTGTGGCGGCGAGATAGGCTATGCGTATGCGTAATTATAGGTAGAACGCTTGGACAGAGATGGATAGTCTATGTTGCAGCTCGACATAGTTTGCGGGCCTGTGATAGCTGAGCTGGTGTTTTAAGGGAAGTAGCATTAGGGATATTGGTAGAGAGACAAATACAACAATACACAGATAAGCTCATACACAGGTTAATTCGACATAATTCGATTACAACTCATGATATGGCCACTAATCAATTTAGTGAAAAGAGGGTCATGTGCGAAAAGTATACTAAGTAAACTTGAATCAATAAAGAGTTGATTCTAAAAAACTCGATCGGTCTCGAGATGCTAAAAAATATTAAACTTACATCAATATTTATAGCTCATCTTATTTGTTACCAGAATGAGCCGACCAACACACCTACATACAGGGACGTTATAGATATCCAGCAGTATATTATATACCCAATACGAACCTCAAACATGGAAACAGGAAAAAGAAATGTCCCAGGAGATAAAAACGCCGTTGGAGAAAATTGGAAGTCAGACTCGAGGCGAGTATCAAGATAAATCAATGTTACTGTAGTACGGCACTTACGGAACATAGAGCGGTGGAGAAGCTTTCTTAGATATTCTATTATGGGGTATTTTCAGCTTTTAGAACGCCACATATATTTATTACTTTTGAGTGAAATGAATAAACAGATTTTACCTCTTGTCATTTTCAGGCCTTGGAAATAGAGAACAAACGAAGAAAACTAATTTTCTCAGACAGAGACCCAGCTAGATCGATAATTCGCCCCGTAATTCCAATGTTCCAAAATTCATCATATATACAACAATGGTTTTGCGGTATTTTTGATACACGTTGTATATATATGTATACATACCGATATTGCTCGTTTAATAGTATAGGATTACGGAAAATTCAACCGAGTCCACTGCAGCAGCAAATGAAGATTAATAACAATGCCTGACTTGGCTCTACGAAATATCTCACAACTTTATACGGTGTAAGAGTTTCGAGACTTGGCCTATTTTTCACATGGAATATTTTTATACACGCAATGATTCACCTTGATACAACGAATGGAAGTGAGTTAAGCACGACTTGCAATATGTGGTTATGTTGTTACCTAAATACAATGTAATGCATACTTGGTTACAAGTAGGTAAATTTGATATTCTATCGGTAGCGAGCCAGGCGTATTCCACGACTGGTTTGCCCAAGACACGATACCGCTGCATTTCGTGGCACCTATCAAGGAGAGCATTACTGTTAGTGGGTTCAAGTCCAAACTGAAAAAACATTGAATGGCTCAACAAGGTATTGCTGCCTTAGGGTAGGATATCCAAAACACCATTATTAGCTCCAATTCCTAAAAAATATTAGCCCCAATTTACTTACCCAGAAATTAATAAAATTATATTTATAATAACAAAAACGTATTTTTAAAATATTACTTCACATGAATATCTAACATATTTGTATCCTCTGACACAAATCGCAAAGTACGCTGGCCGCTGACTCCACAGAAAACCAGCGCCCTTGACCACGCTAGCCGTGCCAACTGCATTGCTGAGTGGGGTTCTTCTATGTACGAGTATTTGTTAACACGTTCACTACGGCAAATAATTTTAATGACTTAACCTGGGTACGACATGGGGTCTTTTAGATCCGACGGATAACTGTACTCTGGTGCGTTAACGGGTCTAAAAGATCCGTTGGGTATACTCTTGTTTAATTGTGATTATTTACGTAGTTATAGCCATTCATGCAAATATATTTATATCAACATATTCTTACATAGACAACCTAACCAATCTTCAAAACGCAGGTAGATTCACTTAATGGTTTGATTGCAAAACAAAGAACAATCTGTGGGATCTTTTAGACCCGATATCCGCACTGAATGTAAACATTGTCGATATTTTTTTAGTGTTGGGGTAGAAATAAAATATCGATATCGATAGTAATTTTAATAGGTTAACTAAGACTAACCAGATACATAACATTTTGAATTACTCTATATGACAACTTGTTGAATTTATGTGATACATTATAACATTCACGACAAAGTGTTTTATTGCAGTAGCAGTGACTGCGGGTTTAATAATTTTATTTTTTAATATTTGCACACGTCGTTTGTCAGGGTTACTGGTTGATGGAGCGGGAGAGTCTGCATATTGTAGTATTTGGAGTGTCTGGCCAGTCGATGGGCTAGTGTAAATATAATTTTTCGCAATATTTCGCTTACCAATTATAGTATTTCTGGCACGTATATCCTCTTTTTTCTTTTTCACAGTTTCATGTTCATTTTCATTTTTGTCACACATAAATAACATTTTCCGCGACCGCTTCATGATCGATAATTCACCTTATCTCGTATAACTCGTAAATCACTGTAATTAACAACCACCTACACACTTGGACGTCACTAACTCAACTAGACTTTCATCCAGTACGGCTATCGGGTCACCGGGCATCGGGTCCTTATGACCCGGTAGCCGTACTAGATGAAAAAAGTTTCTCTCTGGTCGTTATGGGGTCGAAAAGATCCGATCCGTTTTTATTATGTAAACCGCCTATATTCGAATAAACATTGATAAAACACTAACTGTCTTTTTTTTACTCCTGCAAAATTCTGAGATATCTGTCCCGCACCAACGGTAGGAACAGCAATTTCTCCCCCGCACCGGAGGAAAGTTCCTCATCGGATATATTCGACCCGATGCCATAGTGAACGTGTTAATGTGTTTTTTCTTTACTTATGATGTGTTGCATGAATAAATCTCATTCTATTCTATTCTAAATCTAAAGCTTGTAAAAATAGAAAACAAAACCTAGCGAAATCTGCTAAAAGACAGCTCAAAGTCCTCTCCCCACATCCCTTATCCGTCGCCGAGGAAACTTTGTCGCTTGCCGTTTTATTCTCCTTTCTTTTGACGCGGCAAGCTTTTGAGCCTCTCTGATTAATTTCCTCCCCCTTGCCCTCTAAAGCCGGGTTTAAACGCCTCCTACTTACGGCCGTTTGGAATAGTCTGTGACTTTTAAGAAAAGGGTGGGCTAGAAAGGTGGGCTGTGTCGACGGGAGCAAAGGTTTCGGAATGTCGTCGTTGGTTTCTTTTTAATAACAAGACGTTGGTTTATAGACACCTGCGACTCCAGACCTGATTGTTACACAGGTACTTGAGAATACAGGGAGCTCCACACTGAGGATATTACCTTTTCACATCAGCTATTCGGATAAATATATCCCAATGAATACATGAAAATAGTATACCTACACATAATCGATTACTTATTTCTTTAAATCGATTACTTGCATATTTTTTTTATCTTGACTACTATTGTTACTACTACTACTAACGTAATAAAATACAAGTAATTATATGTTATTCAAAGTAAAACTATAATCATACATACATACATACATTCACGCGTTTATTCCCAAAAGGGGTAGGCAGAGCACATGAAACGTATGTTCCAGCGCCACTTTTAGCATAAATGTGGGTATAAAATATCGACTAAATGTGATATTGCAGTGATAGGTTGCTAGCCCATCGCCCACAACACACTTCAACCCTGGTCCCTTAGTCGACTTTTACGACACCCACGGGAAGAAAGGGGGTGGTGAAATTCTAACCCGACACCACACGGGTAGAAAGGGGGTGGTGAAAAAACTATAACTATAATCAGTAGGTTTATAATAATTAATTGATACAGCTACTCACCTAATACATGTGTTTTATTACTGACATATTCCATTATCCTCATAGGTGATGTGAAAAGCAGTATGAGTCACTCGGAAGCAAAATTATTTCCAACTTGGGCGTGAACACTTGAATCCCTCACTACGCTCAGGATTCCATGTTAGAATTATTCTGGAATCCTTCGCTTCATTCGGGATTCAAACTACGCCCTCGCCGTAAATATACCATTTTGCTCCCTTGTAACACAATCTACTATAGACCATTATAAGTAGTACCACATATTAGATTATTACTAGTGGCTATGTGAGCAGTAAAACTCGCAAGACTGTCATTTTTGTCTGTCAAATGTATCGACTTAAAAATATAGATACATAACCGTCGTACCTGCTCACAAAATTTCACGAGAATTGGTTGAGAAATACGACCTGTAGAGGAACAGATATACTTAGGAACGCATTTTCGCCCAAGCTAAAATGGAGAACTTCGTTCGCTTCGCTCGCTCGGTCAATCAAACAAACTATTCAACCATACAACAAGAACCAAAGTATCATACCTGGTGTACAGCTTGACTAAACACGGATTTTTAATTAGGCGAACTAACTTGATATTGCACACGAATGTTGCTACAGTTTCGCTAGTGCTGTTAATGTTTAAAAAATCCAGTTCATACAAGAGGTTTAGTAAAAGCAGTTTGTATACTAGTGTTGTCATCATTCTTGTACTTGTGTAAAAGTTATGTAAATAATAGCTTGATAGAATTTGATTTCAGCTGGGAGACTAATTCTATTTATTGCTTACATTAATAGTTTTAGTATAAACATATAGATTAGTTTGTATTTTCGGCTTCTCTACTACTGACACGGTTGGTGGACGGACTACGCAAGGTAGGTTCCTACTTTATGAATTCAAATTCCTAATAAAACTGTAAAAATAAATATGTAGATTCTGGTAAAGTTATCAACATAAAATAGATTTATTATTCAACAATGTATACCAGGTGTCTAAAACATGATTATTTTCTAATTGTATAAAACCTTTTCCATTCTTAGTATGATTTGGCGACATCGTCGATTTAAAAAAAAAGGGTGAAATTAAAAAAAACTCAAGAGATTTTAGAGAGTAATTGTATGCAAGTCGTTGAAAGATCATAATTTAAACCTATACTTAGATACTATTTATTTCTGTTAATCTTGTTACGTTACATCGTTTTGTTCAGTTTTATCTAACTTGTTCCTAATCATCCCTAACTGGATTATGGTTCCCCAAGATCCAGACTCCACAAGGAGACGCCAATCAACGCCGCAGCCATCTACCTCAAGAATATCACCACCAAGTAAACGAAAGTGTCGAGCCTTGAGTGACACAGAATAAATAATGGTGTACTTATTGCTTATATACTCACGTAAATATACTGAAAAATTCGATATCACGACTCGCGAGCAAGACGTGCCCAGCAATATATACGTCAACAAAAATGAGTGTGTACTAAAAACGACCGGAATCTAGGCATTTCAAGGAACACACTTTTAAAAGTTTTAAAGGAGCACAAAGAAAATGAAAACTTTACTTATGAGGAGTAAGTTTTAAGTGTCCGATTTAAACTGTTTACCTATCCCTAATATTACGCAAGTATATTTGAGTGTGAGAGTTATCACGACTTACGATTACTTGATAAAATACAATTTGAATCAGATTTATAGTAAGTACAACGTTATATCGACACATTTGTATCGACATAAACCAATCACTATTTATTTTTTCCTATGTCTGACAACATTTTCAGCTGTCAAGTTATTTCGCCTAATTAAAAATCCGATTATAAGCATAACATTTAATTTAGTCTGGTCCTTCCATAGTTTCTTCATGGACAGACAAATAGATTTAACTTATTCTGGATACATCAGTAGCAGCCCTTGTAGTCTTTAGACTAGGACTAGACCTTTAGAGGGACATTTGTCGAGTCATATCAACAAAATGGATCTTCAAATCACTTATTGTTAGGATCTATATTTCATCCCTTCTCTTTTACCGGCCTATTGAAAGTACCTATGTATTTTTTGAATTTTTGTATCTTTTTGATAAATCTACGACTTCATCCGGCAAAAATATGAATAACCTTTTATATTTCAGAACATAAAAAAAATGGCCGACGCTACTGAATAAAAGCTCAATATTAGAAATGCGAACACATTATTCTGGAACGAAAATGAAATTTCAAATCCCCATCTCCGCTCCTATTGGTTATTTTGTATTCAGAGCACACACTGACCGGGTAAAGTGGCAAATCATGGACCGGGCTGAAAATCAGTCAAATAGACCCCGAGTTACTGGCAGCCGCCGGCTGAATACTAATGCCTTCGCGTGCATTTAAAATACAGTGTGGCGAGCGTGAAAAAATCGAATATGATTTGGGTACGTTGTTGATTGTTTTAAGAGAGTTGCTGATTGAGGTTTGTTTGTGAATTTATTATTGGATATGAATATGTTTCACAACTGTTAATTTTATAATAAACTAGCTTTCGCCTGCAACTTCGTCTGCGTGGACCCGGGAGAAAAACTACCATATATTTTAACCCAGCTATAAACTATCTTCTTGCAAAATTTCATCAAATTCAGTTAAGCCGTTTAAGCATGATTTTTGTAACAAATATCCAATGTTTCGCATTACAACATTAGGTAGTAGGATACATATCCGATTTAGAAATATATAGAGCCTCGAAGTATTCAGTGAACTTTATGAATTAAAACAATAAACAAAGTTCAAATACATATATTCGTGGCCCAAGTAAAATATAAACAAACTAAACCAATTTACCATATAACATAACTACTTCATGTGAATTGTTGTAAGTTCTTAATTACGATCAATTAGGTACGTTATTTTTCGTGTCATATATAAGACGTTTTTGGCACGTTTCGTGTATATGAATATAGATAAGGTATTGAGGCGCTAGAGCGCAAGTTTGAATAAATCTTCGGAGTCTAAAACCAGCAATCTTCTATAAGAACTACTACTTGAGAACACTATTCCTTTGCTATTCTGCTAAAAGACGTGCAGGTCTATTAGCGATGATGGGATGCACATTTTTGCATGCGGTTAATGCGAACACTCTCCCTCTGTGCATATAGGCAAATAATGACAGCACACTACCATCAATAACTCGACATGACATGTGTCAACTCTCTACGAGCCTTCATCGGGTGATGCTGGCAGGAGATGTTGCTTACGCCACGTCCACTGAGCAAAGCTCACTGAGTTACAATAACGACCTACATTTGTTTAGACAGTGTGCATTTTGCGTCCATACTTCTGAAAAGTCTCCGGCGTCGCGTACCGTATAGAAGACAAACCGAAATACCCAGATTTTACACAAGAAAAGTCTGAACAACGCACTACGCGGTCTAAAGTCTTGGTCGTCTAATAGACCCAGTGTTTAACCTTCTGTTTTTCAAATGCTATTAATGTTCCTGAAGTAAAGAAACGAAGTCTCCCTCCATCAAAAGGGGCATATCGAATCTAGAGTGACGAAGAGTTCCAGAGTAAAGATCGGTTTACTCCCCCGAAACAATCTTGAAATCTTCCAATTTATTCCTATAGATAGGTGCAGGTAATTGAGGATTCCCGGGAATGAGCAAACCGAGTTTCTTCGTACAACTCATTCAAGCATGTGTAACTATTTTGTTTTCGTCATTCTACCATCGAATTTTATCATCGAAAGCTGTCATCTCTTACGCACACCTTACGTGTTAAGGTTGTATAGAGGCTGTCATAGGGATCAAGATTCGTCGCAATACTTATTAAGTAGCTTATCTGCAGGCGCGGCGGCTTAGCGGCACGTATCTGATGACATATCCCTTTCGGACCACAGATACATCTGCTTCAGGTACCAAACTAAGATAAAAATTAATACGGTACGTAAACGGAATCCTAGGTACACAGACTGGTCGGGCTTTAGAAGGGATCTAAAAGTAGACCTAGGAGACCCAAAAGGCAAGCTAAACTCTATTATAGACATAGAATTCGAAGCGGACAAAATAGTACAAGCTGTATACAAGGCCTTCACTAATAACTGCCCGGAGAAGAAAACCCTGGCTAAAAAGTTACCATGGTGGACCCCAGAGATAGTAAAGCTCAGGAGGGAAACTAGGGCAATATTCAATGACGCAAAGGCATCTAATGACTTTGGGTACTATGCACAAAAACTCACAGAACTCAGCAAGGCTGTGAGGAAAGCCAAGAGGAGAGCGTGGAGGAACCACTGCGATCAGATTGAGTCAATACCAGAAGGTATGAGACTAACAAAGGCACTAGCAACCACAAAGTCGGCCCCGCTCACATCCATCAGGGACAATGACGGTAGAATGACGAAAACGGGGCTGGAGACCCTTAAGGTAATGTGTAAAATGCACTTCCCAGGCTCAGTAATACACGACAGCGTAACAGACGATGGAGCATTTAGTGCGTTGGAACAGACCACAAGTACAACGAGACACAATTGGGACACGTCCAAAAAGGTAGTAGATCATAAAAAGATAAAGTGGGCACTTTCAACATTCCAACCATACAAAGCCCCGGGGCCAGACGGCATCTACCCCATTCTACTACAAGAAGGCGCTAATGTACTAATCCCACATCTTAGCAGATTGTACAGGGCGTGCCTGGCCTTCGCACACGTACCGCGTGTGTGGAGGATGGTAAAAGTAACCTATCTACCCAAACCGGGTAAGGCGGATTACAGTGAAGCCAAATCGTATAGGCCGATAAGTTTATCGTCGTTTTTCCTCAAAACACTGGAGAAACTGGTAGATAGACACATAAGGGATGGCCCATTAAGAAGGCATCCGCTGCACGAACTACAATGTGCATACCAGCCAGGGAAGTCAACGGAAACCGCACTTCACCTGGTGACAACCAGGGCTGAACAGGCTATAGAGAATAAAGAACTATGTCTTGCAGCTTTCTTAGACGTGGAAGGAGCGTTCGATCGTACCACGTATAAAGCTATCAGCGAAGCAGCTGTTAATCATGGTGTAGAGCCCACCATATGTAAATGGATAGGCAATATGCTAAATGGCAGACTAATAAAGTCATCACTCTTGGGGGATGAGATAATGGCCACGGCCACAAAGGGATGTCCACAGGGTGGGGTTCTCTCACCAACTCTTTGGAGTCTGGTGGTGAACTCACTCCTGGTAGAACTCAATAAAGGTCCCATCCACACGGTAGGATATGCTGATGATTTAGTGATACTGGTTAATGGGAAGTTTCCAGGCACGGTATCGGGAATCATGAACAAGGCACTGCAGACAGTGGAGAGATGGTGCGACCGACACCAATTATCCATTAATCCAGGCAAAACTGTAGTAATACCCTTTACTAGGAAAAGGACTCTTCGAGGCGTACAGCAGCTAAAACTGTACGGGAGGGTACTAGAACTGTCTAATGATGTGAAATATCTAGGTGTCACACTAGATAAAGAACTGAATTGGAAGAAGCATACAGATCTTACCATTACAAAGGCACTGAGGGTATTTGGAATGTGTAGATCAGCGTATGGAAAAGCATGGGGTTTGAACCCAAAGGTACTTAGATGGATCTACACTATGATGGTGAGGCCCATATTATTGTACGGTAGCCTGGTATGGTGGCCAAGGACTTTAAAGAGCACATGCAGAGATGCTCTGATGAAGGTACAGAGATCGGCATGCATGGCTATAACAGGGGCGTTTCGCACCACGCCCACAGCGGCGCTAGAAGTCCTACTGGACCTACCGCCACTTCACTTGGTGATTAAGTCAGAGGCACGCAAATCGCTCTACAGATTAAGAACCCTTGAACTGTGGAGCGACAGTAAGCCAAAGACTAAGCACACAAACATGGAGACTGATGGTTTCTTAGACAGAATAACAAGCATGGGAAGCGACAAAATGCTACCCAAGTTTGTATTCCATAGGAACTACACAACAAAAGTTCCATCCAGGGCTGAATGGGCCGAAGGTCTAGAACCACCGAGGTCTGGTATCGAAGACAGTATATGGTACACGGACGGATCAAAAATGGGATCCGGTACGGGAGCAGGCATTTATGCGAATGACTACAGTAGTAGTGTAAGCATGGGTAACTTGGCAACCGTCTTCCAGGCGGAGACATACGCCATAATTGCCTGTGCACAGGAGAATATAGACAGACAAACCAGAGGGCAGACCATCTATATACTCAGTGACAGTCAAGCGGCGCTTAAGGCACTTACGGCGCCGAAAGTGGAATCTCGACTAGTCTATAATGGCGTCCAGGCACTGAACAAGCTTGGAAAGCACAATAAGGTGCAACTGGTTTGGATTCCAGGGCACGAGGGCTTCATTGGCAACGAAAGAGCGGATGAGCTTGCTAGAGGGGGGTCTACAAACCACTTTTTAGGTCCAGAACCATTTGTGGGACTCTCGCAGGGAACCATAATTTCGGCCTTTAAAGCCTACGCCAAAACCAAACACCAATACGAGTGGAGGAATGAGGCGGGCTTAAGGCACTCAAAGCTCTTCATAGAAGGAGTGGACTCGGGCTGGACCAACAAACTCTGGAAATCCAGTAGGAAGCAGCTCAGAATCATATCTGGGGTGTTCACAGGTCACTTCGGGGTCAAGGATCTCTTGGCCAAGATGGGACTATCAGACAGCTCAGACTGTAGAATGTGTGGCGAGGAGGATGAGACTATGGAACACTTACTGTGTGAATGTCATGCCCTTGCCAGACAAAGAATGAATTACTTTGGTAACGGCTATACGCAACCAAAGGAATTCAAGGCACTTCCGCTGAGCTGCATCATCCGCTATGTGGAAATGATGGAGCGAAGTTGGGAGTAGACGTAAGGAGAGGGCAAATGCACAAAAGATCCCACTGGGTCGAAGTGCATCCGAAAGGGCCCTCATCTAGATAAGATAAGTAGCTTATCTAGCTTTAAACCAACATGTAAATCGTTTAGTAATACCTCTATAATAATTGAATGTAGTGTTAATACCTGTCATCCTGTTGTGGTGATCTTGTGTTAGTTGTAGCGGCGTTTGCGCAACTTCCATGTCGATTTGTAAAGTCTTTATAATACACACTTCTTTGCACTGAGTCACTTATAGTTTTTTCATAATTTATTCATCGATTTACAACTATGCTCAGCCAAACAAGTTGCTGATAAATTGGTGTTGATCGTTATTACCTACAATACTTATACAAATTTTAGGGTTTATTAACCTGACACTTCCATAGTTAGAGGGATGATTTTGCATATACCTATAATATTATATTCAATAAAAATAAAAACGAAATGGTCATTACGCAAAATTTGACCGTCTTTTGTGAGGTCGAGGAAGGTTGTTTTGACAGACTAAAACGCGTTTTTTTTATCCATACCGTCATGACTAAACAGTTGAATCTGTTTCGTACATTGTATCATGTAAGGTGTGTTGTTATTTGTACAAGTTTTGAAAAAAATCACAGCATACATAAAAACAGCACAAGTTACTGCCCTAAATCCTAACTACGACATACAGTTCCTTTCCCTATTCCTTAATTTATCATAGTATCGGCTGATTGTATCTGGCAACACTATTATTAATATCTTTTGAAAAATATATTAAAGGTTACAAATGGACTGAGTATTATTTTTTGCGAACTTTATTATCAACCCCAAAAGTTAAAACACTACCAAATCAATCAAACATTATCTAATTATAAAAAAGTTATTAAATAATACACCTAAATCCTGAAATCACTTAAATCGTCACGAAACAATACAAAAAAAACAGTATAAATAACCTTATAACTCTATGAACGTTTACTTTTAAACGTCTATATTTCCCTCCAAAGTCTGACAGACAACTTGTCGTTTTTCTTTCGGCGTCGGGCGCAAGCCGGGCGCGCTATGCCACAGCCGGGGCACTTTTGACGTGTCGTCGCTTGCTGTCGGAGGCGTGGCCGCCCCGCCCCGTTGCTTTTCGACTGTAGCCCGCTCTCCCCAGACAGGGGGGTTCGATTTTGGGTCAGCTGTTAAGCGTCCGTTTTAAGCTTTAATTTGTGGCATTACGGTGCCCGCTATTTAAAATAATGGCGGTGTTTCGCGAAATTGAATGGTTGTTCTTATTTTGATTACGTTTACGTTATTTTGGGTGGGGCTTTAGAATATAATAGAATAGCATTTATGCACGACAACAACACATACATGCACATACATCAACGTACAAAAGAGAAGACAACATAGCCACGACACGGTTTCATATCAGTGTTGCGCTGGCCTCATGGCCAGCGCTGGTCTTGCATCTGGCTTTAGATTTATATCACTTTCATACATTTGTTTGAGCATATGAATAACCGATTATTTATTTCAGATAAGCCAGTGCTCATTATTGTTATTTTGACTACCATGATAGGATACGAGTTTTAGTCAAAATAATACTCAGGATCAAAGAGAATATAACCACTACGACTCAAGATTATCATCCAAATAATGTTATTATCGACAGACTACGATACAAAAATAATTGTTATTAAGAACCAAATAAACTTCGCAAACATGGTCGGATATTTATTCGGCTGCGTTTTCCCTGATCAGCAAATTATTTTCATGCTTACACAATGCCCATACATAAGGCAAAATGCAATGACATTAGATTCACCCAATGAGACCACGAGGCGGGCCGCGAAAAGTCCCGTCAGAGAGGAAAAGTCACCGTTTCTCGCGCAGTCAGCCAATCACAGTCGTCCCGCCGAGTGACATCTGATGTTTAGGTATTTTACGATGCCGAATCACTGTTCGGAGCCCACAGCGTTGTTTTCCTATGTGACAGAGCTTGTAAGATCAAGCAGTTAAATTGTTTAGAAAAATACAGACTGAATTTAACACAGATACTTATGATATGATTTAATAATGCTATCCGACATTAACTGCGAGGAAATCAAATTTGTCCGTCAAGATAAAGACTATCTACCTACTAGTTGTAAGTTTTACAGTCTATAGGTATTATGAGCCAACTTACAAAAAAACATTTTCCAAAAAAAGATTTTGTGAAGTAATATGTATCAAAAAAATAGGCATAAATAAATACAGGCTTATTTTCCAAGGAGACCTTTTATATTATTGAATTACCATAGCAGTGTAGTAGTATAAATATGCATAGGTGTACCATATTACAAGTATGTAATACTATAACATTCCTATAATTATTATAAAGATAAAAAAGGGGCGATTCAATTTCATTATATTGACTTCAATACTACTCTGTTGGATATAATTTACCAAAGTTCAAGAATAAAAGAAAAAGCCTTGGAAAATCACGAACAAGCTACGAACGCTACGCGCCTTTGCGCGGCGTAGCACTGAAAACTCGTAGCATGACTTGCACCAACTTAACTGCAACCTTCGCAGTGCTTTAACACGATTGACTTAGAGCCTATTATGGTTTGAAATCTTATATGAAAAGCTGGTTGTAGCGTTTTATTCCTTTGCCGATAGTTTTCGTTTTATTCGTTTTATCGATTACGTTGGGGCCAACTCAATGCTAGCAGTATATTTTTGGACACCACGCGGGTTCTGCACGTTGAATTAAAAATATACCTACAGGTACAGTACACGATTTTCAATTATATTTAATACACATAAGCTCGAAGGCGTATGCAATATTTTTAGAAGTGATGTACTGCGTACTGTGTGTTGGAAATTGGGTCTCTACACTGCCAAGAATCGCTACGCGGTACGCGCGTAGCCATCTCGTGATTTTTGCCAGATAGCGCGTACGGCGTAGGCACCCGCTAGGCGGGTTCTTGGCAGAGAAAGTGATAACCCATGGAAGCCTAATAAGCTGACGCACCACATCCTACAGAGCAAGTAAATATATTTATGTAGGTATATCCCATAATCCTATACTAATATCCTACTAATATTATAAATGCGAAAGTTTGGATGTATGGATGGATGGATGTACCTACGTTCCAATTAATCTAAAAAACTACTGGACGAATTTTTTTGGATGTATGGATGGATGGATGTACCTACGTTCCAATTAATCTAAAAAACTACTGGACGAATTTTTATGAAATTTTCAGTTATGTACCTTATATATCAGAATAGGACCTAGACTATAATTTATGACAAATTTAATCCCTTTAAGGGACGAAAAAGGGGATAATTTTGTAGTAAGCAGTAACGCTGCTAACGAAATTATAAATTTTAAATTAAAGGAAAAATTGAAAAATGTAATGCCGGGATTAAACTTTGTATGGGGACTAATCAGCGTGAAATAAGCGTAGCCAAATGTAAAATATCTAATACCTAGTCACTAGATGGCGCTATATGTACTTCCTAATTCGTACGATAGCAATAGCATATCTACTCTTGAAACCATAATTAGATTCCAAAAAAATTACCTTAAAATTACCATTTACACTGGCAAACTTACACTCTTCCTAATGATAGACGTAGCTGTTTTTAGCTGACCACAATTAGATTCCAAAAAAATAACCTTAAAATTGCCATTAAAATGAAAAAAAACGGACCCTGGCAAACTTACACTCTCCCAAATGATGGACGTAGGTAGTTTTTAGATACGAACGCTCCCGATAGCATGGACTAAACGCCGCCGTACAAATGAGTACAAGTACCTATACTCGACGAGCTCAGGTTCACAAGTTCAGGCTCAGGCTCTTCACCATCTGTACCCAACGTGTCCTCAGCTTCTTTGGCCATCTGGTCAGAGCTGGACCGCAAAGCCTGGAATTAGTGTTTTTGTTAGGACAGCACGCCTGGTTTCTTATAATTAACTGGAATACTTACTATCAATATTATTTTATATTTGGAATACAAAAAATCATGCAAAATGTAAAAAAAACTTCCAAAAATATGGAAAACAAAGACACTATTAATCACTATGACATATTTAGTCACATGCTACGATGTCGTGATAACAAGTTTCATTACTTATGGATCACAGCTTCAAATATATTTTTTTCCGAATTCAATAACTTTGAAACACTTGGGACTGATATAGAATAAATAACTGCGGATTTTCTAGGGAGTCATCCTCTAAATTTATTGCAATAAATTGATCTAGCTGTGTCTCATGTCTGGGAAAATTTGTTTTCTCCGTATTATCTCTATTTTCACCCGAGCAGAGCTCGGTTGCCCATGGACTGTATTTAGAGTGTAGATAATCTAATTTGGCCTTCGTTTGTGAATGTAAGTACCTACGTAAATATATTTTACTAATGCTGCGATGGTGGCAAGCGAGCATACAGCCTGCCTGATGGTAAAGAGTCACCGTCGTCTATAGACGCTTTTGACTCCTGAAGAATCACAAACGCGATGCCGACCCTTAATCGATTTGAGGATTCGTTTTATTGACAGCAACTGCAACCGCAACTGGCGACCCTACTCGCAAAGCAAGTAAATAGTGGTGTCATTATGGCTGCGGTCATAAATATAAATAAATAAACATCTGGGGGACAATCTTACACAAATCCACCTAGTCCCAAACTAAGCAAAGCCTGTACTATGGGTATACTAGACGACGATATGCATACTTACATTCATACATATAATCACGCCTCGTTCCCAGAGAGGGGTAGGCAAAGATCACGGATCTCCATTTGCTACGATCCTGGCAAACCACTTTCGCTTCACTCACTTTCATAATATTTCTCATACATGCTCGTCGGTTTATGGTACTTTTAACCTGGCCTTTTGTTAAGATTTCTCCAATTTGATCGGAGAAAGTTCGCCTAGGTCTTCCCCTTCCAACTTGCCCTTCCACTCTTTTTATATACACTTTCTTCGTTAATCTTCTTTCATCCATCCTCTCTACATGCCCAACCCACTTTAACATACCCTTCTCAATGTTTATTACTATATCTCCATCCGTTCCACACTTATCTCTTATAACACTGTTTCTGACTCTATCACTCAATTTCACTCCACACATACTTCTCAACGCTCTCATTTCTACTGCATTCACTCGACTTTGATGTCTTTTCACTACCATACATAAGTGTGAGCACCAACACTCCCCTATGCACAGCCCCCCTATACTTATATGGATAAATAAATACTTTAATTCATAGAAAACATCCATGACTCAAGAACAATTATTCGTGTTCATCAGTTTCATCACACAAATAAATGCACTGACCGGGATTAGAACCGGAAACCTCTGGCTTCGTAGGCAGGGTGCCAACCAGGCTAAAGAGGTCGTCATCTGTAACGTGGGGTACTTTCCCAGTTGGGCCACTCCAAATATGAGAGAGACGACCTTCCACTGTACCCTACCTAATATACATACTTATAATAAATCCCTTCATACACAATGTATATCAACATCAAAAAGATGTTCACGTGCAAAATCCCATCTTCAAAGGAACCCCGAAAACTACCCACAAGTCAATCGCCAAACTCCATTCTGTGAAACGGCTCTCCACCCGTCCCGGGGGCCCTCCCTCCGAGGGGGCTATTTGCCCCCGAATTACCGCTCGCCCCCTTAACCGCGTTCAGTGACAGTTCAATAAAGCACGACGACCAATCGTGGCAAACGTCGCCCGGTATAAGCCAATAGGATTAACGCTATATTCGTCCCGCTCTAAACCGTTTAAGATCATATATAAACGTCTCGCTCGCTCTCACGGCCAACGGACTCTTGATTCGATTGCGTTCGATTGTATTATTTAAATAAATTTTCTTTTGTTTTTTGAAGTTTCGATAATTGTTTCGGAGGGGTAAGTACCTGGTTAACCCCCGACGAAAAAAGAGGGGTGTTATAAGTTTAACGTATCTGTCTGTGGTTTCGTAGCTCCCAAACGGATGGACCGATTTGAATGCGGTTTTATTTTTGTGTCATAGATAATTTTATACCGAGTGTTCTTAGCCATGTTTCATCAAAATCTGTTGAGCCGTTTTTGAGATATTGGCCTTTGAAATGAAAATGTCGGGGGTTTTTCAACTTTTCTAATTTGTAGTTGTTTTAAGGTTGTTACAATGTGAATAGGTACTTAGGTTATTTTTTTTTTAAATATCGTTTTATACGTGGTTGGTTTTCGCCTATTTTACAATAAAAATCCACCTTTTGCCGGTACAGGGCAACCTACCGACTCCTATCATCATATCAGCCGAAAGACGTCCGCTGCTGGACAAAGGCCTCCTCCAAAGAGTGGCAAAGTGACTGGTCCTGCGCTACCCGCATCCAGCGGACTCCCGCAACCTTTACCAGGTCATCAGTCCACCTTGTCGGGGGCCTACGCACGCCGCGCCTTCCGGTACGTGGTCGCCACTCGAGAACCTTTCCGCCCCAACGGCCATCGGTTCTACGTGCCGACCCCTATATTGTAGCAAAATACAACGCTATAATATAAAATGTAGCCAAAATTAAATTTTCGTTAACCTGCTTATTCTTTATTTTCCTCCAGAAGAAAAAAGTGTCTTAGTTTCCCATATTATAAAAAAAAACCGAAGAATCCCATACTGTTAATTGTTCATCGTCACTATCGTCAGGGATCCATATCAATCATTCTACATCATTGAGATTGACCGACGATTCGCACGGCAGGTGCTAGCCAAAAGATACCACTTCATTTGGGAATGGACTTATGACTTTGTTCCGAGCTTTTGGGTGCCGTGTTGGGTTTGCCTGTGTCTGCGACACTGGACGTCGCTGAAAATGTCGACACAGGATCCCCGAGACTTCTCTCTGGTATGGAAAGAGCTCTGTTAAAAATTGAACGTTGAAAAACGCACTAAATGTGTAACTTTCCTCTCCCTTCACAAGGAGGTGACTTCCACTTGTAGGTATGCCAGCTGGTAAATTGTTATGGAAATAATAAGGTACTTCCTTAGCGCCTTTAGTTGTACTGATGTTGTGTACGCTGTACAGTAAAGTGCTTTCATATATGGAGGACTTTACAACTATAACCGAAGACGCGGTAGCGTACTCACTTGAAAATTCGCTGTCTTTAAAGTAGACTCCGTGTATCTTTGCTGAAAAATAATTAAAATGCTTACTTACGCATCAAATTAGATGATATAAGTGCTTACTTATAGCAGTGAGAGAGCTTTCTCTCACTCATGTCATTCGCCTGCGTTTCTTCCTGTATCTATAGTACAGTCGATATTGTCTAACTTCTAAATCCCGGGAAGTTTGATGAGGTACGAATGTTCGTAGTAGGCCCTGTTTTCGTCTCCCGAAAGTCAGGCAAGACCTCGTGGAATGGCCGCTATCTTGGAAAATTTACTCCATTCGTAAGAAATTCCGATTTTGTTCGATCACTATGTACCTGTAGTACTCCATGAAAACATGGTCTAGGAGAACATCAAAGCTAAATTAATTCTATACAACTTTGATGAGAAAACGTGTTTTATCATGTTCCCTCAATGTCCTTCCAGGGAAGATTCATCGAATTTAAAGCTCGGGAAATTTTCAAATCCATTTTGATTTACACAATAGGATGTGAACTACATTAATATTAACATTTTACCCGACTACTACTGAACCCAAAATAATGGTAAGTAGGTACCTAATGGATTAACATATACTCACTAATAAAAAAACTTAAAAAATTGAACTTTAAATTGTTCGTTACAAATACAAATACAAAATATTTTATTGATTTAAAACACAGTGGTTTACAGACAGGGCAAGGTTGAGGCCTCTAATTAGGTATATATGTACCTGGGTTGAGAAGTCTCGCTCTTCCAGACATCGTTAAGTATTGATAGTTTGCTACCACCTCCAGAATTCCAACAAATGAGCTGGTGTTAGATTTCTCTCAATGTTGACAACGTGTTGGCGCTCATTGAATAAAAAAAACAATATGGCGGGTGTGACTGGACACCAAATCTGAAATCATAACTTTGCTTCCGGCGGATTTCAACAAACATGACAGCAGTACATGGGTATGTAACACGCTAACTGATAACATGTTGCGAATACTTAATGAAAAAATATCCTACCAAAATCAGCTTCCGAGCATTTTCAGAAGTAACTTTAAAGAATAGCATTTTACTAGACAGACTAATTCGTCTATGCATTCACAATTTCCCATTCTTTAATGAATTTCAGCATTATATACTGCTACATATATAATGCTGCCTGTGCATACTAGTATGTAGCATAAAGTGCGATAACAATTAAGCAGATCGCATGGTTGCTCCTGCACCGATGCAGTTCACAAAGGGATTTGACACTCCGTTGGCCTGTAATTACTGTAGGCAGCCGACTGCGAAAACCAGCGGAGTGGGTTAGGCAGACTATAGGGTATACCTATTAGGTACGAGTTACGATGCAGTGTACTTAGACATTTAATTGGATTAGAATGTTGTTGATTATTTTAAAAGTTATAATTGCAGTAGGTACCAGGTATTTACCGGAGCTACGGTAGCCTAGTGGTTCAGGCATGCGGCTGTCAAGCGGCGGTCGTGGGTTCGAATCCCAGCTCGTACCAATGAGTTTTTCGGAACTTACATATGTACGGAATATTTACCGTTAGCTTTTCGGTGAAGGAAAACATCGTGAGGAAACCGGTCTAATCCCAATAATGTCTAGTTTTCCCTCTGGGTTGGAAGGTCAGATGGCAGTCGCATTCGTAAAACTAGTGCCTATGCCAAATCTTGGGATTAGGTGTCAAAGTGGACCCTGGGCTCCTTTCGGGGCACAACCGGGAATAACGCTAGGAGAATGATGAAATGACTAGGTACTTACCTACATCACAAATAAAGGAATGGTGGGTTCATATTTCGACTATGACCCACCATGTCCACAAGACATGTAGCACAAGCTAAAACAGCACATCTATCATGGGACAGACGCAACATACTCTCGATTTTTCTCGCACTATACCTCTTGTTCTAAGTGTTCTAATAAGAGAGAGACGGATAGTGCGAGAAAAATCGAGAGAACTCGCGCGCCGTCCCATGATAGCCGTGTGCAATGCATAGTTTTTGACAAAGTTTTATTTTAATTTTACATATGATGAAGTTATTTATAAATCCATACTAATTACTAATATTATAAATGCGAAAGAGTGTCTGTCCGTCTGTCTATCTGTCTGTTACCATTTCACGCAAAATTCGCTGAACCGATTTAAATCCGTTTTGGTAAGTAAGTATAGAGATAGTTTTAGTCCCGGGGAAGGATAAAGGATAGTTTATCCTTGAAATCATCTTAAAGGAGGTGAAATGTGGAGTGAAAGTTTGTAATTGAGCTACGATATACCTAAACGAGCTCTACGCGGACGGAGTCGCGGGCAGAAGCTAGTATTAACTATAATTAAAGGGGCTATTTCCTACGGTTTTTTTTGCAAAATTAAAATTATTCAAGTTTTTTTTAAAGCAATTCGCAAGTTTTCAATTCTGCCGGCTCTCCCGGAGTGCAACCCGGTCTTTTTTAGGGTTCCGTACCCAAAGGGTAAAAACGGGGCCCTATTACTAAGACCGTCCGTCTGTCTGTCACCAGGCTTAAAGACGGGTTAATACTTAATACTTGGGTAATTTAGAATTTTCCACGGCCAGCTTCCGCCTCGGTTTCTTCCTTTAGCTTGACCTAGTATTGTACCTAGGGCTTGACCACATATTATGTCACCGTTTAGTATCGATTTTTGACCCTCAACCTCCTATCACCAGCCTGTTCATTCCTTGAATGGACCCCGCGTAATAAAATGACTAAGGTACCAACATCCCGTGAGCCTAGCCGTAGCCTCAAGAACTTCAAGCTGGCATCGTCTTATTGTCGGGATAAAGCCAGGGGAGGTACTTGTATATTGATTAAAAATATATATGAGCATAAACCCATACCTTATGCTACACAATTAGCTACAAAATTTTATTTCGAATGCTGGTGGTATCGAAATAATTGGTACAGGAGTCAGAACAAACCAGCAGTCATGTGGACATTTTTCTTTTTAAATTAGATAAGTTAATATATTACTTAACATCCCGTTATAAACAGAAAAAAATTGTCATTTGCGGGGACTGGAACATTGATCTATTAAAACCAAATTCCGCAGCAATAAACCTCTCTACTATCTATATAATATATATATAAATGCCTTTGTCCTGACTGACTCACTCATCATCGCACAGCCGAAACTACTGGGACTAGAAACTAGAAATTTACACCAGGACTTCCTTTTATGACGTAGGCAACCGATAAGACGGGATTTTTGGAAATTCCATCCCTAAGGGGGTTAAATGGGGGTGCAAAGTTTGTATGGGGGAAACTTTATATTATGAACTAGAGACTTAAAACTTTGTAGAAAGATTACTTATTAAGATACAAAAAAAGTTATTTCAGCGTTTAAGAAAATTCCACCCCTAAAGGGGTAAAATAGGGGTGCAATGTTTGTATGGGGGAAACATTAATTTTTGAACTATGAACTTGAAACTTTGTAGAAAGATTACTCATTAAAATACAGTAAAAGTAATTTCTGCGTTTAAAAAAATTCCACCCCTAAGGGGGTTAAATAAGGGTGCAAAGTTTGTATGAGGGAAACTTTCCCTTTTGAAAGAGAAACTTGAAACTTTGTAGACAGATTACTTATTAAAATACAAAAAAGTAATTTCAGCGTTTTAGAAAATTCTACCCCTAAGGGGTTTAAATAGGGGTGCAATGTTTGTATGGGAGAAACACTGTTTTTTGAACTAGAGACTTGAAACGTTGTAGAAAGATTAATTATTAAGATACAAAAAAAGTTATTTCAGCGTTTAAGAAAATTCCATCCCTAAGGGGGTTAAATAGGGGTGCAATGTTTGTATGGGGTAAACATTAATTTTTGAACTATGAACTTGAAACTTTGTAGAAAGATTACTTATTAAAATACAGTAAAAGTGATTTCTGCGTTTAAGAAAATTCCACCCCTAAGAGGGTTAAATAAGGGTGCAAAGTTTGTATGGGGGAAACATTATTTTTTAAACTAGAGTTTTGTAACTTTAGGTTATTTTTATAACGTGGGCTAGGGACCAGAAGGGGTTTTTGGAAATACCTCCCCTAAGGGGGTCAAATAGGGGTGCAAAGTTTGTATGGGGGATCTTTTTTTTTGACCTACAGACTTAAAACTTTGTAGAAAGATTACTAATTAGAATACAAAAAAAGCAATTTCTGCGTTTAAGAACATTCCACCCTTAAGAGGGTTAAATATGGGTGCAAAGTTTGTATGGAGGGAACTCTATTTTTTGAGCTAGAAACTTGAAACTTTGTAGAAACATTACTTATTAAAATACAAAAAAGTAATTTCTGCGTTTTAGAAAATTCTACCCCTAAGTGCCATATTTGTATGGGGGGAACATTATATTTTAAACTAGAGACTTAAAACTTTGTAGAAAGATTACTTATAAAGATACAAAAAAAGTGATTTCAGCGTTTTAGTAAATTCCGGCCCTAAGGGGGTTAAATGGGGGTGCAATGTCTGTATGGGGGAAACATTATTTTTTGAACTAGAGACTTGAAACTCTGTTGAAAGATTACTTATTAGAATACAAAAAAGTAATTTCTGCATTTAAGAAAATTCTACCCTAAGATGGTTAAATAGGGGTGCAAAGAGGGAAATTTACTTTTTGGCTAGAAAGTTAACTTATTAAAATACAAAAAACTAATTTCAGCGTTTAAGAAAAATCTATCCCAATGGGGGTTAAAAAAAGTTGAAGGTTTTGTACACTGGATTTTTTAAAGAGATGTACTTTTCATTAACCTGTCTCCATTTCTCGATTTCCAGTGCTGAGATTAAGATTGTTTTAACAGCCTTACGATATTTAACTTTTTTTAAAATCTCACTCATAATAACTAAGATCCCCATTTTCTAGCTCCAAATCCATGCGTCGCTCTATATCTTGCAGAGTAATTTTTGCCAAAGATTAAAATTAGATTAAAGCATCAGGTAACTGACGGAACAAGTATTAAGCATTCTGCGAACAATTCCCGTAATCTGATTGGAAAATCTTTAAAAATTCTTTAACAATCGCATATCAGTGTCTGCCACTGTTTGAAATGTAATATGTCTACTTAGACCATTTTAACTAAGAATAAAATTCACTTGCCTATTTTATATCTTTGTCATCATCAAAAATCTACGCGGACGAAGTCGCAGGTGGCCGCTAGTATTAGATAATTATAACTTAGTTGCGCATATAAAAGTTTCAACAAGACAAAAAGCGTGCATTGACCAAATTGCAAGCAATGTGAAACTGGCCGTGCCGGGTATACATCACTTGGGGCTCTCTGATCACGAAACTGCCCAATCATTAACCCTGCCAGTGAAAAAGTCAAGAGCTTACTCAACTTGGTTCGAGTACAGGTGGGATTATGATCATGACAATGTGCGAAAATTTTCCAGTGCTTATCGGCTCTTTCTTATACTGTAAAACATTCGACTAACATAACAGAATTACGCATTTAAACATTTTTATGAATTGATACGTATGTTTTATGATCTGTGCTTCCCTCTTCTCTAAGTCAAAATGAGCAACAAACCGAAAAAAAACAAATGCCTCACTAAAGGCTTGAAAACATCTTGCGCAGTGAAATGTTCACTTTATCTGAATTATAGGCACAGTAACTGTAATAAAAATATTAACAAAAGACTTTTTCAACGATATTGTAAGCTATTAAAGACGTGCTTACATACTGCTCAAAAAATTAATAACTATAAATTTATTAAAAATAGTAAAAATAAGTGCAAGGTCACTTTGGGATACAATTTCGACAAGTATAATGAACAATTTACATGATAACGAAATAAATAAAATTAAACATAATAATGACATCTACATGGATCCTAATGACATTTGCGAAATTTTAAATAAATATTTTAAAGATTTAACACACAATCAAAATCATGCTGATAACTTTTCCTATAAACGCAACTTACGTGATCATAATCTGCATTCCATGTTTTTTATACCAGTTGATGAGAATGAAATCTTCAATATTATAATGTCACTAAAGAACTGCAAATCCTGCGGTTACGACGACATAACTACAAGAATATTGAAACAATGTGCGCTTTATATAACTAAACCACTTACATATATTGTCAAACTATCCCTCTCTGATGGAATATTCCCACAAGAATTGAAATATTGTATTATTAAACCTTTGTTCAAAAAGGAGATAGATTGGATACTGATAATTACAGACCTATTGCACTCGTCCAAAAATTCTAGAAAAGGTGGTGTGTAAAAGAATGAATAATTTTCGAACAAAACATAGTATTCCATGTTCACAGCAATACGGCTTTTGTAGCGGCCGGTCAACTACTTTAGCATGCTTTGACCTAGTAAAATTCGTTACTGAAAGCCTCAATAACAGGATCCCAATTGTATCAATATTTTTGGATATGTCAAAGGCTTTTGATTATGTTGACCACTGTAAACTTCTCCACAAACTTGAAATCTAAGGGATCAGAGGGAAGGTACTGGAATGGATAAAGAGTTACTTGGCTGATCGGATGCAGTGTGTAGAGATTAATTCATTAGTTGCCTCAAGTAAATCAATGTCCAAGCTAGCTTTTAGGTCCGAATTCAAACCTACTAACACCGGAGTCCCGCAAGGAAGTATTCTGGGCCTTTACTTTTCCTTGTTTACATCAATGATCTGCCTAAAGCCACAACGCACAAAAGCATTATGTTTGCTGATGACACAACTCTGGTGGTAAAGTGTAAAAGAAGTGAAATGTTCGAAAAAGACATTAACGGAGGACTGAATGACATTATTCTACGGATGGAACATAATAATTTGCATATAAATATTAATAAAACCAAGTGTTTACAATTCCACTCCTATAATTCAAATAAAATACCCATTAGAATAAATTATAATAATGACCAAGTTGACGAAGTAAATTCAATTAAATTTCTTGGAATAACTATAGATGAACATCTTAACTGGAAAGCCCATGTTGAATATATAGCGAATAAGTTAAATCGTTTTGTGTTTGCCCTCAAAAGACTAAGAGAGACGGTTTCTTTAGAAGCTGCACTAACGGCTTACCATGGCTATGTGTCCTCGGTTCTCTGTTATGCCTTGATTTTGTGGGGTAACTCTGTAGAGTCTGAGAGAATCTTTATAATTCAAAAAAAATGCATCAGGGTGATGAGTAATGCCTGGATGAATGATAGTTGTGTCCCTCTATTTAAAAAATTAAACATTTTGCCACTGCCTTGTTTGTAGTACATAAGGGATATATGTGTTTTTGTCAAAGAACATCCCGAATACTTCAAATTACGGAGTGAAGTCATATAGAGACGAACAAGACCACATCTTATGTCCCTACTGTACAAACCTCCCAGTTACAAGGACATATTATACAAAAGGAATGTTTTTAATACAACTATAACTATTTTTATCTACGCACATATCATTAGTGCTCTAAAATGCGTTCAGAAACCGTAGGAAATGACCAGCATTACTACGACCGATTTTACTATGAGTACTTTCTTGTCTGTGGTAGTAGGTAAAATCTACAGATTTTTGATAAATTTGTATCGTTATGAGTTTAAATTTGGAACAGCTGTCAAAACTCAAGTGGGTCTCTATTCTAGTAACCATAGATATTAAAACAGTTATCGATATGAAACGTCAATCCAGTACGTTTTTTAATGCAAACCGTACGACATTTGATCTCGAGTGATATGAGTATAGGGACTACATTCGTTTGTCTATGATTTTTAAAAAAACATTCATCATGACGGATGATCGAATTGCCGCCATTGCTGTTGTCATTTTATTGTTGGTTTTTTGCTGTTACTTACTACTACAAATGATGTGTGTAGATAAAGTAGTGTATACAACTGTACATAATTAGGCCTTAAAACACTCGTGTGATCCTATTATGAAACTCGCTGACGCTCGTTTCATAAAACCACACTCGTATTTTAAGGCCTCTCATTATGGATCAGTCGCATAATAGTACATTACTGCAGAGGCCGTGAAGTAAGGCATTGCTGGACGAGCTTGGGGTAGACGGCCGAGTCGTAGACGAGGCCGGATGCAACGAGTCCAGCAATCCCTGTTCCGGCCGAGGATTGTATAGTGCTTTTCTCAAACGATGTGAGGAAATATTAAAATTAAAATAAATACAAGGTAGGCAACTAATTAATAGTTTGTTGAAATTACAATCGGAACGATAGTTCAGAAAAAAATTGTGTAATTTTCGCCTTTTTTATTTTTTAAACATGCCATTTCAACAAGCCGTTCGAGCACCATGTTTAACCGCACATATGTATAGTACCATAGATTTTGTTTTTTTTTCATGTCGCAAAGTATGCTTACAGAGTCTAGTGCTGGTTGGCAGTATTTAATTTTTCCTTTGTCAGTTTAATATTAGTAAGCAAATTTAAAAAGTTAGAGTAGCGGACAATAAAGTTTTTTGTTAGGGTTTTCATATATTACTTCTTGGCGTAAGGCCAAGAAGTAATGTAGGGAGCCATAAACAAGAAACTTCTTGTCTTCATTTCGTGATATTAACGCATACATTTCAGAGCATGTTGGAGAAAACTACTATTAATAATTTACCAAATGATTTAAAAGCATTATTGGGGAATATATTTCGACATAAATTTACGAAATGGTTGATGGATAAATGGTTTTACAGTGTAAGGGAATATCTAAATTATAAAAATCCACTGACATCTTACTGACTGATTATCTTATTATTATCATTATTTTTAATTGAGTGACATCTATCAATATTGTATTCTAGCTTAATTTATCAAGTATTTGTATACATGCTTGCATGTTGAATACAAGGACATTTTATACTGTAAAACCTTTTATACCTAACTGTATTCTGACAAATAAAAATTTCTGATTTCTGATTTCGTGATCAGACTCCCGCCCCCTATTTTGAATTGACGTATTATCAGGCGTAAGGTTGCGGGAGTCCACTGAATGCGGGTGGCGCAGGACCGGTCACTTTGGCATTCTTTGGGGGAGGCCTATATCCAGCAGTGGACGTCTTTCGGCTGATATGGTGATGATTATCAGCCCCTACAGGTAAAATTGCATTGCCGAATTTATTGGTAGGTATACATTAAAATGCGATTAAAGACACTATAAGGAGGTCAATGAGGGCAATACCGACGTATTTTTTGATAAGTTCAATTTGATCGGTCATACATAGGTATGTACATACAACAACAAGGGGGTGAAATGAGGGGGTAAAACTTTGTAAGTATAAGCGCGATAAACGAGTTCCACGCGGGCAGAAGCTAGTAGCTATTAATTTGAATACCTTATAAGCTTTTTTAAAGTAGTGATAGCTCTGGAGTTCGAGCAATGTTTCTTGGAGCCCTTCTTATGAATGGGACACACCACACCCAAATTCAGCTACCTACCTACCTACTTATGTAAATAAGTAGTAATCCTTTGAGAATGTGGCCTTATTGTCTGAAGATGTTTTTAACCCGGAGGGCCAAAAAAAAATTTGAGTCACGACCCTTAGGACAATCTGCAATTACGTACCAATCCAAATATTTTTTCATTCGGAGAAAATGATGTTTCAAATTTATGATCCGTAATTCCGTAATGGATCTTGACATCACGATATTCACGATATCGTAGTTTGTTAGTCATTAAATGTGTTGATAGTACACCGGGTTCCTATTATTATATCCGCTGCACGTTAACGGTTGGTGCGCTCTCCTTTTTGCGAGCGCGTAAGTAATTAGCCGGAACGAGAGTGCACTTTTGAAGTTTTGAACTCTGATGATTTAAGTTAAGGCCAGGCTAAATGATGGCTCAGGACAGAACTTAATTTGCAATTTGTTGTGTTAGTAGGTAAGCAAGCATACCTAATTTATAAGTAACACTTTGTTTAACTTATAAATTCGCTCGTTTAACCTTTTGACAGCCATAGTCGGCTGTGGCCTACAGCTAAAAGTCGTGTCATTGACGCTACGACGGCCACGGACGACGATAGTTTTCATACTCGCTCATAGCTTCTAATTTATCACTGGCGACAGGTAGGCAGCGTTTTGTTTTGCACGCTGGCTGTCAAAAGGTTAAACACTGTTTAGTTAAATACATTACTACCTGCGCCATCTAGTAAATCTGTAACTAGACATGGAAGTCGTTTGTCAGACAAGTAGTTATATTTAGATGCTCGAGTTTCATTGTGGTCTACGTAGTGTTCACATTTTAGTTTAGATGTCACTTAAATAAATTATTAGAGGCGTTTTTTTTTTTAACAATGTATAGTCAAAATTACTAATATTTTATATCTGCGTAGCTAATTATTAGTTTTAAGTCAAATAAGCCGCAGTAAAATTATGATAAACAGGTAATACTTCCTTTAAAATATCGTATTTTACGATACTTTACCTGCTTGTTATCTCAATCTATTTGTCAACAGAAAAATGCCTACATCTTGGTGTTGCCAGTGTAAACTCTGTCAACTTTTCCAATTTTCATTGATATTCCTCTTTTAAGAACAAAAAGTCCTTTCTATTCCTTTCAGTTATATACATTTTTCTGCTATAATATATGTTACAAAAACGCATTAAACGCAAATAATTTAAATAATACTATAAAACAATTCAAAATTGGTCAAATAAAAAAAAGCGTATTGCATCGGAAGTTGATCAAAAGACACATGAAAAAATTAAAAAAAGTATGAAATGAACATTAAAAGCGCGCGAATTGCAGATTAATATTATAAGTTTCCGCTGAATTTGTTAATAAGTAAAAATTCATACATAATAGATTTAAGTAAAAGTAATCCGTTTCAAAGTATTATACAAACCATAACAAAACAAATTCTCCGCGCGAAGTTGGCCGTGTGACAGCAACACTATTCAGTGAGCAATACGTACGTATTTATACACATGTAGGTCAATGAAAAAAATGGCTTAGCAGCTCGTATGTGCCGTGGCAAGAAATAATTTTTAATTTAAATGGCCTTCAGTGATTTATGTCACATAAGTAATGCGTATAAAGCCGTCGAAAATGAAACAGATCAGGTAAGTTGTGATGTGTTTTGTAGTGAACATTTGATGGGTGTTTTAAATGTCCAAATTGAGCTGTCAATCTGACCCAAAATCCGGGAAATATGCATAGTTTTTGATTCAAAATGTATGTTTTGATCATAAAAGCTCTTGGGTTTAGCCGTGCGAAGACCTTGAGTGTGGTGATTGTTTGTCCCGTAACACGTCGCGATTTTCGTCTGAGGTGAAAGATGACAAGTAAAGAATGCCCACAATATTTTTAGAATTATGTAGTTTGTACGTTAGAGGACAAAATAACAAGGCAATGCAAATCCAACAGATATCAGTGTGTATTATTCAACACTATGTTTATACTTGTGTAGGAATTGTATAAGATTCTTATAATAAGAGCTTATTTCATAATGCCTGTGTAGTAAAGGTTCCACTTTCTTTTAGGTGATTTTCCCTTGATATATGTCTTTGAATTTGAGGCATGAAATGTTATACATATATTTTAACATTGATAGAGGATGTATCTGTATCATTGTTTGTGGCTATGATAAAATAATAATCTCAATTTTCCTGTTGTGATAGTAATCTAAAGTCTAGAATCTGTGTTCACTTGTTTTTTTTTGTGAGCATATAGTTTAAAATGAAATTACAACTACCCACGTCTTTATGAATTGATATGTGCATGAGTATTGTAGATGTTGATTTATAAATTTTTAGATTACCTATGATATTAAAATATTTCCACAATATATCTGGAAAGTTACAAATTTATATAGTATCACCATACTTCATGTCTATATCAATTAGTTTATTAGTGGAGCAACAAAATAGTTTCCAGTTTAGACTTTCATTATACATCCTAGTTATAAATAGTCATGGTATATCTAATAAATTAATCAATAATGACATATTTTCTTCAAAAAGGATTAAGAATGTAGTCAAATGGAGAAAAAGCAATGCAACAGGTTAAATAATAACAGTTATAAGTGTCAAAGGTTTAAGAGGGGGTATGCTCAGTCCCTTTTCTGCAAAACACACCTTCATTTGAAACAATTGTCATTTACTGTTAGTTTCATTTAATCTTAAATCATGGCATCCTCATCTTCCACATAGCACAATGGTCCTTCTTCTAGTTAGGGTTCAAATTTGTGGTCCATCACCAAAATACAAAGCCCGCTGTGGTAGGATGAGTGTCATTTTGAAACACATTCTGGTGATGGCACCTTGGAGGTATACGAGAGCTAGTCGAACGAAAGCAACAAGAGTGACAGGCCTGCTATTGTCAATGGTGGGTGTGCCCTGTTAAAAATGCTTGCATTCATTGTTATCAGTTGATTCAGACAAATATGAATAAAGTTCATACTCAGTGTGTTGTTCATGCAATGATTAGTTTCAGGTTGAATCCTTATTCCACTTTCTGCAGGCTTATTACACATGTTGTTATGTTTCCCATACAGATTACTTTTTGTTTTATTATTTTGTAGTGAAACCTATCTATGAACAGAAAACTTGACAAAACAGATGACAGTGACAGTGACAGTGTTAATGATCAAGTTATTGAATTAAAATCCACCAGTTTCATAAGTTGTGTCAGAGCAATGTTTCCTCTTTTGCCCTAGCATACATAAAAATAAGAATTAGAATTAATTTATTTAGCACAAGATAAAATACACATGATCAAAAAAGGTATAGGCATAATATATATTATGCTAAATAGGACACTCACTCAGCATGTTGTCACAGAGGCCAGAGCCTGTGATGCTGATATTTAGTAAGTGCCCCAAAAATAATTCAGGCTAAAACTAAACTATATAACATATTTTATGGCAATGCGTTGGCAGTTTGTGGTGAAGTCAAAGTTAAGATAATAAAATCCATTTGTCAAAGCAGATATATCAGTTATTTCATAAAACAAGATTATTTATTAGTTTGTTTCTTTACAGTCTGAACGCATTATGGAAGAAAATTCGATGGTCCGTGATCTCATCACAAAGATCCTTGATGAGACCGGACCCTCAGAAGGGAGAAGGTATGTACATTTAACAATTTCCATATCTACAGGTTTTCTCAGTACTGTGCTTTAATTTTCATTTCACTTGTATATAGAGTTTGACGACTGCTTTAGCCTAGTTGGTAGTGACCCTGCCTACGAAGCAAGAGGTCCAGTGTTTGAATCCTGGTAAGGGCAAAAATTTGTGTGATGAGCATGAATATTTGTTTCTGAGTCATGGATGTTTTCTATGTATTTAAGTATTTATATCTATTATATATATCGTCGTCTAGTACTCATAACACAAGCCTTACTGAGCTTACTATGGGACTAGGTCGATTTGTGTAAGATTGTCCCCTTATATTTATTTATTTATAGCATTGTTCCTAAAGTTGAGCAAACATCTGTCGATCGTCAGCAAACAATCGAGCTCTTGAGGACACACTGTAATCACAACAAGGAACCTGCATATGTATAAAGATATTAACAGTTTTTTTTTTTTATTATCCATACCTACTAATATTATAAATGGGAAATTGTATGTGTGTGTTTGTTTGTTTGTTTGTCCGTCTTTCACGGCAACACGATTTTTTAAGTGGAGATAGTGGAAGAGATGGAGAGTGAAATAGTACAGATTTTATCAGGGGGTGAAATGGGGGGTAAAAGTTTGTATGGAGCTGCGATATAAACGAGTTCCACGCGGACGGAGTTGCGGGCAGAAGCTAGTTTATTTCATAAAGATATTATATGTACCTTGCAAGGGTTAGCATGATGCACCTAGGACCCATGGCCCCCCTGACTACCATCAGGCGGGCCATATTCTGGTATCTGATTGTATCTATATTTACATTAACATTAATGTTAAAAAGAGGAGATGTCTGCGAGATTGCCGTTTTGTAAGTTTGTATTCAGGGGGTTAACTTCAAAAAATATGTGTATAAAATGATTTTTCTGGATGGACATAGACTATAGTTCAACCCCCAGGGCGACGCGGCGCGGGCAGCTAGTAATGGTATAAACAGGAAACATCAGCATATTATGACAAATCTTGATAACACTATCTGGAAATGCATTTTCGGTGGATGTGATATATTTGTTTACGAAATTCATGGTAGTAAGCAAAGCATAGAAGTATCGAGAGAGCTATAGAAATTTTTATTGAGTGGACATTTATTTGTTGTTAGATAAATATACTGCATTTTAGTGTACTTATCCTGATTCCTTATCTAGTTATCATTATGCATGCAGCTATAGGTTGATGAATGTGAATAACATATGTAGTTGTAGCCTGTGATAAGATAGAATATTTGTGATCTTTATCGCATAGTTCAACATTTGTGTTGTATTGATGAGTTGGGATTTTGTGTTTAGATTTGCATTCATCTGAGTTTCTGTAGCAAGTTTTAGAGATAGATTCATAGATGAGTATTACATTTAGACATGTTGATGCTGAATATAAATAGATGCTTAACAATTCATCATTTCCATTGAAGTGATGCAAAGGATTTTTAAATAAATAAATATAAATAAATATTAGGGGGGACAATCTTACACAAATCTATCTAGTTCCAAACTAAGCAAAGCTTGTACTATGGGTACTAGACGACGATAAATATACTTATATAGATAAAATAAATACTTAAATACATAGAAAACATCCATGACTCAGGAACAAATATTCATACTCATCACGCAAAATAAATGCTCTTACCGGGATTTGAACCCATTACCTCTTGCTTCGAAGGCAGGGTCACTACCAACTAAGCTAAAGCGGTCGTCAGTTTGCTTACAAACATTATATTTTTGTCATTTTAAGTTTCTTCTTTTCAGTTTTCTGTTATTACACACATCAGTATCATAAAATTACATTGATTTTACAGCTCTCTACAACCACCTGAAAACGCGCTAAGTACGCCCAGCAACGCACTGTACTCCAAGAACGAAGCTGGACCCTCTTTTATACCACCATCATTCAACTTCCAAGACCCCTTCAACTTCGCTCAAAATGCCCAGACTGAACAAAATGGGTTCAATTTCAACCCACAAAACGGTTTTGGAAATGGTTTTCTTCATTACCCTGAGGATCAGCTACTTATGGACCCCATGGTAGAACCAGAAGTGTCTCAAGAACAGTTAAATTTACTAAGGTTAGCAGCGCAAGAAATTGGCGGCGCCCAGTTTGCAAGCCCAAACAAATATGACGATAAATACTACAATTTCTTTGAGCCGAACCAAAGGAATTCTCTGCCAGAAACCAACATGTTCAGTAACAACTACAACAGACCTAATAGTCTGAATTTAGACGGGAATTTCTCGAACTTGGACTACGCTCAAAGGTATCCCAACAAGTTCGACAACTTTACCAAAGACCAAAACCAGGAGCCGGCTGACCTACTGACTTATTTAAACCAGTTAAATATCAACATTTCATCAGACCGCTCACAAGACATGCCAATGGACTTCAAACCCATGGAAAATGGTCACTACCATAATGAAGACTTTAACAAAGCTCAAGAAGAAAGAAACAAGATGCTGTTCAATAGAAACTTTCAACAACAGCAAAAATGTAATGGTGAAAACAACTTCTACTTAAATGAAATGATGAAGCAGATGGGAGAGAGGCCACCGCAGAACTTTGATTTCCAGAACACACAGCCAAATTACAAGCCCAACGGGTTTCATCAGAACGATTTTATGCAGAGGCAGAACCAGATGATGCCTAGGGAGAACTTTCAGGGCAATATGGAGCAGCGGGCGAACTTTGAAGGGCAGAACAATGCACAGCAAGCCATCTTGAGGCAGCAGGAGTTAGCCCGGCAGATGAATCTCCTCATGAGGAACAGGCCGCCTCCTAATCAATTGAATGTTGATGTGTCTTTCTTGCATGAAAACACACCTTTCAACCTTGGTATGTATTCTATTGCTCTTTAAGAGCTCAGTTTTGTTTTAGTTAAGATCATTAGATAGATATTAGATATGAATCAAATTTATTTTATATCTTTCGCGAAAATACTTCTTACCTTCCAAAAGAAACAGGGGACCGATTTTAGACTTTAGAGGGCTCGACTCTTGCACTCCAAAACTGACAATAATTATGAAATGACATTCTGAAATAGCGATAGAAAATTTCAAAACGAGTGGTATTGACCGCTCGTATTGAATTCTATTGGTAGAAAGTAACTGGCCGGAGATTTTGACAAAACGTATTTACTTTTATTTGATTTTCGAGCGCTCGAAAGTCAAAAATCGGTCGCCAGTTCGTCTCATGCAAGCTATAATGATCGTTAATAACTTAATAAGACATGGCGAGAGCCTAAATCAGTTCAGTGTGACAAACACGTTCGGTAACTATGTCATTGGGGCGTGGGCGATCTATATCTCGTCTAAATCGCCTACGTTTCTTCGTTTATCTATTATATGAAAGGGAAATATTGAACCAGTTTTATTTATTTCGACCATTCAGTGCTTTTCAAACAACAATAGTAACATTGTTTATTGCATTAAATCTCATTTGATATTATTTAATATCAAAAATAAGATCCTACTACTTATTTACATGAAATATGAAAAAAAATCCTAATGTTTTTGAGTTACAAAATTATTATCATTGAAATCTTGAATCTTAGGTCATACAATACAAAACAAATACTCTTTATTGCACACCGCATACAAACAATGCAGTTAGAAAGAGAAAAAATACAATAGCATGTAGGCAGAGGTAGACAACAGGCGGTCTTATCGCTGAAGAGCGATCTCTTCCAGACAACCGTCATATGTTTATTTGTATCTGCAGGTCTAGGAGCGTTGTTGGGACCCAGCCCGCCTGTGCCACCACCGGTGTTGCAATCACCAATGATGGACTTACCTCTTCTAGCGCCGTTCTACGCTATGAGAAACATCAGGTTGGTTAGGTATTCTTATAAACTTCATTTTACTGTTGAGTGGTAATATAACTAAGTAATAAAAATGACCATAAAATACTCTAGTACACGAATGTATCATTGTCGTTTACTGAACCATGTTCTGGCTAAGTATCCCTGCGAGGATTTTGTTAGAATCACATTCAAAATTCTACCCGGTTTTTATTCCATTATACATATTTCAAAACCGTCCTTTAAAAACATAGGCTGGCATTCGAAGTATGAGGTCGCACCCAGGTGTGCTCGTGACTTACCGCAACCAGAACTCTCGTCTTCACCCACAAATCGCGTAGCCGAGAAAGCTCAACTCAGTCCGTTCCTAATCTTCCAGAGGCGCAGCAACGTCCTCTGGCATCCTCCACGCTCGGCTAGACGCGTGCTACGAGCAGTGGCGACAGCTCGAGCGCGAGCGCAAGCGGACCGAGGCCCGACTCGCCCTCGCCTACCCCGGCCGGGCGGTGTCGTCCTCCAACTCCATCCCCGTCCCGCGGCTGCCCCCGTGTCCCACGCGAGTAGACAGGCTCACGGTGGACATGCTCAGGGAACACACTAAGGTAAGACCCACATAATGGACCGAGGCCCGACTCGCCCTCGCCTACCCCGGCCGGGCGGTGTCGTCCTCCAACTCCATCCCCGTCCCGCGGCTGCCCCCGTGTTCCACGCGAGTAGACAGGCTCACGGTGGACATGCTCAGGGAACACACTAAGGTAAGACCCACATAATGGACCGAGGCCCGACTCGCCCTCGCCTACCCCGGCCGGGCGGTGTCGTCCTCCAACTCCATCCCCGTCCCGCGGCTGCCCCCGTGTCCCACGCGAGTAGACAGGCTCACGGTGGACATGCTCAGGGAACACACTAAGGTAAGACCCACATAATGGACCGAGGCCCGACTCGCCCTCGCCTACCCCGGCCGGGCGGTGTCGTCCTCCAACTCTATCCCCGTCCCGCGGCTGCCCCCGTGTCCCACGCGAGTAGACAGGCTCACGGTGGACATGCTCAGGGAACACACTAAGGTAAGACCCACATAATGGACCGAGGCCCGACTCGCCCTCGCCTACCCCGGCCGGGCGGTGTCGTCCTCCAACTCCATCCCCGTCCCGCGGCTGCCCCCGTGTCCCACGCGAGTAGACAGGCTCACGGTGGACATGCTCAGGGAACACACTAAGGTAAGACCCACATAATGGACCGAGGCCCGACTCGCCCTCGCCTACCCCGGCCGGGCGGTGTCGTCCTCCAACTCCATCCCCGTCCCGCGGCTGCCCCCGTGTCCCACGCGAGTAGACAGGCTCACGGTGGACATGCTCAGGGAACACACTAAGGTAAGACCCACATAATGGACCGAGGCCCGACTCGCCCTCGCCTACCCCGGCCGGGCGGTGTCGTCCTCCAACTCCATCCCCGTCCCGCGGCTACCCCCGTGTCCCACGCGAGTAGACAGGCTCACGGTGGACATGCTCAGGGAACACACTAAGGTAAGACCCACATAATGGACCGAGGCCCGACTCGCCCTCGCCTACCCCGGCCGGGCGGTGTCGTCCTCCAACTCCATCCCCGTCCCGCGGCTGCCCCCGTGTCCCACGCGAGTAGACAGGCTCACGGTGGACATGCTCAGGGAACACACTAAGGTAAGACCCACATAATGGACCGAGGCCCGACTCGCCCTCGCCTACCCCGGCCGGGCGGTGTCGTCCTCCAACTCCATCCCCGTCCCGCGGCTGCCCCCGTGTCCCACGCGAGTAGACAGGCTCACGGTGGACATGCTCAGGGAACACACTAAGGTAAGACCCACATAATGGACCGAGGCCCGACTCGCCCTCGCCTACCCCGGCCGGGCGGTGTCGTCCTCCAACTCCATCCCCGTCCCGCGGCTACCCCCGTGTCCCACGCGAGTAGACAGTGTAGTTGTCGGGTTTGTGACTCGGGCGTAGACATAAATAAACGTCCGAATGTTCCAACAATCACTTTTAATTTGCACAAACACGGTACAAAGATAGAAGGAGAAAGTTTATAATTTTGCTATAGAATGTCCGAAAGCACATAGAAGAAAGTCACAAGCAGTACAAGCACAAAGCACAATAATTAAAGGCTAAATGTAAGCGCAAGCGTATAGCGGGAGCGAGTACAATAATTTGCATACGAGCGACGTGCGCACAGAGGTGAAGCGACATAAGTACTGGCGCGGGCGCGCGACCGGCCACCGGCGCCGCCGTCCGCGCAGATAACGGGACACCGCATCTAATATGAAATCGGTTTGCTTGTCCGCGTGTACATACAAAATATTACATGTAAATATTAAGTTTAGTTATTTAGCTAGTATTAATGTTACATATTTAAGTGCATGTTGTAAATACCTAATTATAGATTTGTTTATATAATAATAAGTTTTTAGAATTACGTTTAGTTTTAAGTTTTATATTAAGTTAACACGTTTAATCAATAAAACTTATTTAATAATTATTATATCTAAGAGTAGGTACTAAGTACACTACATCACCCCTCCCCAGAGACCGTCAAGGGCGATAATAGTCGGGAAACTGAATACGGCGTCCTGACCGCGTCGTTTTGACAGTGTCATTTTTGGCACTTGGTAGTGCCTGGTGATGCTTGGGTGAACTTGAGTGATGGAAATGTGTGTTGTTTGGTGATGTGTGATGTGGGGTGTCTGGGTCACGCAGTATGAAGGCCGGCTTAAGGCGGTCTATCGATACTGAAACCAGTTTACCATTTAACGTTATTTTGAAGACCTTGTCACCTCTGGCAATAACCTCGTAAGGTCCGGTGTACGCAGGTTTTAGGGATCCGCCTATCGTGTCGTCCCGGAGGAAAACATAGGCTGAAGAAGATAGGTCTTTGAAGACGAAAGTTGTACGCCTACCACTGTGCCGTGCGGCTGGTGATGGGCGCAAGTCTCTGACGAAACCTCGCAGGCGTGACATGTAGTCCGTCACGTCAATGGTCTCGTCTACCTGGGGGTTGAAAAAATCTCCTGGGAGGCGCAAAGGTTGACCATAAAGAAGTTCAGCCGTGGAAGCCTGAATGTCTTCTTTGTAGGCGCTTCGTACTCCCAGTAAAACGAGTGGAAGTGTTTCCACCCAGCTGTTACCACCGTGGCAGGTTATGGCAGCCTTAAGTTGCCTGTGGAACCTCTCCACGAGACCGTTACAGGCTGGATGGTACGCTGTCGTCCTTCGGTGTTGGAACCCTGCGATGGATGATAAATGCTGGAATAGGGCCGACTCAAACTGACGTCCTCTATCCGTAACTATATCCGTTGGGCAACCAAACCGGGATATCCAGCCGGTCAACAATGCCCGTGCCACCGTCTCGGCCGTCATGTCTGCCAACGGTATTGCCTCTGGCCATCGCGTGAACCTGTCGACGGCTGTGAGGCAATATCGAAACCCTTGGCACAATGGTAAGGGGCCTATTAGGTCTATGTGGACAAATGCCAGTCTGGCCCTGGGTACTTTAAAGTTACCTAACGGGGCAGAGACGTGGCGAGTGACCTTAGAGCGTTGGCAAGCGAGGCAGGTACGTACCCACTCACGGCAGTCTTTTTTGACACCTGGCCAGACGTAACGCTCCGCGACCAATCTGGCGGTGGCGTTGGCGCCAGGGTGGCTTAAGGAGTGGAGACTGTCGAACACCGCCTTGCGTAGCTCCTTTGGTATAAATGGCCTCTCGGTAGTGCCGCTGACGTCACAGTACAGGTAATCTTGCGACCCGGGGATTTTTACCTTGTCCAGCCGCAGTGACGACCCTGCTTCCCTTAGTTGTTGAAGCTCCCGGTCAGCCTGTTGCGCAGAAGCGATTCTCTCAGCAGTCACAGGTTGCGAGATTTCCTCTATGCGCGAAAGTGTATCCGCCACGACATTATCCTTACCTGATATGTGCCTGATATCAGTCGTAAACTGGGCTATCAGGTCAAGGTGCCTAAACTGTCGTGGAGAGCAGTTCTCTTTACGAGAGTGGAAGGCAAAAGTGAGTGGCTTGTGATCGGTGTAGATCACAAAGTCACGAGCCTCCACCATATGCCGAAAATACTTCACACTCTCGTAAATCGCTAGAAGTTCGCGATCATAGGGCGAATATTTTACCTGAGCTGGACTCAGCTTCCGTGAGAAGAATGCCAACGGCTGCCACTCGTTCTGCTTCATCTGCTGGAGTACTGCACCCATAGCCGTGTCCGAAGCGTCTGTCACTAAAGCGAGTTTCGCGTGGCAGTCTGGGTGTGCCAGCATAGTCGCATGGCAAAGACCGTCCTTACAGGCCTGAAAGGCATCTGCCTCCTGTGTGGAAAACTGAACGGGATGTGAACCTTTCACGGATCCTACCAGCAGAGCGTTAAGGGGTGCCTGATGCTTAGCCGCGCCTGGAATAAACCTGCGGTAAAAATTGAGCATCCCCAAGAAACGTCGCAACTCTTTCACTGTCTTTGGCGTAGGGAAGCTCTGTATAGCCTCGACCTTGGAAGGCAGTGGTGTGGTCCCTTCGGCTGTTATACGGTACCCGAGGAAGGTAACTTCAGGTACGCCGAAGACACACTTTGCTGCATTCACCACCATGCCAAAATCTTTGAGCCTGCGAAAGAGCTGATGTAGGTGTTGCTCGTGGGTCTCCCGATCCTGCGAAAAGACTAAAAAGTCGTCGAGGTAGGCGTACACAAAGTCTAGTCCCCTGACCATCTCATCGACGAAGCGCTGAAACGTCTGACCGGCATTACGAAGTCCAAACGTCATGTAAGGAAATTCGTAAAGGCCGAAGGGCGTCGTAATGGCGGTCTTCGCGATGTCGTCAGGGTTCAGGGGAATCTGGTTATACGCCTTGACCAGATCAATGGTTGAAAAAATTGTACAACCGGCAAGACTGTGTGCAAAGTCCTGGATGTGACGGATAGGGTACATGTCCGGTATGGTTCTCGCGTTCAGCATGCGATAATCCCCACACGGACGCCATCCATCATTCTTCTTCGGGGCTAGGTGTAGTGGAGAAGACCAAGGGGACTCAGGTGGCCGGCAGATGCCGCTCTTCAACATAGCGTCAAACTCTGCCTTGGCTATCTTCAATTTGTCCGGCGCCAGGCGGCGAGGTGTACTCGATACAGGTGGCCCAGGTGTAGTGCGTATGTGGTGTACTGTACTGTGTGTAGGTGTGTGGTGTATACCATGTGGGCGTGTTATTTCGGGATAGTGTTCGAGTATAATGTGATATGTAGAATCACCAGACATTACCTTCACCGAAGTGACGTCCACCGATTTTCGCGCGAGCAACGCCGGGGTCGCAAGCGATGTCGTGCCGTCGATGAGGCGTTGATTCCTCACGTCGACGACGAGACCATAATGCGATAAAAAATCCACACCTATTATCGCCCTCGTCACATCTGCAATAATAAATCGCCAAGCGTAGTCACGGCGCAAGCCTAGGTTTAAAATAAAATTTACGTAACCGTACGTGTTGATTTTAGTACCGTTCGCTGCGCTTAAAACTAAATCAGTTTTTATACATCGCGTTTTTAATTGTGAACGAGGGAATACACAAAGGTCACTACCGGTGTCTACTAAAAACTGTGTTTTTGAATGCTGGTCCGTTATAATAAGGCGACCTGTGCTCGGGCAGTCGTCGGCCGCCATTACAGATTGCCCCGCCCGTTTCCCGCGAAATCGCAGGGCTGCACACACCGAGTAGCCTTGTCCCCGAACTTATGGTGGTACCAACACGTCGGAAATTTCCTATAATTGGAGTTCGACCTTCGTGCTGATGATGAGCGTCCACGTCCATTTTGTCTACGAGGTGTCCTGGATCGCCCGTGCTCGCGCGACATTCTGTCCACCTTTAGCATTAATGTCTGCATCTGCTGGGATAATGCCGCTACTTCCTGGCTCAAGGAATGTGGTGCTGATGATGACGTTGATGCTGCTGTCATCGATGCTGCTGCTATTTGCGGTCGGTGTGGGACGACTTCGTGGATACGGTCGGCCAGCTCAGCTACTTCGTCCAACGGTAGCCTTGACTGGGATGCGATGATGGTCTGCGTACTTGTGGGTAACCTGCTGGTCCATATGGAACGCATGAAGTCTTCAGGCAGGCCTGCCCCAGCCAAACTCTTCAAATGCCGAAGGAACTGCGTCGGCTTCCGGTCTCCCAACTCTTCGTTGGTAAGGAGCTGGTGGATCCTTTTCTCCCGTGAAACCGATAACCGTTTGATGAGTTCGATTTTTAACTGCTGGTACTTATCTGCCGCTGCCGGTGAGGTAATGATATCCTCTACGATTGATGCTGTAGCCGAATCCAGCTGGGCCAAAGCGTAATGAAATTTGGTGGCATCCGTTGTTATATTGGCCAACACAAATTGACTCTCCAGCTGCATGAACCAAAGCGCCGGTTTATCGGGGTAAAATGGCGGTACCCGCACTCCAACTCTGCTTATTTCGGCCTCGTTATCTGGCATGATGTGTTTTTTCTCGGGGTCACCACTGTAGTTGTCGGGTTTGTGACTCGGGCGTAGACATAAATAAACGTCCGAATGTTCCAACAATCACTTTTAATTTGCACAAACACGGTACAAAGATAGAAGGAGAAAGTTTATAATTTTGCTATAGAATGTCCGAAAGCACATAGAAGAAAGTCACAAGCAGTACAAGCACAAAGCACAATAATTAAAGGCTAAATGTAAGCGCAAGCGTATAGCGGGAGCGAGTACAATAATTTGCATACGAGCGGCGTGCGCACAGAGGTGAAGCGACATAAGTACTGGCGCGGGCGCGCGACCGGCCACCGGCCGCCGCCGTCCGCGCAGATAACGGGACACCGCATCTAATATGAAATCGGTTTGCTTGTCCGCGTGTACATACAAAATATTACATGTAAATATTAAGTTTAGTTATTTAGCTAGTATTAATGTTACATATTTAAGTGCATGTTGTAAATACCTAATTATAGATTTGTTTATATAATAATAAGTTTTTAGAATTACGTTTAGTTTTAAGTTTTATATTAAGTTAACACGTTTAATCAATAAAACTTATTTAATAATTATTATATCTAAGAGTAGGTACTAAGTACACTACAACAGGCTCACGGTGGACATGCTCAGGGAACACACTAAGGTAAGACCCACATAATGGACCGAGGCCCGACTCGCCCTCGCCTACCCCGGCCGGGCGGTGTCGTCCTCCAACTCCATCCCCGTCCCGCGGCTGCCCCCGTGTCCCACGCGAGTAGACAGGCTCACGGTGGACATGCTCAGGGAACACACTAAGGTAAGACCCACATAATGGACCGAGGCCCGACTCGCCCTCGCCTACCCCGGCCGGGCGGTGTCGTCCTCCAACTCCATCCCCGTCCCGCGGCTGCCCCCGTGTCCCACGCGAGTAGACAGGCTCACGGTGGACATGCTCAGGGAACACACTAAGGTAAGACCCACATAATGGACCGAGGCCCGACTCGCCCTCGCCTACCCCGGCCGGGCGGTGTCGTCCTCCAACTCCATCCCCGTCCCGCGGCTACCCCCGTGTCCCACGCGAGTAGACAGGCTCACGGTGGACATGCTCAGGGAACACACTAAGGTAAGACCCACATAATGGACCGAGGCCCGACTCGCCCTCGCCTACCCCGGCCGGGCGGTGTCGTCCTCCAACTCCATCCCCGTCCCGCGGCTGCCCCCGTGTCCCACGCGAGTAGACAGGCTCACGGTGGACATGCTCAGGGAACACACTAAGGTAAGACCCACATAATGGACCGAGGCCCGACTCGCCCTCGCCTACCCCGGCCGGGCGGTGTCGTCCTCCAACTCCATCCCCGTCCCGCGGCTGCCCCCGTGTCCCACGCGAGTAGACAGGCTCACGGTGGACATGCTCAGGGAACACACTAAGGTAAGACCCACATAATGGACCGAGGCCCGACTCGCCCTCGCCTACCCCGGCCGGGCGGTGTCGTCCTCCAACTCCATCCCCGTCCCGCGGCTACCCCCGTGTCCCACGCGAGTAGACAGGCTCACGGTGGACATGCTCAGGGAACACACTAAGGTAAGACCCACATAATGGACCGAGGCCCGACTCGCCCTCGCCTACCCCGGCCGGGCGGTGTCGTCCTCCAATTCCATCCCCGTCCCGCGGCTGCCCCCGTGTCCCACGCGAGTAGACAGGCTCACGGTGGACATGCTCAGGGAACACACTAAGGTAAGACCCTCATAATGGACCGAGGCCCGACTCGCCCTCGCCTACCCCGGCCGGGCGGTGTCGTCCTCCAACTCCATCCCCGTCCCGCGGCTGCCCCCGTGTCCCACGCGAGTAGACAGGCTCACGGTGGACATGCTCAGGGAACACACTAAGGTAAGACCCACATAATGGACCGAGGCCCGACTCGCCCTCGCCTACCCCGGCCGGGCGGTGTCGTCCTCCAACTCCATCCCCGTCCCGCGGCTGCCCCCGTGTCCCACGCGAGTAGACAGGCTCACGGTGGACATGCTCAGGGAACACACTTAGGTAAGACCCACATAATGGACCGAGGCCCGACTCGCCCTCGCCTACCCCGGCCGGGCGGTGTCGTCCTCCAACTCCATCCCCGTCCCGCGGCTGCCCCCGTGTCCCACGCGAGTAGACAGGCTCACGGTGGACATGCTCAGGGAACACACTAAGGTAAGACCCACATAATGGACCGAGGCCCGACTCGCCCTCGCCTACCCCGGCCGGGCGGTGTCGTCCTCCAACTCCATCCCCGTCCCGCGGCTGCCCTCGTGTCCCACGCGAGTAGACAGGCTCACGGTGGACATGCTCAGGTAACACACTAAGGTAAGACCCACATAATGGACCGAGGCCCGACTCGCCCTCGCCTACCCCGGCCGGGCGGTGTCGTCCTCCAACTCCATCCCCGTCCCGCGGCTACCCCCGTGTCCCACGCGAGTAGACAGGCTCACGGTGGACATGCTCAGGGAACACACTAAGGTAAGACCCACATAATGGACCGAGGCCCGACTCGCCCTCGCCTACCCCGGCCGGGCGGTGTCGTCCTCCAACTCCATCCCCGTCCCGCGGCTGCCCCCGTGTCCCACGCGAGTAGACAGGCTCACGGTGGACATGCTCAGGGAACACACTAAGGTAAGACCCACATAATGGACCGAGGCCCGACTCGCCCTCGCCTACCCCGGCCGGGCGGTGTCGTCCTCCAACTCCATCCCCGTCCCGCGGCTGCCCTCGTGTCCCACGCGAGTAGACAGGCTCACGGTGGACATGCTCAGGGAACACACTAAGGTAAGACCCACATAATGGACCGAGGCCCGACTCGCCCTCGCCTACCCCGGCCGGGCGGTGTCGTCCTCCAACTCCATCCCCGTCCCGCGGCTACCCCCGTGTCCCACGCGAGTAGACAGGCTCACGGTGGACATGCTCAGGGAACACACTAAGGTAAGACCCACATAATGGACCGAGGCCCGACTCGCCCTCGCCTACCCCGGCCGGGCGGTGTCGTCCTCCAACTCCATCCCCGTCCCGCGGCTGCCCCCGTGTCCCACGCGAGTAGACAGGCTCACGGTGGACATGCTCAGGGAACACATTAAGGTAAGACCCACATAATGGACCGAGGCCCGACTCGCCCTCGCCTACCCCGGCCGGGCGGTGTCGTCCTCCAACTCCATCCCCGTCCCGCGGCTGCCCCCGTGTCCCACGCGAGTAGACAGGCTCACGGTGGACATGCTCAGGGAACACACTAAGGTAAGACCCACATAATGGACCGAGGCCCGACTCGCCCTCGCCTACCCCGGCCGGGCGGTGTCGTCCTCCAACTCCATCCCCGTCCCGCGGCTGCCCCCGTGTCCCACGCGAGTAGACAGGCTCACGGTGGACATGCTCAGGGAACACACTAAGGTAAGACCCACATAATAGACCGAGGCCCGACTCGCCCTCGCCTACCCCGGCCGGGCGGTGTCGTCCTCCAACTCCATCCCCGTCCCGCGGCTGCCCCCGTGTCCCACGCGAGTAGACAGGCTCACGGTGGACATGCTCAGGGAACACACTAAGGTAAGACCCACATAACGGACCGAGGCCCGACTCGCCCTCTCCTACCCCGGCGTGGCGTGTACAATAAAGTACGAGTATAAACAGTTGAATCTCATTTCCAGGTGCTAACCCTGATGGGGAAGATGGAAACGCTCCGTGCAAGTGTGTGTGTGGCGCAGAACAAAAAGACCAATAAGGAGGATCCAAAGATCACGGTGCTCAAGCGAGGCCAGGAGAATGCCCCGAGCGAGCCGAAGGACGTGGACCCCGAGACCTTCGACCCTGTCTCGTGGAAGGAGGACGTTAAGAATCTGTCCGAAATGTGAGTGCAAACAGGTTAAGAATAACTTCCTCAAACATGCGATGAAATATTGACGTTGAGTTCTTTGTATTGGCTGTGAAATATCACGTTTCTGGCGCCCCGAGATGATAGATCCGTAATGGAATTTCATTATAAATGGGAGGTGAATTCTTTTGTATCAATATCAATTTGTGACACTGTGTCATGGCGTTCAGCCATTAATAATAGGTTGGAGTTTTTTTAATTGTATGTTTGATAACTTATATCCCTATCTGGCCTCGCTATCTATGTTGCCGGCAATCCCTATATTCCCGGCCTCGCTATTAGTGAAGTTTGTGGACCCCAGTCTAAGATTAAATTATCTGTTCTGCAGCGCACCGCACAGCGAGGTGGAGAGCGCCATGCTGGCGTGGCGCAGCGCCGTGGCCGCCGTGCAGGCCGCGCGCCGCCGCGAGCTCGCGCAGCCGCGCTACATCCGCACCGACCGTGAGTCACTACTGACAGTACACGACCTGTTCACACCGCACAGCGAGGTGGAGAGCGCCATGCTGGCGTGGCGCAGCGCCGTGGCCGCCGTGCAGGCCGCGCGCCGCCGCGAGCTCGCGCAGCCGCGCTACATCCGCACCGACCGTGAGTCACTACTGACAGTACACGACCTGTTCACACCGCACAGCGAGGTGGAGAGCGCCATGCTGGCGTGGCGCAGCGCCGTGGCCGCCGTGCAGGCCGCGCGCCGCCGCGAGCTCGCGCAGCCGCGCTACATCCGCACCGACCGTGAGTCACTACTGACAGTACACGACCTGTTCACACCGCACAGCGAGGTGGAGAGCGCCATGCTGGCGTGGCGCAGCGCCGTGGCCGCCGTGCAGGCCGCGCGCCGCCGCGAGCTCGCGCAGCCGCGCTACATCCGCACCGACCGTGAGTCACTACTGACAGTACACGACCTGTTCACACCGCACAGCGAGGTGGAGAGCGCCATGCTGGCGTGGCGCAGCGCCGTGGCCGCCGTGCAGGCCGCGCGCCGCCGCGAGCTCGCGCAGCCGCGCTACATCCGCACCGACCGTGAGTCACTACTGACAGTACACGACCTGTTCACACCGCACAGCGAGGTGGAGAGCGCCATGCTGGCGTGGCGCAGCGCCGTGGCCGCCGTGCAGGCCGCGCGCCGCCGCGAGCTCGCGCAGCCGCGCTACATCCGCACCGACCGTGAGTCACTACTGACAGTACACGACCTGTTCACACCGCACAGCGAGGTGGAGAGCGCCATGCTGGCGTGGCGCAGCGCCGTGGCCGCCGTGCAGGCCGCGCGCCGCCGCGAGCTCGCGCAGCCGCGCTACATCCGCACCGACCGTGAGTCACTACTGACAGTACACGACCTGTTCACACCGCACAGCGAGGTGGAGAGTGCCATGCTGGCGTGGCGCAGCGCCGTGGCCGCCGTGCAGGCCGCGCGCCGCCGCGAGCTCGCGCAGCCGCGCTACATCCGCACCGACCGTGAGTCACTACTGACAGTACACGACCTGTTCACACCGCACAGCGAGGTGGAGAGCGCCATGCTGGCGTGGCGCAGCGCCGTGGCCGCCGTGCAGGCCGCGCGCCGCCGCGAGCTCGCGCAGCCGCGCTACATCCGCACCGACCGTGAGTCACTACTGACAGTACACGACCTGTTCACACCGCACAGCGAGGTGGAGAGCGCCATGCTGGCGTGGCGCAGCGCCGTGGCCGCCGTGCAGGCCGCGCGCCGCCGCGAGCTCGCGCAGCCGCGCTACATCCGCACCGACCGTGAGTCACTACTGACAGTACACGACCTGTTCACACCGCACAGCGAGGTGGAGAGCGCCATGCTGGCGTGGCGCAGCGCCGTGGCCGCCGTGCAGGCCGCGCGCCGCCGCGAGCTCGCGCAGCCGCGCTACATCCGCACCGACCGTGAGTCACTACTGACAGTACACGACCTGTTCACACCGCACAGCGAGGTGGAGAGCGCCATGCTGGCGTGGCGCAGCGCCGTGGCCGCCGTGCAGGCCGCGCGCCGCCGCGAGCTCGCGCAGCCGCGCTACATCCGCACCGACCGTGAGTCACTACTGACAGTACACGACCTGTTCACACCGCACAGCGAGGTGGAGAGCGCCATGCTGGCGTGGCGCAGCGCCGTGGCCGCCGTGCAGGCCGCGCGCCGCCGCGAGCTCGCGCAGCCGCGCTACATCCGCACCGACCGTGAGTCACTACTGACAGTACACGACCTGTTCACACCGCACAGCGAGGTGGAGAGCGCCATGCTGGCGTGGCGCAGCGCCGTGGCCGCCGTGCAGGCCGCGCGCCGCCGCGAGCTCGCGCAGCCGCGCTACATCCGCACCGACCGTGAGTCACTACTGACAGTACACGACCTGTTCACACCGCACAGCGAGGTGGAGAGCGCCATGCTGGCGTGGCGCAGCGCCGTGGCCGCCGTGCAGGCCGCGCGCCGCCGCGAGCTCGCGCAGCCGCGCTACATCCGCACCGACCGTGAGTCACTACTGACAGTACACGACCTGTTCACACCGCACAGCGAGGTGGAGAGCGCCATGCTGGCGTGGCGCAGCGCCGTGGCCGCCGTGCAGGCACAATTTGTGGCATAGCATCACGGCGTTCAGCTATGAGAATGAATGTTTGATTTCTTGGAGGCTTATTCATTTATTGGCGTGAAAAGGGGTTGCCAGCCTCATAATTATCCTATATGTACTTGGCCGGCAACCCCTTACTTCCCGGCCTCTGTAGTAATCTACTATAATGACTCTGTAAACTTACAAACTACCTATTTTCTACAAATACTCATTAATTGTTAATATATATTTTATTACTAAAAATATAATAATACACAAACCACAAATTACAAATTACCTAAATCTAACTTTAATCGCCCCCTGTCGTTCCTGGCGCAAACGTCCCCATAATGCTGGCGGCATTTTCTTGCTAGATAGCCATGGAAAGCCTTTGCACGAGGAACGACTCAGAGCGGGGGTCCTCCCCTTTTTGTCTGAGTCTAAATTGATTGTTTGAAATATATAAAACCTTAACATCTTTTTCTCAAAAATCATCGGCAATGTTGACTTTATTGGTAAAAAATCAGGACGTGAAGTGCATAGTTTATGGTTAGTCAACATTTAAAAAATAAAAACCTTGCCGGCTCGATTTTGCTCGACTACAATGTTGCATACAAATTCCCTTATTTGTCTTGGTACAAACTTTTTAAAAAGTTGAAACCGCCATATAAATAAAAGGCATAGGTCCTAAACAGCCAAAACGGAAGATCAGTAGCTGTGACTCATCGCGACTTTTTAGTTGTCTCAAATAACTTATGGCGCTTTCTGAAGAAAAATACACTTCCAACTTATTATTAAAAAAAATAAAAGACGGCAATGCAAAAAGAATTCTGTTTTAACATACAGTGGCTAATTCTTTTTACGGAAAATATAGAAAATTGACGTGTAAATGATTCCAGATTTAAAAGAAGCTGCAAGCTCAGATATTGATTATTTGTTTAAGTGTAATTTGTTGGTAATTTGCAAAGCCAAAAGACAGATATCGGAAGGCGTACGACAATTTTTGAAGCGGTGAGAAGAAATGCATGCCTTATCATTTTCAGAAAATACATTTTTGTTTTCTTGCACAATTTTTGAGAAAAGCACTATATTTGTCTCAGCTGGAAGGGCATTTACTGGCTTCGTATTAAATTAAACGGACTCCCAAGGTCGTCCGTTTAAAATTAATACTCAGCCAGCAATTGCCTACTTCCCTTGCTTCGACAATAATGTACTATTAACCATCAGCGATCCTGCAACTGGCTGAGGCAGTCAAACAACTGGGCATTTGCGCGCGCCGAGCGAGATGCGCAATGTGGTGCGATCTCACTCTAACAGTGGCGCTCGCGCCCCATACCACGCCCATCTCCGTCCCCCCTTCGGGCCAGGTCAAGACCGCTACGGTAAGTGCTTAGACACGTATTGTTTGTGGTTTGGTCATCAGAGAAATCAATATTTTCTTATAGGAAAATCTTACACAACTCTAACTAGCCAAACAACGATTAAATATAATCGTATCTATTCAATAGAATAGATACAATTCTTCAAACCGTCCAAGACTCGGGAACAAATATTCATGTTCATAATATAACACAGTATTTACTCTTACCGGGATTCTAAGCCATGACCGTCAGCTTCGTAGGGTAGTCATCCCCACCCCACCCCACCCACTAGGCTAAATCGGTCCGCAAAATAACCCATATCTCGACTTTGCGTGGTCAAAATTGATGACCTCTAAAAACTAGTCTGTTCACTTCCCCAGTTTTTGCCACTGAGAGAAAATAGTATCGAATGAGAAATGGTAGGCCGCATCGCACCTTTCTGACTAAACATTTCTATAGCTGTATAAAGACGCAAAAGCTTGGCTTTTCCTCACTTAGGTATTTTTTTACATATTTATTATGCTATCGGTGAGGATCTGTTATTTGCTCACTTTCACTACTGTTTTAAGCTACTGTGTAGTATTTAAGCTGATGAGCTTCCTATATAAATAAATAAATATAGTCCCACCTCTCTCATTGTGACTACTGACTGACCCTGTATTATCTCGAGGTTGTCACGTCATAAACGACAAGATAAACTATCCGTCCCTTTCTATCAGGTGTTAGAAAGTGTCGGGTTTTTTTTATTTTTCTATGCATTTATCACACGTTACAAATGCCTGCTGTTGTGGAAATTGAGCTAGGCTTAGGATAATATTTGTGTTCGATATAGTCACTCAAAGACGTTTATTGGAGCATATCTGGGCTGGCAACGGTGCGCAATGGCATTAAGCATTGCCATTTTCAGGACAATTAAATTTGTACAGAGGCATGTATCTAGGTTAGGTTTAGTTTGTTTTATAACAACCCTTACAACTTAACGGTTTCTGAGAAAAAACTGCTGGCTGAAAAGTTATCATTTATTAGCATGAAACATGTTACATTTATGACGAATATGGTTATTAATTAATATTATTATTAATTTCGTTTGCGGTTTTCTGCTTCGAGTGGTTTCTAAATGAGCGCTCCCGTCGTCTGCGAGGCATTCAGTTCTGTAATTTTAACAAGCAGTCGTCCTATCAATTTTGCTGTCAATGTTCAGCCAATAAGTAAAACAAAATCCGTCTGTAACGTTTGTTAAACAATTCTAAATTCATTACATTACAACGGTTATAAATAAAGTACAACAGAAAAGTGCGAAATTATCATCACCTACTTCAAATTCTACCACGTACGAACCAGCCGACTTCACCACCATCGTAAAGAACTTTTTTTCGATTGCGTTTATATCCACTTCGTTGAAAGGATAATATCCTTTCCTTATTGAGCATGTCTTCGTAAATGGTATTCCAAATGCGTACAACAAGGTCTTGCCAAAGAAGCTGTGACAGTTGAGGTTTTTCATATTCATAATCCACTTGGATTTACTTGATTGTTTCGCTGTGTCCACACGTCTCAGTCTCAAATCTGCGTGTTTATCATGTTCATTAAAGTGTTTATAAACGGTTAGATGCCCATTTAGGAGATACGCGTCCTTTTCACGGTTGTAATAAACATGTAATGTTACATTGTAAGGGCTGTGAGCAGCGTAAGGTCGTACAGGATCACTGCATCTCGTAATATTAATGAAACCAACTTTATATGCACTTAATTCGCGTATTAGAACTATCATAGCCACAATAATACCCATATCCATTTGATACTTCATAATTATGCAGAGGGTCAAACTATAAATACTCGTGTGCAGCTTATATCCCTTAAGTAATTCTTAGGGTGTTTTGTACTAACAACATATGGATCCAAATGGTCTGAGATAAACTATTCTGGTCTGATTTGAATAGATTTAATACAATTTTAGTGGGACGTTGCTGATGCAATTTTAATGAGAAATAGAATGATAAATAATTACTAAAAATTATTATTATTACGAAGAATTATGCGTACTAATGACAGTACACTGTGTAGCGAGATGGTATCGTACTGCCTAATGGGGTATTCACGATAGTCTGTCGTGAGGGTGGGACTTGTAGTTTCGTCATGGGTATCTGTCTGTCTGTATGTTATATTTATATGCATGGATTTCGCCTGGGAACTACCGTAATGTCACAGCAATATATCGCGTTATTCGCGTTTGTCATTTTAACGGGGCGATTGCAAAAATGACTAGAGTTGTACCATGCCTATAGTATGTACTTATCGACAATTATATTGCTTTTTTGTATCTCGGATGGAATTCGATCTCAATAAAATAATATCATACCTATTATAATATGTATACTATAGTATATATACAGAGCTGATCCATTCGTTATTTGTCATCCAGTAAACATATTTTTTATTAGTATTATGTACTTACGAGCTATAAGTATCTAATTTTATTAGATGCAAAGTGTTAAAATTCACGTCTTGAGTTGAATTAAACTTGGTTTGAATAGGTCGATTTGTGCTGTCCCCGAGTATTTATTTATTCATTGTAATAAAAATGTTAATTTAATGTAATTTTCACCAAACGCCGGTTGCCGTTTCCCACCGGATCGACATACCTATGTGGGGAGTGGCGATGATTGGAAACAACTTTTAATTCCAAAAAACTATATATTTAAATAAAAATCAAAAATATGTAACAGACACGTCTTTTCTTATATGCTCCGATCTCTAATCACGTCGTCTTGAGTAGTGTTGTAACTCGAACCGTAAAAGTTGCGTTTCGCTGCGACGCCAGCGCCACCTGTGTCACTCGACCATCTTCGCACAGTGTTACCAACCTCGCCATTCGCAGCTGTACTCACGTCATTCTTGAAACGTGAAGTTGTCGCTGTCACTGCTCCCGTTCCCGGTGACTTGCATTGTGTAGCAATATGCCCGAACTGGTTGCATTTAAAACACTTGAGGCCTCTTTCCTTGTGTGGACAATCCGCAGATGGATGATTTTTCTCTCCACAACTGTAGCATCGTGTAACCGCTCGTCCATAGGTCTTCTCAGGGTGCTTGGGCCGGCTTGCTTCTCGACTTGAACTTGCTATGTTTGCTTTTAACTGCTCGTAAATCTTAAGTTTTTCTTTTAGTTCACTGTATGCTGTAACGCCGTATAACATTATTTTGTTCACTTCTTGATCTTTGATGCCTTCTATAATGTACTTAATGGCTACATAATCGGGTATCTTCCCTCTTTTGCCCAATTCTTTCATCACGAACATGTACTCTAAACATGACTCGTCATGTTTTTTGTGTCTCGCGCTCATCATTTCGTGAATAGCTTTAGCGTCGATATTATCTGGGAATTCCTTTAGTATACTTGCTTTGAACTCTTCCCACGTCTTGAAAACACGCTCTGCTCGGAACCATAATAACGCCGTTCCCGCCAACGATCTTCTCGCCATTAACAATTGCTGCAACGGTGTCCATCCACATAATTCAGCATTATCCTCCACGTCTTGCACCCATCTAGCCGCAGGATACGTCTTTTCCTGGCCAGTGAATTTGGGGATAAGCCCTTCAGTGAGATGTAACATCATTCCGCCATTGACACTTTGCGATTTTCCATATTCATCTTCATAATCTGGTTGTCTGCTGTTACGTCTGGAGCCTTTGTTCATGTTCCTGCCTCGGTTCACTGTAGTTAATCGTCGTAAATCGTCTTAATCGTCTTCTACTTTTGAACCACGCCAACACGCAGGCAGTTACAACGGTAAAAGTAACGGTACTTCTTTTGTTCTCTCGCCGCTACCGAAGAATCGAGATTTTCTTTCGTATTTCCGTCTTCTTTCGCCAAAATCCACTTCTGCCACCAATTTGTGGGGAGTGGCGATGATTGGAAACAACTTTTAATTCCAAAAAACTATATATTTAAATAAAAATCAAAAATATGTAACAGACACGTCTTTTCTTATATGCTCCGATCTCTAATCTCCTCGTTCATTCCTTCCCTTTCACACTTGTACATACTATGCTCATGTTATCTCATTCACTCACAATACGTCATTCATACGTTCCTTTTCACGCAAATCCTACACCTATAAATGAAAAATGTATGGAAGCAACTGAAGGAAAAGCAGATTCCGACAAAATCAAGCCCGATTTGCTACAAGTATTTTTTTTATCTGACTACGTACCAATGAATAGTAACAGAAGATATCTAATACCAGGGGCTATTCCAACTCTAGAATACACTATTTAATGAAACAGGTTAAAATCTTTATTATAATTATATTAATTCAAGAACTTGCACAGAGTATGGGTCGTGGATCTGGAATAAGTACTTTGCGAAATACTAACTCGAACTGAATTCTTTGTGATTTGTGATTAGGTATACCGCCCCATTAAATAAGCCCATGAGATGAGCTAATAGAAGCATTACAGACAAGGAATATTTATCTCATGAAGGTGCTTTAAAAATGTATTCATGTCAAAGATATTATATTTGTTATTGAAACAAATGGCATGGTATATTAGAGGACTTTACATGTGTAATTTTATTACTATAATGATCAGAGTATGTCATATCCTTTGTCTCCCTGTCACATTCTCCTTGTATATATTAAAATGTCTTTAAAACTTGTACGTTTTTTTAATACAACGACGGTGGCTATAGACGCATGCAACTCCAAAGGAGTAACATGTACGTTGCCAACCCTAGATATGCTTGAGGATTCGCCGTGTTGACAGCTGAAAGAACAATTCCCTCGCTCTCATCCTCGGGAGCTCTGGCGACCTTGCTCACCAATAGAAACACAACACTACTACAGAGCAAGTAGCAGTGTTATTATGGCTGTGGTTTTCTGCAAGGCGGAGGTACTTCCTCAGTTGGGCTGCTCCAAATTCGAGTGAGATGTTTTCGTGAGCTACACGATTTCTCTGACAGTTGCTTTCAGTGCCATCTCCATTTAAAGCACATGCGAACTGCGTGGATGAGGTCTCGCACTAGATAGAAATCTTGGTACCCGATTACTTCGGGTGAAACTCACAGAAATAACACTACTGTTATGACTAGACTGATATTTATCAGGTTCGGATCGGGCGCAGTAGGCAAACGCTCTTACTCTTAAGAAGTATGAGTCTTTTACATAAATGTATTTAACTATAAACATACTTAATAATACACCATACTATATGCCAAGAATATAAAATATCGATAGTTGTGAATTTAGCCTCACCTCTATTTCGTATTCTAAATTTCCAAATAGTTGTATCACCATGGAGTGTCATAGTAACATGAGACCTTTGGTTTTGGACGTAATCAAACGTCAAGTTCATTTGAATAGGTCCCTTCATTTTGCAATAAAAAATAATGTCAATTTCCGTCATAAGTGCGTCACGCTCACACACGTTTAGATATGCTTTTACGCGAGAAGGAGAGCATGTATCAAGACTATTCACATTATTATTTCCATACTTGAAAACCCCTTTCGAAATTGGCTGCTATATTGATTAAGAATTGACGGCTATTTGTAATTTTTTTGGCATTGGATATTAGACCGCAAGTCATGCAGGTTTGAGTTAGTTTTCGTTCTAATAATTACAACTGTTGAAATCATAATGGACTTTAAAGTTTTTACCAATTAGATGCGTTTTGCAGTAGTTTAGTTAATGCAATTTAGTTATGGTTGTGTTGGGGTGGCTACGCAGGATCCCATAGTAACTAGCTAACGGGCCGTTTCCATCTTATTTAAGTATTCCGTGCTCACAACATTTTGTAATGTTTATCAAATGAATGTGAAATCCACTTGATTCGAAGGGTTTTTAAACTATGAAGTCCACAGTCATACCGATGCCCATTTGATACGCAATGTCGCTTTAGGGATGTGTAACCCATAGAGTGTCTAGTCGGTTAGAAAACCAATAAAATAATAATATATAAGAAAACAAAAGTAGGTTTGGAATTCGTCAAATCTGTGTTTATAAAATCAGGACGCGTGTATCAGTAAACATCTATAGTTGTTTGTATTTAGCTGCTCTGTAGGTTATTTAAACACTAATGTTTTCTGGTATTTTTTGTTAATGCGAAATAAAGTACTTAAAAACTAATATCAAGAGAATTATAATAAATTGATATGGTTCAAATTATTATACAATAAAGTAATGTGAATCGAGATAGGATCATCTATATATATAAAAGAAAAAGTCCTGATCTACCATCAACGCACAGCCGAAACTACTGATGTTAGAGAGTTCATTTTTGCACAGTAGGTTACTTTTATAACGTAGGCTAGGGATAAGAAGGGATTTTTGGAAATACCTCCCCTAAGGGAGTTAAATAGGGGTGCAAAGTTAGTATAGGAGAAAGTTTATTTTTTGAGCTAGACACTCGAAACTTTGTTGAAAGATTACTTATTAAGATACAAAAAAAGAAATTTCAGCGTTTTAGATAATTCCACCCCTAAGGGGGTTAAATAGGGGTGCAATGTTTGTATGGGGGAAACATAAATTTTTGAACTATGAACTTGAAACTTTGTACAAAGAATACTCATTAAAATACAAAAAAAGTAATTTCGGCGTTTAAGAAAATTCCACCCCTAAGAGGGTTAAATAGGGGTGCAATATTTGTATGGGGAAAACGTATTTTAAACTAGAGTTTTGTAACTTTAGGTTACTTTTATAACGTGGGCTCGGGATAAGAAGGGATTTTTGAAAATACGGGAAGTATTTCCAAAAATCTCTAAGGGGGTTAAAAAGGGGTACAAAGTTTGTATGGGGGAAACTTTTTTATTTGAGATTAAGAAATTGAGGATTACTTATTGGGATACAAAAGAAGTCATTTCAGCGTTTTAGAAAATTGCACCCCAAAGGGGGTTCAATAGGGGTGCAATGTTTGTATGGGGGAAACATTATTTTTTGAACTAGAGACTTGAAACTCTATAGAAAGATTACTGATTAGTATACAAAAATAGTAGATTATACACCAAGGGGATAAAGCACTGTTTTATGTCACGGGAGCGAATTGAATCCCGAACGTAACGAAGGACTCATAATTTAACTCCTGAGCGTAGCGAGGGAGTTATAAGTTAATTCCTGAGCGAAGCGAGAGAATTAAGACTGAGTCCTGAGTGCAGTGAGGGGTTCAACCGCCCAAGACTAAAACAGTCTTATACCCGAGGTGTATACTCTACTTTTCACACCTTATGCGAGACAAAAAAACAGGCTCAGTAGATAAATAATGTTTATTTAGCAAATTAAAAGTACATACTAACATTAGACACGTTGGTCCAATTATGGAAAGATAAGGTAATGTTTTTATTTGGTACGTTTATTGAGGTTGAGTTGTCTAATTTGATAAACTCAGGAGTCAAAACACTTTCATCACTCGACATTTTCAATATTATTTTTGAAATTAAATCTTCTATAGGCACCTACAAGAACTCGATTTGTTCGTCACGCGTGAACAAATGAAGGCGCGCGACGTTCCAAATTCGAAAGCACAAGCCGTGGTCCTAGATTCGAAATTCGAATTTCGAACACCGCGCTCCTCCGGACCGGGGTTCACACGGAGGCAAACTTCATTTATTTTGTCAAATCAAGTAGGCCATGGCCTAGGACAAATTGTGTTTAGCAAAATTAAACTTTATGCATATAGTAATAAGAATTATGAAAAGTGAAATCATATTATTAACCAGCGGGTTATAATGAAATTCAGTACAACATTATAACCCGGCTAATACCAAGGGATTTAATGTCTTGCTTTCGGTAGGGTTTACATGACCTATAATTCGGCATTGTCGAGCATGTGGTGTGAAAAAGCTATTTCTGCGTTTTGGAAAAAGCCACACTTAAGGTGGTTAAAAACGGATGAAAAGTTAGTTTGGGGAAACTTTTTTTGAGCCAGAGACTTTGTAGAAAGATTACTTATTAAGATACAAAAAAAGTAATTTCAGCATCATATAAATTTCCACCTCTTAGGGGGTTACATAGGGGTGCAAGGTTTGTAAGGGGGAAACATTATTTATTAAACTAGAGACTTGAAACTGTAAAGAAAGATAACTTATTGTAATATAAAAAAAGCACGTCCGACGTTTGAAAATAATCTACCCGTAAAGAGGTTAAATAAGGGTGCAAAGTTTGTATGGAAGGAACTTTATTTCTTGAGCTAGAAACTTGAAACTTTGCACAAATATTACTTATGAAGATACAAAAAAAGCTATTTTACCGTTTTAGAAAATTCCACCCCTAAGGGGGTTAAATAGGGGTGCAATGTTTGTATAGAGGGAACACTATTTTTTGAACTAGAGACTTGAAACTTTGCAGAAAGATTACATATCAGAATACAAAAAGAGCAATTTTTTTGTGAAAGAAAATTCTTCCCTTAAGAGGGTTAAATAGGGGTGCAAAGTACACAGGAACAGGTATACAGGAAACTTTATTTTTTGAGCTAGAAACTTGAAACTTCGTAGAAAGATTACTTATTAGGATACGACAACAACGTACAAATACAATAAAGGATTTCACCGTTTTAGAAAATTCCATCCCCTAAGGCGTTAAATAGGAGTGCAAGTTTTGTATGGGGGAAACATTATTATTTAAACTAGAGACTTGAAACTATATAAAGATAACTTATAATTAAACAAAAAAATCACTTTCGACGTTTAAGAAAACTCTACCCCTAAGGGGGTTGATTAACGGTGCAAAGTTTGTATGAAAGGAAATTTAATTTTTAAACTATAAACTTGAAACTTAGTAGAAAGATTGCTTATTTAGATACAAAAAAGTAATTTCAGCGTTTAAGAAAATTCCACCCCTAAGGGGGTTAAATAGGGGTGCAATGTTATATGGGGGAAACATTATTTATTAAACTAGAGACTTGAAACTGTAAAGAAAGATAACTTATTGTAGTATAAATTTAGCATGTTCGACGTTTGAAGAAATTCTACCCGTAAAGAGGTAAAATAAGGGTGCAAAGTTTGTATGGAAGGAACTTTATTTCTTGAGCTAGAAACTTGAAACTTTGCACAAATATTAATTATTACTATATTAATTATATTAATATATTATATTAATATTACTTATAAGATACAAAAAAAGTTGTTTCAACGTTTTAGAAAATTCCACCCCTAAGGGGGTTAAATAGGGGTGCAATGTTTGTATGGGGGGGAACATAATTTTTTAACTAGAGACTTGAAACTTTGTAGAAAGATTACTCATTAGAATACAAAAAACCAGTTGTCAGCGTTTTATAAAATTCCATCTCTAACGAGGTTAAATATGGGTGCAAAGTTTGTTTGAGGGAAACTTTTCCTTTTGTGCTAGAAACTTGTAACTTTGTAAAAAGTTAATCTATTAAAATACAAAAAAAAGTAATTTCAGCGTTAAGGAAAATTCCGCCCCTAAGATGGTTAAATAGGGGTGCAAAGTTTGTATGAGAGAAACTTTATTTTCTTAGCTAGAGACTTAAAACTTTGTAGAAATATTACTTATTTAAAAAAACTCCTAAGGGGGTTAAAAGGGGTGCAAGGTTTGTATGGAGGAAACTTAATTTTTTTGCTAAAGACTTGAAACTTTGTAGAAATATTACGTATTAAAATTTAAAAAATAACAGCGATTTAGAAAATACAACCCCTTCTTAGAAAATTCTACCCCTAACAGGGTTAAATTGACATCCCTTAAGCAAGCAAAATAAGAGTTGATTATACGTTTCGATATTCGTCAGCAGGTGGCGTTAGTGTAGCAAATGAATTTAATTATTCCTTAAGGGATTTGCCACACTGGACTCGTTCTGCGGTCTGCGGTCAGGACTCCCATACAAAATTGTTGATTATTATTGAAAGAAAACTAACTAAGAATAAATTTGCTAACATATTTTAATTTGTCATCATCAAAAATCTACGCGGACGAAGTCGCGGGCGGCCGCTAGTACTACATAAAAGACGTTGACGAATTATATTTGAGTAGTCGTCATTGGCCGTAAGGCAGATTACGGAGTCGTATTGTCATGGTCAAGGACCAAGAACTATTAATTCACAGACCTTTTTTAATGTAAATGTCATTGTGTCAACTTCGAAACTGTCCACGTGTCTTTGGCTGTAATCACCAAATCATTGTTAAAAAAATAATTCTTCTTACTGAGGCATACTACTATTAGGCCGCTTGTTTACTATCCTTTAGTTGTTATAAATGACTATTTGTCAGAACCATAAACTATATAGCAATGGAAGTACAACAAGGTAGTTTATCCCGACCGACATACAGACCGTTTGTCCTAACGCAAGTTCCTTTAACTGCTTTATCATTAATACCATCCACATCGCGAAAGGGATATGTTCCTTTCTTAAAAACGGAACATTGAAAGTGATAAACTGATAAATACAGCTTTAACAACAAAACCATTTGACTTTGCTAATATAGTCTATTACAGGCTTATTGGCCCACTGCCGCTGAAGCGTGTGGGAGGGTGATAGTTTGCACATACAAACTTCTATGAGGGGGGTCAAAGAGCCTTAATTGACTGTACAGTCAAGGGCATAAATATACAGGGTTATTTTTCGACCCCTGGCCAAATTTTACTATGTGCCACGAGAAGTCGAGTAATAATTATTTGTGAATCAATAATCAATTATTATTCGATATTCAGGATATGATAGACATTTTTCTAAATCCTAACATTGTAAACGCATTTGGTCAACCTACAAGTGTTTAGAGCACGTAACGTAAGGCGCTGAACACACGGCGCTGATTAGATTTGCACTGAGACACGACGTATCATGTGTGTCCCGCCTTATTCAAACTTTCTCTTAACTCCGCTGCACGGCGGTCTTAAAGCCCTGTCGACGGGCTTAAGATTGTTGTAATGAAAATAGTTTTTTAGGCGTACCCTTTGAATCCCGTGGCTTTTAGGCGGCGGGTTTTATTACTTCTGTCAAAATTCGGGAGCCACCGGGTATCGAAAGGTAAAATAAAATAATCATCTTATGTACAACAGTTATTTATTTATTTACACATACTTTAACAATTGCTCGTAGTGCAGTCCATCCCTTTCGATGCACAAACGTTCACGTTTTCGTTCAGGCTGTCTTCCACCAAATCTAAAGAATCACTCCTTTTCACCTCATTGAAGGCTTCACGTATTTTATTTTTGAGGTCTTCGTGACTACGTGCCTCTTCAACGTACACAAGTCGTTTCACTTCACCACAAAAAAATCCATAGGCATGATGTCCGGTGACCGCGGGGACCATGGAACTGGACCCCCACGTCCTATCCAGTTAGGACCATCGTTCAAAAATTTCCACACTACATTTGCATAATGAGGCGGTGCTCCGTCATGCTGATACATGAAATTGTTCGCCAACGCTAGCGGAACATCATATATCATATCCTCAATCACGCCACGCAACATGTCTAGGTAGGTACCACCGGTTAACCGCCCCTCAATAAAGTATGGGCCAATAATTTTACTCCTTATGATTCCTGCCCACACATTGATACTAAAAAGTTCTGGATCACATGTGGGTTGTCAAACGCCCAGAAATGTTCATTATGTACATTGTACAGACCGACACGAGTGAACAAGGCCTCATCTGTCCACAAAATGTTTTTGTCCAGGTTTTGTAAAAGCCACTCGCAGAAGTTCTTGCACGGCACACCGTCAACGTCGCGCAGGCTTTGCACGGGTTGAAAGTGATAAGGATGTAATCCAGCATTATTAAGAACCTTCAAGACGTAAAACTGGCTAGTACCAAAACGCCGAGGTGCGTCATTTGTACTGTGGCGAGGCCTTCGCTCGAAATATTCGAGAATAGCATCTTCTATGCCTTGGCTCAGCGGCGTTCCTCCCCCTCCGATTAAATGTCTTGGCATTAAGTATCTTAGTCCCTGTCTCTGCAACCGCGGGACACTTTGTTCTCTGTACAGAGACACGGCAGCCCTAGCACTTTCGCCACTTAAAAAATAGCACCGTACCATATCATTATACTCGCGGTTTGAATATTCGTACCTATGCACGCGATTGTGCCATTTTTATTTACTTTCGCAGAATTTATAAAAAACGTATATTTTGACATGTTTATTTATTTGGTTGCCAAGACCACCGATACTTATCAAAAGTAAAAAAGTAATATTGCTATAAAAAGGAGACAGGAAGGAGTCCGTAACAAACAAGTAGAGTGACCAAGTTTGTTATTTCCGATGAACATTTTTTTTCGAAATTGTCAATAAAGTAATGTCCTTTTTTTCTTCAAAATCTATTGTACTGGTGTTCTACAATTGTGGCTGAATATGGCCAGAGGTCCAAAAATAACCCTGTATATACTTTCCCAAGGCGTCAAAAATATCTGTAAGTACAGTTGAGTAGCCAGAAATATCTGTACAGTAATCCGGTCAAAAATATGTGATAATTTTATTAGTCAAAAAGTTCTGGACATTTACATGGCCAAAAATAAATGTACAATGTCAGTCAAATATATGTAGGCAAATAGGAGGCCACAAATATCTATACACATGTTTCTCATAAATATGCGAACAAAGTAGGGGTCGAAATATGTAAACATACTAGTGTACATATTTTGGCCCTTGACCCTTGACTGTACATATATTTTTGGCTTGGGTGTTGTTCTTATGTATGTGAGAAATGCTTGTATAGATATTTAATTTATGGCCTCGTAATTGCCTACATATATATGACTGACATTGTACATTTATTTATGGCCATGTAAATGTCTCGAACTTTTTTTCTAATAAAATGACCACATATTTTTGACCGGATTACCGTACAGATATTTCTGGCTACTCAACTGTACAGATATTTTTGACGCCTTGGGAACGTATATATATTTATGCCCTTGACTGTACCTAGTACACTCGTCTCTGTTTCTAGTTAGATGGCATTATTAAAAAAAATAACACGATATTCTGATATACATCTAATAAAACACGATGGATCAAGTAACCAATCATTAAAAGAATTATTCAAAAGAATGTCCGAAATGAATTGACCTGAATACTAATGAAATTATATAAGACCAGGGCCCGTACTTTTCGTACCGCTGATGTCAACCCATAGGATGATTTCAAAGTCGTTTCGTAAACAGATAGGTTGGCTGGGTTTCCGCAGCTCGACGTCATAATAGTGCCTATTTTGCGTATGGGTTATTTGCACTACGGCTATTCCTGCCAACCCAGTAGGTACCACCAGGAAGCCTAGCAGACCCTTTACGACGGTCTCCGGCCGTGACCCCGATGTTTCCAAGAAATATTGTATTTTCACAATTATTATGTAGTTATTTCTTTGTATAAAAAGTTGCTTTACAGTGTCATCTTTGGGTTACTAATGTGTTGCATATTGTCATAATTTTATTTTGCATAACAGCCCATGGCCGAATCATCATTTCGCCGAATTACTTTTCGCATAAATTTCATTGCATACAGTCATTTCGCATAACTAACTTCCTTTGGCAAAATAGTACACTGGCATAATGACGATTGTAATAATTGATCTTTTATAAAAAAAATAACCTCGAAGACGAAAGCGGCAGCTGCTGCCGCTTCCGTCTTCTAACCTATCCGTTATCCGAGTCGGTTTTTGCCACTAAGTCCCTGTTCCCTACTAAGTAAATTCGGCGATATGACTATTCTGCAATTCAAATTCTGCCAAATGAGTGTTATGCGACATGATAGTAATGCTAAGTATATAATTATGCTAAAGTATCATTCGGCTAAAAATGTTTCCGCGATAACTGTTATGCGGAGTATATTTCGGACAATCGATATTATGCCAGCTAAAGGGAACCCGTCATCTTTACAAGAATATGGTTACGATTTTCCGTTTTTGGAGATTCGGTAACAAGCTTCATCTCATCCTGTGTGCAAAATTTCTTAAATTTTTCGGAACGAAAACTACGGGCCCTGTCTATAACAAAAATCATGGCGAAGTCGAATTATAACATAAATTATTGTCTGTCAGGACCATAAACAAAATGGCTATACCAGCACAGCAATGTTGTTTTTCCTGAATAAACTGCTACTTCCGTCACACACAGTCCGTATAACCTAACGAACGATCTTTGAAATGCTTTCTCTATCTTTTCGATATTCACATCGTGGATGGGATATATTAAAATCCACCAAAACATTAGTCATCAAAATCAAACAATCGATATTTAACCAATTCCTGAAAAAAGAGGAAAACTATTAACACACATTTTAATTTTTGTTTTGGTTAATTTACAGGAGCTCTTCAAGAATAATAAATAAATAACACAAAAAACATAATGGATGTGTCATTTATTTTTATATATTAACTTCCCGATGGAAATTTTGGTGGATTCTTGGATAAGGCATCTTAGAATAATATTTGAAAATAAAAACAAACAAAAACGCTGTAATAAATTAATTTTTGAAAAAAAAAACGCAATTTTCCTGGAGTAATTGCAATTTAAACTGATGAAGTAAAACAAGAACGCCATTTTGATGTTTCTGTTGAAACTAACTAATTGCTAGTGTTCAAATTCTTCAGGAGCTATGGTATAATTTTCGATTACATCCCTGGCTGATGTATATTAAATTACAATTTAATTGTAGATAGATCTATGGTTCGATGGAAACTTTTTGAATGGAACGGGCAATAATACAGCCTGCGTCCAAAAGTATTGAGCAGCCATGCTTTTTGTATTAAAAGTCGAAACTTTAGTCGAGTATATACACCTTTTGTAATGACATATTATTAATTATTTTAAACAGAGAAGGTGTTTTTCGTTGCGGGGAATTATATGATTCCATAGAAAAATTACAATGTCATTTCGTTTTGCGGTTGAATTTTTGGTGCATTTTTTTTCTTATTTTAGTAACATAAACACAAAACATAAACATTTATCTGCGATCACATATCCCTTTCTCTATAGTCAGCATGTCAATCTCCTTCTTCAGACGCCGCAGAATACTTACTTCTAGATATTACCATTTCTCATTCTAAATTTCTTCTCGGTGTATTTTACTCACCTTCTGTCCATGTCAATTATTACGCCTCTTTTGAAAAACTCCTCGAAGACCTTATGCCATCTTTCAATCACCATGTGATCATGGGTGATTTCAATACGTGCCTTCTCAAGAATGACAATCGGTCAAGATGTCTAAAATCAATTGTTTCTGCGTGCAATATGAGTATCTTGCCTTCTCAATCAACACACCACTTTCCGAACTGTTCTCCTTCTTTGCTAGATATCACCCTAACCTCTTCTGTATCTCATACTCGTATTGCCAAACATGGTCAGTACTCTGCGGATGCGTTCTCATATCACGATTTACTGTACCTATCTTATAAAGTTCGCCCTCCTAAACTTAAGCCCAGATTATTATTTCAGCGCAATTTTGGTGGGATGGACGTGGATAAACTGCGTGGTCGATTGGAGCGTCATTTCTGGAGCTGATACTGTTGATGAACAAGTCAATATTTTCAATTCCTTTCTCACTCAACTCTATGATGTGCACGCTCCAGTTCGTCCAGTCAAGGTCAAACATCTTCCTGCTCCTTGGCTAACTAAGGAAATCAAGTCGCTCATTGAAAGGAAAAATCTTGCCAAAGCCAAGTACAAACATGACGCGTCAGATACGAACAAAGCCCGATTTCACAAGTTGCGCAACCGGTGCAGCACTGTTTGTCGTGACGCTCAAAGGCATCACATTCATAAGTCTGTTGAGAATGGTGACCCTGCTAAAGTGTGGAATTTTCTCAAGTCTCTTGGAGTTGGTAAATCTCAACATAATTCTTGCTCCAATAACGTCGATATTGATCTTCTGAATCAGCATTTTGCCTCCTCTACAATCTTTAGTGGTCCTGCTAAGTCCAGGACCCTTGATTCTCTGTCATCTCTTCCAACTCCAGATTCAACTCCTTTTTTTCTTAATCGTTTCACCGACAGTGATGTTAAAGAGAACATATTATCCATTACCTCAAATGCCGTTGGTGTCGATAGCATAAGCCGTAACATGATCCTTCCCCTCCTTGACCTCCTTACTCCTATAATTACCAGCATCCTCAATGCCTCTATTACGTCAAGTATATTTCCTTCAACATGGAAGGATGCTGATGTTATTCCTCTACCAAAGAAGTCCAATCCTTCCACTTTCTCAGAGTATCGACCTATTTCCATTCTTCCTTTCCTTTCTAAAGTCCTTGAACGCCTAGTTTTCCAGCAACTTGCATCTTTCCTAAATAGAAATGATCTCCTTAATCCTTTTCAGTCTGGCTTCCGCTCTGGTCATTGTACGGCTTCTGCTCTCGTTAAAATTACGGATGACATACGATCGGAAGTTGACAGTGTTGACGTTGCTTGACTTTAGTAACGCGTTCAACACTGTTGATTTTGATCTCTTGTTGGCGATACTACGTTCTTATAACATATCTCCTGCGGTAATTGATTGGTTTCATAGCTATTTAACTGGTCGTCGGCAGCGTATAAAGGTGGATACTTCTCGCTCCGCATGGTGTAGCACGTTAGCCGGCGTTCCGCAGGGCGGCGTGTTATCTCCACTTTTATTTTCCGTTTTCATAAATTCCATTACTCGTAATCTATCATCATCATATCACCTTTATGCCGATGACCTTCAAATTTATTCCCAGGCTCAGGTCAGCGATCTGCCATTAGTCATCTCAGCTACGAATTCCGACCTAGTACGCATTTCAGATTGGAGTAGTAGTTATGGTCTCAATGTTAACCCAGCAAAGACCCAGGCTATCATTATTGGTAGTGCTAAGATGATTTCTGAAGTTGGCTATGCTAATCTCCCACCGATTTTGTTTGATGGCGTTTTGATCCCGTACTCTCTGCAAGTTAAGAACCTGGGCGTTATCTTGGACCGCACTCTTTCGTGGGTGCCACAGATGAATGAGGTTAGCAGGAAGATGTTTGCAGCTGTGGGTTCTTTGAGAAGGCTTCGTAATTTCCTTCCCATTGCTACCAAAGTTGCGCTTGCTCAATCGCTTCTCCTCCCAATTTTGGATTATGCTGACGTGTCCTATATTGATCTCTCTGAGGAGCAACTTAACAAGCTTGAGCGTATTCAAAACTTATGTATCAGGTTCATATTTGGGTTACGCAAATATGACCACGTATCCAGTTTCCGTTCGCAACTCAAGTGGCTTCCTATCCGATTCAGACGTAACTCTCACATTCTCGCCCACCTTTATGGAATTCTTTTTAACCCTGCAACCCCCCGCTACCTAAAGGAACGCTTTAAATTTCTTTCTTCTGCAAGGTGTGCTCAGATGTTGCTTCTGAGGGTTCCTCAATCAAACTCTAAATTTTACAACAATTCTTTTACTTTTCGAGCTGTTCGATTGTGGAATTCTTTGCCTATTGAGATTAACGTGCTAAGTCTCTTCCCATTTTTAAAACTCGACTTAAGGATTACTATTTATCTCTTCCGTAACTAGTCATTCCTACTTGGTGTGTGCTGTTTGTTTTCGGCTGTAAGTGATATTGTTTCTATGACATTTAGTTATTGTATGTGTATATAGGTTTCAGTGGCGAAGCGTCAAAAAAATGGTTAGGCAAGCCAGAACAAAAAAAAAGGAAATAAACATACCAAAATTTCGATGTCTTGAAAACAAATCCGTGCACGTGAAGCAGCACAGCAGCGTGCAGTTGTAAGTTATTTTGAAATGCTATCCTTCGTCGACAATGTTAGCCACCTTCACCATACTTGGCATCACTGGTATAAGATCTTGACAGTGCAACTGCCGAGTATATGCTCCACTTTGCGATTATGAGCATCAAAATTGCCAAAAAAAGTCTCGATTCTAGAACTACCGAACTCGTGTAATGATAAACAACTTCGTATATGTTTCTCACTTTGAACATGTTTTCGAGCAGAATTTGTCAAATTATTTATATCCGCGAATCCGCCTTGATTCCAAGTGCTGTTAGCATCAGAAAACAATATACACGGCAAACAAAATAACCTATTAAGTTTACAACTACCGGTGAGCCAAGTATATTTATCATATACCGCAGTAGTAAAGTGTTTGAAGAAACCATCTTTACGTTTATAGTCCATTTTTAAATCTGGGCCACGGCCTAACTGAATGACATGTTTTTTATTTTCAAACGATAATGTAGAAAAACATGTCGTTTTATCTAATAAGTAATCTGTAAGACAACAATCTATGTGAATTAATGCCGCCATAATGGCGTTTACGAAAACAAACAAGAAAAACTGCACTGCAACCAACCTTTATAAATAAACACAATTCAATCCCAAAACTACACTAGTAAGTTAACTTTCGCTGTATTACGGTGCTTAATAATGTAATATTTAACTTTTAAAAACACAAATATTCACTTATTAACGCAATTTTAATTCACTTTCATAGGGCAAGGGCATGAGTCGCGAAACTAAGTAAAATTTAAAAATCTTGAGCAATTATTATAAAACCAACTTACTTATACACGCAAGATAAGCAAAAATAGTCTCTCTGCCAAGGGCGTAGTGCTTACGGACTACGTTTTTAGTGAAGAAGGCAACATGAATGAAGTTAGGTACATTCTAGCTGACGTGAAGTGTGACTGTGTGACGAGCCCCCCGCGAGCCATTTACAGAATGAACCGTCATTCTGTTGTCATTAGGTTGAAAATTGAATGCTCTAACCCGGTGCTAAGCGGCTTGACTAAGCACACTTACATAGGCATTTTGTTCCTGCAGTTTTTTAATGTGTGCGTGTTTTCGTAAAGTAGCGCACTATACGAGTATAGGACGATTGTTTATATGTAATAGTTTAGGAAAGCCAATATTCCTCGAGTTGACCAAGTGATTTTGCTATTTGTCTATGTGTGTGTTCTACGTATGGTTACATCTTTTCGTTGTGTGTTTGCAATGTTTGAAAGGAAGATAAAGTAAAAGGTAAAGCTATAGTATTATTTATTTAAGTTAGGTATGTTTTACATACACCTATTTTGTAACTATTTTGCTTAGGCAAGCCGGTAGGAATCGGCTTATTATGACGCTTCGCCACTGGTAGGTTTATATATATATATGTATTTATGTAAGTGTATAGTCTTTCTTATAGTTAAGTTGTTCTTATTTTCTGTTTTCACCTACTCAAATCTTATCTTTTCTTGCATCGTCTCCACCACCCAAAGGTTGTCTGGAAGAGATCGCTTTTTAGCGATAAGACCGCCTGTTGTCTACCATTGTTTATGTTTAACTTACCTCTTTTTTATTTTTTTACTATGTCTGGTGAGCAATAAAGAATATTTGTATTGTATAAATATTAGAAACTTATGTCCTCGTGTTGTATAATTGTAAAATTAAACGAACTTACCTGAAGTGAAGTTCTATTTCAATTTTACGAATTTCACCATCATGGAATACTATGCAGCAGCATGGAATGTTGCGCTTGACTTCACAATTTATAAAGCACATCAAAAACTTGAACGCGTCCATTCCTCGTGATGTGTTTATGTCGCTCCTCTATATTCACTATCAGTTTAAAGCCAAAACACGAACAACCTTAAACAAAGCTTGGGCAAACACTTGTTTTTGGGGAAAGGGTGGGTTGTTCCATGATGGTGAAATTCGTAAAATTGAAATAGAACTTCACTTCAGGTAAGTTCGTTTAATTTTACAATTTTACTCTTTCACCATCATGGAATACTATGCAGATGTTTAAAGCCAAGGTTGTGAGTGTATGTAAAATAAACAGTTATATGTACAGGAATTTAAAAACATGTTTATTCAAATAGTAAAGGAAAAAACAATTCAAGGATAGACTGAAACAATAATCAACTTCGAATAATCATCTTATGAATTAACAAACATTTAGCAGTTCTCTAGAACAGCGTAACTAAAGTTATTATCTTGTAACAATGGTCTATTATAATACTGGGCAAATACAGCTGAATTTGGTCCCCATCCGGCACATTTTCTTATGACCTCTATAGTTACACCTGCTCGAAAGGCTGCAGAAGTGGACGAGTGTCTAGTACTATGAGCAGAGTACACATTGGTATCCACCCCACCTTCATGTAGGGTACACTTTATCCATCGCCCTATGCTTTGGGATGAGGCTTTTTTATATGGTCTTTTATAAGTTAGGATAAGATTTGGTATGTTATTTCTTTCATCTTTAGTCGCATTGATATAAGATATAATAGTTCTTACTGGACAGATCTCAGGCTTAGCATTGTAATAAGGTAATCTTAAGACAGGTTGCTCAGTTCCAGGTCTTGAAGTCTTAATAATATCTGTTATGTGTATGGTTATGCCTACATTATTAAGGATTATATTATCTAACTTAATCAATGATAGAGTTTGTATTCTATGACCTGTCGTAAGCGCTAGTAGTGTTACTAGTTTACGAGTTAAATTCTCAATTCCTAGCGTTTCGTTGGGAAACCATTGTGAGAGCATACTTAGTATAATACTAGGGTCCCATGTAGTACTGTACTTGGGTGTCATAGGCTTAATCTTAAAAACCCCTTTAAAGAATCTTTTAAGGCTGTCGTCTGACCCTATTTTGGGATCTATTAGTAAGGACAATGCTGATCTGAAGCTGTTTAATGTTCCATAAGAAGCACCCAGAATAAAGCGATCTGTCAGGAAAGTCAAAATATTTGGAACTGAGCACAAGTAAGGATCTAGGTTATGCTTATTGCAGAAGGTCCACCATAATTTAAGTCCGGTATTATATTGTTTTAAAGTATTTGTCGATAAGGATGAGATCATTATATCAAGAGATGATTGCGGGACATTTCTTTTCTTTAGGCCTTCGCAGAGAGCAGTCCTGCAGCCAGGGTAAGCGTTTGGTGCATAGGATGAGGTTCCCTGAAATTTGACAATAATAATGTTTTATTTGGTTGAAATAATATTGGTTGTGTAACCAATAATGAGTTAAACAAGGGGAACCATGGTTGGCTGGTCCAATATGGGACAACTAAAATACCCGTAGCCTTGTCATTCCTTATTTTATGCAAGGCTTTCAGTACCAAGTTAAAAGGGGGGAATGCGTAAAAAAATAGTCCTGACCAGTTCATTGTAAAAGCATCAATTCCAAATGAATCTGGGTCTTTTTTCCAACTGATAAATTGTTCACATTTGTTGTTCAATCGTGAAGCAAATAGGTCAATATCTGGATCACCGAAAGTGTCAACTATTTTTTGGAATGCTTTGTGAGATAATTCCCATTCTATGTTTGATTTGCGTGATTCATAGTCAGCATATATATTTTCCTTAGTATTGATATAAGACGCGAAAATGAAAATATTTCTCTGTTCACACCACTGCCAAATGTCGCGCGTGATACTGTTTAAATGAGGGTATTGGACTCCTCCTAATCTGTTTATATATGATATGGCAGTGGTGCTATCAATTCTTATTAGAATCTCGCAATTTTGGTATTTATTTGCTAAGCATTTAAGCCCAAAATATGCAGCTTTTAATTCCAAGTAATTTATATGATATTTTTGTTCATCTAAAGTCCATGACCCCGACACCTTATTATCATTACTGACCCCCCCCCACCCGGAACGGGAGGCGTCTGTAAAAAGCTCTAGGGAGTAATTTTGCTGTCTAATAGGGTTACCGGGACTGTCTAGCTTGTGGAGCCACCAATCTATATCTGGTTGTATACTCTTTGAGATTTTCATTGAGGCATCATAATTTTCGTTATGTAAATTCAGAGCCAGGAATCTTTCCCTTTCTAGCAGTTTTGTGTATAGGATACCGTATTTCATTCCCGGGCATGCCGAATTTAGAAGACCTAGTAGCTGAGCAAATTCTCTTATTTTACATACTTTTTTACTTTTAAAGAGCAGTAGGGATTTTTTGAGAATATCAACCTTATTTGGTGGTAGGGACAGTGTCATATTGGTAGAATTTAGCAAGAATCCTAAATATTTACATTGTTTGCTAGGCTTAAGACAACTTTTTTCTTGGTTAATGGTGAATCCTAGGGATTCTAGAAGTTCACAAATAGTCTGCACATTTTTTTGGCAGGTAGCATAGCTGTCACTAATACATATGATGTCATCTAGATATATAGAGATTGTAATATTACGTTCTCTGAGGTATGATACTACTGGCTTTAGTATTTTAGTAAAGACATATGGGGCGGTACATAATCCATATGGGAGTACATTAAAGGAATATAGCTTTCCTTGAAAGGTGAATCTCAGAAACTTTCTATCCTCCTCAGATATTCTAACCGAGAAATATGCTTCTTTTAAATCGATTGTTGCCATATAACAATCCTGATTTATGAGTTTACATACAGTACGGATATCTTCCATTTTAAAGTGTTCTGTTTTAATAAATTTGTTAAGACTTTGTAAATTTAGGATGAATCTAAAGGTTCCATTTTGTTTCGGTGTGAGAAATATTGAGGAGAGATATTGATCATTTTGGGAATCGCATTCAGAGATTGCACCTATGTCTAGTAATTTCTGTATTTCCTTTTTCAAATTCTTTGTTTCATCTTTAGAATGTTTTCTGGATTCAATTTCACATCTCACAGGTATTGAGTCTGTGAATGGGATTTTATAACCTAAAATCCAAGAAAGTATAGTTTTGTCATTTGATAAGCACTGCCAGTTATTATAAAAGTAGAAGATTCTACCTGTCTGTACCTCGCTAGTTAACGACGACGCGTTGGGCGTGGTTGGTGCTTGTAGTTCCAGTTCTTCTTGGTCTGGTTCTTCGGCCCGCCTCTGGGTCTGTTGTCCTGATGAGGTGATCGCTGAGACGGGCTTTTCCAGTTTAAATTCTTTGTTTGTGGTGTAAATTTTACAGGTGGTTTCTTAGGAATATTAATTTTTAGTTGAGAACTAGATCTCTCTACTGCTTTTGCTGTCTTAATGCGTTCGCCTAGATTTTCTCCAAATAAATATGTACCAATCGGTACATCTATGACAGCCTGTTTCACACAATTTTGGAGTGAAGTCAGGATGAAATGTCTTCGTGTGAGTGCATCGTAATGGTTCATGTTGCATAAGACCTTTCCTGAATCATTGATGCTTTCAATTAATTTAATGCTATTAATATTGCCCTTCATAACCTCTGTTAGCATGGCTCCGAGACATGAGAGGACTTTACCTGTTAGATTCTGGCGATATTCAAACTTCTTGTCTCGCTTCAAAACATTTTCCGAGATTGCCGCTACAATCTCTGTGTTTAGTTTAGGGGCTGTGGCCATAGGGAAGTTACCTGGTGTTTGATACTTCTTAAGCAGTGTTGTCAGGGTCTCTTTCTTTATACCGTTAATAATCATATGTGTCCATCTGTCAGCAATCTCCTTTCGGATGTCCTTCCCTTTCTCCTCTTGCTCAATGCCTTCTTCCCCCAGTGCTAACAGGAACTCTTCGGGTAAAGCCTCTGTAATTTAGCATTAAAATAATTTTTAGATAAAAACTATAATGGCAATAATATTATGGAAATGTCTGTTTAGTGTATATCTCAAGATAGAGAATAATTTAGGTATTTCTATAATTCAAACCAGGGTCTCTGTCTGCCCTCTTGTGACAGCTCTATAAAATATGGACCATATTATGGTGAATTTTTAGTGAACATGAACCGTTTGTGTGCTAAAGACACTATGCATCGGGGTCTCTGTCTGTCCTCTCGTGACAGCTCTATAAAAGTATGGACCATTATTGTTGTGAAATATTTAAAAACACACTTGTTCTGTTTGCCCTCGCGTGACAACTCTAAAAATGTTGGTGAACATCATAAAGACAGTATTACATAACCCACCTGATTCTAAATTGCTGCACTCAGGTTGTAATTCTGTGCCTGGCGATTCTAAATTGCTGCCACCAGGTTGGAGTTCTATGGCTGCGGGCTCTGACTCAGGTTCAGATGTAGCCTCTGCAGTCAATTGTTCAGCAGTAAGTTCAGAAGTAAGTGAACGATCCTGATGTTGTTGCTGGCAAGGAAGCGGTTGTGATGGAGTGACGCTCATGTCTGTCATCTTCGCCAATTTTCTCCTTTTCTTGGATATTCTAGCCTCCAGTTCTCTTATCTTCTCTTCCATTTCCACGCGATCTTCTTTTCTCTTCGTTTTTCCCATAGCTCGACGATTTATATGATCACTTTTCACTTCTAGATAACTTTTAGCCCGATTGGATCGAAAGAGTCGTTAGAAAGAAAATTTTCAAGTGTTTGAGAAAGAGCGCGGAAACACCGGTTAAATAAAAAATAAAGGTTTCATAGACAAGAATCTATCTTGTCCCGACACTTTTACGCGCGACTAAAAACAGTCGAAAAGTAAATAAATAATATAACCTATAATATTAGGTACTGAAATACTTAAGCATCACTTATAACACATGTTCAACATATTAAAAACATCGAAGAAACATACCTGTTGGGTCGCTAGCATTATTATTTACTTAAACATCAACAAAACAAACCGGCTATCGAAGTTGGCGTTGACAGCTATTCTTACCGATCTTGTAGTTTTCCAGCGTATGTATTATTTTAAACGCATTATGCACAAAATAGGATGTCTTGTATCCCATTTTCTTTGATAAATCCGCGATAAAATCTGGATTTTGAGACAAAAATAAAGGAACGACGTGAAGTCTTTTTGGCACAAAAAACCATAGTGAATATAGAGGAGCGACATAAACACATCACGAGGAATGGACGCGTTCAAGTTTTTGATGTGCTTTATAAATTGTGAAGTCAAGCGCAACATTCCATGCTGCTGCATAGTATTCCATGATGGTGAAAGAGTAAAATAGTAGTTTATGCGACTGATCCATAATGAGAGGCCTTAAAATAGGAGTGTGGTTTTATGAAACGAGCGCCAGCGAGTTTCATAATAGGACCACAAGAGTGTTTTAAGGCCTAATTATGTACAGTTGCATATACTACTTTATCTACACACATATCATAAGTAGTAGTAAGTAACAGCAAAAAGAAACAATAAAACGACAACAGCAATGGCGGCAATTCGATCATCCGTCATGACGAATGGTTTAAAAAAAAACATACGATACAACAGACAAACGAATGAAGTCCCTATACTCATATCACTCGAGATCAAATGTCGTACGGTTTGTATTAAAAAACGTACTGAATTAACGTTTCGTATCGATAACTGTTTTAATATCTATGGATACTAGAATGGAGACCCACTTGAGTTTTGACAGCTGTTCCAAATTTAAACTCATAATCATAACGATACAAATTTATAAAAAATCTGTACTGTAATGACACAGGGTGGCCACTTTCTGGAAAACCGGGAAAACCGGGAAAAGTCAGGGAATTTCGCTAGTCATGGAAAAGTCAGGGAATAGTCAGGGAAATTTAATGGAGGTCAGGGAATAAAAATAATAGGTTAATAATAGGTAAATGCGACCGCGCCGCGCACGTGCTACTGTATTACTCGGAAATCTCCACCGGCGGGGATGTCAAAGGACGCCGACGCTTGGCGGGCGCACTGCGCAGGTTGGCGGCAAATCAAAGGCTATGGTAGGTATCAGGTGTTCTATTTGCAGCCTTGCGCCCGCGCCCGCCCTTTGCAATAGGTAAATTTGATTCAATCCTATTCATTACGCGATTGGATATAGACGACAGTGAAAGTGTGCCTTTGTGTACTTTTTTACTAACGAGTATTGTTTTTTGGAAGTTAATGTGTTTTAATTGGCGATACTGCATTAAGGACGTGTTATTAAGAAGAGGACATACGGACTATAATTATTCTGTGTTTTGTTTGGATGACCTTGGTAAGTGATTTGATTATTTCGTTATTTCACAATCTTAAGTAGCTAGAGGTATTAAGCACCGTTCAAAGGACTCCTTTGGGACTTGTCACAATAAGTATGTACCTTAGAATAAAATATTTTAGTACTTTTATAAAATAATGTTTTTTTCTCATAAATAAATAAATTAAAATCAGTCAGTATCAGTCATAAAACTCATAAATTATAATTGTATTACAAGTTCTTATTTAGTTTCACCTGTCCCATTTGACGCCTGGTTGGCCTAGTGGGTAGTACCACCTGCGAAGCCCATGGTCCTGGGTTCGAATCCCGGTAAGGGCATTTATTTGTGTGATGAACACAGATATTTGTTCCTGAGTCATGGGTGTTTTTCTATGTATTTACGTATTTGTACTTATATGATATAGGTATATCGTTGTCTGAGTACCTGCAACACAAGCCTTCTTGTGCTTACTGCGGGACTTAGTCAATTTGTGTACGAATGTCCTATAATATTTGTTTATTTGATGTTTATTTATAGATACTAAAAATATTTAAGCGGCCTCAAAATATTAATGCAATGTATTAAAAAATAGAACAAAAATGTGCTATGATTTAATTCAATCCCCTGTGTTGTGTATATATGGGGAACGTGACGGTATAACAGGAGAGCGTTAATAGCGGCCTTTACAGTTCGGACCGCGGGAAACGCCACACGCCATTCCAACCCTCGTTCCGAAGCGTACGTGTAAATGATAAATGCATTGCATTTACTGTTTATACCTACGCTTCGGAACGGGAGTTGGAATGGCGTTAGGCGTTTCCCGCGGTCCGAACTTTATGTGTAAAGGCCGCTATTGTCTTTACATTTCAATTAGGTATGTGAAACACAAAAACATTTCACTTACGTGTGTTATGTATTTGTACGTTTTTAATTAACATAAACATAACATAAACAATGAAAAAGGTCGAAACTAAGCCTTTTGTATGAAAACGACGGGTATGCTCAATACTTGGCCATCCATGGCTGTATGGGTCGTACCTACGTTCTTGGGCGAAAAATGTGTCAAATTATTATATAGTTTTGTATACTTACTTATGTGACAATGACAACTCATAAGTTTTAAATTGTTTATCATTTCATAGATGTCTATAGCTAGTGGAATATGTTTTAAGTAACTTACAGCTTATACGCCTCGTCAAAATTGCTTTCTTTTTACTTCCAGGTGGTCAATCTATGATGTCGAGTAGGAAGAAAACTTCTTTCAATTGTCAATGGCAATTGAAGGATAAATTTAAACCGTGGCTTGAACCTGTCAAAAATGACCCTTTTTCCGCCTACTGTAAAACGTGTAAAAAATCTTTTACACTTAATAACATGGGCGAGCAAGCTCTCACGAGCCATATGAACGGGAAAAAACACAATACCTCATTATCTAATCAAAATAAAAGCATGAGCCTTAAATCATTTTACTCGGAAGATAAAAAGGAACCTGTTTCCAAAGAACCCATTACAACTACTTCCCCAGGCATAATAGCCGAACCAGCAGGACAGGTCACGCCATCACATCACACTAATATTAAAGAAAAACATGTTATAATGACAATGCTGATTAAGGACGAAGTTACGAAGGCTGAAATCATTTGGTGTCTGTATCAAGTACTCAGTCATAGCTCACAAAGGAGCGGTGGACAAGCCGTGGATCTGTTTCCTCTCATGTTTCCGGACTCTGATATCGCAACAAAAAATGCGCTTGCAAACAACAAAAATTGCCTACACTGGTTTATACGGATTAGCGCCATATTTTTTTCGACAATTAAAAGAAGGATGTTCTGATTGTGATGTCGTTACCATTGGCTTTGACGAATCCCTTAATAAAGTGGCTCAAAAAGGGCAGATGGACATCTTTGTCCGTTATTGGGACAATGAGAAAAACGAAGTCCGAAGTAGATATTACGGCTCAGCTTTTCTGGGGCACGCAACTGCTGCTGATTGCCACGAGTGATGGCATTGACACAAAAAAAATATTGCAGGTTTCGATGGATGGCCCTAATGTAAATAAGAAATTTTTGCAAGACCTAAAGTCAAAACTCAAAAATGAGGGCGAAGCAGGTGACCCAGTTCTACTCAACATGGGGAGTTGTGGACTTCATAATCTCCACAATGCGTTTAAAAATCAATGAAAGCCTCGGGATGGAAGGTTGTAGCGTTTTTACGTTCTCTATACTACCTATTCTGCTATAGCCCCGCGCGACGTGAAGACTATACAAGGTTTTCAGGCTCGAGTACATTCCCATTAAAATTTTGTGCAGTACGTTGGCTCGAGAACTTTAGCGTTGTTGATCGCGCCACTAAAATTATACCCAACGTTGAAAAATATGTGCAGGGACTTAAAAACGAAAAGAAGAAATTACCTGACAGCGCAAGCTTTACAGTAGTAAATGCTGCATTGGAAGACAAGTTATTAAAGGCTAAATTGGCCTTTTTTCAATCGGTGGCGGTGCAAGTGGAGCCATTTTTAACATTATTTCAATCTGACGCACCACTTGCTCCACTTTTGTACGAATCACTTTTGGCCACACTGAAAAAAATCATGCAAAGAGTTGTTAAAGCGTCGAAAGGGTCTGATAGAATTTTGCGTGTCATTGTGCCAAACATCCCCACTTTCGTATGCATTGACTAAGGGAATATCTTGTTTCGATCCCGCAATCGCAGTCAATGCAGAATTCCGACGACAAGAGAGGCTCGATAAAGTGTTGGACATATTTGTCACAAATAACCGGCTTTCAGGATATGAAGCAGATAACGCCAAAAGTGCCTTCAATGATATTTGTAAATCACCTGAATTTGAAAAATCTATGAAACAATTTTCCATTAAGGATGGTCACCGACTGGATGATCTTTGGCTCGGTTTGATAAAAAAAGAAAATAAAGACCTGCAAACTTTAATAAAAATGGTCATGGTGTTATCCCACGGAAACGCTTATAGTGAGCGTGGCTTTTCCATCAATAAAGAGATATTAGTGGAAAATCTTTCGCAAGAGTCTATAATTGCGCAAAGACGCGTTTATGAACAGAGAGCGGATTTGCTCATGGCAAAAATCAAACGTCAATAGAGTTGGAACGTTGAATTTTATCGACTGTCGAATTAACTGAAATTATATTTACGTAGCGTATCTTTATTTATTTATTAACAAAACTAAACCTCAAATCCATAAGCAAACAATAATAGACTTCATATAAACATTACGGAATAACATTTAAATAAAAGATAATATACCTAAAACGATAATTTTAAAAACTACTTAGTACTGCATTATCAAAACTAAGTACCTAAGTTTCTATAATACAACCTAAGGATTCAAATCACCTGTGAACTAATTTTCATCGTATAAAACAGTATCGTAATCTAAGTCTGTGCTAATGACGTTTCCCTCGTCTTCTCTGTAATAATACATGATAGTCATAATTTTTTCCATATTATCAGCCTGCATACTGGTTCTTTTTTCATCGTAAATCCATTTATACGTACTGACAATGCCGTACATGTTGAAGGCTGGTAAAATTTTAAAAGGTGTATTTCCAAATTTACTGCACGTTAGGTACATGCCTTGCCCATGGTTTACATCGAGTCACAGAGCATTTGAGATCTCAACATAAAAACGTAGATTTGTTAATTGCCAATGTAAAAAAAAATATTTTTATAATCACCACAGAGAGTAAAGCTATTCAAACAAATATGTCCGTCAATAGCACTGCCCCCGAGACCCGTTATAACAAGATGGGGTACATGGCTGAATGCAGTTCTATATTATGCACAACATTTCGACCATATTGCTGAAGTGATTTCACAGTTAAACCCAAGCGAGTCAGCGGCAATTAGAGAAGCAAAAAAAATACTTAAGGACAAACATTTGAAAAATGATTTAATTTATATTAAAGACAAGTACAGCTGTTTATGTGACGCAATAGTAAAGTTACAAACATCTTATTTATCTTTGGTAGAATCATTTGACATTCTAGACCATGTGCGAACTATTATAGATTGGAGTGGATCCAACACAGTCAAACTAAAACTGGAAAAAGTACTGGACAGGATTCCTGATTATGACATCCTTCGTGACTACGCCGATTTAATAAAAACAAATAAATACGAAGATAGCGTAATTGAGTTCTATAAATATGCACCTGTTACATCATCTGAAGTAGAACGCTCCTTTTCTACGTATAAATGGATTTACGATGAAAAAAGAACCAGTATGCAGGCTGATAATATGGAAAAAATTATGACTATCATGTATTATTACAGAGAAGACGAGGGAAACGTCATTAGCACAGACTTAGATTACGATACTGTTTTATACGATGAAAATTAGTTCACAGGTGATTTGAATCCTTAGGTTGTATTATAGAAACTTAGGTACTTAGTTTTGATAATGCAGTACTAAGTAGTTTTTAAAATTATCGTTTTAGGTATATTATCTTTTATTTAAATGTTATTCCGTAATGTTTATATGAAGTCTATTATTGTTTGCTTATGGATTTGAGGTTTAGTTTTGTTAATAAATAAATAAAGATACGCTACGTAAATATAATTTCAGTTAATTCGACAGTCGATAAAATTCAACGTTCCAACTCTATTGACGTTTGATTTTTGCCATGAGCAAATCCGCTCTCTGTTTATGAATTATGACGCTATATCCTACCACGGCGGTATAGATAAAACAAATATTCAAAAAAAATGATCCATGCGGCTCGTAATGCTCACTCATTGTATACGGAGGAGCTACACAAAAAGAAGGAAAATTTAAGTTCAGAGGCGAAAATCAGAGCAGAAAAAAGAAAAACTACTGAAATGGTCAGAGAACTAGAAGCAAAAAGGCAAAAAATTCTCGAAGGAGCTGCCAAAGAAGCTGCGTTATTGGAAAAACAGATTACCAAGTTGCAATAGATTTTGTTATTATTTTTTCAAATATATAATAAACATGATAACTGATGACTAGGTGGTTTTGTTTCTGTTATACCCAAGATTTTTAACCGACTTAAAAAAAATGAGGTTTAATTTGTACGATATATAAATACAATGAAACAGTAAAAAACGTCACCTGACGTCATGTGAACCCACGACTTCCGTCTAACTATGCTTTTGCTCTTACCAACTGAGCTATTCAGATACTACTTCTTATTGTTTCCGTTTTTGTATTATTTCATTGTATTTATAAATTGTAATTTGCTAGCAGATAATTCTAAAAAAACTCAAAAATGTATTCCAAATATAATGTATAATTTATATTTGTTACATTTAAGATTATGGTCAGGGAAAAACTTGAAAAAGCGCCTGGAAAACCGGGAAAAGTCAGGGAATTTTGGTTGTAGTAAATAGTGGTCACCCTGTGACATAACAGTACAGATTTTACCTACTACCACAGACAAGAAAGTTCTCATACTAAAATCGGTTGTAGTAATGCTGGTCATTTCCTACGGTTTCTGAACGCACTTTAGAGCACTAATGATATGATAATGATAATGATAATGATAAATGATTTATTTCACAAAACACTTGTTACATGATATAGGGTATATCCATCAGACTCCAAACTAGGCTAAGCCTGTATCTTGGCAGTCTGCGGGTGCGAATAAACAAAATGTACAGTAAATAGTGTTAAGGAAAGGTAGGTAGTTGTTAGTTATAAAACTAAGTTCTGTTGACATGCAGCATGTGTGTGTGTGCGCGTGTGCGTTTGTATGAATGCGCGTGTGTGAGTGTGTGTATGTGTCAGTATGGTGTATGTGTGTGAAATTCCACATCAGCATTAAAACAATTCAGTTAGTATGCGGTATTCTGACCAGGCTCTCGGTTTGAGCATATGACAATGTTAGCAACCATTTCTTAACCATACGTCCAGCTTGAAGAGTGGACAGCCTTTTAATGTTCTGGTAATTGCAGATGTTATTGTATACGTAGGGATGCGAAAAAGCTGGAGATTTACGAGCCAAAGCTGATTTTAGCGGTGGCAAGGGCGCTTTATATATGCGTTTGCTTAATATTTCCGCATACAGCCGAGAATTGAGTAAGGAGCTGTGAGTCCGCGAGACCGCTTTCATGATATAAAGCTGGCGAACTCTCAGAAACCCACATTCTCGGTAAAGTGTATCCGTAGGATAACGAAACGGTCTCCTCAGCATCACCTTTAACACAGCTCTCTGTGCACGCTCCACCTGAATAATGTGGCTCTTGGCTGCACTGCCCCAGATGGCGACACCGTACTGTAGTATAGATTGGCATAAGGCGTGATACACAAGACGAAGCACACCAGGGGCAGCGCAGTCTCGGAGTCGCTTCACCACATAAATAAGTTTTCTTACCCTAGACGCAAGCAGGGACAAATGTTGTTTAAAGGAAAGATGTTGGTCAATGAGGAGCCCTAAGTACTTTACATAGTGGCGCCTTTCAATTTCTTGACAGGCACAACCATGCAAGTGACAGAAAGATGATGCCGAAATGTATTGCGCGCAAGAGTGAAATTTAATAGTTTTATTTTCAGGCGGGGATGAAACTGCTGTCTTTGAGAAGGCTATGAAGTTAGTCTTACCAACATTTAGTGTCAGCAAATTTCTGCTCAGCCATGAAGCCACACCAGCAAGCACACTCTCAGCCCGATAATAAGTTTCATCCCAAGTTTTCCCATTTACGACGACCACTGTGTCGTCTGCGTAGCAGACAAGCTTTGCATTAGGTAAATCTATGTTTAGGATATCATTGATATAAAGAGTAAACAAGGTAGGTCCAAGTACGCTCCCCTGCGGTACACCAAAGCTGACAGGAAGCTGTTCACTCACGTGTTGTCCTATTTTTACCACCTGAAGTCGATCAGTTAGATAGCTGGTGAACCAATTCAGCGCTGTGCCTCTAATGCCCATGTACTCCAGCTTTCTCAGAAGTATGGTCACAGAGACCGTGTCAAAGGCCTTGGCCAAGTCTAAAAATATGCCAATGCACTTATTGCCACGGTCTAGGTGATCAGAGATTTGATTGGTGAGTAAAATTGCTGCATCCTCCGTCGACAAACCCGCTCTAAATCCGAATTGGGTGTCTGAGATCAGATGATGTTTCTCAATGAAATTAATCAGCCTAGTGTTGACAATTTTTTCGAGGATTTTTGAGAAAATACACAGGAGGGATATTGGCCTGAAATTGCTCGGCATATCCTTGGAACCGCTTTTAAAAATAGGAGACACGGAAGCAGTCTTCCAGCAATCCGGGAAGCAGCCAGTTTCGATGCTCAGATTGCAGATGTACGTAAGTGGCTCTAAAATCACATCCTTAATTTCCTTTATTAGTAAAGGTTTCATCTCGTCAGGCCCAGGGGCACTGTGTACTTTGAGTTGGGCGAGAATTCTATCCACTTCATGAATGTCGGTAGGGTGTATGTAAAACGAGTTAGTAGCCGTTTTTAGTGGTTTACATTTAGAAGCAAGAGTAGCTTGAGTCTCTGAAATGTTTTCAAGGATCTTGTCTGCGAGCGTCTTACCGATAGTTGAGAAATACTGATTGCACTCTTTTAGTGATTCCTGTATGTCTTTACTATTATTGTGGATTAATTCCTCCGCATCATTTTTCCGTACTGGGTTTTGGGCTATATCCTTAATCGATTTCCAAAGCTTACTAGGGTTATTGCTACAGTCCATCAATTGCTTGTTCTGGTATTCATTTTTTAGAGTGTATAAAAGATTATCAAAAAAATTCCTATACCTAGTATAGGTAAGTTTTAAAATTTCATTGTCTGGCGATGCTCTTACCTGTGCGTGGAGCTTGTCTCTGTGCCTCATAGATCTCATTAAACCAGGTGTAATCCATGGTTTTAAATTGAATTTGGTTCTACTAACCTTCAGGAGGATTGTGTTTCTTTTTATAGCTTGTGTGATCAAATGGCTAAAGTTCGCAGCGGCCACGGCTGCGTCACTCTCGCTAGTAATTGGCGACCAGTCTAAAGCTCTAAGCTCGTCTGCCACTTTCTGGTAATCTGTTTTTTGCCTGTAACGGTTAAGTTTCGCCGACTTTCCTATAGGGTGACCTATAAGACCCGCCATTATCATATCGTGATCAGTAACAGAACATGGTACTACTGCGCCTACTGAGACATTGTTATATTTTATAAAAATGTGATCTAGACAAGAGTCTTTTCGAGTTGGCTTAGAAATTGCAGGGAATAAGCCGTAAGATGAAAGAAGCAAAGTATATTCCGAAAGGTTGTGTGAAGATTCACTCAATAGGTCTATATTTATGTCGCCTGCTACAAGCCGTGCGTAGATATTAGTACATTACGTAACTAGGGCGGTGAATTCGTGAATGCCCCAGATCGCAGATGTTTGTGGCCCAAACCGAAGGTGAGGGCCATAAATATGCGCTCTGGGGCTTTACGAATTACCGCCCGTGTTGAGTACAAAATTTTACTTCTTCACCTGGCCACAATGCGAGTTTTCCCGTACGCGCAGCGTGCATTAAAACTCGCATTATGGCCAGGTGTGAAAACTTTAACGAACTTAGCAAATGATTACCTAAGTACTTTGAAAGGGTTATGTCTAGAGCAAAGATATTGCATTCTGTATTTTTATCAACTGCGTTACTAATTCTGATAGTTTTTCGTGATTTAGTTTTTTTTTAAACAATCTATTATTTTTTATGTGATTCATTCAACATTATGCTAGACAATCAATGGAAGCTGGTGGTTCTTCTAAAAAATAAATAAGTAAATCAAGACTTGTAAAAAATACAGTTGAATGTATAATATAAGGAATAAGTTCATCATTCGACCAGTTTAAATATCAAAGTTGAGTCGGAGTTTAAAATGGAACGTTTGATTGCAGAACGAGAAACAGCCGCAGCTGCAGACGTCTACTCCGAAGTCTCCCGAGGCCGACAAAGCCCCCGCGCAGACTAACTCCAAACTGGCCTCCGCGGAAGTGAAGGACGTAAGTTGATGTTTATACATACAATGATTTTCGCCTAATTTCACTTCCCAACCAACACATTAAAGTGGCCGTCAAAAAAATTTGCTAACTATGTAAACAAACCACGATATTGAAATTGTCTTTCACTATGGCGGTTTGTTTATAAATATAGTTAGTAGTTAGGGAGCTGGCGAGCAAAATTTCGATATGATCAGCACACAAGGCAGACGTTATTAATAGTGATATTTATGCCCTAAGAAACATCAAGGACCTTGTCTGCCACCATGGTGGCGCTGCGTTGTAAGTTTACAGCGTTTCAAAAATGTAAAAAAATGGTGTGCTATATTATGCGCAAACGTCTGCTTCTGGGGCTGATGATCACAGTCATCCTGGAAACACAAAGAATCGAAAAGGCAGACATCCAGGGCTCTAACTTTTGTAGTATTCATTTTTTTAATTTATTTTTATGATTTAAAAAACTGTATATGAAGTGCACAGTTGGCAGATTTGAATTGTTCGATCAAAAACAATGAGAAGAACCACGGAAAAATAGTCTGCTAACATGTTGCCTCTGCGTTGTCTATTGACAGTGCTCCAAAAATGTAAAAAAAGGTGTGCTATATTATGCGCACACGTCTGCTTCTGGGGCTGATGATCACAGTCATCCTGGAAACACAAAGAATCGAAAAGGCAGACATCCAGGGCTCTAACTTTTGTAGTATTCAATTTTTTAATTTATTTTTATGATTTAAAAAACTGTATATGAAGTGCACACTTGGCAGATTTGAATTGTTCGATCAAAACGGAAAAATAGTCTGCTAACATGTTGCCTCTGCGTTGTCTATTGAAAGTGCTCCAAAAATGTAAAAAAAAGGTGTGCTATAATATTATGCGCACACGTCTGCCTCTTGGACTGATGTTTGAATTCCTTGTGAAAACCAAGAAAATCAGTTCAGGCCTCTGATATTCCAAAGGCAGACCATTTGTTTTTTTTTAACCCGACGCTCGTGCCAAACCAAGCAGGTATAAATTGATTTGAGCAAAATGCTACAGACAAGACCACATCCCGCCTTCATTCTTGTTTTTTTTTTGAAACGAGGAAGGAGACATGGATGCTTAGAGCATTAAACCAACAGGAGCGGCCATGAGTAATTTTCTATACATAAAAAGTCTGCCGATTTTTGCGGGGGAGGGGAACGTCAAATGTATGCGTAACGTGAAAATAGCTACGCCAGATAAACGTCAGTCCATGTGTATGACCACTGGTCATATATTTTTGGCAGAGGGGAACGCCTGTCAATGGCCGCTCCGGTTGGTTTAATGCTCTAAGCATGGATGAGAGCGCCGACATGGATAATTGGCAAGGTTTCTCGGATACCAGCGATGACGACGCTTGCTAAATAGTATCGTTTTTTTTTTAAAATCATTGCAAAAAATGGAGTCTTGGTTAAAAATCTACGTATTTTACACAAATAAAACGTGATTAAAAAAGTTAAAGACTGTTCCTATCCAGATCCTAATCCTATTCAGATTACATTCAAGCATGCAATTTAAAAAAAATACTTTCTAATAACAGTTCCAAGCGCATTTCGTTTCTGGTTGGCATTGAGAAAAAATATGATTGCATAGATTTCAGCTCCAGAAGTTTAATCGTCAACGTGAGTTTAGAGGATAATATTAAACAAAATTATAAGAATAAAACTAAAAAATAACAATAATCCCATGCAATACCCGCTGTCCCTTGATTCCGTGAATGGGTAGTTCTACTCGCAAGGGAATTTTCCGCGGCTCATCTTATTTTGTATAGTTTTTGTAGGCAAATTATATTGATTTTGTACAACTAAATTGTTTCTAGTAGCACACTAAAAAATTGCTCACTCCTAAAAAAATACTTTCAAAAAAAATACTTTAGAAGCCAAATTCTCAGTCTCCTGTCATGTCTGGATGAAATGAAAGCTTAAAGGCTGCATCATAACTTTATTTTGAGTATTTACGCTATATCTGCACTAAAATAGAAATGTGTAATAATATATAGTTTCAATGTGTTTGTCTAAATTTACCTTAAATGCGGAACTTATTTAAAGAAAAGTGCATTATATTTTGTCTCTCGGTTTTTACCTCAGTCTCCTGCTACATCAACATCAACACATTACAATCAGCTTGAATTACCGCGTCTAGAGCGTTTCTGTACGGTCTGAGGGAAAGATCGAAGTGAAGTTAGCTTACAACCACTCGCGTCCGTCTCGGCTCGCGGTTGGCTTAGTCGCTACGGCGAGTTGTGTGAGTGAGATTGTGCTGCGGCCAGTCAGCTTAATAGTATCCTGATACTTATTTATTTTAAATCCATTGTTTTCTTTATACTTTTTTGCGTTCATAGGTTGTAAATTCGTTACATTAGAGTACAGAATTGCATAATTTCGATATAAAATGTTGCATTGACGTAGTTATCGGCTAAAACTTAAAATAATCTCAGTATCCTCTCCTCAGTCTCCAGGAAACATAATACCCAGGAGACTGAGGATGACCCAGGAGACTGAGAGTCATCAACAGCGACATCAAGGATCCGCACGAATAGTAAACTATTTTTTTCTTAAAGTGAGCCAAATATATGTTTTATTAATAAAAATAGCTATATTTTTATTAATAAAACATATATTTATTTAAATAATTACAACGGTTATTAATTACTTTTGTATCAATACTCAGTATCCTGTGTTTTTTTTAAATGGTCAAAAATGATTTTTCGATTGGCTAGTTTGAGATCAGTAAAAAAACGACCTAAGCTAGACGTCATGCTACTTTTCTGACCTTAGATGCCAAAAAAATGTTGTGCCCAAAAATCACTTCAATTTCGTCCCTACTGAGTAGAACTACCCGAATTTCAAACAGTTATACAGCTTAAAATCAGTGAGCAAAGTGTCCGCCACATTTTTTTTCGAATCCACGGAGTCATAGTAAATCGAATGGGCGCAATGAGAACCGCGTGCAAATGACTTAGTAGAGCTTTTTTAAACATTTTTACAACGTCCCATGATAATGCAGAGTCCTGAATGTCTGCCTCTTCGATTTTCTTCGTTTCCAGAGGCAGAGGAGTTTCGTTTCAGAGAGGAGGAGGAATGCCAGAGGCATACATATGCAAATGATTTAATAACCCGATTTTTTTAAGCAACTTCAATCCGCGGTATCGCGGAAACGCAGCGACATAACTAGGACCTTAATTGATTGGACCAAATCAATTCGTAATGATTTAAACTGCAATCCACCTCGACGTGAAACGTGTGCAAATTATATACCGAAATGCTCGCCAGCTCCCTAACTATAGCAAATTCTATGGACGGCCACTTTACAGTACGTACTTTTAGTTGGCAAAGCCAATCTTTAAATTATGGAATCTAAGATATAATAATAAAATCACCTCAGGAGTAGGTATACCATTTCGAATAAAAAAATAATTTTGGAAGTCGGTCCACAATTCACCGATAAACACATATAAATCGGTGACCATATAAAAAATACATGCAGCGGAACATAGAACCTCCTCCTTTTTTGGAGTCGGTTAAAAACCAAATATATCGAAGCTAATTGTGTTGTTAACAGCAATGCTTTTGTCTCCAGGAGAAACCCAACGAAGCCTTAGCCAAAACCGACACAAAACCTGAAACAAACAACAACAAAATGAGCACAACAAACAAACAAACGGAGAAAGACAAGAACCTGCGCAGAACACAAAACTACAGGCACAAAGTGAATCAGGGACGCAACGACTTCTACCAGAAAAACCAGAGGTACGACAACCGGTTTATGCAAAATAGACACCCTTACTACTTGGCGACCGGCCCTATCAACTAGGCGACACGCGGGCATACTCGAAATAGTACAACTTGTAAGTTAGGCCATTGACAAACTTGAACATGTCTGAGTAAACTATCAAGTCTATCAACTGCCTATTAAGTAATTGAAAAGTACCTCGACACTACTGTTTAGCTACTCAACAATAATGATTGTGTAAATAGATTAGGTGGGCCAATTTTTATTTCTTGTTTGTTGCTGTCTCCTTGAATTTGAAACTATGATTTTAAAGCGTTTCGAACCTAAGCATGCTAGAAGTGCATTTTTTTTTCTAAGATTCTATCGCTTTTGGCTCCTGGCTTACTGAGGCAGAACCCAACAAGAAAAAGTTGATCGACCCAGATATAACCATCACAAGTGATAAGAAATTGGCCAAGTCGATTTATATTAAGTAATACCAAAGGGCTGCGCCATGAAAAAGGTTGACAGCCACTTATCTGGAATATTAAATCAATCCCAAGCTTGGTACGATAATTTATATCAAAGCTAAAATAATATCTAAAACATCTTTGAAAGATAAAATGATCTCGATTGATTGTAGTATCTGACGTCAAAATCGTTTTGCCAGTTTTTATCCTTCAGATTGTTAGGCCATTTTCCGATGTTATTGAATTGTTATAGTATATAATAAATCTGCATTTGTGCAGACTGCAAATCTTTCCTGTATTGATACTATCTATAATTGTGTTATTTATACAATGTACTTGCTGAAAGTCGGTGACTCAACTCGCTGTTAAGCTTTTTTATTTATTTATATTGGACTCGGTTATGCTCAAAATGTTTTCAATATATGTACGATTTAAACAGTCGAGACCATACCGAGTCTAATTAATCTATATACTTATAAATATTGACAAAAATTGTTTCATACATACATATGTTAATTCTGCTTGATAGTTGTGACATCGACAACGCACGAAGCCAAACAAATATAGTGTTTCCGCATTTTGTAATATTTTATGAATAATTCTGAGATTCCATTAGCTTTTGCTTGCAATCTGCGTGAAAATAAGTATTTTGATAACATTAAAAGCTACTTCAAGGGACTAGAGGCAATCCAAAATATATCATATCAACAATGAATTATTAACCTTAGATATGAGCGAATGCACTTTCAATATAAAGCATTTGTAAGAAGTGAGTTCGCGACACATACACAGGTATAACTTGAGACCACGATTAATTGTTATAAAGTATAATGTTATAATAGATGTGTGTAGGGTTAGTTTTTAATGCCAGTAACCTACCTTGCATATTTATACCTAACTCAGTTCTCTTTGCCAGAATACTTACTAGTAATATGCAAATATATTTACTCACACTTAGTTACCTAAATGAAATAAAATAGGAACTACAACTGTAAGATCTAAGATATTTAAAATAACGGAAATTTAATTCGATTGGTAGTCGGATTACTCACGAAAATTATATTAAATTAGCCTTATAAATAACAAGCAAACGTTATATTTCCCTCTCATACATGAGAGGAGGCCTGTGCCCAGCAGTGGGACGTATACAGGCTGATGATGTGTAAAACTTTATATTTCACATGACTTATTTAAATTTTAAAAATCGTTCATATTTTGTAAAATCTTTTGTTTTCCAATGCCGTTTCATGTCGTCTGCTAGTAAGTATTCTTCATTGAGTGAACTTATAATCGTGCTTGGCCGGGGTTTGAAGTATTATCTCTATGTCTATCTAACGAAGACTTGGCTAACATTAATACTTGCCAAATGTTTTGTTTGGTGTGAGCGAGAATTGAGCAGACTGATGTCACTTTAAAACGATATTCTAAATACATCGATAAATAGGTTCTATATAATTATACTTCGATATCGGTAACAATATCATCCACACAATGACTACTTTGGAGTCAAATCAGAATCTGTATCGTTTCTAATAAGTTTGTATAGATTTCAAGTTCTCTTCAAGTTTATATTTTACCGTTTTAATATGAGAGCAAGCCGTAGTCTGAGGGCGACAATCGAATTTTAATAGTATAATTTACGACCATTATGGCAGCTGCTTTATCGCTTTGTAAGAATATTTTCGAGCACAAAACTCTAGTCATCAAAGGGTAGCAGGAATTGAGTGGTAAATACTTGAACAGAGCAGAGTATTGATAGACTTGTGAAGTCTAAAGTCATCCCCATTCACAGAGACTGACACCATTAACCAAATGAAGGCATTTCCAGGCCTTTCCGCTCACACCAACGCAGAAAGAGAACTTTAATAAAATGTGATGTTTGTACTTTAATAACTAGTTGACACTATTTTAATATATCACGTTTCGTGCAAATAAACAAAAATATATGAAGTTATAAACTATTAGAGTATAAGTGTACCACTTTATATTTATTTAATGTATTTGATTTCTACGGTGTGTAGTGTTAGGCTTAGTATGGCAGGGTTATACGAAAATATACCCTATGTAGATTGAAATAGAGTTTGGGACGGCTTCTTTAGACGGGTCGGCTAGTTTTCGTCAATTGTTAATTTGTAATTTGTTCTGTAACGACTGTGGGTGCGTCGTATCTCAACGTGTTACATTGCAATTCGTATTGTGTTCTTAGTAAATTCTTACGGCCAAAATGAAGTAAGATGATCTAATAGTTAGTTCCTCACAGTTAGATTAGTTAAATTTTTGTAGTCAATTTGCTCTGAAAATCTGACGTAATTAATTATAAAGACTACTAAATGTCTGTAAGCATATACTGAAACATATAACGCTTTAATTTTTGTTTTAAATACAGACGGAAGTAAAGACCCGCAAACGGTGCACAAAACTGTTCTATACTGCCATAAAAACGGCGGAATGAAACCAAATTATTCGTAGTGTTAGAAACATCTTCCATCTTCCGTTCGTATTAATTTTAAGGGTTACTAATGTGACTAAAATATAGATATAGCTGAATTGGTCGAAAAGTGTGAACGAAAAAAATTCAAGTGGAATGAAGATAGCTTGAAACTCATTTTACCAAGCCAAATTGAAACTTAAATGTTTTCCGCTACGATACATCCTATATTTATATTTGCTTTAATCATAAGATCTAAATTCGAGTAACGCTCATAAAAAATGAATTGATAAAATGGCTATAAGTTAATTAAGTATTCATTGGAGGTAGTGCCTTTTCTAATAAATGTGTGCATGCATTTGATAAGCCCCTATATAATGTACAAAATTAAGACATTGAATTTCTTATAGATTTTAGTTTGCTTTTATTAAATGTTCAACGTTTGCATTTCCGTTCGGTAGAATCAAAAAAGTTGATTCGAAATGGTAGATGAATTAGGAAATGGATAGTTTTATGTGTGTTAGAGAAATAATATATATATATATATATATAATTAATAATGAATACGAATTTCGACTAACAGGGGACTGCCTATTGAGTTAATATCATTATTATTCGTTTAGTAAGCCCCCGTTGGATCTTTTTCCTTCATACGGTGGATGTTTTCCTTCCAGTCATTGGCAGCCCATCTCAACTACATATTTAGTCGCTTCCAATTCATTTAAATAAAAAAGTTAGTACATTCGATTTCGCACTTAGCGTATTTTAGTAATAGTTAACTAATTCAATGTTAGCACAATGAATTAAGTTTCAAAACTAAATAATATTGGCGTTATATAAGACGGATCCTAAGTATTAATACGTGTGTCATCTTAAAGTGTTTGCACGAGCGTTGTTGAGAGGTTAACTTAGAGAATCGTAGGATGGCAGCAAGTATTAGGTTTATTCCGGGAATCTCGTATCAGGCGAGGCCTTCTTGACCTCTTATATTTAAAATCTCCCTTCACATGCCGTGACTTAGGCCCCGTCTTACATAATGCCTTTTAGTAGTAAATTTTCTTCATAAACTCGGTGTCTATTTCCATTGTTGCCATACTTGTAACTATTTACCTCACTCTTCAGGCGGATGACTATCAATAATATTGATGTTATAGTCAGTATTATTCAATGTCCTGTCTCTCAGACGCTTAGCCCATTTCTGACCAAAATTATTTAAAATATAGCGTATTTATTTTAAAATCAATTCTAGATAGATAAGCGAAATAGATATATTTTCTGTTGATTGTTGCATGTTAGGTCTTGCCTGTGCTTAAGCGATGTGCCGGGGGCAGAAGTGCTAGACATTTCAAAGTAATTCATGGTCGTATGGCGTATTTGTATTATATTTAGTGCTGCACTACAGTCATCACAAATAATAGTTAAAAAATGCCGGCGTTATTTATGCTCACCAAAGCTGGTGGTAATATTATATATAGTAAATGTCTGTAAATGAAAGTCGAACCTGGGGTAACGCTATCTCTGTCACACTTGCATGGTGCTACGATGCGTACCTACTTCTTTCTTTTTGCATAAATGTCTTAATATTCTGACTTTTTCCATTTTTGCCTCCTAGCACATCGCTACAGTCGTTGTTATTTTTTTTGGTTCATATTATCTTTATTTACTATTAATTTGACTTGGATGAATTTATTTATTGTACACATGAAATCTGTTGTGAACAATGACTAGAACGGCTATGAATTGCTTGTAGTTAGAGTAGAATAAATCCTATCGAAGATAGTGACCAACCAACTGTGTATCACCTACTATCAATTATGATTTTTATAAATTTTAAATATTACATGCAAATAATAAGGTATTTAGTACCTATGCGGTAGTCCGTGGTGTATCACATCCTCTCTCTCTCTCTCTCACTCTCTCTAAGAGGAAAACGACCTCATCCACACAAAAAACCTGGACTTAAAAAAAGTATTTCTAGATATTCAAATCTGTTCTTCAACTTTTCAACTTATTTTGCCTGTGTACAGCATCAAATAACTAGCAGCCCAAGAAGCCAAATATATCGTAAAATATCTTTATTACTATTGGGGTAAGAATGTGTTACGATATATTGGGTCACTTTGGTTGCTACACTTTGTTGTTGTTTGATGCTGAATGTATTGTACTTTACTCACGCGGGCTGCCTTGTGCTTCGTAGAAAGAACGTTTGAACTGTCATATTGATAGGTAGGTTTTATACAGACGTGTTAATAGTAAATTTCTAGATGCGTATTCAAGTCCGGCTCCGGACGTCACTCACTATGAGACATTTGAAATAACGCTGTGACTCCTTGACCCTTAAGCCTGCCTTGAATGATCGATTCAGTTCTAAACGGGCAACGAGAAATTAAATTAATTCTTTATTAAATTAATTCGCATTTACTGTTCGTCGTTGAAGTTAGTTTAGAAAGCTCGTATTTGTGCAGGATCCTTTGAGGTTTGCATTTCGCCATTCGCTTTGAATCAGGAATAACACTTAAACGTATTTGTGTCTCTACTTAACAGAATATATTGTGATAACAATTCGATTATTCAACATTTGTTGACAGATGCATTTTTTAAAACAACAATACCAAATAGAATACTACTTCTACCATATTGTTGGGCAATATACTACATTTAAAATTTTAGAACTGAATCACTAAATCACTAGTGCCACGTCTAGTTTCATTTCGTGTTATATGACTTAGATTGGGGCGTTGCAATATCGTTGTGAATTCTTGAAGTTAGAGTCGACAAGCAGTGTCAGAATGTAGGCCATTACACGCCTAGCAATTTGTCACACTTGCCATAGTTGGAATGAGACAGCAATACAGACCATTCATTCTAACTACAGCAACTGCTTGTTTCGGGAGTATTGGCCTTACTTATAGACGTCACAAACACGTAACATACATGGCGTGTTTGTCAATTTTGAGCGCTCACTGTTTCAGTCATGATTGGGTGTTCAAACCAGAGTTAGAAAATATACATAGATACATTTTTCGTTTTAGCTGTAGGTGGAAATATTATTGTGGGAAAGTCACATGTACTGAACTTTCATTGCGCTACTTATAGATTTTTGAACGAAACAAATCGTTTGATAATGTGGTCGATGTGTTCCAATACGGTCAAAAGTTGAACATATCCACTTTTATCGGCATATTAGGACGGTATGTTAAAAACCGGGTTTAATCTTGCTTTCGCGGAAATAACAATGGCAGTTATATCAAAATTCTTGTGAACATGATAGGTAATTAATGTTTTACGTGCGATACATTTGACATCATTTACACGTTATCAAACCAATAAGTTGACTTGAATTATTTCGATAAATCGAAAGATTGTTGGCCTACGACTACCGATATACGATTGTATATCAGCTTTAAAGTTCCATGGCTGTGAGTTGGAATAGTGTTTAGGCAACGCTCCAATCGCCAAGATGCCGGCTTTAGTGCCCAAATTTGTTTTAGCTCAAATAATCGTTCCTTCCGTCCAATCATATTGAATTTTTCATATAGATTAAGCTTCCCACTTGCGCATTTTTTATTTCCGCTTTCCGATCTTTTTTTATTCAACTTCTGTATAATAAACGCTATAGAATATAGTTAAATAACTTATCATAAAATATATTCAGAATTTCTATTGACCAACGCTTAAAACAGCATATCTTTGTAAGAATATTGTGTGATATAACCTAAATGTAATTATAAAGAAATATTGTCCTTTTAGTCCTTAAATATAACGTGAATTATTCTAAAATACCAAAACTATGCAGTACTTAAAAGCCCGGCTTGTGGCTTATACATAATATAAGTTAAGAAATGTTTCTGTAATGTTGTCAGTAATACGTCCTTCCGTCTGTTAAATGGGTTTGTGCTGTTGACCCATTTATATGTATCCATTTTTGTTGAAAAACGGCACTAGAATCCAGTGTTTGTACTATGCTTCCCACGTGACGTCACAACACTGTATATCCTTAAAATGTGTTGTGTTGTCACATTTTTAAGTATTTCTCATTTTTGTAACAAAGAGGCAACGTTTTCTATGACTAAAGCATGGTACTATGGTCATAATACTGTAACCTAAGAGCGCTAGATAATGTAGTTAGATAATGCATGGGTGATTATAGCGGTTGTTGGTTATTCTTTATTAGTCAGTTTAAGAGCTTTAGCACACTTAGGTTTTACGTTTTACCTACGATTTGAATTCATCGCTAGCTAGTTAAACGTATATATGGCGTGCCCTGTGGCATCGCTTTTTTGTCGGCGGGAATGAACTAATCTCAATGTGCTTTGCGTGCAAAAATGTCGGCATTTTCGTACCTGGATATTTATTCTAAAAAAAACCGCAGTTGGATTTCCAATCGAATAATGAGCTCGCAAATATAAAAATTTACATTTAAAATGACATAATCAAGACTTTCACTGATTTACAATAAGGATCCCAACCGCTTGAAAGTTTAGAATTGCTATCCAGGTTAATGTATCCTTAGAGTATCAATCCTAAATCCTGAATGTACAAATATATGTCACACTATCGTTCAGCTAGGTTTGTGTTAGATTAGGCTTATAGCAAGGCTGCAAAGGCTTTTAAAGTGACGATCTATAAAGGTGTTACAGTATTTTTGAATCGATCTTCTATTCCATTCGGCATGCCAATCTACGCCACAAAATACCACGTTAAATTTATATTCTAGCAATTTTGTCGTGTTAGAGGAAAACGGGCTTTAGTGCGGAAGACGCTTATTTTTTTATTAGGAGGCAAACGAGCAGACGAATCACCCTATGCACAATTCGTGATGGGTCTTGGTTTTGGAACACTTCAGTAGATTGTGATATAACTTTGTCAAAATGTAGTTGTCACATTGACACGACCATCATAAATTGTGCAAGTCTTAGTGTTGCTCCAATACGTATTCGACGCGTCGTGACATAGGGGCCCAGTCATATTAATGTCACTCTTCTCCGATAACGACGCAACGAAAAACGACGGTGGTTCCTACCAAGAATGCTTACTTATATTTGGGATGAAGGAAATCTAAATATAACATTGGTATGTGGGTATAGAATTAACTTCAGATCGAATTGCTGAAGGTGATCATGATTCAAAAATTCTGTATGTATACCTCCTAACTATGGTTCAGTGTTACCTCCTCCAAACCAATGCTTCATTGAGTCTCAGCGGAGGCGCATTATGCGAATGTGGATCAATATTAGAGCTTTATGGAATTTGATAATAATCTATGGATGAATATTTATAAAATTTAAACTCTGTAGAAAGCATTACTCACTGTTTAGACAATTGTTCCTGCAATGTGTAACGCAATTTTTTTAATCATTTTAAATGAATGCTAGTTGTGTACTAGACTATTATAGTTTAGACGTAGTGGAATGAGAAAAGTGTGCCGTTTCCATTTATAGCGGTGTTAACACATTCAAATTTATAATTGATGTGCACAAATATTTTAACCGTGTTTTTTAGATGTCAATCAACATTGGAATTAAACACACTTGTGCATTGTGTACATAATTACTATGTATTACTAGTACCGACTTGCGATATACATGACCGCTTCGAGCTAGTCTAATAATTACTTGTAGGTTGTTTTTAAATGTGGCGGTACACTTTTTTATACACTATGGTTTAGGTGAATGGTCCTAAAGCTTATAGTTCGATAGATTCGTTCATGTTTTGTATGGCCGACGGCCTTAGAACAATTTGATATAAATAGTAATCGGTGTCCTTGCGGTAAGGTAAGGGTCTTATGAGCAGGCAAACGCATCGTGCACAAATACTCTATTCTAATAAAGTTTAATCACTGTTTTTTGATACTAAGGAAGTAGGGAGGTAAGGATATCGGGATGTTTTTATATTAGTTGCAAAATGTTAGTGGTTATGGCGGAATGAGTGGACAATAACAATAATATAGCGGCGGGCCCGTGCCTCCAGTGAGGTATTCACATTTCCTTTTCAGATAACCTCGAATTTTTTATACCTACTAATCTGATTATGAATGTTTGGACGGTGTATAATTGCTTGCTTTTTTATTTTTTGAATAGTGTGGATGCGCATTTCGTAGCCTGAAATGTACCCAGGTACCTAAGTAATTGGTTCAAGAAATACCTGGTTACTTACATAATTTTAATATTAGGCCTAACAATCTGTGTGTAATCCTGAGTATTGTGGTAGCACACGTACTATTTATTATGTTTTTCGTCAATTGTACGCCGTCCGCGGAGGCGCGCTGTCCACCATCTTTACTCCTAGTTTGTTAAGTTCGTCGTCGCCTGTGGTTTCCACTTCCGACCACGAGTCGCACGTTTTTTTCTATTGGATTTAATATATTTTGAGCCATTGTTTATGCGTGCATAGTCTACTAATATTTTTGCTACTCGATAGTTCGCGTACAGTGAGTTCTGTCCAATTTTTAGGAATGGCATCATGAATTTTTATACGTGAGGACCAAATCTGGTTTTTGTATTTAATTGTGAGTAAATAAATGGGTAATACAGGATTCATTTTGCCAGTTCCTCTTAAAAGTAAGTGAGAATTTCTAAAATATTTTTATAGGTGTAAGTGTTGGTGAATTATTTTTAACATAGTACTGGTTAAGTACCTACACATTGCGATCAGAACGAATGCCCATTTTGTTTCCATCTCTGTTCAGAGATGCTGTTCGTCGTGGGGCGTACCGTGTGGTCTTTTCGCCCATGGTGCTTTGAGAATCGGAAGCAACCTATAAAATTGTACTTAGAAATAAAAGGCACTTTAAAGTCTTGTGAATTACAATTTAAATAGTGAAATCATAATCACTGTTGTGGCGTAATTGTGTAACTTAAATATGTACCCATTACAGTGTGTCTTTCAAATTACCATGGTTGAAAAGTCACCGCTTATTCCCCTACGACGTAACCGTGCATCGCAGTAGTGCGTAATGGTTAGTTTTAATTGTGGTGCTATACTACAGTGGTCGACGCCAATAATGTATTTCTATGATTATCTCTTTTTAAGTTTTAAGTGATGTAAACGACAGTGTTAAAACATTACGATGCAACTGCTGTGAAAAACTATGTACCTATATCGGAGTAGCCTGTACGTACATTGGTCTAAATTGACACGACATAAGTGCATTGGGATACAAATGTTCCCTTATCTCCACCACTTATCACATATCGTACTAAGCATATTATTTCAATTGTAATAAATTAAAACAAATAATAAACCTACTCTCGTGAAAAATATTTATTGTTTTGTGATTATGACTTTCTGATTATGCGCTGTATGCGCTGAATCTTCGAGGTGTTATAGGGAAGGTGCAATATTTTAATTTGAAAGAATCGCATATACCACGAAAGTATAAAAAATTAAAATACTATATTATAGTCAAACATTCCTGTTACAAACTGTCAATTTAAATTTTCGCGCCTAAACGGATCTATAGTTCATGTGACGTCACTCATGTGTGTCACTCGCCGTATGTTTGTCCGTGGTTCGTCCCTAGATGTCATAGAGTTGCCTAAGATTTGACTTTTGATAGAAGTGACGTCACCAGCAAGACTATCATGAGACGGCGCGCGAGCTCACGATTTTTCTCGCACTATACCTCTCTTTCTAAGTTTTCTAATAAGAGAGTGAGGGATAGTGCGAGAAAAATCGAGAGAGATCGCGCGCCGTCTTGTGATAGCCGTGCTGATTGTTGGATTAAAACAGGTTCCGTTTCACATTATTTGTAATCGTAATTATTGTTTGAAATTAGTATAAACTAAAGTAAAAACATTTCAGTAGCTGGGGAGTTTAAAAAAAATGGCAGATTAAGGTTAACTAAAGTAATGCTTAAGTCACATCTAACCTGACAGTTTTGTTACTAAATGTATGCAATTGACATTGACTGTCGGTCGTAACGATCCGTTTAAGGGCCATAAAATAATGAATATGCCTAGCTATTATTTTATGGTTTTTTTTTCAATATTTTGGTACATAGCGCTGCATCTTCCCTATAGTTGGTTTATTAAATTTCTATAAATGGTCAAAAGGGGTGGAAGCGATTTTGTAAAGGCTTATTTCCAAGTGGTGAAACATGTAGCGGACCTATTTCTCAGTGATATTTCTTCAGTTTGTTAATTGAAAGATTTGTTTGACATTATATAACTAAATATTGTTGGTATGGAACAATAGTGACATTGTTGGGCAGAATTTAATTAGGTTGTTTTCTTAAATGATTAAATTTAACATTGTTAACTGTAAGAAGGGGATTAATTTCACTTTAGGTAATACAAAACGTAACTTAACCAAACTCCATCCATGAACCAAAATTGAATAATATCGTTTTAATGTTGCAAAAAATATATACTGGTTTAAATTGTATTCAAATATAAATTTTAATTCACTGTGTTTCAAAGTGAAATTGATTCTTAAAGCTCCGGCGCTTAGCTGTTTTCATGTTTGACTATACATATTGCAAACTACTCGACTGTGCGGCAGTGACGTGTTTACCATATATTAAACGTTACTTGTATTTCGATAAAATTACAAGTATGTCGAGTTAGCTAGTTACATTGTTATCCGACGTAAGATCCCCTACTAACCGCCGCAGCGTTCTCTTCTAGTTAAACATAATTATTTGAATTTCATCGCATTTTCCGTTCACTGCCACGCTGATGAGTCGATCTAATATCTTAAGTGTATATACACATACAGCCTTCTACACAGGGTGTGTGTATATACATTTACGATAAACAGATTTAACAGCCCTGTTCAATGCCCATTATTTCTTAACTATAACAGCTTACTGAGTTTTATCATTGTTTCTTGTTATTATTTTATTTGTTGTTTTTAGCAAGGCTTTGTAGGCAAGCAGTGTATGTAATAAAATTATAGTGAACAACTAAATGAAAATCGCTAGTCCTATCTCATGTAAACGTTTTATCTGTCCGGTAGCAGATTTACTTAGATGTTTTTAAGATACTTAAAAATAATACAAAATATACTGTCTGTGGTGAATATCGAATTTTACGAGCTTATTAAATCTTAATTCAGTATCGGTATCGCGGGTGTATCAGGTATGATGTGTATTGATGGCGCACGTCTCGTATTCTAAATATTCCAATCAAATAACGTTTAACAGTAAAAATATATAAGACATGTAACTCGCATATAATGACGGCGAGTTTAAATTAGAATGAATTGAGTTTGACTTACTTATAAGTTTTTACTTATTAAACTTAATACTCATAGTCATTTCATTAAACGACCAACCCAAAGAATTAACTGCTCTGCTGAGGCGATCGGTTTTAATATTTTGTATTTTTATAGCCACTCCTCACAGGATTTTACTTAGTTCATCAAATAGCTAACTACTTTAGTGGAGTAGATATGTAGAAGTGCGCTATCGAACGAAGTTTTTGAAAAAAAAATGTTAACGAACCTAAATTAGTTTTCATAAGATGCCAAGTTAGCTGTCGCATTGGACCAAGGGATATTGTAATTTAAGTATAGCTCACTTCACTTTGCTGATTACATAGCATTTTACATAGAATGGTTAAATATGAAATTATTTTATCAACCTGTCTGCGTGTTAGATCCAAGTATCTTTGTGATTAATGTTTTAGATATACGCGGTTTGGCGAAGACAGACTGATTTAGGGCAGTTTCGGCGATGTATTGCAACGGTGGCTGCTCGGCAGTATTATATAGGGCGGGTGGCAGTGTGCTTATATTATTTTAAATGTTGTTTTTTGTACCAAGGGGACGCGGCACTATTGTAGCTAATGGAGCAAGATATATATTTTTCCTAACTGTTCTTTGTGGGAAGTTTCATCTCCGTGTTCGTTGTATGTCACTTTTAACAAAAAACCAGTCACATTGCATCCCTTTGCTACAATGATACCGCATCACCGCAAGTATATGTTTGGTGAGCAAAGAAATGAATCATTCTTAGCTTGAATAATAGGTGATATAAAATGTATGTAGACGTTTACAATAGTCTATTAGATAATTTGCGGTACTTTGTCTAGAATCAATTATATTCGACGTTCGAAAATTGTTACAATAAGGTATGATTCCGGAGGCGCTCTTAGACGCCGGTGGTTTTATTCAGCCGCCTGTGGTATCGTACCTTTAGAAGATTTTATGCATGTATAAATGAACAGATCGTCTAAATTTCAGATGTTATGTTAGTAATTTAATATGAATAGTATTGACCAAGCAAGCAATATAATGAAATGATTAAGGTTGAAACCTTTTATGACGTTTTTTCCGGTTCGGGTGTAAATTGTTTGTTTATATTTATTTTAGTGCCATTTTTTTATGAAATTGTAAAGTTATACAAATGATTCGAAATGAAATTTGACCAAGCACACGCCACCCCCAAACATTGTAGCGAATACAATATCCATTTAGGCGTATCGATGTTGAGTCTAGTTCACAAGTTTATAAAGATAGTTCTACTACGCCAATTGTCTTGTTCAAATGTTGTGAAACTAAGTGTTAAATGTTGTCTGGACCGGTTAGGTACCGCTCGTCTGGATAATCAGTAGTTCATGCTAGATGCAGAATTTTTTTCTTACTAATATTTTGTTACTGTTTTGGCACTGTATTAATTACCTTCTGACAAAAAATATATAATTAATAAAATGTTTTGTGAAGTTTTATTTTTGTGTTAATCCTCATCTTATTTAACGATTTTTTCGAATTAACAAACCTACCTCCCACCCACGTGGATGAAATGAAGGATATTATTGTTATACTTACTACTTATACTTTTATGGATAGGGTGGGTGCGTACGTTTGCTTTTCGAATGTTGGACCCTTGGTTTGATCGTATAACGATTACCTCTCACAAACCCCCGACGTAGAAAGAGGGGGTTTATACGTTTGACGTGTCTGTGTGTGGCATCGTAGCTCCTAAACGGTCAACAAAATCGGTTAAACCAGTTTTGAAATAAAAATGTCGAGGGTTTTTCAACAATTTTAAGTTAATTATTTCGTCTTAAAAATATTTAAATGTCTTCAAATCAATAAAACCATGTTTAACATAAGAATATAATTTACATATACATTCTAAAACTATTTACATAGGTACATCACAATCAGCAAAATACAAGATTTTTAAGTCGTACTAATAAATCCTTGATTTATGTTAGGTTACATTCCTTGTCTTAGAGTATTTATTACCACACCATATGGTTCATTTTGTAAGAATCGGTTCTACGACGATCCCCTGGGCCCTGGTGTGATATAACCCACAGGTTATACACATATTCTAATTGCCGCCTCTTGTAACAAAACGACGGCACAAAATGGGGTTAATGGACGACCCAATAATCCGCGTTCACGTATCTTTCTCTCTGTCTTTATGGATGGGTTAAAAGAGAAGAGATATAGTGGACGTGTTACTGAGCCGTACATAAACTGGGCCCACAAAATGTACTGCCCGGTCGAGTTAACTCGGCACCTGGCGTTCTTTGAAATGCACGAGCGGGTATACATTTGATTACTGTATCAACAGATTATATTTAAGAGCTACGGTAGCCTAGTGGTTCAGGCATGCGGCTATCAAGCGGCGGTCGTGGGTTCGAATCCCGGCTCGTATACCAATGAGTTTCTCGGAACTTATGTAAGGAATATTTACCGTTAGCTTTTAGGTGAAGGAAAACATCGCGAGGAAATCGGCTTAATGCCAATAAGGTCTAGTTTTCTTTCTGGGTTGGAAGGTCAGATGGCAGTCGCTTTTGTAACTACTACTAGTGCCTATGCCAAACCTTGGAATTAGATGTCAAAGCGGACCCCGGGCTCCTTTAGGGGCACTACCGGGAATAACGCTAGAAGGATGATGATCAACAGATTATATTTGAGTCTGTTGCAGAATTCTTTGAAGGGTCTAAATAAGTCGACCATAAAGAAAAAGTTGAACTAATACCGTACCTATTTCGTCGCAAGATATATCTAACAGTCAATCGCAGCACGTCTATCATGGGACGGCCGCGACGTACCCTCGATTTTTCTCGCACTATACTTCTTGTTAGTGTTCTAATAAGAGAGACGGATAGTGCGAGAAAAATCGAGAGAGCTCGCGCGCTTGTGATAGCCGTGCTGGCGGTATCATATCGTATTTGGGTACACTGTGATTGAATTCCAGTGTCATTTAAGGGGCTCCACGCGCTTTTTGGCTAGTTATCTACAGACATATCTAACAAGAGATTTTTAGTTTTGACTCATTTTCACAAAAGTTACGGCCAAAAAACTGGTTTATTAGCCTGAAACGGCCAAAGTTTGGTGCTATATATCCCGAAAACTGTGAGTTTTGAAGTAAATATGTAATACTATTTCCGTAAACCTCGTACTTGTTATTACGATAAGCCATAAAAAACACGAAAAAACCGACAGTTACAGATCGAAGGTCATTGGGAGCTAGGTGCCCCTTAAATAGCGTTATTATTGGCTACTTTCTCCAAACGGACTCAACTGTACTGCAAGACGACCTTCCCCAGCTTGCCCTTGGGCACATCCACGATCGGCAGCGTTTCCGTGACGATCCCGGTCGCGACGGTGACGTTGTTCTCGCGCACAGTGAACGGCTGCCCCTGAGTCATCACCATGTTCTCCAGCAGGGTGAGGTACACCTCGCCGTGGTCGCCTGGCATCATCATGTGGAGCTCGGGGTCTGGAGATGAGACGATACGGTACAGCCACAGCCACAGATTTATAGCTTTTAAAAGGTTAACCAAATCAGATAAACAATCATATAACTGAATATCAGACTTTATTGTTTCTTAATCTAGTCAGAACGGCATTTCAAAGCACGCGATAATTTCCAATGCACCGCCTTAAGACGCTGTCAACACCAAAATGCCCTTGAGGATTTGGGATAGCGTGCACACTTTCTATTTGTATCGGAGTAAACGAGAGCGAGTGTTACTGGTCGGCCCGGTTTTAATACTAAAAAAAAGAAATAGAAAAAAGGGTGGATTATTTGTGAAATAGTATGTCTCGTTAGCAGTTTAGGTATGAATATGTTGACTTCATGTTGAAATAGTATGTCTCGTTAGCAGTTTAGGTATGAATATGTTGACTTCATGTTTTTAATTGCAGACCCATACGTCAAAAATTAAAAAAAAACAGAGACCCGTTTAATGATAATTTTAAGACCAATCTTTGCAATTACTTTCTATCGAGCCGATTTCGTCCAATTAAGTATCTAGTCCGTCCACGGTCTTTGAAATATGGTGAATATTAACTTTTTTTATGATGTGCTAGAACAAATAGTTTTTTTAAAGAACTGCTTAAATAACGTCAATTTCAAGAACATTAGGTTTTGTCAGCTTCTTAGCCTATTGACCGTCAGCTGACGAAGTGACTCGCCGTGCCACGGACGCCACCGACGTCAAAAGATGACCGTCCAAAAACCACTTGTAGAACTCTTTTATAATGTTTGGTATTTAAGGTAAACGTCCACTGTTTCGCCAGGTTAAGCCTCTTGTGAATTCGTATTTTTTAAAGACAATACTGAACATGATATCGCTTTTAATGTTTTTGTGTGATGAACATTGATATCTTGGCTATTATTTAATGCAAGAATTGTATAGTTTTAGTTTCAATAACAATTTTTATCATTTATTTGTAGACCTCGAATTTGAACCCCATTTCGTTATAAAATTTGGCTCTGCTCCTAAGTTTGTGAGTTCTTGGCCCCTGTTTCGGCATAAAGTTTTCAAGTGCCAGGTGGTAAGAGAAACGTTTTGTTTGTGAACCCTCATTTGTTATTTGATATTGAACAAGATTGAACAAGAAAGTTTGTCATATTGTTTCGAAAGTGCGTGGCAACCTTTTTGACGTGACATGTATCTGTAAACGCTATTCTGTTTAATAAGGTATAAAGATACCTTTCACTTCCTTAAAAAAACTTTTAAGAATAAAGAAAGTCCCGGGATTAGCAAGTCCCGGGATATCAAATGTTAAAGATAATAAAAACGTCTTCAATAATTTTCGACAATATTCCATATCATATCCACCTACCATCTAAGTCTATGGAATTTGCTTACTATGTAAACAAACCGTCATACTGAAATTGACATTAAATGATAATTTGAATACATTGTTTGTTTACATAGCAAATTCGATAAAATGACAGTTTATTTACATTTATGAATTGATTATCTACGATCGATTAGGTCACCTTAGATTAAAATCTAGACAATGTTGTAAGGGACACATTTTTGAAACAGCAATCCCATACTTTTTAATAGGGTACAAAGTAAACTTTCATTTAATAAAAATAATCCCTTAAAAAATAAGGTTCCCGGGATTTAGGTACCCAGGCAACACTATTTCATTACATCAATGTAAATTTTACCTCTTCAAGAAGAATATCAATTAACAGACCACACCATACCTTATCTCCTACTAAGATTGATCTGTGTATTTGCCTACCACTATAGATATCTCTGCCACGAAATTGGGGAAAAGTATTAAAAGTAGTAGTCCCTTGATTCGTGTTACTAGTTCTTGGATATTCCCGCAATCAATAATGTAAATCACCTTTAAATTACATTCAATAACCATTAACTATCCTATATGTACTAAATAAACATAAAAATACATTGCAGAAATCGAGCAATAAATAAAATTATGCGGCAAGTAAATATGCCACCTTAACATTGAAAATTTAGGCCACGTTCCCTCTCGTTTTACGAGAATTCAAGTGAATAAAACATATACCGAATTTAGCTCAATGAAAACGTCATTAAATACAATATCTGTTTTTTAAATCAACATTTACAATTTCTTAAGTATTATTTAAATACAAAAGATATAAGGATGTACTTATATAGAAAGTCCTTGATTCGGTAGTAACACGAAATAGGAGCCAGAAGAAAAATATAATGATGTTCGTGAGTCCATTTATTGCAATTTTAAGGAACACCTATACCAAAATATACATTTATTTCTTATTAAATCCATTGTTAAGAAACTCGACAAATCACTGTTAAAAGATTTTTGCAAATAAATAAATAAATAAATATTTGCGGACAATCTTACACAAATCGACCTAGCCCCAAACTAAGCAAAGCTTGTACTATGGGTGCTAGACGACGATAAACATACTTATATAGATAAATACATGCTTAAATAGATAGAAAACATCCATGACTGAGGAACAAATATTCGTGCTCATCACACAAATAAATGCCCTTACCGGGATTCGAACCCAGGACCTCCAGCTTGGTAGGCAGGGTCACTACCAACTAGGCTAAAGCGGTCGTCATGGACTTCCCTTTCTCTTTTAATTACCTTAAGAAGTCGGAGCGAGCACCTTACGTCAACAAGCAGTTCGCGCACACCGCAAAGCTGTTTTCGACCGACTCAAAGTTTCGAGCGTTGCGTTGCTAGAGTCTGGCTAACGAAACGTGAGACTGAATATTACCGCGAAATTTAAAAATATGGCTAAGGTATCCTTGAATGAACAAAGATTTGACAGTTTCAATGCTTTCCCATTCATTATTAGAAAATATTAATTGTACTAGTTGATGCAAAACTATTCAAACTGTTTAATCCTTGATACCAAAGTGATATTTTTTTAAATTTCGCGGTAATTTTCAGTCTCACGTTTCGTTAGCCAGACTCTGTTAGTTTAGTAGTTAAAATTTTAGAAATTTGAGTTTTTGGAAAGCTTTAATCATAGATTTTTTACAAATGTGTAAAAAAACTATATAAAGTGGCGCAGGGCGGGACACATTGCTAGAATGACGGACTCCCGTTGGACACATAGACTGACAACATGGAAAGGACCGCCAGGCACTAGAAACAGAGGTAGGCCTAATGTGCGCTGGTCAGATGACATTGTACGAATAGCTGGAGAACAATGGATGCATAAAGCGAACAACAGGGACACTTGGAAGTCACTAGAGGAGGCCTTCACCTTCGGCTAGCGAGGGGTTCTTACTAGCTTGGCAAAGTTATAGTTTTTTTTTTGTTTTATTATCATACGGTTATATTTTTTTTAAATTAGCATTACTTAAAAAACAAAACTTATAAGTGTAATTTTGTAAGAAATATAAGGCTTTTTTATTTTTTTATTTATTTATATAACCGTCAGAAACAAAACTAACGAAATGACGTACTAGCACGAACTTATGGCCCGTTACCTTATCTTTATTTTACGGCACTGGCGTCAGGGGCACGAATGTCACGAATCGTGACGAATAATCGTGACTCACGATTATTCGAAGACATGAATGGCCGTCTTTGGCGGTGAAAAGGTTAAACCAGTTAAATAAACATATCCACGTCTGATGCGGATGCGACGCACGCACAAAAACGTGTCGCAACCATAAACTTAACCCGTCGGACGCGCTAGTAACACACGTGTATTACTAACGGACAATAGTAAAGGGCTTATGACACTTACCTGAATTTAGCATGCTAATTAGGGAGCGGAGTTGAGTCATAAGCCCTTTACACATTGTTCTACAGACGACGCGCGTTCGTCGGGTTAAGTGCAAGTCGGGGTAGTAGTAAAATCAGCCCGCATACCGCACATGAGTGCGTGGAACGGTTTGGAATGGAGCGCAGGTGTAAAAAGGTCTTAAGAGTCTAGTTGAGATACTGCGTTAGCTAATACATTTACTGTGGTACAGTCAGCAACATATAGTTACTAGCAGCCAAAGTAGTCGCGATATATTTAGCTACCCTGGCTGCTACTAACAATATGATGCTGACCGTACAGCACACATTCGAGAATTGAGATTATTGAAGTTGACCTAATTGAATCAAAGTAATCCGTTCAAAAAAGCAACTCTACCTTCCAAGGTAAAAGATTAAAACTCCTATGACATAAGTAGCACTGATTTCGTGCGAGAGCAAAGCAAAGGCAAATACCTATTAGTCGTAGGATTTTTGGCGTTGGCGTTCTTTGGCTCAAATAAATAATGCTACCTAATTACTTGTACACAGAATGAAAAGAACAACAGCGGTCATATGCGATTGCGATTTTACAGCTTAAGTCTGAAGTGAAGGTTCAATTTGAAACAGTTCAAATCAGCGAACGAAAAAACCATCGAATGCGAGCTTCCTTATCTTACCTTACCTTAAAACTACCCTAACACGTGCCTAAAACCCGGTATGCACATGTTCGAACTTAACTGCTGCCTGGCATCGTTTTGACACCCCGCCCCCATCTCGCATACATGCATGGCACCCATTCCATGGGCCGATTTTGCGGCGCTATGGTTTTTTCGTTCGCTGGTTCAAACGGAGATGACACTTTTCTACATGTATGTATTGATAACCATTCTGCTAATGAATGTTTACATATTCCAACTAGAACTGCGTGATGTATTGTTGCACACACGTCGAATGAAGGTTATATTATTCAATATTATATAGATATTCGCGACAAGCAAATATAAATCTGGTCATTTACGAAGGTGGGCACAACCCTTGGCTCCGCGTACTGATAAAATTGTTCACCGGAGCAGTGCTACCTAACTGCACCGTGGGAACTAAGATATATACCTACACTTTGGAAACCGAGGTCGGTTCATTCAGCCAGTTGGTTGGCACACGCGCTCACGGCCGGGCGCTGCTTATGCGCACAGTTAAAAAAAAACACAGTTACAAATTCACACAACACAACAAAACACACACAAAATTCGGTTCACTGCAGCGTTGTGGGGTGTGACAACAGTAAAACAAATAGACATTTATCCTTTTTTCTCTGCCGACTGACGATGACAGATTAGTAACTTACCTGCTTATTTACTTTATATGTATAGTTACCTAAGTACTAATTAAGTACGGATAATTGAATCTTTAATACCTATTTCAAATACGTAATTAATTTGTAGACAAGTTTACTCCGCCACTGCCATGATGTCCAAATTATTTAGTTGTTTTCGTAGATTTAATGTTTATGTTTATCCCTGTATAACAGCAATTGGTATAATAGTTTACTTAGTAAGATTCGCACTGCAGCTTAAGAAAGGGCGTATACATCGTCGTTGCTATAGGGACTTATGACTTTTTGGAAGGGCTGGAATTCACTCGCGAGGATGAAACACGTAATCAGAATATTTTAACACAATACATTAAAACGAATTATGCCTAGTGTCTACTTTCATGTTTGTAATGCTACTTGTAAACTATTACGTTATTCATATACTTACGCTATAAATAACGAAGATAGAAGGTTAGGTAGGTACCTAACAAACTTTATTTCGTACTGTCGTCCGGATATATTTAAATTAAGTTACTTACCTACACAAAAGGTTTCGTTTTGTAATATGTGGTGGTACCTACATTCAAACTGTCGTATGTCTTAACCATAGACAGGGTGAGCGATAGGTATTTAACATGCTGCGTTGTTATGCTTGTATGCATGTAGGTATGTAAATAACTATGCAGTTCAGATACAGGCAGTATCTCGAGAAACCCCGGATATTTATATATACCTATTTACTTTTTAGGGTTCCGTACCCAAAGGGTAAAAATGGGACAATTGCTTCACCATACTGTACTTACACATTACTTATAATAGAAATTTGTTTTGTAAAATAATTTAAAAAGTAAACCGTTTTTTATTTCACTCAACTATTAATTACAAAATCATTTCTAAGCGGTGTCAACCCTAGCGTCGATTGGCCGGCGCATGCGGGCAACGACCCGCGCGTTCAAGGTCGCTCCATTGTTAAATTTCGTAGGCACTTAAAGCTGTAGGTATTGGCATTTTTATTCAGACTTGAGTATCTGTTCGTAGAACTATTATAAAATCTGTGACCGGAGTGGGACGCCCTTTAGTCCAGTCAATGAACTGACAACTACGGTATGGAAAAAATTACAATTTTGGAAATAGTTTATAATAGCTTATTTTTTCTGTGTGACGGATATATTATCAATTAAATAGTTACCCGGTGACAGAATCTGACAAAATGTCCGACATCAAAAACGTAATAAATCAAGCAGCTTCTGAAAAGTCAGAAAAAATATGAATAAATATTTTTGCTTTTATTCTGGTTCATTAAGAGTCCGCAGTAAGCTCGATTCTCCATACAAACGTAGTTACGCTCTCATTTTAAAACTACGTGTTGGATTGTAACGAAACTTTGCATGTTCAATGAAATGAGGTATATCTATGTCTGAAATTAGTTTACGTAGCTTCAGATACCATAATAAAAAAAATACAGCGAATTTAAGTTTTTCATACAAAACTAGTTTTTGCTGTATTTACTTTTATAAATTGGAACCATATAAACTAATTACAGACATAGATATACCTCATGTCATTGTATATGCAAAGTTTCGTCACAATCCAACACGTAGTTTTAAAATGAGAGCGTAACTACGCTTGTATGAGAAGGTGAAATTCGGCCGAGCTTACTGCGGCCTCTTAACATTTGCTGTATAATATTCAAGATAAATCATACAAAAAAGACAATGCATGCTTGATTGAATGGAAAGTTTGTCGGATTCTTTAATAAAGTATCTCAGAATAACATTAAAAAATAATGCCTCTGTTATCATAATGCCATACGACTAAATAAATAAATTAAAAAATATATATAAAATGAAATCAACAAAAAAAACGCTATTATAAATTAATGTTTTTCAAAACCGTATTTTTCCTGGAGTACTTACTTCTTGAATAAACATGAACGATATACCTACCGAGGTCAATCCTGCACGCAATATTCCACGTTCCACTGAATATTTGTTGCGAATATTTCGAGAACACAGGCTTCTTCCTGCCGCCTTCGCTCGCCGTCAGGAAGTAGATCTTAGCCTTGTAATGGTTGCTCTGCAGCAGACTTTTCGCTGCGCAAAGCAGCATCCCCGTCTCTACTGATTTTATTTTTACCCCGCGCAAAAGAACTCCTACATTGTCGCCGGCCAACGCCTGGAAGAGTTTGTAAAACTATGTTGATAGTTGTTTTTATACGGAATTTTTTAAAGAAAACCTCTTTGTCCATGTTTCAGCAACTCGTTAAGGGTTACAATGAGTCCAAAAAATAGTTGTTTTTATACGGAATTTTTTAAAGAAAACCTCTTTGTCCATGTTTCAGCAACTCGTTAAGGGTTACAATGAGTCCAAAAACTAAGAGTTTATCTTTTGTAGTATTAGACTTGCTATGCCACCTTCTGCTCCATCATCAGATCAGCTGGTGCCATAATATTGCCTTGTCACCGAACTTACATAAGTATGCCTAATCGGCAAGTGGTTGGACGATTTATAATAAAGGTCATTAAGTATTAATGCAATGATCGAATATTACCTCACCCACACTTTTCCTAAAAATCTGAATATCAGATATCGTCGTCCCAATTTTGTGACCAAACCCCAAGAGATCAGCTTCAGCATTTTTATTCATGACACCTCTTTTTATAGTGCCCACGACAACTGTCCCTCTGCCAGGGACCGTGAACGAGTTGTCTATGGGTAGGAGGAAGGGGGACTGCAGATCTCTCACAATTTTTGGTATGTATGTATCCATGGTGTCTATCAGTTTTCTTATTGACGGTGCACCTGAAAATATAATGAAAGCTAAAAGTGCAAAACTTTATAACAATAAACAAATGCAAAATTTAAAAATTATAAGAAGCAGGTGATGAAATAGCAGACTTCTTGGCCTGGTAAATAAGAGGCTCTCGGTTCGATTCCCGTAAATATATATTTCGTGCATTCACATTTCATCATCAAATAAAAAATCTTGAAGACTATGACTTTGACAATGCAATATATCAGTTTACATTGAAAAGGGATTATTCTTACCAAATTCTGACTCTTCTCCATTTAAAGCCTTGAGAGCAGATCCACAGATCATAGGTACTGTATCCCCATTATAGCCAAAATTACCAAGCAGCTCCCGCATCTCGATTTCCACTAATTCTAATAACTGTAACATGGAATATGTTTCTTTTTAATATTTAGTGATTCAAAGGATTTATTTTGTGTAACCCGTAGGACACATGATAACTGATAATATACACGATAGGTAAGACATAGAAATAACTTAGCAAATTAATAAAAAATATACAAAATTCATTACTGGTTATATACTCAAAGTTACCACCTACAATTAGTTACTTCTATCTAATGGTAGGGAAAGAGCATTAGCACAAATTAAATTTTGTACTTTTATTTCATGATTGAGCGTTTGTGGTAGTTCTGGTGCGTTTTTTGCGCCGCCCAACGCCTGAAGCCATAAGCATGTAAATTAACTAATAATGGGGGTAGTAAAAGTAGAATGATTCTGATTAGTTGAGTGTCTCAAGTCTAAATCAATGAACCAATTAGGTGAAATTTGGTATGGAGATAGTCTCAGTCCTGATGGCATAGAATACTTTTCATTTCGGAAATCATCCCCTAAGATGATTTCAACAGAAGTTTTAAGGGCAGTTAGTAATTTATGTTACTTGCCTCATTATCAACCAAGTCTGCTTTATTAATGTATACCAATATGTGCTTAATCCCAACTTGTTTTGCTAATAACAAATGTTCCTTTGTTTGTGGCATGGGCCCATCATTGGCTGCCACAACCAAGATGGCTGCGTCCATCTGAGAAGCTCCCGATATCATGTTACGGATGTAGTCTGCATGGCCCGGGCAGTCTGTGTGGGCATAGTGTCGTAGTTTGGAGCTGTATCCCACATGTGCTGCGTTTATTGTGATACCTGGAAAAGGAATAGGTGCTTACAATGTTATTATTAATCATATACATAATATATATCATAATTACACAAGATCCGATTTAGCTTGCCCTGTGATAAAAAAAAAAAATTGTGGAAAAGAGACCAAGCTAGATCGGTTTTTCGCCCCCCATACTCGTAAACCCCTGTATGTAGTATAGGATTTGTCTGGGCACACACATCACTATATAATAACTCACACTGCATGGCACAGGCATCCTCCTATAATAAAAACTACAAATTCAAATTAATGACTTACTCCATGAACTGTTTTTGAGTTTCTTTATGGGGTTTCCTGAAAAGTTCTTATAAACTTACTATTGAGCGAAGGTTTAAGACCATAACTTCATATTTCAAAACCTTAACCACTGGAATACCTTATATGACAAAATTTCCAAGCGTGTTTGTAATAATATTTTATTATTCACCAGTTCACTACCTACCTCTTGCCTTTTCCTCCGGTGCCCTATCGATTTCATCGTAAGAAACGAACTGAGCCAGTCCATCGTTAGCTAGCACCTTCGTTATAGCCGCGGTGAGTGTCGTCTTCCCATGGTCCACATGCCCTATAGTTCCCACATTGCAGTGCTTTTTCTCATCCACCTTAGTATCAACCTTTGCAGAAAAACTTCTACAGTGTCGGTGGTAAATGCCAATATATAATCTTCGTGGTGATATAACATTTTTATTAACGCAATATTGAGAAATTCTGCAGTATATAGAGCGTAGAATGAAGTTTCCGCTCATTTTTTGCTTACATAAAGTTGTTTACAAAATCGAATTGGATTAATTTCGACTTTCGAGGTTAGTGACAATGACAATGACATGACAGACATGACAGTTGACAACTATTTTTTTTTTTTTTTTTTTTTTAAATTCGCAGTTGACAACTAGTGTCTATTCAGTTTCGTTTAGAAATTTTGGCGATGTTTCATCTTTCATGATCATTTCTACGTCATACTTTGTAGTCCACGTAATGAACTGACAACTTGTATGGAAAAAAATTCAATTTTGGAAATAATTTATAATAGCTTATTTTTTCTGTGTAACGACAAAATTTCAGACATCAAAAAAAATGATAAATTAACTAGCTACAGAAAAGTCAGAAAAAATATTAATACTTTATTTTGGTTCATTTACATTTGCTCTTTAATATTCAAGATAAATCGTACAAAAAACGACAACGCATCCTTTATTTAATTCTACTTAATTACTTCCGGGTAGAAAGTTTGCCGGATGCTTGAATAAAGAATCTTATATAACATTTTATAATGACAATGATGAACAAAATAATGACATCAACAACAAAAAACGCTATTATAAATTAATGTTTTTCCAAACCGTATTTTGCCTGGAGTATTGGATACATAATCTAATGCTTATAAATAAAAAAGGCGAATTACCTAACGATAAAATAATATAAAGCCAACATCGTATATGCGAGATACTTCCCAAGTTACTCACGTGATGAGTGTTATGACTGTCTGATAACTGTGATAAGGATAATCCCACCAAAACATAAATGTGAACATAGGAGCCAAGTTCAATATTAAGAATATGTGTGATTGAGAACTTCGCCGACAAAAGAATTGAGATATAAATGGGTGCCAAGTTCAGTATAGATAGGTATAATATCCCTTCAGCTGTGGCGAAAAAACATGGCCGCTTACCCACGTCTGTGGCACCCTCTGAGGGGCGCTCCACTAACAAGGTTTGTGGAGTGAAGTGATTTGGTAAAATTAAATTTTCTTTAGTTTTTTACATAATCACAGCTTGGATTTGGATGAAACTCAATATTTATTAAATTATCTAACTGCAACGATATGTCATCGTTACATTAAAGTCGTATTAAGGCTATCTACCTGACCTCGTCACCACCTCACCGAAGTTTACGACGTATTTTGGTTATTTTAAATATAATGAATTAGTTTTTTGGGGTGTTAAATGGGCTTAATTTGAAGAAATTTGTGTTATACTTATTCGAAAAACATAAAATGGCAGGCTCGTGAGTATTTTTTTACACTAGACCATTTGAAATATTCTACCAAAATAATGCCTACACTCAGAAGTTGCTCGTGTAGGCTTCGATTTACATGCTTATATCTGAAGTGTTTTATACTGTATGTAATCAAATTCATGCCTGAACAATAAATATGGGTCATCAACTAGGTGTAACCGTAGCTTTTTTATTGTAAGTGCAGCAGGTTTTATCTGAGAGTAAAATGAAAAGAAGTATGTCTACTTTCATACAAAATAACCTCTTCCAAACGAGTGCAATTATCACAGCAACTATATGTTTTGAACCAAACAAATAAGGTTTCTTAAAATTCCCATTAAGTATACTTTTAGTTTAAACTATAATAATAACCATCAGTTAAACAAAAATCACATCAAAACATGATTTGAAAACGGTATAAATCAAGGTCATGATTAGTATAGAGTGCGGATCATAGTGACGTCACGAGGTATCATGTGGGCATCCCTCGGAGGGAAATTCCCGGTCGGTTAGGTCCCCCTCTGAGGGGTTTGTTGTGATCGTTACCAACTTCAATCGATTTATTTACTTTCGGGCCATTGATAACCCATTTAAGTTCATTTTAAACAAATGTATGATAACTAACGGTAATTGTAATAGCTAATAGTAATATTAATTTATTAGAAAAGCGCTAAAAAACGTGTTGCCAAATTTTGACCATTGAGTAGGTATGTCATGTTAGTCACGGTTTTATTACAGTTAACCCGTTGAAATAACACTTGTTTGTATGTAATTCTAAAGATTACTTACATGTCTACCAAAACTGTCCTTCTGGCACTACAATTCAGCACTAAACCCACTAATTTTCACTCACGAACACCGACCGTGTCAAACGTGCCGCTGACTATTTTAGACTAACGACTAAATTTATTTTTTCCTCCATTGGCCATTGAAGTTTTCGCTTGCTAGCTGTCTCACTAAATTGGCTATACGATTCAATGGATTAAAGCGAGATCGATACACGAATGGCGGTTTTATTTCTAAGAAAGTAAGCAAAGCCATTGCGCCTCTCCGAGGGGCGCTCCACCGACCTGCAGGTAAAAATATAAAGCCCACAGAGGGATGAACACAGCTGAAGGGATATAATAGGTATTAAATAAGATGTATTCTTAAGAACATACAATATCTTATTTTTTCCACTAAGTATTAAGAATAATTCATCTGGAAGTGGGTTAGGTTTTTGATCTATCGGTGAGCTAATATCTATCCAACTAAGTCAGTGATCAAAATGCCGATTTTTAGACGTTAATAACCGTTTTACTTGTTTATTTATTTATTTATTTATTTGCAAAAATGTACAAATCACTTACAGACTAGTCCAACACATGATATGTACAACAAAAATATATTAGGATTAAAACAAAAAAAACAATGCATCAATAAAACTTAGCCAAACCTATCTACACAGTCATACTCTGCGAATATTTATAAAATACATAATTGCCTGCTTGCGGCTTTTGTAAACTCAGTCAGAGTGCAATTAAACAAGTCGATTTTAGTGGAAAGGGGGTTTAATATGTGTATGGCCCGGACAATGGGCGCACCAGCGAGCAGGTTGGTGCGCGCCACGGGGCGCGCGAGCAAGCGCGGTGCACGCCGCCGCGGCCCGCTCGGCACCACTAGCGCCAGCGACTCTAACACCCCCGGGCTATTTAACATACCACGTAACACCTTGAACACATACGTAGCCAATGCTAAGTTCCTCCTAAATTCCAACTTGGTGTAACCGACCATACCTATGACAAAAAGCGTCGGGTACATCAGGGGATAGAATGGATATACCCCGTATTCTTTCAAATATAGATACCTGGTGAATTTGTTTTGTATCTTTTCGATCATCAGATTGTACTTCGCCTCGTGTGGATTCCATATGATCGCGCCCCACTCTAACCTGCTCCTGACAAGTGCGCTATAAAGGGCTTTTACTGTAGCGGCATTATAAAAGTTATTCGTTTGTCTTAATACAAAACCTAAATTCCGAAAAGCTTTTTTGCAGGTTTCAATAATTTGCTTTCGGAAGGACAAGTCAGGTTCAAAGTGCAGCCCCAGATCACGCACAGATGACGCCCGTGCGATTGGAAGTCCCCCCCAGAAGTTGTAAGCGTGGTGCAGCGTAGAATGCGCTCTACTGAACGAAATTACGCTAAGTACATTTAGCTACATTAAAATACAGCTTATTTATCCGACTCCAATTCACAACCCTGTCAAAGTCGCCTTGTAAATGCTTACAGTCGCTTACGTTGTTGACTTTCAGAAAGACCTTTACGTCATCTGCGAATAGTAGGCAGCTAGCATATTGATCACGTCCGGGAGATCGTTGATCATAATGGTGAAATTAAGTGGACCCAAATTACTTCCTTGACTGACTCCCGAAAGCGTCCGATAGCTTTCAGAAGTGTAACCTTTGAAATCGACATATTGCTTTCGGTTACTAAGGTAGTTTGCAAAAAAGTGTAGGAGTCTGGGTGTGAAACCGAGAGCGGCTAGTTTCGTTAGCAATATGTCGTTATCGACGGTATCGAACGCCTTCCTAAAGTCGAGGTAGGTGACATCAACCTGCCCACCGAGGCGGTCCACCTCGGGCGCCGCGTAGTTCATGAAGCACAGCTGATTGCTCTCCGTGCTCCGGCCCGGCCGGAAGCCGTGCTGCGCATCGTTTAGCCTCGCGCTTACCTGAGGATATATTGCGGCGTGCATCGCTGTTTCAAAAACCTTTGCAAAGGTTGATAGAACTGCCACCGGACGGAATGCACTTACATCGGTTCCGGAGCCTCCCTTCGGAACGGGTGTCACTCGGGTCGTTTTCCAGTATTCCGGATAAATGCTATTATCAAGGCACAAATTAAAAATATATGAAAGCGGTTCCGCTAGTGAAACGCGACAATCCTTTACTATGTATGGTGGAATGCGGTCGGGAGCGGCGGACCGTTTGGGCTTAAGGCGGTGCAGCGCAGCCTGCACGTCGCGCAGCTCCAACCGCGCCACGTGCACGCGCGCGCTCGGGTCCGCGCCGCTCGCAGCCGCCGCCGCGTCCGCGTCGAGACGGGGCTCAATGTCACTATATACGGACTGAAAGTATTTTTGCAAGTTCTTGGGCGCATTTCTCTTGTGTTAATGTTTGCCTTGCCCGTCTTTGGATATATTGCAAGTGCTGTATCCGGAACGCTGCGATCTAACGAAACCCCAGAACGATTTGGGATCATGTGAAAATTGATCTTGCAAACGTTTTTGGTAATTTTCAAACGCGCTAAGTTGTAAGTATTATGACCTCAATAACCGTTTTACTTGTAAGTATATATGAAATTTCGGATTCTCGTTAATTCTAAGGGGGTTTTTCCACCACACCAAATTTCAAAAAAGATTTTGAGTTATTAAGAAGTGAAATGTGGCTCCAAATGGTTCTTGTAAGTATACACACGACGGCTGCTCTGCGTCGCCAGTTCCTTTGAACTTGGCTGGACACGCCCAACCAGCAAAACAGTCGTATAAGGAAAGCTTTTTACAGCTAATGATCGATAAACAGTCGTAAAAAGGAGCTAAAGCTGCCAAATCGCCGTATAAAAGAACTATACTCAACTCTTTAGCATTTTCGCATTTTGGGCGTAGGTAAAACCATGTCGACTAAACGTTTTCTCGACATGTTTACAGCGCGTTTACCCAATTATTGTATAAATGTGTCAAGTTTCACTTTTATACCACTTCAAGTTCTAAATTAGCTGTATAAAAGCTTCCAATTTTCTAATTAGCTGCTGAAGAAGTCTTTATAGCACCATCATTCGACATTGTAAATAAATAAATAAATAAATAAAATTGTTCCCGTGGAAGCATTATAATGGTAAAAAAGCTGCTTATATGACCAAATAGCATCTCAGTTACTCATAAAGCACTAAGTGTCATGTAAAAGATATCGATTCACTATTACAGCACTTGCCGAGAGAAAGGTCTAAAAGTGATTGTTATAGCACCTACAGCAATTCAAATGCACTTTTAAAGCCATCTTGCAGCAAAAAGTAGCATAAATGATCTTTGAAATCTTTTACAGCACCAAACCGCAATTCATGAGTTTACGTTAGATGCTCACATATTCTATAAAATGGATAATAATCAATGGACCAAATTCACTGTGTGTTTGTATAGTCAGTACTTTGCTAAAAGAGAGAAGATTTATCATATGCAATAAGGAACCCCAATATTGTCTGTAATGGCGTCTACATAGTAATGTAAATGTAATATATTTTCTATTTTGCAACTGAAAGTCGAGTAAAGGTCGTAAGATAGCAAACGTACTTATATCATGGCGGAACAATTCCTTTTGATATTATAATTTTATAAATAATTTCTTAATATCGCGAAAATAAAGAGGCCCGTTAAAATAATAACTAGAAATATAAGGAAGATAATCGAAAAATAAAAATTCGCATTGAAATTTAGTATGTAACACGAATAATAGCTAACAACGAAAACATTATTTATTAAGAACATAGCTACCATTCTATAGTTGTTAAGTAGAAAAAAAAAATTTTGCCTTACTTCAATTATTTTCTTATTTTCTGACACAAATAACACACATTTTATTAACGCTGCAAATACTTCGAACATTTAGTGCTATTAAAGCTCGCCTCGTTGCGATCAATCGACTAAACAGCTGAGTGAATGCAACAAAGTAGCTATCACAGCACTATTAAGTTGAGAAAAAGCAATTTTGTTGCTTTCAACCGACCTATTAGTCGACTAATGCTGAAATGATAGCTATTATAGCATCGACGGTGCTGTATGTCGCTTTGTCTCGACTTTTATACCATCATTTGTGTTTCTTTTATAACACGCTATTATCACGTTCATTATTTTATTATATTTATTTCGGCATGGGGTGGGGCTATGCGGTCTCTTTGCGGTCGGAGTACCCTGCCATATACTTTTTACGGTCTATGGAAGATGAAGAAATATGTTGCGGTAATTGCGAGCGGCGCAATAAGTTTTACTTAAGAAGGAAAAGACTGTATCTTTTATAAAAGACCATACATACACGACCGAAGCACCAAGGCAAGGGGTAAGCCTAGATTCATTTATTTATATATCTCTCAGTTTCATACGGATTAGAGTCCGTGACGTTGAAAATAACAAAAAGGAACCAGTGCGCTCGTTCGAGGAACATTTGGTCGTCTTCGAACCGGATTTATTTACTTTCGGACTCATATATTTTCAACGCCACGCTACTCTGATCCTCTCATTTCATCACTTTTCGAGCGGTCGAAAAGTGTTAGTTCAAAATTTTACTTTGGGCTTTGGGGAAAATATCGATTTTCATCTTTCAAAATTACGCTAACACATTTTGGATATACATTTATTAAATTGCGGTTGCTATTTGACATAATATGCGGGTCACTCATTCAATTCAATCGGTTTATCGGTAAATTTGATTTAATTTCTGCATTTTACATATTTTATTGTCATATTGATCGAAACTGTTTGTTACTAAGCAACCAGATTGCGGTTTAGTATTAGTACATAGCAATATTTCGTCGAGTGTTACAATTGTTTACGTGGCGTAGTTGCACAACACATCGGCTACAAAGCACCAGATCGTGGGTTCGTGACCGGTCGCGAGTGGTCTTTTTGTGTTTTTTTTAAAAGGGTTTTATTTCTTGTTTAGGCGGCTTGTTTGGAAATAGAGGAAATAGATGGTCTTTTTAAGTTTTAACTTTTTTTAAGAATATTTTGCGGTAAATTACAAATATACTATAGTTTAGCGGGAAATACTTCGTATATTTAAAACAATAGTGCGGTTTATTGTTTTTATATTTACGGCGCGGTTTATGATGAGTTTTTAGGTATTTATTATTTTCATGCTGTGGTGTTTATTGTTAGGGTTTTGTTTGATTTTGTTGATTTGGATTCTGAATTCAAACAAAACAATGGCGGCAGCTAGGCGGTTACAGTTGTCACAAATGAAATATTTCACGGCTATCCAAAATATTGATTTATTGGAAGGTTTAGCTCGTAATACGGATCTGTCTTCGGAACAGGAAAGCGATTTTATGGTTCGTTTCCAAGATTTGGAAAAGGTGTTTGAGGCATTTACGGAAATGCATTACGAACTTCAACTTTCGGCCAAGGAGATCGAGAACTTTGATCTAGACGATCATAAACGGATGTACGAGACGTACAATAAAAAATATTATTTCATAAAGCAACGTCATTTGGGACTAGCAACTTCAAATTTGGAAACCGGCAGTGTTAGCGGTAACAACAATGCCAGGAGCGTGAGCAATAGAGCGGTCTTGCCACGCTTGCAAATTCCTACCTTTTCAGGAAGATTGGAGGAATTTGCTTCCTTCATGGAATTGTTTCGGTCCCTGGTGGACAATGACACATCTTTATCGGACACTGAAAAGATGTATTACTTAGCGGGGTCATTGTTAGGCGAACCGAAAACCTTAATTCAGCATCTGTCAGTCACTGGAGATAATTATTCGGTAGCAGTGGAGTTGCTAAATGCGCGATATAACAATAAAAGATTATTAGCGGACCGGTTGTTATACAACCTGTTAAATATACCACACGTGCACAGCAGAGGGTTAAATGGTTTGAAAACGTTCTTGAATACCCTATTGGAAAACACAAAGGCACTGGAAAAGATGAATTTTCCTGTAGAGTCGTGGTGTTATTTGTTGTTTTATATTAACTTCCAAAAATTAGACAGCAACTTGAAGAAGCACTTTGAAGACAAGCATGCTGACAAGGAGTTGCCTACGTTCTCGGATCTTTTAAGGTTTTTGGAAACTGAAATCCGGATTTTGGAATCTAGCGCGGAGCCACAAACCGGTGCGTCATCAGCGGTTAGACGTAGTGGAGGTGGGCAGAGTCTAGCGGTAAAGACTCATGCGGTCTTTCAGAATGCGGGGCCAACTTCGTGCAGATTATGCGGGAAAAGCGGACACTTCATCGCCAAGTGTGAGAAGTTCTTGGCAATGAAACCTACAGCTAGGAAACGTCAGGCTGTATCGCTTAGATTGTGTTTCCGATGCTTAAACGGTCACAATATTGACCAATGTAAGTACAATGTGAATTGCTATAAATGCAATTCGACTAAGCATCATTACTTGTTGCATTTTGATCTTCCAACTGCGGTGCCGGATCAACAACGTTTGATGTCAAACGATATATCACCGAATGGGCGGTTCTATAACGCCACAACGCTCTCGGCAAATGCTCCAGTAGTGAGCGCGCCTTTAGCTAGTGACCTCCCGGGAAGTGCGGGACCTGGAATCACTGGACTGACGGCGTCACACGTCGACGAGCTTAGCATGTATCAGCGGACGGTCCTACTTGCAACGGCAGTAGTACGGGTACTCGACAATAGCGGCTGTTACCAGGAAGCAAGAGCGTTGCTTGATGGAGGTAGTCAGAGCACATTTGTATCAGAAGGATGCGTGCAGAGGTTGGGTTTGAAGCGGTTTAAATCCAACATGGTGTCAATCACGGGTCTGAGTGGTGCCCCTGTGAGCGGTTGCAGAGGTGCTGTTAACTTGACTCTGGCACCAAGGCTATCGGAGCAGCCTACGCTTGTGACTACAGCTACCGTTTTGAGCAAAATCACAAACAACCTACCTGGATTTTCATTGCCGGCTCAGTTAGCGGACAATTATCGGGGACTGTATCTTGCGGACGAACAGTTCTACATTAGTCGGGAGATCGACATTTTAATCGGTGCGGACTTACTCTGTGACATTGTGCTCGGCGGCGGATGCCTGAAGATCAATGATCACTTACCTCGGGCTATGAATACTGTGTTCGGTCACGTGTTGACAGGTCCGGTCACTTTTGCGGCATACAACCCATATCCTCAGGTGACTTATTTCTCTCAGACTTTCTTCTGTGACACGACTACAGATCAGATTTTGGAGCGATTCTGGGAAGTGGAGGATATTCCAGATAAACTTGAGAGCCCGAAGGATTTGGAATGCGAGATGATTTTTAAAAATAACCACCGACGTGTTGAAGGTGGCAGATACCAGGCACGGTTACCTTTCTTATCGGATGCCCCTGATCTCGGAAACTCGGTGCCAATAGCCTTGAAGCGGTTCGTGGCTATGGAAAAAAGGCTTTCCACGAACGAATCCTTTCGTGCAAAATATGTTGGGTTTATGCGGGAATATTTAGAGACTGGGCACATGTCTCTCTGTGATGGAGACCCACAAGATTATAGTAGTGGCAGTTACCTGATACCACATCACGGCATATTTAAATCGGATTCGGACAAAATTCGTGTGGTGTTTGATGCTAGCTGTGCTTCAAACAATGGAGTGGCTCTTAATGACTGTCTGCACGCTGGCCCGAAGTTACAGCGGGATATTGCGGAAATAATATGCAGATTTCGGTTACACCCTTATGTTTTTACAACAGACATCAGAATGATGTTCAGACAGATTTTGATTGCGGAAGAAGACCGGCGGTTCCAGCTCATCTTCTGGAGGGAGTCCCCAGACTTACCTTTACAAATCTATCAGCTCAACACGGTGACTTATGGTATGAAGTCTAGTCCATACCTCGCGATTCGGGCGCTGAGGCAGTTGGCAGATGACGAAGAAGCAAATTTTCCTGCGGCGGCGCGGCTTCTTCGTTCGTCTGTTTACATGGACGATATTTTAGGTGGAGCAGACACCATAGAAAATGTAACTAGGTTGAAGAAGGAGTTGACCGATCTACTTCGCTCTGGCGGTTTCGAGCTAAGTAAATGGACGTCTAACAGCAAGGAGGTTTTACAAGACGTAGCGGAAGAGCACTTGGAAAAGCCTAAGAAAATATTTGATAATGCGGACGGGCCTAGCTTCTTTAAAATCCTAGGCATTCAATGGGACTCTAGCAGCGATTGTTTCTCATATCGAACAAAACTAGATGATACCAGCGGATGTACAAAGCGGTTAATATTGTCAATATTGGCTAGGACTTTTGACCCTTTGGGGTGGATCAGTCCAATAGTATTTCAAGGCAAAGTGCTTATGCAGCAGCTCTGGCTAAATAATTTATCTTGGGATGCGGAAGCTTCTGCAGACGTCATTTCAGAATGGCAAGGCATCCTAAAGGATCTGCCTTTAATTTCCAGCCTTAGATTGGAGCGCTTTGTGCTCGCGGGCGTGAAGACTTGCTCGTTACACGGGTTCTCAGATGCATCAGAGCTCGGGTACGGCGCTGCGGTCTATCTTAGGACAGTAGGACAAGACGGAGAGGTCAAGGTTAGCTTGATGATGGCCAAGTCTCGTGTGGCGCCAATAAAGTCGAAACTAACTATACCTAAGCTTGAGCTCAGCGGTGCTACATTGTTAGTTCGCCTTCTAAAGTACGTCGTTGCTGCTATCAGTGATGACATGAAGATAGATAGCATTGTTGGATGGTCTGATAGCACCATTATTCTGTCATGGTTGCGGGTATCACCCCATTTGTTGCAGACATTTGAGGGTAATCGGGTTTCACAGATTATAAATTGCGGTCTAGATATAACTTGGAGACATTTACCTTCCGAAATGAACCCTGCCGACGTTGCTAGTCGCGGTTGTCGCGCATCGATATTGCTCGAACACCCTCTGTGGTGGGGACCTGATTGGTTGACAGGTGATGCGGACACCTGGCCCAAGAATATTATGGATAAAGCGGAAGATCCATTGCCTGGGTTGCGGAAAGGGAAAGTAAATGTTGGAGCTCTGTGTCGCTACGTTTAGCTATGCTTTTGATTCTATCTTGATTCTAACGTGAGGCAATTCTGCGTAAACCTTGGTTTCTGCCTGAGTACTAGCATATACATAACGACAAGACATCCTAACACAAATGTATGTCATTGACATGCATTTGCCTAAATACAAACAGGATAACGTGTTTCTAAGTATTCATTCTTACCAGGTTCTTACGAGTATATTCAAACTTTCATTCTCATATCCTTTCCGTTCTAATTTCTTGTTGATGGAGCTTCTTGCTCCGTACGATCATACATGAGTGAGAGGTGAAGTGATTTCTCTTGATTCTCATTCTAATCACGATGCTGATTATATTCTTGTTCTATTCTGATTTCTTTCTATTCTTACGTATTGGCGGGAATTCTGTTCCCGCCGCGGGCCTCCACAACTCCCCTTATAGCCCGCCCCTGTCCTCTCATAACCATTTGGCATATTCTTGGCTATTTCTATTCTGTATGTTCCTCTTACTTGAATATCCCTTCATCTCTCAACTCATCCTTCTAATAATACACATAAGACTCTCACCGGGATCCCCAGCTGTCTTCTCCTCTATTCTATCCTCGTGGGTACTTACTGTTCATGTTTCTATTTCTTACTTCTATGTTCAGCGTACCTAATATGATGAACATTAGCGTGATTGTAGTTCTCCCACAATCCATTCTTTCCTGCCTTGCTAAACATATCTCTCACTGTTCGACATTTTCCTATATCTTCACATAAATACTACGATTGATACAGTTGTCATTGACTACTGATCAATCCTTTCCATTCATATCTATTCTTAAACTCGTTCACAATAACTCTCACTCTTTATTTCTATTACGGTATAGCTTTTATTCGAGATACAAAAACTAATTCCTTTTGGTCACCGTTACATCCATTTTTTCTGTCTGATAGTTCAATTCAAAATCCCGCCAGTGTTGACAGTTGAGTTCTATTGAGTCCGTTTCAGACATATTTTTACCGGCGTTGATCGATGATCGCGTTCGTCGCGACACTCCCGACCGCCGGGCGAATCTGGACTGCTGCCAGTTCTCCAGTCTATAGGGCAATCCTTACCTTACCCTTACTGCCTCCGTTCTTTCTAGTTTTTACACATTATTATCTAGGTTTGTTTTACAGGAGCAGAGGCACCAGGTATCTCTACCGTTTTAACACTATCTTGGACCACAACATTTCCATGCACCTGTGTAATGAGCTCTTTGGTCAGAGCCAGTGGTTCTATTTAAGGACTTCCAGTTCTTTTGGGGGAAAGGTGTCGGTTCTTTTGACTCTTGTAACATATACTGGTGTCCTGCATCTTCTACTTCTAAAGGATATAAATGTCATAAGCAATTCATGAAGTTATTTCCTCAGTCAGTCTTTATGCTCCATCAGTTCCTTTCTCCATAGTGGTGACCTTTCCCACTTTCTATTTTCTGTGTTCTTTGAGTCACTTTGATTTGGACTAGGTATGTTGGCTGGGCATTGTTTCGTTCTGACCCGCGGCTTCTTGTGATAATGTACCAGCATTCTCTTTCATTTCGGGCAAACTACACATGTATTGTTTTCATAAACATTTTTTTTATAATTCTTCTAGAACCTATACACTAACTCTTCTTCCATATTTCTACGAGGTTTTCTTTTGCCACTGGAACATATTGCATCATATTGAAGGCAAGAAACGTATACCATAAGTCGGTCATTCTGCTAGCTTGAATAAAAAATCTATGTCGAAACTTGCACCGGTTAGAGGGTTTTAATTCATGTCATCTTCAATTTCTCCAATGACTGTCTGTATTCAGCGATTTATCCTTCCACCCAGCTGTCTTTCTTAGGTGAGTTTCATACAACGTTTACTGTGCCAACCATTCTCGTATAAGACCCTCCATACGACGGGCTTAGTCAGAGAATAATAATAAATTCCCACCTTATTGACGCTACAATACACCTTTGACAGCACTTCCGCCGTAGCTGAATAGTATCGCAATATTGGAAGCACTCAATTCTATATGCCTCTTGCTTACGTCATTTTCCTCGTAGTATGCGAACTTCCTACCCTTGTCATATCACCAACTACTTCTACATCAACAGTAGGTACATTTAGTTAGGCAGGTGTCTAAGCAACCTTATTTCTTCCTTACAGTTGTATGTACTTTTAAGGGCACTCAAGCATCACTAACTGCCCCGCATCTTAACACATCCATACTCGTCAATAACTAAGTATTTCTGGATAGACTGGAACTTCCCGATAATTCCTTAGGTCCACGACGTGTTTTTGTGACCTAAAGCTTCTTCTGCATCGAACCACCATTCTTCTCTTCTGGGGTCATTCTTTTTATTTCGACCCGATATATCCATCTTCATCTAATTTTCCAATCTCGATTCTAACTCCACAAAATGAGCTGACTGGCCATATTTATTTTACGTTGGCCAGCCCTCCCTACTTAGCGAGAGGAAATGTGGTCCATTGAACCACAATTCTTCCTTTGAGTATCATAGGCAGATTGGGTTTCTTAGATTAGCTAAATTTTATTCTATGTTTTTTCCCGCAATCATTCACTAGAGAACGGCATTGATAAAGAACCAATTCTTTCACTACTCTCACCAACCTCATAAAACCCACAAGAATCGAGATATGGACACGTTCCATCATATGTTATGTTATGTTATTCATTTATTTATACCTTACACTTTATTATATTTTCTGTATACGATGAAGCGCCTATTTTTTATTTTATTTTGCTCCATTTAAGATATCCTCGGCCTTCCGTTTTTCTTTTCCCTTCTATTTTCCTTCTTCTGACAATATCGTTCCCATCTCGATATTGATTTGATTTCGACTGAGTCGTCATTACCAAACAATAATAACTGTTCTTGATCCGGACTTAGCTCCAGTTTCTTCACAAGCTGTAGGATTGTGTAGCCTACAAGGCTATACATTACTATTCTTTGTTCGGTTCTGTTCTTTAGTCGCCTCACCTACCCTTGCCATTCTTTGCACAGTATAGCCGGCCCGTTGAAGGATGCTTAGAGCTAGCATAACCCCTATTCTATATATGCACAACATTCTTTAAACGAGTATTCTTATACTTCAATTGGTTGAGACCTTCTACTAATTGGATCACTTCTACTTTAAACAACCAACTCTCAGGTATTCTATTTTGTCAACATCTGGTAAGCCGCTATTCATGGACTTAGCTTTGAACCAGGTTCCATTATACAAATTTAAATATTTCCAAATTGTTGTTCTGTTTCGGAACAGGGACATATAAACTTCATTTTCTCATGTGATGTTCTGCTGGCTTTGGTTAATAAAAGTATGTAAATTATATTTCTTCATAACGTTTGACACTTAGTTTATGGTTACATTCGTACTTAAATTCTATTTCTTTAAGCAATTTCCATTTATGTCAGCGCATAACACAAACCAACTTCATTCAGGAAGCGTAAAGCTTAATTTCTTCCTTAGTTCCTTACTTGATTGTACTATCGACAGCACAACTAACCGACCATACGTGCACTTTATGTGCATTGTATTAAAGGTTCTATATAAATACAGGACGGTCAGTTAACTGCGTTGGCGTTTGTCCTTTGATGTATTGACAGTACAATTAATTCAAAGTGAATGGAAAAGATTTCCTGCCTCAGGACATTTAACAATATTTCAGGTATTTGCATGCTAGTATTACCCAATACAGATAGCAGAATAAGATACTTATTGTCATATAACTAAGGACACTGATATACCTACTTATTCTAGGCTAATAACGATTCTATTCTATTCTATTCATATCGATGTTTCTTGTATGAATTCTTGCTATGTAAACCCCAAGTAAGATAAAGAAAAGGAAAACATATTTTACACCTGAGTCCATACTAGGATTCCTAGGCTATGGACCTTCTTAAACATTATCCTAACTATAATTAATACTTTATTTATGAGCCCGAACTAGGATTCCTAGCATAGGGTCCAAAACAAAAATGTCGAGATAAAGAAGAGAGACTTTTAATTCTAACGAGACCACACTAGGATTCCTAGGCTAGACTCTTATCACGTTTTTCTACCCAGGTATGGGCACACATTTAACTTCTTAAATATGTGTACTGTGTAGGTTTCTAGGTGAGTTTCTAGGTCTCTACCGAACTGTGAGTTTCTAGGTCTCCACCGAACTGTGAGTTTCTAGGTCTCCACCGAACTGTGAGTTTCTAGGTCTCCACCGAACTGTGAGTTTCTAGGTCTCCACCGAACTGTGAGTTTCTAGGTCTCCACCGAACTGTGAGTTTCTAGGTCTCCACCGCACTGTGAGTTTCTAGGTCTCCACTGAACTGTGAGTTTCTAGGTCTCCACCGAACTGTGAGTTTCTAGGTCTCCACCGAACTGTGAGTTTCTAGGTCTCCACCGAACTGTGAGTTTCTAGGTCTCCACCGCACTGTGAGTTTCTAGGTCTCCACCGAACTGTGAGTTTCTAGGTCTCCACCGAACTGTGAGTTTCTAGGTCTCCACCGAACTGTGAGTTTCTAGGTCTCCACCGAACTGTGAGTTTCTAGGTCTCCACCGAACTGTGAGTATCTAGGTCTCCACCGAACTGTGAGTTTCTAGGTCTCCACCGAACTGTGAGTTTCTAGGTCTCCACCGAACTGTGAGTTTCTAGGTCTCCACCGCACTGTGAGTTTCTAGGTCTCCACCGAACTGTGAGTTTCTAGGTCTCCACCGAACTGTGAGTTTCTAGGTCTCCACCGAACTGTGAGTTTCTAGGTCTCCACCGAACTGTGAGTTTCTAGGTCTCCACCGAACTGTGAGTTTCTAGGTCTCCACCGAACTGTGAGTTTCTAGGTCTCCACCGCACTGTGAGTGTCTAGGTCTCCACCGAACTGTGAGTTTCTAGGTCTCCAACGAACTGTGAGTTTCTAGGTCTCCACCGAACTGTGAGTTTCAAGGTCTCCACCGAACTGTGAGTTTCTAGGTCTCCACCGCACTGTGAGTTTCTAGGTCTCCACCGAACTGTGAGTTTCTAGGTCTCCACCGAACTGTGAGTTTCTAGGTCTCCACCGAACTGTGAGTTTCTAGGTCTCCACCGAACTGTGAGTTTCTAGGTCTCCACCGAACTGTGAGTTTCTAGGTCTCCACCGAACTGTGAGTTTCTAGGTCTCCACCGAACTGTGAGTTTCTAGGTCTCCACCGAACTGTGAGTTTCTAGGTCTCCACCGCACTGTGAGTTTCTAGGTCTCAACCGAACTGTGAGTTTCTAGGTCTCCACCGAACTGTGAGTTTCTAGGTCTCCACCGCACTGTGAGTTTCTAGGTCTCCACCGAACTGTGAGTTTCTAGGTCTCCACCAAACTGTGAGTTTCTAGGTCTCCACCGAACTGTGAGTTTCTAGGTCTCTACCGAACTGTGAGTTTCTAGGTCTCCACCGAACTGTGAGTTTCTAGGTCTCCACCGAACTGTGAGTTTCTAGGTCTCCACCGAACTGTGAGTTTCTAGGTCTCCACCGCACTGTGAGTTTCTAGGTCTCCACCGAACTGTGAGTTTCTAGGTCTCCACCGAACTGTGAGTTTCTAGGTCTCCACCGAACTGTGAGTTTCTAGGTCTCCACCAAACTGAGTTTCTAGGTCTCCACCGAACTGTGAGTTTCTAGGTCTCCACCGAACTGTGAGTTTCTAGGTCTCCACCGCACTGTGAGTTTCTAGGTCTCCACCGAACTGTGAGTTTCTAAGTCTCCACCGAACTGTGAGTTTCTAGGTCTCCACCGAACTGTGAGTTTCTAGGTCTCCACCGAACTGTGAGTTTCTAGGTCTCCACCGAACTGTGAGTATAATGGTCATCACTTATCCTGCAACAGTGAATTTAATTAGTCAAAGTAGTATTATAACGACTTTCTTAAGATTTTCATAACCTATGGAGCGCAGCGCTGGCGTTATTATTATTTTACCAAAACATTGATTTGGATTATTTTTCTTTTATATTCAAATAACATAGTAGTGCATTAATACAGGCACCTATAGTAATACAACCATGAGGTAAGGTCTGTATGTTTTCATGTTTGTGAGTAGGGGTAATCCCCGGACCATCCATGCAATCTCATGAAATTTTTCTCCAGTACAGGTATAATGGACCTTAGATATAGGCTGTACCTTATCCATCATATGCAGGCAGAGCCCCGCGAGCATATATTCTAATTCTAACCAATCTTTTTCATGTGACCAAGCTGAATTTACTCAGGTAATATAATCCAATATTTCTTAGTCTGGGACTGGTAACTTATTGTAAAAAATATTTCTACATGGGTCATTCATCTTCTTTAAATATGGAGGTCCATATACCTACCTACACATTCTGATAAAACACAAACTTTCTTACTTTTCTACATCAGAAGCAATATTAAAAATATCTGTGGTTTTGAAATGGATGAATTTAAACACCCATAGACCAACAAATATTTTAATCCTTTTATTTAATTTCTATGCATATACAATATGACTTTTCTTTTAGTCCACATATTTAATTGCACATCAATGTAATCAATCATCACATCAAATCAATATTAATAACCAAACAAAAAATAGAGTATCTCTTTCTACATTATTCTAGGTCAGTGCGCTAAATTTTATTAAAAAATTCTTAACAGTTCTAAAACTTATGTTCATTGCAGATCCCAATGAGACAGGTTTGAATAAGTGTTTCCACTTAGACATTTGTACATATTTGGAACTGCCTTAAGCCACACATCCACCATGGTTCTAACTACTCAGGAAATTCATACGGAACCTCCCGAGCCAAAGAAAGATGCTTTTTCTATTTTCTTTATGCTTCGCTCAATCTATTCTTAAATACAATTTTCGCTCAGCACCTCCACCAATTTGTCGCTACGTTTAGCTATGCTTTTGATTCTATCTTGATTCTAACGTGAGGCAATTCTGCGTAAACCTTGGTTTCTGCCTGAGTACTAGCATATACATAACGACAAGACATCCTAACACAAATGTATGTCATTGACATGCATTTGCCTAAATACAAACAGGATAACGTGTTTCTAAGTATTCATTCTTACCAGGTTCTTACGAGTATATTCAAACTTTCATTCTCATATCCTTTCCGTTCTAATTTCTTGTTGATGGAGCTTCTTGCTCCGTACGATCATACATGAGTGAGAGGTGAAGTGATTTCTCTTGATTCTCATTCTAATCACGATGCTGATTATATTCTTGTTCTATTCTGATTTCTTTCTATTCTTACGTATTGGCGGGAACAGAATTCCCGCCAATGCGGGCCTCCACAACTCCCCTTATAGCCCGCCCCTGTCCTCTCATAACCATTTGGCATATTCTTGGCTATTTCTATTCTGTATGTTCCTCTTACTTGAATATCCCTTCATCTCTCAACTCATCCTTCTAATAATACACATAAGACTCTCACCGGGATCCCCAGCTGTCTTCTCCTCTATTCTATCCTCGTGGGTACTTACTGTTCATGTTTCTATTTCTTACTTCTATGTTCAGCGTACCTAATATGATGAACATTAGCGTGATTGTAGTTCTCCCACAATCCATTCTTTCCTGCCTTGCTAAACATATCTCTCACTGTTCGACATTTTCCTATATCTTCACATAAATACTACGATTGATACAGTTGTCATTGACTACTGATCAATCCTTTCCATTCATATCTATTCTTAAACTCGTTCACAATAACTCTCACTCTTTATTTCTATTACGGTATAGCTTTTATTCGAGATACAAAAACTAATTCCTTTTGGTCACCGTTACATCCATTTTTTCTGTCTGATAGTTCAATTCAAAATCCCGCCAGTGTTGACAGTTGAGTTCTATTGAGTCCGTTTCAGACATATTTTTACCGGCGTTGATCGATGATCGCGTTCGTCGCGACACTCTGGTGGGGATTGTTGACAAAGATAATATATTTACTCGGTTTAGCAGTTTGAATATGTTACTGGCGGTCGTAGCATACTGTTTCCGGTTTGTCAACAATTCAAAATCGTCGTCTCAGAAACTTGTAGGAGGGTTAACAGTAGCAGAGCGACAGCTTGCTTTGCAGCGGCTCATAAAATTAGTGCAGGAAGCGGAATTTGGCGATGACATTCATTGTCTAGTGCAGAATAAGCAGTGTTCCACACGGTTACGTCGGCTTAGGCCTTATATTGGGGATGATGGCCTACTGCGCGTTGGAGGCCGTTTGGAACATTCCAGCTTATCCTTTGAGCGGAAACATCCAGTGATTTTGCCGAAGTCACATGCCCTCACGGTCTTGATCGTAGATCATTTTCATGTAATGTATTGCCATGCGGGCGCTACAGTTTTGATGGGAGTATTACAGCGGCAATTTTGGATTGTTTCTGCGGCGCAGGTGATTCGTACACGGATTTTCAAGTGTGTACAATGTTTTAGGACGAAGGCTAGGCCTACGGCGCCATTAATGGCAGCGTTGCCCTGGGATCGGGTTAACGCGACGGGTGTATTCCACACCGTGCAAACTGATTTTGCAGGCCCGTTTATGATAAAACATTCTCGTTTGCGGAATGCGAAGATATTGAAGGCATATCTTTGTGTGTTCATTTGCTCTGCCTCTAAAGGGGTCCACTTAGAATGCGTCACAGACCTTTCGACTGAAGGTTTTCTTGCGGCTCTGACGCGCTTCACATCTCGACGCGGCATGCCGAGTGTGATACGTTCAGATTGCGGAACTAATTATGTGGGCGCAAGCAGATATTTGGATGACGTACAGAAATACTTAGCTTCTCAGGAAGCTCAGCGGAGACTTAGTGATGGCGCAGCCAAACAGTCTATTACATGGCGGTTTAATTCACCGGCAGCTCCACATTTCGGTGGTCTGTTTGAGGCCACAGTAAAATCTGCTAAGACCTTATTGCGGCGGGTCATAGGTGATCAGGTTTTGACATTCGATGAATTGGTAACGGTATTTACCAAAGTAGAAGCGGTGCTTAACTGTCGTCCGTTATGTCCTTTGACTCAGGACCCTCAAGAAATAGAGGTACTGACACCTGCTCACCTACTCATAGGTAGAACTTTACTTTCTGTTCCGGAATATAATTTTGAGGACGTCCCAAGTTCACGGTTAAAGCGGTTTAATTTAGTTAAGGCTATGGCTCAACATTTTTGGAGAAAATGGAGTGACCAGTATCTCCACTCTCTCCAAATGCGTAGGAAATGGACATCTCCAACGGATCCGCCAAAGTTAGGTGATCTTGTCCTAATAAAAGAGGAAAATTTACCTCCCTTGAAGTGGAGATTAGGTAGAATAGAGGGGTTGTTACCTGGCAAAGACGGTATTGTTCGAGTTGTGCAGCTTAGAACCACGTCAGGTACACTCATGCGGCCTGTTGTTAAAATTTGTAGACTTCCCCTGGATGATTAAGTTGGTAACAAACAGTTTTTTAGTTGATTTATAAAGTTGTTGTAATATTGCGGTTTATTTCAACACCTTATTTTTTTTTTCTTATTGATAAAGGCTTCAGGTTATAGCCTTTCTCGGGCGGGGGGATGTTTCTTTTATAACACGCTATTATCACGTTCATTATTTTATTATATTTATTTCGGCATGGGGTGGGGCTATGCGGTCTCTTTGCGGTCGGAGTACCCTGCCATATACTTTTTACGGTCTATGGAAGATGAAGAAATATGTTGCGGTAATTGCGAGCGGCGCAATAAGTTTTACTTAAGAAGGAAAAGACTGTATCTTTTATAAAAGACCATACATACACGACCGAAGCACCAAGGCAAGGGGTAAGCCTAGATTCATTTATTTATATATCTCTCAGTTTCATACGGATTAGAGTCCGTGACGTTGAAAATAACAAAAAGGAACCAGTGCGCTCGTGCCTTTTATTGCTCTTAACTCGACTATTTTATGACAATTATAGCACTTTAAGCTGAGTAAAGTGTGCCCAAATCGCGTCGAGTAAACGTTTACAGATCTATTACTCGACAGTTTGAAGACCCTTTTCTCAGCTTTACGTGAAAATAAAAACGTGCTCTCGACTTTCATACGACTTCGTTGTGCTGGTTGACGCTGCCTCGTGTCTAGAGAGGGATGCTGCTTTCTGTGAGGGGTCAGAGATTCCTAAAAGTTTTAATTCATATTATGTGAGTGTAAAAGCATGGCTTTGTCTTATAACATTTTATTATGGGTTCAACATGACATGTGTCTAGGAGTATAGTATATTACCTTCTGAAATTAGTTAAACAATATGAAAATTATTTACTTCAACAATATTTATTCATAATCTTGCTTATACATTGAACCAAGCGAGTCAGACATTAAAATACATAGAACAAATTTACATCAAGTCTTTCGCAGAGTTGACCTTTGGCCAAGAACCATATATTATATTCACGCTCACAATGCTTCACAATAACATCCTTTTACATAATCTAACACATGATAAACTGTAGGAACAGGACTGAAACGTTATACGGACGTATACAGGGTGTTTTCAGTGACGTGATCGAAAATGAAAAACGTCTGAACACGTCCAATATCATACTGTTGCTGTAAGCAACCTTCAATTAGACTACTGTGCAGTAAAATCTAAATTACTGTCAATATATTGATTTAGGAGTCACACTGTTCAGACATGGATCTTTCAACTTTTCTTTGCGATAAAGCAACAAAACCTCGACTGCTCTGGTCAGGTAAAGTTCAAGGGCCTATTTTTCAATTCCCAGATAAAACTATCTGTCAGATAAATGTTAGCTCTGTCCTTTTCTTTCATATGACTTAAGAGAAAGATGGTGATCATTTTAAATGACGGATAACTTTGTCTAGATATTGAAAAATTGGCCCTAATACGGACAGGGAAAACATTTTTCACTTTATTTGTATCTCGTTGCCATAGTGAAATCACTTGGCGTCACACTGGAGAACAATAACATATAACCCATTTATGGATCATATTCATAGCCTAAACATCATCATCATATCAGCCGAAATACGCCCACTGCTGAACATAGGCCTCCCCCAAAGGGTGCCACAATGACCTGTCCTGCACCACCCGCATCCAGCGGTTTCCCGCGACCTTTACCAGGACCTTGCAAAAATTTAATGTTACAGTCATATTTCTAATACTTTACAAAGGACACAATGACGTTAAGAAACAGTTGAATGACCCACACAGCTGACATCACAGAATGCAATTTGCACAAACACGTTGCTAGAAGATAAAGGCAAGAAAAAATATTACTATTTTTGTAGATCTGAGTTGGGTGAATATGCCGCCAAGTTGTCGCAACGCAACGCTACCTCATGCGTCCGCATTGTGGAATAATAATACGGTATAGTTTAGATTAGATTTGAACTGAGCTCATGAATGGCTATTCTACTGAGCTCATGAATAGCCTTTTTTACGGTTTCCAAAAAAATGTTACCGCCACGTAAAATGTTCATTGATTGATGAACTCTATCTTTTACATTAGATTCCAAATTAGCTATAACGAGATAAAATACCACACATATCGCCTTGTACCTGCCAATTTTGAATCTATTGAATAAGTCGATAGAGTTCATTATACAATGAACATTTTATGTGGCGCTAACCTTTTTCTTGCAATAAATTGGCACGCGTCCGACCACACAGTCGTATTGTTAGACTTGATTGCTATTGCTCTGAAGATAAGAAGATCAGTCCAGTTCAGAAAATCTCAACTATACGAAGCTATAAAATAGAGCGAGATGGGGAACAGAATGACATAAGTTTCAAATAGTGCTATCTCACTCCATCTTATTGCTTCGTACCGTATGCCGCCCGAAGTGACCCAGTGCGGCCAACATACACCATACGGCACCAATCGCTCATAACAGACGAGAGGCGCGTCAGTGTGTTCTTGGCCTAATGCTGATAGCGCTATGAACAACAATTATCTTAATTTACATCGTTATTTTTCCTTCTAAGTAAATTAGCGCTTTTAAACAACGGTCAGCTGTACCATCATATGAACTTTAGAGTACACTCGGCAGCATTCATATCTAGATGAAGAAAGTGCGCGGACTTCTTCTTTTCTAACAACTGTACATACTTAATTCTTGCTAACAACTGTACATACTTACAAAAAAAAGATATAATAACGAATTTTGGCTAATAAATGGACACAGTCCATATTAGTTTCAATTCACAAAAATATTAGCTGCAACAGTCACACTACATACTGTGTGGTATTGCATGCAAATTGACATACATTTACTCACACTTTTCTGACAACCATACATTTTCCGTTCATTACCAGTGCCGGAGCGCCCATACAAGCCCATTCCAACCGGGTTGTTTATAGAATCTCTAGAATCTTTCATAACTTTTTTGCTCCAGATTGCCCATCGAAAATTTTCACGCGCCGACACTGTTCATTACACAAGAGTCATCCCTATAAAATGTATAAATAATGTCACCACTGACTGTTAAAATTAGGTTGATACATTATATTCGCAAGCATACATAGTGACATATGAAAAAAAAAACAGACGAATAGCATGACGGACCTCGCAAAACGAAGGGTTCCGTATAAGCCATGCCAATATAGAAACGAATCTAAAAAATAGCGCTCACTCTCGCACCAACTCGCTCACACAAAAGTGCTACTATATTCACACGTCATTCATTGTAAATGCCGCCATTTTAGATTGTATTCTTTATTAATGTTCTTTTGTTTATTTTAAAAGACCTATAGGTTGGTGTATGTACCATATGATATTCGTAAATGAGTGAAAAAGGTACTAAAATAAGATAAAATGAAATTACTCCATTAATCATACTAGTTACTTAGAATAAATATGAGGTCACAGACCGTGCGTGTTGGTCGCTCACCCGATACCCCGTTTAGGACCTTATAGACTTACATTGCGGATACTTTGCTCATAATATGATGCGAGGCCAACACAAGGCGATGATGGGCGACTGACTTTACTGGTCGGTTTTTAACTATCTAGAAAGGTATGTCTACTTTGAAAAACTGCAAAATTCGATAGGATATTGTAATTTTTGTAAAATATACACGTTTTGCAAACTTTTAAATTATCAAAGTCTTAACTATTGCATGTCATAGCTTGTGTTACTAGGTCAATCGATCAGCGATCGATATTGATCACTGGTTAACCGTAAGGAACTAATCGAATGAACATGACCACAATAAAAAAATTACGTGGTACGAGTAAAAGGCAAACCTCAGACGCCTTTGTTGTGAAATGCTTTATTAAAAGAAATGGATAAACTATTACAAAGATTATTTTTTGACTACCGTCAAAGCATTCATTAAAACAGTGTCAAAATCAGTCAAGTATTTTCATTTGGGCAAATACAACTCGGCTCTCACACTGTGCCTGAGCAAGCGGCACTCAATATGGTATCATGCACACTTCACGTCGCACGTCTTCATCTAACCAAAATTCCAGCCAAGCTTTAAAATATGGGCTTTATCATTACTGACCTTAGTGAGAGCGTCAGAGCAGAGTGATCTTGAGTAGAGTGTGTACAGCCCTAGTGAAATAAGTATTAATAGTTGGCAAAGTCGCTACGTTAGTTATGCTATTTCAATCAAAAATTTGCTAGGCGGCAAGGAGTTATCATCGGTCGTAGGTAAAATAGGGGATCGCCCGTCAGTTTGGATAACAATTGGAGCAAATGTCAAAAATTAAACCGACCAAGGTGAGGTAGGCCGACTATCGTCACCAGTTTCGCAATTGCGCCGCACGCTCGATCATTGCTTCAGAACACGATAATGTAGCGTGAATTCCACGTTTGATTTCCATATGAAGTGTCTCACAGTACGTAGGTCCATGTTGGGGTCCAGTACCTGCAAGCGGAGATATTGGTCAATACACAATGACTGCCACCATCCACGAGGTCAGGTTAGGTTCTCTATCTAACAAAACCGATGTTTGACAGCAAAAATACACCGAATCATGCAGTCCCGCTCTATTGAATAGCACTTCGTCGTCTAGTTGTGGCAGTTTCGTTTGTGCGTCACCGCGCCCTCACCTAGTAAAGGGTTTAGGTACCGTGTCACTAAACGATTGTGCGAGCTGCGCACAGCAGCTCGACGGGGTCCTGCTCTGGCGCGGGCTAGGGCGCGATCTTCTCCACCATGGGTTAGACAAGGAGCGAGCTACTAGTGACAGTGCGTGGGACAAGGATAGTCACCTGATCAGCGCACAGCAGCTCGACGCGGCCCTGCTCTGGCGCGGGCTCGGGCGCGATCTTCTCCACCATGGGTTAGACAAGGAGCGAGCTACTAGTGACAGTGCGTGGGACAAGGATAGTCACCTGATCAGCGCACAGCAGCTCGACGCGGCCCTGCTCTGGCGCGGGCTCGGGCGCGATCTTCTCCACCATGGGTTAGACAAGGAGCGAGCTACTAGTGACAGTGCGTGGGACAAGGATAGTCACCTGATCAGCGCACAGCAGCTCGACGCGGCCCTGCTCTGGCGCGGGCTCGGGCGCGATCTTCTCCACCATGGGTTAGACAAGGAGCGAGCTACTAGTGACAGTGCGTGGGACAAGGATAGTCACCTGATCAGCGCACAGCAGCTCGACGCGGCCCTGCTCTGGCGCGGGCTCGGGCGCGATCTTCTCCACCATGGGTTAGACAAGGAGCGAGCTACTAGTGACAGTGCGTGGGACAAGGATAGTCACCTAATCAGCGCACAGCAGCTCGACGCGGTCCTGCTCTGTGCGCGGGCTGGGGCGCGATCTTCTCCACCATGGGTTAGACAAGGAGCGAGCTACTAGTGACAGTGCGTGGGACAAGGAATAAGGATAGTCACCTGATCAGCGCACAGCAGCTCGACGCGGTCCTGCTCTGGCGCGGGCTCGGGCGCGATCTTCTCCACCATGGGTTAGACAAGGAGCGAGCTACTAGTGACAGTGCGTTGGACAAGGATAGTCACCTGATCAGCGCACAGCAGCTCGACGCGGTCCTGCTCTGGCGCGGGCTCGGCCGCGGCGCGCGGGGATCCGCCGTCGCCGCCGCCCACGATCTTCTCCACCACGTGCTCCGCCACCTTGCGGGACTGGATGAAGTCGTTCGCTACCAGCCGGTCCTGGGACAAAGGAGATTGTAACAATATTCAATGACAGTAATTAATCATAGTCTTATTTGTTGATTTGAATTTAAGAAACTAAGGTAAGGTCTATCGGCAAGTTCAAATCTCTTCTTAAAGAACATTATTTGTCTATCCCTTAACCCTGATTGTCTTACTATTGTTATTTTTTGGCTGACTGTTTATGTTATTATGTATATTTATTTGTGATTTTTGTATATATGCATGATTGTGTATGTATGTTTATATATAGAGCTATTTATGTACGTGTATTTATAATAAATATTTTGATTTTTCGCTAAATATAATCTCTGCACCACCTACTACATACTCTAGTTTTATCTCTTTCTCCAATACTCAAAGGTTGTCTGGAAGAGATCGCTCTTTAGCGATAAAACCGCCTGTTGTCTATGTCATTGTATTCTTTCTCTTTATAACTGCTTTGTTTGTGTGAGGTGTGCAATAAAGAGTATTTGTATTGTATTGTAAGGTATTAAGGCAAATATGTTCTCAAAAAGTAAGCATTCTCGCTGTATAGTCTAGTTCTGCTTGCTCAATCTAAACTACAATGCGTCCGTAGCAAGCATTTGAATGCTTCAGGCACACACACAACGTCGAACCACAGCATTATAATAATTGCATAGCAGGTTTTCCTCAACTTGATTTGCCGGCTTTTGCGCAGATACACTTGCAAGTACAGGGCAGCATGATGAGTTTGCGCGATCCTGTGTCGATGACGAATTCCACCAGTCACATCAGACCCTTGTTCTCAAACTAGTACCTTCTTCTGGCGGTCCTGCTTTGTCTGGCAGCTCGCATGTGGCAGCAAGTAGAAGGACAGCTTGTTTAGCTTGGGCGCTGCCATCTCGATGGCCACAGCCACCACCCAATCAGGTACTGTCTCGTTCAACAGGTTGCCTTCGGTCTCGCCGCCCGCGTCTCCCACCTGAAACATCAATGCAGTAATTTAGTTACGTATGCCATTCCATTAAAAAAATAAATTAGTTGCTAATGGACATCAAATAATTACTGAAAATTGCCATTGATCCAATTTGTCAATTCAGTCCAGCAAAGATAGATAGAGGCAATTTTTACATAAACAAGGTAAGGAATGATGTACTGCTAAAATAAAATTTAATTTTATTATTTATTTGTTGCACAACACCAAAATAATGTACTAATGGCCCACTTAATGCCACATGGCATTTTCTACCAGTCACCAGTCAATCAAAATATAATACCATTGTTGAGCTAAAATAGAAATGTGCTAGTCTAATATGTTCATGATCATTTTCATCATCATCATCATCTTAGGTTGTTTTTTATTTTCATTTCAATAATAACATAAATAAATTCTCACCTGAAGCCTGTAAAGTGTCCTGCCGCCAACTTCACTAAATATTAGTGGTGTATGCAGCGGTACACTGAAAAAATTGTTCCCAACCACTTTCTGTCCCGAGTCTGAAACCCTGCTCTGATGGTTCCAGTGCTCTAATAATGCTTGCAGTAGCAATGCACCAAAGTTTACTTTCTGGTCCAATTCCGTAGTCAGGCCAGCCTCCTTAGCACTCACCCAAGCACTGAGGCAGTCCGTCTCATCCTGTCCTAAGTGAATTGTTAACATACCAGTCTTCAAGTCAACATTAAACCAATTTGGGACATACACCATTTTGAAATGCTTCTTTACTTCCTCTTCAAAGTCCACTTCACCCAAGTCTTCTAATTTACATGCTTTTAAAACATCATAAAGTGCCACATTGTTAGCTGTGTCTTTCGTTAATATGTGGCGTTTGTCATTTAATACTTTATAGTGTCTTATGGCTGGGCCACCGGGTATAGTAGTGGTGGGCTGTGTCTGATACACATTGTTAGGGTTATAGTTGTTCTGATTGTACACGTCTGAGTTTATATTAGTTAACGGTGGGAGCTTCCAGCACCGAACATCAGATTCTGATGTAGACACCCAAACTCCTTGCTGGTCAGCAGTAAAGCACAGTTTTAAAATGGGTTCAGTCTCTTCACAGACCACAATTGAATTGTCTGGGTTCCGAAGTTCCGTTATAATTACTAGTTTGTCTCGCCCTCCTGATATAATGTGAGTAAAGTTTTCAGTAGCCAATAATGCCCACACCGCTTCAGTGTGAACTCTAATTGTTGACACGCACCTTTGCTGTCCCAGGGACCACAATTTAATTGTACCATCAGAGCTTCCCGATACACATTGCTGCCCATCCCTACTTACAACCAATGCCTTAACATTATCCGAATGACCCTTCAGCTTCATAAGCCTTGCACAGTTCCTAGGATCCCAAACTCTGAGGACTTTTTCAGTTGACCCACTTACTAAAACTGTACCGGGTGGATTCATAGCTAGACTGTATATAGATTCCTTATTACCGACGAGACTAGAGGTTGTTACAGTGTTGTTACTTGCAGTTAAAGCTGTCAATGTATTCACATCCCACAAGAATATAGCGCGGTCCAAACCAGCGCTGGCTACCTGCTCCTTCTCCTTAGCGTACGCCAAAGTGCGTACGTAATCTTTATGTGTACGTAAAGTAGACATGCAAAACCCTTTCGGCGCGTTCCATACTTTGACAGTGGTATCAGAAGATGCACTTATTAGGTTCTTGCCGCCACAGCACAGTACTATGTCATTTACCCAGTCAGTGTGGTGTTCCATGCTCTGTATATACCTATCCTGCACTCCCGTAGCTGTGTTCCATACCCTAATAATCCCATCTCGGCCTGCGGAGTAAAGCCTCCCCTGTACAGGATCCAATTGCAATGAACTAACGCCATTTTTATGACGACGCTCTTCTTCGTCGCGGATTACGAAGGAGACTTGAGTTTTCTTACGCATCGTCGAGGCCATTTTCCGACATTTTTATAATGTACTTAGTTTAGTAGGTAATAGTCAAGTTATAAGTGAAATTTCTTCTCGGTAACCAGTTCACTGGTACTCGGTAGTGTTTGACAAGTCGTTATTGTTCTCAATTGCATACATGTTGGCAGCGTTGGCGTTATTGGCTGAATTTGAATAGTCCAATGAAATATCGCGTTTTTGTAAATGAGAACTGGATAGTTAGGATGCGTTCATTTCTCAGAATTCAGAATAAGGATAAACATGGAAAGAGGGCTAAAATAGGTAGCAGAGACGTATGTACCTTTACGTCCTTTGCTAGGGATGTTACTGTGTCGACTTGACAACCAAACTAAATTGTACTCAGTTATTTATAGTTTAATGAATAATGCACTGTGTGAAAAGCGGTTTCCTTCAGTCGTCATATAAGCAAAATGCATAATTTTAAGTAGCATACGTCTAGAAATCATACCAAACTGTTATCATAAGGAGATGCAACACGAGCGAAATCACGCGGCAGGCCTGCAGCGTGATTCGGCACGTGTGGATACGTGTCGGAAGCACGGCTTCCAACCAAATCAAGGTGGTTTCTATGGAGTACATATATATACCTAATACGGTATAGTATATATTTATACCTACGGCCATCTACTCATCTACGGTCATATTTTTTAGCATGTATATGCCGCATATTGCCAAAGAGTAAGATTGAAATTCATCTGACCCCCTAAGTTTTATGTCGGACATAAAGCATTCGTCCCATTCTGGCAAATATGCGAGTGCAAGAGGGGCAAATGCTTTATGTCCGACATAAAACTTAGTGTGCTAGGGGGTCTGGTCTATGTAAAAACATAACTCACTCACACTTCTAAGTGTAACATACATATGTACGACTTTGTAATGGCAATGGTTAGTGCCTAACTAACAATAAAACCAATACCTAAGTTATTTTTACTTACACAATATTGTTTCGCCTACTTCGAAGTAGTGGAAAGGTAGAACTGTAAATGAAACTAATGTCTGTAAATAAGCTTGGAGAACAAGCTTGGAGATTGTGGAGGTCTACCGACTGAAGTAATCAAAATGTTTGAGTACTGGTACGGTAACCAAACCAATGTCGTTCGATGGGCCGGGGGGTACTCAGATCCTTACAGGCTGGAATGTGGTGTGAGGCAGGGGGGGTTGACTTCGCCCACACTGTTTAATGTGTATGTGAATGGGTTGATTGAGGAACTCAGCAGCTCTGGCGTGGGTTGTTCGGTAGATGGCTGTTATATTAATAACATCAGCTACGCCGATGATATGGTGCTGCTCAGTCCCTCAGTCAACGCACTCAAGCAAATGTTAGCCGTTTGTGAGAATTTTGTTGTGGCTCATGGACTGAAATACAATGTTAAAAAGAGCGAGATTCTAGTATTTAAATCTGGTACTAAAACATACGCGATTCCACCCATAAGTCTCAACGGTTCTCCTCTCCGGGTGGTAACCAAATTTAAGTACTTGGGTCACTGGGTCACAGATAGCCTCAAAGATGACGTAGATTTAGAAAGGGAACGCAGAGCGCTGGCGGTTAGAGGTAGTATGCTGTCACGCAGGTTTACACGCTGTACACCTGAGGTTAAAATAACGCTGTTTAAAACATACTGCCAGAACTTGTACACGTGTAACCTGTGGAGCAACTACACCAAGAAGACCTTTAGTGCTCTGCGTGTCCAATACAACAACGCCTTCATGGGGATGTTGGGCCTGCACTGGCGATGCAGCGCATCAGGGATGTTCGCCGAATGGAACACTGACGGCTTCCAAGCCGTGCTGCGCAAGCGTGTGGCGTCCCTGTGGAGCCGCGTGCGGTGCAGTACCAACACTCTCCTGAAGATGGTTGCAGAAAGGATGGACAGTCCTATTGTCACTCATTGGATGAATATACATGTGAGGTCCAATGAGCACTTTATTTTTTATTAACTTAGATTAAAATTATTATTATTATTATTTATTTTTTTACCTACTAACTTATACTTGTAATTTGTAATATGTCAAATTTGTACCTACTTATGGATACCCGATGTCCGAAATAAACAATTTCATTCATTCATTCAATAAAGCCTAAATCCGCCTCTCTAAAAAAAGCTATTAGGGAGAAGTTAAAATATTAAAAAAATCAGAATATATGGCAATAAATCAGATTTAATTTCATTCAATGTGCAGCGAGATAGAGTTAAGAAACTCGAGCAGGAGTGTTTTGCTGCATACGTTCGCCGCATCGAGGGTAACATTTCCAAAGACCCAAAGCAATTTTGGTCTTATATTAAGTCGCGTTCTAGCTCACATGGCGTACCAAGCAGCCTTAAATATGGTGACCGACTAGTCAACACCGCAGCTGACATAAGCGAGGCTTTTTCAGCCTATTTCCATTCCACATTCTCGGCACCAAGTACTAGGCAAAATGCACCTATCGATGCGGCGGGCCGTTAGCCCTATCGCCCATTTATCTAATATTGAGGTAAACCCTGAACTACTTACCAAGCTCTTATTACAACTTGATCCATCAAAGTCAGCTGGACCAGACAATGTACCTGACCTGTTCCTGATAAATTGTGCGAAATCCGTCGTAGAACCTATAGTTTTATTATTTAACCGCTCCTTTGCAGAATGTACAGTCCCGTCGATATGGAAATCAGCTTTTATTACTCCTGTACATAAAAAAGGTTCAAAAACGGAAGTTACTAATTATAGGCCAATTTCTAAACTATGTATACTTTCAAAATTACTGGAAAAGTTAGTATGAGTTAATGAGGCTCTTAAAAACTATTTTAGCCCTAATCAGCATGGTTTCCTTCAACATAGATCGACTATATCTAATTTGAGTCTTCTCAATGATTTTGTCTCAGATGAGATGGCCCGCGGTAGTCAGGTAGACGTTATTTATACGGACTATAACAAGGCATTTGATAGAATTGACCACGATTTGCTAATCTCAAAATTACATAAAATGGGCATCAGCGGTGACCTATTGCGATAGTTCTCTTCGTAGATTGCATATAGATCTCAAGCTATTGTCATTAATAATTACATTTCTAGTTGGGTAACCGTCCCCAGCGGCGTCCCTCAAGGATCGTTGCTCGGCCCGTTACTTTTTAATATATATGTCAATGATATTAGCGACTGTAGGGCGGAGGCAGGTCCAGGGACAAGGAAAATTTGCGACCGGTCGCTACTTGCGTTGGGTCTGTCTCTATGGTAGCGGCCTGTCCGGCGGTTAACATGGTAGATGGCCTCGGGGGGAGCTCACAGTTGCTAAGATCCTCGAGGCAAAACTGATTGGGATCCTTCACGAGGTTACCGCCTGTTAACTGCCTGGTTCTACCGCTAGAAACAGGCAGAACGGAAACAATCAGTTGAGCCCATACTTTCATATCCCAACCCATCCTATCCCGTTTATCCCGTCTAATCAGCCGTAAGCGATGACATGGCATGTCGCAGCGGGCTTTCCATCCACAAAGAAGGATGGTTAGCGGTAAAATGCCATCCGCGTGTTTGTGCCGTGCGCGGGGACCCGTACGGGTGGAGAGGGAGGTCCTGGTAGCTGAGTCGACCAGCGGTCGGGATAGTTACTGCTGGGAGACAACACTCTTCTTCGGCTCAGGATTCACCTCACACGGGCGGTCATAGTCTAGCCAGCCATGATCAATCGGCTGTCGTGTCCAGTCTGATGGCCACGGGCGAGTGTCCTGGAGTATGGGGTCTGTAGTCGGTGGAGCACGGGTTGCGAGTCGTCTGAGGAGATGACGAGTAACTCGGCACCTTGCGGACTCACAGGCAACATACTCTTGGGGCGCTATATCAGATTGGTAGCCCTGATGCGTTAACGCATCCCCAGGGTGTGGGCTCCGTGGTGGGTGGGGAGCCAATCTGATGAAACAAGGAGAAAAAGGTCACATGGATCATAAAAAACCTTTGACGAAGGAAGGAGAGAAAGCCGTACCCGCAAGGGATGAGGCCAAGGCGCATAGCGCAAATGCTGCACTGGCGGTACGCACTTCTGTCCCAGACAGAGGAGCGAGAGCGAGTAACAGCCGAGCAAGGGGGTCCGTATGGACGCAGAAGGCGCGTAGCGCATTTACAGGCAGAGGCCGTGGTGGAGCGGTCCAAACCGGAGGCACCGTCCGATCTTTTCCCCACGGGTCGAAAAGCGGACACGTCCAGCAGGCCCCCGCAAGGTGACCTGGTGGCGCAGGCGCCGGAGGGGAGGTCAGCGGAACTATGGCCATCTGCAATCGGCCGGCCGGTCCTCTTCCGAATCCTGCTGACCAGCCGGGCGCCGTCGATAGCGTGTCCGCACCCCAGGGTGCGGATGCGTGGTCCGGTGGAGGAGTCGTCGGAAGCAGGAGGCAGAAGAGGCGAGATAACGCCAAGGCAAGGGCTCACACACTGAGCGAGGGCACCCCCCAGGATACACCCACTTCGGGGCCAGGGATGGTGCAAAAGAAGAGGCAACTGGGAGCCAGTGGCGACTCTTCCCTGCTTGTCAGCGACTCCAAGCGAACGAAAGTCACAGCCTCGTTCGCTGAAGTGGCTGCAAGCGAGAGGATGGCCATCGTCCCGGAGGCCTTCCCGGCCGAGAAAATCGGGTTGGGGCATCTGGGCACCATCCAGGGGCTCATTCTGGAGCGTCTGGTTGATGCTCCGGATCCCCTACCCCGAGTCACTCTCGGCAATGTAGTGGCGGGCGCTCTCCACGTCAATTGCCAAGGGAGAGAGTCCGTCACATGGCTCAGGTCGGCAATTGGAGGCGAGGAGATTGCGGGCCTGCACCTGAAGGTCATGGACGCCAAGGATCTTCCAAAACCAGTCAAAATGGCATGGAAAACGAAGATAGTTGGCGGCCATGACGTAAAGTTGCTTCTCCGTGTGTTGCAAAGGTACAATCCTGCGCTGCACACGGAGGAGTGGAAGGTGGTAGACACCTTGACGTCGGATGTGAACACCAGGCGCATCATACTGATGGACCGGTTGTCGGCCGACGTCATCATGGGAGCGGGCTACCACCTACACACGGGGGTCGATCTGAGCTCCTTCAAGCACCTAGAGGACGCGGAGGAGAGGGCGCTTGAGGGGGCTGAGGACGGCACTTGTGTGGGGACGGGCGCGGGGGGTCCGACGCCGGGGGAGGGCGCGGGGGGTCCGCCGCCTGGGGAGGCCGAGGAGGGCAAGGTGCCAACTGCCATTGGCAAGGAGGCTGAGGTGGCTGGGGCAGTCAAGGAGGAGGGGCAGTCGGAAGAGGAGGCCGGGGACAGGGCGGGCTCCAGTGACAGACTTGCCGAATCCCGCAGGGCCCGAGAGTCATCACCGCTATCGGGGATCGGCTCAGAGGACCTGCAGGGAATGGCGGAGCTGTACCTGGAGCCCTCCATGTCTCCCATGTCCTGCGACGAGACTGTCCAGGAAATGGCTGCTGATCTCAGCACACCAAAATATTAATAGCGCCAATGGCGGGTTTGAGGTGTGTACAAATTAACTTACAACACAACAAGGCGGCCACTGCCCTTCTGGCAAGGCAGCTAAAATGCGACAAGTTCGATATTGCTCTTATTCAAGAACCATATATATATAAAAGTGAAATAAGAGGCTTAGGTGGAACAGGGGGAACAATCGTTCACCTGTGTCCAGATAACAATAATATGAGGACATGTATATATGTCAAAAATGGCATCAATGCTATGCCTTTACATGCTTTCTGTTGCAGGGATCTCACCACGGTGATGATCCAAAAAAAGGGGGAGGGTAAGGAGCTCATTCTATCATCAGCCTACCTCCCCTACGAGGCGACGGATCCCATCACGCAACAACTGCGGGATCTTGTTGCATACGGCAGCCGGGCGAACACCAACCTGATAATCGGCTGCGACGCGAACGCTCACCATGTCATCTGGGGCAGCTCGGATGTCAAAAGGAGGGGAGAGAAGGTACTGGATTTCCTGGTAAGCTCCTCTTTACAAGTACTGAATAAAGGCAATGAACCTACCTTCGTCAATTCTAGACGGGGGGAGGTTATTGATTTAACGTTGGCTACTAATAACACTAGTAACAAAATCAACTCATGGCATGTATCTGATGACATATCTCTTTCGGACCACCGATATATATGCTTTAGGTACCAAACTAATATAACAGCAAATACGGTACGTAAACGGAATCCTAGGTACACGGACTGGTCGGCCTTTAGAAGGGATCTAAAAGTGGACCTAGGAGACCCAAAAGGCAAGCTAAACTCTATTATAGACATAGAATTCGAAGCGGACAAAATAGTACAAGCCGTATATACGGCCTTCACTAATAACTGCCCGGAGAAGAAAACCCTGGCTAAAAAGTTACCATGGTGGACCCCAGAGATAGTTAAGCTCAGGAGGGAAACCAGGGCGATATTTAATGACGCAAAGGCATCTAATGACTTTGGGTACTATGCACAAAAACTCACAGAACTCAGCAAGGCTGTGAGGAAAGCCAAAAGGAGAGCATGGAGGAACCACTGCGATCAGATTGAGTCAATACCAGAAGGAATGAGACTAACAAAGGCACTAGCAACCACAAAGTCGGTCCCGCTCACATCCATCAGGGACAATGACGGTAGAATGACGAAAACGGGGCTGGAGACCCTTAAGATAATGTGTAACACGCACTTCCCAGGCTCAGTAATACACGACAGCATAACAGACGATGGAGCAATTAGTGTGTTGGAACAAACCACAAGTACAACGAGACACAATTGGGACACGTCTAAAAAAGTAGTAGATCATAAAAAGATAAAGTGGGCACTTTCAACATTTCAACCTTACAAAGCCCCGGGGCCAGATGGAATCTACCCCATTCTACTACAAGAGGGCGCTAATGTACTAATCCCGCATCTGAGCAGATTGTACAGGGCGTGCTTGGCCTTCGCACACGTACCGCGTGTGTGGAGGATGGTAAAAGTAACCTATCTACCCAAACCGGGTAAGGCGGATTACAGTGAAGACAAATCGTATAGGCCGATAAGTTTATCGTCGTTTTTCCTCAAAACACTGGAGAAATTGGTAGATAGACACATAAGGGATGGCCCATTAAGGAGACATCCGCTGCACGAACTACAATGTGCATACCAGCCAGGGAAGTCAACGGAAACCGCACTTCACCTGGTAACAACCAGGGCTGAACAGGCTATAGAGAATAAGGAACTATGCCTGGCAGCTTTCTTGGACGTGGAGGGAGCGTTCGATCGTACCACGTATAAAGCTATCAGCGAAGCAGCTGCAAAACATGGTGTAGAGCCCACCCTATGTAAATGGATAGGCAATATGCTAAATGGCAGACTAATAAAGTCATCTCTCTTAGGGGATGAGATAATGGCCACGGCCACAAAGGGATGTCCACAGGGTGGGGTACTCTCACCAACTCTCTGGAGTCTGGTGGTGAACTCACTCCTGGTAGAACTCAATAAGGGTCCCATCCACACGGTGGGATATGCTGATGATCTAGTGATACTGGTTAATGGGAAGTTCCCAGGCACGGTATCAGAAATCATGAACAAGGCACTGCGGATAGTGGAGAAATGGTGCGACCTGCACCAACTATCCATTAATCCAGGCAAAACTGTGGTAATACCCTTTACTAGAAAAAGGACCCTTCCAGGCGTACAGTAGTTAAAACTGTACGGGAGGGTACTAGAACTGTCCGATGATGTGAAATATCTAGGTGTTACACTGGATAAGGAACTGAATTGGAAGAAGCATACAGATCTTACCATCACAAAGGCACTGAGGGTATTTGGAATGTGTAGATCAGCGTATGACAAAACATGGGGATTGAACCCAAAGGTACTTAAGTGGATCTACACTATGATGGTGAGGCCCATATTATTGTACGGCAGCCTGGTATGGTGGCCAAGGACTTTAATGAGCACATGCAGAGAGGCTCTGATGAAGGTGCAGAGATCGGCTTGCATGGCTATAACAGGGGCGTTTCGTACCACGCCTACAGCGGCGCTAGAAGTCCTACTGGACCTACCGCCACTTCACTTGGTGATTAAGTCAGAGGCGCGGAAATCGCTCTACAGATTAAGAACTCTTGGACTGTGGAGCGACAACAAACCAAAGACTAAACACACAAACATGGAGACTGATGGTTTCTTAGACAGAATAACAAGCGTGGGAAGTGACAAAATGCTACCCAAGTTTGTATTCCATAGGAACTACACAACAAAAGTTCCATCCAGGGCTGAATGGGCCGAAGGTCTAGAACCACCTAGGTCTGGTATCGAAGACAGTATATGGTACACGGACGGATCAAAAATGGGATCCGGCACGGGAGCAGGCATTTATGCGAATGACTACAGTAGTAGTGTAAGCATGGGTAGTTTGGCAACCGTCTTCCAGGCGGAGACATACGCTATAATTGCCTGTGCACAGGAGAATATAGACAGGCAAACCAGAGGGCAGCCCATCTATATACTCAGTGACAGTCAAGCGGCCCTTAAAGCACTTACGGCGCCGAAAGTGGAATCTAGACTAGTCTATAACGGCGTCCAGGCACTGAACAAGCTTGGAAAGCATAATAAGGTGCAACTAGTTTGGATACCAGGGCACGAGGGCTTCATCGGCAACGAAAGAGCGGATGAGCTTGCAAGAGGGTGGTCTACAAATCACTTTGTAGGTCCAGAACCATGTGTGGGACTCTCGCAGGGAACCATAACTTTGGCCTTTAAAGCCCACGCCAAAACCAAACACCAACACGAGTGGAGGAATGAGGCGGGCTTAAGGCACTCTAAGCTCTTCATAGAAGGAGTGGACTCGGGCTGGACTAACAAACTCTGGAAATCCAGTAGGAAGCAGCTCAGAATCATATCTGGGGTGTTCACAGGTCACTTCGGGGTCAAGGATCTCTTGGCCAAGATGGCACTATCGGACAGTTTAGAGTGTAGAATGTGTGGCGAGGAGGATGAGACTATGGAACACTTATTGTGTGAATGTCATGCCCTTGCCAGACAAAGAATGAATTACTTCGGTAACGGTTATCCGCAACCAAAGGAATTCAAGGTACTTCCGCTGAGCTGCATCATCCGCTATGTGGAAATGATGGAGCGAAGTTGGGAGTAGACATAAGGAGAGGGCAAATGCACAAAAGATCCCACTGGGTCGAAGTGCATCCGAAAGGGCCCTCATCTAGATAAGATAAGATAAGATAAGCGACTGTTTCATCCATACCAACCTGCTTTGTTTTGCAGATGACATGAAGATTTTTGCCAAAGTCAAAACTGTTAAAGATTCTATCCTAATCCAGGAAGACCTTATGCGTCTTGATAGGTATTGTCATTATACTCATTATAATAAGCTTGAGCTCAATCCATCTAAATGTTTCACCGTAACCTTCTCGAGGCAACGTTGTCCAGTTCAAACCTCTTACATACTCAGAGATCAGCATCTATCAAAGGTACCAGTTATGAAGGATCTCGGCGTGCTACATGACTCTAAGCTTCTATTCGATGAACATATTAATAATGTTGTGTCTAGTGCTACCAAAGCATTAGGTTTCGTCATGCGTAATTCTTTGTATTTTACCCAAGCTAAAACTCTAAAAGTACTTTTTTGTGCTTATGTTAGAAGTAAACTTGAGTAAGCATCGCAAATTTGGAATCCGCAGTATCAGATATATATTGAAAGAATTGAGCGTGTCCGAAAAAAGTTTGTTAAATAACTTTGCTTCAAACTGAAAACTCCGTACAAATCATCTGAATACGACCATATCTGTAAAAAGCATCACCTTCTTCCGCTTTCCACGCGTCGGGACTTAGCAGATATTACTTTTATTTTAAACATTATAAATGGTAATGTAGACTCTTCTGAGTTATTAGCTAAGCTTTCATTCAATGTTCCGTCTAGAACCAAACGACACTATAAGAGAGGGGGTCTCTTTATTCCCTTTGCCCCATGTAAGTATAGGCAGAACAGTTTTCTAATCCGTGGCTGTAAAAAAATTAATGAGGTGACAACAGACATTGATATTGACATATTCAACAGTAATATTCCTGCTGTGAGGCGTAAATTGACGAGGAGTTATTATGAATGAGCGTAGCTTAAGGCTATTAGTTAATCATACTGTATCCCTGCCCTCGTGATGTTGGTGTATATAAATAAATAATAAATAAATAAATATAAGGGGTCAATCTTACACAAATCGACCTAGTCCCATAGTAAGCTCAGTAAGGCTTGTGTTATGGGTACTAGACGACGATATATATAATAGATATAAATACTTAAATACATAGAAAACATCCATGACTCAGAAACAAATAACTTTTGAGATGCTTTTAGGTGTCATGTACTTATTCTTGTTTATTATTTTCCATGCTGTTTTTGTTTTATTGACAGCATTGTACATAGATTTGCTATTTTGTAGCCTTTGTGATTTATCAATTACCTTTTTAAATATGGTACAGTAACATTTATAAGCTGACAACTGTTTCTCACACTTTGATTTTCTGCTTGACATATATAATTTTCGCTTGTTTTTACTGGATATTCTAATACCGTTTGTAAGCCATGTAATTTTCTGTTTTGATGAGATTCTTATTTTCTTTAATGGAAAACAAATATGATGGTAACACTCTATATAATCAAAAAAAATATTGTATGCTTCATTTAAATTCAAACAACTATAAACGTCGTTGAAAGACGTTTTCTCTACTAACGATTTGAAAGTGTCTAAATTCTCACTATTATAAGTTCGTTTGAAAATATACCAGTGCCTCATATCAAATTGTCTCTTTATGGGAAATCTTAATAATTGTGCTAGATGGTCTGATAGATTTAGGTTTAATACCTTCTACTTCGGTTATAAATATTATGGGCAATGTTATCTAGACACGAACCACTTTGAGTTCTGGTGACTTGTCTTATTTCCAAACGAAGATTATGACTAAGCAGTGCATTTTCAAAATCTTCTGATAGTCTAGAATCTTTTAAAACATCTATATTGAAGTCACCACATAAGATAATTTTTTTATTTTTTGAAGTGGTTAACTTTGTCAATAATTCATTAAGTTTTTCCATAAAACAATCAACATTATTGATGTTTGGTGTTCTATGAATGCAAACCACTATTAGTTTATGTTGTGCTACTTCTATAGCGCTACACTCACAGATACTTTTGATGGAGAGCTTCTTTACAGAAGTCAATTCCTTACATTCAAGATGTTTTTTTGTGAGAATACATGATCCTCCTCTTTTTTCTCGTCTGCAGTAATATGATGATAATTTGTAATTCATCAGTAGAATGTTACTTACGTCTTCTTCGTGTACAAAATGTTCAGTCAAACAGATAAACATCGACAGGACTATTGTTTTCAGCCAGATCTAATAGAGAAATTTCAAGTTCATCTTTTTTTTTTAGGAAACTTGCAATATTTTGACGGATTATTGTGAACTCCGTGTTTGGATTTGTATTCAAAAACGTATCCGGAATGTGTTGATTAAGATTGTTATCGTGAGCATTTGTAGGTATTGTATTATCATTATTAATGTAACAAACATTTAATATTAACTTGTTACATACATACATACATACATTCACCTCTTTATTCCCAAAAGGGGTAGGCAGAGTACCTACATGAAACAACAAATGTGTATGCAACAGTAAATTGTTTTCAATACATGGGAAAACCAGAAACCCATTTTGTTGTCATTCTTCAGTAAACTTGTAATTTCCTATGTTCCAACACAGATTTTTCCATATACTGATAAATACATCCATGTCAATGTCGATAAGTTATTGTTCCGAGTTCGATAAAAATTACACATCACTATGTAAATAAACATAACCTCTTTAATCCACAGAAAATGTCTCATTTTTATGCCGATTTTGCACGAATAATTGACCATGATGATATTTACATAAACTTCTAATAATGGTTATTAATTTTAGCTTAGATCTCTTACATTAATAACATCATCACATCACATCATCAGCCTACATACGTCCCACTGCTGGGCACCTCAGGCCTCCTCTCATACATGAGAGGAAGGCGGATAACATCATAATCATCATCATCTATTGAAACTTACCGGTGAAAGGTTAATGGTTAATGGTCCCTGGGCATTTTCTTTTCTTTTCGTATGGGACGTACAACCTTTAATCGCACAAGGCATTTACTTATTTTCTTCAGTAAACTATAAAAAACATAAATACTACTGTTTCGAAATGATTCAGCGCGGAACAATACACAAATTAATTAATTTTCCCTGACTCGGTCCGTTCGTTTACACAAAATATGTCAGCTTTGGCTACTATAATGCAAGCAAGTTAAGTTGCGACGTTATGACACTTATTACTAAACAATGATGATATTTAATTTTGCTGGATTACATTACGTCCAAAAGAGCTCGGAAGCAAATTAAAGAAAGAAAGAAAAAAAGAAAACAGAAAAAGAATAGAAGAATTAGATCCGTTCATTTTAGTGACAACCTACGAAAATGTGAAACCGAGTACGGATTGTGGTCTCATTCACTCTCACGCCAACTATAGATTTACGCAAGTGAATAAGGTAGCTGTTGCCAAGCTCTTGTTTTAAGCCGGGTTCCATGTTTATCCTTATTCTGAGGTTCATTATTTCACATTGACCATAAGTTTAACAATTCAGAGCATTCAACCAACAGACCCCCTATCACACTAAGTTTTATGTCGGACATAACATAAAGCATTCGTCCCATTCTGGCAAATATGCGAGTGCAAGAGGGACAAATGCTTTATGTCTGACAAAAAACTTAGTGTGTCATTTTCTATACATATAAAGTCTGCCGATTTTTGCGGGGGAGGAGAACGTCAAATGTATACGTAACGTCAAAATAGCTACGTCAGATAAACGTCAGTCCATACAATGTGTATGACCACTGGTCATATATTTTCGACAGAGGGGAACGCCTGTCAATGGCCGCTCCGGTTGGTTGAATGCTCTAAAAGGCCTTCTACACGATCGGGACCAACCGCCAACCACCGTGTCCTTGATCGGGTTGATATAAAAATGGACCGTGTAGAAAGCGGTTGACCAACCGATATTTGGTTGATGTCAACGGCCTTGGTCGTGAGCGCATCCCTCGCGACAGGCTGCGTCGGTGGTTGGTCCCAACCGTCTGGAACGCTGTCGGCCAACCGTTGATCCGACCAAGGACACGGTGGTTGGCGGTTGGTCCCGATCGTGTACAAGGCCTTTAAGTAATCTATCATTCCGTTCCTTGTAGGTACCAAAGAGAATATAACCACTACATTCTAAGAGACGGGACTTCGAACTAGTTTTGACAGTGACATCGTCATTTGATTTTGACATGGTTTAACTCAATTGATGATTTAGCTATTTTGACATGACATGTAATATAAAAATTAGGTAGATATGTTACAAGCGCTCCAAAAGTGGCACACTAAAACTCATGCAATTGCCAGACCTCGGCTCAGTATCGCGCCGTCAATGGCTACGTGCAAACGTGTCGCAGTTGTCAGATTTGCAGCGCAAAAAATAAAAAGATGCCGTCGTGTGTGATGCGATTTAGCACTAACTATACTAAAACAGCCAACAAAAGCCAGGGCATAACGTATCATTCGTAAGTAATCTACTTTTATATATAATATTCATACATTTTACGTATTCAATAATTACGTGCATAAAAGAAATTTCCAGATCATGTTGAGTGCAACAAAAATATACCCGACGCGTGAGTACGATAGAGACGCAATATCTTTGCCGATCAAAGAATACCACATAAACAGAGGGTCAAGGGTATCTAATCCTATGTCAATTTTGGAACACCTACGTATATTAGTTTATTAATAAATGTATATCATCATCATCATCAGCCTATATACGTCCCACTGCTGGGCACAGGCCTCCTCTCATGTATGAGAGGGAACGGGCAGTAATCCCCACGCTGGCCCAGTGCGGATTGGGGACTTCACATACACCTTTGAATTTCTTCGCAGATGTATGCAGGTTTCCTCACGATGTGTTTCCTTCACCGAAAAGCTAACGGTAAATATGAAATCATATTCCGTACATAAGTTCCGAAAAACTCATTGGTACGAGCCGGGATTCGAACCCACGACCGCCGTTTGACAGCCGCATGCCTGAACCACTGGGCTACCGTAGCTATGTATATATCCATATTTTTAGTTTCATTTGTATTCAATGAATCTGATGATCATGTTTCTCAGAATAAGTAGTTTTCAAACGTTTCGTCTGTCAAAAAGACAAATGAAACTTTGGCAAAAATTTTGCCTATGTCTCTGCCATGACTATGAGTAATCCAACTACTTGTCATAATGTCAAAATCCATCAATCCGTTTGGACTGTAGCCCATGAAATAGAATAGGGAAGATGCAATATTTAAAATTTTGCTTTCATTTGAAAAAATCGCATGTAGTGTAGAATGGACCATGAAAGTATATATTTTTTTAAATGGTACTGGTACAAACTGTCAATTTAAACTTTCGCGCCTAAACAGTTCTACAGTTCCCTTTTGAGGTCGTATCGAGTTGCCATTAAAACCATAGGTTTACAGTCACTTGACGGCCGTTTATGCCAGCAAAAACGTATATTTCGACACTCTCAAGAAAGAAACTATGTTTGTGTGAAGAGCCGAGCATCTTAAATCGAGACGTATAAATGTACAATAGTACGTAACGAGAATATGATAAGACGCAGTGTCTAGTCTGATTTATTAATACTCTTTGTATACACTATACTTGTCTCTGTTTCTGACACAGAAATAGCCATAGCATGCCGTCTCGCTTACATGAGACGGCATGCTATGGCTATTTCTGTGTCAGAAACAGAGACAAGTATAGTTTCTCTGCATCTTACGTCACAACACATTTTCTTGTCTCTTTTTCGCTCCCGGAAATAAGCATACCGTCCTGCTCTCATTTCATACCCACATTAGTGTGTAGTTGCAATATTCGCACCTCTTTCATGTGTGCGTAAGCCTGGCCATTTTTAAACACGGTATTTCGTATAGAGAACGTATCTATCTATTATATATTACATCATTGGCCATAGGTATCACATTAAAAAGTCCAATACGGAAGTAAGTTGTATTGTGCCTTAGAGCATTAAACCAACAGGAGTGGTCACATGTGTCATTTTCTATACATAAAAAGTCTGCCGATTTTTGCGGGGGAGGGGAACGTCAAATGTATGCGGAACGTGAAAATAGCTACGTCAGATAAACGTCAGTCCATACAATACGTATGACCGCACATCTTTCTTGTAGGTACGCATTCCTCGCTTGACATAAGCCAGTTTTAGACGAAGCCAGTGCTGGCTCACTGGCTTGTAAAATAGGCCGGCGCTCCCGCCAGTGTGCTGGCAGCCAATGCTTTACATAGGCACCTACGATTTGGTTTCACTGGCGGACCGCACTGGCTTCGTCTAAACCTGGCTTTATCCACCAGTGCAGTGCGAAGGAAAACGATGCATTGCTATTGGTTGATTGTGTCCTCGCTCTAGCTCTGGTGGTGGTGGCTCATCCTTACCCGGGCTCCATTCCAATTTTCAGAGCGCTACTGATGCTTCTTTATTAAATTGGAATCGTATTTATTGCCTAGTGTTAGAGAACCTTCCAGCAAAACTGACGGTCTTGATCTCAATAAATTTTTAGAGTTTTGGAATATAATAGAATAGAATATTTTTATTGTATAACTGTGTAATTCGTGAGGAAACCGGTCTAATCCCAATATGGTCTTGTTTTCTCTTTGGGTTGGAAGGTCAGATGGCAGTCGCTTTCGTAAAACTAGTAGGTATACATATTCCAAACCTTGGGATTAGGTGTCAATGCGGAGCCCGGGGTCTTTTAGGCACAACCGGGAATAACGCTAGAAGGATGATGACAGCTTGACAGAACTCGTTTGGATGTTTTCTACGTATTATTTATTTGTAGGTGCTATTTATATATTGTCTCCTAGTACCCTTAACAAAAGTCTTATTGAGCTTACTATTGGGGTAACTGTTCTTCGATTTGTGTAAGATTATCCCTTAACACTTTCACTGCCAGGAACCCGCCTTGGTAGCATCGATATAAGTAGTACCTACAATGCTCTTCATGCAGTGGACCTGACCATCATAATTTATCGATATCGCTAACGTTGCGTACTAATATTATCGACATCGAAAATGTTAAGTACTAGATCCCTATTACTTATTCTGTGGCACAATACTTAGAGCATTAAACCAACCGGAGTGGCAATTGACAGGCGTTCCCCTCTGCCAAATACGTATGACCAGTGGTCATACGTATTGTATGGACTGACGTTTATCTGACGTAGCTATTTTCACGTTCCGCATACATTTGACGTTCCCCTCCCCCGCAAAAATCGGCAGACTTTTTATGTATAGAAAATGACACATGTGACCACTCCTGTTGGTTTAATGCTCTAAGGCACAATACAACTTACTTCCGTATTGGACTTTTTAATGTGATACCTATGGCCAATGATGTAATATATAATAGATAGATACGTTCTCTATACGAAATACCGTGTTTAAAAATGGCCAGGCTTACGCACACATGAAAGAGGTGCGAATATTGCAACTACACACTAATGTGGGTATGAAATGAGAGCAGGACGGTATGCTTATTTCCGGGAGCGAAAAAGAGACAAGAAAATGTGTTGTGACGTAAGATGCAGAGAAACTATACTTGTCTCTGTTTCTGACACAGAAATAGCCATAGCATGCCGTCTCGCTTACATGAGACGGCATGCTATGGCTATTTCTGTGTCAGAAACAGAGACAAGTATAGTTTCTCTGCATCTTACGTCACAACACATTTTCTTGTCTCTTTTTCGCTCCCGGAAATAAGCATACCGTCCTGCTCTCATTTCATACCCACATTAGTGTGTAGTTGCAATATTCGCACCTCTTTCATGTGTGCGTAAGCCTGGCCATTTTTAAACACGGTATTTCGTATAGAGAACGTATCTATCTATTATATATTACATCATTGGCCATAGGTATCACATTAAAAAGTCCAATACGGAAGTAAGTTGTATTGTGCCTTAGAGCATTAAACCAACAGGAGTGGTCACATGTGTCATTTTCTATACATAAAAAGTCTGCCGATTTTTGCGGGGGAGGGGAACGTCAAATGTATGCGGAACGTGAAAATAGCTACGTCAGATAAACGTCAGTCCATACAATACGTATGACCACTGGTCATACGTATTTGGCAGAGGGGAACGCCTGTCAATTGCCACTCCGGTTGGTTTAATGCTCTAAGTATTGTGCCACAGAATAAGTAATAGGGATCTAGTACTTAACATTTTCGATGTCGATAATATTAGTACGCAACGTTAGCGATATCGATAAATTATGATGGTCAGGTCCACTGCATGAAGAGCATTGTAGGTACTACTTATATCGATGCTACCAAGGCGGGTTCCTGGCAGTGAAAGTGTTAAGGGATAATCTTACACAAATCGAAGAACAGTTACCCCAATAGTAAGCTCAATAAGACTTTTGTTAAGGGTACTAGGAGACAATATATAAATAGCACCTACAAATAAATAATACGTAGAAAACATCCAAACGAGTTCTGTCAAGCTGTCATCATCCTTCTAGCGTTATTCCCGGTTGTGCCTAAAAGACCCCGGGCTCCGCATTGACACCTAATCCCAAGGTTTGGAATATGTATACCTACTAGTTTTACGAAAGCGACTGCCATCTGACCTTCCAACCCAAAGAGAAAACAAGACCATATTGGGATTAGACCGGTTTCCTCACGAATTACACAGTTATACAATAAAAATATTCTATTCTATTATATTCCAAAACTCTAAAAATTTATTGAGATCAAGACCGTCAGTTTTGCTGGAAGGTTCTCTAACACTAGGCAATAAATACGATTCCAATTTAATAAAGAAGCATCAGTAGCGCTCTGAAAATTGGAATGGAGCCCGGGTAAGGATGAGCCACCACCACCAGAGCTAGAGCGAGGACACAATCAACCAATAGCAATGCATCGTTTTCCTTCGCACTGCACTGGTGGATAAAGCCAGGTTTAGACGAAGCCAGTGCGGTCCGCCAGTGAAACCAAATCGTAGGTGCCTATGTAAAGCATTGGCTGCCAGCACACTGGCGGGAGCGCCGGCCTATTTTACAAGCCAGTGAGCCAGCACTGGCTTCGTCTAAAACTGGCTTATGTCAAGCGAGGAATGCGTACCTACAAGAAAGATGTGCGAGAAATAATCAATGTTTTTCACAAAAGGCATGGCGTCTATCACAAGACTTTCTGAGTTTTCTAATAAGAGAAAGACGGATAGCGCGAGAAAAATCGAGAGAACTCGCGCGCCGTCTTGTGATAGCCGTGGTGGTCGACACGTCTCTTGGAAGAAAACCCACACAGGACAGCTGCTTTTACATGTAGGTAGTTTCCGTTATGTTGCAACCAAATGCTGGAATAACATTCCTTCGGGGTAATGGGTAATGGAGGGGGCGGGGGGTGTTTTATTTAGCAATTCGCAAGTTTTCACTTATGCCGGAGTGCAACCCGGTATAGGCCAAACATCAATTATTCGTGGGTTTGTTTGTTGTTTTTGACTTACATTAAGTAAAATTACTTACTAGGTATTTGTTGATGGATGTTGGCCCTTCCATATATATTTTCTACACATATGTATATTCTTCTGGGTTCTAACAGAGTACCTAGCAGTTTTTATTTCCATTGCGAGCGACGGTACGCACTAAGTTGGAGCCTTTTTGCCTTGCTGCAATGCACACATTTTGTTTCCGTGCATAAAAAAACTGATTGTTTTATGTTTTTTTAATGTTCTTTTAAGTTTTGTGTTTTAGGGTTCCGTAGTCGACTAGGAACCTTTATAGTTTCGCCATGTCTGTCCGTCCGTCCGCGGATAATCTCAGTAACCGTTAGCAATATGTATATCAATCACGCCGACAAAGTGGTAAAATAAAAAGTGGAAAAAAATGTTTTATTGAGGGTACCTCCCCTATACGTAAAGTGGGGAGTGTTTTTTTTTTCATGTCTACCCTAACGTGTGATATATTGTTGGATAGGTGTTTAAAATGAATATAGGGGTTTAGTAAAATATTTCCAGAAGTAAAAAAAAATGTGTCACACCCTCTAACTTTTGAACCATAAGTTATAAAATATGAAAAAATCTCAAAAATAGAACTTTATAAAAACTTTCTAGAAAAAATATTATGAACTTAATAGGTTGAATATTTTTTGAAAAAAATTACAAAATAATTTCTGAACTGATTTTGTAATTTAACCATATAAGCAGGTGTTTATTGTAGGTACCTGTAATTTCTACAAAATCACAATGATATGACGTGCTTTCAAATAAAGTAAAAACGGTGAAAATCGGTTCTGGTAATCTGTACGCGGAACGCTCATATCGTATTACTTACCTACTTAATATGTCAACTCAATGTAACAAATAGCCCATTTTTTTAACGCTTAAGTGGGGACACTTACTGTGACGGACGGAAAACTACGGAACCCTACACTGAGCGTGGCCCGACACGCTCTTGGCTGGTTTTTTTCTGTATTTTATGAAGAGAAAGTCTTCTTTAGCGGCGCTGTGCATTTTTTGGGATGGGGAAAAATTGTTAAACTCGCAATAGATGTAGGAGCGTAGGATTTAGTGTTGCCAATTGCCGGAATACAAAAAGCGGGAGTTGCGCTTCAAAACGCGGATTTTTAAATGAAAATGCAGATTTGCGAAATTCGTTTATAGGTTTTTTGATGTAAGACGTACAGGGCTTGGGGGCGGAGGCGGGCGGTGGGGGCGGGTAGGGGAAGCGGTTTGGAGGGGGAGGGGGGGATTGGGGGTGTTTAATCTTTCAAAAATTAAAATTATTCAAGTTTTTTTTTAAGCAGGCACTCCCGGAGTGCAACCCGGTCTTTTTTTTCTTGTTGTAACTTGTGTTTATCTTTATCTACGTCTTTATCTACCAAATAAATGATATATCAATCTATCTAAATATGTGCAAAGGAAATGAGTGAGGGATGTGCTTAAATAATAGGCACGTGGCTATTTGTAACACATTTCCCAGCTTCACAACGCATCCTCTCACCGCTTATCTGCAAACATTTCACAGGTTGGCTACGCATCCTAGCTCCGCTCATTTTCCTCGCAAAGCGCGTGGATGCGGTCAAACCGTTTCATAAGTTTGCTAAGTCTCCTCGCTTCGCTCAGCTACCTCGTACAGCTTTGGTGGATATCCACCCTAATAGTGTCATTTACGGGGGATTTCAAAGCCAGTAACAACTAAGTAGTTTTAAACTTCTCGTTGTTCAGTCAGACAGGTAAAGCTGTTAAGAACTCTGGAACAATGAGGAGCTCCGAAGTCTTTTGTTGCGCTTTAGAACTTTAAAACAAGGACATGCAACTCATGGGGTTGCCCATATAATGAGTAAGCAATAACAAAGTAGGTAAGTCAGTTGGTACCTTGATATGTTCTTGTACTTTGCTTATGCACAAACAGGTTAGAAACTCCCCAACTTTCCCTGAATTGCTAAAAAAGAGAATTTTGAAAGTGCCCAAGCCTGCGTTTAAGACCAGTTTTAAATCCTTCCTTTTCCCCCATATTTATAATATGTTCCCGAACCGTGAGACAAAGTAGCTTTATAATTTTGATGCTGAGCACTGACATTTCATGGGGTCTATTAGGTACAAGTTCAGAATATTTGAACTTTATTCGCGTTACCCCTTTAGTTTTCTTCCTGAATAATCACGTACGTAATCACGAGACGAATAGGTACGTGATACTATGTTTTTTTTTATCTAAAAATGTTCTCACCGCTGAGATGAAAAGTTGTATGTGTTACTCGAGAGCAAAGTATTTTCATTTCATGATTTTGAGTCCCTCACTGCGCTCAATATTCATACATTGAATCACTCACTACACTCTTGATTCAATTTTAGAATCTTTCTCTTCCTCAGGGTTCAAAATCAGCACTCATGCATCACAGCAAAATGAAACTATTTCCGACCAATGCAGCGATCTAAATGAGTCAGGTGGGGTAAAGACACATAGGTTTCTTTGCCCAGGGTAAGACTAACATTATTTTTGAAACCATGAATTATTTAAGCCGGCGAGGGAAATTGGCATACAATTTAGTATAAAAATTCACTCAACATAAAAAGTTACCATATTTCATTCAAATGAGACAAATCTCAGCGGCATTATCAGAGACTTCCATATTTTTTATTCAAATTCGTTGATCGGGGTCAATGTCTTTTGGCAACGTAAAACATGGCTATGGCGTTACTTTTTCACTCGAGAAGGTTTCTAGAGCCCCTATTTCGTGGGCCAAATCGACTGTGAACTTATCCCGTCGCGCAGGTGAAATACGATGTGAATTATACGGAAATTATACTTACAGAATGCTAGGTGTAAAACGGCTGTCTTTTATTTTCTCGAATTAGAATTGCTCGCACGAATTGCTTCTGAAAATAGTTATTTGTACAGTCAAGTGTATAAATAAGTATATACAAAAGTACTGCAAAAGTACGACCTTAGTAAAGTGATCATGAAATATATGTTATACTTTGTCATCATTATTATGTCTTAGTTTGATGATTTAAAAATATGCATTCAAATAATAACTCAATTATTGATATTTACACAACGGTGCAATGCTACGTTTTTACAAATCATTATCAAAAATATGTACTAGTGAAAACAATAAATAAAAAGGCTATAATATATCTCATCATTAATATATCTTCCTAAACTTTGCAAAATGACATGGACAACTAAGTCAGCAATAAGGTGTTCTATGAAAAGTAATCACTACTATTTAGTTACAAGTATTTATTTGGCATCTGTCAACAACTAAAAATAATTTCAGTCAGAAATTACGGGAAAACGTTGTTTCCTCATGACAGTTTTGCTTATTGTTAAATAAAATAGGGAAACCATATTCCTGATTGCAATTTAATTTTATGTTGGGTTTATTAAAATCGTCTATTAAACCTGTTATGATAATAAAATGTCACGTATAGTCGATCATACTAAACACCGTATCATTGCGTTGAGAGAAGAAGGTGCTTCAATTCTGGACATATCAGACGAGTTAGGTATTTCATGGAAGACGGCGAAGTTGTGGGTACAGAGGTGGGAAGGGGAAGGAAGAATAGTGAACCATGTTTCCACTGGCAGACCGAGGAAAACGACTACTGCACAAGATCATCTCCTAATAGAAGATGTCCAATATCGCCACTTCGACGTATGCCATTCGCTATGGTGTGTCGACCCACACTGTCCGCCGTCGATTACATGCCGCTGGCATCAAATGTCGCATTCCGGCCAAGAAACCAATACTGACCGACAGGCACAAAAGATTCTATTTATGGAGAGAAAAGGGTACACGGTATGACCAAAGAAACATTATTCCTAATCGCAGAAGTGGACGAATATCAGTTGGGTACTGGGGCTGGATGTCAGCTAGCGGACCTGGGGAACTGGTGGAAGTGAAAGGTGTAGATTATAAAGATATTCTAAAAAACGTGCTTGTTCCAACAGCTGCGGTGGTATTCGGTAGTGGCCCAATAACATTCATCCAAGACAATAGTTCTGTCCAAAATTCGATTGTGGTACAATCATGGATAGAAGATCAAGCTGGCTTAAACTTGATAAAATTACCACCAAAATCTCCCGACTTGAACCCCATAGAGAATCTATGGGGTTTGATGGTACAGGCGTGGGATCCGTCGGAAGTTAGAACCAAACATAATTTAAAAACACACGTTCAAAACATCTGGGACAGTTTTATTGGTAGTGATGTTTGCGGAAATATGGTGCGTTCCATGAGAAACCGTTTGCAGTCTGTGATTGACAATGAAGGTGGTTACACACGTTACTAGATACTTGCCATTACCCTTACAGTATATTGTTATTGTAACAAAAAGTAATTTAAGCAGCAATAAATATTTTAAAGAAAAACATTTCCTTTATTTTGTAATTTACCCGCATACTGTCATGTGCAAAATATAGGTAGGTACAGTCAAGTGAAAAAAATGTATCGATAACATACTCTCATAAATAAGTACCACAACCTTAATCCGCTTATGTTGTTCCTTAAACCACTTGTGTACTGTTACACTTGACTGTACCGTCAGCGTCATACAAACGATACGAATTATTTGGATACTTTGACTGCTGCTAACTATACAGTCATATAGTAAAAGTAGTTACTTACAGTATCCAAATAATTCGTCATCCAAAAGTGTCATAACTTGTAATCAGTCTTCAAGCTAAATTGAATCTTATGTCAATGTCACACGTGTTTCAATCAATCAATCAAATCATTTAATTCGTAAAACATAGGTACATACAGAGGTGTTAATATGTTTCGTCATGTTATTTAGTTTCTCACCTCATCCATTGTATCATAGGACCGAGATTTAATCTTATATCATTTAAAATAAAGGTCAGTTTTCAAGTGTGTTCCATATTTTAGTATTAAGCCATTATTTCGTAAAATACGTTTTTAATAATAAATGAATTATGAATTATTATGACCTAGACTGCTACGTACTATATGACGCTGACTGTACATAAAAATTACTAAATAATAATAATAGAGTCCATATTGAAAGGGCGGCGAGCGCTTACGACCATTGTTTATTTTTGATATGTATTGGAGTTATGTAATACCTAAAAAGCGTAAACCCCTACCGACCCTAATGTCCTTCAATATGGACTATCACATATGGTCCAATGCTCTTATTCCAGTGAAATAGGTAATAACTTCATAACTGATTTATGACAGGATTCTTTCGAATCATATTTTTGCATTTTAATGCGAAAGCTAAGTGAAATTTTGAAGGGCTGCGAAATCAACTTGCAACTGCGTCATAAACTTCAGAGTTAAAGGGGTTAAAATTTGCCAATGTAGAAAAAAAAGCATTTTAAGGAAAACTGTTTCAGAGTGTGTATTATAGTCAGTCGCCCTATTCTTTATATTCTAACAGCGTACATTTCATAATGCAAGCAATATTTAAATGCCGCAGCTAAAATTAAATCCTTGCATAATGGTGAAGTTCATTTACTTTATTGTAGTCGATACGGAACCCCACAATGATCTTGCGCTGCACGCTTGCCCAGTTTTTTCAATCTCTAACCGTAATATATGTTTAAAATGACTTGGTACATATGATAAAGTCTTAAACGTGAGACAGATGTATACAATGACAAGTCTGTACTGCTTTCATGCAACGTCAATCAAAGAGTTCTAGCCAGTACCTTTACTTACATACTTGATCCAGTTAAAAGAAGGCTACATACCCACTAATTATACTGAAACCTTTCGTATGACCATATTTTTGAAATGACTGTTCATATATTTTTATGAAATGTTTTATGTTTATATGTATAATAATAATTTGATGCAATCCATGTTATTGAAAGTATAAACTGATACTTGATTATGAAGAGTTGGGAGGTACCATTATACTGATTATTTTTATGCGAGCATATTATTGAAGACATCCCAGAGAAACATAAATGACACAATTTATGGATATGCAAATAATAAGGGATGTTCAACATTTGTTGTTGAAACATTTTTCTCGATACATATTTTTGCACTTGACTGTACAACAAGAGAGCAAAGTTTGTTCTTGCTGCGAGTGCTAATTTTGAGTCCTGAGGAAGCGAAAGATTCTAATATTGAATCACGAGCGTAGCGAGTGATTCAAAGTTTGAATCTTGAGCGCAGCGAAGGACTCAAAAGCACGAGATGCAAACACTTTGCTCTCGAGTAACACATACAACTTTTCACCTCAGCAGTGAGCAAGTAGTTTTAAATATAAAACCGATATCAATAACGCAAGAATGACGAAGGATATACATAATAAAATCTCAAACAAATTAACAGCGCGCAATTTTTTAAAAGGGGCGGGGCCCCGCGCTTGCGTTCGGAAACTGCATCTGTGGTATACGTTCATAGATTTAAGATTGTATAAACTAGAATTATTAATAAGCTAGCATAATAAAATTCATGTTTACCTATTTGCTATGAAAAACGAAGGTTATTCTGAGATCTTTTATTTAAATGTTCTTCAATTCAAAATGCCTTTGTATAATTATTTTGGCAATTGAAACATGTTAATATAGTTTTCGAACGTGTTACTTGTTATCCGCTTTTTTGGGGGTCTACTTTGAAATTCGATGGTCGAACTATGTATCGACCTATGTCTGCCATTTTCTTTTTTCGTAATGGAATGAAAGGGGCAGCGCTAGTAAAGTTTAAATATTCTGAACTTGTAAAAGACCCCGTAAGATGTAATGTCAGTGCCCCGCATCAAAATTAAAAAGCTGCTTTGTCTCACGGAGTGAGCAAAATCGCATTTTGCACACTGTTTTCACGCAGCAAAATATACTTTTCACACCTTTCATTCGGAAAAGTAAGTTTTGCTCCACGACGAGAGGGACCAAAACGCTACTTTTCTGTTCAAGCTACTTTTTTAATTTATACATTGGCATTGGAACATTTGTACGCAATGTGCCAATTGAACACAGATGTTAATAAAATAATCGATTGTAATTTCATCGTAGTCGATCCAAAACGAACATATTTCAAGTTTTAACTATAACAATGTTGTATAAAAATTTATAAATATTTCGTAATATTTAAAAATTAGGAATAAAAATTAAGATAATTTTGATATATTTTAACAATAGCTTTTTTTAAATTTCCTCATAGTCGGTGTGAAAAATAGTATGTGTCATTCGGTAGCAAAAATTATTTTCGTCTCGGGCGTAAACACTTGTATCCCTCACTACGCTCAGGATCCTACATTAGAATCCCTCGCTACGCTCAGGATTCTATTATAGGATCCCTCGCTACGTTCAGGATTCAATACACTGCCCTCGCCGTAAATATACTATTTTGCTCCCTTGTGACACAAATAACTATGTTCGAGCTGCTGAGGTGAAAAGAATATTTTAGGAGTATTTGTAGTCTGCATTAAATGCATGTTTCATTGGGTTTTATCGAACGTTATATTATTTATCTAAGAAAAAGTCTAAAAGGTAGGTAGGTAGTTAAGTAGATAAGGTAGGTATATATGCGCAGCCTGAAATGGGGTGTGAAGATATTTATTTGGCCATTAACGCGAATTGTTTTATTTAATAAAACACAGGTATAGGAACTCGCAGGATATTTCTTCTAGGTACAACTGGTGTGTTTTAGTATAATCTCATTCAGTTCGAATTGAATTGATATGTATATTGTAATGCCCGCATTGAATCTCATTTTTTAGTATAAGTACTTGTTAAGAAATAACGAATAAGGAAAAAACATTATTAGCAACTCCATATTCCCGAAACTGTGCATTTTTAAATTACACGAGATAGACAAGCAATGCAAAACCCATTTACCAAAAATAATTTAAATGAAATGTATGAAATTATTTTGTTTTTTTATTTTCTCTCGGAGTACCTACACATTTAACATTTTCGATTGCAACGAACCAGCGAGCGATTATTCAGTCAAATTAATATTTTAATACCAAAAGTAAAGCTTTTTCCTTACCAAACAACGGCGATTTGGCTTTACAAATTAATAACGGAAAAACAATGATCATTATTCAATCGGAAATCCGTTGAATACAAACGGTATTGACAATGAGTATTGCATAAATACATTTATTGTTTGCGTATATTTTCAGGCCAAATAATGGGTAACCATTTTCTATTAATAGATTGAAAGAACAACATAAAGGTAAAGTGTCCCTAATAATAATCAGGAATCAAAAAGGGACCACGAATCAAAACGACATAGAAAATGGTAGGTATAGGTGGTATGGTATAGGTACCATTTTGAAATTCGGATTAAGTAGGCCATTTTTTGATTTTTTGCCAAATTAGTTTACCTAGTTAATTTTTTTCAGCACGTCAGTAAGCCTGCATCACACTGGCGTGGCCGGCGGTGGCGGTCAATACTAGACAGAGTTTACTGTGACCGCCGCGGACAGGCCGCGCCACTCTGTGAGGGATTTGATTATGAAAACAAGTGCCATTTTATTTAACCCGTCACGCGTCTGGCCCCTCAGCAGTGAAATGGCCAGTAGTGTCCCCATACAATCAAGAAAAACCCGGTTTTGACAGAAAATCGGAATTGTACTGCCATGCCATGCCAGTTGAGTATATATCATTAAATAGGTATTGGACTAAAAAAATCAAATTAGTGTCAGTGACGAATTGATTGGCTCAGGTATCTTTCTAGGTCAATCAATCACAAACGGACCATAGGAAAACCGGCCAAGTGCGTGTCGGGCCACGCGCAGTGTAGGGTTCCGTACTTGCTTTTTTGTCTTAGTTACATCGACCTGCGCGGTGCCGTTGCGTTGCGTCAACCGAATTTGTACGAAAATTAGCCTTTCGAAGTACACATTAAGTTGCTCGACTATTACTCGGTAACTACTTATGCCTACTTGTCCGTGATAGTTTTCTTTTTAAATTCATTATAATGTACTTAGTGATGTGCCGTTCCCAGGAATATTCCCCAGGCGGGAATATTCCCGGGAACATTCCCGGGAATGTTCCCATACAAGGGAATATACGGGAATATTGAAATTGTGTTTGTATATGCATCTTGCTATCAGGAATTCTATGATAACTTGGGCCCTTGATTTTTTTTCCAATACATTAACCAGTGTAATTTGTCCGCAAAAGTAAATCCCCAATGTTCCTGGGAATATTCCCCGGAACAATGGGAATATTCCCAGGAACAATGGGAATATTCCCAGTTATTGGGAATATTCCCCGAGCCGAAAAAAACAAATTTTTGCAAAAGTACTTCTGCAAGTAACAAAAACACAACAAAGTTAACGAAAAAAATTACAATAAAATGTGTACGAATAGAAAATATGAAAATATGCACATATTTAATGGTAATTGAGATAAAAAGGCAGAATTAGGACAATAATGAAGTTTATGGCGCATGGCACATCATTTGTCGGGACACTACTCATTTTAATTACTTTTATTACAACTTAAATTTTCCTAATTTGTATATCAATATTCCCCTGTTTGGGGAATATTCCCGGGAACAAGGGAATATTCCCGGGAAAATCCCATACGGGAATATTCCCGTTCCCGGGAATATTCCCCGGCACATCACTAAATGTACTACAACGAATTTTTTCAAATCCCCAGCAGTAGCCATTTAGCCAGCAGGGGGGGTGTGTCCCCCACATGACTCGAACAAAAATTAGGGGTTTAAAGCCCAATATCTCGCAAACGAATCAATGATTTGAAAAATTGTCTTTAGGAAACCCATAATATTTTTGAACGAGCTATCCAACGATGGTTTAACGAGAATATTACATCCCCGCTTTAGGTGTAGGGGAGGTGGAGGTATACACAAAAAAAAAAAATTCAAGATTTTATTGTTTTGTTTTGTGGGCGTGATTGATTTTATACCCATGCCGAATCACAGTTTTGTAGTAGTAATGGTTACTGAGCTAAGCCGAAGACGGACGGACGAATGGACGGACAGACGGACATGGCGAAAATAAAGTAGGATTTTTAATTAGGCGAACTAACTTGACAGCTGAAAATGTTGTCAGACATAGGAAAAAATAAATAGTGATTGGTTTATGTCGATACAAATATGTCGTTATAACGTTGTACCTACTATAAATCTGATTCAAATTGTATTTTATCAAGTAATCATAAGTTGTGATAACTCTCACACTCAAACATACCTACTTGCGTAATATTAGGTATAAACGGTGTAAATCGGACATTTACAACTTGCGCCTCAAATTTGGTATACAATGGAAAACGAAAACGAAATAACAGCATTATTACATTACAGGCGATTGTGGCCACTTCCATTTAGGTCGTCGTCGTCAACGTAAATTTAAGAGCCGGGCTCTTGTCGGTGGAGTAATCCGAGTAATCGCCACTTTGTTCTTCTCTCAGCTAATGTTTTGAGCTCTTGATACGACATTACATCAACTTTCTCTTTAGCTTGGTCCATAAACGCACGTCTTGGTCTTCTCCTGCCTCTCCTCCCTTCAATTATAGTTTTTATGTAATTGTCATGTCGTATCAGGCGCCCCAACATGTCTAGGATTTCTGACGTTTTTAGTACACACTCATTTTTGTTGACGTATATATGGTGCATGGAAATGGTCAAAACAGAGATTTGATCAAATCTCTAAGGGATATGATCAAATCTCGCAGGATGTTAAAATGGCCAATCAATTTTATCATTTACCTAATACAAATCAGTAATTTGATCAAATATCTGAATCTGTTTAGTGAAATGACGATATCAGACAAAAAAGGCAACTCGTTTTTTCATTTCACTAGACTTGTTTAGTGATTTGATAAAATCCCTGAAACGCGTCAGTGAGTTGACGAAACTAACGCGATAAAGATTTTTCCGCTCTTTTATAAAAAAAACAACCACGAAGACGGTGGCGGGAGCAGAGCTCCCGCCACCATCTTCTAACCTATCCGCCATCCGAGTCTAAGTCCCAGAACCGTTTAAATGACTAATGATTTAGGAGCCAATATCTGCGAGTTAGTTTCGTCAATTCACTGACGCGTTTCAGGGATTTATCAAATCACTAAACAAATCTAGTGAAATGAAAAAACGAGTTGCCTTTTTTGTCCGATTTCGTCATTTCACTAAACAAATTCAGAGATTTGATCAAATGACTGATTTGTATTAGGTAAATGATAAAATGGATTCGCCATTTTAACATCCTGCGTGATTTGATCATATCCCTTAGGGATTTGTTCAAATCTCTATTTTGGCCATTTCACTGCGACATATATATCGCCGGGCACGTCTTGCTCGCGAGTCATGATATCGAATTTTTAATTATACATATATACGTGAGTATATAAACGATACACCATTATTTTTTCTGTGGCGCAGGACCGGTCACTTTGGCACTCTTTGGGGGAGGCCTATGTCCAGCAGTGGACGTCTTTCGGCTGATATGATGATGATGTTGATAACTTTTATATCTACAGTTTCATTAGGAATTTGAATTCATAAAGTAGGAACCTACCTTGCATAGTCCGTCCGTGTCAGTAGTAGAAAACGAATAAATAAATAAATAAATAAATATTAGGGGGACAATAAATAGAATTAGTCTCTCAGCTGCCTTCCAGTGTCACGGATAGTGGATCAGACTATATAAATCTTATTCGTATTGGCAAATCATACAATAATAGCCCAAAGATCGCTTTAGAAACCAAATTTCTATCAAGCTATTATTTACATAACTTTTAATAAGTACAAGAAAGATGACAACACTAGTATACAAACTGCTTTTACTAAACCTCTTGTATGAACCGGATTTTTTAAATATCGACATTAACAGCACTAGCGAAACTGTAGTAACATTCGTGTGCAATGAACTGTCAAGTTAGTTCGCCTAATTAAAAATCCTACTTAAGTAACATTTATAACTGTTTGAAGGTTTTACTATGAGCTCTTCTTTTTACTTTAGGCTGTTAAACTTGGGTGCATATGGGCTGTATATCTGGATATACAGCCATTGTACATCCATAAGGGGCCCCAAATTATACAGCTTCAAGTGTAGATCCAGCTGGTTAGTTACTATTGGGCATAATATGGCCTCATTTCACATACGAGACGGAATGGACTACTGCAATGGCATCGCAATCGATATGTCAGACTTAAAATACGACTTAAATCACGTTGTTCGTTAATTTATTATTAATTATTATACACGCTGACCGTTCAATAAAATGGTAAAAGCATTTAGCATCATAATAGGCATGTCACGCCGCTTTAGTGATGTGTGGTCGCCAAAAATATTGTTCTTTTTTGAAGTGACAGCGTTTCTCAAAATAATAACATAAAATATAAAACTGTACTAAAATTGGAATATCCAAGTTGCATCAATGTTTCGAATACGCGTTCACGGATGCCCATCTCTCACAATATTTAGTAAATAAAATAAATAAATATATAAATGGCAATAGCTATGCTAGTAGTCTTTCTGAGTGATCGCATCCGAAATGAGGCTATAATATACTATAATGCACGGCCCGATGCATACTGCGATCTGGGGTCCCAGCATATTTGCTGAGTAGACTTGTATGGCCCAAGAGTGCGCGTAGGTGTAAGGCGATGATTCTGGTGCCAAAGCATCGGACCACGGCGTTTCGAGGTAGCTTCAAGTTCGCGGCGTCTGTGTGGTAAGTGTTGGAATGATCTCCCTCCACCTATTCAAGGAGCGTCTAGCAGGTAGCTTTAGGCGCCAGCTTAAGGGCTATTTGTTGACGCTCCAAAGATCCCAACCCTAACACATCCAGCACTTTATTTTATTTTATTTTTCTCTATTTTTCTTTTTTAAACATGCAACCCTTTCGCGTTTTTAATTAGCGTTACATATTTAACAAATTTATTATATTAATTATTTATTTATTATGTGTAGGTATATACGTTTGTATAGGTAGCATGTTGTGTTGCGTTCCGTGGGTCACGTAGGGTGCTGTCTGAAAATCAGCGCTGTAGGTGTCTGTCTGACACCTCGGCATAATGCTGGAAGACACACACATTATGTGTCAACTATATTGTATTTTTTGTCTCTGTGTGTCTTTTGTGTAGTGAATAAATGTCTTCTTTCTTTTAAAATGAGAATCAAACTACGTTTGTATGGAGAGCGACCCATAAATGAAAAAATTGCTCCCGCTAATTAAGTAGGGACATATATCTACGCAACACAAGGGTGTAGGTACACGCTATTATATACACTGTACCCGCGCCTCGTAGGTACTAATAGGTACTTACTTGTGAATGCTTGTGAACAAACACACGTCGTAAACTAACGCGTTATCATCAGCAATCTGGTTAATTATGCGTAAACAATTTTCAGTTGCGAAATGATTTATGTACGCCTGAGGTACAAATGACTACCACAGGGGCAGATAAAACAGGCCTACAGATCATTAATATTCATATGCATATATATAGCATTATGTTTCTTTGGTACTCTAGTTTGTACCCCATGTATATTTGTTTATGCGACTGTTTGTGTTCTAAAAAAAAACATGTATTCGTAAAAAACTGGAATTTGGCATAAAACACATTGAACCTGTCATTAAGAAGTTTGGGTTTGTGGAAGAATGTGCATAGGTCTACTTTATTACAACACCGATAAGCCTCCAACACACTGGCGCGGCCTGGCTGCGGCGGTCAATAGTAAACTTATCATTAGCTGACAAATTAACTATTGACCGCCACCGCAGGCCGCGCCAGTGTGGTTTAGACCTCTTGAAAAAGTTAACGGTTTCTGAGGAACAGTAATTTATGTTAGGAAAAATCCTACTTCCTACTAATATTATAAAAGCGAAAGTTTAGATGTTTGGATGTTTGTTCCTCAATCACGCTTAAACGGCTGAAACGATTTCGATGAAATTTTGCACGGAGATAGTTTATAGCCTGTATTAAAATATAGGGTAGTTTTTATCCCGGGTCCACGCAGACGAAGTCGCGGGCGGATGCTAGTAATAAATAATTTGATGACACGAAAATTCGGCGAAACCATGCATTCGGTGAAACGTTTGTCGGTGAAAGAAAGGGACACCGTTGAAATCATATCGGTTGTTGCGGCAACTCACGCTACGCAGTGTGTTAATTATGGAGTAAAATAATTAAAATTATTGTCGGCCGATGCAGGTTTTAGTCACCAATGTCTATGTAATAGTAATAGTTTACCGCATATAATAGAAACAAAGTACCTATTAGCTAGTTTATTCATGTGGTAGTTTGAAAACTTTCTTTGTAATTAACAGTTTTAATTACAGGGAATGTTTGATAACTGACAACTACGAAATTGGGCATCACTTTTTGATTTTTATCAATATTTTGTACCGATATCGCTCTTTGTGGTAGTGAATATACGGAATTAAAAATAAGTACTTGATACACACGAGTATATTATGACAAACCTTTTTGAAGTTATCTTAAAAATAGAGTTAATCAGAGATTAGGTAGTAGTTATATGTACAACAAATACGACATTCGCATTCAATTACCACCCAGCTTTTGGTTTCTAATGAAACCTCTTTACTTAGCTATGATAAGACGACGCCATATCTAATCTCAAGGTTGTGGTGTAGAGAACCAACGTGTAATTAATGCCAACCCGGGGACTTCCTGATTACTGTCCGACTAAGGGGGGCCTCGCCGGTCTACAGATTACTTTCTAAATCTCGTATCGTACTTAATAAGAGCATTGGATAATGAGTCTTAATTAGTGCGCAATACTAACCACGGATATGTTAGTAATATATGTTGGTGTTCCAAGTGAGAGCGCCATTACTTTGAGGCTGAAATAGGTCGTTCTACTTTTGATTTCTAACACGGGGAAACTAATAAACAACCAAATAATGTAGGTACTTGAACGCCTTTTTGAAGCGGTAACCAACGATAGTATTTCTAGTTACTTCATCATAATATGGTAATATTGGGAAATCATTAGGTAGATAGGTACTCTATCAACATTAATTCGGCTCATCATCCTCCTAGCGTTATTCCCGTTATATAGGTATATATATTGTAGTATATAACATTAATTCGCCTAGATAGCAAAAATATATTTAAGTACTTATTATACTCATTTTACATTAAGTATATTTGTCAGAATACTACAAAAATCTACATCTTATACGTATCACTTTCAACCCTTGAAACCCCCAAATGATTGTACCTTTTCAAAAATGATGATTTTTTTAAAGGGAATGATAATGATATGATGACAAAACTATAGAGTATACTCGTACCTATAGTCTTCAACGCTCGTTTCAGCATCGGTAGAGTTGCCCCACAGAATAGGTCATGACTCATGACCGAGTGGAAATGTGAGAAGATAACCAGCTTTTGGGTACATATACGGTGTTGATTTTATAATTTAGCTACTTCTATGTACGTGCTTTGATGATTTCACTATCACTGTCGTGTCGTCGGCTAATAAAATGATTTAGTCTTCTGTTGTGGCTGATGGTAAATGCAATAAAGAATGTAATCCTAGCGCAAATCCTTCTGGAATGCTGACTGTCACAATACCAGTAAAGTTAATCTCATTATTTTTCCGCCCACTTCTACTGTTTCTTTTCTGTTTTCAAGGAAGGACTTTAACAAATCACTACTACGCTCTATCTGTCCATAGCAGTTCACGTTACTTCGTGTAAAGCATTTGACAGGTAACAGAATAAGCCTGCTATTTTTATTTCCGGTCAATGCCTGTAGTGATACTGTCAATCAGTATAATAATATTGGTCTACAATTGTCTGCTGATGTTTCATCTCCCTTATTTTTGGACTGGATACACTCTCGTAAACGTGAGCATTTCAGGGTAGACTACTGAGACCATTCTCATTTATGAATGATATGAGTAATCCTGATAGTATTCGGTTCGACTTTTCAGCATGGATTTTAGAACGCGACCAAGTTCGGCATTAGGACAGTGGGCAATGCAACAGAGGGGATTGAGTTAGGTTTTTGATACGTCTGACATGACTATACTTTGATATGTTCCTTGGGGGATCCAAAAACCGTTTTTGTACATTTTTTCTGAATTAAATTGTAAAGTAAAATCAGGGGACGACCAGTCGTTTGCTGGACTAGGGTTGGACGCAGATAAACAGGGTTGCCCACAAAATGTAGCCGCATGACGGTTTTGCGTTCAGATAAAATTCATTAAAAGTAATTACAAGAGCGTCTGCGATGGACGAGTTTAATATTTGATGGTGCAAAAAGGTTGGGCTCAACCCCGTGTAGTAAGTGCGATATATTACAAAATCCGTATAGCAACGGTGCGGTATAGCAACGATGCGGTTAAGATAAATTAATTTAAAAGATTATTGGCAGCAACACTCACTCTAAATACAAACGCATGCCTACACGCACGCACGCTTTTAAAATGTCAGCTAATAAATGTAAATCAACTTTCCAAAAACTTGATGGACAAAAAAAAAGTAGAATCTGCTGACAAAATTTCACGAGAACCGGTTGTGAAATGTGACGTGACGAGGTAAAAGAGAATAGCCGGACGGCGTGCCAGTGGGACACCCGGTCATACGAGAGAATTTGGACCCGAGCTGAAACGGAGAACTTCATTCGCTTCGCTCGCTCGTTCAATAAGGGAAAAAAGAATCTAACGTCAAAATTAAGTTTGTCACTAAACTAACTGGGACAATCTTGGAAACTCGATTTCAGTACTGCGGGCGTATTGATTGCCTGTGTTAACCCCGACGCAAAAAGAGGGGTGTTATAAGGTTAACGTGTCCATCTGTGTATCTGTCTGTGGTATCGTAGCTACCTAACGGATGAACCGATTTGAATGCGGTTTTTTTGTGTCATAGATAGTTAATTTATCTCGAGTGTTCTAAGCCATGTTTCATGAAAATCTGTTTAGCCTTTTTTTGAGATATTAGACTTTGAAATGAAAATGTCCGGGGTTTTTCAACTTTTCTAAGTTGTAGTTATTAAGGTACAACACTGTGGATAAAACATCTATCACGTTCTGACAAGTATGACAGTGCGATAGTGACGCATGTCTTATACACAACGATAAGTTGACTACTACGATTGTCCCCTAATATTTATTTATTTTACCTACATACGTGATCCTACGGAACCGTAGAGCGCGTGTCCGACTCGCACTTGCCCGCTTTTTTATTTACTTACACTTTGTGATCTCAAATAAGAATGAAATCACACGAGACGTTACGGGAATCGTGTTAAAATGATTGTATCTTCTATAATTCATTGAGTTTATTCACATTTCGTTTTCGAGTGGATGGCAAATATTATTTCCAAAATGTTCCATCGCTTTGCGCAGATTAGGATTCCTCAGCACGGTCAACAAGTCTTGTCTCCATTAAAACGGCATATTGAAATAACATGAAACTTTTTTCACAATGGAATCAGCCAATCACAATGTCAGAGTAAGAATTTAATTTGAAAAATTAGCGTAGAGTAGAGATAATTTGTGTGAAAAACGTGCCACTCGTTACTTTTTTTCCATATTAATTTCTAGCACAAGAAACTAGTTTCTGACCTAGATATATGGCTGATTCCATTTTGTATACAAAGTTTCATTTTATTCTAGCATGTCGTTTCAAATTGAGAACCAAACTATGTTTGTATGGAGATTCGAGCGTCCTGGTGACCCTGAAGGGCAGTGTGCACCAACTGACGATTACAGACTGACCAACGTTAAAGGCGCCGACACTACAGCTGACATCTATATATATAAATGCCTATGTCCTGACTGCCTCACTCATCAACGCACAGCCGAAACTACTGGGACTAGAAACTCGAAATTTACACCAGGACTTCCTTTTATAACGTAGGCAACGGATAAGACGGGATTTTTGGAAATTCCTTCCCTAAGGGGGTTAAATGGGGGTGCAAAGTTTGTACGGGGGAATCATTTTTTTTTAATTAGAGACTTGAAACTTTGTAGAAAGATTACTTATTAAGATACAAAAAAAAGTAATTTCAGCGTTTTATAAAATTCCACCCCTAAGGAGGTTAAATAGTGGTTCAATGTTTGTATGAGGGAAACATTAATTTTTGAACTATGTACTTGAAACTTTGTAGAAAGATTACTTATTAGAATACAAAAAAAGGGATTTCCGCGTTTAAGAAAATTCCACCCCTAAGGGGGTAAATAGGGGTGCAATATGTGTATGGGGGAAACATTATTTTTTAAACTAGAGTTTTGTAACTTAAGGTTATTTTTATAAAGTGGGCTATTTTATTTATTATTGTAGTATTGTGGGCCTTTGTATGCCGCTTCGACCAGCGAGTGATCTATTGTGACAGCCCTTTGTTTAGATTTCACCATCAAGTCCCGTTGCCTCTAGGAAATTCCAGATTCTTTGGGCGGTGATGTGTTGTACCTCTTCCGGGTGCACGATGTGCCGCCCTAGGTAGATACTTCTTTTGTGCATGAGTGTTCCGCAGGAGCATAGGATATGCATTGCTGTTTCCTCTGTCTCCTGGCAGAACCTGCAAGTTGCGTCCTGTTTCATACCCATTTGAACCAGGTGCTTGTTCAATTTGCCATGACCTGTCAGAATTCTCGTCACTGCGCAGGTTTTGTACCTTTTCAGTTGTAGTAGCTCTTTGGACAGTTTATTATTGTACCCTTTGATTAAGGCTTTAGCATGTTTTTGTCCTTTGGCGAACTTCCACAGCTTTATTGCCTCTGATTTTTCTGTGTTATTTAGTAGGGAATAAGCTTTCCGTTTTGTGATGCCACAGAACGGTTCTGGGCCAACCAGGGTTATGTCTGCGCCCTTCCTTGCAAGTTCATCAGCTTTTTCATTTCCTACTATGTCGGAATGTCCTGGTACCCATCTAAGTATAACTTTGTTGGTATTAGCCAGGGCGTTTAAGTTGTTTTTGCAGTTCTGGACTAGTTTAGAGTAGGATTCTAGGGATTCTAGTGCCAGCAGAGCAGCTTGGCTGTCTGAGTTGATGTAGATGTGTTGGTTTCTTAGGTTTCTATCGAGATTGATCTCCACGCATTTGTTTATTGCGAAGAGTTCAGCCTGATAGATTGAGGCCTCTTTCCCCATGCTGACGCTAGCTTTGAGCTTTGGCCTCTCACCATAGATACCGCATCCAACATCATCACCTTTTTTGGATCCATCTGTATACCAAACGTGGCTTCCCTCCTTGAAGTCCATTTGGTCATTTAACCATTTGTCTCTTGGAGGTATTTCCACTGTATACCGTTTTGTAAATTCGCATTCCACATAGGTATCGTCGGTGGGCATGTTTAGTTTTTTGTTATCGAAAACAAGGGCCTCCAGTTTGATAAGCGCTTGAGAGCGCCATTTTGGCCTTGTTAGTGTGCATATCCTGTAGATGCACTATTTCGCCTCCTTTTGCACGTGCAGGTGGAGTGGCGTTAGGTCGAGCAGTGCATCCAAGGCTGCCCCCGGTGTTGAGCATAAAGCTCCTGTTGCTGTTAAGCAAGCTGTACGCTGTAAACTGCTTAACTTTGTGATGGCTGTCTTTTGGTTGGCTTTGTTACACCAGACCGCGGAGGCGTATGTGATTACCGGCCTCACTACCGCTGTGTAAAGCCACATAGCAATTTTGGGTCTTATGCCCCATCTTGCTCCTGCCATTCGACAGCAAGTCCACATGGCCATTTTTGCCTTTTGTATTATGCTATTCAAATGAGCGTTCCAAGTTAGCCTTTGGTCAAAAGTAACTCCTAGGTACTTGACCTCATTTGAGTAAGATATTTCCTGTCCATTCAGTTTTAGTTTGGCAAGCTTGTCTAGTTTCCTTTTTTTTGTAAAAGGTACTAGTACTGTTTTGCTCGCATTGATGGACAGTTCATTTTCTTTGCACCATTTATTTATGGTGTTTAGCGCTCCTTGCATTAGGTTCGAGATTGTGTGGAGGCACGGACCTTTGATTATGACTACAAGGTCGTCGGCATATCCTTGCGTGTCATAGTCTAGGTCCTTCATAGTTGCTAGGAGTTGGTCCACTGCTGGGGTCCATAGTAGTGGGGATAGTACGCCTCCTTGTGGACAACCTCTTGTGGTGTAGAATGTAAACTCAGTTGCATTGAGGGTCAGAGTGACTTTTCTATTTGAAAGCATGCTCTGGATCCATCTGATGGTGCTTTCATCCACGCCCTTTGATGCCAATCCTTTGAGGATAGTTCCTGTGGGTGTGTTGTCAAAGGCACCTTCGACGTCAAGGAAAGCGCATAGAGCTGTTTGCTTGTCCTCTAGGGTTTTTTGCACTTTGTCGACCAGATCAAAGTGGGCTAGGGAAAAGACGGGATTTTTGGAAATACCTCCCCTAAGGGGGTCAAATAGGGGTGCAAAGTTTGTATGGGGGAAGCTTTTTTTTGAGCTAGAGACTTGAAACTTTGTGGAAAGATTACTTATTAGGATACAATAATTTCTGCATTTAAGAAACTTCTACCCAGAGGGTTAAATAGGGGTGCAATGAGGGAACTTTCTTTTTTGAGCTAGAAACTTTAAAATTTGTAGAAACATTACTTATTAAAATACAAAAAAGCAAATTCTGCGTTTTAGAAAATTCTACCCCTAAGGGCGTTAAATGGGGGTGCAATGTTTCAATGGGGGAAACATTATTTTTTGAACTAGAGACTTGAAACTCTGTAGAAAGATTACATATTAGGATACAAAAAAAGTAATTTCTGCATTTAAAAAACTTCTACCCAGAGGGTTAAATAGGGGTGCAATGAGGGAACTTTCTTTTTTGAGCTAGAAACTTTAAACTTTGTACAAAAATTACTTATACAAAAAACGGCAGGCAGCGTTTTTGAACATTCTACTTCGAAGGGGGTTAAATAGGGGTGCAAAGTTTGTATGAGGGAAACTTTTCCTTTTGAGCTAGAAACTTGAAACTTTGTAGAAAGATTACTTATTAAGGTTACGAGTAATTGAAAGAGCATTCAAAACTCAAAAAAAATACATAAGGGCATTAAGTGGTATTTCAGCTAGAGAGTCATGTAAGTCTGTTTTTAAAATATCCTCCCCCTGCCATGCATGTACATTATAATAAATATATTTGCATGCCTACTTTTATAAGGTATTGACATTATATGGACATTATTTGCTCGGGTAATCTTTGGAACTACTCATTCGGTGGCAATAATTATTTCGCTGCTATGTAGATTGGCTCTGCAGCGGTATAGCCATATGAACTTGTAAAATCTTCCGGATCGCTACAAGATTAATGTTATAATAATTATTTCATGCCATTGTTGTATAATTTACTAAATTTTTTGTTTGTTACTAAGCAGAGAGCTCTTGCTTGTGACCAAACTTGCAGCGGTTGGATTTTCGAGCGCATTTTTGGTTTATTGAAATCATATGTGAATAGTTTTGGTTCGTGGCCGTATTGATATTGAGATGAGATTTCGTTTCAAAGCGTGTACAAGCATAATATGAATAACTAAATACAGTCGGAAAAATACACCTTCAAAGAATTGTGAAAATATGTCTCGAGATTTAAATTTAATATTTAGTCACAAAAAAGGCACAGGCTTTGTGTATCGGGTTTCGTTTCCAAGCGTATACAAGTATAATATGAATAACTAAATACGGTCGTAAATATACACCTTCAAAGAACTGTGAAAATATGTCTCAAATAGCTGCCCGACACTTAGGACAGCTATTTTCCGAGAACAAAACTTGACGAAAGAATTTTCACGAAGGGAAGAAAGACAATAGATTTATTTAGAAAGTGGGTTACGAAATGAACAATACAATTAAAGAGGAAAATTAACTGCTCACAACCAACGACCCAGAATATTGGACAAGTAATTTTGATGAAATACTTACCTCGGTAATTTATTATTGGCATTTCTTTCTTTTCAGTCTTGATAGTTTATTATCTTGACTCAATGAATTATCAATCCTCATCCTGCATTGGGAAACTATACTTGCAGAAATGCGATGGGAAGATTTCTTTCGAAATTTAGAGCTCTCTCGAGGTTTGCCCCTGATTCGAATTTTTAAGATACGAACGGGTTAAGGAGGCTTGGATACTTTGTGCAGAATGAGAGTCCATAAGATTGTGTAGTCTATGGTGCAGAAGAGTCAAAACTCGTCTTTAACGAGTTGTCCGAGGCGTCAGGTGCAGCCGCCTCCTGACGTCACGTAATTAACGGAAAACGAGGAATAAGGAAGACTTTTACAATCTTTAATTAAATTAGCACACGAAAGCTGCAGCGGCCGATATCCGTTAACTTATAAGTTTCGCAGTATAAACTGAAAAATACCTAGGTTGGCTCAGTAGCTCGAGGAGAGCTATTCACAAGGAACTTAATTTAGTTGATATGTCATTAAAATGAATTTGTCTTTATCTGTCACATCGACATTATTATAACGTTAAAGAGGCGTCTCTAGCCCATGTAGCGCCCGTGTGCAAACATTACTCTATAGCGCCCCCTAGTAGAACGCGTGTCGTGCGCGGCGCGTGTGCTGTGCGGGCCCGCGGCGCACCCCCGCGTTGCTACACGCCGCCCGCTTGCGGTGTGAATATACCGCTTCAACCGCGCCCGACACGCGCCGCGCAAGTCACGCGCCGCGCACGACACGCGTTCGGTGGGTGGAGGCCTTAAGCTCGGCGCCGAGTGGGATCCGTAGCGGGTGGCGCTCGGCACCCCCTAGGACCGCTGCGCCCGTGGGCAACGCTCACCCTGCACCATATGTAAAGACGCCTCTGCGTTCGGGACTCTAATTTTGTTATAAGTCCAAAAGAAAGAAGACAAAAAAAATGCCTAACCACGAACAACCTATTCAAATATCTCGACGAATCACGGAAATAAAACGGATTTAATATTGCAAGAGAGAAAACCGCTTGAGACCCGTGCAGTCACGGCTCTCGAGCGTTACAGTAAATGACAATCGTTACATGTGAAGATGCGTTTTGCGGAAAAGGGATAGAGATACCCCTTCTTGAAACTTTGGACACTTATAACTTTAACAAAGAAATATCTTTATCCGAAAGAAAACAAGAAAAATACTAGTTTGGTTATAACTACCACTTTGGCCTAGTTGGTAGTGACCTTGCCTATGAAGCCTGAGGTTCCAAGTTCCAATCCCGGTTAGGGCATTTAGTTGTGTGATGAGCACGTATGTTCCTGAGTAATGGATGTTTTCTATGTATTTAAGTATCTATTTTTCATAAGTATGCATATATCGTCGCCTAGTTGAGTACCTATTACCCATAGTACAAGCTTTGCTTGATTTTGGGACTAGGACGAATTGTGTGAGATTCTCTCCTCAATATTAATTTATTTTTATTGCAATAGTACTGTAACATTTTTTGTAGCAGAGCCATAAAATTACGAAGTAATTAACTCTTTTTTTGATATTGTCAATTTCTGCTACCTTTACAAGAATTGGCAAAGTTATTGAATTATCTGTTTTTTTTTAAATTGAGTTTCGCTTGTTGAAGTTTTTTACATAATATATATAAAACATACTAATGTTGTGTGGCATGATATAGAAAAGAAAATTATTAATCATTTATTTACATGAGTGATATTTTTTGTAGTTAATGAAAATCTTACTCCAACCACTATTCGTAAGTATACAATAATGATCCACACAAGTTTAAAGACATCGTGCGGTAACAGGCCAAAAGACGCCGGGGCTTCTCAAAATGATGCTAATTATTAATTATTTTGTTACAGTATCATGTTTTTAATACAACCAACTAATTACAATAGGACAAAGTTCCAAACACAATTACAAGGGGCCACTAAAAACGTATCACACGCAAAAAGCAGTTCGATAAAACTTGTACGTCTAATTTCCTTGTAAAAGTTCCGCCATGAGCCGAAGGGGGCGCCACCCCCACTACGCACAGTCGTAGCGCGGTCGTCGTAGCCGATCCACGTCACGTCTCTACGCCGTAACACTTTACGTAGCGCATGTTAAACTCTTTAATGTAACCTACTTTAAAGTGAGTGTTAGTGAGTGTGTAGGTTGTGGGATTTAGTGAACCGTGAGTTAGTGAGTGGTTTTAACTGTTTAGTGAGTTGGACTTGGACTTGGTAAGTTTCGAACGTTTTAATCTCAAAATTGTTATTGTATTGTAAAACTTTTAAAATAATGTGCTTTAATGTGCTATAATTAATTTTAAATGACCAATTCTTTGGTTTGAAGATTTTATTACAATGCTAAAATTAATTGAAATTTTCTTAATATTGGTGACCAAGAAAGTTCATTAAAAGTTATGATTAAATAAAAATCTTTGGTTATGTATTGAATCATAACGAGATTTTTCTTTAATAATTAATAGTAAATATATTTAACAGAGAAAAATAATATATTTTATGTCCTTGCTGATTATTGAGGAAGTAAAGGCATAATTTTACTCTTTACCAAAAACTAAGAAAGATAACGCAATAGTTCAATCAGGGTTCTTGTGATGATTAGAGTGTCATTACGAACAAAGAAGTATCGATTTTAGTCAAGGATTAATCTTTATCATGTTGCCGTATGATCTCAGTCAAAGGGGACCAAATAGTCACACAAAAAATCGATCAACATTTGAGAAGGGCATGAATCTGAAAATTATGAAATTTTGTATAAACATAAAATGGATTTATTTCCCGACATTTGTTTTTACGCAAAAACCACTTGCATGATGTTTAGTTTCGTTTTAGTAACAATAAGTCAGCCTTGGAGCATGGACCATCACATTGAAAACCCAACAGAATGTGAACAAGCAGAAAATATTGTTACATGCAATGCAAATAATATGTTTTAGTCATCATTGAATCACACACAGAAAAAAAATGTTTAAAGGCGCGACCGAGGATTTAATTTAGATGAACCCACGATTTAATAAATCCACATCATACGTAAGCTATCTATAATTTTAATACAGGTCAAATACGTTGGTAATATCTATAACATGAAGAGCTTTTTTCTAGTTTATGTATGACTATTTCTTTAAAAAAGACTTCAGGCGATTGTGCGACCGCGCCCTTATTATTTATGCTGCGGCTGTGAATCGAATTTAAAGATTTAATTTATAGAAGAATTAAGGGACACAAACATAAAAAACGAGTGGATAGAACTCTTATTGCAAAGTACTTTTGACAGGAGGTAGGGTACAGCGAAATGTCATCCCGCTCGAATTTGGAGCAGGCCAACTGGGGAAGTACCTCCGCCTTGCATAATACCACAGCCATAATAACACTACTACCTGCTCTGTAGTAGTGTTGTGTTCCTGGAGGTGAGCAAGGTCGCCAGAGCTCCCGAGGATGCGTCGTGTTGAGAGCGAGGGAATTTGTTCCTTCAGCTGTCAACACGGCGAATCCTCAAACATATCTTAAAGGCCGGCAACGCCCTCACAACACCTCTGGTGTTGCAGGTGTCCATGGGCGGCGGTAATCGCTTACCATCAGGTGATCCGTCTGCTCGTTTGCCTCCTATAACATAAAAAAACTCTCATGGCGAAATTATATATAGGCGCCCCGCAATCCGCATGTCACATTAAATGACAAAACTGTCACCTCCATTCCCGAACGTATCGTAATATCCGAACGCGATGTCACTTGATGTCAGAGTCTAATCTCTTGACTTCAGAAAAAAGTAAAATGAGTTGCAGCTACGTGTGGGAGTTTTAGATATAAAACGAAACTTCCTATTTTATTACCAGTCTGAACCTAATTACTTATCCCCCATGATTCCCGCAGAGTGGAAAAACCAGGAGAGCGGCAAACTGGAAACCGCTCGGGACCTCAATAGCGTAAAGAAGATATTCCCTTTTTTATATTAATGCGAATAATAGAAAATCTGTCCTTTTTGCCGTCCGCGTAAACAATTCAACATTGAATCACTTATCGAAGAAAAATAAGGGTATATTTGAGGCAAGACAATTTTTGTAGTTTCTTTTATGGGTTTCTCGTTACATATACAGACCAAGAAAAGAAAATGTTTCATAGGTATCACTGTTTATTTATTTATTTAATCTTTATTGCACAATGAGAAACCGAAACGTACAAACGGCTGTATTACCATGAGGCATTCTCTACGAAACAAATTTTACACAAAGCTGAGATATTGTAGACAGTATTGTTGCAAGCGAGCATAAAATCAGTGTCAATGTCTAGTATATTTTCGAGCCCGACGTGTGTAACTCAATATCGTTGAAACAGAAATATTCTCCGGGTAGCTTGGACAGTCACAGGGGTCTACAAGGTGTGATTAAATTATGATTTTTCAAGTTTGTTGATAAAAACACCCCTGTCTCAGAAGTTCGCCTGAATTCCAACTACACATGTTTTTGAAATGAAAACTTCTTTAGCAGCGCTGTGTATTAACACATTCTTTGCCAAGAATTGCGTAGAGCAACGCTCCTAGCCATTACATGTGAAAAATCGTTTGTAGAGAAAAGCGCCTACGGAGTGCCCGCCTGGCCGGATCCTGCCACTCAAACTGATAACCTATACTAATCTGTACTAATATTATAAAGATTAAAAGTCTATGAGATTGTAGCTAAGTTTATAAGTCTGTATGGTAATAAGTAATCTCCGGGACCGCATATCCGAATTAAATTTAATATTTCACGTGCGTGTAGAATGGGCTTTTTGGATGGTCACTATTAAACAAATAAATTGCACAATTTATGGGTCAGTCAGCGATACCTTGCTAGATTTAGGAGAGTTGTGTCTCATCGATCGGATTACCTGGGTTATGAGACAGCCAGTTAGTGCCAGGATGGTAAAGTGTTCCAAACTCACTATAAATACCACCCCAATAAATCGCGCAAGTATAGGAACTAAGCAAAAAATATAACGACGCGGTCAATTTTATGAAATGTAGAGGTTTTTCTGACTCCGTGTATGTCCAGCTCAGTTCACGAGACTTGCTGCTTTGGAAATTTTGCAATAAATCCTAAACTACTCATACTCGGTCTTGTTATATGAATTCCGAGAATACAGCGGATTTTTAGAACTCGAGTCGTTTGTTGAGGATTACACAATTTGAGCAATTTGGCGTTTCTGTGCTACCCTATTCGAACGTTGCCATGGACCGCCAGACATTTATAAATCTCTCGGATGATGTTATATCAAAGTTTTCACGAATGTATTTTCTTAGGACATTATTTCCAAATTATAAAATAAGGTCAATAAAAATAAATAGGTAAATCAGCCTATATACCTCCCCTATATACCTTGTGTGCTGGATACAGGCCTCCCCCCTCATGGATGAGAGGGAACGCGCAGTAGTCCTCACGCTGGCCCAGTGCGGGTTGGGGACTTCACGTTTGAATTTCTTCGCAGATGTATGCAGGTATCCTCACGATGTTTTTCCTTCACAGCAGACTTATTAAATTATTTTCCGTACATAATCCGAAAAACTCATTAGTACGAGCCGGGATTCGAACCCACGACCGCCGCTTGACAGCCACGTGCCTCACCCACTGAGCTACCGTAGCTTTAAGATCAATTATTGGATGTAAATAGGTCATGCAGACATTTAGGATCGCGTCTCTTCTGTGGAAATTGCTAAATTTAAGGGCTAGAACATAAGTAAGCCAATTTTTTGATTGGACTCTTAATTTGCATAAACGGCGTCTGCAGCATGATATCAAAATGATTTTGCCAGTAACTATTGACCACAGGAAATACGACTTGCTTTAAGGAGCGACCACACCGCTGCTCGCAATACGCTAACGCACTGTAAACGCAGCAAAATGTATGAAGAATACGTGACGCATTCAACACGTCAACGCGTACACGCAGCGTAACGCACCGGTGTGGTCGCTCCTTTACTCAAATTGTAAACTCAAATGAGTTGGTGAGTGTTCGAGAAGAAAGACTGGAACATCGTAGAAAAGTAACCTGCTTATCGGTGTTCTACAGGATACATTTCGGAGTGTGCGCTAGGGTTACACGAATTACTTAATCCCGCCCTCACCATTTCGCCATCTTGGGACTAGGCCGCGGACGTGGGTTATGTTGTTGATTTACCACTGATTAGCACGAAGCGCTTTGCTTACAGTTTTCTCGCGAGGACAGCCAAAGAGTGGAACTCGCTTCCGGAAAACCTTTTCCCAGTTACAATAACTCGGATCTTTTCAAGACGAGAGTGAATAGGCACTATCTAGGTATGCATGTAACATCCTCGACCTCATCATCACTTTCCATCTGGCGGGATAATGGTCAAATGCATAGCTTAGACTTTGGAGAAGATTAAAAAAATATCTATTACTCGGATCCGATATTAGCTGGGGAAATATTTACTTTTACTCGGCTATTAAACTGTGTCTGAATTGAGTGTTGCAGATTGTATGCTTAATTTGCATGCGTAATAAAATTGTGGAAGGTATTTGGGAGTTTTCATTGTCAAAATAATATCAACGGAATGAAACTTTGGAAGTGCAATTTTGAAAGGCATACATATGTTGTATTGTGATTGTGACAGTTTGATTTTCCAAGTAGGTACATTTTTTAGTTATAAAACAATTTAATCAAGATAATCCTTCTAAAATATTGGGTCAACTTTTTAGTCGACCAGCTGGATCACCACGGATTGTCTTGCAGCAGAAGCGACCAATAATAACCGCCTACTTAAACAAAAGCCCGAAACAAATCGTACTCATATATTACTATATTTATAAGTAAGTAGGTGGTAAAAAAGAGTTCGGTCCTAGTGCTTCGCCGGCCGCTGCCGCGGCACGCTCGCTTCGCTCGCTCGGCTCGCGCGCTGTAGTGTCGCGGTTCTACCTAACACTCCTCGTCGCTTCGTTCGTCGCCGTACCTCACCCGTACCTACAGCGCCGCAGGTCCTTATAGTCTCTCTGAAACTACTTTGACCCAATGAAATAATGGTTGAATGGACGTTAAATATTCGTGCTATAAAGGCAGCCGCCATAATCGTGACGCCATAACTATATAACCATTAGACCACAGACTACTAAACAAATATACTATGTGCATACAGAATCATAGAAACGTGAAATGTGCGTGTCCTTTTTTTTTATACGCTACGCCTTCTGATTTTAGGGTTCCGTACCCAAAGGGTAAAAACGGGACCCTATTACTAAGACTTCGCTGTCTGTCCGTCCGTCCGTTTCGTCTGTCTGTCACCAGGGGGGCTAGCACAACTGACGCCGCGCTGCGACGTGAGTCGAGAAAGATTTACCCTCCTCGTTCTAATTTGCACGGTGCGAGTGTGACAGGGGACGCTCAGTCGCGCGGCAAGCGGCTTGTCAGCAAGTATAAGGCTGTATCTCAAGAACCACGATAGCTAGACAGTTGAAATTTTCACAGATGATGTATTTCTGTTGCCGCTATATAAATATTTAAGGGGGGCTCCCATACAAGACACGTGATGTTTTTGCCGTTTTTATAGATAATGGTACGGAACCTCCGTGCGCGAGTCCGACTCGCCGCACTTCGCCGGTGTTTTTTTTGCATTTGCTGACGTCAGAATGTCGCTCACAGAAGACAAAATGGCGGTCGGTTTTTGGTCACGTAACATACAGATAATAAAACGACGATTTTCATTTTAAAAATAAATCTTATGTTATTACAAAATAGGATTATATTCGTATTTCTTATGGTGAAAGGTAATAAAGACTTATTGAATAAATATTTTGATAATTTAATTTTGATGGATGAAAATACCCTAAAATGGTCTATTTTCTCGCAATCGAAGTGAAAAGGGAAGTCTCTAGTCTAAAAACTATATCACCTATTTACTATCCCCTGGTAGTATGGCCTATTTCAGACCCAATTTAAACAATCTATAAAGGCCAATGATTACAATAGCAAAGTTATACCAAGAAACAATAAAAAATAATGTCAGAATTGTAGCCCTCCTCGGAACTATCTAGCTAGAGAAAACTAGAAATGGCGAATTCCTTTCGTCTGAAGACCGGCAGCCGAGAAACAAAACATAATCGTTATGTCGACGGTAAAACAAATGAAGGCAATCACCGTGGCACATCCATCACACGCGTCAAGATTATACGAACACCCTCGGTTCTAATGCTTGAGTATTCGGCTTCCATCGAGGCCATTTTCGAAGATAATTTATTCGAGGAGATGTTTCTCGAAATTTGAGTATTTTGTCTAGATTCAGTCGAAGATGATGCCGAAGTTTATTCTCCAACGTCTAAAACTGAGCGATGTACATTTGATAAACTATATTACTTTACAAAGCTTCAGGTACCTAAGTACTTTTGTTCTTTTTATTATGGATTTAGGTCCTTAACAGGACGTATGGTTAAGTATGTTATTCCATTTGCGGAAAATGTAAGAAAAAAAATGCGCCATAAAAATTAGAAAGTTTCAAGCGAAATCTGATATTCACCCATATGATTTACTAGCTTCTGCCCGCGACTCCGTCCGCGTGGAAGTCGATTATATCGCAGCTCCATACAAACTTTTACCCCCCCATTTCACCCCCTTACGGGATAATTATTATTTATGGCGAACATACTCCAGATCTTTTACTGCGCGCGCTGTTAAATTGTGGAATGAGTTGCCTTTGTCGCTGAGACAGTCGCAGTCTGTTGCGTCACTTAAGATGAATTTGAAGAAGTTGTGGCTTTCCAATGACTTGTGAATTGGTTGAATATAGTATTTATTTATTTATTGTATATTTGCGATATATATGTAACATATGTTAGTGTGTATTATATTTTATATTGTATATTTATATATGTATTGGCATGTTTTTATTTGTCTAGAATTAATACTAATTAGGATTTGCTTTATTTTCTCTGTTTTTGTACACGGTATAAGTTTGCCTATCTCGTTCTACCTACCTTCCTCTCAATTGCTCAAAGGTTAGCTGGAAGAGATCCCTTATAGGGAAAAGTTCGCCTTTGTACTTTGATCTATTGTGTGACATGTATATTCCTTAACCTGTTATTGTGTACAATAAAGTGCTTACATACATACATACATAATTTCGGGGATAAAAACTATCTCACTTTCCATCCCTTCAACTATCTCCATAAAAATCACGTCAATTCTTCGCTCCGTTTTGCCGTGAAAGACGGAAAACCAAACAAACACACACATACACTTTCCCATTTATAATATTAGTATGGATATTTATTTTTTGTACAAGTCACCTTAAAATGCAAATAATATTTTTACCTTTAAATACCTACTGTGCTTACTTAACCATATAAAAATGTTTAAATATTTAGATGTTGTTCGTAATTTCGTGTAGGTATACGTTATTTAGATGGTGGTTTCTATCCTCTCTCGCGACCGAAATGGACTCCATTAACAAGTTAATTTATTCAGCATGGCAGAGTTAGAAGCGCTGGGTTTCAGGGCTAATAATTGCAGAGTTTAAGCTGAATTTATTACTCTTTGAATATTGTGAAATTTGCGAGTTCCTAAGACATCATACCCAATCAAAATCTTCTAGGTCCTCTCATATTAGTTCTTATCTCGCATCCTGCTCCACCTCGAATTGCTGTTAGTCGCTTAACCCCTCGTATGCAGATTTCAAAGCTAATCAGAAGAAGACCTTGAGATTCGAAACTATTGGCTCAAATGCTTAGCGCGTATTCTTGCCAGAGCCCGTAGGTGCGGTTAAGCCAGTTTAATAGCTTAAACGATTTAATAGCTACCCAAGTAACGTTTTGGTGTCAGCTAAGGGTTTTATTATTACCTTAACCTTTATAAGCGAGTTATATTTATCTCAGTTGGAACTAATAGTGTTATAGAGGTGTTAAGAGGTCTACTCCTAAAGTGTTACTAAAGGTTTATTGAACGCTTCTAAAAAGGTTTTAGAGTTATAAGAGTGTTACTCAAAGCAATTATACTTATGATGTTAAAGCTTTAACCTATTTGTAACGCTTTAACCTTTACAAGAGTGCTCGCTGACGCTCATTAACTCTTATTGCTTTTTAGTTGTTGCAGTGGAGTGTCTTATAAAGCTTAAGGTATTATATCTGCTATAAAGTGCAGGCAGAGACTTTATAACAGAGTTGGTCAAGAGTAAGATACTAGAAGTGTTGAACAACACCGTTATAAAGGCAAAGCCTGCACAATATTCTTGACTACAGGTGTTGTAACTCAATAAGCGTTATAGATAAGTTAACTGACGCCTAAAGCTTTAATGTAAGTTCGCCATTGTTTTGGTGAACTCTAACCTACAAATTGATTAGGTTATTCAATATTTGACATCAAAATACTTCACTATTTATGTTACTCTTGCCATTTTATGGATGCCACTGAATTAAACATGCCACTGGCCAAGAAACAAGAATAGAAAATGATAAAAACTTTAGGTGTCTATTTTATTCGTCATAAGTTTTATTAGAAATGTTTAATAAATCCTGGGCGCGTTAAAATTGAGATGGGAAACATGGTATACACTTACCGTAAAATCACAAGGGCAGATTGTTTTCACTTAATTTCACATCCAATTTAATACACTTTCAATTAGTACATCACACATATATTAATGATCTTCGCCATTTTGTCGATAGACTATATTTGTCTCATAATTTTATAGGAAAGAAAAGAGTAAGATATATGCTCACTTGAAACTGGGTAAACGCAAGAGTGTTACAACACTCTCAGCTGACACCTTAAGTGTTACTACGGTGTTTGTAGAGCGTTGGTTAACACTATGGGTGTCAGTTAACACTGCTCTAAAGACTTTCTAACACCTTAACCTGTAAGACGTGGGCCTCTTTCGTGGTTAAATAGGTGTTAGAGCATGCTCTAACACCTTTCTTACAGGCATTCTTAACACCTTAACACTTAGCTGCAACCGATATAAGAATGATATAAGGGTTATTTTAACATAGTGTGCTAGTTGGGTATACATCTAAGTCCTGCAATATTGACAAGGTACCAAGAAAGGGGACTTACCCATTGAAAAAGGAGCTAACAGAAACCATCACACAAACCAAAGTCCAACATTTTAGTTTGCTGTTACTTATTTTGTTAGGTATTTATTTTGTTGGTGATTAGTGGGCCTTTATATTTGACCAGCGAGTGATCCATTGTGGCAGTCTTTTGTTTTAGATTTCACCGTTAAGGCCCGTTGCCTCTAGGAAATTCTTGATTCTGCAGTGACATGTTGTACCTCTTCTGGGTGTACAATGTCCCGCCCTAGGTAGGTACTTCTTTTGTGCATGAGTGTTCCACAAGAGTAGAGACTGACTCTTACCCAAAATACTAGGTATTTTCAAATTGAAGGCTCCCTTTTCATTGACCCTCAAACACTTACTTACGCTTTTTCAATTCATCCGGTGCAAAACAACTTAACAAGTTTACAAATTGATGTATGCCCCAGGCAGTTTCGATCAAAGAAAAATCCAGTTTAAACCGGCGTAAACCGCGGGAGACCGGTCGGGGCCAATATAGATAGGCATGTTTACACAAGGCTGCGGTTTCGTGTGATTTATTTACAGCTCGTGTGAGCAAGAGGTCTATTTTTATCCGTTCCTTCCAATACCAATCCGATATCAGCCTATCTCCCGCACCCGCTTCCACGCGCGCCGAAGTAATCTATAAGAGCGAGCGCACGAATCATATTAGAATTCCATTAGGCTGTGAAAGAGTGAAATCGAATTGAACCCTAGATTTATTTGCGCTGGCTCCTGAAAGGTGCTGGATTTTAGTTAACTCGTTTCGCAGTTATAAATTCAGAAAGGTGTGACCGACACTGGGGCTCGTACTTAGCGACAACTGATGGCATTCCAATTGAGATAAAATGCTATCTGAATTTTGATTAATTGAACTAGCAGTAGTAGGTAGCGTTTTTGTACCAATCATTACATTTCGAAACGAATCTAAATACGTCATCCCTTATCATAAGTTAGGAAACAGAATTTGCTATACATGGATATAATTATCTTCATACTTCCCGCGATTTCGTATACGCGGACCCGGGATAAAAAATATCCTATATTTTAATCCAGGCTATAAACTTCACCCAAATCGGTTAAGCAGTTTTAGCATGATTGGGTACACAAATTCCAACATCCGCATTCAAAATATTAGTAGGATGTCACAGAGATTTTCGAAATGTAGGTACGTACTCTTACGTATGAATACGAGTAGGTATGCAGAAAATTTTGCCAGAAATTTAACTATAATTTTCAATCGGAGTCAAAAATCTTATTCCGTTCGTACCGATTTTTTTGACTTTGTAAATCACGATCACCTCATTCATATTCTTAGATAAAAAGAGACCAGGTTGCACTCCGGGAGTGCCGGCTGAAGTGAAAACTTGAATATTTTGACATTGCGATCCGACGAATACTGACAGAAGTAAACTATTTCACTTGAAAATTAGCGCGTGAGAACTTATTCTGTGTCGGCCGAACGGGTAAGCGCCGCGGATTGCATGGCGTTTGATTGATATAAATCTGTGTCGAGTTTAACAATTTTTCCCCATCCCAAATAGTGCAGAAGTTAAAGAAGTTTTCACTTCAAAATTCTTAAATAGTAGGTACGTACATACTTACATATTATTGCAAGTATCGTTCAAAGCGCAAGCTGGAAAGGTACACTTTCGTGATTAGAAATGTATCTTGTTACGGAGATATGACTTGAAATATTACTACGTAGATACATAACTACAACTTAAAAAAGTTGAAAAATCCCCGACATTTTCATTTCAAAGTACAATATCTTGAGACTGATTGTTTTTGAAAACAGCTAAACAGATTTTGATGAAACATGGCTATAAGAACACTAGGGATAAAATTAACTATGACACATTAAAAACCGCATTCGGTCCATCCGTTTGGGAGCTACGATACCACAGACAGATACACACACACGCAGATACACAGACACGTTAAACTTTTTTCGTCGGGGGTTAAAAAGGTCATCCATGGTTCCAACATTTGAGTTGTATCAACTTAATATTATTTAGATTCAGTATTTTCTGAGGATCAAGGGTTTCAAAGATTCGTACATTCAATCATTGTGGTATATTGTGTTTTACCGGACATAAACGAGGGAATACCCAATGGTATTTGAAGGTATTTGTAAATTGTATATTATGAAATAAATAAATCAAAATCTAAATCTAATCTATTGCGGGATTTACGACTAATGACAGGCCTGAACAAGTGAGAAGGCAATTTTGGGCCAAGTTCTACACCAGGGTTGTTCAGATATTGGACATTCTGTATATAGGAACTGTTATGCTTGTGTTCCAATATAACAACACGAATCTGGTACTTGTTTCTTGAAATGAGTAGGGTCAGGGTGTGTTTGTAAACTTCCCCATGGGTAGGGTTTTTCAAACTAGCCTGTGTCGTTTATTGATGGAATCCTACACTTTCCAGTCCGTGAAGGAGGGAGAATGTAGAGGTTTGATGTTTAAGCGGGCTGGCCATACAAAAAGAACAGCTTTTTTATTTTAATTTAAATAGTTATTGATTATATAAACTGTCAAATAAACAAGTTGTATGGTCATACTGCTGCAATCCTTGTTTTCAGACGTCGTATTATAATTTGTAAAGTCTATGTTAAGAAAAGTATATTATAACACGAATTGCTGATAAAAAAGACGCAAAATGCAGCAACATTTTACCGACCAAAGTACGTTTTTTTCTCTAAAAATGCTTCTCTGTAAAAACCGGGCTTTTGTTAGCTTGGAAGGTTTCCAATAACGTGACAATTGCACTTGGTGTAATATAGCTGAATGCGGCGTTGCCGCTATATGTCTTTTATTTTATATGATTACATTGCTAGGAGATGGTATCCCGTTTATGGTAAATCTGCACAATCAGACGCTTGGCAAATAGTGCAACGAAGGTTTAGTGTTATCGATACACGGTTATTGTCCCGCTCTTTTTAAGAGGTTACAGAAATACGAAATAGTTATTGCACCGCTCCTCTCCCGCTGACATCGTATGTGGGTCAGCAACCAAAAAAATTAGCCTCGGAGAGGAAGGATGTGTGTTAGTAGTTAATGTCAAGTAGGCCCGGGCGATTTGTTATTTTTGCGTCTCTTTGAGCAATCTCTATATTATCATGTAGATTACATAAAGTTATATAACTATTATTTTAAAGGCATAGGAGTTTGTACTCGGTATTCCTTCGTTTGTCCGAATTTCACTTGGCATCATATTCATAGGCCATAATTTTGTTTACCATAATTTCATGTGCCGTAACTGTTATTTACCATAATATTCATAAGGCAAAATTGTTGTTTTCCATAATATCATATGCCATAATATCATTTGCCAGAAATTTTATAATCTATAATATTCATATGCAATAAAATTATTTGCCATACCTTTCAAAAGCCATACTATATGTAAAATAACAAATTACTGAAACCGGAGCTCTGGTCCCGCCGCCGTCTTCGTGGTTATTTTTTTTATAAAAGAGCGGAATAAAACTTCTTTTGAGAAAAGTATATTTCAAGTAAAAGATGCTCATCTTGACGTGTTCTGTTACGTAACGTAAAATAGGTGTTTTAATGACTTAATGACATATAAGCGCCAGAACCGAACATTCGTAACATTTGAACGGCTCGCAGAAATGTAGTTTCTTATGACAAATGAAAATTCTGTCAAGTAAAATTATGGCATATAAAATTATGGGAAATAAGGTTTATGGCATTTGAATGATTCGGGCATACAACATTACGGAAAATAATAATATGTCAAATGAATATTATGCTGGAAAATGAAACGTTATGGAATATAAAATTCGGGCAAATGAACTTCGGGCAAATTAAATTCGGGCAAATTAAATTCTGACAAATGGAATTCGGGGAAACGATTGATAACCGTTATAATTTAAGCTTAGGTACTAACATTATTATTTAAGTAAATCTGTAACACTAACACCTTATGGACTCCAAACGTCTGAAATAAATGATTTTTATTTTTATGTTATTTTTATTTATAATCATGATTACGTTAACGTATAATTTCTCTCATTCTCACATACCGATATGAAATATAACTAAGGCGGTTTAAATAAGTCATTGACTTGATGGTTATGCCGTAAATTTCAGAGCAATGACTCTTAATTTAATGTCGGAGAGGCAACCGGATGGCTCGCGGTATTTGAGCTCTCGAAGTGTTGTGGAACCGCCCTGTGCAACCCGTACTGAACCAACTTGACTGGTTCGGAAATAGGAGAGGGGGTGGTAAAAAGAAATTGTTGCGAGGCAACCGATTGAAACGCGGTAGCCTGAAAGTGTGTATTATGAAATTGCTAATTATGCCATCCCTCCTAGTGCGACCGACCGGAGCCAAGTAAGCGAGCGAAGACAAAATAAAATAAAAAAATTGTCAGACAACCGCTTAAAAATTGGCATGCTTGTTTTTCATCACATACACACACTGTAAAAAAAATGCCATCCGTCCCGGCCGGGCGGTTATCGAATTGTGCATATCATTTATCACATCATACAAGACTCGAAAAACAAATGCCATCCGATTTCAATTATGTTAACGCTTTACCTACGGGTGTCAACCAGAGTTGCCAGTAAGGCAACTCCGCTGCAGTACGGGGGTCAACTATAGTTGATCGAAGTAATGGTCATGGTCAATATTTTTTTAAGTCAAAACGAGACCTTGTGTCTTGGTAATAGCGGTCACATTATACATTGGGATTAGTATAGATGCAAAGAAAAAAATATCATAATTATCGGCAGATGGCTCTGACATAAACATATTTTAAAATTACCGCATTTTTGCTGTCAACTGGGGTTGTGTTGCTGACACCCGTACTGCAGGAGTGCAAATAATTGAACTCAATATGGCAGACAATAGTGTTGTTGTAAATTTCATCGACTTGTGAGAGTACGGCACGAGGGTGTTTGGAGTGTTATTTTTAGTGTTTTTGTCGTTTTTGGTTCATAAATTGAAATTTAACTTGTTATAAAATCATTATTAGATAACTATACCTAGTACCTAAGAATAATGTTGACGGGCATGATTATAATCATACCCTTTAGCGGACTTTAAGTTTGCACTGATTGGACATACACAAAAGTAAATTATTGCTCGACTTTTTCCCTTGGTAGATGGTGTACTAGGTTATCGATATATCGACAACTGTCTCGATAGACGCACATCACTATTTTCCATAACTCGTAAATTGTTTTTATGCACCGTTTTAAGTGCTTGATATTTATGCATTATTTGTATAATTATTTTTCTTCAAGTGTTTATTTGTGTTAAATATACTATAAACTAATGTTCTTAAACATAAACTAGTGAAATCCGCGAGTAGTTACTTAAAAATCTTAAACACATTATACTTATTGTGCGTGTGAAATTTCAAGTGTGTAGCTGTACTACTTCAAAAGTTACAAGTAAGTGAAATTATGCCTAACCGCCGACTCTTGCCAAAACATGCCCGTATTGAGCGGCGCCGGGGCGATTAAAGGCCCCGTAGGTAAAGGGTTAAGTGCATTTTTCCTAAGTTTTCGTCCACCACCATTTTTCCAGCTTCCAACTCTGACAGCTCGATAACCGCCCGGCCGCGGCCGGGACGGATGACATTTTTTTACCGTATGTGATGAAGAACAAGCATGCCAATTTTCAAGCGGTTGCCTGCCATTTTTTTTCTTCGCTCGTTTACTCGGCTCCGGTCGCACTAGGAGGGATGGCAAAAAATTTCATTATATAAACAGCGTACACACTTTCAGGCTACCGCGTTTCAATCGGTTGCCTCGCGACAATTTGTTTTCGCGAACCCCCTCCTATTTCCGAACCAGTCACAGTTGGGTCAGTTCGGGTTGCACAGGGTGGTTCCACAACACTTCGGGAGCTCAAATACCGCGAGCCATCCGGTTGCCTCTCCGACATTAAATTACGCGTCATTGCTTTAACTATACCTCCTTTCGCCGATCGCTCATCTGGCCTGGGGGCCTAGACAAGGTTACAATCGACAAGCTAACACCAATAGAAAACAATTAAATGTATGGGAATGACAGATGCCGACGAAACACTTTTCGTTAACATCTGTCATTCCCATAAATTTTATTAGTTTTCTATTGGGGTTAGCGCTTGTCGATTGTAACCTTGTATACGGCCCCTGTCAAGTGAATGCACGCTTGTCAATGTTGTGAATTGAAATTCTATTCGAAGACGTCTAATTTATGTTCAGGAATAGTTCCAATAGCTGCCACATGCAGTCGCTTTCTTATCGTCTTTTGGAGATTGTTAGCCTCAGAGAAGCCTCAGAATGTGAAATTACCGTCAATCATATTTACGTACGACGTCAAAGACATGTTTACATATTTGCATTTACACCTTACTGCGTTTTACGTATTGTACGTAATATGGGGTTCCGGTTAATGTACAGCCATGATAATGCACGGCCAAATAATGTACAGCCCAATAATCCGCGTCCATACTGTACGTGGATTATCAGGCTGTACATTATTGGGCCGTGCATTATCACCCTGAGCAAACTTGGTCCGGGGCAATAATTGGAAGCCAATTTTGTACGAGGTGATAATGCACGATCCAATAATCCAAGTCCACAAAAAGTGGACGCGGATTATCAGGCTGTACATTATTGGGCTGTGCATTATCACCCTGAGCAAACTTGGTCCGGGGCAATAACTGGCAGCCAATTTTGTACGAAGTGATAACGCACGGCCCAATAATTCGAGTCCCTGTGGCTTCGGATTATCAGGCTGTACATTATCTATGCGGACTGAAAATTTCCAGCGAGTCGACGCCACCCCGCTGCGCGGGGTGTCTATTTCTGGTCTGAGGGACACAAGTGAACCCTAACCTAATCGACCTAAAACAGAGTTCGCTTATGACAAGCCATTTTTGTCCGTCCTGATAATGCGCGACCCAATAATCCGCGTCCACAGAAAGTGGACGCCGATTAGCAGGCTGTACATTATTGGGCCGTACATTATCACCTTGAGCAAACTTGGTACGGGGCAATAATTGGAAGCCACTTTTGTCCGGGGTGATAATGCACGGCCCAATAATCCGCGTCCACAAAAAGTGGACGCCGAGTATCAGGCTGTACATTATTGGGCCGTACATTATCACCTTGAGCAAACTTAGTCCGGGGCAATAATTGGAAGCCACTTTTGTCCGGGCTGATAATGCACGACCCAATAATCCGAGTCCACAAAAAGTGGACGCGGATTATCAGGTTATACATTATTGGGTTCTCTAAATCATCTCCGAAAATTTTCAACGATATCACATCGCAACCAATTTTTCGCATAATGTTATTTCGCCGAATGATTAAGTGTCAACTTATCAAAAGGTTTAGTTTTATTTCCCAACCTCACGGTTACCAACTGTATGCTTGGACTTTTTTTCATAAAGTCACTTTTCAAAATGCCACCTTTCGAGTAGCAGAATGGGTCAGTTTGACTTATATACATTTCGTGGTATAACACTTACCAGATGTTTTATTTAGTAACTATGTAACGTATTTACAAAGTGAGTAAGCGCAACCGCTCACGTGTTTTTTGACAATGATGGTACCTGAATTATCGCATCACCAATGATGCGATAATTCAGGTACCATCTCCAAAGATAAGTGTTTACATCATTACTTTTGGACTGCTGCTTGGTGGAATGTATGTATGTAGGTGTACATGTGTTATTTTTTTAAACAAACACCTGCCAATTATATTAACCTCACCTAAACCTTACCTAACCGCCAGCGTGTCGACGTCACCCCGCTACGCGGGGTGCCTATTTCCGCTCTGAGGGACGCAAGCTAACCCTAACCTAACCTACAAATAACATCACTGTTACGGTTATATGTTATTTTTTACTGCGGGGGCTTCGCCCCCGCACCCTCCCTGTAGCTGGCTTCGTCTCCCCATCGTCACTTCTCTCCTTGTAATTTATATAAGAACACGTTGAATAAAAGTGACTATGTTATGCTGTCTTGTTCTTTGTAGTAAAAAGTTGGCTTATGTAAGAAAAGGGAACTGTTGCACAGACGAAACGTTCTTCGGTTAGTAGTTGTTTGTCCAACTGAAACATTTGCCAAATGATAGGTATGCCAATTTTTTTAATTCTTTATAATAATCGACTTAACAATAATTCTACCAAATGAATCTGTTGTCATACAAAAATTTGCCATAAGTTAGTTGTCAAGGTGAATCATCGGCGAAAAGTTGGTTGGCAAGTGAAATTCGGACATAACTAATTCGGAAAAAAGGCAGAACCCCATTATTGGCCCCTTAATATGGTAAACAATGTATATACTTAATACATATATCTTTCACATTAACTGTACATATATGTAACAAAGGTAAGTCAGATTGCTTTTGACTCGTGTGTATAAGACCTTTTTTGTCTTGATATTACAATTGAATAGTGATTAGGAAATCAATATTGATGTTTCAAACTAGAAGTAACTACATCATGCTACGATGCATTAATCAATGATTCAAGTCCGACGTTTCTAATATGTTGTCAGCAGTTATACCCAAAACCATGCGGATGAAAGAAATAAAACGAGTGGTGTCAGTTTTTACTAAATTTGCAACACGTATCATCAATTCCCCGGTCTATTTCGCGCTGTGTTGCACCACGATGCGCCACGCTGCAGTTTTATCAAAATTGATGGTTTCATGAACCTTCATAAGTGGGTTACGGCAGTTTACACCGAAAACTTATTGGAGGGATAACTGCAATGTGAAAAAACTAGGTAACATGCTGTTATAAAGCATGAATAGGCACGTGTGAGGAATATTTTAGAGTAATTAACTTACACTATAGTTATTCAATAACATCACGATCTGCGAGCGTTTTCTCTCTCTTAAAAGCAATATTCAACGCCTGTAGATTCGTTATTCTTCGAAATATATCTGAACAGGATTTTCGTCTCAAGGCATATTTTTCTGCCTTCTTTCTTATGGAGTACTTAATAATAAAGAGTATGAGAAAAATTGTCGTTTTTATTTTTTCCAGCGGCCGAGGATGTTTTTTAATAATCTTTTGTCCTGTAAAAGATTATTAAAAAACTCTTACTACGCAAAGGTACATATATAAAATTAAACTCGTTAAACAATATCGGAGCCGAGATATTTAAGTTTTAAGTTTTGCTTATAACTTTACAATATAACTTTTCAATATGGCCTGCGGAAATATATATTGCAAATATCTCGGCTCCGATGCATTTTAGTATAATGCAGTACAAAACAAAATATGTTTGTTTAGAATAGATCTATCAAAATATACCACTTTAACGAGTGGCCGCTCATCTAAAAAAATTACAACACATTTACCTAAACCCCTTTGGAGTCTACCCGTACTAGAATATGCCTACTCGTACAGTTAACTGTGAGGTGAAGTGCTACCTTCTAACATTATTGTTTCTAGCGCAATTTTATAATGTTTCAAAAATAGAAAGCGATATAATACGTATCCATGAAAATACATGCTTCGAGGAATACACCACACCGTACCTACTTGTCGTAGGTGCCTACTTCCTATAATTTAATAATAAACTTCACCAACGAAACTCAAAATAAAGTTAAAACAAAATAAATACCCGAATTTACCTCGTCACAAATTGAGTATTGAATTTCAGGAAACTTTATTTTCTCAGGAGATACGTGTTAGGCGAAGGGGTCGAGGACTGCTCACAAATTAAGGATAATAAACAAGTCCCCTAAGGAATCTAAAGGTTGATTATTTATTCAGTAGGATAATTTTTAATTTAATGACAGATTACTACCATCACGGAACGAACCTTTACGAGCGTCGTTCCCCGTTGTGCTAATCCCAAGATTTGGCATAGGCACTACTTTTACCAAAGCCACTGCTATCTGACCTTCCAACCTAGAGGGAAAAGTAGACCTTATTAGTATTAGACCGGTTTCCTCACGAGGTTTTCCTTCACCTAAGCTAACGGTAAATATTCCGAACGTACTAAGTTCCGAAATAGTACATTGTGATACAAGTGAGGTAGGTTGATAATTACATCAGAGGCGAAATTGTTCACGCGAACCGCAGGTGAGCGTGATAAGGAAGCCGAGGATGTAATTATCAAAGCTCACGCGTATCATACGACGTTTTTCAACACATTTTGCGAGGAAAAAATCATTTTCATAAGATGAAAATGTTATTGGCCTGCCAAATTATTTACTTTACATTAAGCAAATCATTAAGATGACAACAGGTTTTTACTCACAATTGCACATCACCAAGAATTTCCAGTGGCGTCCATTCTATATTTCACTTTTCTAGTCACCACGAGTTTGATAATAAACACGCATAAACAAAACAAATTTTACAAATATTTGTGAAATAAATAACCTTTCAAAATATAACCTATATTGGCACCCAACAGTTTTTTTTTCGTGAAGTTTGCGCAGTGTGGGCACAGAAATCTCTAAACAGCCAATACAAAATAAAATTATATTTTCATTTTAATATGTTATCTGTATTTAATTCATGTAAAATGTTATGAAAAGTGAATAGTTTTACTAAATTAAACGTTTCCATATCATATACAAAAAGAAATAGTCAATTAATTAACAAAAAGGATTTAATTTGTTTAGTCGAGTAAGAATCCATTTGCCGAAAATTAAAAAAAAAGCTGTACATTTTGTACAACCTGGTCAATTTAAGAATGCACCGTGTTCATGGATATATCTTGCTGCAAGGTGCCAACGTGACTTAATCGGGATATAACCATAACACACAAGTGTTGTAAAGTTATAAAACACGCGTTTTTAATATCCAGGATTATGAGCCTAAAAGCGACACAATAAGAGGTACCTTATGAGCAATTGTGTTGAAAAACCCCTTATTACATGCAGTACTCGTAATGTTTCATTACAGAAATGCTTTAAAAATGAAGTCCTGTTAAATTGTTGAGCGGCATCTTGTGATGTATGTGACACTGGCTATGGCCAGTAAGTAGATTCTGACGGTGTCACAACACAATCGTAGATTGTTAACCAAGGGCTGAAAGGCACCCATTTCTGACGAGATATTTTTCGCCAATGGTTCGAGTCTGAAATGGGTGACATTCACCCGAGTTAAACACTCTACTTTTCATATCGAATACGAGGAAAGTGAATAAAACACAGACGGAAATTTAAACAATATGTTTCTTCAAAGAATACAATTCAAAAACGGCAGCCGCCATTATCGTGACGTCATCCGAGCCGGAAGAATAGTCCCATCTCATCTGTCCTAAAGAAAGAGGTAAATATCTGTCTCGCTCGCACTTATGGTTATATGGTTTAATTCGGTCACGTGACATACAGCAACTATTACGATTTTAATTTTAAAATTAAAAATATTGCTCACGTTTTTACAACCAAATAGTATAATATTCGTATATCCTTAAGTCAAAACTATATAAATAACATACCTTCATAATTTAATCGTCATAGACGAAAATACCTTATTCAAATATTTTCATACTATTTGTATTTATTATTAGTTGAAGAGTGGCTGTATACGTTTCTGCCTTAGCTCACATGCTCAACTATAAGTAAAAAAAAAGGTTTGTGGGTGTATTCCATTTTTCACCACCTCATAGAGCCTAGTGAATATTTTAGCTAAAATAAAATTAATGAATTTACAAGACAAACATATTTTTTATTTGATAATATAAATTCCATGAACTAGTAAGAATAAAACTATTTCCCTTTGTCAGTGGCGGGGTTAGTATTAATATTTATTAGAATCAGTTCCCGCATAATGCTTCTAAGGCGAGTACTAATTGGAGTACACTACTTTTCTGCACTAGAGCAGAAACGTATCACTTTCAGCACACTTTTTAGAACAGCAACGACCGACTTTCAGAGCATGAGATATGAAAATGTCTTTGCATGAACGAGAGATTCAAGTTTAAAGTTTGTTTTTGTTCTTAGGTACTTAATTAGTATACACTTCGAGTTTCCGATTCCGAGTGGCTCTTTAATTCATGTTCCTAACACAATATATATTGTTGGAATGTTATTTGGCATGAAAAGGTAAGTTTCTGCCCATGCATTAAATAGAAAGCTTATTCTAGGCCTGACGTTACAACTTAGTTTTGAAAAGCACATTAGTCAGTTCTAAACCTGCTAAGTCTAATTGTATTTAGTAATCCCTTTGAAAGAAGTACCTAAGCGTAGGCTTATTTAAGTCTTTCAAAACTTAACAGGGATTTATGGGAGAAATTCTGTTTTATAATATAGATACATTAATCTAGGTCGGTCGGTTACTAACATCCACATCAAGTTATGAATAGTAAGTATAACCTGAGCGAAAAGCTGAGTCTCATAGGGTCCACAGTTCGACAAAAATTATAGTATATGAGGTTGCAAAGTAGGAGAAGTTCTTAGTTTAGTGGCTAGCAAGTGTTGGATCTCCAGTTTTCAGCTAATTCAATTTCAAAGTTGGGTAAGAATAATATTTAAGTTTGATTTTAGTAGAAGGAAACAGTCGAGAGAATTTCCCTTTATTGTATATTCGGGATGACCACTTTCACATACTCTTAAAGAGCTTCCGAACCAGTATCTCGCTTTAAAATATGATAGTGAGTATTAATTATGATAGGTATCTCATTAGTGATTACTTTACGAATATTACTTCGTCGTTGTCAATACATAGTCCATAATAATAAATTTCACGGCTGGTTGGCCAAGTTACGACTTACGGCCCGAGCCATAACCGCTAGAGTAGTCAGCAGACGTCGATTGCAGTTTAGACGGCCCAGTTTGAGCCAGATGCTGAATCGGGTGGACAGAGGCCTGCGAGGTTTCGCTTCATCGGGAAATATAGTAGTTGCAGCAAAACTGAGGCTGAATTTTCGGACGCGATTTTGCTCTATGGAAATGACAGTGTAGATGTACGAGTATATTATGCCATTGAAGCTCCTCGTTGACTTAGATTTAACTGAGATTATCTTGAGAGTAGGCGCGGTCGTGGGTTCTACCCTTATGTTGTTGATTTACCACTTAGAGTTTTGATGACTAATCTAGTGAGGTTTCATTTGGTAAGTTCACCTTAGAAGTCAAACCCAAATAAGCATATGAAAGTGATTCCGTTTGCGTAAACCTATAGCTGTGCGAGTGGGCGGGAATGATGCAATAACAGATCCATGTCGATAGAAATGAGTGTAAAATCTGATGGCACAAGTTGTTTTAGAGTTTTAATGAAAAATATAAATCTAGCAAAGTTTTCATTCAATATGTTTACCTCGTAATCATAATTTAATAATCAACTACGGTCTGTTGTACCTACTAATAGTCATAAATTGCTTACCTTAGAAATCTAAGCGATATTAAGTAAAGGTATGCAAGTTAAACCGTGGCTAGGTCTTTTTCAACTGACTCCCTAAAATGCTTCTGAATTTGAGTAAATGCCTATCAAACAATAGTCGTTGCTGCAAAACTTCATCACTCGTGGATCGATTCGGGAAAATATTTTTATTCGTTAGCTAGCTTAATTTTTGTTAGAACTTAGATCAAAAAGAGTTGAATGGAATTTAGAGACACTAGAAACATAACATTTAATCTCCTTTCTCTATGGTAACTCGTGCATTATTTCGGAAATAGAATAGATAAAAGTCGGCGTATATAATAGATAAAATGTACGAGTATTTCATGCAAATACTCGTACATTTTAGTTATGTGCTAATCGTCCTAAACCTACCGTGGAAGACTGTGCCATATTGGACCAGAGAGTTGAGTCAAGATTATCTAATTTCTATCGTAACTTACCCCATTACTTAGTTCAAATACAAGTTCAGCTTATTAAAGGCTAAACAACGGTCTGGAATAGGCTACATTGACCAAAACTTTCGCAATCTTGTGTTGAGGAATTTGACTATTACAAAGTATGCTGGTAACAAATACATACCAACATTATTATCATACCGCGCTTCGTAGAATAGCGCATTGCCTACGTGTAACGCCAAATTACGAAAGTTTAGATGTATAAAAATACGAAAGTACTCTCTGTCGGACTTCTTTAAAAATTTTGCAGAGTTCATCAACCTCTGAACTGATGTGTTAAAATTTTGTATGAGTCTCACTTAACATTTTATTCTGAGAATCGGTCCCATAGGCCTCATCATCCATTCTCGGTTGTGCCGTAAAGGACCCCGGGTCCACTATGACTCATTATCTCAAGATTTGGCATAGGCACTAGTTTTACGAAAGTGACTGCCATCTGACCTTCCAACCCAGAGGGATAAGTTATTTATTTAATTAGGCTCACTAAACAAGTTATTGAGCATGACTACTGTAACTTAACCTGATTGGGATTAAACCGGTTCCTTCACGATGTTTTCTTTCACCAAACGATAAATATTTGGTACACAAGTTCCAGAAAAAATCATTCGTATAAGCCGGGATTCGAACGCACGACCGCCGCTTGACAGCCGCATGCGAACCACTAGCCTACTGTAGCTTGGCCGAAGGCCTGGTTACATATTGATTAGCGATTAGTGCGAGTCAATACAAAATCTACTCGCACTCGCAGCAAATGTATGATCGCACTAATCAGTAATCAAAGTGTGAATCGGCCATAAGGGAATAATAAATGAATAAATATAAGGGGACAATCTTACACAAATCGACCTAGTAATAATCCCATAGTAAGCTCAGTAAGGCTTGTGTTATGGGTACTAGACGACGATATATATAATAGATATAAATACTTGAATACATAGGATAATATCCATGACTCAGAAACAAATATACGTGCTCATCACACAAATTTTTGCCCTTATCGGGATTCGAACCCAGGACCTCTTGCTTCGTAGGCAGGGTCACTACCAACTAAGCTAAAGCGGTCGTCAAAATGGGAATGAAATGTGGAAGTGTCATTTTTCGTTTTTCATGAGATAACTCGTGGGCAAACCTAGTCATCGAGTTGTTCATACGCCCATGACAGCCGTAGCCGTGAATGAATAGGCCAAATATGCGACTGTGACGAACACTCTATTTAGTCGGAGTATTATGTTTCGGTGTAGGTTGTGTGCTGTACGCTTACCATGAGTTTGACAATGACGGCTTACGCTAACGAGTATCGAGTTTTCTATCTGTGCATCCCGCTCGTACTGACAAAGTGCAATAGAGATGCACAGATAGAAAACTCGATACTCGTTAGCGTAAGCCGTCATTGTCAAACTCATGGTAAGCGTACTGCTGTTCAATCAAATAACGCATTGTACGCACGTAAGGGCAGATCGAAATTTCAAAAATTATATGGAAAAATGACAGTTGGTTTGGTACCTAACGCGCGTTCGGAACGTTACTGTTCAGCAAGGTGTACTGCGAGTCATTCCGTATCTGCAGGTGGAGCTGTGGGGATAGCTCGTCGTAAATATACTTTTCACCTCACCGGCTCGAAAAGGCTTGCTTTATCGCTCAAAATCTGCGCCCAAAAGTCCATTTTATCCGCTAGCGTGGAAAGAGTTTTTGAATTTGGAACGTGACGGTCGATCGCGAGACCCAACTTTTTTCTATACAGTATGAGAGCGTTCAGAAACTGATGGTGTTATGCCAATAATAAATTGTTATTATTTTGATAAAATTAAATTAATAATACTTATTCTCTCTTAATTAAGTAGGTACATACGAAATATTAACATTTAGACTGACTTATAAGGATAAAATACGAATAAATAATTTTAAAATGTCGTTTTATTTTTCTAAAAATTTCGCTTTTGCCAAATTTGGAACGCACCGTTTGAAAAGTTAATTTAAGAAAAAACTCTACATTTAATTTTGTTTTGTTTTAAAGCCACAGACAGTAAAACCAAAATAATGATGTTTATTTATAGATTTTAGTGCAGAATATATACATATATGAATTTTGATGCCTGCTAAGTTAGCGGAAAAAGTGAAATAAGCGTAGCGAGTCTTAGTTTAAACCGGGAGTACCCAAAAATACTTTGAATTTTTTAATGTAGGTAAGCGTGAGGTTATTTAAAGATGCAAAAATATTTATGTTACATTTGATAATTATAAAATGCTAGATCTTGATGAGATGTAAACAAACCTTTATTGAAAATGAGTATAAGGTCCAAATTACTTCCATTACATTTACTACAATTTTCCTCGCGGTGCTGAGGTGAAAAATTGTGTGTTTCGCTCGGCAGCAAAATTGTTTAGCGTCTCGTGCCTTGAAAGCCTCGCTATGCTCAGGATTGTACTTTTGAACCATTCGCTTCGCTCATGGTTCAATTTTACAATCCTTCGCTAGCTCGGCTTTCAATACTAAGCACTTGCGCCAAACAACAACTTTGCAGCCTTGCATAACAAATAACTATAATCGGATGTGAGACTGATACGATGAGTAGTTGCCTGTCTGCATTTGTTAAAACGACACGCACGCGCCAAGTAAATGGTGCGGATGCGTCGGCCGAATTTATACAAAAATTGGCCTTTGCAAGTACATTTTAAGTTGGTCGACTATTACTCGGTATTACTATTACTAGTAATGTCTGCTGAGCCATGATAGTTTTCCTTTTAAATTCATTATATGTTAATTTATTCATTCCCAGTAGCATCCTACAGATTCACAATTCGTCTGCAATAGATGTGGCAAGAAATGCCGTGCGGCTATAGGACTATACAGCCACCAGCGTAGATGCGGCAACCCATAGACTCCCAAGCGGTGCCACAATCATCTGTCATAGATGCTGTGGCCAATGATGATGAGTAGCATCCATTTAGCCAGCACGGGTCGGGGACACTTGACTCGAACAAATATTAGGGCTTTATTTATTTAATCGTACGGCATACTTTATTTCGCCTTTAAAGTGTGTCACTCTTTAGCACCACTCAGGGGACACGTGCAGGGTTATGGTAGGTAGCTCCTGCGGACGCGATTAATAGTTTTCCCCCGTTTGGGCTTTAAAGCCCAATATCACAAAAATGGACCACTAAGTTGAAAAATGGTTCTTAAAAACCCATAATATATTTGCACAAACTATTGAACGATATACCTTACCATGGGTTTAAAGAGAAAAAGCATTACAGCCCCATTTTTAAAGGGGAAAAAAAGATCTCAGTTAGTCGAATAACAGCTTTCTAGTAGTAAGGGTCCCTGTGTTAAGCTGTAGGCCGACAGACGGACATGGCGAAACTATAAGGGTTCCTTGTTGACCACGGGACCCTAAAAACGACCCTAGGTTGTTGTGTTGTGGGTGTAGGTTGTGATATGAGTGAGCTGAGATCATTTTATTCGAATAAATTGGGTTCCTTTAAATTCCCCTCGTCACGTCAAGATAACAATCGCGTCGATCTCTTTGAGAGTAAATGACACGAACGATGTAATTTCAGAGCTAGCATACGAAAATATGTAATTTCTTTTACTACGGTCAGAAGAACACATAACTGGTTTTCTGCATGTTGATCACGTAACGGATTGTCCGCGCGTCAAGTAGATCTAAATGTCACTTTTTATATGGAAAAATGACAGTTGGATCTACCTAACGCGCATTCAAAACGTTACTTGATTACCCCTCCAGTTTACAGACCCCGTATCATGGTCGGCCTTATCACGCGATAAGTGACAAGATAGAAGCGTCGTCTCGTTCTATTGAACGGTGTCAGCCACTGACGGACGCTCTATCTTGTTACTTATCGTGTGATAAGCCGACTATGATACGGGGTCAGGATAGAATAAGAGCAAAAATACCTATGTGATTCATCTATACTCGTATTATTAAAATAAATATCTATAAAGTACCGAGCGCAGCATGGTTGCCGTTTTATCACTTATCAGTGTGTATTAGACATCCCGTCACTCTCGCACTCGCACACTTTTCCGAACGTAACGGACGTCTTATCCACAGCGTAGGTGATAAAATGGCAACCATGCTGCGCTCGGTACTTTATAGATATTTATTTTAATAATGTAGCTGCTATTATATTACATTCAAAATGATCAAAGTAGCTCCTTTTTTCCTACTAAACCCCAGATAGCATATTTTATTTTCTTCGTCTTTGGCTTGGGCAACACATACCGGTTTACGACATTACTTAGTACCTACCACATTAGCGTTAGTTATTTTTATCATAATTTTTAGTCAACCGCCTCTTAGCCTATTTGCCAACACCATCATCTGATATATTAGGTGATGTATTTCAACCGTAAGCTTCTGCAATTCTTTTGATACTTTTTTAAGGAAATGAAATGTTGATGTCGTCCCTGAGGTCATCAATTTCATTCCGCAGTTCGTTGTCATTGTCGTGTTCGAGATATTTGATTTCAAACCTTCTCTCTTGCTACAATATATAAATTTTGGTTGCTCTACTGACGGACAGAAACTGTGAGAGGCTAGAAAATATTACACCATAGGCAGAGAGCCAATAGAAGTTTCAGTTGACTCGTGTGAGAATGTTATAACGCAATTTCTTGATAAAGTATGTTCAACAAGGATGCTTTGTCTCGATGCCGTACCACACACGATCTGGAGTCAGCCAAGGTTTGAACCTTGAGGGCCCAGGATTGATCCTGGGCCCTCTTCGGCACAATGATTGACAATTGTGTATGGCGTGCAACAGCTATCGGATTGTGAGTCCCTATAGTCGGATATTGACAGTTTAGAAATGAAGCATTGAGAATGGTCTACTTTTAAATTCTGCTATATGTTCCGTCATGAGGATTACCCTTGTTTGGCCTAATTTCGGTTTGCCTAATTTTATTTAGACTAAGTAATCTTGTTTCGCATAAAAGCTCGCTTCGCCTAATTTTCATTTGTGCAAAAATAATTTTGCCTAATACTCAATTCATGAAGTTTTATTTTGCCTAATTTTATTTCACCTAATTTTTAGTTGGTGTAATCTTATTTTGTACACTGTTTGACTGACATAATTACATTTTGTCCAACATACATTTCGCATAATTTCATTATGTTTAATCACTCCCCGCCCTTCGCTCGGACTGTTGCCAGAAACTAATAATGAAGGTTTTGAATAAATGCTTTCGCTAAATAAATTCCTTAAAAAATCGTATCTGGCGCTTGGCCGGCTGCTACTGCGGCACGCTCGTTTCGCTCGCTCGGCTCGCGCGCTGAGGGTCACAGTTCTACCTAACCCTCCTCCTCGCTTCGCTCGTCGTCGTACCTACACCGACCTGCCCTAAGAAAAGTTTAAGAAATAGGTACAGTTGCGTTCTCTAATATCTATTCAGACAACCTTACAAAAATATCTACACATGAGTCTTATGTCAGTAACAATATAGTATTTTTCACAATCGTGTTATAATAGAGAGCTTTTTAGTCAAGTACCGTGTTTAGGCCACGAAGCTTGCTGAGTGGCCTAAGTAAGGTACGAGATTAAAAAGCTTGATTATGACAGTATTGTGAACAATACTTTTTGTACGGGTTCATTAAAATTAATAATTTAAGTCATTAATACGAAAACTAAATATCGCTTCGTAAGTACTATATTGTCTAGTTCTAATATCCGACTTCTTTTACACAAGATAATCCATAGATAATCACACCATCGGCGTCCGTAATGTTGCAGTACTGTGCTGTGATTGGCCAATCACAAGGCGTAGTTTATTTTTATTTTTTTCATGCCCTGGATACAGCAGCCAATGTAGGTAGATTTTTGACAGACGACGCGACGCTGCATCGTACCGAAACGCCATAGATTGGCAATTTTGTATCCGATCAAGGACACATATTATTGAAATACGAAGTTCTCTTTTCAAATTTTTTTCGATTGTCTAGAGCGTATCGAAAAAGTTATTTCGGTTGTTTCGGAACTAACATAGACTATTCAATGACGAAAAGAGTGACGTTGCAGTATTCTCTATGAAATCTTAATACACAGATTTTAATCGACGTGTACAAAAAAGTATCTGTATACATATTGTTGAAAGGTTGTCTGTTTAGATATTGGGTGTTTCGCTCACCGCAGCTGACCGTAATTAGGCAAAAAGTTAGTAAGCATAACAACGTAAGCATGGTAAACCGTCTTTTGTACAATTAGTACTTTTTAACAAGTGAAATTATAATGATTCAGTATTAGACAAAAAATCTAATTAAAATCGTTATTCGGCAAACTGATGATTAGTTAAAATAGGAATCGACTAATAGATTTTTAGATAAAATAATATTAGACAAAACGAGAATTATGAAAATCATCGTTTAGGGTCAACGTATTTATTTATTTATTTATTTATACAGGAAGATCATTAGCTTAAATATTACACAGTAGCTTAAACCAGTAGTGACAGTGAGCTAATAACAGATCCTCACCGATAGCGTGATGAATGTGTAAAAAATAAGTGAGCAAAAACCAAACGAAAACACAGCGCTTTTGCGTCTTGACACGGCTAAATAATTTAAGTACTTATATCTAAATAGACTAAAAAGAAGAGTTACCTACCTAAACCATTTCCCTACCTCTACCGAAAAATTGACGAGATAAGCGTCGTCTTACTAAAGGAACACTTGCACTGAATAGGTCCAGGTCGTCAAACCTCTGAAACACCTCATTCAAGCCGTTGCTCGCTCTGATCATAAAACTATTTTGCCTATAGTTAGTGGATGATAATGGCACGGATAGTGGCGGCTTAAGCCGAGCTCTACTGGGTATACGGATGTTCAATTTACCAAGTAAGGTGGGGCTGTCGATTAAATTCGATGCAACTTTAAGTAGGTATGTAATGTCGGCTATATTTCGACGGGTCTCAAGTGGGAGAAGATGGAATCTCCTGCACAGGTCCAAATACTTATTTGAGTCGTAGCGAATACCTAACTTGAAGCAAAGAAACTTTAAAAACTTCTTCTGGATATTTTCCAATCTCGTTACATAGCATTTGTAACGAGGATTCCAGACGTGAGATGCATATTCCAAGGTACTCCTAACAAGGGTACAATATAGAATCTTAAAAGTTTTAGCCCGTTTAAAATCCCTTGAACAACGAAACAAAAAACCTAGTGATTTAGATGCTCTAGATATAACATTATCAATATGGTTATTAAAAAGAAGTTTAGGATCATGTAAGATGCCCAGGTCCCGTACAGCAATCTCGCGTTGTAAGGATTGACCCTTGAGTTGATAGTCGAACGAGAGTGTATTAATTTTACGAGTAAAAGTAACTACCGAGCATTTAGAGGGATTAAGGTCCAGGTGATTTAGCACAAACAATAAATATGAAAAGTGAAATTATACAAATTGACTTAAGGTGCCGTAGGCTTAGCGAAGTTAAGCGAACAGTGTTTTTGAAACAATATAATGCGTCTGTTTATAATAATATGGTTTAAAAAAAATACAAATAGTAATTTTGAGGCTTTTCTGCAGGGAAATCAGTGTTTAGAAACATACATACATACATACATACATTCACGCCTTTATTCCCAAAAGAGGTAGGCAGAGCACATGAAACGTATGTTCCAGCGCCACTTTTAGCATAAATGTGGGTATAAAATATCGACAAAATGTGATATGTGTGTGTTTAGAAACATGATTAAGCATTTTTCGCTCGATAGAAAAAAACACGAACATAGGTCTAAAAGAGTCTAAAATACACTTAAAATATTTGTTACAAATTACGAACAAAAGCTAAAAATATTAAAACGGCTTCTAAAAATCGGCAATATCAGGTTTGAGGGAAATTAGTGTTTCCTTTTTTATTTATTTAAACGGCCAAAAAATTAAAATTAAAAAACATGATTTCCGCGCTTCCGAGCACGCACTTCCATCTCGCTCACGCTTATGCTCAGTGAGAGGGAGAGAAGACCATGAACCTACGGCGCCTTAACACAAACAATGCATTATACTAAAAGTTGTTAGTCAAATTGAAATTAGACAAAACGTTATTAGGCCAAACAAGGGAATTCCCCGACATGACCTTAAGCCGCGCTCATAATCTCTTTCTAGCTGAATACCGGCTGGGGTCAGAACTCATACTCCGGGTTCGTTCTATCCGCGACTTGGGCATTGTTTTTGACGTAGGTAGGTACAACTAAAATTCCATAATTACATGAAAGCATTAGACACTGACTGCTACCGAAGGTTGGATTTTGTCGTCTGTAATGACACAATTTGAGGCAGCCTCAGCCGTCTGGAATCCGCACGAAGTCACTTACGTTCTTCTTCTGGAGAAAATCCAAAAAGTGTTATATGGTTACTACCCCTTTTTTGTACCTGTCTAAATCCCTGATCGGTGTTCTGGGCTTTAACTCTCTAGAGAGACGCAACTATGGGCTGCTGACCACTGCTTGTAGGGTCGTAAGATGTGGGTCCGACTGTCCGAAACTGGAATGCCTGTTTGTGCCCTCACTGGCGAATTCCAATTTTAATCTCACCATTTGTTCGTGCGCTCAACTGCATCAACGCGCTCCTCGCATCCGCACCTGAATGTGATGTTTTTGCCAGTCGCTGTGTCAATATGTGACGAGTGTATGAAGTTTTACGAGGCGATGGATAAACGGCAGTCATCTGTTGCTAGTTAAGTCTTTTTCTGTTTTCTGTACTTTTATTGTTTTACAGTTTACTGTTCCAATATTATTAGTTTGTTTATATTATACTGAAATATAATTTTGAATTGTGAGTCTTAGTTTTGTGACACATTGGTCGTTCAACTGTAATGTCATGTTTAAACGTTTTTTAATCTGTCGCCTGGGAACACTACCGCCTTGCAGCAATCTGGAACAAATTATCTACCTTTAGTACATAGTTAGTTTTATTTGTTATTTCCTTTTGTATTCTATTAGTTGTTAATGATATTTATTAAACTAGGGTACACTACATAAATACGAAAAACTAAATTCCGAAAGTCGAAATCACGAATGGTGTTCGCGAGTGAAAATTAGTGAGTTTAGTGCTGAATTGTAGTGCCAGAAGGACAGTTTTTGTAGACATGTAAGTAATCTTTAAAATTACATAGAAACCAGTGTTATTTCAACGGGTTAACTGTAATAAAACCGTGACTAACATGACATACCTACTCATGGTCAAAATTTGGCAACACGTTTTTTAGCGCTTTTCTAATAATTTAATATTACTATTAGCTATTAAAATTACCGTTAGTTATCATACATTTGTTTAAAATGAACTTAAACGGATTAACAATGGCCCGAAAGTAAATAAATCGATTGAAGTTGGTAATGATCACAACAAACCCCTCAGAGGGGGACCTAACCGACCGGGAATTTCCCTCCGAGGGATGCCCACATGATACCTCGTGACGTCACTATGATCCGCACTCTATACTAATCATGACCTTGATTTAAACTGTTTTCAAATCTTGTTTTGATGTGATTTTTGTTTAACTGATGGTTATATTATAGTTTAAACTAAAAGTATACTTAATGGGAATTTTAAGAAACCTAATTTGTTTGGTTCCAAAAATATAGTTGCTGTGATAATTGCACTCATTTGGAAGAGGTTATTTTGTATGAAAGTAGACATACTTTTTTCATTTTACTCTCAGATAAAACCTTCTGCACTTACATTAAAAAAAGCTACGGTTACACCTAGTTGATGACCCATATTTATTGTTCAGGCATGAATTTGATTACATACAGTATAAAACACTTCAGATATAAGCATGTAAATCGAAGCCCACACGAGCAACTTCTGAGTGTAGGCATTATTTTGGTAGAATATTTTAAATGGTCTAGTGTAAAAAAAATACTCACGAGCCTGCCATTTTATGTTTTCCGAATAAGTATAACACAAATTTCTTCAAATTAAGCTCATTTAAAACCCCAAAAAACTAATTGATTATATTTAAAATAACCAAAATACGTCGTAAACTTCAGTGAGGTGGTGACGAGGTCAGGTAGATAGCCTTAATACGACTTTAATGTAAGGATGATGTATCGTTGCAGTTAGATAATTTAATAAATATTGAGTTTCATCCAAAATCCTGGCTGTGATTATGTAAAAAACTAAAGAAAATTTAATTTTACCAATTCACTTCACTCCACAAACCTTGTCAGTGGAGCGCCCCTCAGAGGGTGCCACAGACGTGGGTAAGCGGCCATGTTTTTTCGCCACAGCTGAAGGGATAAGAAGTCCGACGGATTAATAATCCGATATATCAAAAATCCGAATTCCGATTATTAAAATACCGATTTTCAAAAATCCGAAAACACCGACCAATTATAAATCCGAATAAACAAACATCCGAAAAATCAAAATTACGAATTCCTGTTACTAATAACTGTTAAATAATCATTAAAACAACCCCCAACGTCTAAGATCACTACCGCAGCTAACACACACGAATTAAATACCTATGATCCGCATTTTAAACGCCTGGAGTGGAGAAACTGAATAGCAAATCACATGAATACACAATTAATCGACATAATCACTCATAAGGAACAAGTTAACTATTTATAGGAAGATGGGTAGATGGAAAACGAATTACAAGCAATTCTTATACAGAATATTGTGAGCAAATTGTGTGCAACACATTATCCTCGTAAATATATAATAAAAAGAAGATTAAGAATAAGAATATTATAAAAAAATATATAATTTTGGGCGTATACAGGCAGACTTAATGCAACAATGCAACCTAACCGCCAGCGGGTTGACGTCACCCCGCTTCGCGGGGTGCCTATTTCCGCTCTAAGGGACACAAGCTAACCCTAACCTAACCTACTAATAATTCCATTGTAACGACTATATGTTGTTTTCTGCGGGGGCTTGGGAGAAAAGGCAGAACCCTATTCTCTACGGCAAATAAGTATCGTAATTTTCGGATTTTTTATTCCCCGTGTAGTTTCAAAAATCTGAATTTCATAATTCCTAAGAAATAAAATTCCGGTTATTGTAAACACGAAGTTCTTTATTCCGAATATCAGATTTCCGAATTAGTAATGAAATTTCGGAAATTTGATAATCGGACACACACCACACACCACACATTACCCACACACACACACACATTTATGCTAAAAGTGGCGCTGGAACATAAGTTTCATGTGCTCTGCCTACCCCTTTTAGGGATAAAGGCGTGAATGTATGTATGTATGTATGTATGATAATCGGAGTACTGTTTTTCGGGCCAATGAAACTTCGCGCTTTTGATTGTTCGGAGTTATAAAAATCGGAAAAACAAACTATCGACATTTTGAAATTCGGTAAAATGAAATTCGTGTTTTTTAGTAATCGTAATTATAAGTCTTACGAATTATGAAATTCGGAGTTTTGAAAATCGGAATTAGCAAATTCGGAATTAAATATTTCGGAGTATTTGGGTGTTCCCATTAAACTAAGTATGTATGTACCTACATCTCTTTGTAATATAATATGCATGAAATAGGTAACCAATTAAAACGTAACAAAAGCATCTGGGTAACGAAACAGCCATGTTCAATTAGCCTCGAGTTCCCCAAGGAACGCTGTGAGGTATAAGAGTGTTTATAAATATGATTATCAACGGAACTCGAATGCCTGTAATTAGTAGACAGTATATAGGTTTATGGAATATATGTCTACTTATACTAATCTGCTACCCACTGCCTACTTACGCCAACGATATAACTACTTCTTACATATACTTACGATTTACGCCTTGTCTACTAAAAGGGGTAGGCAAAGCACATGAAACTTATGTTCCAATGCCACTTTTAGCATAAATGTGGGTATAAAAGATTGCCAAAATGTGATATCGCACTGATAGGTTGCTAGCCTATCGCCCTTATATTATATATTATGGTTAACTTAATATTTTTACAGGTACACAGCTAGAGAAATTGAAAACAAAACTTAATTCAATGATAAGATTACTTAAGTGTACATTAATTAAGAATAGACATTGTTCATTCGGGAAAAGCAAATGTCAAAAACAATTAGGATTCGAAGGTACAAATGGTTGTAAATGATTAAGTACTTATTAAAATGCCAAAAAACACAATTACAATATATAACAAATCACACAAACAAAATTGACAATCTTTGCACCAAAGTATACTCTGTCCTTTGGAGATGCCCCACTGGGGGCGCTTTGTTTCACCTATTTTTTAGTCCTATTATTGGAAGTCCGAAAATGTTCGTCATAAAATTTTACGCCATAATAATCGTTAGTCCTAATAATTCTTGATCCTAACGATCGTAAGTCATAACCATTCGAAGTCATAATGACAGTAATCATAAGTTTCACAGGTCCTAATTTTTATTTTCCTAATTTTTTTTACATAACACTCACTTGCCCGTTTTATTTCAATTCATAATGACACTAGTCATACATTTTTTAATCCTAAATTTGTTTTTCATAATATTTCTCATCAAGTCGAGGTACAAGACGAGGTCACAAGACTCTAGCTAGACGTCTCTACATTGACACATCGACTCTACATTGACTTTACATCGACTCTACATATAGACTCTACATCGACTCTACATATCGACTCTACATATCGACTCTACATTGACTCTACATCGTCTCTACATATAGACTCTACATCGACTCTACATATTGACTCTACATCGACTCTACATTAACTCTACATCGACTCTACATAGACTCTACATAGACTCTACATTGACTCTACATATTCGCTCTACATCGACTCTACAGACTCTAGCCGCCTGTCTGTGCGGACGTAGCCTAAGGCAGGTCCGTGTAGGTACGACGACGAGCGAAGCGAGGAGGAGTGTTAGTTGTACTGCGACCCTACGCGCGCGAGCCGAGCGAGCGAAGCGAGCGTGCCGCGTTAGCGGCCGGCGAAGCGCCAGAACCGATTTTTTTTCAATTTACTTAGCGAAAGCTTTTATTCATTAGGAAAAACAAAATTAGGAGTTAAAGTATGTTCTTAGTTATGATATTAGGACTAACAAAATTATGATGTATGTCCGTTATGAAGAAAAATGTAATGTTAACAAAATTATGACTTCAAGCAAGTTCTTAGTAATGAAATTAGGAAGAAAAATTTTAGGACAACTGATCATTATGACTTCCAATGATAGTGACAGAAATTTAGGAACAAAAAAATTAGGACGAAAAAAATTAGGACTAGCGATGATTATGACTACAATACGTTAGTACAAAAAAATTAGGATCACGAATTTTATGGCAGCCATATGGACCCTGCTCCACTACCTTTTCCCGGTTTTAAATTCAAAACGAAATATATTATTTTAACTACAGACACATTCAATAATTTAATAATATAAAATACGAAAATAACTCAATAATGTCAATAAAAAGGCCCTATTTCCTTGCAGAAACTCATCAACGTTTGCTGTATAAGCATTAATTATAAATTTAGTTGTTTGGAGACCACAACGTCGCTATTCGTAACGTCTACAAAATAGGGCTAATTCTGGGTTGTCTATTGTTTGCCCGACATTCATATACTATAATAATCATTTGCCCGAACTTCGCTTGCCCGAATTTCATTTGCCCGAATGTTTCGTTTACCATAATAGTTAATTGACATACTCTTGTTTACCCGAATATTGGATGTCATAATGATACGAATGCCATAGGTATTGTTTTCCAGATTATTGTTTGCAATAATATTATTTAATAGAATATTTAAACGCCATACTAAACATGCATACGTATTCATCTTTGTTAATTTGCTAGTTTTTCCGCTCTTTTATAAAAAAAAAACCCTCGAAGACGAAAGCGGGAGCAAAGCTCCCGCTTCCGTCTTCTAACCTATCCGCGATCCGAGTCGGTTTTGAAACTAAGCCCCTGTTCCCTACTGCCTACGATACACCACTATCTTGGCATTGGGTAATCTCAGAGAAAAGTTTATTTTTACTTAGTGGCAAAACCGAGTCGGATCGCCAATAGGTTCGAGGTATTTTTTTAAAATATTAGACACTGCAATACGTACCCACTTTATCACATAAGAATATTATGGATGTTGAGATGGATGGCAAATAACATTATGGCATGTGATAGTTATGGATTACAATGATTATGGAAAGTGAAATTATTGATATTGATATTATGGAAAACAAAGATACTGGCATATAATTATTATGGTAAACAATGAGTATGGCATACAAAATTATAGAAAACAACATTATGGCAGTTGTATATTATGGCAGATGAAATTCGGGCAAATGAAATTCTGGCAAGCAAGAGTATACCCTAATTCTGTCAATGCCTCAAATATATCCCATCACAGAAAAATTCTAGGGAAGTTGCAGTCCTCAATGTAGACTAATTTAGTCTACTAAGGTTGAATACTCACGTTCATTGAACTCGGAATTCAGTTCATTTTGTGGCTCCGCTCTATTAAATTCCCTATACCCAACTGTTTTCCGGATCAACGTCGGCCCATTAGGCGTACGTCAAAACACAAGACAGCCATTAACGATATCCTGGGAATGCGAGATAATCCTCTCGGCGTCTCTTTCTGACGCCAAGGAATGAGTGATACACAATTCACATAAGTAAAATAAGCGCGTACGTATGTAACACTACTTTGCCGGAAACTTACTGGTCGTGTTGACTCTCTTAATTTTGTAGAATATTTCTACTGAGTCATAATTATTTAAACGTAACTGATTTGTTTACTTCAAGTCAGCCGATAAAGTTTGGTTTTTGGTGACAGAAAGTTAAATACATGGTACATATTTGGTCATGGCGCTAGTCTGATGCAGCGCGTAGTTATAGAGGTTCAGTTTGGCTACATCGTATTTTATTATGTACCAATGGAAGAGCACGAGAGCATCAACCAATATAACTTTTCTCAAAAATCATCGGCAATGTTGACTTTATTGGTAAAAAATCAGGACGTGAAGTGCATAGTTTATGGTTAGTCAATATTTAAAAAATAAAAAACCTTGCCGGCTCGATTTTGCTCGACTACAATGTTGCATACAAATTCCCTTATTTTTCGTGGTAAAAACTTTTTAAAAAGTTGAAACCGCCATATAAATAAAAGGCATAGGTCCTAAACAGCCAAAACGGAAGATCAGTAGCTGTGACTCATCGTGACTTTTTAGTTGTCTCAAATAACTTATGGCGCTTTCGGAAGAAAAATACACTTCCAACTTATAATTAAAAAAATTAAAAGGCGGCAATGCAAAAAAAATTCTGTTTTAACATACGAGTACAGTGGCTAATTCTTTTTACGGAAAATATAGAAAATTGACGTGTAAATGATTCCGGATTTAAAAGAAGCTGCAAGCTATGTTATTGATTATTTGTTTAAGTGTAATTTGTTGGTAATTTGCAAAGCCAAAAGACAGATATCGGAAGGCGTACGACAATTTCTTGAAGCGGCGAGAAGAAATGCATGTCTTATCATTTTCAGAAAGTACATTTTTGTTTTCTTGCACAATTTTTGAGAAAAGCACTATATTTGTCTCAGCTGGAAGGGCATTTACTGGCTTCGTATTAAATTAAAATTAATACTCAGCCAGCAATTGCCTACTTCCCTTGCTTCGACGATAATGTACTATTAATCTAATCTCAACACGTTTAAATACGCGTTCCAAATGGAGTCTGTGGTTTAATGTTAACGCTAACTAAAATGCCTCATTTTAGTGTTACTTCGCATTTCATATGCATTTCAATGTGATTAGCGCGCTCGCTTTACGCACTACGAGCTAACGTATCAGATAAAGTGCACGAAACAAATCGAAATGCGAATTCAATGCGAAAGTAATTAATTTAATTCAGGGCCTGAAACACACCCTCTATAATCTATACGGGGGCGAGAAAAATTAATAATTTAGGTAATGCGTTGTTATTACCTACACTGCCAGGACAGGACGATAAGTGTTCTACAGCCTTTCCGTCACAATGATAACTATTACCCACGCACAATACTTGTCAGAACGTGACGAATATTTTATTCACAGGGATAGGTACACGAAATATAATATATTTATTTATTTATTTATTTATTTATATAGGAAGATCATCAGCTTAAATATTACACAGTAGCTTAAAACAGTAGTGACAGTGAGCTAATAACAGATCCTCACCGATAGCGTGATGAATATGTAAAAAATAAGTGAGCAAAAACCAAACGAAAACACAGCGCTTGCAACATCCGTATTTCGTGCGTATTTGTGCATATACATGAAGTCAGAACGTGACGATTGGACGATCGCTACCATGATGCAGTTAATAACGACGCAAACCGGGTGGTCTTTATTTCGGAACGTATATTTCGTGGTTGGGAATCGTATTGCAGAACAAAAAGTCTGCGTTGGGCTGACGACGGAGATAAAATAGTATTTTTCACAATCGTGTTATAATAGAGAGCTTTTTAGTCGAGTACCGTGTTTAGGCCACGAAGCTTGCTGAGTGGCCTTAGTAAGGTACGAGATTAAAAAGCTTGATTATGACACTATTGTGAACAATACTTTTTCTACGAGTCAACTGAACTAATTAAACAAACTTGGTATCTATTGAAAACGAAGTGCAACCAACGACATTTTCATTTTTGTGCGTTGATGTCTATTTACCGAATGTAACAAACGATTGCAACAAACCCTTCAAAATGTTACCAAATGGCTTGCCGATCAAAATTTACACAATAATGAAGAAGTCAGCGAATTTAATTTACTAGGATTAACAATAGACACAAGTATTAACTGGAAATGCCACATCCAAAATATAAAATCAAAATTATCTAGGTTTGTCTATGCACTAAATATACTAAAAAGGAATACAAATCTAGAATCCGCATTAACAGCATACTATGCGTATGCGCATGCATGGCTCCGATATGGTGTGGTTTTGTGGGGTGCCAGTACCGATGTACATGACTTATTTGTCATGCAGAAGAAGTGCGTCCGCATCTTGACCAACACGCGCGTGCCGGACAGCTGTCGCTCGCACTTTATAAAACTTCAGTTATTGACATTGCCTTGTTTGTATATCTTGGAGGTAGCACTTTTTGCAAGAAAACACGCAAATCTATTTAAAAGGAGAAAAGATGTTTGTAAAAGTAATAGTAGGTATAGAAACCAGCTGGCCTTACCAAACTCCAAGCTAACTATGTGTAAAAAAGGCCCACACTATCGCTGTATCATCATAACAAACAAATTACCCCGAGCACTCAAACAGGAGTTAAACGATAATATTATATTCAAAAATAAACTGACGAAATTACTCCTTGATAAGGCCTATTATACAGTAGAAGAGTTTTTAAATGACAAAACACTAGATTAGTTATTATATTAAGTAATCATAATTTCAATTTTTATACACATTTTGACGGTAACCTAAGTTGTAATCATATCGTTAGTCCATTATTATTATTTTGAAATCTCATGGATTTATTCTCATAAAATGACATAAACTAATTATATTTATTTAATTTTTAATATAATTATCGTCTTAATATTGTATATATGAATTTCTGTGCTATTGATATGAAATTAGCTTACATAACTTGCCTGTTAGTATGTAAAACCATTGCAATGCCCTAGCAGGGTATCATGTACCTACCGTATTAAACTTAAGATCTTATGTAATAACAATGAACATGATTGCAATAAATAAATATGAATTTGAATATGAATACCTTTTGACTTTCTCATGACGGCGTCCTATTGGTCAAATCCATTATAGTTCAATAAAGGCGCCACGTGATTGGTCAATTTCATTACAGTTCTCTCAACAGTTATGAAATGTTGAGTTGGTAGCTCCATAGTAAAAAGTATGTGATTTAAGTTTGGTGTACGAAGTCTTAATTCAAACATTAAGGTCGACGAGTATAAAAATAAACAAAATATTGTTACGTAAAACGCACTAGTGTGGATAAGTGACACTCCGTATTATTTGCCTGATTGCAAAAAGCTCTTTTTTAAGAACATGCATTATAAAATATGTAGAGGATTAAAGCATTATTTAGAATTCCGGAAGGCAATTTAGACGTATTGAAATGATATGTGATGGCTATGAATGTTTAGCGTAAGGCAGGTATCTTTTTTTGGTCCCTGATTGGTTTTTAAATAGGACAAACCCAACACAGCGGAGAGTGGCCTTGGGAAAATCCAGGGGAAACCTCCGTCTCCACCAAGCTACGCGGGGCGGTTTAAACATGGGAATATTTCAATTTGGAATACTCTAAGAGTTTGCGCTCCTGTGAGATTGGTTGAACGGTTTCAACCGAATCTGGGGTGTTAGTGGTGTAGAACTACTGGCAGTTTTGTCGCTGGTTCGCTAAAACCTAGCCTATAGTTGAGAAGAGTCCAGTAAGAAACTGAGCTAGGCCCGACGAATTATCTGTGAGCGCAAAACGACGGACTGATAATAAAATTAGATCGAAATGAAATTGTTATTTGTAAGGGAGGCCGGAGGCCGGAGATTTGAAAGATACTCCCCTGTCGTTCCGCGTCATTAGTCAAGCGACGTGCAGTTGTGCGGACTGACAGTGACTAATATATTGTTACTGGTGCTGGTTTGAATCCCGGCGGAGGACGTTGCCCCGGCTGCTTATTGTTCAGTTTCTGTATAAAAGCCTACGGTTGGCCGATGAACTTTTTGTTGTTATCCCGTGCGTGACAGTGATCATTTCAAAAAAAAAAACGACATCGAATTTTGACATCGTGCTTACGATTGAACTTTGCGTAGGACTGAAGAACAAATCTGCCCGCCATTTTTTACAATGTCCACCTTAATGTTTATATTCCAACTAGTTATTTAAGTATGGAAAATATATATCTTTATGCATTTCTCTTTTAATACACTGCCAATGTTCCACATATTTTAGCAGGAATGTTTCACACAACGGTAAAGCATCAACGACATTCAGAATTAAATAGGGGAGAGAGAGGCAAGGCGGGGTGAGCAGTAAGAAGGATAGCGGTCTTATATGGCCACACGACTGGGTAATCAGAATCCCGCTAGTATTTGATGATGCGCCGCTATGATGTTAATCAATTCGCACAGTGACCGGCTGGACAAAAGCTGTCTTTATTTTTTCATTAAAAAACAGGTTTTTGCCACATTCCTAAATATATTTGCGTTGCATTTGGTCGCGTTTGCTGCCTTAATATAACCAGCATAAATTTGGTGTTAATTTATTCCTTATGATCCTTATGATCTTGTTTGGTTTCGAATACGGCATTGTTGGGTAAAACGATACAAAAAGAAAAGGGATACCAAAGCTAAAGCTCTTTAATCGACGTCCAGTAGCAATAAGTGGACGTAGGTCAAATCAAGGTAGGTCAATCAAAAAAATCAAGGTGGAGTAGCAAGAAGGTAGCTTTAAACAAATCCTAGAATATGCAACATGTCTCAGTACCCCATCTTACCCCCATTTTATCCATCTTACCCCTTTAATTGGACTTGAAACGTTAAGTATCCCGTTTTGCCCCCCTCTCCCCTACAGGAAAATGTACTCGTTAGTTCGTTTATAAGAGAAAACTTTTCAACGCTAAAACAAAATGAATGTGCATGCATAATGATGAGAATCTGTCATTTTATACATATGAAGCAAGTTTATAAAAATATGACCCGGTTCTCCGAATGGCCTACATATGTACAACCGGGTTTTTTCTGACTTCATATCTATAAAATGATAGATTCTCATCATTATGCACAGATTATGTATCGTTTCTTGACACGATACCTACCGAAATTTAGTCAAGTTGAAAATTTATAGTTTTATTTAACTGTTTTTGATATTTTACACTTCAAGAGTTTCAAGACCACTTTGCAAGTTGATGCTTTTTCTACGGTACGTATTCTGCACACTAGGGTCGTACCGCCGCCTACACCGCTACGTTCTACATTTACTAACATCAAATGAACTGCGAAGTACCCTCAAAAGACGTTGAAATAAAATGCTTTTAGCTGCCACAGTGCTTTGAGCGTCATTAGCAAACGTGGTAATTGGGGCGCGAGCGAGATAAAACATTTTAATACACAATTTTTCACATGCCAGTTAAAATTCAACGTAACAAACATTTAAGTATAAGGGTGAAATTCAACAAGTATAAAATTTTGCTAATTTTCGTGGGGTAGTGTCAAAACGGCCTTCCATTCCAATGAGTAGTTTTTGAGATAATGTCAATTAATTTATTTCATTGCCACCATAATTGCATGTTGGCACCAAAATTGGATAATTAATCCACCTGAATTATATGTTTACACCTAAATTAAGTGTTTCATATATTACTGTTTTTTTTTCAGTAAATCCAGTAATATAATCAAAATAAAAGTGAGCCGAACCCACCTTACTTTAATAAGTATGACATTTTCTAGACAGGCTGGTAAACTTAGTTCCTGTCCTGATCTATCTATAGATATGGGTTATGGGTTCCATGCAGTTTTTATGATTCCCCCTGTCATTTCTCTGATTCCCTTGTACTTTTTATGATTCCCCTGACATTTTTTCTCATTCCCCTGACAGCTGAACTTTGAATTGGTATATTTTCGAACCTAATTGACCCAAAGTGATGCCCATTCGATAAATATGTTTATTATTAAATATTTAATTGGATTTTATTGTAACTTAGTAAAAAAATCTTAATATAAAAAACGCCACGGGAATGAGATGAATAATGCAATTCTCAAGAATGACCCATCTGTGTCTCTGTCTGTATAAAATAAACGGAATCGGATAAAATGAACCGATTGATAGCTATGTTCACTGTGTCGAAGGTGTGTTAAAATAACTCGGACGGAACAAATGAATGAACAGTTGACGTCAAAAATATGTTGACATTGTTCGCCTGATTACAATGGCATAAGTTGCAAACTTGTAAAGATATCTCTAAAGTCACCGTACCATTATTCGCTGTACGTTATGTTAATTCCAACTGCACTGTGGAGATATGGCTTTAATGCTACTTTTATAGCGGCAGTAAATATACTTATAAGAGGGCTTTCCGTACGAACATGCGTGCATTTTTATACTATGAAAAGTTAAAGTCTATACCTACATACGTGGTAGACCAATATTTGGAGCTGATAATTACTTTGTTATCAAGCAGTGAGTGACCTAACTAACAAAACCCCGTACCACAGAGAAGTTATTATTGTGATGAACACGATCTAATTCGGATTTGTACAATCGGGAAGGTTTTCCATAAATTTAAGAATGCTCTTATTTGTATGAGTATGAGCAGTAAGAGCTGCCGCGCAATCCATCAGCATTGCAATTCAGCGAGGAAATGCCGCCAGCATCAACGGTACAATGTCCCGAGGGCCTTTTTTAGATTTAACCTAGTTTCAATTTGATGTAGTTAATGATAACATTGTAATTAGGTAAGAATTAATATGTGTTGATAGTTTATTAATATATTTGTTGACAATTCACAACACACCACGTACAAAGTCCCGTTGATTTCGACTGTCCATATTTGTATGTGGTATATGTATAACATTGGCGTATATATTAGGGCTCTGTATATGTTGTTATAATTAATTCATTTGTTCAAATTATTTCCTCACGCATTTGAAATTCTGAAGCTACTCATGTACACTTAATTGGTAAACACCTTTCATCTTCGGACTCAAAGCGTGTGTTTCATTACTGCTGCCTTTTAAACCTTTGGCTTTATTAAAGGGCTTGCTTCTGGGCGGAAATGCCTTCATGTATGTCAAGTGAAAATAGGTCTCGAATATAAGTAGAACAATATAGTTGGTATAGTTAGAGTTCCGCGTGATCGAGATTTAAGGTCTTGGGCATGGGAACCAATGAATCCAAGAGATCGAAAGAGATTTTTAGTACTCTACTTATGAGTTTTTCCCATTTCGTCCGCTCCGCAGCCCTTAGCTCGTATTGCGATCTAGTATAGGTGGACCTGTGAGCTGTGAAACTCGCGAGCCTGTCTTTATTTTAGAAACAAAATCTTTCTAGGCGCCGTAGGTTCAGCGAAGTTAAGCGAACAGAGTTTTTGAAACAATATAATGCGTCTGTTTATAATAATATGGTTAAAAAAAACGAATAGTAATCTTGAGACTTTTAAGCAGGGAGATCAGTGTTTAGAAACATGATTAAGCAATTTTCGCTCGATAGATAAAAATCACGAACATAGGTCTAAAAGGGTCTAAAATGGGTCACTTAAAATATTTGTTACAAATTATGCACAAAAGCTAAAAATATTAAAATGGCTTCTAAAAATCAGAAATATTATGTTTTAGAGAACTCGGTGTTTACTTTTTTATTTATTTAAACGGCCAAAAAATTAAAGTTAAAAAACAAGATTTCCGCGCTTCCGAGCACACACTTCCATCTCGCTCACGCTTATGCTCAGTGACAGGGAGAGAAGACCATAAACCTACGGCGCCTTAAATTACGAAAAACTGAATCGACCAAAAAAAATATTGAACCTGCTCACAAAACGAGAATCGGTTGAGATATGCGACCTGTAGGGACGAACAGCCGGACATCTGGCCATCCGCACGTACGAAAGAATTTTGACCCAAATTGAAGCGGCGAACTTCGTTCGCTCCGCTTGCACGTTTAATAAATATTCCACAAGCAGGTGGCAAAATAATAAATGTCCACTAGATCGTGCTCTATATTGAAGAAGCGGCGAATAAGTAGGAATTTATTTTACAATCTGACCCCGTATCATCGTCGGCCTTATCACACGATAAGTGACAAGACAGAGTATCCGTCAATGGCTGACGCCCTTCGATAGAACGAGACTGACGCTCTATCTTGTCACTTATCGCGTGATAAGGCCGACCATGATACGGGCTCTGTTCACCGTGCGCAATCTGGGAAAACATTCCACTAATAGTGCGACGATGGTTATAGGCTCATGGAGATCACGAGCGTCGGATATTTTACTAAATTGGTGCATGCCACACAACGCCCACTGGCAAGACCGGCCTAAGCAGAAAGTGCGTGACAACCTGGATGAGTTTGAAAATAATTAGACAGACTACAAAGTAGCTCCACTCAATTACTCAAAGGTTAACTTGGAAGGGATCCCTTGCAGGGATATTTCGCCTTTGTACCGACTTAACATAATTTGTCTGTATTTTACGTGTGTCTTGTGAAGGTACAAGAAAGTATTCACATACATACATGAGTCTCTGAAGTCGTTTGCCCACGGGAGGGGAATATCAACAAGCTAATAAGTCTATAACTGGTTAAATGAAACATGGTGCAATAAAACCTAAATACATAAATAAATGAGTATAAATTACCTGAGAATAGCCTAGCTAGCGAGTTCTTTTTTACGTACCTTGTTCGCTGAGGGTGTAATTGTGTCGTTCAAAATTGAAGGTCTAAATCCGTTGGGTATGTTGTATGCTTTTCCAAAGCATCTAAGAAAATTCAATGAAACAAATGGAGCTTGAGCTTGTTGGTGGAATATTTATGAGTGCTATGAGGTGGGAGGCCAAGTGTTCAAAACATTCGTGTGTTTCATTCCTACACATTTTCTGCTTCCCGTGAAATTATTTCCATCGTTTACAGTATCACGTTTCGCTCACTCGCTTCAATTATTCTTGACGACTGTCGGCTAAAAAAGGATTATGCAGCGAGACGTATTAATTCGACACCTTATAACGGTTACGCAAAGTTCATTCTAGCATAGACAATTTGAGTTTACGCTTGGAAATATTTCTGTAAAAGTAACGCGAGTATATTTATCACCACTTAAGCCGTTAAATGCTATTTTTGAAATACTCAGTAATACGTTTTTGATACTTGAAGTCGTCAATATGAACGCCTGAATTGACCATTAAGTTTAAATTGTGCTCAGACTTCGTGCTATAAAGAATATTCAGTGTGCACACTACGTATATTCACAGAGCACAGATTTATAGACTTACCAGTTTAGCTAAATCGTGTCATATATTCCCTCTTGCTTAACTTAGTTTTTTTTTATACGTACATAATAGATAATAGAGACAAATCAGAACACGCAGACGACAACACGCCAAGTATAAATTCGGAATTTATGATGAGATTAGATTAGGTTATTACTTATATCATGATATGGAAATTTTAACAAATTGATATATATTGTGATGGAACAATTCATTAAGTCAAAATTATAAAAAATTATAATTTATATGATGGCCAAAAAAAAATTAATAATAATAATGTTGACACAATCAGTCAACAAAGGTAAATATTACCAAGTGAAAAGAAAAACCAATAATCTCCCTTTAGACTTCGCCATACATTTTAAAACTAATTTCCGTAATAGTTATTGGCATGTCAAGTCATAATACATCATAGTTACTCTTTAGGGGATTATAAGTTATCGATATTTATTTATTTATTTATTACGTGCGAAGTCGCGTGATAAACTTATTTATCTTACACCTATACTTATTTGCGAAAATATTAAATAAAATCAGATGATTCGTTCTAGATATTCTTCCCACTTGCTAACTTACGAAACTACAAACTCACAGACTTTTCCCTTTTTAATATATATTTATAAGCATAGATTAGCAGAGAATTATTAATCGATTAATTCCCAACCCGCACTAGGCCAGCGTGGGGACTACTTACCGTTCACTCCCATCCATGAGAGGAGGCCTATGCCCAGCAGTGGGACGTACATAAGCTGATTTATTACATAGATTAGTGTAGGGATGTAATTGTTAGTTATTATTAAACATATTGGTGTTTTTGTGATTACGTTTTGTGTTCAACTTTGTTTAATCGTTGATATCCAGATGTTGTTTAAATCTCTCATATCTGGGGGAAAATGTTTAATTTTAATGAGACGAAGCAGAAAAGATGGCGCATTGCCTTAGGCAAGTTTCTAGTTAAATTATAATTAAATTTCTCTTGGAGCTATGCGGGGCTACCATAACAACTCTCATTCGGAACGTAACTTGTTATTAAGTCGCCTGCTGCTGTAGAAATGTGTACGGAATTTAAAAAATATCCTAAGCTTCCGACATGGATGTACCGCCACCAATTTAGCACAACTTTACGGGTCTTTTTGTATCAAATGTTTTAAAAACTTTGTTTGTTGCCTTTTCATCATTCACTTATATTTTCGTATGCGATAGTATTACAATAACATTATGCAAGTAAACCGCTAAGCGGATTGTGGTCCCGGGCTGTAACCCGGAAATTTTGCCAATAGTTAGTTTCTGCCAGCGTGGTGTCGCAGGATTTTATTTCTCGAAACCATTTTAAGAAAAAACATTTCGGAACTATTCTAATACCCTAGTTGATATGTGATTTAATACATTGAAGCCTATATAATTTAACTTCACGGCATGTTGCCCGCTTCTAGACCGTGGTTTAAAATTTACGTGGTTTAAGTACAGATTATAATTAATTATTTAAGTAACTCAATGATACTGAAAATGGATTTACGATTCTTAGGGTACTGTAACGTACAATTTGTACAGCACTGTCATTTAGTTCAGTTAATCTATTTTCTCAAAAGCCCATAGTAGCACTGCGGTATCTCATAGACTTACGACTTTTTTACTGCTTTTAGTGGTTTTGGGGACCTTCCAACAAGCCCCTAACTCCTGAAGGATTGATAACGGTAATGAACTTGCTGATAACCCGGACATTGAAATTGCATGAAATGTACAGAACTGCCTTCGTTTCGGTCTTTATTTTATGGGTTCAGTTTCAGAAGTCAGGAAGAATATTTTCTCATAACTGAAAATATATATTTTTGAATTTCACTTCACATACACTGCCAACGAAGTAACACTACGCTGTCAATAGATAACATACGAAACATAGTATGAACATTATTCATGCTGGACAATTTTCCATGCCACGGATTTTCAAATTGACATAATTCAGATTCCATAAATAATTTCGAGTTGTCAATTTTTCATTTGTGCTGAATGACGGCGATGTAGGGCAGTATTTAAATGTAGGTTTGCAGTAAATAATCAGCGCTGACTTGACTGACAGTTGACACTACCAGCTGACAGCTCACTGACTCAGCAAAAGGCCCGCACTGAAAATTATTAGTACCAACTCAAGCACGTAGCAGTTACAGCTAAACAAAATATTTGTCGTGAAGCTCACAGTCGTTGGTTCATACCAACACGTTGGTTAATATTAGAAGTTACGTTCTGTCGCAGCGGCGTTACGTCGAAGTTGGGACCCTTATTGCAGTTACTCCTGACTCGCAATAGTTGGGTACGACCCACGGATGTTCGTAAGTTAAAATCAATATTATTTTACCAGAGTTATATGGCTTCATACTATTTGACCTTTGCTCAGTGGAAACAGACAAGGGTTAATTTGACACTTACTTTTTGCATATGGGTGCTTTTTGCTACATATGGAAATAAACTCTTTCAGTGCCAGTGCACTCGCTCGGTGGGCGCTGTGCTTACGCAAGGAGTGTTACGAAATTGTTGGCAGTGAATGTCCTAGGCTGCTACGGACTACGGCGTAGAGCATTACGAGCGTAGAGTGGTGGTGAATGGGTTAAATAGCCCCCGAGAGATAGCTTATAGTTAAGTTATCTTATTGATCAAGCAAGTTTCGCTATATTACTATATATGATATTGGTTTAGGTTTATAACGGTGTATAATGTTTTGAGTACGTATTACGCTTTTGATGTCGCTATATGAAAATAGCGGTATGTAATCCGCGAACATTTTGCCTAGGCGAAACCGGTCCGAAAAATTGTTCTCAAGGCCTCCACCCACCGGACGCGTGTCGTGCCCGGCGCGTTTGCTGCGCGGCACACGCGCAAGTTGTAAAGCATTGAAACTACACTTCAAACACGCATCGAACGCGATTCGAAGGCGGGCCCGCGCGGGCCCGCGGCGCTAAAGTTACAACTCGGCAGCGCGGCCGCGTGACGTGCGCGTCGCGTGAGCTGCGCGGGCCCGCGCTGCTGAGTGTGATAAAGATAGCGAGATATATATTAAATGTGTTGGTAGTGAGATAGATATGACACGCGGGCCCGCCGCGTCAGCGATGCGTGTGCCGCGCGTCTGCCGCGCGTGTGCTGCGCGTGTGCGGCACGACTATCATTTGATGATAAAGGAATCGGGGGTAAATGGCAATTTTTGAAGTGAAAACTTCTTTAGCGGCGACGTGCACTTTTTGGGACGGGGAAAAATTGTTAAACTCGCGACAGGTGTAGGAGCGTAGGAGGTCACGTGACGTGTAGGAGCGTAGGATTTAGTGTTGCCTATTGCCGGAATAGAAAAAGCGGGAGTTGCGCTTCAAAACGCGGATTTTTAAATGAAAATGCGGATTTGCGGAGTACGTTTATAGGTGTTTTTGATGTAAAACTTGAAGGGGCTTGGCTTGGGGGCGGGGTATGGGAAGGGGGTTGGGGGAGGGGATGGGTTTTTTAAGCAATTCGCAAGTTTTCACTTCTGCCTGCACTCCCGCAGTGCAACCCGGTCTTTTTTTTACGAGTTTGGATGGCTGCTGCTGGTTAACACACCAACAGAGCCGCAGCTGACGTCCACGGGGCTTCATGATACAGCATTCTTAACCTTCTTGGGGGTTGATTGGTCACGAAAACCTGTTGTTAGCTCGCGGGCTAAAGATGCTCGTTTGTCATGACACTTGCACCACAGCACAGCTGAGAGACCGCGCGCGATACACATTAAAATCAACTTGGAAATTTAATTGTATGTCTCGAGTGCTCCTTTGTGTGTATTTGCGGTAGACACGCGATGTACCCACATTCTTGTTTTCAAAGGTATCCAAAAGATCTTCTTAAGACTCCACCGAGCTTTTGACGAGGGCACCGATTTGGCATTTGCACCTGTGTGTGCGTTATCACCCACACTACTGCCGCTGCCGGCTCGCTCATTTGGTACGGTCGGTCACAAGCTAAATGTTAGTATCTCATTATTCTCTAATAATAAATCTCAACTCCGCGTATAAAACCATGGATGGTATAAGGAATAAAATACAAAATGAAATTATTATTTTTATTGAAATTTGTCCGTTAACTAAGGAAAGCAAAAAAAATAAGCAAAGTAATAATAACGCAGTGTTACCGGTGGAGTAGGGTTGGTATTGAATTTGCAATCAGCAGTGGCGTGGACAGAGTTTTTGGACGGGGTAGAAATAATAAGATATTTTCCCCCAGAAACCAACAATATCAATGAGTCCCTGAAAATATTGCGATTTTGGTCAACTTTTGCATTATATCTGTCTATATCTATTTGTAGTTGTAAATTTAGAGATCTATCCGCTGCGTTTTTGTGCGTGAGTTGGGTTATTATGTTGTTAATGTCGATATTAGCTAGTTTCTTTTGTGTTAAATATATTGTAATCTCTTTGTTATTTGAAAACAAAACCTTACCGTACATTCATTGGGTGCCAAATCATCGGACGCTGAACTTTTTCCATTCACATTTTTTGTGCCCCCCCAATACTCCGATCGGATTATTCGATGATGTCTAAAAACAAAATTAGTAATAAGTACATTGAAAATAATTTATTTATTATTATCTGATCATAAATTTCATTCATAATGACAAAAGTAAAAAAAAAATGCTTACATTGGAAATTCCTAAGGCATCATTTTGTCTCTTTGTTCGTGCAATAGAAGCAAGTAGCCGTTTGTTGAAATACTTAGGGCCTTTTTTACATGTTTAATATTTTTCCTTGCGTTTCCCCATTTTTACTTGTATTTTAAGTTGGTGTAATGTGTAACAAAGCTAATGTTATTAGTGATCGCAAACATTACAAGAGAAAATATTGACACTGACAAACACTGACAATTGAATAGAATATTCATTAGAACTCTTACGAAGTTGTTTAATGACTAGGTCATTAAAAAGGTTTTATGTTGATACGAAACTAGACATAGGTCAGATCAGAGGTGTAAACTATTTTGATCCTTGTTATGATATCAAGTAGGTAAGTATAATTTTATATGCACTTGTCTACTTAATGCTTTGCTTTCAAAAGGTACTAAGAGTCTATGACTTTATAAAGGAATGAATTTAATAATTAATAACTAACAAAAGTTTTCGTACCCCCACTGTACAAGAGAAAAAACGTAATACTGAAGATTACAAAGCAAACGAGCCTAAACTCGACTATCTTAGCCCCTTCCATCATAGAGTTCCACCAGCCATCTTCCGGCTTCGTCATGAGACCATTGAGACCCTCGCCATCATGTTTAATGGTAAGTACTGAAGATAAAAAAGTCATTTTTATATAAAAAAATACATTTAGATCTAACTGACGGGCGTACAATGCGTTACGTGATAGACCTCCTGAACTAAGAATAGTATCTGTTTAATGTTTTATTCTTGGGCCCTAGAAGCTTATAATATTAAAAAAAAATACTTACCCCGTTTTGCTGCGTAATACTGCTGTATTCATACACAATTGACATCGAAGTGTCACCGCGCCGCATTGAGACGTGCTCTCTCTCTGAGCTCTCGTGGGTGACTGAATATGTCATGCGTTGCTCGCGTATTATATTTCATCATTTTGTTCCATAGTAATTTTGTATGGCGGATTTGGAAGGAGTTTAAAAAAAAATCACAACTAAATAACCAAAGCACTTTGAAATGTTACGATTGCATTCTCTTGTAGTTAATACACTGGAGATTCGTTTGAGTAGGATTTTGCAACTATACTATCAATTTTTTTATTCAATTTTACCTAAACGCCGACACACTTTCTTCTCATTTTTTGTGCAACTTTATGGAATTGTATTTATTAAACTGTAGATGATTTGAGAATAGTTATAGTATTCTATTGTAAGCACATTCTTTGTGATTATAATTACATATGATTTATATGTTATTGTAAAGAATTGTGAACTCCACCGTCTGAACGGTGACTGCCGTTTTTGCCGATTATGCTCGGCACAGTCTTAATATTCTGTGAATAATAGTAAGTTGACATTACGCATTTTTATTTCCACATAGTGCACTTATTAATGGTTTAAGATATCTATTTCTCAAAAGATTTTACATAATCACTTACTGAGAAAACATTATTGAATTAAAAATCTCACATGTGCATCTGCAAAATGCAAAGTGGTCGAACATAATCAGTAGAAAAAAAGGGTAAGCGCCTAAACGATAGCAACTACTACAAGTAATGCAACATTGTATTGAATGCATACTAGGAGCCAGTTGAACCAAACTAGTTTACAACATTAGTATATTGTCGGTTACACTATGCAAACATAATATTTAACTGTAATAAAAACAAAATACGCAAATTGAAAATTAATATTGTGTTCTTCCTTTCGTAACAAAACGATATTTACATAGCTTCAAAATATGTGTCGTTGAAGGGTGTCTATCATTTTATCGAAACGCATTACGTCGATTTACATTTCGCCGAAAACTATTCCACGAATTTCATTTCGTTGTATTTCTTGTTCACATAGTCATCAATTCATAGTTTTTTATTTCATCGAACAACTTTTCATCGTTAATCGTTACGAATTTGTCTCAAATCGTAGCGTAACGATTCATCGAATTTACTTTTCATAGAATAGTCAGTTGTGTATAGTATTAATTTATCGAAACACGGTTCAATGTTGGTACGTTCCATATATTTTTGTTGCCACGATCATTACTTCATTTTTCTATCAAGCTGTTTACCTATAGGTCATTTCGTCTAAGTATATAATACCTAATGGATAAAATGGGTCCACATTGACTCATATACGCTCCATATACGATGTGGACGTAATATTAAGCCTAAGTAAGTAATATTAAAAAAACGGTTCTGGCGCTTCGCCGGCCGCTGCCGCGGCACGCTCGCTGCGCTCGCTCGGCTCGCGCGCTATAGGATCGCAGTTCACCTAAACCTCCTCGCTTCGCTCGTCGTCGTACCTACACTGGCCTGCCTTAAAGTAGAATAGGAAGGTAATCCGATATCCAGAGGGAGAGGTGGGTAGGCTTAGAGCTCTATGTATACGTCCAAAGTCTCGGTGAAATGTACCTACTCAGTTCGTTGAAAGGTAAATATTATCAAGTGACAAACACAGATGAAACGATTTTCTATGTAATAAGAATTTTGGGAACTGAAACTTATGTTAAAACAATATTATAGTAACGGCGTTTCGATGAACGACTATGTCGATGAACAAATAAAATATTGAAGTGAAATTCGATGAATTCATTTTTGTGTAAATGGTTTTTCGAGCAAATGTATGAGCGATCTAACGAAGTTCGATGAATGATTCCTGTGTGATGATGAAATTCTGCGAATAGTGTTATGGGAAACGATAATCGATGAAACTATTTTCGGTAAAATGATGGATTCCCGTTGTTGAACCAAGTATAAGTTGTTTTTTTATTATTATTTTCTTTATTACTCGGGGTAAATTGTATTTTACAGGTGTTAGGTAAAATAATAAAATAAACATAGATACCATTAGGGTTGGACTCGTAGCCAATTCCCGTTAGAAAGCGGAAAACCAGGCAGCCAAGGATACGCGTTTAACACTGTGAAATTAGATAGGGTACATTTTGGGAAGAGAAAAGCCACCCGGGAAATTAAACGTCAAATCTAACAAATCAATAAAATAACCGTTTCAATAACGTCTAATTTCCTTAAATTTCCTTAAGGACAGCTAGGGTAAGTGCCCCCGTGAATAAACGCTTAAGGACTGTTTTGATTTCAAAAATAGTTTTAACTTCGATGGTTTTACTTAATATCAGCCATGCTTGTTTGTATAGCTCTAACAAGTATTCTAGTTTGCTTAAATAACTTTGCCTTTTCAATAGTTTTCCATAATTTTGAGTTATCTGACCTTTTAGGTACAAAATGGGAAATCACTAGTGAATGAACACGGTTTGCTAGTAAATGAACAACTAAAACCAGTGAATGAACTACTGTTATAATTATTGTATATCGGTTTAAACCGTCGTTTAGCGATTTTGTTGGCTTTATATCGATATACCAACACACGGAATAGTAGTTAATGATTTACTTTTCCTACAATAACTAAAAAACTTTAACAAACGTACGTTAATTAACTGGTTCAAAAAACATAGTAAAACCAATAAATTAACTATATTGATTTATTTAAATTTTATTACATAAAAGAAATGGTGATCCCTTGTTTTACAGACAGAAATTTCATAGAGTTTTGTTTCGCGGAAAATGTTTCATATAATATTTAGTTCTGGTATTTTTAGTTCGAATATTATTCTTTCAACTTCCATATACTTGAACGAAACATTTTTCTCATAAGTACCATTCAATGTTTTTTTTTAAATAACAGACTTATCAAACAGTAGAATTATCTTAGGTATATTTTTGTTTCGCAAACAGAAATTTCATATAAATTCGTTTCACTGAAAGTACTTTAATATAATATTTGGTTCTTGTATGTTTATTTCGGATATTGTTGTTTCACCGCCTCTTTACGTGAATGAAACATATTTCTCAGACACACGATTCAATTAATTTTAAAAACTAACTTGTTCAGTTAGAAACTTTATCAATTAAGAAGTAGAATTATGTTCTAATTAAAATTGTCAAATTGTCATTGATACAATCGTTTCCAGTTTTCATTCATTACATTGAAAGAGATTTCTACCTGTTCTACTCTAAGGCAGCTCCGTGTAGGTACGACGACGAGCGAAGCGAGGAGGAGTGTTAGGTTGAACCGCGACCTTACGGCGCGCGAGCCGACCGAGCGAAGCGAGCGTTCCGCGGCAGCGGCTGGCGAAGCGCCAGAACTGACAGTTTTCAATAATTCTTTAATTACTTATTCCAATTTAAGCAATGTAACATGATTCTACACAAAGCTTTGCTTAAAAAAGCTATGGTGAGTTAAACAGAATTCATAGTAGGTAGTTAAAAACATACCACTCAATAAAATGTTTTACTTACTAATTGCGTTAATATAAATAGTAAACGGATAAATATTGTAATATGATTTGAAATTCTATAATATGAATATCGTAATATAAAATTTTCTATACAAGAAAGAACAGTAATTAAAATTTCTACATAGTTACTATTCTGCGAATTGATGATTCGATGAGACAATAATCTGGGAACTCAGTTGATGCGAAGAAAAAAATCTATAAAACTATTTTCTAAGCAGTAAGTTTTGCAGAAACTAAATAATATAAGTATTAAAAATATGTGATTTGAAATTCTGTGAACAGAAATATCGAAGAAATGAAATTTCTTTGCAACAAAAATCTATGGTAAAAAATTCTACAGGGCAAGTAGTCAGCGAAATGACTGTTCTATGAAATAATTATATGAGAATAAATTTATGTGAAACGAAATTCTATAAAAATGTAGTCTATGAAATAACGTACAACCAAAAGAAATACGTACAAATGGTGGATTTAATACCCCAAGGAATTGTCTTCCAGTCGTCCAGGCCAAACAGAAACTTGCAAAGGTGGGTGCAGGAGAGAGAGACTAACCAACAAGAAGCTATATATTACTTACCTGTTAGTTCTCCAGTGTAACTTTCCCACCCTGAAATACTCTTTCCCTTCGTCGTATCGGGTATCAATAAAGTGCATCGGCAACAACGGGCACTGCAGTCAAGGACCATTGACGGAGCCCCCTTCGCGCTAGGGCTGTCCTCAATCCAGTATAAGGGTTGCCAATGGTTCAGAGTGTTTTATTAAGTACCATTTTGACGAAGAATGAGTCTGGTCATAATTCAACGCCATCGTTTTAATTTTAGATTCTGGTAAAACTGTCTATGTCCACCCTGATGGTTCATTCTAAATAATGGTAACATGTTTTTCGGAGATTACCAATTGTATACAACGCTACAAACCAAAGCCGATTTTTAATTTATTTACTCGTATAGTAGAAGTATTGCGAGTATTATTGGTATAGATCAACCGGACGCATTGTGTTAACTAGATAGAACAATTAATATTAAGTAAGAAATTAGCAATTAACGATACCTTTAAGCGTGTGTGAAGTAGACTGTATATTATGGGTGGGGTGGGATATTTTATGTACGTGTGAAGCTGATATCCATTGATATGGGTGGCTATTTGGTAGCTAGATGGTTCGTGTCGATCGTTCCGTGTCTGATTGGTCTGATCTTACTTCTGGTGTTCCACAGGGCGGTATTCTTTCTCCTCTGCTTTTTTCCGTATTTATTAACTCAATCACGTCCCGCATTGTATGCTCTCACCATCTGTACGCGGACGATCTACAACTAAACACCAGGGCAACTACCAGCAGAATAGATGGTACTATTGAAAGTATTAATGATGATTTGTGCCGCATTTCCGCATGGTCGCGCAGTTTCGGTGTGGCTGTGAACCCGACCAAATGCCAGGCTATTGTGCTCGGGAGCCCCCGTTTACTTTCTTCGGTTGACCTGACACAGGCAACCACAATTTTCTTTGAAGACTTCCCAATCCCGCTTTCGTCACAAGTGAGAAACCTGGGGCTGATTTTTGACTGTGGTCTGACGTGGGAACCGCAGGTGACTGATGTCTGTCGCAGAGTGACCAACACATTAAGAGCCCTTTACCGATTTAAGATTTTCCTCCCAGTTAGCACCAAGACCCTCCTTGTTCAAGCTCTTGTCTTACCAACCATCGACTATGCTGACGTGTGTTACTCCAATATCACTCAGGCTCTGCTAAGTAAGCTGGATCGTCTTTTGAATACCCTTTTTGAATTTGACCCTGCTGCGCCGGAATATCTCAGGGCCAAATTTACTTTTGTTACTGCCCGACCCGGAGGCGTACTCCGCAGTTCCCGTAGCCTGAAGTTGTCTGATCTCCCTCACCGGTCCGGTTTTATGTCTGGTTCTTTTACCGTTCAGGCAATTCGACTCTGGAACGCTCTTCCGCTAACTATCCGCCAAGCACAAAGCAAATTGACTTTCAAGCGCAAGTTACGCAAGTATCTTTCGGATAAGCGCGTAAGATAGTTCACATCATAGTATTTTTCACTAGGTACAAAAGGTAGTAATTGTGTATATTATTTTGTATATGTGTATGTTTATTTCAGTATGTATTTGATAGAAGTTTATCTTGGATTAAGCTTTCATTTAAGTTTTAATGCCTGCACCTTCTTGTTTCTGTTTTGCCCAATGGTTGACTGGTAGAGAATGCCTTGTGGCATTAAGTCCGCCATTTGTACTTTATTTTTTATTGTGCAATAAAGTTTAAATAAATAAATAAATAAACAAATAAATATTTATAGTCTATTTGGATATTTCGTACAGTAGCCAATACACGCACATACATGGTTATTTTTAGACTCTATTGCTCTAAATAAAATGCAGACACCCAATGAGCAGTGCAGTGAAGGGCCTTTCACCAAGCTCCTTTACATTCGAAATAGGGTTGTTGAAATTATTTTCTGGTATCGGTTTTGGTAGGTAGATACCTACCAAAACCGATAGATATAAGCGCGGGTTTTACACGGATATTTTATAATTTCACTTATTTTTTTCCTTATATGTCCTTTATTTCCTGAGCGTTTCCTTAGAGCTATTATTTATTTTTCTCAAACATGCAATTAAATTAATTTTTGTTTTTAAGCAGTAACGCTGCTAACGAAAATTATACATTTTAAATGAAAGGAAAAACGCCTACACGCCTCTCTAAGGCGTTGTATGAAGGAACTGATTGAAGGATTTGGTGCCCGAACCAGATTGTTCCGATAGCTCAGTTGGTTAGTAGCGACGTGCCATGGTCGCCGGTTTGAATCCGGCTCGGAGCATTAATTTTTTAAATTTTTCCTTTCACTTTAAATTTATGCAATGAAATGTCGTCGTTACGTGCGTCATAACAGGCTTCGAAGTATCACATTTCGGGCGGAACATTTCGATAGAACTGTAAAGGAATTTCATACAAAATTGAAGGCCTAGGCCGGATTTTTAAAAAAAAATTAATCTAAATATGGCGTCTGTGTTCATGAACAGGCTAATCAGCTGTTTTTTTCTAGTGGCTGAATGGTTATCGGACCAAAAATATCCGCCTTAATGCCTATTACTCACGAACTGATATTAAGAATAAAAATCTGTATGATTCAATGTGTTGATGAATAAATTAAAAATATTGTCTATTCGTAAGTCACCAGAGACCATAGACAATAGACAATATTTAAAATTCTCTGCATTTATTTAAATTATTATAAAAATTAAGTTTCTCATAATCAGTTTGTGTATAATGGCCCTAATTAAATACGGACGACTTCGGTAAAAAAAACCATTATGGAGCGATTGGAAGGAAAATTTAAAGTTTTTTATCGTGTAGCTGGATTTTATATTTGTGGTTGATATTTATAAATAAAATTTTAAAATTGGTTCCGATGATAACAGCGACGATGAAACTAAGTAATTGTACTCCGCCGGAATTGAGGGCGGAGGCCGAATTAGCAATGAATAATAAAAATACAGGTTGGTTTTTGAGTGGTGAAATTATTTATTTCAGTGCATACTCGTATGTTTGAGAAAAGCACTATATGTACATGCCTAGCCGTGAAAATGCCTTGCCGGCTTCGTATCACTATCCGTCTATACCTACTCACCCGTCAAGCCCTTCTTTCCCAGCGGCTGCAGTAATGTACTATTATTTATTTATATTATTGTACCACCATATTATAATTCAACTAGGTGAAACGAACATCCGATTCTGGTCGAGTTTAATTTCCTAATGGGTTGTGTCATTCTTAATTACACTACGTTTGTTGTTACGTTGTGAAGATAGCTTAGTCATATTATGTATAGAATGATTAATTGGGCTAAAATGAATTGTATTCGTGGTCGTGGTGCTGTCACAATCATAAATTAATTATATTATCGCATGACGAAATCCTCTAATAGTGGTAGCGGTATTTGCAAGTAAACATTATTTTACAGTTGTATCTACTACTCTCTGAAGGAAGGTAAACGAAAAGGAGGATATTTTATTTATTCGTTATGAATATGACGTTGACAAAAATGTATGAGATAAATTCATGTTAAAACAATAGTTGACACAAGATGGTTACCTAAAAGGAGATGGCGGGACGCCCTTGATACGTTTTGTACGGATTGGCTAAAACTATAAAAAGCGGCCGAGTGCGTGTCGGACCACGCACAACAAGGGTTCCGTGCCTATTAAAAAGGTCGTATCCTTACTGAAATCATATGGCACTTACATCATTTTCTTTAAGTAAGGCGGTTTTTTTTAAATATCTCGAAAACCTTTGAACCGATCTTGTTCAAAACAATTTGCATGATTTTTTGAATATTTTTGAAATACACGGTTCAGGGGGAGGGGAAGGGGACACAATTTTAGTGACTTTCGGGGCGATTATCTCCGACTCTATTCACTTAATCAAAAAATTTGCTGAGAAACCTTATATTTATTTTGGAAGGCCTATCGATTGATGTGCCACACGTGGGCATGCAATTTTTTTTTTTATTTTCAATTTTATGTATGGAGTGCACGCCTTTTGTAATTTCATTACACAACTATGTAGCGGTTAACAAAATACACTAATCTTCAAAATTTTATTCAAATACACCCTATAGTTTTCGAGTAAAATGCCTGTGACATACGGACGGACAGACAGACAGACAGACAGACATGACCTTGCAAAAGGTAATTAACAGCATTAATGAACTATAACAAAATTCTATGGTACTATCCCAACACATCATTTGGAAATGCGCTAATTGTTGCCAATTTTCATCATCATTCATTTTTGACCTTATATCTCGTAATACTCGTTTTATAGATGTCGGGTGATCATGAGAGTGACGGTCAAAACCCAGGACCGTTTTAATAAAATCGACAGCTGATCGCTACTTGACTGTACGCTTACATTACATCGCAAAAAAGAAAGTATTTAAAGTAAAGGCTGGTCGAAAATACAATTATTTAACAAACTGAATCTATTTCAAGGAAACTAAAATGATTTCTTTTTATGGTCTCTGTCAGCTGTACTATATGTACTTACGGAAATCTCAACAATTGTTTTGTATATAATATTTGTACAAATATTTGAAACTGTTTATTCCCCACTTGTAAAATAAAGAAACCAGATGTATTTGTGCTTTCTGTTCAAATAAATAAAATTTATAACGCGACCATTCATTCGCTAAACGCTAAAGTTTTGACGTGAGCAGTCAAGTCACATTATATGTCACAATAAACTAAAAAGTATTTAATCTTTTGATGTTGGTTTGCTAATATGGTGCTTAAGGTCTAAAACACTGAGTTCTTTTTTTATGAAACATATATCTTGATGCAGGTTATAAGTTAACGCTATTAGCAACTACTGAAAGGTAGCTAGAGCTGTCATTCTGGGACCATGAACCTAGAATACTATGGACGGGCTGTACGTGTTGCCACGGTGAGGGACGGAAAAGCTCTTATGCAGCGAAATTAAGAACCGGTCCTAAAATGGCTGATGACTTGTCATAAACAACTTACTACGGGACGGGTAATGTTTTGTGTGGCACAACTTCATACTAAATCAGTTGTGGCAAATAAAAAAAAAGTGGGACAATGACAATGAATGACATTCCCCTTTCTGTCACACTTATAGAGATTTGTATGCTACCAGCTCGCTCGCACGTGATATTATTATTACCATAGCCTGTCCAGAGTATTCTTCGTTCATGTTCTGGGGCACATTTCTTGGCATATTTGTTTGACATTGTGCATCTAGTTCTATATACTAAATCAAAGGTTACCTACTCGTACAGATAACGGTAGTCTAACTTTTTCAACTACACTGCGTTATACTGATAACGGTAATAGGACTTTTGGTATAGATATTATAAAGCATAATATAGTGCACAGCACTACGGTGGTATGGTTCAGTCCCACCCTACACCCAGGGGTATTGCTAGGGTATGATGGGTCTGACATGAAAAAGGTCATATCGTTACTGAAAACTTATGGCACTTACGTCCTTTTCTTTAAGCAACGCAGTTTTTATAAATATCTCGAAAACCTGTGAACCGATCTTGTTGAAAACAAGTTTCGCTGGTAGAATTTTATAATCCCTATGAGCATGGTATTTTTCATATTTTTAAAATACATGGTTCAAAAATTAGAGGGGGACGACGACACAATTTTAGTCATTTTCAGGGCGATTATCTCCGACTCTATTCACTTAATCCAAAAAATTGCTTAGAAACCTTATATTTATTTTGAAAGGCCTGTCGATTGATGTACCACAAGTGGGCTTGCAATGAAAAAATAATTCTTGACTTTCAGTTTTATGTATGGGGTGCACCCCTAAAAAAAATATTTTTTAGTAATTTCATTACAAAACTATGTAGCGGTTAACAAAATACACCCTATCCTCATTTTTTTATTCAAATACACCTTATGGTTTTAGAGTAAAATGCCTGTGACATACTGACGGACAGACAGGCAGACAGACATGACGAATCTATAAGGGTTCCGTTTTTTGCCATTTGGCTACGGAACCCTAAAAAGGAGGCCTCTGAGCAGTGTGACACACAGTAGGGTAATAGTAATAAAATAAACGTTAGTTAGTATTAAACTTGCCATAGCACCTATGTAACTATTAGTCCGTATACGGAAATGTCTCAATTGCGTTTAAACATTACTCGTATAGGGCCATCATAATCATAATCATTTATTGCACCATGGTAAAATACAAGTTGTTACAGTCCCTAATATAAAAGCCTGTCATGGACCCAGGAGGGTGTAGCATTTCTTTTTTCTTATAATATATTACTTGTTACTACGAGAGAGACTACATTTATTTTTTACATTCTATCCTAGTAACTAATTGCTATCGTCAAGAAAATCCTCCACAGTGTAATACGCTTTATCCTCCAGGAATGACTTCAAAATTTTTGCAAATACGGTATCTCTTATATTGGTATTTCTAATGTGTCTAGCTAAGTATTAGAAAAATATCTTATTCTAATTGACATCATTCATGATTTTTCATTCGGTATCACACTGTTATCAATTTCACATCAAGGCACATCACTACTTCAATGAATCGAACCCCGATACGTTCAAAGAATACTTTAGCTGGCTTTCAAGATTCTATTGACTGGCGGGGATTTGGCGCAAAGAGGATTTCTATTAAATCGGCCGGATGTCTATTAAACAGAAATAGATTTTCATCTAAAGCCTCAGTGAATTTAGAAATTGTTAACGTATGACTTGCTGATCGCTCGTATCATTTTAACGGTTTTTCATGCTAGTGATAATTTCGGCACATAATTACGTCAATACATAAGTATAGTACAGTCAGGGGTATTAATATTCGTACATAAATAAGGATATGAGAATATAGAATAGATTAGACATTTTTTTATTCAGATAAAGCACACATTTAAGAACAAACAAAAAGTTGGTATTTTAAATATAAACGTGAAAACAAACAAAGATATTTTATGAGATTTTAATTGATTCTTGTTTTTTTGTTTGTTTCTTTTTGAAATATTTGGTACCGCACCTCTATGGCGTTGGCAATAGAGTCCTTATTTATGTACGTATATACGTCCCTGACTGTACATGCATGCTATACGCAATGTATGGCTTTAGTATGCATCAGAACTGCCGCGCTGAATGAATTGGTATTTTGAGCGAAAAATCTGTTAGTATTTATTCGATACAAAAGCTGCGTAAAGTCTCTTAAGAGGATTATCCGCGTTTCCATTCAAAAGGGCGGTAATGTTTTATTTTCCACAGCATAATCCGTTGTCAACCATATTTGGAAGTCGGTTAGTTTTTATCTATAGGATTATCTGTTGAAACACATTCATTGTAAATATCTTCTTGATTGAATAGATGAGTGGAAAGTTTTTAAGATAGCAGTAGTACCAACATTCTCATAATTTAGCACAGAACACCAAACATGTAAAATATATCTTGGAAACAAAACTACCACAACTCATAGTAGTATAAAACTATTATTTCGCCTAATAAAACCTAATTAGTCGGTTTTTGTTTATGAAAACCTCTTTGTAGGCTTTCTATGTAATACAATGGGACCTACAGTCACATCGTTTACCTCAATTCACCATGTATTTTTAACAAACAGAGCTCGCTCTGTGCGTCCTATTTAAGGTTTAATCAATGTTGTCAGTTTGTAGTGAATTAACTAAGGATTCATCAATGGTGCCAGTTGGTAGTGAATTAACTTGGCTACTGTGTTGTTACAGGTGATTGAATTCAGAACTAAAGTTCTGGCTTGCTGAGGGGGCTTGCTGGATCCAGCCAGTGTAGCGTTAACTAACTTCCTAGGTAAGTTTGTTCAGTGAATGTTAGATAAAATCGTTGAAATAGGGTTGAAATAACTAACTAAATTTTATCTTCCTCTAGCGGATGTAAATAATTGATCTTTAATTATTCAACCGGGCGTTAAGAGCTTAAATAAAACCCACAATGCTAGGAATATTAGGCTATGCAATGATAGGTCATTAATGTCATAATAAAGGTCATTTTGCATTGCAGTTCCTCTAGTGTTACTGTTTAACGTTTAAATTCGCGTCTATTAAAAATGGCTGCTGCCTACATAGTACGTATTTCTACCTTCATCTTAATGAATCAAACATCGCCTATTGTGTACCGTTGTATAGCCTCTATTTCTTATGTTACTATCTTATTTTTTTGGCGAGAAATTAATGTTGTATTGTATGGGAAACACCGGTCAAGTGTGACTCTGTCTCGCGCACCGATGGATATCCATGAAAATGTTTATATCCTTCTCGACCCCATTATTTATGGAAAAATTAACATCGATATTTAGCGATGTAACAACCTTTTGTTACATCGCTAAATATCGATGTTGGTTTGTCCTTACAAACTCGCACAATAAGGGTTCCATATTTACCTATTTGGTACGGAACCCTAAAACACAGACTTACAAAATAATATTATATTACGGTATCCTGCCCCTTTATTTTACGACTCCAGGCATAAAAATGACAAGGTGCTATTAAAAACTCTCAAGAACATAATTGTTGATACCTTCGCTACGGAACTTGTTCAGGAAAAAGGGCCTGGAAATTACCTAATTACACCCAAATTACCTTTCCGTGGTTAGATATCCAGTAAGGTTATTTTACCAATACCGTTACAGAATATTGTGAAAATCTCGAAAGCTCAATTTACTTATATTTATTGCTAATATGTAAAGCTATTTAGAAAAACTGTGTATTAATATGATGAGTTAAAATTCTACAGTTATTATTATTCAACCGAGATGAGTTTGGAAATGAAATACCTGTCTTTAACTTTTCAATAGCAGGTATAGATACAATTGTCGAAGCGAGGGAAGTAGGCAATTGCTGGCTGAGTTTTCATTTTAAACGGACTACCTTGTGGGAGCCCGTTTAATTTAATAAGAAGCCAGCAATTGCCCTTCCGGTTGAAATAACTCAAGTGCATTTCTCAAAAATGGTGCAAACTAAAAAAATAAGTAGGGGTAAGTTTTATTGAAATCAACAATTTATTATACCTAGATTATTTATTTTCGCCTCATCATTAAATTCCTGTATACGCCTTTAGATATTTGTCTTTTGACTTTGCCGGGAACAAATTATCAATAACTGAACTTGCAGCTTCTTTTAAATCTGGAGGCGTATATTCCATACCCTCGTCATTCGAACTAGAACTTCATTTTCTTCTTTATTCGATATCTTCCGAAAAAACAACTGAACAGAATTGCCGCCTTTTTATTATATAAAAAACTGGATGATTTTTTTCTTCCAAAATCACCATACCTAATTTATTAGAGACAGTTAAAAAGTCGCGATAAGTCCGCTGATCTTCCGTTTTGGCTGTGTAGGACTTATGCCTTGAAAAAGCTTGTACCTCGACATTTATTGAATTTTCAGTGCAACATTGTGGTCGAGCAAAATGAAACCGGCAAGGTTTTTTTGGTTCTCTATTGTATGGGCAAAGTGTCACTTCCCAAAAAATGTTTCCCAAATGATCATTTGGCACAAAATCACTAGTCAAATTATTGTTTCGCATTTTGTCACTTGGCAATATCTCCTATGGCAAAATATTACTTCGCAAATTATTGTTTGGCAAAGTTTTACATAGTTAAGTTTCATTTGGTCAAACGTATTATTTGGCATAACATTCGTTTTCCAAATTATTGCATGGCATACGATTTAGATCCTAACTGTGTAGTGCATACGAAATCTATTTGAGTGAGACTACATATTTTGCTAAGCGGGTAGTTTGTAAAAAACAAAAGTAAATAATTTACAGGTAAGTTTATATGTTCTATAGGTGCATGCATGCAAGCAAGCCCCGATGCGGTTTCGCCCTTTTCATAGAGAGTCTCCAGCGAATCGACGCCACCCCGCTGCGCGGGGTGTCTTTTTCTGGTCTGAGGGACACAAGTGAACCCTAACCTAACCACAGTATAGAAGAATATTACAGTAGGTAATATGAGGCCGTTTAGGAGCGTTCGTTGTCTACTTTTGCTCGGTGCGCAGGGCTGTGTCACGTTTGTGGCTTGGCATACCTATAATACTAATTTTGCTTTTAAGTATGCAAACTATTTCTGTTACACTTTTCTGTTCTGTTAGACAATATTGTATACACAAAGTAATAATATTATAAAGGAATGTGTTTTTAGTTTCCCACTTCATCGAGTATTTTACCACTAATAAATACTATACCTAAAATATTTCCTTGTAAGTACTTTAGTTGCTAAACTGCACTAGGTTGGTAGGTGCTTAGTTACAAGCCTATTCCGCTCCTTTTGATATCGTGGCACTGGCAACTGGCGGCTTGCTGTCGCTGTCTTCATACCAACGAGGCGGCTTCCTTTGACTTGCGGCACGTGCCGCGCGGCATTCGGTATTGAAATCAAACTTAACAATTGTTTTTTTACATTTCATTGTGATTTAAATGAATACACTAAGAATTTTTTGTTTTTATTTATTTACTTCTCGGGATCCCTTGGTATTTGGAAAAAAGATAGCTCCGGATTTGTCCCAGTGTCATTAAGACACCCATATACACAACAGTACACAAAGGACGACGACGACTACATGGTAGTGAGTGAGAGCGGGCGAACGCGGCAACGGCGCGGCCCCGACTGAAGCATTCTCCATCATTCCCCAAGGCTATGTGTGCGTGCGTACCGAACACGCGCGCATGTATGCAGCCGTGCGATGTACCTTTGTTCGAAGTTTATTTACTGTTTCTATACTGTGACCTAACCGACCAAAAACAGAGTTCGCTTATGACAAGCCATTTTTTCCACCCTGATACCTAATGTGCGAAATGAAAATTTGAACAAATGTTTTGTTTGGAAAACAATATTAGCCCGAACAAAGTGTTTGCTTAATAAACTTTTGCCTTAATAACACTTGACTAAGCAAAATTATGCCAGATGATATTTTGACCAAATGAACAAAATGCGAAACAAAAATGTGCTATGTGTTCGTTTGGGAAATGAAACTACTGCCATAGGTTTTGTGGGAAGTGAAATTTGGCGAAAAATATTTTGCCGAAAAAGCAGGATACCGGTTTTTTTGTTTTAAATTTTTTAACTGATCATAAAATTGTTCAGAATAAAGTCAACTTTACCGGACATTTTTGAGAGAAGTACATTTATATGCAAACATTTTATAACCATTAACCTTAATAAGTTATTTTCCAGAATGCCAGGCATTCTACGAACCAACTTAAACGGAATATGAAAACTAATAAAATGCTGAGGTATGTAAGGTATGGTATGCACAGTAAGATTCATCGTGTTTAAATCGCATTTTTAGAAAACGCGTAAGTAGTATTTAAATTGAGGGTTAAGTGCCCTGCACCGCCAAATTCGGAAGTTGCCTTAGATTATTGTATTGACTCCGCTCGCTTGACGCATGTATTTTCTCGCGCGTTACCTAGCGTGTCGGAACATAACGTGTTTGAAAACTTAGTTCGAGATTATTTCTATTAGCGCAAAACTAGCCTTGACCAGAATTCTGCCACACAAGTATTCGACCAAAATATCGATAGATACCTCGTTTGTTTCTAGCCTTTTTATTAGGGAAATACAAGCCGTACCAGGCAGGCATTAGACATGACGAGAATATCTAAAAATATTATCTTCTTAATATAACCAAATTTGAAAAAAATGCGTGAATGTACTTTCTAAATCTCCTTATGCTAAAACCATATGTAGAAACTGCAAACGTTTTCAATTTCAATTACCTCTTAGTGACAATGTTAAATATCTCCTTTGTTAAGCCACAGAGGATTTCGAATAGTAACTGTCTAATAAGCCTCTCATTACAAAAAGGCAAGGATGAATGAGTTGAAAAGGTCGCAGCGTGTGGAAGTTTAATAGATTTTACACATACATCTGTCGTTTATTGCCATATGTGAATATTCTGCTCTTAATCTACGAACCATATACGAGGGCCATGTTGGGAGTTTCTCTGCGTGATCGCATCAGAAATGAGGCTATCCGCAGCAGAACCAAGGTAACCGATCGTCCGATAGTCCTCCGAATCGCTAAACTGAAGTGGCAGTGGGCAGGGCACATAACACGTAGAACTGATGGCCGTTGGGGCGGAAAGGTTCTCCAGTGGCGACCACGTACCGGTAGGCGCAGCGTGGGTAGACCCCCACAAGATCGACTGACGACCTGGTAAAGGTTGCGGGAGTCCGCTGAATGCGGGTGGCGCAGGACCGGTCACTTTGGCACTCTTTGGGGGAGGCCTATGTCCAGCAGTGGACGTCTTTCGGCTGGTATGATGATGAATCTACGAACGGCGTGTTTTCTAACAAGTGTTGTGCATTATATTTGTTATTAAAAGAGTGAGGTTATTGCGAGTGAAATATCTCGATGTATTTTTTAAGAGTAAACTATGAGTAACTCTGAATTAACTCACAGTTAATTTTTTAACTAGCGCCTATTTTTTGCGATTATGTGGTTGGTCCCATAGGAAAAGTTGTTCAATATGATCAACTTATTCAGTTTTGGTCATTCCGGATCATGACCCCGAAGTCTACCTGTATGCGTCACGGGGACTTATGCCAAATCGTGGGATTAGGTGTCAAAGCGGACCCCGGGCTCTTTTGAGGCACAACCGGGAATAACGCTAGGAGGATGATGACTTGTAGAACGAGAACTTGTAATTATTTTTGAATACTCCTCTAATAACTGCTTTACCTGTTTTGCATTCACCCAATTTAAAAGTTTGCTGAAGGTAACATTCAGTATGAGCCACTTTGGTAAATAATCGAGTTTATGATAAACAGAAAAGAAAAACTTGTAAACAATAAACAACAGTAATTTCCGCCAACTGTGTAAGAGAATAAACACTTTGTTGACTTTTAATTCCGCTTCGGCGTTTTCCGTTTTTGCAAAGTTTTGAGGCGTTAATTTTTCAGCGGGGCTTTTAGGAGTCAGTGTCGTCTTGTATGTAGGTCGGTATGCTAATCTTGACCACAATATTATAATGTTTCTTAAAAAAGGTGTTTCGTTTAGCATGAATACTTGGTTTGATTACCAATAAATAGGACAAGGTAGGGAATTGCACCACTCCCTTTCAACCCGAGGGTGTCGCAAAAGTCGAATTGGGAATATGGTTGTAGTGTATTTCTTTTCTCATTATCTCCATCTATCTTCTCAAGTTTTCTCCATCTATCTTACTAGTGAACGATACGTGTTTGACAGGTGGTATGTAACTACCCTGGCCTGAAAAAGCGTTACGTATTGTCAAATTTTAAATTAAAATACAACTGTGTTCCGAGTGCGGAAAACTCACTGAAAAATAACTGGTTATTTCTACAAAAGGTAGCTTATCTCACCTGGAGCATAATTTTGAAACGAAACATACTTCAGTCATCAAAATCGGTTCTGTACCTCAGACGTTTCGGTGGAACCCACGTTAAAACATAGCCCATTCCTTTCGGCTCTGCCGTAGTTGGTCAATAATAAAGTATTTAAGGAGGTTAGAACTCTACAGTCCAATTGTTTTTATACAGAATCGCGTCCGAGGAACCCTCAAGGTGGGACCGGAACGTGTCTCGTGGCGTTGTTTCTCTAGAACAAAACAGCGCGAGACGCGACGGGAGCGTGAATTTCTAATGAAAAAATACCCTTTTTAGGTCACAGCTAGTATGAAAAGTTATAAAACTATTTTAGCTCGACATTTTATTCAATATACAAAGGGAAACGTCATAATTTAGCTGGTAGTACCCACTTAGAACCCGAGTTGAAAACGATTGGGTTAACTTCAGTTTTTTAGAACATTAATTATGTACACACTTATACACACGTTCGTTTTCTGTTCTCAACTCTAGCGACAAAGGTTAATTGGGAGAGTCCCTAATAGGGATAGTTTCGCTTTTGTACTTAACAGGTACAATGGTTTAGTCTATATGGATTTACAGACGCACATTAATATGTATACCTTTACTTATACACAATTGCCCGGTGTGGTGTCGGTTAAAATTTCACCACCCCCTTCCCTCTCGTCGGTGTCGTAAAAGTCCCCTTAGTTGACTTTCGGGTAAGGATTAAAGTGAGTTTTGAGCGATGGGCTAGCAACCTTTCACATTTTTTATACCCAAATTTATGCGTAAAGTGGCATTGGAACATGGATAAGTTTCATGTGCTCTGGCTTGCTTTACCCCTTTTGGAAATAAAGGCTTGAATCTATTTATGTATGCATACACAAAATGACCCCTAACTAGAAAAGCAATGACAGTTGTTTAGAAACTGAAAAATAAAGTCTAATACTAAAATCCACAGATCTGTAAATTAATGTAAATAATCAATGCATGTTATTTAAGTCTACTTCAGGTGATATTGAATAATTCTTGCTACTGTGGAAGAGCGGGATTTCCTGTTACAGGTGTGTATCTGTATATTAGTGCAAGCACAATGTAACGTTAGCAATAAGGTTTTTTCAATAAATTATTCTATTCTATTCTATTCACTTACTAGGACATTCCGGCCCAGTGAAATATAATTTCATAACTTACCTGAATAAAGATTTTTGATTTTGATTTTTTTAAGAGGCAATGTGTTGCGGTATTTGAGCTTCCGAAGCGTCGTGGAACTCCTGCGCAACCCAAACTGAGCCAACTTGGACTGGGGCGGAGTCAAGTTTGCAAGAAATATGACTTTTAGGGTGAACATACTTTGAATGGGGACACGATAACCTCCGCCTTTTTGAAACAGAAGCTACCTACGCTTAATTGATTAGAGCATCCATCACTTAAAGGAACCTAGTTTAAATAGAAAGGGCCTTTGTCCCTAAATTGCTTAGTATTTAGGCTTTTCATTATGAATAATCTTTGTGAAGCCACCCTGAGGGCAGAGGGAACAATTTAAAGGGCTTGTATGAGCTTATTAAATGAGATTGTAGGGGAGCAGAGGGCTAAGCCCGTTCTATTTGTTTTCGACGCTGCTGCTAGATAACCTTGTTATTGGAAAGCTTTATGTTTATTTATGGCATAAAAATATTTTCATAAAATACTTAACTTACATAATACAGGTAGGTACTTAGATATATTTTAAAGTAATATTCTCTACTATATTCCTCAGAAGTTACCAAAAATAGTAGTAGTAGATGAGAATAAAAAAAAGACCGGGATTTTTCGGGAGTGCCGGCAGAAGTGAAAACTTAATGACATTGTAACAGTTTTTCGATCAGGCCACGTGTCCGTCTTACGAACTTTCAATCTGTCGAATCTTACGGTCACGTGACCTGCTCCACTAACTCCAAAGGACCGACCCTTGATATGTTTGAGGATTGGCAGTGTTGACAGCTGAAGGAACAGATTCCTTCGCTCTCAACACAACGCATCCTCGGAAGCTCTGGCGACCATGCTCACCTTCAGGAACACAATACTACTACAGAGCAAGTAGTATTAGGGCAGTTTCAGTTGATAATGTGGACACGCCATAAAATTAAAGATGGTCGACGGAGGAGTTGGGTCCTATCAAAAACTTGAAGCTGGACCTAAAATGTTCCTGAAAAAAAAATTATGCTTTTGTCCAGCGTGTCCACAATTACGACAAGTTGTTCGAGCACTCTGCCCCACTAGTAGTGTTATTATAACGGTGGCCTTCTGCAAGGCGGAGGTAAGTACTTCCCCAGTTGGGCTACTCCACATTCGAGCGGGATGACGTTTCACTGTGCCCTACCTCACCATATTAATCCATTTATTTAATCGTACGGCATACATTATTTTGGCCTTTGACGTTTGTCACTCTTTAGTACCACCCATATAGTTTCTGAGTGTGTAGCATTGTAGTATGTCCTTAAGAAGTAATCACAAGAACTACTTATTTTAGCAGTAAGTATATAGATTGAAGCTTTAGTATGTATATTAGCTGATTTTAATTCCACGTTTTCGTCTGAATGGTTACCACTTCCAAAAAAAATTAAGTATCTGGGTGTGTGTCATCTTCGACAAAAACCTCAAAATAAACCCACATACCGACAAAGTTGTATAAAAAAATCAAACAGGTGAAAGGTGCAAAAGTTTGGATGTTTAGATGTTTATTACTCAATCACGCTTAAACGGCTCAACCGATTTTAATGAAATTTTGCATGAAGGCAGTTTAAAGCCTGGATTAAAAAATACAGGATAGTTTTTATCCCGGGTCTACGCAGACGAAGTCTAGGGCGGAAGATAGTACCAAATACAGAAATGAGCTGACGCAATCCTGCTAGAACGAAAGTCTGTAAACCCTAATAGATAATAAACCAATTCTCATTCTCATGCTCCTTCTGAATGGTTACCACAAGACGGCGCGCGATCTGTCTCGGGTCTCTATCTAAGTGTTCTTATAAGTAAAAGACGGATAGTGTATCTTCTTGTGATAGATAATCGTGCTGCATTCTCTGTAAGCAGCTAGTAAATAATATTTATGCTTGTGCTATTTGCTCTTAGAAATAGCGTTACGATCTTCAGTTTTAGCGATATCTTGTTACATAAATTTTGAATTTATATTACCTTTAAATCAACACGCAGAAAAAATATGAAAATTAAGTTGAATTGTCATTATGGATTTTATTGGTTTATAAAAACTGGAAAAAAAATCGTATGTCAAGCATGTTGGACGTCAATATTTGTTTTTTTAAGCAGTAACGCTGCTAAAGAAAATTATAATTTTTTAAATGAAAGGAAAAATTGAAAAATTTAATGCTCCGAGCCGGATTCTTACCGGCGACCACAGGCATTCATGGCCCGTCGCCTCCCTAAGGCGTTATATGAAGGAACTGATTGAAGGATTTGGTGCCCGAACCAGATTGTTCCGATAGCTCAGTTGGTAGTAGCGACGGGCCATGAATGCCTGTGGTCGCCGGTTCGAATCCGGCTAGGAGCATTAAATTTTAAAAATTTTCCTTTTATTTAAAAATTTATAATGTTGGACGTCAGTATTTTGCACATTGCTAATTGTATGATATGTTTCTTTTTTAACCGACTTCAAAAAAAAGGAGGAGGTCCTCAATTCAGCTGTATTTTTTTATACGTTTATATATGAATAGTTACTAACTACCACTATATATATATATATATATATATATATATATATATATATATATATATATATGTTTTATATATACATATATATATATATATATACATGTTTTCGTCGCGCCGCCATTACCGAAAAATAATCGGCGTAATTAATCAAAAGATAAAGCACAATTAAAATCAATATCGATTATTTATTCTGCAAATTATATGCCACAAGGGAACATGGGGAATTAACAATAAAATAATATTATTCTTACACATTTAAAGGTTGCAGACTAAGGACCGATATAAACGGTTAACAAACTAAATGTCACTAAATGAAAATAAAACAAAATTGCAAAATATGTATTATCAATTAAATCGCCAACAAAGTGCTCCGCAATCGCCAACAAACTGCGGAGCAGTTTGGCGAAATGATTTAATTACGGTACACATATTTTATATTTTCATGTTAAAACAATAAAAAAGATACATTCGAGTTATGTACTAGTAATCAAATACTAAGGTAAAACTTCATTAACATTTTAACTACTTCTACACTTGGAGACGCACAGTCGACAGAGAGGCTGCTTCAACGGGCCTTGGCTGGAAGTAGATTGAGGTTGCCGCCCAGAACAGTAACAAATGGACGATCCTTTTAAGAGCCCCATGTTCCTGACGATAAGAGGATAGGAAGCATCATCATCATTAATCATCATTTTAACGTATTTTCAATTCATTAATCATTTTTAACTTCTACCACGATTGATAAAAATGGTCCCTCGGGGCTCTCTAAGTTCATTGCATAATCTTGAACGTGCAGCAGCAGGCTTTTGAAGTACAGTGGGAATCATCGGTTGATTACAACAGTAGACAGGGAGAAGGGTAAATAACTAGATCACCAGATTTTATCATATTTATAAATATTTAATATGTAAATCACAAACAATTAAACCATCTATTAATCACGAAAATCTAAAATAATGACGAAATTGCAGGCTGGGAAAATATCGGTCCCAATTGTGACAGCCGAATGCCACTTCTTTTGTTTTTTATGTGTTACCATCGAGTGGCCGCATACAACCAGCACCAAAAAGGTTACATCATCATATAACAAGGAGGCGTCGCTTACAACAACGTTTGTCACTCCTTCACGCAAAAAATACCAAGATTGATGAAACTTTTCTTTTTGTATACGTGCAAATTCCAGAAAGAAGCTGTAAAATAACGATGCCCAATATTACTTTTGGGCGTTCGTTCTGTTCTACGCACTGCCCCTAGATTTACGATAGTGAGTTCGGCCGCCATTGTTACGTGTGGGTAAATAAATTCTGTATGAATAGGTGAAGTTGGGCACCAGGTACAATAAGGTTAGATATAAGCCTGTTTTGCATTCCAGACGTTTTGCATTGCATTAAATTATAATATCACCTTTAGAAAATTATTTACCTATTCTAAAAGCAACACAGTGATCCTTTTCCTAAAATGAATAGTTCTGAAATAATTTAGCATGGGTTAGGATAGTTTACTACGTATATGCTTAAGATTATAAACTAACAAAGTTCACAATTTGGGTGGTGCTGGTGGGCTATTTGAATGGCACAACAAGTTAGAAGTGAGACGGGAGCAGGCCCTCGCTGCATATGTGTTGAAAGTACTACGGGGTGAGTTATGCAACCCCGGGGTGGTGGGCGCCCTAGCGCTAAGCGTGCCGGACCAGTTCGTGTGGCGTCGTCGCCGGCCGCCGCCGCTGGCCGAGCCCGCCGCGCGCACGAAGCTGACGCACCGCTTAAACAGGCTATACCAACTATCAATAAAGTCGCACTATATGTTGGACATATTTACATGCTCCCTGAACGTCTTTACAAAGTTGTACTGCCCCCGTTACGAAGAAGGGCGCTTGTCACATGAAGTCGAAACTGAGAAAAAAAATATAAAGTTAATTAAATGGTAAAAAATCTGCTGTTTGCAAATGAAAATAGATAGAGACGTTCTGTAAACGGCTTTCGTTAGGTAAATACCTTGTGCACATTTTAGTTTTTAGTAATTCTATAATTTATTCTTATTAATTTTATTTTCCGCGTTTTTCCTTTTCATCTTAGTAAAAAAATGTTTGGAAAATACGAGATACTTAGTAAAAAAGGCACTAGTCACCATTTACGTCCTTTTAACTAAGCCCAATTAAGTCTTTACCAGATATTACTCCTATTTATCCTTAAATAACGGACGCATGTAACCACTAGCGTCTTTTCAATGATTTAATTGATAATTGACTGATTTGACTTTACTCACATAAAAGTCACTTCTACATGTTTTGTTTTAATTTAACATCGGTTTGCAGCTACAATTCAAAAAATATTATTTTTTAGAAAACTCTTGTACCATCGACAATATTGAATCCTGACCCACCATGGAACCTTGTTACAATTAACTGACATATTAACCTCATATGATCGTACGTATGTTCGTTAATTGTAACAAGGTTCTATGGTGGGTCATGATTCAGTTGGTTCGATAGTACATATTAAAAATAAAAAAACATGAAATAACGTACGAAGTAACTTTGCGAAATTTACATATATTAAAATGACGTGTAATGAGATCCGTAAAACTGCGTTAAGAAACACATTTGGTCATCAGCATCATTTAACTATTTGGTACTAAGTATTTGGAATGTGTAATTCAGCGTATGGCAAAACATGGGGACTGAACCCAAAGGTACTGAAGTGGATCTACACCATGATGGTGAGACCCATATTATTGTACGGTAGCCTGGTATGGTGGCAAGGACTTTAATGAGCACATGCAGAGATGCCCTGATGATGGTGCAGAGATCGGTATGCATGGCTATAACATGGGCGTACCACCCCTACAGCGGCGCTAGAAGTCCCTACTGGACCTACAGCCACTTCACATGGTGATTAAGTCAGAGGCGCGCAAATCGCTCTACTTACAGATTAAGAACCCTTGGACTGTGGAGTTGTAGCAAGCCAAAGACTAAGCACACAAACATGGCGACTGACGGTTTCTTAGACTTAACAAACATGGGATGCGATAAAATGCTACCCAAGTATGTATTATATATTAGTAACCACACAACAAAAGTTCCATCCAGGCTGAATGGGCCGAAGGTTTAAAACCACCTAGGTCTGGTATCAAAGACAGTATATGGTACACGGACGGATCAAAAATGGGATCCGGTACGGGAGCAGGCATTTATGCGAATGACTATACTAGTAGTGTAAGCATATGTAGTTTGGCAACCGCCTTCCAGGCGGAGACATACGCCATATTTGCCTGTGTACAGGATAATTATTATAATAGACAAGCCCACCCGAGGGCAGACCATCTATCTATATACTCAGTGACAGTCAAGCGGCCCGTAAAGCGCTTACGGCGCCGAAAGTGGCTTCTAGACTAGTCTATGATGGCGTCTAGGCACTGAACAAGCTTGGAAAGCACAATAGGGTGCAACTATTTTGGATACCAGGGCACGAGGGCACATCGGCAACGAAAGAGCGGATGAGCTTGCCAAAAAGGGGTCTACAAATCACTTTGTAGGTCCAGAACCATTTATAGGACTCTCACAGGGAACCATAATTTCGGCCTTTTGAAGCCTACGCCAAAACCAAACACCAACACGAGTGGAGGAATCTAAGCTCTTCATAGAAGGAGTGGACTCGGGCTAGACTAACAAAAATGTATTCAAATGTTTACCAGTTGGTCGATCATGTAACGCATTGCACGCGCGTCAGGTATATGTAAAATGTCATTTTTTGTATGGAAAAATTACAGTTGAGTTGTCCTACCGCTTGTTCGAAACGTTACGTGCTTACCCCTCTGATTCTTATTCAAATAAAGTAAACAATTGAATAATATTAGGAATAAAGTTACTGCTGTTATCGTGCACGGCAAAATAGTGTCCCTCATGTAGGCACTGTAAATAAATAAAAATATAACAGTGACAATCTTATAGGTACTTAAATAATAAAAAACAATATAACTTGCAACTTGCCTACACGCTGAGCTGCTCAGACGCAGGTCTCCCGGTGCCAAAGTTTCGGGCGTAACTGAACGAACATCGATAGAATTCCTCCCCACTTACTCTGCTTTTTAAAAAGATTATGGAAAAAAAGGACGCTTGTGCGTACTAGTGCCTTTTCTAAGAAGTATTATACTACAAAAATTAAGCTTAGAGCAAAATGTAGACGCAAGTACCACAAGAGCCCTGGTACTTTTGCAAAAGTACTTAATTTAAAAGGCACAAGGAGCCACTAGCGCCTTTTTTATTTTGTTTCGCTTGCAGATGTGTCAAATATAATTAATGATATAAGTCATATGCGAAGTTGAAAAGGCGCTTGTGGTCACTAGCGCCTTTCTTCTGTTGAGGTAATGGCGGATGCGTCAATGTCAACAAGAATGCTTTTAACTTAAAACTTACTTAAAAAGACGCAGGTGACCATTTGCGTCTTTTCCACTTTTTATAAAACAGCAGATCATAAGTCGCGTCTTTTATTTTATGGAAATGTTGTAAAAGTGACAAAAAAAATAGGCGCATATACGCACTTACGCCTTTAAATTCCAGGTCTTCATTGTATTTCGGACAAACGACTTTTCAATTTAGTTTAAGGTGGTTTAAGTGAGGAAATGGGTGTAAAAGCGCCCTTTTTTCTTATGGTAACTCTGTTTCTAGGCTTCCTAGGATAAAATAAAAAATACTCGCAGACGCGCCTTTTTTTGCTGATCACGGCAATGTATATAACTCAATTTTGTCAAAAATGTGACATGCGCCCTTTTTCGTAACGGGGGCAGTGTATGTTTATACTGTGCTATAGTCAGTAACTGTATTTATAATTTATTGTATTTAAATGTGCTAGTATTAATTATTACTTGTCTAACGCATTAGGCAATAAGTCTGTAATGATAGATTTAAGTTATTGATTAAATAAATAAAAATATGTTTTTTTTTTTACGGTAACATAGGTAGGTATATAGTGTATAAAGCTGTTGCCTTAGCCACGACTTTCACCATAAATATGATGAAATCTGTGATTTTAAGTTAAACATTATGGGGATCATGAAAACGTACAAAGGAAATAAATTGATGCCGGAGGCAGTTGGTGCAGCCGGAGGGTCGTACACACAAGAGATTTCGATTAAAATTGAATACTATAAATATAGCTATTGGCTAACAAACGGTCGTTATTTCCCACCATTTTATTTTTCGTTTATTTACTCAAGATTGAAGAAAATGGTTACACAAACTAAACTTCAACTTTGTTTTCTTAAAAGCAGCAAAAACATCTCGGTTAACCGCCTTGATGCGCAACTGACGGCGCCGCGTTCGATCTTGGCGCAGCGCCAACCCTGCTATTGTTTGTGACCAGAAATTAACCCTGCACAATGCACAGTGTGCGAGTGTTTGCAAAAATACTATCAGTAAGCTATTTCATCTCATTTTGAGTATTCTTTAGTACTCCGAGCTGTAAGTGGGACCGGCCAAGCACCCGGCAAACTTTGAAGTACGTACCTACTAGAGAAGTACTCAAATTGAGGTGATAACTTTTATGATAACTAAGCACGAGTACAGTGTCCCATGTGTATTATGGTAAGGGACACTTAGAGAAAGTGACATTTTAATAGATAGGATATTTAGCCAACCCAAGGGGTTAAACGAGGGCAAACTTGGGATAAATAATATTTCCTAACTTCATTCGAAAAGTTATGTAATTACGTAAAAATTGCTTCCGAAAAAGACCCCTCAACGCTGTTCTTGGTTCCTCTTCCGTTATACACATATTTATACTGGACTAATGATCACCCTAACAATATTCCAAGATGCTCGTCAACAACAAAAACCGCTGTGAGGAAGAAACGTATTTACATAATCTCGAGAATAATTTGATTTCCGGATAAGGGAATGTAATTTGTTGTATTGTTTACCCTCGGGAAGACTCGTGGATTGAAATTGACAACAAAAGGAAGAGTATCAGGAACGGGATACTATGCAGTTGAAGTAAGATATTTCATTTTTACATCTTTCTTTGTGATCGAAGTTGATCAAATAGCGTTCTTTAGTCTCAATTTCAGTAGTAAATGATCTGTAAAATATAATTGTTTTTAATGTTACAGATAGAGCTAGATTTTAATGTGTACGTACACAGTAAAATCTAGCACGTGTACAGTAGTCGAGTCGTTTAAGTATTCATTAAATAACCGGATTCATAGAAGTTGCACTTGAGTGCGATTCTGTGTAGCCCATAATGCAGCCTGTTACGAATTTAACCGTATATTTGAGTTGCAAAATATCCATTTATGAAAGAAATGTTTACAAAAACTGCAAAACAAAAAATAACTTTATAAAACTATACGTTTATTTTCCTTATAAAACTTTTCTTACACTATAACCATATCGCAAGGCTAGGCGTTTACCTTCCGTTCCATGTTCGACCCAAATGAAAACCGCAAATAATTTAACCTAAACTCTGCCACCATTTAGTGCACACTTTTACACCTGCCACCCTTTCAGCCGTCAAGTGTAATTCACGTGTAAAAATAAACGGGTTGGCCAGGGTTAAAATCATTATACACTTAACGCGGCTAAGGAAGGGGGGCTATGTTGCCTCGCCCTGCCAATATTGCCGTTCCGTTTTTTTTGATATGAGATGTATTGTACGGGTAATTTATTGTCAATTGAGGTTTGTCAAACAGTCAAAAAGTACATTGTAGCTGTTCTTATCCAATCATATAATGACTGTAAGTGATATTCAGATATATTTTGGAAAAAAATAAAAGGTCAAGTAAATATGTCGGAACAACATATTTAATGTACCTACATAGTTTCTACTTCTTCTTTGAATATTTTTCTATTTCCTCCAACGTACAACGTTCCTGGCCTATATCGTGTTCCATATAATACAAGAAAAATCGCGCGTTAATCGTCTTGGGATTTCAAAGAAAACTATTGTGAAACGTAAATATTTAATACTAATCGCAATAAAAATACAAAATGTCAATCGTCCATTTTTTAAAGGTGCGTAAGGCAAAGACCCTTTGATATACATACATACACTTAAAATCACGCTATATTATACAGATTCTAATTTACTACAATTCAATTTTGAAACCTTTTAGTGATTCTGTAACACATGTTTAATTGATGTTTTTATATTTAGATTGTTTAAAGATAAGTTTTCACACAACGTATTTTTGTTAGATAAGAACCTCCCTATTTTATAACTGACGCATATTTGACATGCATAATTTAACAAAAAACCACTACGCCCGTGTGTGCGTTATTTGTTATTGTAGCTCTGTATACCTGCGCATTATCAAGCCCTTTATTACGAGCAAGTGTCATAAACGAGCCGTAGGCTAGTGGCAAGACTCGGGACGAGTGAAGAATGACATTTCCGCACGGGTATCGAACGACGTTTTTTAATACTGTTGCTGAAAAATAAGAAAACAACGAGTAAGGAATTTGAAACTTTTATAATATTAATTCTGTAACGTCATTGTAATAAAGTTGAAAGATAATTAAGTTTTGTACAATTATTGAGTGGGAAAAGTGAAAAAACCATCAACTTCCTGCACGCTAAACAGCTATGAAAAGTAGCAATTTTTGAGCAACTCTATTAAAATACTTATTTTTAATACAGTTGCTCAAAAAGTGGTACTTTTTGTGGCTGCGTAGCGTACGAGAAGCTCAATTTCTCGAACTAGTGCTTTTTACTTTTTATTGAGCTTGTGTGTGATTTGATTGGTTTAAGCAAATCTAGTTTGCCGCGCGCCACTAGAATTCTGCTCAGTGATTGGTTGAAAAAAATCTAGATGGCCACGCGCCCCAAGAATACTACTGTATACTGCTCTGTGACTGGTTGAAATATTGAAGCTGCGCGCTTCACTCGCACTGATATGGAAGTGAAGTTGTAAATTTCGTAAAGTTTTTTTCGCAATTGTATTAAAAAACGTCGTTTACAACACGTGTGAAATGTCTTTTACCACTCGTACCGAGTCTTGCCACTCGCTTTCAGCTCGTGGCAAGATACCTCGGTACTAGTGGTAAAAAGACATTCTTTTCACACTAGTTGTAAAATGTACTATTGCGATACAAGTGACGAAAATAGGAAATTCGCAACGAGTGGTGATAAAAATTAAAACACTACCGAAGGGAGTGTTTTCAATCGACACGAGTTGCAAATTACCTATGCGCACGTGTATCGTACAACGTTTTACTGTACATATGCCTCTTTAAAGTTTTGGCATATATGCACGGAAAGTGCTCTTTTCCGCACTAGTGCGGGAAAGTAGCACCATATATAAAAATATGTTTAATACAGAGAAACATAATAACCACATTATTATGGTTAGTTTTATATATATATATACACACATATTATAGTTACTTTTTAAATCTTTGAGTAATTCATTCAGTTAAACACGTTTTATCAGTGTTTGTAGGCCAATTTTCACAAAATATCCTACGTTTTGTGTGTATTGTAAAGGTACACACATATTACATAAACCTTTCTCCATCCCTAGTCTTCATAATTCAGGGCGTGAACGCTTTTCCAGACAAATGTCTTTACCGGCTACTCTTTTCACGGATCACGTAATATGGGTGGCAATTTGGCAATATAATCGAGGTACTCACAGGTCCATCACTAGTGGGCACATTGAGGGCCTCGTTAACGCCAGGACTGCCACTTTAAGCATTCATAACTGTATTTGGGACTGCTCCAAATGGCCAAGGGAATTAGGTCGCTAGTGGAGAATCAATTTTTCATCACAAGTGCGTTGTTTATAAGGGCTGGTCAAGAGGGTCATGTGTTGTAATACGGGTCTAGTTTGGGAGACGGAGGTAACGCAAGTCCATACGTTGGTTCTCTAATTTGTCGCCGAAAATTGTATCGCCGATTATCACTTCGCAACCAACTTTTCGCATAATTTCATTTCGCCGAATAATCATGTGTCAACTTATCCAAAGGTTTAGTTTTATTTCCCAACCTCACGGTTACCAACCCTATGCTTGGACTTTTTTCATAAAGTACTTTTCAAAATGACTGACTACTATACATTTCGTAGTATGACGCTTACTAAATGTTTCATTTAGTAAGTTTTCATTCAGTAACTATGTAACATATTTATAAGGTGGGTAAACGCAACCGCTTACTTATTTTTATGACTTATGACAATAAAGGTACCTGAATGAATGATGCGTGAAGATAAGTGTTTACATCATTCATTCTGCCCCCGTTACGAAGAAGGGCGCTTGTCACATGAAGTCGAAACTGAGAAAAAAAATATAAAGTTAATTAAATGGTAAAAAATCTGCTGTTTCCAAATGAAAATAGATAGAGACGTTCTGTAAACGGCTTTCGTTAGGTAAATACCTTGTGCACATTTTAGTTTTTAGTAATTCTATAATTTATTCTTATTAATTTTATTTTCCGCGTTTTTCCTTTTCATCTTAGTAAAAAAATGTTTGGAAAATACGAGATACTTAGTAAAAAAGGCACTAGTCACCATTTACGTCCTTTTAACTAAGCCCAATTAAGTCTTTACCAGATATTACTCCTATTTATCCTTAAATAACGGACGCATGTAACCACTAGCGTCTTTTCAATGATTTAATTGATAATTGACTGATTTGACTTTACTCACATAAAAGTCACTTCTACATGTTTTGTTTTAATTTAACATCGGTTTGCAGCTACAATTCAAAAAATATTATTTTTTAGAAAACTCTTGTACCATCGACAAAATTGAATCCTGACCCACCATGGAACCTTGTTACAATTAACTGACATATTAACCTCATATGATCGTACGTATGTTCGTTAATTGTAACAAGGTTCTATGGTGGGTCATGATTCAGTTGGTTCGATAGTACATATTAAACATAAAAAAACATGAAATAACGTACGAAGTAACTTTGCCAAATTTACATATATTAAAATGACGTGTAATGAGATCCGTAAAACTGCGTTAAGGAACACATTTGGTCATCAGCATCATTTAACTATTTGGTACTAAGTATTTGGAATGTGTAATTCAGCGTATGGCAAAACATGGGGACTGAACCCAAAGGTACTGAAGTGGATCTACACCAATGATGGTGAGACCCATATTATTGTACGGTAGCCTGGTATGGTGGCAAGGACTTTAATGAGCACATGCAGAGATGCCCTGATGATGGTGCAGAGATCGGTATGCATGGCTATAACATGGGCGTACCACCCCTACAGCGGCGCTAGAAGTCCCTACTGGACCTACAGCCACTTCACATGGTGATTAAGTCAGAGGCGCGCAAATCGCTCTACTTACAGATTAAGAACCCTTGGACTGTGGAGTTGTAGCAAGCCAAAGACTAAGCACACAAACATGGCGACTGACGGTTTCTTAGACTTAACAAACATGGGATGCGATAAAATGCTACCCAAGTATGTATTATATATTAGTAACCACACAACAAAAGTTCCATCCAGGCTGAATGGGCCGAAGGTTTAAAACCACCTAGGTCTGGTATCGAAGACAGTATATGGTACACGGACGGATCAAAAATGGGATCCGGTACGGGAGCAGGCATTTATGCGAATGACTATACTAGTAGTGTAAGCATATGTAGTTTGGCAACCGCCTTCCAGGCGGAGACATACGCCATAATTGCCTGTGTACAGGATAATTATTATAATAGACAAGCCCACCCGAGGGCAGACCATCTATCTATATACTCAGTGACAGTCAAGCGGCCCGTAAAGCGCTTACGGCGCCGAAAGTGGCTTCTAGACTAGTCTATGATGGCGTCTAGGCACTGAACAAGCTTGGAAAGCACAATAGGGTGCAACTATTTTGGATACCAGGGCACGAGGGCACATCGGCAACGAAAGAGCGGATAAGCTTGCCAAAAAGGGGTCTACAAATCACTTTGTAGGTCCAGAACCATTTATAGGACTCTCGCAGGGAACCATAATTTCGGCCTTTTGAAGCCTACGCCAAAACCAAACACCAACACGAGTGGAGGAATCTAAGCTCTTCATAGAAGGAGTGGACTCGGGCTAGACCAGTGATTTTCAAAGTGTGGGTCGCGGCCCCCAGGGGGGCCGCGGCACATATCCAGGGGGGTCGCGAGGATCAGCTTCTAAAAAATCTCGTGACTACAAGGAATGATATTTCTTTCAAGCATGTTCATTTTAATAAACCAGAAATAGTTCTTAGACGTGTGCATTTAGACGACGATTTATTACGACTTCATAGTCGTAATTAAATAAATACACACGCTTATGTCATTTGTATTTTTTTAATTAAGTGCGAAGAATGAGCTTGTTTCATTTTAACTAATTTATTAAAACGTGGTTCCTGTTGCGATACGCAGACGATTAAATCATTTTCCAAATTCAATCTATTCCTCTTCTTTGTTTTGATATCGACCATTGAAGAAAATGACAGCTCACACAAATAAGAAGTTCGAATGGTATCAAAATACTGTCCTTAGTATTTTGATACCATTCGAAATTCTTATTCCTTTGATAGATCAGGATATTTAGCCATTCTCTTCACCCAAACGCACCGATTGATACGGATACAAACTCGAATTTTAGCATCCTATCAGCTGCAAGTTCTAGATTCTAGAAGAGCTTCTTTCACAGTGTGGTTGAGATCGGCCAGCACCACGGATCTATTCCGAAAGGGATTTAATATCCAACACTTTCCGTCACCCGTCTGTGTTTCATTTGAAAGATAACTCAATAATAGTTTTTTTTAATCTTGCAAACACTCCTTCACGAAATTATCGAAGGAAAATTCTTGAATAATTTGAGACATGCAAGGAAAAGATTCAAACTTCAAATTTTGCTATGTCCATAATTCAGTTTTCGCTATGAATCCATTAATTTTATCTTTTGCTGCAATCATGTTTTCGTCCCTTCCTTGTAGATTTTTGTTCAATCCATTCAAATGGTCGTAAATATCTGCAAGATATGCTTCTTTCAATAGCCAAGTGTAGTCGAAATAATCCCCAAAATAACAGTCGCACAGCTTAAAAGAGATTTGCTTCATTTTACATTTCAAAAGGGGTAGGTTGGGTAACAGTAAAACTACCTTCAGATACCTAAATACAGGTTGCGTTCCAAAACGCATGACTGATTGAATGATAGAAAGGTGCAATACAAATCTGTGAAGTTAATAATTGGGTTTTAAGTTTAATCGTACAAATGGGGTTTTGGGGGGTCGCAAAGGAATTTTGATGGTCATGAAGGGCCGTGACGCCAAAAAGTTTGAAAAACACTGGGCTAGACTAACAAAAATGTATTCAAATGTTTACCAGTTGGTCGATCATGTAACGCATTGCACGCGCGTCAGGTATATGTAAAATGTCATTTTTTGTATGGAAAAATTACAGTTGAGTTGTCCTACCGCTCGTTCGAAACGTTACGTGCTTACCCCTCTGATTCTTATTCAAATAAAGTAAACAATTGAATAATATTAGGAATAAAGTTACTGCTGTTATCGTGCACGGCAAAATAGTGTCCCTCATGTAGGCACTGTAAATAAATAAAAATATAACAGTGACAATCTTATAGGTACTTAAATAATCTCTCGCGAATAAAAAACAATATAACTTGCAACTTGCCTACACGCTGAGCTGCTCAGACGCAGGTCTCCCGGTGCCAAAGTTTCGGGCGTAACTGAACGAACATCGATAGAATTCCTCCCCACTTACTCTGCTTTTTAAAAAGATTATGGAAAAAAAAGGACGCTTGTGCGTACTAGTGCCTTTTCTAAGAAGTATTATACTACAAAAATTAAGCTTAGAGCAAAATGTAGACGCAAGTACCACAAGAGCCCTGGTACTTTTGCAAAAGTACTTAATTTAAAAGGCACAAGGAGCCACTAGCGCCTTTTTTATTTTGTTTCGCTTGCAGATGTGTCAAATATAATTAATGATATAAGTCATATGCGAAGTTGAAAAGGCGCTTGTGGTCACTAGCGCCTTTCTTCTGTTGAGGTAATGGCGGATGCGTCAATGTCAACAAGAATGCTTTTAACTTAAAACTTACTTAAAAAGACGCAGGTGACCATTTGCGTCTTTTCCACTTTTTATAAAACAGCAGATCATAAGTCGCGTCTTTTATTTTATGGAAATGTTGTAAAAGTGACAAAAAAAATAGGCGCATATACGCACTTACGCCTTTACATTCCAGGTCTTCATTGTATTTCGGACAAACGACTTTTCAATTTAGTTTAAGGTGGTTTAAGTGAGGAAATGGGTGTAAAAGCGCCCTTTTTTCTTATGGTAACTCTGTTTCTAGGCTTCCTAGGATAAAATAAAAAATACTCGCAGACGCGCCTTTTTTTGCTGATCACGGCAATGTATATAACTCAATTTTGTCAAAAATGTGACATGCGCCCTTTTTCGTAACGGGGGCAGCATTACTTTTGGATTGTTACTTGGTGGAATGTATGTATGTAGGTATGCGTTTTTTTTTAACAAACACCCGCCAATTACTTTAACCTAACCTAAACCTAAGTTAACCGCCAGCGTGTCGACGTCACCACGCTACGCGGGGTGCCTATTTCCGCTCTAAGTGACACAAGCTAACCCTAACCTAACCTACAAATAATACCACTGTTACGATCATTCGTTGTTTTTTACTGCGGGGGCTTCGCCTCCGAGCCCCCTTTGTGAATGTCTTCTTCCCCCCTAGCCCCCCTGCCATCCTTGTAACTTATATACACGTTGAATAAAAGTCTTACGATGTTATGCTGTCTTGTCCTTTGAAGTAAATAGTTGGCTAATGTAAGAAAACGGAACTTTTGCACTGACGAAAAGTTATTCGGTTAATAGTTGTTTGTCCAACTGAAAGATTTGCCAAATGATAGGAATGTCAAAAATGTTAAGTCATTATAATTATCAACTTTACAATTATTCTACCTAATGAAACGTTGTTATACAAAAATTTACCATTAGTTACTTGTCCTGTTGCTATTAGTTGTTGAAATTTGCCATTAGTTGTTGTACGAAGTGAATCATCGGCGAAAAGTTGGTTGGCAAGTGAAAATCGGACATAACAAATTCGGAGAAAAGGCAGAACCCCGCATACGTTATAGTAGTAAGGATAACTTACAGCACAGTGCGTCGCATCGAGCCCGGGTCAGGATTTGTTCGAGCCATGTCCGGGCTGACGGTGGAACATATAATCAGACTAAAAGAAGTGTTCGTCGCCGTTACATATTTCGCCGCATAATTGGCATTCTGTTTTATATGCGATATTGACAGGTCAAGTCACCGTTTGCCTTCCGTCGCACGGACGCGGCACAGATGAATACAGCGCTGTTATTCGGAACGCGTGCCTCACCTCACCCGTCACGCCTTATTTTATTTTATTTTTTATGTTATACGAGGCAAACGAGCAGACGGATCACCTGATGGTAAGCTATTACCGCCGCCCATGGACACCTGCAACACCAGAGGTGTTGTGAGTGCGTTGCCGGCCTTTAAGGATGGAGTTCTGGGAACCTTACTCACCATCAGGAACACAACACTACAATACCTACGGAATAGGCAGCAGTGCTATGATGGCTGTGGTCTTCTGTAAGGCGGAGGTATTCCCCCAGTCGGGCTGCTCCAGATTCAAGCGTGATGACATTACGCTGTGCTCTACCTCTCTCAAAAAACGAAACCTTACCGAACCTAACCTAACGAAACTAGTCCACTGATTACCCTAAAGCAGCAATTACACTTCGTCGTTCACCTAATGCGGTCGCCGAATTCATTTTTATCTACTTAGGCCAACAAACGTCGTCTTTACATTAGTCTGTCCGCCTAGTATGACGACTTGGCAGCTGTCGATCGCCGAATGTGGCCGACTAACCAGTTCTTACACTTTTGCGGTCGACGAAAGTGTAATTGCCGCTTTAGTTACTACGAATCACGGCGTCTAAATATTTGGGTGAGGACCAAATTCTTGGCCAATCGGTAGTTTGCCTGGTTAATCGGTAGTAGTTAAAAAAATCCGTTATGACACAAAAATTAACCATAGAATGGTATGGCTAAGTTTCGTGTCACAATGGAACTTTTTAGTGAGGTGAGGTTACGAATAGCAAGGCAGTACCTATAAAAAACTCTCTTAGTCATAAAATGGTGTTCACATATTTTTGATCACTCATGCTAGGTCGAAAATCAAAGGTGGTCTAGTGAGAGAGACAATCAAATGTGAGTTAAGGTGAATAAGATCCATAAATCCCATACGAGGGATAATTGGTTAACTTTTCCAACTAACAGCCCCGTTAAGTTAACTTAACTGTAATTTTTCCTAATAAAAAAATACCTTTAGGTCTAACAAACGTTTGAAAATATCGATTCCATTTTCTATTGAGCGCACGATTCCGAATTAGCAAAACTACGTTAATGGTTACACGATTACATATACTGACCTTGATGGCAGATGGAACCAAATATATCACAAATTGGCCCGAGCCTACATCGTCGCCTTAAAGACAGTGCTGTATGATGTATATAATATGTTTGTTGTAATATTATATTTGCCTAGAATAAGAGAACGATTTTACAGCAACCGGACCCCAGTACGTGAGCGGGGAGCCAAGAGCCACCCTTTTCCACGGCCCTGCACACCTGAGGAATACATTTTTGGCGCCAACCTTTGGCATGCGTAAGAAATTCGTCAAAGAATCCTTTGACATCCTTTACAGTAGCACGTTCAAAGCTTGTATAATTTCAACTGTGCTAGACCTAAACTCCTAAGACAGTTGAAATTGATGTATTATAGTAGTTTATGCGACTGATCCATATTGAGAGGCCTTAAAATACGAGTGTGGTTTTATGAAACGAGCGTTAGCGAGTTTCATAATAGGATCACACGAGTGTTTTAAGGCTCATTATGTACAGTTGCATACACTACTTTATCTACACACATATCATAAGTAGGTAAGTAACAGCAAACGAAACACAACAGCAATGGCGGCAATTCATCATGACGAATGTAATTTTTGAAATCATAGACAAACGAATGAAGTCCTTATACTCATATCACTCGAGATCAAATGTCGTGCGGTTTGTAATTAATAAAAATACTGAATTTACGTTTCGTATCGATAAATGTTTTAATATCTATGAATATTTGAATAGAGACCCGCTTGAGTTTTGACAGTTGTTCCAAATTTAAACTCATAACGTTACAAAAATCTGTACTGTAATAACATTATAGTACAGATTTTACCTACTACCACAGACAAGAAAGTTCTCATAGTAAAATCGGTTGTCATAATGCTGGTTTCTGAACGCATTTTAAAGCACTAATGATATGTGTGTAAATAAACATGTATACCTACATACCCATAAAACTTCAAAATAAAAATTAAATTAAATTAATAAACCCGCCTACAATATGTACCTACCCTGTTACCTTAGTACGACTCTAACGAGACCCACAGCAAGAAAGGGGGTGCGGTGGTAGTTTTATTCTAACCCGACACCACACGGGGGATTAGGTTTGATAATATGCCTATTAAGACGGAAGAATAGCTATGCAGCAGCTAGCAGCTTGCGACTGACAATTTGTACATTTTTGATGAAATTTCCATTTCGGGAGAAAACGATTTCCGCTAACTAAATCTTAACAAATCTTTTCGTTTTTTTTGATTAGGTTTATAGCATTCGCTTAAAAAAAACCATTTTTGAGGTGCCTATAAGTTTGATTTAATTGCAGATATGCATGTTATTCGCACAATTTTGTGGCGCTAAGCGTAGCGTGCTACGATCGAGTAGCCGATAATATGCAAATAACGATTTGTAGAGGAAAGCGCCTACGAACAGAGCAACCGTAGCGAGAGCGGGTTTCTGACATTGATAGTAATCAGGGAAACTTAACAAATTACAGTATATTCATACCGTGATGCCGTAGCACGTATCAGTATTTTTCCGCTTTCTAGCTGAAATAGCTCAGTGGCATGCATTTGTGAGTCATTGACTCTGAATGGCAGCAATATTCAATTATTTTAATATTATATATGTATTTAGACGACCGGTTAGCCGGGTGGGTAGTGACGCTGCCTACGAAGCTGAAGGTCCTGGGTTCGAATCCCGGTAAGGGCAAATATTTGTGTGATGAGCATGAATATTTGTTTCTGAGTCTTGGATGTTTTCTATGTATTTAAGTATTTCTATCTATTATATATATCGTCGTCTAGTACCCATAACACAAGCCTTATTGAGCTTACTATGGGACTAGCTCGATTGGTGTAAGATTGTCCCCTCATATTTCTTATTATTATTATTTATTATAATATTCACTAATTCTATTTAAGCTTACGGAACCCTTCATCAGCATGAACTGTGACGTTCACAAAATTAATTTAAGTATTAATATTATCTAAAGTTAGGTATCTATGATGAAACAATGTACTTTTATTGAAGAGTAGGTATGTAGAGTGTATAGTGATTATATGCTCTTTGGGTATGCATTTAAAATAGCAAAAATAAACTGAAGTGTTTTTTGGGTATTTTCTTAAATTTTACTTATTGGTGGAATTGACGATAAGCTAGTTTATAGAAGACAGACGCCCCCCCTAAAAGGTTAATTAATATACTATTATCTTTTATCGATGTCCTTTTTATTTGAATTGGAGTTGACGAACGAGCTTTTGTCGCCTATCAAGAAAGTACGGGACCATTTCAAATACTTCCAACGCAAATCCAACGAGGTTTCTGGTTGAACCCACGTCGCAAACTTTATCGCGGCCATATCATTCCTAATATATTCATGAGACTACCTACTTCAATTTATTTCGAGCCCTCATTTGTACAAAGTCACTACCAGATTTTTTCTAGAATCAAAAAAAGTGCCACTGGGCTTCTCTAAAACCTTATGTAAGAAATATTATTTGATATTTAAGATTGGCTTTTCGGTGAAGGAATTAAACACATCGTGAAAAAACCGGTTTAATCCCAATAAGGTCTAGTTTTCCCTCTGTGCTAGTGCCTATGCCAAGTCTTGGGATACGTGCCAAAGCTGACCCCGAGCTCCTTCAGAGCACAACCCGGAATATAACGCTTAGGAGGATGAATTGAATGGATTGGATAAAACAAAATGCCATATCTGGCCATACAATGCCATTTAGCGCCACGAGTACGGGAAAACCTTCTTCCTGATCACGACGTATCATTTTGTATATGCCACCGAAGGTAATAAAGAAAGCTTTAAGTCAGCCTTTATCAATGTTTCCGCAGATAAGAGCGCTTTCTTGTAGGAGTATCTACGGAAGGTCAGCGGTTAGGTATTTACATGGTACCTTAATCTGAGTGGCTCTGACGCTTTTGTTAGATTAACACTTCGCGATAGTTTTAAGCAAACATATTTATTTTCAATCTCTTAGTCTGTATAGCGTCTTGATACCTATTTTTTCTTTCTTTCTTTTTTTTCTTTTAGCTCTGCATTCTAAGATATACTTCTCTATGTGTAGAACATTGGAATGGATCGACTCCTTGCTTCGTAGATGTGTGATGTTGTCTATAAGTAGGATTTCATATGTTTCTAATTTTAGAGGATCGATTAGAATAAAATCGTTGTAGCACATCTGATTGTTACTGGTATAGAAATGCACACATACACCTATTATTACACAAGGACATGTTGTTTTGTTAGTATAGCGTATTTACGTCGCTCGGTAGGCTGATTCAATTGTTTCAACGGTTGATTGCTTCATCGGGCCACGTTCCTTGGCTTGTTTGCCACAACACTTACCCTGCTTACACAGTACGTTGTGCAACGAGGTTGGTAAGATATTTTTAACGAGAAAGAGTTTAGACTGAACTGACTCTAGTAAACCCGAAAGACGCCTTTTGTAAAAAAATACGTCCGTGGTTTTCATCACATTTGCGATTATTTGAATTCGGCTTGAAGCGAGTAAGGCCTTTTGGCGTAACCACGATTCTAAATCATTTGGAAAGAAACCAAAATTACAAAAAAATACTCTAGCATGCTCTTGCGTTTATTTGATTTACTTATAAACTAGCTCACCACGCGAACTTCCTATCGTAATTTTACATGATGTTTATCTTTCAGTTTTCACATATTTTAATAGTTATTATGCTATTCGGAACATAGACAAATCCAAAACATTCAGCAGTTCTTGAGCAATAATAAATCTTGATGTAACTAACACAACTTTGTTTTAAATACAACAGATATGTTTCAAATATCGTATTTGAGTTCCTGCTCCAGACAGGCGTTTTTGCTAATGAGCTTAATTTAGGATGATCTAGTTCTGTATGTCGTCATGAAAGCCTTGACTAGCAAATGGGATGAAATGATAGACTCACCCAGCGTGGTAAATAAAGTATCCCAGAACACAATTATATGACGATAATACATGCGATTAAAGTCTTTCTTTCTTTATTTTTCTTACCGCTCGTTGTGAGTACAAAATTGTACTACTCTCCAGTTCTCTCCCTAAGATTGTAACCGTTCTCATTATAGATGCCTTTAAGATGTTACCAGTAGTATAGGTATGACTGTGACTTAGGCCCAAAACAGACGGTGAAACGCAGCTCCAACGAAACTGCAACATCTAGTTACTTTTGAGTTTTATGGGGCAACATGTCATGTCATGTCAGGACAACATGCCGAAGTCAGAATTGGGTGTGTCGTACACATGTCACAACTGCAACTACAATTTCATTCAGTGGCCAGTTAAAAGTAAGAAAGCGAAAATTGCCGCATTCAAACGGTCTTGCGAAGCGGACTGCAAGACTGTTACTAACCTAGGGCGAATGTATTTTCATATCCCCATCCCGCTTTATCTTACAGCTTCATATAGCACGTCCAGTCCGTAAGGACAGGCTATCAAAATTGACTTGACTTTGAAATAAAAACAGAAAAACCTTACAGCTTCATATAGCACGTGCAGTCGGCAACGCAGGATCGTTTGGTGATCGTTACAGGCTGTCAAAATTGTCATGACTTTGAAATAAAAACAGAAAACGGTTTTTGCTTTAGCGCATGTATTCCTATGTGATCTTAGAGGATTCTGATAGTGATTCTGATTTTATATGATTAATATAATTATTCTTACTCTCCGTAGTTATTCTTATTCCATCTACAACCGGTTTTAAATATGTGTCGAAATATGAGAATTACAGCGTAAGATATTAAAACAATATTCTTCAATATGTGTTTTTTAATTTTCATTTATATTTATATGAATTAAATAAAAAAAAACTATTTGCAGATCAAATTGCGATTTTCATGCAATTAGTCAGGACAACTAGGTTTGACAGTTGGATCAGCAGCGCAACCTGCCTCCAGAGCAGACGATAAAAATTAGTCGGCTTTTCATGTAATGTATATACTCCATTATTTGAGTTTATGCTCCTTTGAGAGACCAGGCATTACGCGACCGGTTTGAGACGCAGTAAACCGGTTTCAAAATGGTTGCGTCATGTGTGGTCTCTCAAAGGAGTCTGTGGCATAAACTCAAATAAAACTCAAAGGTTACTAGAAGTTTCAATTTCATTGCAGTTGATGCGTTTCACCAGGCGGACGCCTTCTTTACATGAAAGTGTAAAAATGTAAATGGAAGCTGCGGTCACGGGTATACGCGCCGCGACACAAACAACAAAACTAGGTCGATGCTATGCATGTTTTTTCGCAGCGAACCTATTAAATTAGCAGAAGATATATCGGCGAACCTCGAGACAATAAAACAGTAGCGTCAAAGCGCAAGACACAATTTATTCCGGCGAGTTTCCTCTCGGTTACCCTCCACATATTTCACGAAACACATGTAGAATAAAACGTATTACAAATAAGATTGTACGGTTGTCTGTTGCCTGAAAAACGCGCTTTCCTCAAACTGTGAATTTATTCATGAAGAGCTTCGCTGTAGCGATTTGTCGGCGGTTACGGCTGTACGCGAGGCGAAAGAATACGAGTGGATGGTGCAGAGGCGACAATTTTCTCGGCAAGTGGAAGTGTTTTCGCAAGTACGAGGCGTGAGGTTTTTTCACATTTCTCGTAGCTTCTATGTGCTTTTAAAGAGATATGGAATAATTTAATGGTTATTAAATGGCTTAATTTTCCTCAAAAGTTATGTAGTGTGTAATGATGTTAATTTATAAATAATATTATCATCATTGATTTAAAAACAGACCAAGTTTGACGGACTCGCACACAAAGGGTTCTATAGCATTATCTATAAAAACTGCAAAAAAAGTAGGTATGGGAGCCCCCTTAAATATTTAATTTATTTTGTTTTTAGTATTTGTTGTTATAGCGGCAACAGAAATACATAATCTGTGAAAATTTCAATTGTCTAACTATCACGGTTCATGAGATACAGCCTGGTGACAGACGGACGGACGGACAGGGGAACCTTAGTAATAGGGTCCCGTTTTTACCCTTTGGGTACGGAACCCTAAAAAGGGCAAGAGCGTGACGGATGACGAACAGTCAAGGGTTCCGTGATTGACAGATTGTCTTCGAAGAACTGCACTTACTTTCTTGTGTTTAGGATACGCAGTTTTTCAGTCATAACTCAAAACCCATGGACTTGCCTGTCGAGAGATGTACCACATGTTGCCCTACGACACTTTATTTTTATTTACTATTACATAATTATGTGTAGTACGAATGAATGCCCCTTAGTATTTCTTTTTACTTCGTTAATTAAGTTGATTAGTTCACTAAAAAGTATGTAGCGTCCACTCATTAAATGTACTCATACCCAGAAATTTATAAATGAATGCATCTTATATATTTTGAGTAAAATGGCTGTGACATGTGGCTGTGACGCTGTTTGCTGGCAGTGTCAACGTCACGAACTGTGGCGCGTAGGAGTTCTCCGCTAGTTCACCCTTAGCTGCTACTGAATGGGCTCCTTGCATCAGCTCCCGAGTGTGATTTGTTTGCAAGTAGATGGAATGTAGTGTGTGATGAATGTCTGAATTTCTGCGAGAAGATTGATGTTCGTCGCTCCTCTGTTATTTATTAGAAGGTCCTTGTTAATATTGATTTGGTGTGATATAATTTAATTGTGTTGTAAATAATCTTCTATAGTCTCACATTTGTTTCGTTATTACGTTATGCTGTGTAACTAGTTTAAATAAATATGGTCAGAAAAACAGAGGGGCATAACGAAACTATAAGGCAAGTTTTTTCCATTTTGGTAGCGAAACCCAAAAAAAGTGTTCATTTTGTCTTCTAGATCTTTTATGTGGAAGAAGTAAAACACTACAGGCATGTAATAGTATAGAATTGGAACGACACAAAAGGATCAATTTCCTGCCTGCGACCGGTTCATTGATAACGGGAAGCCAGACTTTAACATTGTCATTCCGAGCGTGGGTATGGATTGTTACGGGTTAGTACTCGTATTATTACAGTATGTTTTCCATCCTCCTTTTCTTTGTAGACGAGCCTTGTAATGAAAATAAAAGAAAATGTTTAATCAAAATGTCGCGTTAGTTCTGTTCCAGTAATTCTTGAGGTTGCGATGGTTATCACGCCGCACAAAATAGCCTCGCTGGGCGGCTCAATGTTCATTCTAGAAGAGATAACATCTTTAACTGGATAACAAGTTACAAGACTATGTTCGGGCTAATTTGCATGTTCATGTATCTTGGCACATCAGATCATGGCACAGCAGTCAATGCAGATTTTGAGGTAACATCATGTAATGCGTCATAATAGTTTTAGAATTTTTGGATTTAACAAGTTTTTTTGTGTTTTTAAAACATAAACTGCATCAAACTGCCTGGTAATAATTGCTCAAATACGTAATAATCTACCGTTTACTTTTTTGCTTCTATTCCAGGCCACACCCTGTATAAAGTTTATACCCAGATAAATGCTACATTGGTGTGTAAATTCTATAAATCGGATATCAGGATAATCTCTTTCGGTGTGCAGATCTAAATGTATTTTTTTTGTATGGGAAAATGACAGTGAGCTGTCCATTCACTCGTACGAAAAGTTACGCAGTTAGCCATCTGGTTACATTGGAAATTAGATCCAGTAGTTGTCTAGAAAAAATATCAATCTAAAAGCAAATTCATTGAAATCATTTATATTGAACTCGTACTGAGTAGACTTTTCTTAACTTAGTTCAAACCTATTGTTGTGAAATAAACAGTAATTTCTATTACTTAACCATTCAATTCGTTAGATTTTAACTACAAAATTATTTGTATTATAGCATCATCGGCAAATTAATCAAACTATTGTACCTAATCTAAAAATTGAGGACACAATAGATGTGTTAACACCCTTCCATTAATCGCAATTTCTGTGAGTAATGGTTTCACGAAAAAGATGACGCAGAGAAATGTGCTCTGATATATATTGTTCAAAAGTTGAATCTCATTTAAAGTTTATCGAGTTAGTCCTCGGCTCATACATGTACATAATAGATATGTTGCACCGTAATATAATTGTAATCACAGTCCGGTCTCTTATTCGGGTTAGGTTGAAATCGTTTATTTTGGCATAAGACCGTGTGACCGTAAGAGCAAGCGAGTGGGAAATACGAGTATACGAATATGTATACCCTAAGTCCATTCTAAATGCTCACGTACTTGTTTAAACTTGTGTACCTACCCGCCTTAAAATAGATACAATATGACGTAATATAATTTAACCCTTATTAGTATTTTTTCTTCATGTAATTTCACCGGCATGTCATAGGTATAACTCAATTTCATGCTTCGTTCTTTCAGAATTAACATGATAGAGACATTAAACAAAAGCGATATCCTAAGGTTGTCCCTATTCTATTGTCCCTATTCAATTCCCCTGCATCTTTGTTGAATGAAATTCTCCATTTTCTCATTAAAAATAACGTAGGTACCTTATTTAGTTTTATTTTATAAATAATTATTTTATTTTGCCTTAAAATAGAGTCATACCTAAAATTTCACAAGCGACGCCAGCAAAAAAATAGTGAATAGTGCAGCAAACTAGTGTGTGAAATTTTTAAAAGGAGGTGATATTAAACAAAGCGAGCTCTTTACAAATAAGACGCTCTATTCTTGTGCAATTTGATCTCCAAATCAAGAATACTGGCGAAGGAAGTTCTGTCACGTTCAATGGGGGCTTAATGAAGCTTGGAGCTTTTATTCGAGTTCAATCTCAGCTTTTACGAGCAATCTAACGATTAATGACGAATATATTAGTCAGAAAAAGAGCCATTAACCACCGATGTCGTCATAGAATAGGTAAGGGCGTGTTATTTTATTAGCATAGCGGGTCGTTGCCTCGAGTCGTTACTTTCATATCAATGCCCAATAAAATACTTTGAAATGATGTTTGAGGCTTTAAGTACCATAAAAGTATTTTTTATCGTACACTAAGGTCTGCCACCTCGTGAATCGCCTTAGTTGACTTACTGATTTGAAGGTACCGAAGCGGTAGAGTCAGTACCGATAATTTACTGCGCGCCTACATCAACAAAATAATAGCGTCACATAGAAGCCTCATTCAGTTAGTCGTAAAAATTAAGGATTTAAAAAAATTTAGTTAATTAACATGTTAATGTTGCAATAGTCGCATGAAAGCATGATTTTATTCTGGTAATTAATGGTTGTATGACATGCCGGTGATATGACGCGGTAATTATATTAAAAATACCTGACGCTGACCCGTCCGCTTGCTTTCTTGTCAAACTCTTACTCTCCCACGCGTCTTCAGTGTGGATCCTTAGCCCTAATCTTCAGGGCTGTTCGTCACAACAATTATCGATACTTCACCTTAAATAAACCGGTATTTTATTTACCTACAAACCGTGCGCACAGTTGTTGTTGTTATTGTACATGTGTGGTTGTGTTCGAATTACGGAGCCGAATTGTATGAGACTAATAGTATGAATTGGAACCGGGTATATCCTAAAACTACAACCAAGACCACCAGGGGATGGGCAGCAGCATTCTGTGGAAATACTGCGATCGCTAACCCGCATGCTAAGCTTGGCCATTATGGCATATACCTACCTCTCAATGCAAAACACAACTAAGCCACGCCCCAAGGTTCCGGCGACCGCCACAACCAGGGTACCGGTTATTGTAGCGGCCAGGTTACTAGCGGGGTCAGGGGTGCTAAGAATCTCCGGCGAAGATTCGGCTACCACTACCGACGACCCCTGGCCCTGGCAACATACAACACGCGCACACTGCGGACCGACGGTAGGACGTCTTAGGGTTATCTGAAGTCCGAAGTGAGGGGAGGACACGATAACTCTAAAATCCGTCAATTTCCGGGAGGGTGACCGACAGACCCAAGGATGGGTCGGGTTTATCGTCATACAGGTTTGAAGTCACGTCATTGAAGGTCATACAGGTTTATGCGCCAACCTCGACACATTCCAAAGACGAGGTGGACGCTATGTATGAAGATAGTAACTAAAACCTATTTCAGCGTTGTCATGGAGGATTTCAACGCTAAACTGGGCAAGAGAGATGAAGAGCTGATAGTGGGGCGATTTGGAGTTGGAAGTCCAAACCACCAGGCCCAACTACTACTGGCTGGTTTCTCGGAGAACGGACTCCATGAATTTCTTCTTCAAGAAACGCAAGCACAGAAAGTTGACCTGGATGAGTCCCGATGGTGTGAGTAAAAACAAGATTGACTTCATCATGTCGACGAGAAAGCATATATTTAATGATGTCTCTGTCAGCAATACGTTTAAAACCGGGAGTGATCACCGTCTGGTAAGAGGCATATTGAATATATATGTGGCAAGCGAGAGCGCTCTTGGCTGATGAAGTCTACGCACCGTCCAGCATCCACCCAAATCCAAACCCCGAGAGCTTTCAGCTGGAACTCCAAATCCGTTTTGATTGCCTAGGTGGCGATGAGAACGAACTCAAGGACGGGTTTGTGGAAGCTGTCCGTGTCACTGGGTCTAAGTTCTTCAAGAGAACTTCAACTTCAACAGAACTGAAAGGCTCCACTAAGAAGCTCATGAAGCAGGAGGAGGAGTAAAATAATTCTACAGTCTTCAGCCGATGCGACTCTATACCCGGCAGCTCAATAAACAGATCTCCAAGTCCCATACCCGCGATCTGCGCCAATTCCAAACAAATCTAATTGAAGAGACTATCGAACGAAAAAGGGCTCTAAAGTGTGGTCACCAGATCTGTCTATTAGGCAGAGCCAGCTCGCAAGGTTGAAAACTAAGGACGAGGGAGGCGTCTCTTCCAAACCTGAGCTTTTGAGTGGGATAAAGCGTTTTCACGGACAGCTCAACTCGCAGACCCGAAGTTGGTCAGGCGGAAAACCATAGGGCTAGACTAACCCGACACTATACCGACGACATCCCAGACATCAGTCTGTACGAGATCAGAATGTGTCTGAATAGCTTAAGATCAGCAAGGCACCCAAGGTGAAGACGGAATTACAGCATCCATGACTGAGGAACAAATAATCGTGCTCAACACACAAATAAATGGCATTACCGGGATTCGAACCCAGCACCTCTACCTTCGTGGGCAGGGGTAAACTGGTCATCACACGAAGTATTAGCGCAGGACTAAGAATACAGTTGTAATTGGAGATAGAAATGCATATTATATGCAAAAGTTTTTTTGGTATATGAATAAATTGTTAGCATTAAATCCATAAAAAAATAACTAGAGCGTAAATATTGCAGGCGTTTGTACAGTGGACGTAAAACAGAGGGGTAGTCAGAGTCACGTAACGTTTCCAACGCACGTTAGGACAATCCAACTATAATTTTCCATTTAAAACTTGACGTTTAGATATACCTAACGAACGGGTGCCTGTCGTATCGCATAATGTTGATTGTCCTAAAAAATTTTGGCCGAGAATGTTTGGCATAATGTTGAGTGGCATACTACTTATTTGGCCTATTCATTTTTTCGCATACACATTATTTTTAGGTCTAAAGTACGTTTATCCTAATATTGATTACTCCATCATCGAATTACCTAAAAAGTAATAGTCCTAATTTTCATTGTCGTAGTAATTATTTTGCCTATTATTAAATTAGCTAAAATTACACCACCTATACTATTTTTTCCTAAATTTTATACTATCTTTAAACTCTGAGCAGACCCGACCAACATCTTGATAAATAAGATAAGTTCGTTAGTTGCCTTTTGCCCCTCAGAGCAGAAATAGGGGCCCCGCGAAGCGGGGCTCCGTCGACATGAGGTCGGGTCATAGGTTATTCAAGTATTAGGCAATTCTCAGCAGAGACAACGTTCATTTAGATCAATTACATACACACAGGTTACTTACATAGGTTCGTTAGTTCCCTTTTGTCCCTCAGAGCAGAAATAGAAATCAATATTTAGGACAATCGAAAAATATGCGTAACAAAATGTATGCACAACATTTTCAGAACATTAAATATTAGTAACATCAAAGTTATGCACATCAATCATTCTAAAAAAAAACTTCGACACAGTAAACATTCGGACAATAAATATTTAGGATAATCGATATTAGGAACAACAATTTCGGCAAATAAAAAATATGCACAACAATGTTTATGCCATACGTTCTAAATTCAAAATTCAAAATGTTTATTTGTAAACATAGTTTGTAAGGCTGTTACATTCATTCTGGGTATCGCTATGTTTTGCCGTTCGGCATACAAATATTGTAGTCCAGATATTGCATGCATGTACTTGAAAACTAATTTAAATAACAATTCAAATAATTTCTCGCTTAAATTAAAGTGTCGCTTAAATATTCACCTACAGAATAATATGCTTTCTCTACCAGGAATTTATACAGTCTCTTTTTAAAGTCTGATAAGTCATCTGCTCTAGTAATATTTTTTGGTAATTTATTATAAACTTTTGGTGCCATTCCAAGGATACTTTTGAAAAGAAGAGCAGTTTTAAATGGCCCTGTATAAATTTTATCCTTCTGCCTACAGCTGTTAAAAGTGGAAAATTGGCTAATGTTGCTTTTGACATATATTCCTACCTCGTATATATAAAGGCATGGAAGCGTTAATATATTGAGCTTAATAAAATGGGTTCTACAGGTTTCTCTTGGTGCCATTCCACATACCGATCGTAAACATTTTTTTTGTGCTCTGAATGCGATTTCACGGTCTGTGGAATTACCCCAAAATATGACGCCATATCTCAAAGTTGAAGTTACATAAGCATGATATGCAGTTAATACTGATGACTTATTAACTCTTCTGCTAAGTTTATATAATGCATATGAAAATCTGCTAAGTTTTTTACACATAATGTCAATATGATTTTTGCACGTCAACTTACTATCTAAATGTAATCCTAAAAATTTTGTAATGTCAGTTTGATCAATTTTATGTTCTTTATATTCGACAGCGATATTTGGTGTCCGGTCAACTCTTTGTTTAAAACTCTTTAACTTGGTTTTGCTTAAATTAATGCGTAATTTATTTCTATTCAGCCACTCAATCATTGTTTTCAATGTCTTGTTAATCTCAGTCTGCAATTTACGTAGGTTATCTCCTGTGAATATAATTGTACTGTCATCAGCAAAAAGTATCATCGGATGTTCAATAGTTTGCGGCATGTCGTTGATATGGTTCTCTTATTTTTCGCAGAAAATTGTTTGGCCCATTATTAGTTCCCAACCAACTTTTCGCAGAATATTATTTCGCCAAATAATCACTTGCCAACTCGTCATAAGATTTCGTTTCGTTTCCCAACCTCACAGTTGCCAACTGTACGTTTGGTCTGATGATTATAAAGTAAACTTTCAAAATGCCAAAAATCGTTTAACAGAATGTTTTAGTTGGCTGAATAGTCATTTCGTTGTATAAATTTCGTCTCCCAAATGTTTCACGCAGTAGGGTTCGTACAGTTACTATGTAATATACATTTACAATGTGGGTAAGCGCAACTGCTCACTTCTTTTAATAACTTTGTGGGTGAGTAAGAATAAACTGACTTATTAGCGATAAGTTCATTACTTATTTTGAATATTCAATAAGGCGATTTTGGCACTCGCCGGCCGCTGCCGCGGCACGCTCGCTTCGCTCGCTCGGCTTCGTGCGCTGTAAGATCGCGGTTAACCTAACACGCTCCTCCTCGCTTCGCTTGTCGTCGCACCTATCTGTACTCTGTCACAGTTATTATTTCTGTTGCTATACTTATCACGAAACTGTTTTTTGTTCCAGGCAAGTTCAACAGATGGATTTCGCCAAAAGATACGCAAGTGACGATTCATTGATCTATTGATAATTCATCGTAACTTTTAAGTTGGCTTATATGTTAAAACGTAACTATTGCACTGACGAAACGTTGTTCGTTCAATAGTTGTTTGGCCTAGTGAAATAGTTGGCAAGTGATAAGTTTTCCAAACATTTTTAGTCATTGTGATATTCTGCTTTATAAAAAAATTCGACCAAGTGTCAGGTTGTCATACAAAAAGTTGGTAATGGTTAGTTGTCAAAGTGAATCATTTTCGAAATGTTGGTTGGCAAGTGATGTTTGACCAAAGGAAATTCTGCGAAAAGGCAGAACACCCGTTGATATATATAAGAAAAAGTAAAGGCCGAGTACACTGCCTTGTGGTACGCCGTATTTTATTTCTCTACAATCAGATGATATACTAACTTCCGTTTTAAATTTTGTACATATTTTATCGATTGTGACAAATTGCTTTCGTTCGGTTAAGTAAGACTTTATTAACTCATTAACGTTTCCGCGTACTCCATAGTCAAATAGTTTGCTAAGTAGGATATTGTGATCCACAAAGTCGAATGCTTTTGTCATATCCATATATAGCGCACAGACAGGTTTTTTCTTATCAATATCAGTCATAATCCGTTTCAACAAATCAAAAATAGCCATGTTAATGGACTTCTTTTTTCGGAATCCTTTTTGTTCAATCGCAAAGAGGTTGTGGGTTTCAAAAAAGTCATTCAGGCAATTATAAATAACTTTCTCTATGATCTTGGAGAATACAGGAAGAAGAGCTATTGGTCTATAACTATCCACATTATTCTTGTCTCCTTTCTTGAAAATGGGTCGGGTCGTTATTCGGCATAAAGTTGGTATGCGACAAAATAGTAGGACCAACCACTTTATGCCACCCGATATAGACCCCTAACGAACGTATTTACGATACGTTACGTGGTCGACCTGCTGATGTACAATTTCCTGCTTTGCCACAAGGGAAAAAGGCGCAAAAGTCTACATTTTCTTTTACGTCGGTCGCATAAATTATGACGGTTAAAATTGTATTATAGTAATAACCCACGACAGATAATCAAATCGATACAATTTAATTGGACTGCTTTATCCAAGAGAAGCATTTTTATTTAGCTCTCCATTATTATTCGATTAATTAACACAGGCATCACGGAATGGAGGAAATGTAAATACGCGACAGCTTTCCGCAACATTGGCTGTTAGTTATGCAAATTGCCAGCGTGTCAATATGATTAATCTCATTATAAGGCAATTTCATCAATATGGGGCGATGATTCTACAAAGGCTTCGCGACCTAAGCGGGAGACAATTAATTTTCAAACCTCGTGATTTGGGTAACATTTTATGAAAGACATTGTTTCTTTTGCAGCGGTTAATTAGGTTTATTTTGCTATGGTTTGGAGGACTCCTAATATGCATAGATATTTAAAATTAAAGGCGTTTAATAATATCGGAGCCGGATATTCGGAACTTTTCAATTTTATCTGTGGATATATATATTGCAAATAACTCGGCCTTGATACAATTTACAGGATTACATTTTATAACAAATAAGTTCGTTTTGAATATGTCTAACATAATCTAACATATTAACGAAAAAAATGAAACACTTTTACCCAATGCGCTTTGTTAACATTGTGAATTTGTAGTTCAAAAGTAAAGTTTCAATCTGCCTAGTTCAAACTGAGTTCAAATAATTTTAGCGCGTGACTATTTCTATAGGTGCGCTTGTAACTGCGGCTGTGCAAAACCTGCTCGCTATTCTGACACTAGTTTTAACCTCACCCCTCCGTACTCTCTCATTCACAAATAATCCTGATGCCGCAATTCGTAGTAACTAAACAAAGGGAGAGGTCTAGTTTAGTTAGGCGAGAGGTGAGGCGCATTAGCGCGTTCCGAATAACAGTCCAGCTTTGTGGCAACAACAGTTGCCAATTTTGCTTTGATAATTTAAAAAAAAACCGGCAAGTGCGAGTCGTACTCGCGCAACGAGGGTTCCGTACGAAAATTTACGATTTTCGTAATTTTTCCTTTATCTGTGCTATAAGACGTTGCTCGGTACCAAATTTCAAGATTCTGAGTTCACTGGAAGTACCCTGTAGGTTTTGATTCCCGTGCGTTTCGAAAATTTTTGGAAAATTGCGGCATAAATAGCTGTGTCTTTTGATTGCGTTGGCTTAGAAGTTTGATTTTTTCACAGCTCCAATGGACAGTAGACCTGAATAAATTTTAGCTTGATACCTCCACGCGTTCCTGAGAAAAAGAGTCTTGACAGACGGACGGACGGACAACAAAGGGATCCTATAAGGGTCCGTCTTTTCTTTTTGAGGTACGGAGCCCTAAAAATAAGAAGCAGTTTAGGTTACCTTTTTTAAAATCCGAAGTTAAGTGAGCGGATAAAGTCACGGACACACGGCTACGCAAAAAGATGAGGTGAACTATTTATAGCACCAAACTGACTCGTACCTTCAAGGGAGGAGGTTAGAGGTTAATTGGAGGCATTTCACAACCGATACCGATATTATATTTCATAGATATCTGAAAAGATATGTTCCCGCATGCGGCAAATGAGCGCATGGAACACATTCATTGATATCATTGAATGAGCAAGAGAAGTTTTCCTGTTTCGGCTGCGGTCAAAATTCTTCGTATGTCCCACTGTCCAGCCGTTGTCCTCTACAGACCCCGTATCATCGTCGGCCTTATCAAACGATAAGTGACAGGATAGAGCGTCCGTCACTGGCTGACACCGGATAGAACGAGGCGACGCTTCTATCTTGTCACTATTCATTTAATCGTATGGCATATATTAGTTTGGCCTTGTTTGTCACTCTTTAGTAGTAACCTGCGTTAGGCTATGAGCGCTTCGTGTCACTTATCGCGTGATAAGGCCGACCATGATACATTACTCACCCGATTACCGTAAAATTACCTATATAATTTATTTATGTCGATTCCGTTTTTTTTGTGAGTTTACAGCTCACGGAGTCACTAACTAATATTTATATAGAGCTCGTGATAAACGAAGAATCCCGTTCACAATTTTATTATTAAGATTTATATTTAATTCTATTGTCACAACATCTTTTGTTTATTTATTGTAATTATTATCAACATAATTATGAACATTTACCACTACCGTTACATTAAAAAATATTTTCCATATAATTAATTACATTACACTAACATTATTAATTTAAAGCCACTGCGGTTAACCGCAATGGCTGTCCATTGTGGCTGTGCCACACTACCGCATATTCGTGTATGCACAAGCAGCTGATATATGTATGTGTATTTACAATTTGCCTTAATTAACGTAATTGATTTTACGTTAAAACTGTCTAAAACTTATACATTAAGGAGCCCAAGCCATCGGATTCCTTCCGGAACAATCTTACATTCCGCTTAATTTTAGAAGGGACAAGCCCAAGAATGGGTTGAGGCCCCCCAAAATCAAAATCCTGGATCCGGTACTGAATTCAATCCTTCTTACTCCGTCCATACGAATATTATAAATGCAAAAGTATGTCTGTCTGTCTCTTACCCCTTCATGCTTAAACCGCTGAACCGATTTAGTTAAAAAAAATCACGGATCTCGTGCCTTTCACGACCTTCTGATACATTGAAAATGAATTTAATGAATTCAACAAAACAAAGTTTACTCACTGTCGATTGAGTTATGAAGAAAATATTGGCCTCTGTGCCACCCTTTTCATAGATCATTATTTGTAATATTGATTTATATCATCATTATTTTATATCATATTACGTTTTTTTGTAGATATCATACACACATTAACGACATTGACGTCAGTTAGTTAATTTAAGATAGCATGACAACCATTGATACAGATCAGCGAACGGAAAAACCATAGAAGTGGAACCAAAATGGCCTTCAGAATTAGTGCGAGGATGGAGGCGGTTTTTTTAAATACCGTAACAGCAATTTCATATCTTTCCTTGGTCGCTCTAATCAATTTAACGCCGACTGTACAACTTTTTCGGACCGCAAACGAAACAGCGAGATGTTATTCATTATGTTGGTAACGTGGCCGCCACTATATTTATTGTTCCGCTCACATTAACGGCGCAGTTAATCAAAAACAAGTCGATCCGAGTTAATTGTGTGTCTGGCGTAATTTACTACGGAAAGCGACAAAGGAACACAATTACAGAAGGTACGCTGATATTATCTGCAACTGGCGCCAAATTCCGGAAATAATATTGTAAATAAATCATATTGAATCGACTTGGATCTTGCAACCCGCTTCAGTAAGCACGAAGCCAAGTGTGTGTTTGCACGAGCGTGATTGTAAAATAAAACTTATAAGTTTAGTTATCTGCCACAAACGCCCATTGCACTATCGTTAAATTTGCACGGATGAGACTTCCAATCAACTGTTATCTTTGACCTAACTGCCAAGAAAAGGGTTGATCACAAATACATACATACATACATACATACATACATTCACGCCTTTATTCCCAAAAGGGGTAGGCAGAGCACATGAAACATATGTTCCAGCGCCACTTTTAGCATAAATGTGGGTATAAAAGATCGACAAAATGTGATATTGCAGTGATAGGTTGCTAGCCCATCGCCCACAACACACTTAAACCCTGGTCCCTTAGTCGACTTTTACGACACCCACGGGAAGAAAGGGGGTGGTGAAATTCTAACCCGACACCACACGGGGGATGGGGGGGGGGGATGGTAGTGACAAATACATAATTGTATTTTATCAAGGCATTATGTAATATTTCATCGAAATGAATTCAAAGAAATGGTAACGAACAGTGGGCCTATTAAGAATCATCCTGAAATAAAGTCTCGTCTATTAAATGCCATGACATGAAAGTCTCCGGATAGTTCACTAACAACCTCAGCAACACACGTCACAGACCTACTCGATCTTTGTCCGTGACATTCATGGCTGTTTGCACAGGACAAGTTATTAGGGCGTTTTGTAGCACATGTAAGTAATTACCAGAAGGGACTCTTCATGTACTAAGGGTCCATTTATGCTAAACTTCTGACATATATCACTCGTGATATATGACTGAGGGCAGTGAGGGTTCGTTTGTGGTGATTGCAATCAGTGTAAACTTGGCTTTTTGCTTCGCAATTATCCAAATTACGCTGTTATATTTTAATCATTATTATTGGATTCCAAACGGATCACTGGAGGCTATAATATTAAGATGCTTACGGAAATCATGAAACCTAAACCTGCTTAACAATATTATTACTTAAGTATTTTGTTGGATTCCAAGGGAGGTATAATGGATGAGTACGAGTAACTTCAAAAGGGGCTACTAGAAACTAAAATAATACCAAATTACGCTGAATTGAATTAGAAAGTAAAATAATTGCAGAAGATCCTTTGATAACCTGATTTAAATTTGAACTCTATAACTCATGCGTTTCTGAGAAAAATAAGGGTTCCTTTTGGGTATGATTTTATAAATTACCTGATAAATGCATTTTCAGCGACCTAATAAATAATACTTGTTCCTAAAATAGGAGATCTGTCACCTAAATTGAATCACCAAATAATATTAAAACGCTTACCTAAAAATTAATTACGAATATCTTGGAAATAATATCAGTAATCAAATAATTAAGTATATTGGGTTTCAAAATAATAAAAGTGTCACTAAAATTGAATCACCAAACAATATAAAAATGTTTTCCTTAAAATTTATTTTTAACCACTGGAAAATTATATTAATTATCAAATAATTGAACTGAAATTAGACAATAAACAATTATATTAAAATAAAATTGCTATAGGTTTTATAAAATATACTTTATTAAATTAAACATTGGTCAGAGTATAGTAAAGGGTGGCCCATTTTTAGGACTTATAGATTTATTTTCGTTTTCTATAAAAAAAATAACCACGAAGACACCGGCGGGAGCAGAGTTCCCGCCTGTGACTTCTAACCTATCCGCCATATCCGCCACGATAAGTCTTGCGGACTGCCTGCGCGCCGCCGGCCGGTGAGCAAGTGAGCGGTAAACCTGATTGGTCAATTTTCATAGCGCGCAATTTTGACTCCGGTATTTTTTCATTGAATTTAGGAACTGATCTATTTATTAGGTGGCAGATCTATTATTTTGATGATTGAACACATTAAATGAAATTATGATACTAATAGTTTGCTGATGAGATTTATAATGTGAAAGATTTACTATTTTTAGGTACAAATGTATTATAGCTGCTCGTTACTTACTTATCTGACTGATCTTATATATTGCCTGAGCAATAGAAAAAAGTGATCAAACTATAATTAAAATTATTTTTTTACATTAATCCGAAGATTCATATTTGGAGACAGTTTTTATTAATATGATGACTAATTATTTAATGGGGATAGATATTATAATTAGGGTATTGCAGATTAGTAACACATCTAAACTTAGGTGACAGAAAATATTGTACCCATTCCTTTTTTCCTTTTGACGTACGGAACCCTAAAATGAAATGATAACAAACACTTTCAAAATCCACATCTTCCATCCTTTGCCCATTCAGTTTTGGTCGTGACACGGATCCTGTAATGACATGGCTCTGACATAATTTTACATACTTAAATTATATTCCAAATTAATCTATACCTATAAATGCCTATGCCCTGACTGACTCACTTATCAACGCACAGCCGAAACTACTGTGACTAGAAACTTGAAATTTACACCAGGACTTCCTTTTATGACGTAGGCAACGGATAAGACGGGATTTTTGGAAATTCCATCCCCAAGGGAGTTAAATGGGGGTGCAAAGTTTGTATGAGGGAATAATTTTTTTTTTAACTAGAGACTTGGAACTTTGTAGAAAGATTAATTACTAAGATACAAAAAAGTAATTTCAGCGTTTTGGAAAATTCCACCCCTATAAGGAAGTTAAAAAAATTAAGGGTGCAATGTGTGTATGGGGGAAACATTCATTTTTGAACTATGAACTTGAAACTTTGTAGAAAGATTACTCCTTAGAATACAAAAAAAGCTACTTCTGCGTTTAAGAAAATTCCACCCTTAAGAGGGTTAAATATGGGTGCAAAGTTTGTATGGAGGTAACTTTATTTTTTGAGCTAGAAACTTGAAACTTTGTAGAAACATTACTTATTAACCAAATCAAATCAAATCAAATCAAAAATATTTATTTCGGACAACTTGAACAAAAAACTGCTGCAAAAAAAGTAATTTCAGCGTTTAAGAAAATTCTATCCCAATGGGATAAAAAAGGTTAAAGGTTTTGTCCCGGGGAACACTGGATTTTTTAAAGAGATGTACTCTTCATTAACCTGTTTCCATTTCTCGATTTCCAGTGATGAGTTTAAGATTGTTTTAACAGCCTTACGATATTTAACTTTTTTTTTAATCTCACTCATAATAACTAAGATCCCCATTTTCTAGCTCCAAATCCATTCGTCGCTCTATATCTTGCAGAGTCATTTTTGCCAAAGATTAACATTAGATTAAAGCATCAGGTAACTGACGGAATAAGTATGAAGCATTCTGCAAACAATTCCCGTAATCTGATTGGAAAATCAGTGTCTGACACTGTTTGAAATGTAATATGTCTAGACCATTTAAACTAAGAATAAAATTCACTTACCTATATATTTTATATCTTTGTCATCATCAAAACTCTACGCGGACGAAGTCGCGGGCGGCCGCTAGTATAAGTATGATTATGTTCCAGTATCAGCTATGTTCTTCACAAATTGTATCGGGGTGCGTAACGATCGATATAAAAACTTTTGATATATTTTCACTGGATATAATGCACTTTTGATATAACAACGTTTGATATATTCTCATGTAATATAATCAACAACAGATATAGTGAACTTGTAATATAACAACTGGTAATCTAAGAGTCATAACGTATAAACATTTTACATTATCAGTCTATATACCGTCCCACTGCTGGGCACAGGCCTCCTCTCATGCATGAGAGGAGGTTCTCTAAATCATCTCCGAAAATTTTATGTACGAATATCACATCGCAACCAATTTTTCGCATAATGTCATTTCGCCGAATGATTAAGTGTCAACTTATCAAAGGGTTTAGTTTTATTTCCCAACCTCACGGTTACCAACTGTATGCTTGGACTTTTTTTCATAAAGTCACTTTTCAAAATGCCACCTTTCGAGTAGCAGAATGGGTCAGTTTGACTTATATACATTTCGTGGTATAACACTTACCAGATGTTTTATTTAGTAACTATGTAACGTATTTACAAAGTGAGTAAACGCAACCGCTCACTTGTATTTTTACAATGACGGTACCTGAATTATCGCATCATTGGAGATAAGTGTTTATATCATTACTTTTGGACTGTTGCTTGGTGGAATGTATGTATGTAGGTGTACAAACACCAGCCAATTATTCTAACCTCACCTAAACCTTACCTAACCGCCAGCGTGTCGACGTCAACCCGCTACGCGGGGTGCCTATTTCTGCTCTAAGGGACACAAGCTAACCCTAACCTAACCTACAAATAACAGCACTGTAACGATTGTATGTTATTTTTTGATGCGGGTAACTTATATAAGAACACGTTGAATAAAAGTCTATGTTATGCTGTCTTGTTCTTTGTAGTAAAAAGTTGGCTTATGTAAGAAAAGGGAACTGTTGCACTGACGAAACGATATTCGGTTAGTAGTTGTTTGTTCAACTGAAAGATTTGCCAAATGATAGGTAAGCCAACATTTTTAATTCATTATAATAATCGACTTATCAATAATTCTACCAAATGAATCTGTTGTCATACAAAAATTTGCCATAAGTTAGTTGTCAAGGTGAATCATCGGCGAAAAGTTGGTTGGCAAGTGAAATTCGGACATAACAAATTCGGAGAAAAGGCAGAACCCCATGAGGGTTAATACGTATACATACATGGGATATAACTTTGTTCGATATAAAACTCAGTTGGTATAATGTACTATTGGCATTATCTGGAATACTTACTGCTTTTATTTCTTACCTATTTTTATAATACTCTAAATTTTACTCTAAGGGAGGTTGGTGTAGGTACGACGAAGAGTAACCACTGACACATAACAGTATACTAGCCACTGATACTTGTAACAATGGTATTAATGGTACCATTGTAGGTTAGGTTAGGGTTAGCTTGTGTCCTTTAGATCGGAAATAGGCACCCCGCAAAGCGGGGTGACGTCGACACGCTGGCGATTAATTTTGATAATGCAAGTCGAACTAGTTTTTAGAGAGGATCAATATAGGTGAATTGCAAAACAAACACATAGTTAAAGGCCTTAATTATCTACGCTTTAACTTTTTCCATTATGTAACGAAAATTACGTGTATTAAATATATGGATGATAGTCGCTATGTTAAGTGTATTTTTTGGAAGGCGAAAGTTAAGCAGCGCAGGATGTAGTAAAAGGTTGTTATTTATGTGTAACGTTGTCGATGTTTACACTGAGCGCTTCTTGCTGCTACGTTGTTATGCGAATAAACATATTTACACTGATCGTCACGTACTTTGCCGGTCATGTTAAACGGCCATGGAAGCAAATTAAGGTGGTTAATCTGACTCGAGATTTAAGTTTATAATACAAACTAAATTGCACGTGCTCACATTTTTCTGGCCTTAGTAAAGCTAATGTATCTAAACTATTGCACGCATCGTATTGGCATGTCAATTATTGAGTCAGACTGACCACAAGAAGAGATGCGCATTTTGTTAACTCAAGATAATCACATTGATGGGCACTACCTGCGGTATGTATTTTGTTTCTAGTCAGTGTCCTTCAATGTGAAATGGCCTCAATGCATTAAGTGGGAGGTCTTGCTGACGCGACATTTTGCATTCCATAGACCAGCGTGCATAGAGATATATAGAAGCAAGCACCTGCAATATATCCCTAGTTTTATACATAAATATGTTAGTAGGTACCAAGATTATGCCAGCTTCAGAGAATTTGAATTTTCCTTTTAATATCAAAATGTTAATTTCCATTTAAAATGTCTCCATGTTTTTCGAAGAACCCTCAACCGCCGTCTGTGAAGCTCGGCTATTCTCGCGAGACATATTAACATGCAAAGTGGTGTTTTTATCTACTCCAATTTTTTAGTAGGTTCACGCTTAATGACATGATTAAATATGAATTTGCCTAAAATATATAGGCTTAATTTCGGCACTATTTGTATTGTTATCTTGTCTATCCGAAAGCTTATTTGATTATTCTATACGAATTACTTGACTTAACGTCCTTTGACCCATCGATATGGGAGGCGTGGCCGTTTCCTCTCCCTTTGTGGTGTTCATTCCAGGGCACGCCTTGGGATGCGGTTGAAAGCTCTTAGTGTGACCGATCCTGGTCCACTTACGTGGTTTGATTTGGTGATTGATTGGCATTTCGGATGAGAGATCCCAGAGTTCTTCGTTGGATATATTTTCGGACCCGCAAATACCAACAATCTAATGCATCGGTTGACGAAGACTTGGATACGATAAGTGATGTCTTTAGTCATATTCTACGTTTGCAACCGTACAGCAGGACACTTGTCACCTAAGTAAGCTTCTTTCCACGCTCTGTAGGTTTCGGGGCTAGTAACAGTGGTGAGTTGAGTGTGATGCGAGTTGATTTTAAGACAAGAGCTTCCCGAGAAGCGCTTCATGCGGTAGTTCGTTCAATTTAGAATAGAATAGAATAGAATCATATTTATTCATGGCAACAGCACATACATGTACATAAATCAAAAAAACAGAATGGTAGACAAATTGCCACGAAATGGTTCCATCTCAGCGTTGTGCTGGCCTGGTGGCCAGCGCTGGTCTTCCGATGGAACCATCCGGTGATTCCACGGCGTAACACATATTTTACACTCCTACAAAATAGTTATAATAATAGTAATATAAAACAAAACAAACCGTAAAGACAAATAATAAACTTTTTTATGAACGCAACATTTATAACCGCGCCAACCGACCCACTAGCGCCATTATGACAGGTGGATGCTCCCGGCAATTAAAACGTCAAACAAGACAGACATGTGACGGTGACGCGGGCGCAATGCCGATTTGACATAATTGAGGAGATTTAGCTTGCATAACAACGTGTTTGTGGTTAAACAGGCATAGGTCATCAGCATAGGTATAGGTCATCCAAAGATTCTATTAACCCCTACCCTTTACGTCACCGCTTGCTGCCATTTGTTCTTAGCATGGTGTCATCTAGGACGATCAGGAATAGTAGAGGTGAAAGGAGGCAGCCCTGTCTGGCTTTCGCTTGGACGCCCATCGTGCTCTACTTTGCACGTGTAGTTTTTGGTATCTTTCAGATTGTCCCTGATCATGGGGGGAACTCCAATCTCGTCAAGTCGGGGATAGACTCTGGACTATATGAAGGCATCGAAGGCTATTTCGAAATCAACGAGGGATGGTAAGGAGCGTATTTAATCATGTCAACTTTTTGTAACAAAGTTGTAAGTAGCCAATATATTATTTTGTATGAATTCTACAATTAACATTATGTATGGGAATCTATTGCTTAACAATTCAGAAAACTAGCACAAAGTAGAACAAAATATGATTTTATTAAAATATTGTTGTTGACTCCGTTATTATTATTAACGATGTGTTGTTGTTGTGTGTGTGTTGACTTGTTTGTTGTATTTAGGCACCTTTTGTGTAATGCGTGTATATTTTATTAACTTTCTGTAGGTAATATTGACAATTACGAATAAATTATTATGAATATGATTAGTAAGTAACGTAACATCATCATCAATACTTACACAATTAGAAAAAAAAATCACCTAAGATCAAGGTCGATTCAAAGCGTAGTTTCATATAAATTAAGTTTAAATGGTTTGGGCGAGAGATTATTGAAGGTAGCATCGGGTGAGAGCGAGCAGTTGAAGTTTATATGAAGACCTTTATTAACTGATAAGTAAAAAATGCAGTTCTGAAACTCCATCCATTACAGCTATATCTTAACAAGGAATTAATTAGACCCAAAGTATAGAGTTTGTTCTAACATTAGTCTACAACATTTTCCTCTTTGGTCAAATCCAGCCTTACGTATGAATAGTGCATAAAAAAGTAACCGTTACAGTTCCTCTGCATGTCGCGATATTAACCAAAATGTACATGCAATTCAGATAAACATCGCGAGTTTTTTTTCCTGAACCAATTTTCTTCGAAATTTTCACACAGTAAACGAGTGAAATGCCTGAATTTGGTAGCACATTATAAATCTTAACCATGCCAAGTGATTATAGTAAATTTAACTCGCGTGACTCATTTTTTCAAATAGCTCAAGTGTTAGAATAACGTGATAAAATGTTTTGAAAGTAATAGTTCTGCTAAACGAGGCCCATTATTTTCACGGCCTGGGTTCTGTGACACCGTTTTAAGTGTTATAAGTATTACTACTATACCATCGGTGTTAACGGAATACTTTTACTTCTTTTTAACTTGTTACTTGGAACTACATAGGGTCAAAGAATATGATGTTAATTTGGTTAAGGTGCGTTGCGCTATACTTTTTTATATTTAATACCCCCAGAGCTTTAATAAGTTTCACGTAAAAATTACATTCGAGCATTACTAAAATAGTAAGTATTTTGGGCGAGGCCAGGTTTTAGGGGTGAACTTTAGGTAATCGTGCAACTATTATAGACAGTTTTTGCCTAGGAGTTTGGGACATTTCACATCAACTAGCAAAAAGTGTCTATAATAATAACTCTATGGGTCCTGGCTAACCAGGGCTTACCACAGTACCACAGAATAAGTAGGACGAATACAGGTCTAATAATATTTAGATTTAATTTAGATTATAAAAATTTCTCTTAGTTTTTATGCATTCCGGAAATAGGTATGTTCGTAAGGGAGCGCATGCACCTCTTCCGCCAAGTAAAAGTTGCCCCAAATCGTAGCTTTGTAACCCGCCATGAAAACAGACTCTATTTGCCAATATCTAAGCAGGCGATGCACAGCAATAGTCCGTATGTTAGATTTATAAAAATCTACAACAAAATCCCCAACAAGGTAGCCATCTATTCAAACTTAAGTTAAAAAAGCTACTTATAGGAAAAGCGTATTATACCGTTCACGAAGTTTTAAATGATAAAAATTTGACATGCATATCTTTCATTATTTATCAATATCTTTAATTAGTTTTATCAATCTTAATGTATTGTTGTATGCTCTTTAATAATAATGTTTTTGTAGTGTAACTTTGACCGCGTTGATAAAAGACCGTTAAGTAAAATTATTTTTTATTACTATAATGATGAATTATTTAAAATTATGATTCATTATTTTATGGCATGTATACACAAATGGCATGTATATTAATAATCAAATTATCTGTTGTGACATTGCCATGCCCTACCGGGGCCCATATGAGACTCAATATACCTAGTTATTAAGAACTGTACAAAACTATGGTTGCAATAAATGACTATGACTATGACTATATTTATTATTTCATACGTTTTTTATGTTTTTGTGTATAATATATTGTTGTATCGACGATAGTTATCAAATTAATTCCATAAACTCTACGAGAGTGAGTACCACGAGAATATCTTTTAGGTATCTTTTAGGTCACTTAAGAACTATCCTTAAAAAGTAAAAAAAAAGTTAAAATTAACATCCGATGTATTATTGTTGTTTTTACGTAAACTCAATACGTATGGGTATCCATCTAAATCTCTTATTAAATAATAATAGTAAACTAAATATGTGGTCATTCTTCAGGACTTATCCTTCTTTTCCCTTCCTAGCAAAACTGAAATACATCGGAGTGCGATACACGACGTTTTATATAATTTCACTTAATCTATTTTGGTTTGATATACCATTGCTTATTATAACGATCTAATGTAAAAAGTGATATAATGATTTAAGGCTATAATTACAATTAGCATAAAAGACATTTACTTTTAAGCGAGATCTTTTGCACTTTCAACATATAGCATAATCCACCTCAAGGCAGGTCTCAGGTAGGTACGACAACGAGCGAAGCGAGGAGGAGTGTTAGGTTGAACTGCGACCATACAGTGCGCGAGCCGAGCGAGCAAAGCGAGCGTGCCGCGGTAGCGGCCGGCGAAGCGCCAGAACCGAACATTTTTTTATATATAATACTTACATTACATATTATGTAAGTACTTACAAAAGTCTACGGCGGAGGGCGGTCCCAGAAACGAAAGCGGGGCTCCGTCAACTTCTTGGCAGACATTGTTATACGAAAGTGCAATTATTTAAACAAATATGTATGTTAAACATTATTTATGTCATAAATGCGTTATATAAAATCGTAATTATTTTAAATAATATGTATGTTAAACATATTTATGTCATAAATGCGTTATACGAAAATAGAATTATGCCACTTGCAAATTTTGTCATTTTGCCTAATATATCAATTGATAATTAGAGTAAAGCAAAATATAGCAAAAAACCGTTATATCAAACGTTACATTATACTAAATAACTTTATGCCAATTAATGTTTAACAAGTGTATGTTAGTTTTTCTGACATTATATGAAACATTACGCACCCCGTCAAGAACCCTGACAATTAAAATCAACATCCCGGTTACGACAGACAAGTGTCATATAAAATTTCTCGTCAAAATGCGAGTTGGATAGGCCCTAACGAGATATGTGGGCGCGGAGCGCACTTATAAATATGTTGATTGAATGTGAATTCACAAAAACAGACACGTGAATGTTTTGTCATAGGACACGTGTTCCAAGCATGAATGTTGTAGCCTTGATGTATAAATAGAACGAGGAATGTAAAAGAATTGTAACATGGTTTACAATGAGGTAAATACAGTTACATAGTATAAGGTTGGTATTCCATCCGCGGTTTTTGACAGAAGATTCTGATTTTGAAGGACAGAGACTTGAAGATGGGGAAATGTCTTCCGTCTAAAATCACGACTGGATTGTCGCCCTGGGTGGTGATAAAAATATTTACAAAATAGGTACCTGAATGTGACACAGTCATATGTCAACCTTTCAATCCTCAACAAACCTTCGAAAATGATGCTACTTGAAATCTACAATGTTACATTTCTATTTTTCAATGAATCTCCGTGGTAACTCCAGATTTTCCTGCATGCGTTGAGATGCTAAACATGTATTTGCATTTTTAAGTTGGTTTCTTTTATTTATTTGCGCTTCTTAATAGTGTTAAGTTATGCTTAACTTAAGCTTAAGTTAAGTTAAGCTTGGAGCAAATGACGACGACCGAATTATTTTGTTAACGGTGTAATGTGACGATTATTCCTTGACGAAAATGTTCGAAAAGGTCGCGTGTGTAGTTTATATTAGCTACAATAACGTAAGAAACGTAAGAAACGTAAAAAATCTTTTATCTAACCAATTAAGACTGGAAGGAACAATCCAGTTTATTTTTGTGACTAAAGCGTGTGACTGTATTTAATTGAATAAAGTAAATTGTTGGTATAAACTGTCCAATTATATTCGACAGTACTTTGTGAACAGCAATCGTATACAAATAAGCATAAATGTGACACAGAGAGATATATAATTTGTCTATGACGTCTGTGTCATATTTTCAACGAACTTTTTTGTTTCGCCTCAATCGTATTTGAGGTTGTGGTAAACAAACAATAAGCTCCCTAATTAAGTACGTTGTGTTTTGTAAGCTATAAGCGAACATTATCGTAAATAATCTTGATACTAGTGCCTAGGTACTATAGTGCTTGGAGAACCATCAGCGTCAGTAAAATTCCTCGTAAGTTGTATTCGTTATTTAATCAATCCACCTCACTGTGCGCCACAAATTTCCATCCATCAATCAGATTATAATCAATGAATCTTAACCTACTCAAATATGAATTTAAAATTGGTACTGACCCATACGCCTTCATTCTCCGTTTATTCAGAGCAAACAGAATTACGTAAAATATCAATTTAATGTAAAGGCTAAAATTAATTCGAGCCTCCAAGAAGCTCTACTTCAATCAAAGGGTCACGTAATAACTGAATCTCTCTTTGATATAAGTCCGGTATCTCGGTCACTAATGTAATTTTCCAGCTGCCATCTTGCTTCGTCAGAGCAAGTTATATTAAGTGAGAGGAGGATGGAATTCAAAATGACTTAAGGCTGGCAGTAAATCGTTGAAGTAATTAATAAGAAGTTGCGGAAATAAATTCAGGAAAATTTTATTTCCTGCGTTAGTCTGCTGATTGCGAATTCAAATGACTGGTCCGAAGAAAATATACCCTCTAATTACATCTTTTTCATACAGTTTCAATTACATCTGGGAATCATTTTTGTATACAAATTCAAACGCATATTAAAAGTCATGTTTAATGATAAGGTACAGATATAGGTCTCAAAAACAACTGTTTACATTACATATAAACTTAAAGATTTTTAAGCATTCTTTTTAGTATTTTGTGTCATTGTAATGTAAACCGCGATTTGAATACAATTGAGAATTCAGTGTTTCGTTTGCGAGATATTGGGCTTTAAAGCCCTATTTTTTTTTCGGGTCATGTCGTGTCCTACAGCCGGCTAAGTGGCTACTACTGAGGATGTGAAAAAATTCGTGGTAATAGTACATATAATGCATTTAAAAGGAAAACTATCACGGAAAAGTAGGCATTAGTAGTTACCGAGTAATAGTCGACCATTTAATGTGTACTTGGAAAGGCAAATTTTCGTACAAATTCTGCCGACGCACCGCACGTCGATGTAACTAAGACAGACAGGCAACTACGGAACTCTACACTGGGCGTGCCTCGACACGCTCTTGGCCAATTTTATCTTTAAGTTTAACTGGTCACGCTCTTATCCTACATATTGTAGCTTCGAAGCCGTACACAAACGTAAGAAAAGTATTTTTATGAACATTACAAAGTTGGGTGTTATTTGTATTCGAAGAGAATTTCACAGAAGGAAGGTTAAGTTTTTTTTTGAACCTGACTGTTGCTATAATAGGACGAACCCAATACAGCGGTCGGACTGCGGAAGGTTAAGTATCTCGAGCGTATATGTGACGTATGGACAAAAAACTTATATTCATTTCACAGACTACTATTCAAAGGCTTGCTGGAATAAGCCTTTTCGAAGTAACATAAGCTTATATTTGAAAGAAAAAAACACACTGCGGTATTTTTAAAGACAAAAATGTATAAGTATTTATTTATACGTATATACGTGTATGTTCCTCTTTAAACTTAATAATCCAAATCAGTAACACAATTACTTCCCCGGCGGATACTTCTGAAAGTATCTAGACAGAGTTTACCTTGGTTATTGACATTGGTCGGAGAGGGGGTATAGTGAATACGATTTTCGAAAGGGGTGTACTTCAGGCAGAAATGAAAGGTTTCCACTATAGGTACCTATAGGTACAGCCGGGAGAAATTTAGCAACACATAAAATTATTATTTTCGATTTTTCTAGATATCATGCCAATCAATTGTTGAGAATGAATAAAACTTTTGTTGGTACTTCTTCACGGGAAACATTGAACCTTAATTTCACTAAATAATTCACACAATACAAGTAGTTTAGTTTTAGATATAGTTATTATAAGTTTTGTGTATTTTTGTTAATTTAATAAGTATTTAATATATATAGATTAACAATATTAATAAATATAGCTATTAATACTTTCAAAGTAACTTATAATGTAAGATCTACGGGTAGGGGTCGGGTTGCATAAAGTTTAAAGTCATATTTTTGGTAGGCATACGTGGATTCGTCAATACATTTATGCGCATAACGTTTTTAGTCATAATGTTTAAGAACATATTGTGTAATGCGCATAAATTTGATGCGCATAACATTATTTAAACATACTTTATAATGGACATAATTTGGTTGCTCATAAAACAATTTAACCATACTGTATAAACGCATAAACTGCAAAACGCATAAGCCTGTTTTTCTAAGTAGTAAATGAAGATCTCGAATCAGAAGCAAGTAAGTAACAAAGTTGTCTTTTATGTTGGATCACAGTAGCAAAGGGCGATTAGTATAAAAGATTACAAACAAGTTTTATCTAATAACAAGTTTTTCTGCTCTTTTATAAAAAAAAATACCTCGAAGACGAAAGCTCCCGCTTTCGTCTTCTAACCAACCCTCGATCCGATTCGGTTTTACCACTAAGTCCCTGTTTCCTACTGCCTACGTGAAAACTTGAACTTTATACACCACTAGTAGCATTGGTTGATCTCAGAGAAAAGTTTATTTGACGGCCGCCCTTTGTTTTGTTTTTTGATCAAATATTATAATCAATATTATGGCTTGATAAACGTATGACATTTACAATTATTACTTAAAATAATTATAATTATCAATATTATGAATAAATAAATGAATGTCATTCTACATTATGGTTAAACAAATTATGACTCCGTATAATTATGACAGGGAACAACTATGCCATGGTATAATTTATGCCAAAAAAAAATTATGAGCATCAACTTTATGCGTAATGTTGTAACACAATCGATATTATGACAATAGTTGTTATGCCAGCAGATGGCCACCCAACATCTACATAGCTACAGTAAATTAACGTTCAATTTAATATTATAACAGTCTAATTATCGGTACATTTACATAATTATGACACACCTTTAAGCGTTGCCGCGTAGCGTTGTTGCGTTGTAAGCCAGAGTTGGGTAGGAGTCGGGTTGCATAAAGTTTAAAGTCATATTTTTGGTAGGCATACGTGGATTCGTCATACTCATCATTACACATAACTGTAAATAGTCATACATTTATGCGCATAACGTCTTTAGTCATAATGTTTAAGAACATAGTGTGTAATGCGCATAAATTTGATGCGCATAAAATTATTTAAGCATACTTTATAATGGACATAAATTGGTTGCTCATAAAACAATTTAACCATACTGTATGAACGCATAAACTGCAAAACGCATAAGCCTGTTTTTCTTAGAAGTAGGTAATGAAGATCTCGAATCAGAAGCAACTAAGTTACAAAGTCGTCTTTCATGTTGGGTCACAGTAGCAAAAGGCGATCAGTATAAAAGTTTACAAACAAGTTTTATCTAATAACAAGTTTTTCCGCACTTTTATAAAAAAATAACCTCGAAGACAAAAACCTACCCGCGATACCTACCTTCTAACCTATCCGCGATCCGAGTCGGTTTTGCCCTTAAGTCCCTGTTCTCTACTGCCTACATGAAAACTTGAACTTTATACACCACTAGAAGCATTGATTGATCTCAGAGAAAAGTTTATTTGACGACCACCCTTTGTTTTGTTATTTGATCAAATCTCAAATTTTATTATCATCAATATTATGGCTTGATTAATGTATGGCACTTACAATTATTACTAAAAATAATTATAATTATCAATTTTATGACTAAATAAATGTATGACATTCTACATTTTGTGTTTAACCATAGTTAAACAAAGTATGACTCCGTATAATCATGACAGGGAACAATTATGCCATTGTATAGTTTATGCCACAAAAATATTATGAGGATCAACTTTATGCGTAATGTTGTATGACAATCGATATTATGACAATTAGTTGTTATGCCACTAGACGGCCACCCCTTTCTTTTATATGATATTTAAAATCACCTGGCTTGGGTTCAAGGTTTTTTTCACATGATTATACCTAGGTCACAAGACCAATTTACTCAGTGTTTTTTTAATATTTCTACAAAATTGTATCGTTATTCCGAAATTTTCGTAAACCGAGATTTTCCAAGCTAATAGAATTTAGGTTTCCTCGTAACCGTACGCTCCAATAATTAATACAAAGCAAAATGTTACATTATTTACTTTTATCTTGCTCGACATCTCACATTGTTGTTTGTTCTAAAAGATACCCCTGTTACCCAGCATATGAGGTTTATTTTTGAGTGAGAAATGTACACATGCTTGTTAAAGGAACGAATAATTGCAGAAATTGTAATTTTGCTGTAGATTTAGTAACCCAATTAACTATACTTAGCAATTTTAATGTGAAATATGTGATAATTAGGTTGCTGTTTCCTGATGATAAAAAGGTCTTGACACATTTACTTCACTGCCTAACATTACGAAATGTTTGGCTATAAGCTCGTAACCGATGCCGTAGTTTTCGCGTTAAGTAGCAGAAAGCGCCTACTAAAGGAGCATCCGCTAGGCGGATTCCTGGCAGTGAAAGTGTTAATTAAATAAATACAGGGTACACACGGTGACAGCGGGGTCATGACGCTTACGTAAATGACTAGTTGCTTGAGTAAAATGATCGTAATGTCACCTGTATAAGTTAGTTTTTAGGGTTCCGTAGTCGACTAGGTACCCTTATAGCATATGTCAGACATTAGACTGATGGGGCGGTAGTTGTTGATTTCATCTTGGTCTCCCTTTTTGTGGATTAGAATTATGTTACTTATGGTCCATTGTATTGGAATTTCCTCTGTTTTCATAGTCATATTAAAGAGTGTCGTTAGTCTTTGTAGGATGTCAGATAACCTTGACTTTATTAATTCGTTGGTAATACCATCTGGTCCCGGGGCTTTATCGTTCTTTTGTGTTCTGACTGCATGTTCCACTTCTCTTTCTAATATGGGCGGGATGTCTTCATCGTTGATATCTTCAAATATGGTTTCTGTTCCTTGGATGTTTTCACTTGAGTACAGGTCCTTATATAAGCTAGTGGCAGCGTTGAGAATAGATGTCCTTTTGGTTGTTTGTTTCTTATCTTTATTCTTCATTCTCGGTATCCAGGATTTAGATTCCTGCAGGTCTTTCAAAGCTTTCCTTAATTCTCCTGTCCTAGCTATATGGTAATTTATACTGTCCATTTTCCGTTTTTCCTGATTCCTTCTTATACTGTTGCTGATTTCCTTGCTTAGTTTGGTAATGATTTTGGAGATGGTCGGTTCTTTTTAATTTTTAAATAGTTCTTTTCTTTCTGCTATGAGATTACATTACCAACCTACAAACTTACTAATTTACAAAATTTTCATTTTTATTAGAGTATAAGAAAAGAGTTATGTAAATTTTAAGTTATGTAATTAGCGTACATTACATCTTACTACTCTCATACAAGAGAGAGGAGGTCTGTGCCCAGCAGTGGGACGTATATAGGCTGATGATGTGATGTGACATATTACTAACTGGCTTCTGCTCGCGACTTCTTATGCGCGTAAATTATGGTTTACATGGTATTCTTGCTATGTTTAACCATACTACTGACTGAAAATAAAGATTTCATTTCCATAGACTGTGCGTGTAACAGTTCACATTTTCTTCGAATCTACATAAACACCCTCATAAACCAAATTATGTAATAGCAATACGTGGGTGAAACCGCATGGCCAGCTAGTAACTAAATAAAGGAATGACGTGGTTGGTTCACGGTATAAAACACATCCACATATAACAGTAGGGTACCTAATAGTGAAAGCTTCGATACCCAAATTACATTTCAGGGCCACTTAGTGAGTGCTGCACTCACTAAGTGGCGGACGATCCAGCTATACAAATATGGCCGCTTGATCGGGTTCACTGGTTAACTAAACAATAATATTCATATGAAACCCTAATTCAACTTATCTCACTGGAGTGCAAACTCGTAGAGTATTCCATTGTTTATACCGCCCGGCGAGGTCGTGCCGGAGGTTTCCCTTGGATTTTTACTAGTCTACTCTTCCACCATGCAATTTAACCGTTTTATTGGGTCCTTCATAGTTAAAGTAACAGCCAGGGATAAATAAAGGGAACGCAATGAAATTCGAAAAGTCATGTCCGAAATCATCATTATTCCGAAACAAAAATTCCGACGCAGATTAAATTTGGACGCAGACGATTGAATATAATGTTATAAATAAGTACGAGTAACGTTAGGTTAGTATTATTTGCATGTATTCGGATATATGAAATTCGGAAAAAATTACTTACGAACAACAATTACTCTTCGGAATTAGTGTCACCCAAAAACGGGCCATTTCCCTGCTTACCTGCACTTCACCAACGCACATACTCCAACTTGGTTTTCCTTTATTTCTATCTTTGTAAATGTATGAGCTTTTTTCTTATTGATGTGCCATATAAATTAAAAATTATATATTATTATTATGTCATTTCAATTCTGATCCCGAAAGAGCCCAGAGTCCACTTGTCACCTAATTGCCCCTGAATGGGCGTAGACACTAGTTTGCTATCTGGCCTTCTCTTTCTACCTAAAGAGAAAATCGGGTGTCATTGGCAGACGTCAATATCGGCAATAAATGCAATAATACTCGTGCAGAACATTAACGGTGTGACTTTTACTCACATTAGAGAATCCCGTAAAGCTATTATGCATAAAAACAATTGACTCCTTATCTAATTGACAAATGTTACACCGCCATTTCTTTGTACTTATTTGACGAATGTCACTTAAGGTATTATACTTACAATTAATATCGCCAACACTCATTAGACATAGCAAAGTGCAAACATTCTAGTACACGAAATGGTACCTACGTAATTGCCCTGCAGGTATTGAAAAATCACATTATTTTTACAAGCCATTATATATATTCAAGTTTCACCATTATTATAGCGAGTGCAAAATTTAGTTCTTAAGTAAGCTTAACAGACAAGCTAATAAAACTGATCAAGGTTTCGTGGGTTTCTTAAAAACAAACTAATGGAAGGCAAGTTGCGTAGGTACTTAATTTATAAAGTTTGGGGGAGTTATCGAGCCGAACAATGTTTACATATTAAAGTTATCCGTTGCTGGCTACTTAGGTAGTTTTTCGTCATGTATGAGTAATAGAAATAGAAAATATAATAAGATAATTAATTTAACTTCAAAAGAAGAACGAAGATTTAGTGTTTGAGACAAACACTAAATTAATATTCGCGTTAGTTAACCTCATTAAGTACCAACTTTGGGTGAATTCATGTTACAAAATGTTTATGTTCTACTTGAGTTTCAAAATGTTCAGAAATACAAGGTATTCAAACATTTAAACACATTTCTAAGATAAGTAGGTTGCTTTAATCTGAAAGTTCAACTAATTCTACACATCAGGGATCCCCAAGGGAAATAACTGTCACGATTTCAAAAGATTAAGTCATTATATTACATCATTATATTGTATATGTACGAGTAGGTACTGCTGTTTTCAACAAACGTGCTAAAATGTTGTCCCATTGTCCCATTATCATTATTATATCTGCAAGTTTTTTTAGTACAGTATAGGAAATAGCAGTTCGAGGATGGGTTGATTTTGAAAAAAAATGCGAGGTAATCAAAAAACATTATAATCGATCACAATTTTAAATGTTTTAGGTAATTAAAAATACTAAAGATTAAACGGGATTAAATTATTGAAATCTAAACGCATTTTAGGTATGAATTTGATTAATAGATATATATTATTTGAAAACTTTTTGTGTCATCTAAAAACGTCACTTCGATTACACAAAAAAGTAAGGGTTTTGTCTATGAGTCGCAATTTGTCACACCAACTTGCGATAACCAACATGCAATAGTTGGAAAGAGTCAGCCATGCTAGGCCTTTAAACGTACGAGCACTTGGTCGTTTGTAGTGATTTGTCTAAGTCAAAACATATGGTTTAAAAGGTAAAAAACAAGGTATACAGATATGTAATTTTATGCACTTTCCTGGCCACTAAAACTGTATGTGGACTTTTTAAAGGGGTTTGGGTAAAAATGTTGTCATTTTCAGGGTTCCGTACCAAAAAAGGTAAAAAAGGATAAATTTCTATGAAAAATTACGAATGGGGGCTAAAACAAAACAAATATTAGGTCAAATGGGGTATCATTTGAAAGGGCTTGAGTTGCATTTTTTGAAACAGTTTTTCTTTTTTTTCTACATTGGTAGAATTTCGATCTATGAAGGAAAATGTAAAAAAATAGGGTAGGGGTCGGGTTGCATAAAGTTTAAAGTCATATTTTTGGTAGGCATACGTGGATTCGTCATACTCATCATTACGCATAACTGTAAATAGTCATACATTTATGCACATAACGTTTTTAGTCATAATGTTTAAGAACATATTGTGTAATGCGCATAAATTTGATGCGCATAAAATGATTTAAGCATACTTTATAATGGACAAATTGGTTGCTCATAAAACAATTTAACCATACTGTATAAACGCATAAACTGCAAAACGCATAAGCCTGTTTTTCTTAGTAGTAAATGAAGATCTCGAATCAGAAGCAAGTAAGTTACAAAGTTGTCTTTTATGTTGGGTCACAGTAGCAAAGGACGATCAGTATAAAAGTTTACAAACAAGTTTTATCTAATAACAAGTTTTTCCGCTCTTTTATAAAAAAAATAACCTCGAAGACGAAAGCGGGAGCTTTGCTCCCTCTTTCGTCTTCGAACCTATCCGCGATCCGATTCGGTTTTAACACTAAGTCCCTGTTCCCTACTGCCTACGTGAAAACTTGAACTTTATACACCACTAGTAGCATTGGTTGATCTCAAAGAAAAGTTTATTTGACGGCCACCCTTTGTTTTGTTATTTGATCGAATCTCAAATTTTATTATCATCAATATTATGGCTTGACAAATGTATGACATTTACAATTATTACTAAAAATAATTATAATTATCAATATTATGACTAAATAAATGTATGACATTCTACATTATGGTGAAACAAATCATGACTCCGTATAATTATGACAGTTACTACCAAATGGGGCCGATAGATGGCGCTGACCCTATTCCCTCTTCGCGCTGATTTTTCCAGTATTAATGGGGTTGGGATGGTTGTATTTCAATACCAGGTCAAAAAAAGATCGCGATTCAATTGTCTTGGTAGTTTGATGGTCTTGGTGTAAAGTTATAAACAAAACTTCAAACTTAAATATCTTAGCTCCGATATTGATTAACGCGTTTCAGTTAGTAACGAATTTCGATTTTCACGTGCTATTTTTACGTTACTTAGTTAGGCGAAAATTTCCGAGAATATTGGAGAAAAAAAAATCGTTTACAAACGATTTTTGTTTCTTTTGAGAGACGGCTAGTGCGAGAAAAATCGAGAGTCCTCACGCGCCGTCGCGTAATAGCCGTGCTGTTAAATGCTTTATTGTTTTCGGACCAGCGGGTAGGTCATCTGCTAGAAGGACTCTTTGCCAATTTTTTACAGGAACTCGTTTGCATTAGGATGTTTGAATCACAGTGCACTAAGTAAGTGTATGTATAACCGTTGCCGTCGCCCAGGGGACCAATTTTTGACTTTCGAGCGCTATTGAGTTTGAGACGAATAAATTCAAACGCGAACCTCTCTTGCACCAGCGCTAATAAGCAAATAGGATTAGTAATTTAAATTAATCAATAGTGGCGAAATCTTCAGGCAAATATTGTTCTACTTATATTATTAATAAATAGGCCTTGTGAATTGAGCGTGGTAACACATCGGATGAGTCCGTTAATTAAAAAACCCCGTGATGACTCTTGGACATGCCTTTAACAAAGATGTTCTGAGCAAGCTAATAAATATCATATACAGACGCAATTTAGTATTGTTAAGTAATCTGGGCTGAGGATTAAACTTACGGAACTTAAAAAACCTTTGAAGTACCTACAACCAATTTTTCAATGGACAAGTCAAGATAAAACCCTTTTAGAAATAAACACAAATACGGTCAAGAATTATAAAAAGCGTCCACTTGTTTATAAACATCGAATTACCAAACATGTGGGCAAAAAATGTATCTCCAACGAATCGAAACAAACAATAAAGAGTCTAATTTGGAAAATTCTGCTCACGGTGAAACCTTTGCAATACGAGCACGCGTGCAAAGCGGGACGATATCGTGCGATAGTACTCACCGTAACGGTGAGTTTTTTATCGTATCGCTGAAATAAGCTAAGAGTTAGCACATTAAATTTTTATAACCCACCATATTAAAGCGATTTGATATAATGCAAAATAGTTTTCGAAACGCTGTAGCTTTTAAATAAGCCAGCGAAAAACGGAAAGAAAGTTATTATTATATATTTCATATACCAATAAACACTACGTCAAAATAATTCTTTGACAGAGGCAGTTTTCAACTTAAAGTTTGCTACTATTTCAAAACTGCAAAGGATTCTTTCAAAAATTGATAAGTAATTTAAGTAATATAAAACCCGAAACAATTATTCGTTTTGAATTTTTTTATTTTTGCTAATGTCGGAAGTTGGTAAGTCCGCGGCCGAAGAGCGAGCGAGACAACATTTCGAGGGCTTCATACGCCTTGAGTCAAAATGGATGGTCCTGTGGGCTACTTGCCCATTCACACACTTATACTATAGACCTAGCTAGATGGATATTCTACACATAAATAAATGTAGTTTTTGGTCATTTTAAAATGACGTGCTGCAGCACGAAATAAAATAACATGAAATTAAATAAACACAATAAAACTAGTATTGAGTGCTATAAATTATATTGTTTGTAAAGACAGTAGAGCTTCCTGGGGACTTTTCATATTTGAATCTAATCGTACTTTTACTTACTTGTCATGTTCAGAGGCAGCATGCCCACCAACTCGAATATTCCATACCTATTCTCTTTTGAAGTGAGATCCAACATTACCGCAGTTTGTTCTATTTCATTAGAACTCAACTAATTCATTAGAAACATTCATCATCATTACCTACTGTGATTCTTGTTAACGAAATTGCGTAGTATATGCTTAGTATTTACATTGCTAAATGAGAAATCCCAAGATACCTACCTAAATGAGGATTCATTACGAGTCGAGAGGTTATTTAGAGTGGAACACATGCTATCTCTTACAATGGGGTTGGCAACTGTCAAATGTTTGACTAGATGGCGCCATTTTAGATCTCCCCCAATCACTAGCCTTTTTCTATATGGGATTTGGATTAAACGGCTTGATTCTAAACAAGGGAATTCCGAAAATAAAACAAGAATCTGACAGTTTTGGTAGGACTGACACACGACTGACAGGTTCAACCTATGCTGGCGCCATCTGCAAATACCTTCGCCCGGCCAACGCCATTAAACACTAGTCATGGCCTTTAGAGATTTATTTTCGCTAAGAAATTTATAAAATGTTTGCGTCTGCGTAGTATTGATATTGATACTGTACATCAATATCAATACTACGCAGACGCAAACTATGATAAACTAGGTAATTGTAAATAAATACCTTTAAAATGAGGTATCGATACGAGTACCCATGAAATCACTAAAACATAAGTTTATGTTTCATAAGGCCCAGACAGGCTTCTTGACCTGTAATTTCACACTCAATATTAAAATTAATAGTACATTACGTAACGAGGGCGGTGAATTCGTGAAAGCCCCAGATCGCAGGCGTTTGTGGCCCGAACCGAAGGTGAGGGCCATAAATATGCGCTCTGGGGCTTTACGAATTACCGCCCGTGTTGAGTACAAAATTTTACGTCTTCACCTGGCCACAATGCGAGTTTTCCCGTACGCGCAGCGTGCAGTAAAACTCGCATTATGGCCAGGTGTGACGTAATAGTACATTACGTAACTAGGGCGGTGAGTTCGTGAATGCCCCAGATCGCAGGTGTTTGTGGCCCGAACCGAAGGTGAGGGTCATAAATATGCGCTCTGGGGCTTTACGAATTACCTCCCGTGTTAAGTACAAAGTTTTACGTCTTCACCTGGCCACAATGCGCGTTTTCCCGTACGCGCAGCGTGCAGTAAAACTCGCATTATGGCCAGGTGTGACGTAAATGATATTACCTACTCGTATCAGTTAATATCATAACTCAATATTATATTCATAGTCATAAGTCCTTAAGTGTTTTTCTGAAGATTTAATAATTGCTTTGGAGATACCGTTTTTGGGGGCTGCGAGGACCGATACGAAACTGGCATGGTCTTCCACATTTCTGGAAGACAAAACTGGTGCCGCTCTAGTCCCAGTTCCGTTATATTGTCTACGCAACCTTCTATTGGCTAGTGTCTACCAGTTGCCAGTACGTAAAAACAGTTGCCGTAAGGAAAAACGTTGGTAAACCTATGTTGCGCTTTAAGGTTTACGCCAAAACAAACGTAGTTGCGTTTGAAATTGACTAAGGCCTGGGAAAAGCTTTCCAATGCCAGGTTCCGTCGCACAGCGCTCGACCGTCCACAACGCGTTTCGCGATTCGTTACGAACAGTCAAGTGCCCCCCCATACAAACAAAACCAAGCTACATCAAGTTTAGCACACGCTCACGCACACATATACAAACAAAATTGCACAAAACTCTTCAGCACGTGTCGCAATCCTGTCAAGATCATTTATTTCGAGTTTTGTGCGATTTAATTTGTTTAGCGTGTGCTAAACTTATGGGGCTTGGTTGAAAACCGGTTGGATCACGAGACTGGTCGTAATGCTCCGTCTATATATTTTCTTGGTCTGAGGGCAAGCTTTTCGCAGGCCTTAAAGTCAATTTTAAACGCAGCCAAGTTTGGTTTAGCGCAAACCTTTAAGCGCAACATCGGTTTTCCAATGTTTCTCTTACCGTTTGTTACTTCACTAAGCAAGATACGTCGAAGGTATTCCAGAAAGTTCTAACCGGTGCACATGCTGCAGCCACCGTAGGCGTCTCTGCAAGAGGAAAACACTCAAAATGGGCAGTTGTGCTATTTCAAGAACTCTCTGATTTGTCACATTGTCCTCCCAAGTACCATATAATAATTACCTCATTTCTTACTCAAATAATGTTCACCTTACTCTAAGCCTATTTCGTGTTGGGCCAATGACATGCAAGTCAAGCACGATATTAAATGCCTTTCCAAATCACTCGTTAAATAAGGAAATTTACGTCACACCTGGCCATAATGCGAGTTTTACTGCACGCTGCGCGTGCGGGAAAACTCGCATTGTGGCCAGGTGAAGACGTAAAATTTTGTACGCAACACGGGCGGTAATTCGTAAAGCCCCAGAGCGCATATTTATGACCCTCGCCTTCGGCTCGGGCCACAAACCCCTGCGATCTGGGGCATTCACGAATTCACCGCCCTAGTTACGTAATGTACTATTATGAGTTTGCAAGCGAGGGTGGATTGAGGTAGTACCTAACACTGACAGAAATCAGGATGCTAACTCACAGGCCTGATCCCCATTGAAAAATCTCAACTAAATGTTGAAGACAGCAAAATGTCTTATTCTGGGGCATGATACAGATTATGTCGAATGATGAATGATCCCGATGTCTACTGCAATATGAGTTTTGATTTTCTCGGTTGTGTTTATTTACAATCGATTGTGAAATTGTGATTTATATATATATATATATATCAAAACCAAAAGAGTTATTAATGATGATGATGAATAATGTATTAGGCCTCTCACAGACTGGCGCGGCCTGGCCGCGGCGGACAATAGTAAACTTGTCCGCCGCTGTCAAATTTTCTATTGTCCGCCACCGCAGGCCGCGCCAGTGTGTTGCAGGTCTTAGGGATCATACGAACGGAATAAAACAATTTCCTCTGGTGAATAGTGAAAGTTTAGGCGCATGTAACTAATGTTGCCATTTTTTCGAGATATTTCTTTTAGACTTCATCTCGAAGGACCCGACAATTGGTCTCCTAATAACGCCTTACAAGTTCAGTGAAAATATATGAATTTTATTGTGCAGCTGCATGTTTACGCGATATTTACGTATTTCTCTCCGACGAAGTTTACTTGAATAAAACTCGCCCTGCAAAGTGGTTGATAGTTGAACCATGTCCGTTAAAATTCACTTTGAATTTAACAAAACAGTGAGCAAAAAGGTTTCATTGTCTGAAATCATAAATTTTCCTTCGGGTACAGTCTACCTAACGTTCTGGGTAATAATTCGCAGACAAAGAATTTTTATAGCATTTATACTGACTTTAACGACGCAAATTTTTAGTATTTTTTTAGTCAAGTCGATTGGATGAAAACAGTTGCCTTTGTGATACTTACACTTTAGAACGCTGCTGCTGCTGCTATAAAATAGACATATCATTAGTAAAGCCAGAATTAACCAAATTGGAATAAGATATTAGTTTGAAAATAAAGTAACCAATAATGTTGAATGTTTTAACCAAAAATGTTTTTCAAATGGAGAAAAAAGTAAAGCAGGGGAATTTCCGATTAATAATCACAAAGTTAGTGTCCAAAGGTTTATGAGGGGGTATATTGGACTGTCCCTTTTCCGCAAAACGCACCTTCATATGAAACGATTGTCATTTATTATGACATATGACACACTATAGCGTTTTCTCTCTCTAACAAGCAATATTAAAACTGTTGTAGCTTCGTAATTCTTTGAGATGTCTGAAGGGGATTTTCGTCAGGAGGCATATTTTTTTGCCTTCGTTCTTTTGGAGTAATATTTTGTACATTTTGACACTACCTACATCAGATACATCCGTGTTCATTGGAAAATTTATATTTAACGTAATTTAAATCTATGTTCGTTCACTGATAATGGTTTACTATATAATACTATGTTTCAAATATTGACTGCCAGATGATAAATATCCTACTAATAACGTAAAAGTCAGGATGTTGAAATGTTTGGATGTTTGTTATTTCATTACCGAGCCGCGATTAAAATGGGATTGGAATAGTTGTCAGTTGTTCATATAAACTTTAACGTATGTGTATTATAAGGCAAAACTGTCACCTCCAATCGTATTCTAATCGAGGTTTGATAATACTCAATCACGAAACAACGTATTTAAACGGATTTCGATGCAATTTGGAAAGGTATAGTTTAAATTACATTGAAACGCGTCACGCTTTTATGGTCGAATATCATTCGACATGTTTCGAACCGATATTTGGTTCTTATTCATGAGCGCTCGCTATATAGTCGACAACCTGGAATAAACGGGATACCTTTATTCCAAAAATCAACTCCCAGTGGGATGCAATTAGAGAAATAGGAGTTCAAGCGGTGTACGTCACGGGGGCAAAATATAATATTAAATATATTATATTTTGCCTTATGCAATTTAAGAAAATACAATTACGTTCATGTTTTGAGTCTTACAGAAAGTTTTCTGTTTGACGTTTGTCAACACATTTGCGAGAAAAAAAACCTTTTCTTAAAATGTTTTTTTTTTGCCTCGTAAGTTATTTCCTTTAGTTATGTTTGATGTTACTCAAATATTGTACATCGCCAAGAATTTCCAGTGGCGTCAATACTATTTATCACGTTTCTATTCACCAAGAATCAACATTTGCAATAATAAACAAACACGCACGTTTACAAATATTTGTGAAATGGCCTGTAATCGCGCGCAACTATTTGATATAAAAATGCACTGTGCCCATTCATACACCTTGCTGCAAGGTGCCAACGTGTCTTAATCGGAATATAACCTCAAAGCACGAGTATCGTAATGTTATAAAACAGGCGAGTTTAATACCTTGGATTGACCCTAAAACCACAAAGGCACGTTACGAACCAATATGTTCAAAAATGTTTTGGGATCATTGTGGTAAAGAAAAGAAATTACTATCATTCTTAAACGATTGTGCATTAACCAATCGATTGAAATTGTGTAGCTCAATTAACAACACTTTGTTAATTAAATGATAGAGCTGATAGTTAAACAGATAGAATAGTTATACGTTTAACGTGTAGGTAAAGTCAGTCACCTGTCGTCTAAAAATAAAATTGAGTTATAAATGTTATAATTCATGATGGATCGTAGGTTTGAACTATGGTGGTCGATTAAAGAGTGATAAGTATAACCTTTCGGGCCTATCACATTGATTGGTTTATAAATAAGGCCAATCCATATCAAAGCCACGTCATGACAGGGTTATATCTGCTCAATCTCGCAAATCATCCCATATCCTCATCCTCTCCTAAATCGTGCAAGTTATAGAAATCTTGGCGTCTTTTTTCCTAACTGAGTAGGGTTGCCAAGACTACACATACACTAACGTAGGGGCGTATGTAAAGTAAACCTCTTCTATCCAAATTAACCATTTAACCGCTGGCGGTGAACGATAATTCAGTAGCCAATAGAACGTACCGCGCCCGTACCGCTCCCGTCCCGTGAGGCAGATAAAGGATAATATATATAGCGGTATTCGCACATCGCGTACGCATTGCGGTATTATGCAGAGAAACGCTCTACTTTTTAGGGTACCATAGAGAGAGAGTAAATGCAAAAAAACTATTCAAGCTTTCATTTTATCGGCTTTGTAAAATGTCTGAGGTGAGGTTTAAACATTGTAAATATCAAGTTTCGACTTGTTAAAGTTTACTGAAAACTTACCCATGTTTAAACCCTGATGATAAGGGTAAGTGATCTCACAATCAATACAATTGGATATGATATCAAGCTTTGCCATAATTAGCGGCGTAACAAAATTTTGGTTTAATTGGCGGCGTAGAATAAAAGAGACTTCTTTTTTTCAACAGATTCCCAAAAATTGTTTATCGTATACAGGCTTGCTTTATATCACTTACATATTTTAGTTTCCTAGTGATTTCAAACAAAACCTTGGTATATAGACGGAACCCACGCCCTGTCCACGAATTCTTTCGGAAAGAATTTAAAAACTTCAACGCTCGTTTGTAGAAATACCGTGCTCACTCTAACGAAAGACTTTGCGTGGAGACACATTCCGGGGGACTTTAAATTGTGTTTGCCATGGAAACGACTGTAGAAATCCAAATTTTACTCAGCGAACGGAGATTACTGGAAACAGAGTTTAATATGGACAGTTGACATTAAAATTATGTAAACATGATTCGCTTTAACACAAAGGAATAAGGCGCAGAAGGGTAAAAAGAAGAAGGGTGTTGAGACTTCCACTGAAAGAACGATTTAAAAATTTATTGTATGAATCTCATCTATACTTGAAAACTAATACAAACTTTAATTTTTGAGATATGCAGTAAGTCTGTCTCTGTTGTTAGGTATATTTCTATAGTATCTTCATCGTCTATGGCTAGTTAGTAATAGCAACTGAAGTATATTATTTTCCACGATTTATTTTAGTCTTTGAGGGGTATCTTCGTACTAAAACTTTGTTCCAAGAATACTATCTAAAAATACCCTCAAAGACGCTCAAAGTAATACTTACTACAAAATAAATATATAAGAAACTCAAGCGTTTACGCCCAATACATAAATAATGTTGCTTCTTTACTGGTTCTCATACCTTCTATGATTTTTTTTTAAATTAATCAGGCATGAAAAGTGCTACTTCGATCCCTCAAATGTGACATGTAAAAGTGTTCTTGTGGCCTATTTGCTTAAGAATATTATGAGATTATTTTGATTTTTGCTAATTTCTACCCCTTTTCATTTAACATCATATTCCATTTTAAGAACTAGTTGATTGACGCAATTAATAACTGTAACTAAAATACGTGAATGAAGTCACCACAGACATAGATATACACTAGATAACTTAAACACCTCAATCTGTATGAAAACTGACCGTGTTACTTTTTTCTACCTACTGTGATAATGTGAAGTCACACGGGCAAATTATTGATGATAATTCCCCGTTATCCGCGCAAAATAGATTCTGCAATAAGTCATTTTCTTAATATTCACGGACAACCGGCTATCATAACAGCCGCGCTTGGAATGTAAGTCGGAGTGCCAACTCGGTGACCGAATTTGGACACGCGAAGTACATGCGTTTGCGCGTTCTATGTTTATCTATATCTGTGGAAGTCACGTTAGTCAATCCCAAAAATAAACCGATTACTAAACCTATTGAAATTGTATACCTATTTACACCGCATGCATTCGCAGGAAATACTTCGTTGAATCAATACCCAATATTCTGTCGAGTGTGAGGTTAAATTTAGCCAGGTACATGTTTGAGTAAGGTAAGGACTGGTAAAAAGAAGCACAAACAAGGGATCTCCTAAACAGTGACGAAAGCGCTTTCAGTATAATATATTTTCCGCGGGGTTCAAACTTTTTGCTCCATATTATTTGGTCCGCGTTTTTAACTGGGAACCGGTAAACTTTTCGCTGCGCTTTGCGTAGCGTGATGTTTTATTTTCCTGTGAATAGATAGAATGTGAGTGGATGCAAACTGCGTGAAAACTAGTGAATAGTCCGGTCCACGTTTTGTGAATGTTTTGGTGGAGTGGGTCACTTTAAAATACGTAGGTAGTGCTGCATTGCAATAGCAACGCTCTACGCGAACTTTTTCAGAAGTAGGCTTAAAACTTTAATTCAAATTTTACTTCACTTAGCTCGGTTGATTTAGAAAAAGATGTGTGTGCATTTTTAACCGTCTTCAAAAAAAAGGAGGAGGTCCTCAATTCGGCTGTATTGTTATTTATTATTATTATTATTTCTTTTCTTTTCTATTCTCAGTATTTTAATACTGGCAGTGCTACCTAACTGCACCGTGGGAACTAAGATATATACCTACACTTTGGAAACCGAGGTCGGTTCATTCAGCCAGTTGGTTGGCACACGCGCTCACGGCCGGACGCTGCTTATGCGCACAGTTAGGTATTGAAAATGACTTCGTTGCGAATAAATTCGGTTCACTGCAGCGTTGTGGGTGACAACAGTAAAACAAATAGACATTTATCCTTTTTTCTCTGCCGACTGACGATGACAGATTAGTAACTTACCTACCTATTTACTTTATATAGTTACCTAAGTACTAATTAAGTACGGAACATTGAATCTTTAATACCTGTTTCAAATAAGTAATTAATTTGTAGACAAGTTTACTCCGCCACTGCCATGATGTCCAAATTATTTAGTTGTTTTCGTAGATTTAATGTTTATGTTTATCCCTGTATAACAGCAATTGGTATAATAGTTTACTTAGTAAGATTCGCACTGCAGCTTAAGAAAGGGCGTATACATCGTCGTTGCTATAGGGACTTATGACTTTTTGGAAGGGCTGGAATTCACTCGCGAGGATGAAACACGTAATCAGAATATTTTAACACAATACATTAAAACTAATTATGCCTAGTCTCTACTTTCATGTTTGTAATGCTACTTGTAAACTATTACGTTATTCATATACTTACGCTATAAATAACGAAGATAGAAGCTTAGGTACCTAACAAACTTTATTTCGTACTGTCGTCCGGATATATTTAAATTAAGTTACTTACCTACACAAAAGGTTTCGTTTTGTAATATGTGGTGGTACCTACATTCAAACTGTCGTATGTCGTAACCATAGACATGGTGAGCGATAGAGGTAACATGGCTTCTACTTTACTGTACTTACTACTACTACTACTTTATGTATATACTACCAGGTGGGCCCCACTTTTTTCAAAATTCAGTTAGGTGATGGGATCCATGAGGAATTGAGGGGACTCCTCAATTTTATTAGGCACGCGTGTAGTGATTTTGGTATTTTCTGTGAAAACTCGTGTATTTACATCCGGAATCATAAATTTGGTGGCGAGGAATTGATGATGAAGACCACAGATGACTTATCGAATTCCTCAATAATGTAGTTAAAAGTGCAAAAGTACGTCACAAGTTCTGATAAGATTCCGTTGAAATAGGAACTAATGAAGTGCCATTGGTGATGATCTTGAGGAATCGATGGAAGTTCTCAAATATTATCGGCCCACATACAGCGATTCGGTTTTTTTCTATATTAATCAACGCATTTGCTATCGGAAATCAGTTAATGTGGTAAATTGTAATAAAAATATAGGAAATGTTTTCGTGGCTTGGCGGAGTATTAAATTGAAGTCGGTTAAAACTTTGTTTTTAAAGTAAATTATTGTTTCTTTTTTCATAAATAAGGAAAGGTAGTGAATTGCCATGCTAAACTGATGTTTTATTTAACAGTAAGCTACGACCTCAGCGTACATATACTACATTAAAAAAAACCGGCCAATAGCGTGTCGGGCCACGCTCAGTACAGGGTTCCGTAGTTTTCCGTCCGTCACAGTAAGTGTCCCCACTTAAGCGTTAAACAAGCAATACTTGGCGAACAATACAAGCAATACTTGGCGAACAATTTTATTATTAGACAACGAACGACCAAAGACAACTAGACCACGACAAACGACCCCGTTAAATCAGGAAAAATCTTAACACCTTACGATATGTACCCCTAAAAAATTACGTTTTTTCAAAAATTAATTTATGGGTTTTTTTGTTTGTTTAATTTTCAAATGTTATTGTAAGATGCCTTGTCCAAGAATCCTACAAAATTTCCATCGGGAAGTAAATATATAACAATAAATAATACATCCATTATGTTTTTTGTGCGATTTATTTATTATTCTTAAAGAGCTCCTGTAACTTAACCAAAACAAAAATTAAAATATCTATTAAGATTTTTACTCTTTTTTCAGGAATTGGTTATACATATATAAATTTTTTGATGATTAATATTTTGGTGGATTTTGAGTCTACGTAATTACTAAAATGATAATATATCAGTTACACACAAAAAAGCTCCTGATTATTTCCAAATTTCCATTTTTTCCATACTAATGAAAATAAAATGCTTGGGCTAATGAGCGTTCCGCGCACAGCGACATATTTATCGCGTAAATTAAGTAAACTATTGCGCGCGAGCCTAAAGTATGGAAGATGATTTTTATGGGATATTTCTTTATTGCGTGAACCGATTTTCACCGTTTTTACTTTATTTGAAAGCACCTCATTTCATTGTGATTTTGTAGAAATTACAGGTACAATAAACACCTGCTTATACGGTTAAATTACAAACTTAGTACAGATTTTTTTTTGTAATTTTTCTCAAAAACTGTTCAACCTATCAAGTCCAAAATAATTTTCCTACAAAATTTTTGTAAAGTTCTACTTTTGTTTTTTTTTTTCATATTTGTAAAACTTATGGTTCAAAAGTTAGAGGGGGAGACACATTTTTTTTAACTTCTGGAGCGATCATCTCCGAAAATATTAACATTATAAGTAGTAGTAGTAGTAGTTTTAGTTATTTTAACTCTGTTAGATCTTCTAACAATTTGCTATTAACTGTGCCTTCGTCATCTTCCAAATTTTACAGTAGTTCGTTCACCTTTAAGGCAATTCGACTGTAGAACTCTATCCCTCGTGATATAAGACAAGCAAAATCTATCGGCAAGTTCAAATCTCTTCTTAAAGAACATTATTTGTCTATCCCTGAACCCTGATTGTCTTACTATTGTTATTTTTTGGCTGACTGTTTATGTATTATATATATTTATTTGTGATTTTTGTATATATGTATGATTGTGTATGTATGTTTATATATATAGAGCTATTTATGTACGTGTATTTATAATAAATATTTTGATTTTTGGCTAAATATAATCTCTGCACCACCTACTACATAATCTAGTTTTATCTCTTTCTCCAATACCCAAAGGTTGACTGGAAGAGATCGCTCTTTAGCGATATGACCGCCTGTTGTCTACCTCTACCTACATGTTATTTTATTCTTTCTCTGTATGACAAAAGGCGAAAAAGTTACGTAGGAAATAGGGGTGTACTCATCTTAAAATTGATAACGTAGTGCTGCTTAATGGAAAAAAAATTGTTAAAATCATAAAAATATATGGACCTTGATTTGCCAGCGAGGACAATCTTTGTTTTTTTTCGGTATTTGTGTTCCTTAATTCTAGTTGCTGCCATACTAAACATTTATTTTGTTCCTCTCCATGAACTGGTTTGAATGGCATCGTAAAAAATCTTAGGTTAATTTACTTGTTATGAAATTAAATATGTCTAGTTTTCCCTCTGAGTTGGAAGGACAGATGGCAGTCGCTTTCGTAAAATTAGTCATCATCATCATATCAGCCGAAAGGCGTCCACTGCTGGACATAGGCCTCCCCAAAATGACCGGTCCAGCGCCACCCGCATTCAACGGACTCCAGCAACTTTTACCAGGTCATCAGTCCACTTTGGGGGGGGCCTATGCACGCCGTGCCTTTCGGAACGTGGTGAAACTAGTGCATATGCCAAATCTTGGGATGAGGTATCAAAGCGGACACCGGGCTCATTTAGGGGCACTACTGGGAATAACGCTAGAAGGATGATGATAAAATGAAATATGTCCTAGAACTAGAACGACATATTGATGTGTTTGTTTATATTGTTTCAGACAAAAAGTCAAGAGCCGATTAATAATGGTAAGATAGCAACATATTTTTATTATAATTATACCGAACAGACTTTGTCGCTGTATATTAGAGGAAGAAAGGGAGACCAAGAAGATCTTTATATGGACCAATTAAAAAAAAACAGCTTGTCGTATTAAGATGTCAAGAAGAAAGCTGAGAATAGAGAGGGATTGAAATTGCGACACCAACAAGAGCTTAGCTCTTAAATATATGATGATGAGGAAAATATTTACGTTAGCTACGCATCTTAATTGACCACATCACCAGGGCATTTATTGGATGTTTAGACTACTTGTCAATATTCGCTTTCCAATTCAGATGTGTGTTTACAATTGCAGTCTTTTAGTTTCACACTTCAAGAGACTTTGGATTAGATTAATCATGTTTGAATTGGATATTGTTGAGGTGAAAACTATTGAGTGAACTATTGGTGACTATATTATAACGATTTTCGTTTAGTCGTTATTTTTATGTTCTTGTATACTTTCATTGGTTCCCTTGAAAACAGCAAATGACGTCGTCAGTATATAAAACACATGGCGCATCGACTATAATGATAAGTTCATTAAGATGAATTAGAAATAGGAGTGGTCCTAGAATGCTGCCTTTAGGACTGCACATGTTCTACTGTTATAGTTTGAAAATACTAATACTAATAAAACTGGACTATCACAAAAATGGTTGCAGATGCGTTTTTATTTCATGCTGTGGGTGAAAGTTAAACTTATTGCTGACAATACTAATCTAATAGAATTACCTTTAGCTGACGTTAGTCACGTTTGAGACAGCGTAGAATATGGGTACCTATGATTTTTGATGAACCAAAAAGTTCACAAAAACTTTAGAGCCATATCAGTCTACGGACGGCCTACAAGTGTATACTTTCAACTGTGGTAAATTTCTAGGTCGTAAACGATATAGAAAAATGCTCAACGCTGTGTCTCTGCGGGCAATGTTGTAAACGAATTCCCTGCACACTTTTTATGACATTGCCGGGTAGATTTTCACCCTTTGGGTTGTCACTTCGATGTCATGACATGACTTAAATAAAAAACTTCCATCAGTTACCACAACAATAAATAGTTTTTTTTCTTGACTTGCATCTGAGTTACCATAACGAAATAGGTATGTTTAAAACTTACGCTCAGTGTTTGTGATCGGTTTCATCAGTATTATTAAGGGGCTCCCAGAATTGGCGTCTGGGATCGTACCTTCGATCTGAATCTCTTAGTTTTCTTAGGTTTTTTGTAGCTTATTATGTTAACAACAACGGCTTTAAGCAATATAGTATCCCATATTTACTTCAAAGTTCATTGTTTTCGAGATATTGGGCATCAAAGTTGAACAATTTTAGGTAAAAAATCCGGTTTCTGGCCATAACTTTTGTGTTAATTGGTTTAAAATGAAAACCCTAGACCAATTTTTAGGGACGTCACAGACGAACCCAAATATGTAGATTTCGTATGTGTTAGATCTTTCACGTCAATAGAGATACAAAATAAGTGTTATTTTAGACAATGTTTAAAAAGATCATACAAAATTAAGTATTCATTTGTTTCAAAATCCGGTAGACCAAAATGGAGATAAAAAATTGAAGAACCGATAACCGTTTGATTTATACTTCTATTATTATGTAGTGCAAAAGTAGAAGATACGATTCAAAACTCGTCAAAAATCGATGGAAACCTCGGGTAGCCCCTTAAGTAAGAACTGTTACTTTTTTATCAATTTGGCACTAAATACGTACAGCAAAATGGATACCTCACGAACCTTTTTTCTTGGGGAAATGCCTTTACGCATAGAGCAATTACATTTGAAATTAATAAATTTTCTTCGTATATTATTATTTGACAAACCTTTGTCTATTATAGTATTTTATGCAACTGTTGTATAAGTAGGGTCTTAAAACGCGAGTGTCGTGAGTTGCGATGCGAGCCTTGGCGAGCATCGCAATTAAAGACGCCACGAGCGTTTTAAGACTAAGTTATACACCGTTGCATACAATATTTTTTCTACGACTATTTTAAATAAATAGCATAATTTGACTTTTCAGGCAGTAAGTTTTCCGTTAGTTCTATTACTACTCACGCAATTTCATCAGCGGTGCAGTTATTTTCTTCTTCGTCCATTTTAAAAGGAACGTACAAATTTTTCTTCACTTCACAAACACGAATCAAATCTTATGAAGTTATTAATAACGAATAGTTATCATATTTGACATATTTCGTCTTTTAATTTTGAACTGGAACTTTGGTGGGAAATTGGAAACATGACACATTGACACCTCTTGTTTATGGTCTGTTTTGTTCTTAATTCAACTTGCCAGTACTGTCATATTAAGACCAAGGTTTTTTTTTAAGTTGGCAGCAATGGCTTTAGTACAATAATTGATTTGAAGTAAATACATTCAGTGGTTTGTTAAGTTGGTAGTACCTAATGTATTTTTTCTACTCCTGTACCGTTATCTGTCATTTATATAGGCTTTAGCTCAAATACAATGACACCGATAATAAGTCGTCGAAAAACTCTATGCTCTATGGCCCATAAACGCACACTTTAGTGTACTTTTTTGGTTCATACATTTTCCATAAAAGCACTGTTTACCACGATGTCTAATCATCTAACTTTTTTTTAATCAGCTACTTTAATGCAGTGGTGCCAACTTCATAAGCAAAATTTTCGAAATAAAGAAGTTTTAATTACCATCAAATATTTGTAAAACATAAATTATTTACTAAAATAAAAATAAATTATCATGTATTGTGTGTTAATATACATATTTTACCAATTATTGGTATTATTTATAAATATAAACCGATCCGATTCGGTTCGGATCCGGATTCAGTTTGGTTCGGATGGCAAGTGCAAGGACATAAAAAAACAAAACAGACCATAAACAAGAGGTGTCAATGTGTCATATTTCTAATTTCCCACCAAAGTTCCAGTTCAAAATTAAAAGACGAAATGTGATAACTATTCATTATTATTAATAACATAATAACTTACTTAAGATTTGATTCGTGTTTGTGAAGTGAAGAAAAATGTGTACGTTCCTTTTAAAATGGACGAAGAAGAAAATAACTGCACCGCTGAGGAAATTGCGTGAGTAGTAATAGACGTAACGGAAAACTTACTGCCTGAAAAGTCAAATGCTATTTATTTAAAATTAGTCGTAGAAAAAGTATTGTATGCAACGGTGTATAACTTGGTCTTAAAACGCTCGTGGCGTCTTTAATTGCGATGCTCGCCAAGGCTCGCATCGCAACTCACGACACTCGCGTTTTAAGACCCTACTTATACAACAGTTGCATAAAATACTATTATGTTTCGGCATGGCCCTCTAGATTAGTCGCGTCGCGGCCTACTCGAGCGTGTCTAGTAGGCCGTGGCACAATGTAGCACTACCCAGGTTTAGAAGCGTATGGCTGCTAAGCGTATCGTTTTGGCGACAAAACAGCACGGTTGTGCCGTACTGTTATGGGGAATAGAGTATAGACTTTTCTGCAGACTTATTTTGTATGTCTTTATATTAGTGTTCGGGACTATGTAAATGACAGATAAAAGTACAAGAGTAGAAAAAACACATAACCCTACTTTCAAGTTCGTCCCAGTAAGGTTAAATAATAAAATTGACAGCCCTAGCGCTATGGTTTTTGTATGGAGCAGTGCAGATTATTTTTGCGAGTTTGCCCACTCAAGATTGAAGGTAAAGAAGTATCTGTTTAAATCCCTTGTAATAGAATAAAACTATGCCGTATTATCGTAGATTATAGTCTTAAAGAGACTTATCAAATAGGGTCGACAATGCTAAAGTTATAAAAAATAATAAAATAGTGGGAAATCTTGATTTTTTTTTTCCCCGATTGTTTGACTTGTTATTTCTAAGGTAAACGCACGTTTTAACGCTGCGCACTGCTAACACACATACTTATACGCGTTATGAATGAATAATCCATAACGATTCAAACAGATAACTTTGCAAAAAGCGGGGAGAAATGCCAGGTTTTACGGTACCTTCGCCGCTGAACCGATTTGAATTAGATGTTATTTGGAATAGAGGTAGTTTGAGTCCCGGCGAAGCACAAGAGGTAATTCTTATCCCGGAAATCATTCCCTAAGGGGATGAAAGAGGGTGGACATTCATATGGAGCTACGATATAAACGCTTTCCACGCGGACGGAGTTGCGGGCAGCCATTTCTGCGAATGGCCTTATTTTTGTTCATTAAACTTGTACATAACAAACGATTAAGTTAAGAAAACATTGCGATTGGCAATCGATCATCGATGTAGATGTTGACCGTATCGGATAACCGATAAGCAGATAACGATTTAACAGATTTTGTAGGAGAAAATGATGTGACACATTTTCTCCTACAAAATCTGTTAAATCATTGGTATGCTATCATTTAGTAAAATAAATGTTATAAATATGGTATTTTTCCAGTACTTAAGTCGGCATATCTTTAAGGTGGTTCGACAACCATACAAAACGTCGTTTGACATTCGCAGGCTAACAGAAACTATACTTATGTAGCAAACTTTCATAAATTGGGTTTCCATTTGCGCGCCCTTTGCCTGCGAATGTCAAAAGACGTTTTGTATGGTCGCCGAACCACCTTAAGCTTGTGTAATTTGGTTGACCAGTTGAATGAAATCTCAAGTCACGGAACCTTTTTTTGGCGGATAAGACAGTGAAAATGATTGTCCCAATCAAATGGTTGTTAGTGGTGATTGTTATTTTTGCAAGTTTGCAATTGTTATATCAGCAAATTTAGCAATGCTGACTTCTATCCTCAAATTCCTTACTTACTTCTGATTTCATAATTATGTGCAATATAATAATAAACCAAATTGTTTTGCTTGCGTATTGAAAATAACGCTGGCATGCCCACGGGATATAATATATCCTGTGTCCATTGAACGATTTATATTACGCGTGAACGATTTTTTGAAATCGGGTAAGACGTTCCAGTCCATTAAGTACGTCTAAATACAAACTTGCAAAACTACCGAGTTTTACATGCACCGACAACGATTTCGTAGCACCGCTACGCTCATAAGCGATGCCGTGGTTGTCCCGCCAAGAAGCGGAAAGCACCTACGAACAGAGCGCCCGCTAGTTAAGCGCTAAACCAGCCCAGTTAACCAGCCCATTAACCTTCACTGAAACATATCCGACCCTTCTTAAAGCCATACGGTTTTTGTAATCCACTTGCGATCGCTAAGTCGACGTCTCCAAACAAATAAGAACAGCTACAAATCCATCCGCAAATCCCGAGATCAAAAGGCCATAAATAATAACCGTCTCCAATTTTAACGCAAAATGTCGTCCGATGTAATCTCACAAATGCAATAAAATTAATGAAAACCGGCGCATTAGCATTCAGTATTCGTAGTAAGCCCCTGGTATTTGGAAAGTGTCCAATCCGGGACAGTTTTTGTACCCAGAAAATATTTGTCCTTAGCAATATTGAGTTTGTTGTTTATTTACGCCGACGCTTTCTTTGACTTTAATTTGGTCTGATTAACAAGTTGCAATTTAGAAAAGAAAGAACGGACTAAGTAGGTTCGTTGGAATGGGGTTAGTTTGATTCGGGGGGGCTTTTGATCAAATAGGTTTTTCTCGGAAATCATTGTGTTTACTTGTGGGTGAACTAAAGCAATGTATAATTAGTATTCTACCTTGCTTTTTAGTCCATGAAATCTTCTTGATTTCTTAATTTTGTACAAAATTCTAACGGCCGTATTCTTAAACGCACTACAAGCCTGTTTTAACTAAAATGGCGTTAAAATTAGTTTGTCCTCATCTGTCACTTTGACATTTGTGTTCGTAAGAAAGCGACAAAGCACATTTTATTCAGCAGAGGCATTTTAAGTTTTATGGATAGGGGGTAAATCATCAAAGTAGCCCCATTTTTTCCTAGAGTGCGTAGGTTCACGGTTCTTGTGATCGGGTGGATTACTTTTTGGCAGAATCATCTGATATTAGCGTGAACGATTTCGTCATATCGTTTCGCCGCTCTTTAACTGTGTCTTGCTGTCCACTTACTGACAGAAACAATTATAATATGAGTGCAAAAACACTAATCGAGAACAATTATTAAGATTTCATATTTTTCAATAAAAAAACGAATTTTCTTTTTTTGAATGTAGTTTTTTACAAAGTCACTATAATATAATATTACTGGGTATCTTATTATAACACTCTATTCACCATAATTTCAATGTGCCTATTCAAAATTTAGCCGAGTCTTGTTTAGTTCAAAATATAACTGAGAAATAATATGGGTGTATATAACTTCCGAATTTCGAAAAAGATAAGCAGTTCAATTTTCTTTTTCCTTTATAATAATTGCAAAATGAATCTGAACAATGCCACTTGAGAGGTACAGCCTCGGGCAACAGCCTCAATAGAAGATTTCTCCTCGTATAAAATAAGAAAAACGAAAGAAAGATTAACAAGATCCATTAATTATCAGGAACGATTCCAATTTGCCGGGAATTAAGACGAAATTACGTATCAAGTCGGTGATTTTGCTTTCTCGGACTAATGAAGACTTATAGTAGATTGTATAACTAGAGTCTTACTAAATTAAGCCATAATACCACCACATTGCTTTTAGATCACACTTATACACTCTACTTTTCACTTTGATTGCGTGAGAATAAACCATCGACAAATAATAATAAATTCCATAGCGAATATATTGTGTGGATCGGCGGTGGATGGTTATTTTTATAAACTGCTTTTTGACGTGGAATCTTGAGCGTAGTGTATCCCTCCACTCTACTTTTCACTTCGATTGCGAGAAAATAAACAATTAATAATAAATTCCACAGAACATTTTCTTTGATTCAGCGGCATTATTATTTTTATTAATCTGCATATACTTGCTCGGTTCACACCCCATTTTTAGGGTTCCGTAGCCAAATGGCAAAAAACGGAACCCTTATCGATTCGTCATGTCTGTCTGTCTGTCCGTCTGTCCGTCAGTATGTCACAGGCATTTTACTCTAAAACCATAAGGTGTATTTGAATAAAAAATTGAGGATAGGGTGTATTTTGTTAACCGCTACATAGTTTTGTAATGAAATTACTAAAAAAGATTTTTTTTTAGGGGTGCACCCCATACATAAAACTGAAAGTCAAAAATTATCTTGTCATTGCAAGCCCACTTGTGGTACATCAATCGACAGGCCTTTCAAAATAAATATAAGGTTTCTAAGCAATTTTTTGGATTAAGTGAATAGAGTCGGAGATAACCGCCCTGAAAGTGACTAAAATTGTGTCCCCCCCCTCTAATTTTTGAACCGTGTATTTTAAAAATATGAAAAAAAACATGCTCATAGGGATTATAAAATTCTACCAGCGAAACTTGTTTTCAACAAGATCGGTTCAAAGGTTTTCGAGACATTTATAAAAAACTGCGTTGCTTAAAGAAAAGGACGTGGGTGCCATAAGTTTTCAGTAACGATATGACCTTTTTCATGTCAGACCCACCATACCACCGTAGTGCTGTGCAGTATATTATGCTTTATTATATCTATCCCAAAAGTCCTATTACCGTTATCACTTATCAGTATCACGCAGTGTAGTTGAAAAAGTTAGACTACCGTTATTTGTACGAGTAGGTAACCTTTGATTTAGTATATAGAACTAGATGCACAATGTCAAACAAATATGCCAAGAAATGTGCCCCAGAACATGAACGAAGAATACTCTGGACAGGCTATGGTAATAATAATACCACGTGCGAGCGAGCTGGTAGCATACAAATCTCTATAAGTGTGACAGAAAGGGGAATATCATTCATTGTCCTTGTCATAGTTCCACTTTTTTTTTATTTGCCACAACTGATTTAGTATGAAGTTGTGCCACACAAACCATTACCCGTCCCGTAGTAAGTTGTTTATGACAAGTCATCAGCCATTTTAGGACCGGTTCTTAATTTAGCTGCATAAGAGCTTTTCCGTCCCTCACCGTGGCAACACGTACAGCCCGTCCATAGTATTCTAGGTTCATGGCCCCAGAATGACAGCTCTAGCTACATTTCAGTAGTTGCTAATAGCGTTATCTTATAACCTGCATCAAGATATATGTTTCATAAAAAATAACTCAGTGTTTTAGACCGTAAGCACCATATTAGCAAACCAACATCAAAAGATTAAATACTTTCTAGTTTATTGTGACATATAATGTGACTTGACTGCTCACGTACAAACTTTAGCTTTTAGCGTTTAGCGAATGAATGGTCGCGTTATAAATTTTATTTATTTCAACAGAAAGCACAAATACATCTGGTTTCTTTATTTTACAAGTGGGGAATAAACAGTTTCAAATATTTGTACAAATATTGTATACAAAATAATTGTTGAGATTTCCGTTAGTACATATAGTACAGCTGACAGAGTCCATAAAAAGAAATCATTTTATTTTCCTTGAAATAGATTCAGTTTGTTAAATTATTGTATTTTCGACCTGCCTTTACTTTAAATACTTTCTTTTTTGCGATGTAATGTAAGCGTACAGTCAAGTAGCGATCAGCTGTCGATTTTATTAAAACGGTCCTGGGTTTTGAACGTCACTCTCATGATCACCCGACCACAGTATAGAAGAATAATACATTAGGTAATCTGAGGCCGTTTAGGAGCGTTTGTTACCTACTGCGCAGGGCTGTGTCACGTTTGTGGCTTGGCATACCTATAATACTAATTTTGTTTTTAAGTATGCAAAGTATTTCTGTTACACTGTTCTGTTCTGTTAGACAATATTGTATACACACAGTAATCATATTATAGATAGTTAGGTATGTGTTTTTAGTTTCCCACTTCATCGAATATTTTAATACCACTAATACTATACCTAAAATATTTCCTTGTGTATAATAGTTGCTAACTGCACTAGGTCGGTTGGTAGGTGCTTAGTTACAAGCCTATTCGGCTCCTTTGACTTGCGGCACGTGCTGCGCGGCGGCAATGGCGGCATTCGGTAAAATTAAACTTAACAATTGTTTTTACTTTTCATTGTGATTTAAATGAATACACTAAGAAAAGTAACTTACTTCTCTTGGTATTTGGAAAAAAAATAGCTCCAGATTTGTCGCAATGTTATTAAGGCACCCAAAACGTACCCATATACACAACAGTACACACGTTTCCGAAAGGACGACGACGACGACATGGTAGCGAGTGAGAGCGAGCGAACACGGCAACGGCGCGGCGGCCCCGATTGAAGCATTTTCCATCATTCCCGAAGGCTATGTGTGCGTGCGTACCGAACACGCGCGCATGTGTGCATCCGTGCGATGTACCTTTGTTCGATGTTTAATTACTGTCTTCTATACTGTGACCTGACATCTATAAAACGAGTATTACGAGATATAAGGTCAAAAATTAATGATGATGAAAATTGCCAACAATTAGCGCATTTCCAAATGATGTGTTGGGAGTGTATTATAGAATTTTAGGGAACACCCAAATACTCCGAAATATTTAATTCCGAATTTGCTAATTCCGATTTTCAAAACTCCGAATTTCATAATTCCTAAGACTTATAATTACGATTACTAAAAAACACGAATCTCATTTTACTGAATTTCATAATGTCGATAGTTTGTTTTTCCGATTTTTATAACTCCGAACAATCAAAAGCGCGAAATGTCATTGGCCCGAAAAACAGTACTCCGATTGTAAAATTTCCGAAATTTCATTACGAATTCGGAAATCTGATATTCGGGATAATGAACTTCGTGTTTTCAATAATCGGAGTTTTAATTCTTAGGAATTATGAAATTCGGATTTTTGAAACTACACGGGGAATTAAAAATCCTATAATTACGATTCTTATTTCCCGTAGAGAATAAGGTTCTGCCTTTTCTCCGAAGCCCCCTGCAGTAAAAAAAAAACAACAAATAGTCGTAAAAATGATATTATTAGTAGGTTAGGTTAGGGTTGGCTTGTGTCCCTTAGAGCGGAAATAGGCACCCCGCGAAGCGGGGTGACGTCGACCCGCTGGCGGTTAGGTTGCATTATTGCATTAAGTCTACCTTTATACGCCCAGAATTCTATTTTTTTATAATCTTCTTATTTTTAATCTTCTTTTTATTATATATTTACGAGGATAATGTGGAATACACAATTTGCTCACAATATTCCGTATAGGAATTGCTTGTAATTCGTTTTCCATCTACCCATCTTCCTATAAATAGTTAACTTGTTCCTTATGAATGATGTCGATTAATTGTGTATTCATGTGATTTGCTATTCAGTTTCTCCACTGCAGGCGTTTAAACTGCGGATCTTAGGTACTTAATTCGTGTGCGTTAGCTGCGGGAGTGATACTAGTGATCATAGACGTTGGGGGTTATTTTAATTATTCATTTGATAGTTATTAGTAACAGGAATTCGTAATTCTGATTTTTCGGATTTTTGTTTATTCCAGTTTATAATTGGTCGGTGTAACGATATTCGGATTTTTGAAAATCGGTATTTTAATAATCGGAATTCGGATTTTTGATATTTCGGATTATTATTCCGTCGGACTTCTTATTATTCGGGGTATTGAAATTCGGAATTTTGATAATCGGAGTTGTAACCGTTAGACCTATTGGAATTTCGGATTTATGAAAATCGGATTTATGAAGAATCGGAATACTTATATTAGGAGTTTTAAAACATTCGGAATTATGAAAATCGGTACTATAAAATTTTTGATTTCGACTATCGGAATTTAGTTTTTCGTATTTATGTAGTGTACCCAGAATTTTATTATAGTTCATTAATGCTATTAATTACCTTTTGCAAGGTCATGTCTGTCTGTCTGTCTGTCCGTCCGTATTTCACAGGCATTTTACTCGAAAACTATAGGGTGTATTTGAATAAAATTTTAGGATAGGTGTATTTTGTTAACCGCTACATAGTTATGTAATGAAATTATAAAAAAAGTTTTTTTTAGGCATGCACTCCATACATAAAATTTAAACTCAAAAAAAAATGGCCACGTGTGGCACATCAATCGATAGGCCTTCCAAAATAAATATAAGGTTTCTCAGCAAATTTTTTGATTAAGTGAATAGAGTCGGAGATAATCGCCCCGAAAGTCACTAAAATTGTGTCCCCCTCCCCTCTAACTTTTGAACCGTGTATTTCAAAAATATGAAAAAATCATGCAAATTGTTTTGAACAAGATCGGTTCAAAGGTTTTCGAGATATTTTTAAAAAACTGCCTTACTTAAAGAAAAGGATGTAAGTGCCATATGATTTCAGTAAGGATACGACCTTTTTAATAGGCACGGAACCCTTGTTGTGCGTGGTCCGACACGCACTTGGCCGCTTTTTGATATAACCTGTAAGTAGGTATTTCAAAAGGATTGTTTTGTCATACAGAGATAGCGAAACTAATAAGGGTTCCTAGGGAATAGATAAACTACGGAACCTTCAGAAAGAGCAAACTATTACAACTGAATGGATTTAAATCTATCGGTAGGTATTTATTCACTTACTGTTATGGTGCTGCCACACTGAGGTTATAAAATGTTACTTAATATAATATAACAAAGATAACGCTATGTCACATTACGATGTTGAAGATAAATATAGTTGATGATATGTAACAGTTTATAACCTCAGTGTGACAGCACCCTTACGGCAAGAGAACTGTGATATTAAGCGTCTAAGTAGGTATTTATTTGAATGTAGTTGTTCATCGTATCGTCATGTATTTATTTGAATGTAGACTCTCTCTTTAAGCGGTCTGTCTGACTCCACGGCATAATGGAGACAGCGACCGATTCCCTGCCGCGAAGACACACAGAATATGTGTCAATTGTAATGTATGGCTACTCCCTTTGTCTCTGTGTGTCTTTTGTGAACTGAATAAAATAATGTCTTCTGTCTTTCTTTTTTCTTTAACAGTATTCGTACCAAAAAGGAACCCAAATGTGTATTTTTAAATGCCACATTTTCGAACATTGGCGTTATGATAATTTTTCACGCCACTGCTCGGAAATGTGGTAAAAGATGATTAGGCCAGGCCTTTTATTTATGAATTCAAACTGTCCAACCATGTCTTTGTAGTCCAGTTGGAACACCGCCGCGCGAGCGCTCTCGATTTTACTTGCACTTTCTGTCTCTCTCTTATAGAACACTTAGAACAAGAGGTATAGTGCGAGAAAAATCGAGAGTATGTCGCGGCCGTCCCATGATAGTCATGCTGCGGGGCTAACACAACTGACGCCGCGCCGCGACGCGAGTCGAGATAGATCTACCCTCTTTCTAATTTGCACGGTGCGAGTGAGACAGGAGACGCTCAGTCGCGCGCGAAGCGACGTAACGTAATGGTGAGCTGCGAACACGCCCGCCGCTCTTTTGCTTAGTTTTATGATCTTAATTTTCATTTAATATAAGTAATAAAATGAAATTTCTCCGCAGTAGTCGTGAAATAGATGATAGATTGACCTACGCTTGCGTCTATTGTCTTTTTTTAGTCTCTACAACAATGTGCTATGTAGTTTACTTGCATTACAATAAGCATCCACCAACAGTTTCACAAAACTGCAAAGTTGAATTGTTCCTTCCTTCTCGCTCTTTACAGTTATATTCTACTCTTTTAAGATATTATTTAGAACTGACTTCAAGTTAATGTAGATGCCAGCTCTTTGAAACCTTTAAGCATAAAGCAATGTTACTGAGAGCAAGACGTATTAGTACAAAGTTTGAGATTAGTTTACCTTCAAGTTACTGCTGATGCTTCTACGTAGAAGTTCCGATTAAATTTACTTGTTTGTGAACTTACCCAGCGTTCTTTTTACTGCGGATACGGGTACGGAGTGAGAAAATCTTTATTTTTAGTGATACCCGGAAAATACTTCAGAGAACAGATCCATGTCCTTTTTCAGAGTGTGTACTACATTTTCCGGAAATCGTTATTTCCAGATCGCAATTTTTAGTTTCGCAATTTTTACCATTTTGTTTTTTACAAACGCGTCGTTTCTTGGAAGCTTTTCTAACCATTCGCATATGTTCCCATTCTTTATATTCACCAATATCATATTTTTCTGTTAGGTTTTCTAGCCATTCGCATATTTTCCCACTATACTAATATTTCATAGCTTACTGTCCTGAGGGATTTTTTAACTACTCCCATAATTTACCACTTTATTGAGGTGACATTTAGCGAAGGTTTTCTATCAGCTTTTTTATGCGATAGGGGCCAAACGAGCAAATAGGTCGCCTGATGGTAAGCGATCACTGCCACCGATGGACATCCGAAACTGGAGGTGCGTTGCCTCCCTTTAAGATGGATGTACACTCTTTTCTGGAAGGTTTGGAGGTCGTATCGGTCCGGAACTACCGCAAGCGACAATTCATTCCACAGTTTAGCTGTGCGACGCAGGAAGTTTCTAAAGAAACGAACAATTAAGGACTGCCAGCCATCTATGTGATGGAGATGAAAGAATAATCCGAACAATTCCTCGGAGCACTCCTCATTATACAAACGATAGAAAATGCAGAGTGAGGCCACATCTCTACGCAAAACCACCACACTCTACGCAAAAGCTTGAGTAAAAATATCCACCCGTCGGGGCCCAGACTAACTTGAACATACTCGTACCTACAAAATTATATTAGAAAATAAAAATAATGGGATAATATGCGAATGGCAAGGAAACCTAACAGGAACATAAGCTATTGGTAAATAATAAGAATGGGAAAATATGCGAATGGCAAGGAAACCTAACAGGAACATAAGTTGTTGGTAAGTAATAAGAATGGGAAAATATGCGAATGGCAAGAAAAACTATCAGGAACATGATATACTGGTAAATAAAAAGAATAGGAAAATATGCGAATGGTTAGAATTGCTTACGGGGAAGAAAGCTATTGAGAAAAAATAAAATGGTAAAAATTGCGAAAGGCAAAAATTGCATTCTGGAAATAACGATTTCCGGAAAATGTAGTACACACTCCTTTTTCAACCGCATGAAACACGCAAAACAGAGATACTTTGTAGTATAAAATACCCACTCTTTTTTACGAGTTGTAGTGTTAGCTGTAATTAATTGCAGATGTGTTCCAGATCAAGATCTCGATTGTTTTCACTTACAAAATTCAACCTATTTCAACTATTTTATATTCTCAGAATGATGAAGATTTGGTCGTTTTTTACACTCGTCTTCGGTAGACTGTAGTAAATTTATCTAAATAATTTGCGTTTTATAAATGATTCATTCATTAGTAAAACTAAATATTCATGAAAGCAAAGCTAAGCTGAGCAAAAGTCATATCTGTTACTTGCATCATTTGGAATATCAATGAAATCACTCTCTTCTATATTCAAATTGCAGTGGTAATACTGGAACATTGTCGTATCTCCCGGAAAATCCGGTCGTAACTTGATGTACCTGCATGTCGCAACCCATTAATTTACCAAACAAATTTAAAGCTACAGCTACACGGTCCTGCATGGTGGACTGCAAGAGCGGCACGAAGCTATAAGATAGAGCGAGAGAGATGTGAAGGACCTTGGCTTTGTCGGATTTCATGTAGTAGGTATGCAACTGTTTACACGGTGCTGGAAGGCGGAATGCCATGTAGGACGGTCTGGATGCAGCTTTAATGCATCGGGCTATAAATTCTCACGGTGCATTGCCGCAGTATGTGGTCGTTCCACGCATTAGTGGTCAATTATTACAAATTCGGATGCTGATGGGTGCGGGAATTTTCGTGGTGAAGTGATTTATCAGTTCGGTAAATGTCAATCTGTGCTGTTTTATATAATAAAGAGTCAATTTTTGAGCGTCTAAGTTTGATTTCTCATTCGAGTTTAGAAATTCTTTCAACAGCTTATAAATTAAAGCTACAAGATGGATAAAGGCAAATACCCCGCGGCTTCGCTACAGTTCGATGTAAAAACTAAAAAGTGGCCGAGTAGAAAGTGGGCACTTATAGTTTTGCATACAAAATAATGATTCAAGTTTGGTTAAAGTTATCAACAGGGCCCGTACTTTTCGTGCCGATAACGTCAACGCACATAGGTGATTTTCACGTGATTTCAAAAAGTTCGTAAACAGTTACGACTTATCGACCTCTTCAATTAAAAGATATTGGCACGTAAAATCAGCGCTTAAACTGATATTATACTGACATTGTCATTCAGATAACGTCGTACTTGTTTAGTCATTGTATTTTCACAATTATGTATTTATTTTTACTACTGAAGCTACGGTAGCCCAGTGGTTCAGGCATGCGGCTATCAAGCGGCGGTCGTGGGTTCGAATCCCGGCTCGTACCAATGAGTTTTTCGGAACTTATGTACGGTATATTTACCGTTAGCTTTTCGTTGAAGGTAAACATCGTGAGAAAACCGATCTAATCCCAACAAGTCTAGTTTTCCCTCTGGGTTGGAAGGTCAGATGGCAGTCGTTTTCGTAAAACTAGTGCATATGCTAAATCTTGGGATTAGGTGTCAAAGCGGACCCCGGGCTCCTTTTGGGGCATATCGGGGAACAACGCTAGTAGGAGGAGGAGGATGATTTATTTTTACTACTGTATAAAAAGTTGCTTCACAATGTCATTTTTACAAGAATATGGTTACGGTTTTCCGTTTTTGGAGATTCGGTAACAAGATTCATTAAACTTATTTTATTTATTACAACATTCTGTGTGCAAAATTACGCCATCGGCACAAAAAGTACGGACCCTTTCATCAATAATAGCTTAATGAGAAGTTAATGAGGCTTTCCAGATTTTTTTAATACCAACATAGCCGGGCCGCAGGCCAAAGTACGGTCTTAAACTATATCTTCCAAAAAATAATTTAGAACCGCGATATTTCTTCGACAAAAGGGGTAAGTTCTGATTTTCAATGACAGAGATGTGTCCCCTTCTGTCAAATACCGGCGTGAATATGGACAGACAGAATGATTAATATATAAGGGTTCAGTTTTGCCCATTTTGGCTACGTAACCCTGAGAGTACAACTTGGAATTCCATAACGTCTTTTAATAATGGCCAAGTTATTTAGGATGGGGAAGCCGAAAGCCACAGCTGTCGGGCAATGCCCGCTCGAATCGCTTCATAGATATTTTTATTACTAACCGTTTAACTTTCTTTTCAGTGTAATAAATAACGGTCTTGTAATGGCCGTTCACATTGGTAAATATATAGGTCATGCCCAGACAAAGTTCAGCAGTGCCATGGTCTTGTTATGACGTGACAATCGCGACTAAATACATAAAACCTCTCACAAACTGGCGCGGCCTGCTGTGGTGGTCAATAGTAACTTTGACTTTAACGGTCAAGTTTACTATTGACCGCCACGCGGGCTGCGTCAGTGTGATTCAGGCCTAACAGAGGCCCTACTTGAGTCTGTAAAATATGACGTCTCCCCGTCGTGTCCAGTGAGGTGATGGCTACGGGTATAGTCGTAAAACGCCACCGCCGTCTCAATTTTTTTTAAAGTATTAGACTAAATCAGGATTATATAGACGTGACAGAAAACCGATTTCTTTTGATGATCTCTTAGTTAAGACTGATGAAATCGTTGCCCTGATGAATTAACCAGTCAATTGTGATATGGCTTTAAGATGGATGTCGTAACACGATACCATCATCAATAATTCACCAATGTAGGTATAAACTGCTCTTAAAACTGGCAAATTATCCTAGTAGTCCAAGTATTTTAGCCGTATGTGCTACCCCAGTCCACATTAAACTAATGTGGAGTTATGGTTTTAGTCGACTAAGTTCGCTGCCACCGGTTTAGAGTTCTCCGGGATCTGAGACATTATTTTAACGGGGTCCACGCGCTTGTTTCAACGCGCTCTGAGCTAACTGTTAGAGGGAGCGCGTGGATCACAATTGAAAACAAGTTGGAATGCCAGATATGTCTCAGACAGTGAAAGGAAAGGAAAGATACATTTATTCACAAACACACAGGACACACATATACATACACAGTGGATACATATTTTCAATGCTACAAAGAACGGTGGCAAACTAGGTCACAATCTGCCTGAAATCCCCGTAGCCTATGGACGCTTGTGGTTCCAGAGGAGCCACATGGTCAATCATCACCAGATTTTGGTTCATCGCATCTGCTGCTCTGACGACCTCACTCCCATGACACAACATGCTTTTTTTACTGGAGGTAAATCCGTTATTGCCACGGGGATAGCGTGAAGGTTATGTCGGACTTGCACCGACTAAAATTCCCCGATGGTCCTCCTATACGCATTTCGGATGGCTCTGGGATCTCCTATGGAACGCACCAGTGCCGCCCCCGCGCCCGTCATGTCTATGTGTGTCCTACCCGATTTGTTTCAACGATTGCAGCCCCCAACTACCCCAAAGACCCCGTTTATAGTCACCTTGTACGACAAGCAGGGGATACCGTAGCCATTATAATTGCCCGGGCCTTGTTTTGCCTATGTGGTGCACAGAGCAAGTAAAACAATCTCGGTAATTTGTTCAAAGCGTTCATCACATAGTCTTTGATATAGGATACTAGTCCCCGGATACCACGTAAAGATACGTTTCGTAAATTTAACATAGCGAGATGTTGACGGTAAATCCTAATTTGCAAGGTGTAGCTCTGTAAGTAGCTTACACATAACATTTTACATATACCTATCGGCTTGCTTTAAGTTAAATTCGACACTATTTTATTCGATTTAAGTACAAAACTTTCACATCATTTTTACTAGCGGTATATTAAATATTCATGTAGTATGGTTGCGAGTTCACACTATATACTTAATGAATAGATTACCTATAGGTATGAAATAATGTAATCAATTCTTAAGTTGGTAGGTACGCATAATACAGTTGACAGTATGCAGTAATAATATGCATTAGACAGTATGCAGTAGAGGATTCTCACTACACTGTGCAACTTAGAGAGGGGTCGATTTTCCCATGTCGCGGTTGTGTTAGCCCCCGAGTAGAATTAGGTACTTAGGTAACGCTTACGACCCGGTATTATTAATATATTACGTGTGATCCCAACTAACCACAGTGCGTTGCGCGTCTCGACCGCGCAATGAACAGATAGAACGCTTGCCGCGCCGCAATTCGCGCAATGTCGTGGCCGGGCCGTTAGGCGCCTTACTGATTTGTCGATGAGGTGGCCATAAGTAAGATATCAGTATGATATCAGCTGTCAGTCGAGTCAGTATATATTTTTTACTGTGCGTTGACATTTAAAGTAGTGTTTTGTGTGTCTGACGCGGGATGCGCAGAAGGGCGATACGAATGCAGCACTTCGACAGTATACCGATTCGGTATAACCGACAAGTGCAAAAATCTGTGCGACATAACATCGAAATGTAACATCAAAGTACAAAAGGCCGCGTACTGATGAATCACAAATTTCACACTTCACTAAAATTAATATAAAGTTAGGAGGCCCAATAATAATCAGAACGGGCGGAACCCATAACTGCGTAACCTTGTTTGCTTTACCAACTTTTCTCGCTTATATTAGGTGTACATCCGCGGGGAGAGGATACCCTCTAATTTAATTTATCAAGCACTGTTCACGGGTTTCACTAAAGCCTTTATTGCGTCAGTATTTCAGTAGTGAATTTCGTTTATGGAACTGGGGATACTCGTAACCAAAACAATTAATCGGGTTCACGTTTTAGGTTAGGTGTTCAGGCTTTGTTTAGGTACGCAATTATTCTGACTTGCCTAAGGTGCCTTGTAAGATTTATCAAATACCTAAACAAGTCTGGTGAAATAAAAAAAACCGGTCAAGTGCGAGTCCGACTCGCGCACCGAGGGTTCCGTACAAACTAGCAATTAACTCAAGGTAAAGGTAAATGTCCCAATATTTGTTAAATTATTTACTTATTTTAACCCAACACAACAGAATTAAATTTCAAACAACTAGTAACTTTTACACCAACACCATCAAACTACTAAGACAATTGAATCGCGATTTTTTTTGACCTGCTATTGAAATATACCCGTCCCAACAACATTCATTCTAGAAAAATCTTAACAACGCGAATGGGGTCATGGCGTCTATCGGCCCCATTTGGTACTAACGTCCAAGGGCAATCAGCTTAGTATGTATGTTGGTGTTTTAGCGATTATTGTTTATCACGTGTACCGATCTCGATTATTAATTTTTAATTTGATATTAGAGTATTTCTATTATAGTCTTAAAGGAATTTCAAAACAAAAAAATGCTTATAAAGTTGATTAAATTGCAAACTTAACTAGGAAATGATTTTTGTAAATAAAACAAAAAATATGCTAGATACAGAAAATAAAAAACTTTTCCCGTAATATTTATATTTATCTTAATCACAAGTAAAGCCGGTCAAATGATACCCCACTTGACCCAATAGTTGAATTTTTTTTTGCCCCCTCCTCATATTCGTAAGATTTCATGGAAAATTAAAATATATATAAAAAAAATTCATTTTCCATGCACGTGGATGACTCTCATTTAAAACCATTCCAAATTTCAAATTGATACCTTAAGTAGTTCGTGAGATATTTCACTTTGTGACAGACAGACAGACAGACGGACGGAGTCGCACCATAAGGGTTCCTTTAGTATACCTTTTTTGGTACGGAACCCTAAAAACAAGTTGCCTTTTTTGGCTGATTTCGTCATAACACTAAACAGCCAATGGATTGGCCATTATAACACCCTGTGTGATTTCGGTATATCCCTTAGAGATTTGTTCAAACCTCTGTTTTGGCCATCTCCCTGCGACATAATACTCGGTTCATTATGTGCGAGTGCGACGCTTACTATAAACCAAATTTAAAGTCGCCAAATTTAGTCACAATTAAGTGCCATTTTAAATTAATGATTGTATATTAGTCATTTATTTTTATGTATTCATTATTCATTTCCAATCTTCAAAAAAGTAGCAAAAAGTAGTAAAAAAAAAACTTAGTAGGTATGGAGAAATGCAAACCGTAAAAAGTTCAAAAATTTAGTCGGACCCCCTAAATCTTACTTATTATTCTTAATATTTTTTTTAACCGGCTTCAAAAAAAGGAGGAGGTTCTCAATTCTGTTGTATTTTTTTATTTATTTTTTTCAATGTTTGTTACCTCAGAACTCTGTTATTGATGAGCCGATTCGATTTTTTTTTTGTTTGTATGTATGATTCCAGGAGGGTCCCATTGTTTAAAAAAAATCAGTAAGATGATGGGATCCATGAGGAATTGAGGGAATTCCTCAATTTTATTAGGCACGCGTGTAGTGATTTTGGTATTTTCTATTAAAACTCGTGTATTTACATCGGGAAATTATAAATTTGTTGGCGAGGAATTGATGATGAAGACCACAGATGACTTATCGAATTCCTCAATTATGTACTTAAAAGTGCAAAAGAACGTCACAGGTTCTGATAAGATTCCGTTGAAATAGGAACTAATGAAGTGCCATTTGTGATGATCTTGGGGAATCTATGGAAGTCCTCAAATATTATCGGCCCACATACAGCGATTCGGTTTTTTTCTATAGTAATCAACGCATTTGCTATCGGAAATCAGTTCATGTGGTAAATTGTAAAAAAAAATGTGAAAATGTTCTCGTGGCTTGGCGGAGTATACTAAATTGAAGTCGGTTAAAACTTTGTTATTAAAGTAAATTATTTTTATTATTTTTGTAATACGCCTTTTAAACGACATTCCATCTTCAAGCGTCATTTATAACACCTACGATTTTCACTTAACCGGCCTATTGTGGTTTTTAGAAAATACTTGACGCGACAATTTACGCAAAGTTAAGGAGAATTTAGTAACCTTTATTTAAACGACAACAGTAATTTTATCACTCACCTTATCTTATGAAATAAATACTTTAGTGAAATAACATCGAAATTCAACCATTTCTTCTAATAACTAACTAATCCAACAAGGAACCCTTATAGTTTCGCTATGTCCGTCTGTCTGTCCGTCCGGCCGTCCTTCCGTCTTCGGCTTAGCTCAGTAACCCTTACTACTAGAAAACTGTAATTCGGCGTGGTTATTCAATCACGCCGACATAACGGTAGAATAAATTAGTTCATTTTTGTTTTTATGGTATGTAAATTATTTTTCTCGTTAAACCTATAGTGTTCGGTATCGTTGGATAGCTTATTCAAAAAAATACTAACAAATTTTTGTTCTAGTAATTGTGTCTCCTCCGACCGAGTATGGTTAAGTGACACAGCTTAGATTTTATTCAAATTGTGTTTCGCATAAAGTAAGGTTCTTCTAAAAAATATGATTCGTATTTTTGTATTACTTTAAGCGACATGAAAGTCATCCGATCGCCACGAAACCTGATTTCAACGATATATATGGGTAACTAACTCTATTTTGACCAAAATGTCGCTTCAGTGGTTTTGCCTTTCCACCGTCGATCTAGCATAATGAAACCTCAATGCATGGCCATTGATTGATCAGTGATTACCAAACATGGCTACTATTTATCGATGGTTGATGTTGATAATTACAGATGATAGGAAGTAATAGGTAAACAACGACCACATTCTGGAGCAAGTATGTCAAGACAGTTACGATAGGTCTCAGTAGGATTTTATATAATATATGCCCGAGACTAACATTTATAAATGACAGATCTACATTGCATGACAATTTTTTTCTTCATTTTCATTCACGTTAATTGCATAGGTAATTTTTTTTTCAGCAACTAAATATTTAATAATATAAGCTTAGCAATTTCTTTCTTACCGTACTTATGTATTAACAAACTTACAATATTCATTTACCTTCTTAATTTTTATTTAAGTACCTATACTAATAGGTCATGTCTGTAAAATTTTAAATTGAAGGAAGATCATCAAATTATTACTTTTATCTGATTAAAATAATTATTTCACGAGTAGGTTACGTACATAGAAATTTGACTTAGAGATTGGTTTTAGGTACTCTAAAAATCTAAGCATATTGTATATTAGAAAGAAACAACCAAAAACATTGTACGTAACAAAATGCATATTTTATTTTAGTGGAAGTTTATTCGGGGATATTATTAAGTAAAACACTTTCACTGTTGGACTCTTACATGCGTGTACAGCTGACCGCAAATATAAATGTATACACTTTTCTCCGCATTACAAAAGAATAAGGTACATAAGTGTAAATAAATAATTAATTATCTTTGGCGTCACCTGTACAACACGTATTACCCCTGGGTATTAAAATACGTACATAAATAAGGACGTAAATATCTGTAGGTGTACACGCTTATTTATGTAGGTATACTCCTGACTGTACACAACATACCTGCTGTACTGTACCTATACTAACACAGATCATCCTACAAAATTTTGTAATAATTGCTTACTGTTTCATCTCTCATAGGTTCCAATTTCAAAATCTAGTTAGCTGTTCTGGCTTTACGCAACTTTACCAGTTAGTTACACGAATTTTGACTTTATTTCTTAAACCGTAAAGACATGGCAAAGAGCATTTGTAGGGGTGGAAGTGTGAAAATAGATCGTATCAAGTCTGATTGGAATCGGAGATACTGTGATTTTCAGAAAGTGTGGAGAATTCAGCAGTGCTTGTTTCATATTTATTGTTTTAATAATCTTTTGGAATGATTCAACTTCATATTCGATCCTACATTTGCTTTCAAATCATGATATGTGCTGAAAATTAGCATGATACTTCTCAAACGAATTATGTATGGCGACTTATCATTGTCAGATGACGATTGTCAAGTTGTCGAAATACTTGGGCCTATTTCAAAAACATTTACAACTTACAACTTGCAATACACCTTCAAGTCTCTTTCTGATAAAAGGAATTAAAAAGAGGCTTCCACTTATATTTCACGTTACAAGCACATGTTTATGTAGGTACCTACAGTTATTATTATTGTTATATTTTCTGACATACCATGTAATGATCATGTTACAATATGGTTGATAAATAAAATTGAAATATAAATTGATATTGAAAGAAATAAATCCGGTCAAAACTTATTCTTAGGCGTCATAATGTTTACATCATCATCTGCTTTAAGAGCAAATTTTTATCACTGGAGTTACTTCCATTCTTGATATAAACATACATGTTCCTGGTCTTCCTTTCTGTAACATAAATCTTTGGAAAACAATGTTATTACATTGCAGCTCCAGTGTCGATTAATACAGTATAGTTAGTATTCAATTCGTTAAATGTGATCCAAGTCAACACGACACTTGTTTTATTTTATGAAACAGTTTATTTTGTTTTATGTATCGATCTTAGAAATATTTTCCTTGTTTCCAGGATGAAAACCGGGTAGACAGATGAAGTCTATGGCCCCGCAGTCTTGGGGCTAAAACCATGACGCCGGCTGGGCTACTGGTCTTCAGCTCGCTGCTAACAAGGACACTCTGCGTCATAGCGCCGCAGATACTAGGTAAAATCTACTAGGCTTTGGCCTGTAATACTAATCTTAGTCCCTTATCCGAAGCTAATCTTAGCTTCGGAACTATCGCCGTGGCAGATGGTCTCCTGATTTTCGTCAAAATGCTCACTAAGACTTAGACAGGTTAGGATTTTGCTTTGGAGCCATCACCGTGACGCCTGCAGGAATCTTGATTCCTATTTCAGCCACCTGGAAAAATCTTGGAATACAATTCAAGAAAAAGTTTTGAGCGTTATGCGACATGGGCACTTAGTTAATATCTTTACTTGGTGACCCGGAAATGCACGGAACTTGGAGGACGTACTGCGTCACCTGCATCTCCGAAGTGTAAAGTTGTACTTACCAAGGTTAGGAGTGTATTAAGGAGAAAAAGTGGTAGAGCGAATATTAAATGTTCCATTTAAAAGCGGTCCTACAGGAGACTCTATTTTACAGAAAGTCGAAACCGCATGACATTACATGCACTTTTTAACCCCCGATGCGAAAAAAGTGGTGTTATAAGTTTAATTACAAGCTTTTATTTAACTTGCAATGTGGGTTAGTTTAGGTCAAATCTTACATGGTAAATCAGAACCATTTTCTGATGTTGTATTGGCTGAAATTATAGGTACTTTGGCATCTTCGGTAACAACGCAGTACAATCAAGTGCAAAAGTATATATCGATTCAACTCATTAATACGTGTTGAAACCTTAATCCATGGGAAATATTTATGAGTAAGTAGTGTACACCCACTGTACATCCATTTTTTGTACAGTTGACTGTACCGTAGGGCTATGATGGATTTGGTAGCTGGCCATGGGAACTCCTAAACAACACAAGATGAACCCGTTATATTGGGCCTAATTATAACCCTTTAACGAGTTATTTATGATTGCGCGAAAGAAGTACAGTCGGCAATAAAAGCTTGTACCAAAACTTAAATTTTGACAGAAACTATTTTTTTTTAGGTTTGTGCTCCCGGTAAGGGTTTGACAGAGTTCTTGGGCATGCACTATCACGACTGGCTATTGGCCTATTTTTTAAGTTGTCCACTCAGCTAATCCTACATGACGAAGGACTTGGCGAGCCCGAATCAAATATCTCTCGCTAAATAATGTAATTATTCGTAGTTGTATATAATATAACATATTCTAGGTTCATGTTGGCTTTTACTTTGCGATGTTAGAATCATCTTTCATATTTTAATTTATATAAGTCTTTACTCATCATTCTAAACAAATGTTCGCAACAAACATATCTTGAATACTGAATCTAGAATGAAACTCTGAGTTAAACCGGATTCATTTACAAGCCCATAATGTTATATAATATCATCCCTTCGATCACAGAGTGAACCTTAGTGTAAGGATACAAAGTTCATATTGCAAATAGAAGGAAGAGTATAATAAGAGTCGCTGAAAGTTGAGATGGATCCAATGCCCATACATATAGGAATTTCCAATGCGAGCCAGTAAGCCGTTGAAGAACATGAAGTCGTATATGATTTCTGTCGATTTAGGACTAAAGTTGGTTCGTAATGGCCGTTTTATTACTGCTTGGATGGAATAATTTTACTACTATTTTGGAATCTTCAAACAAAATCTTTCATATCGACACGACTGTAATGTAAGTAACAAAATATAGAAAGCATTTGCTCAGCCGGTTGTATTTGTAGTAAACATTTTACTAGCGTGCTGAAAATATTTAGTTACCTTACTTAATTACTCACCTTTCCTGTCAGTGGAAGGTGACCTCCGTGGGAGTTCTAATTACCACAGTGAATAGCAATCACAGCTATTTTCATGATAATTCTCGTGCTGACATTGTAAATAAGAAAGACCATACAAACTTTTTGCCGTGTTTAACCACACGCTTATAAAAAATACCTAATTACAAATGAGTTACATAATAGAGACCAAAATAATTATTTTTACATATTGTGTCCGGTTGCACAAATACGTGTACGCGTATACACAATGTCAAGGGCGATATCATAGCTGGGGTTAGGTTAGCACTGCGTTCCTAACAGAAAAAGAACAAGAATTGCTACCACGTGAAGAAGATGAAGATAGAAACAAACTATTTAAATTAAAACTAAATTTAATAACGGGCACTGACTAAAAATTAATTTGTACTTTCGGCAAGTAAACATCTCTTTAAATGTCCGTTACAATGAGTGGCCCTTTTGGATAAATCACAGTAGGTAACTTTTGGATAAATCACAGTAGGTAACTTTTGGATAAATCACACACATCTTACCTGCCGTGTAAAGGGTAAAATTAGGTAACTAGCATAAATCATCTACCACCATGTTAACCAGAGAACCATTCAAATATCTATTAAATTATTTTTCTCAAAAATCATCGGCAATGTTGACTTTATTGGTAAAAAATCAGGACGTGAAGTGCATAGTTTATGGTTAGTGAAAATTTAAAAAATAAAAACCTTGCCGGCTCGATTTTGCTCGACTACAATGTTGCATACAAATTCCCTTATTTGTCGTGGTACAAACTTTTTAAAAAGTTGAAACCGCCATATAAATAAAAGGCATAGGTCCTAAACAGCCAAAACGGAAGATCAGTAGCTGTTACTTATCGCGACTTTTTAGTTGCCTCAAATAACTTATGGGGTTTTCGAAAGAAAAATACACCTCCAACTTATTATTAAAAAAAATTAAAAGGCGGCAATGTAAAAAATATTCTGTTTTAACATACAGTGGCTAATTGTTTTTACGGAAAAGATAGAAAATTTACGTGTAAATGATTCCAGATTTAAAAAAGCTGCAAGCTCAGTTATTGATTATTTGTTAAGTGTAAGTTGCAAACCCAAAAGACAAATATCAAAAGGCGTACGACAATTTCTTGAAGCGGCGAGAAGAAATGCATGCCTTATCATTTTCAGAAAGTACATTTTTGTTTTCTTCCTAATTTTTGAGAAAAGCACTATATTTGTCTCAGCTGGAAGGGCAATTGCTCCCAAGGTCGTCCGTTTAAAATTAATACTCAGCCAGCAATTGCCTACTTCCCTTGCTTCGACAATAATGTACTATTTTATTACCACACTATTCAACATTGGATGGTGAAATAGTACATTTTACAACTAGTGTGAAAAGATTGTCTTTTTAATACAATTGCGAAAAATAATAAATTAATATATCATTGCGATAAAATATGCTTGCTTCGAAGTTATTTTTTAACGAACCCATACTTTACAAATGACACTGACAGTGACAACATACTATTGGAATCAGCGCCATCGGGTAAAAAATCTAATATAAAATTACTGCGTTTCGAAAGTATAGTTTGGAACTAAAAAGTAAAAAGCACTAGTTCGAGAAATTGAGCTTCTCGTACGCTACACAGCCACAAAAAGTACCACTTTTTGAGCAACTGTATTAAAAAATAAATTTTATCTGTCGGGAAGTAACTACTTCTCACCGTTTATTATTATTTAATTTACCTGCACTAAGCCAAAATATTCTGAAATCTCATTATTCGATAAGCGTTTGCAAGTAGCATATCTTATCTTATCTTATCTAGATGAGGACTCTTTCGGATGCACTACGACCCAGTGGGATCTTTTGTGCATTTCCCCTCTCCTTCTGTCTACTCCCAACTTCGCTCCATCATTTCCACATAGCGGATGATGCAGCTCAGCGGAAGTACCTTGAATTCCTTTGGTTGCGGATAGCCGTTACCAAAGTAATTCATTCTTTGTCTGGCAAGGGCATGACATTCACACAGTAAGTGTTCCATAGTCTCATCCTCCTCGCCACACATTCTACAGTCTAAGCTGTCCGATAGTCCCATCTTGGCCAAGAGATCCTTCCCCGAAGTGACCTGTGAACACCCCAGATATGATTCTGAGTTGCTTCCTACTGAATTTCCAGAGTTTGTTAGTCCAGCCCGAGTCCACTCCTTCTATGAAGAGCTTTGAGTGCCTTAAGCCCACCTCATTCCTCCACTCGTGTTGGTGTTTGGTTTTGGCGTAGGCTTTAAAGGCCATAATTATGGTTCCCTGCGAGAGTCCCACAAATGGTTCTCGACCTACAAAGTGGTTTGTAGACCCCCCTCTAGCAAGCTCATCCGCTCTTTTGTTGCCAATGAAGCCCTCGTGCCCTGGAATCCAAACCAGTTGCACCTTATTGTGCTTTCCAAGCATGTTCAGTGCCTGGACGCCATTATAGACTAGTCTAGATTCCACTTTCGGCGCCGTAAGTGCTTTAAGCGCCGCTTGACTGTCACTGAGTATATAGATGGTCTGCCCTCTGGTTTGCCTGTCTATATTCTCCTGTGCACAAGCAATTATGGCGTATGTCTCCGCCTGGAAGACGGTTGCCAAATTACCCATGCTTACACTACTACTGTAGTCATTCGCATAAATGCCTGCTCCCGTACCGGATCCCATTTTTGATCCGTCCGTGTACCATATACTGTCTTCGATACCAGACCTCGGTGGTTCTAGACCTTCGGCCCATTCAGCCCTGGATGGAACTTTTGTTGTGTAGTTCCTATAGAATACAAACTTGGGTAGTATTTGGTCGCTTCCCATGCTTGTTATTCTGTCTAAGAAACCATCAGTCCCCATGTTTGTGTGCTTAGTCTTTGGCTTACTGTCGCTCCACAGTTCAAGGGTTCTTAATCTGTAGAGCGATTTGCGCGCCTCTGACTTAATCACCAAGTGAAGTGGCGGTAGGTCCAGTAGGAGCTGAGCCTTCTAGCGCCGCTGTGGGCGTGGTACGAAACGCCCCTGTTATAACCATGCATACCGATCTCTGTACCTTCATCAGAGCATCTCTGCATGTGCTCTTTAAAGTCCTTGGTCACCATACCAGGCTACCGTACAATAATATGGGCCTCACCATCATAGTGTAGATCCATTTAAGTACCTTTGGGTTCAAACCCCATGTTTTGCCATACGCTGATCTACACATCATTATTAGACAGTTCTAGTACCCTCCCGTACAGTTTGAACTGCAGTACGCCTCGAAGGGTCCTTTTCCTAGTAAAGGGTATTACTACAGTTTTGCCTGGATTAATGGATAATTGGTGTCGGTCGCACCATCTCTCCACTTTCTGCAGTGCCTTGTTCATGATTTCCGATACCGTACCTGGAAACTTCCCATTAACCAGTATCACTAAATCATCAGCATATCCTACCGTGTAGATGGGACCTTTATTGAGTTCTACCAGGAGTGAGTTCACCACCAGACTCCAAAGAGTTGGTGAGAGTACCCCACCCCGTGGACATCCCTTTGTGGCCGTGGCCACTATCTCATCCCCCAAGAGTGATGACTTTATTAGTCTGCCATTTAGCATATTGCCTATCCATTTACATATGGTGGGCTCTACACCATGTTTTATAGCTGCTTCGCTGATAGCTTTATACGTGGTACGATCGAACGCTCCCTCCACGTCTAAGAAAGCTGCAAGACATAGTTCGTTATTCTCTATAGCCTGTTCAGCCCTGGTTGTCACCAGGTGAAGTGAGGTTTCCGTTGACTTCCCTGGCTGGTATGCACATTGTAGTTCGTGCAGCGGATGCCTTCTTAATGGGCCATCCCTTATGTGTCTATCTACCAGTTTCTCCAGTGTTTTGAGGAAAAACGACGATAAACTTATCGGCCTATACGATTTGGCTTCACTGTAATCCGCCTTACCCGGTTATTTTTACCATCCTCCACACACGCGGTACGTGTGCGAAGGCCAGGCACGCCCTGTACAATCTGCTACGATGCGGGATTAGTACATTAGCGCCTTCTTGTAGTAGAATGGGGTAGATGCCGTCTGGCCCCGGGGCTTTGTATGGTTGGAATGTTGAAACTGCCCACTTTATCTTTTTATGATCTAATACCTTTTTGGACGTGTCCCAATTGTGTCTCGTTGTACTTGTGGTCTGTTCCAACGCACTAATTGCTCCATCGTCTGTTACGCTGTCGTGTATTACTGAGCCTGGGAAGTGCAATTTACACATTACCTTAAGGGTCTCCACCCCCGTTTTCGTCATTCTACCGTCATTGTCCCTGATGGATGTCAGCGGGGCCGACTTTGTGGTTGCTAGTGCCTTTGTTAGTCTCATACCTTCTGGTATTGACTCAATCTGATCGCAGTGGTTCCTCCACGCTCTCCTCTTGGCTTTCCTCACAGCCTTGCTGAGTTCTGTGAGTTTTTGTGCATAGTACCCAAAGTCATTAGATGCCTTTGCGTCATTGAATATTGCCCTAGTTTCCCTCCTGAGCTTTACTATCTCTGGGGTCCACCATGGTAACTTTTTAGCCAGGGTTTTCTTCTCCGGGCAGTTATTAGTGAAGGCCGTGTATACAGCTTGTACTATTTCGTCCGCTTCAAATTCTGTCTATAATAGAGTTTAGCTTGCCTTTTGGGTCTCCTAGGTCTACTTTTAGATCCCTTCTAAAGCCCGACCAGTCCGTGTACCTAGGATTCCGTTTACGTACCGTACTTGTTTTTATCTTAGTTTGGTACCTGTAGCAGATGTATCTGTGGTCCGAAAGGGATAATATGTCATCAGATACGTACCATGAGTTGATTTTGTTACTAGTGTTATTAGTAGCCAACGTTATATCAATAACCTCCCCCCGCCTAGAATTGACGAAGGTAGGTTCATTGCCTTTATTCAGTACTTGTAAAGAAGAGCTAACCAGGAAATCCAGTACCTTCTCTCCTCTCCTATTGACATCTGAGCTGCCCCAGATGACATGGTGAGCGTTCGTGTCGCAGCCGATTATCAGGTTGGTGTTCACCCGGCTGCCGTATGCTATAAGATCCCGCAACTGTTGTGTGATGGGATCCGTCGCCTCGTAGGGGAGGTAGGCTGATGACAGAATGAGCTCCTTACCCTCCCCCTTTTTTTGGATCATCACTGTGGTGAGATTAGGGAATGCAATAACCGGTCAAATTCCATAACCGGTTTCGGTTACGGTTATGACCGACAAATAACCGGTTTCGGTTATAACCGGTTATTTTTCATTACTGAATAAAACGGGTAAATATCACTAAATAACGGTATAAACTAGGTATCGGGCAAAGCAAATGAAACAAAAGCTTAATTTAGACTATGAATATTATTTAAAATTTAACAATCAACATTAGTAAAGTAACCATATAATATAATATAATATTAACAGTTAAAATCTACATGTTTCATATCACATATCGGTGTATGCACTTGGCTTTCTGGCCCGATGAAGAACGTAAGAAGTGGTTCCAAACCTCACTTTTACTAGTAAATTTTCTGAATTCTTCCATACTTGAGGACAACCTCAAGCTCTGTCAAGCAAAATAAGTTTAAATAAATAACTGCACTTAAATTTTTGTACATTCAACAATAGAAAAACATATCATTTTAGATTGCTCTAACTTATGGTCATATATTTATTTATTCGAGCCCAGGGGCTAAAAACTAATAAAAACATTAGAAATACTATTAATACAATGTAAAATAGTTTTTTTGTGTTTGGTTAGCATTACATTATAAGTTGAATTTAAGCATAGACACATGATTATCATAAGTATCCTGACATGATGTAAAATAATAAGTTTTGTTAAACAGGTACACAGATAGATTAAATTATAAATGATTAAAAATAGTAAATAAAACACTTTCTTACCTTAGAACATTTGTAACGGCAAATTATAGTTCAATATTCACTCATCCAACACCAACAGTTCAACACCTATACTATAATAATAACTTTAAAAAAATTCACTACGAATGCGTTAACATGTGTGCTATTTCTCGATAAACAGATTGGTGACTGACGTTCTAACTTAGCCGCTCAGGTGGCTTAAGCTGGTGGTTTAAGCTAATGTTGGTGTTTTAGCTTAAACCACCCTTCCTTATCAGTGCGAAAGAGACATAAGATTCTTAAACAATAAGACGGTAATAAACAAAGGAAGAGAAAGCGGCGCTGGGTCGGTTGCCGGGTGACGACCATCGTGGTATTTTCGGGATTAGCAGCTAGTATTGGCACTATTTATTATGTCTGTTGTTAACCGGTAGACCCGCATATATTTAGTTTTGACTTGAAATATATTTGAAGTTATTTAATAATCATTGCGTATATGTTTATTACAATTAACAAATTCAGGATTTATATGTCAATTGGTATTTGTTTTAGCAAGTTATAGGCAAAAATGTCATACGAGAAATAACCGATAATAACCGAAACCGGTTATTTTAAACTCTCAATAACCGATTATGAAAATTGGCCAAATAACCGGTTATAACCGATTATTTCGGTTACGGTTATAACCGGTTTGCATTCCCTAGGTGAGATCCCTGCAACAGAAAGCATGTAAAGGCATAGCATTGATGCCATTTTTGACATATATACATGTCCTCATATTATTGTTGTTATCTGGACACAGGTGAACAATTGTTCCCCCCGTTCCAACTAAACCTCTTATTTCACCTTTATATATATATGGTTCTTGAATAAGAGCAATATCGAACTTGTCACATTTTAGCTGCCTTGCCAGAAGGGCAGTGGCCGCCTTGTTGTGTTATAAATTAATTTGTACACACCTTAAACTCGCCATTGGCGCTGTTAATGTTTTGGCTTGCTGAGGTCAGCAGCCACTTCCTGGAGCGTCTCGTCGCAGGACATGGGAGACATGGAGGCCTCCAGGTACAGCTCTGCCATTCCCTGCAGATCCTCTGAGCCAATCCCCGATAACGGTGATGACTCTCGGGCCCTGCGGGATTCAGCACGTCTGTCACTGGAGCCCGCCATGTCCCCGGCCTCCGCTTCCGACTGCCCCTCCTCTTTGGCTGCCTCAGCCTCCTCAGCCTCCTTCCCAATGGCAGTTGGCACCTCTCCCTCTGGAGGTGTGCCCTCCTCGGCCTCCCCAGGCTGCGGACCCCCCGCACCCTCCCCCGGCGTCTGACCCCCACGCCCTTCCCCGCACAAGTGCCGTCCTCAGCCCCCTCAAGCGCCCTCTCCTTCACGTCCTCAGGAACTTGAAGGAGCTCAGGTCGACCCCCGTGTGTAGGTGGTAGCCCGCTGCCTTGATAACGTCGGCCGACACCCGGTCCATCAGTATGATGCGCCTGGTGTTCGCGTCCGACGTCAAGGTGTCTACCACCTTCCACTCCTCCGTGTGTAGCGCAGGATTGTACCTCTGCAGCACACAGAGAAGCAACTTTACGTCAGGGCCGCCAACTATCTTCGTTTTCCATGCCATCTTAACTGGTTTCGGAAGATCCTTGGCGTCCATGACCTTCAGGCGCAGGCCAGCAATCTCCTCGCTTCCGATTGCTGACCTGAGCCATGTGACGGACTCCTTCCCTTGGCAATTGACGTGGAGAGCGCCCGCCACTACGTTGCCGAGAGTGACTCGGGGTAGGGGATCCGGAGCGTCAACCAGAAGCTCCAAAATGAGCCCCTGGATGGCGCCCAGATGCCCTAACCCGATCTTCTCGGCCGGAAAGGCCTCCGGGACGATGGCCATCCTCTCGCTTGCAGCCACTTCAGCGTTTGCAAGTACGCTAATTATCATCGCTTTATTGTTCTTTCATTTACTCCAGTGCTAAAATATTCTTAAATCTCATTCTATTTTCGATAACAATAATAGAAGTAATTGTATCGTGTCATTTTTAATTGAATTTATAATTAATCAATAATCCACAATTAAATAATTAGTATGGTAACAATGTCATTCCCCGTGATACCTAAATTATGTATGAATTTTATAAAATCGATACGTTTATCTCGGTCATATTCTATCCTTTGACTAGGAGCATTAAAACAAAGAGATCTCCAGGAGAATTCCGCTCGGTTGGGCTGCATTCAACAAGTTAGATGACACCCTGACACCCGGTGACGTTCTACAATGTCTTAAGACTCGTCTCTGTAATCAGTGTGTCCTGCCCATAATGACGTATTACTTACTGTTGGACCCGCCCGACCCGCGCCGCGCCCGACCCGCGCCGCGCCCGACCCGCGCCGCGCCCGACCCGCGCCGCGCCCGACCCGCGCCGCGCCCGACCCGCGCTGCGCCCGACCCGCGCCGCGCCCGACCCGTGCCGCGCCCGACCCGCGCCGCGCCCAACCCGCGCCGCGCACGTCCCGCGTTCGGTGTGTTGAGGCCTTGAGTGGCGTACTTAAAAAGAGGCTTTTGCTCAGTAGTAGGCGATTACAGGCTAATAATGATGATGATGATGAACTAAATATTACATCGTGACAATTTGACATCTGTCACCTGAGGCATTTATATATGAATTGATCAAAATCATGGCTGCTTTGTTCTCTTGATTACTAAGGTTAGTAGACAAGGGCAGGGATTAGGTAAATATCTATTTCATTAATTATATTTTAATCATCGAACACATTAATAATTATAATTAATAATAGGATACACACAAATCAACCTAGTCTTAAATTAAGCAAAGCTTGTACGATGGGTACTAGAGATGACGATGTAAATGCTTTAATAGATAAATGCTACTTAAATACAAAGAAAACATCCATTACCCAGGAAAAAATATTCGTCATCATCACTCAAATAAATGCCCTTACCGGTATTCGAACCCGGGACTTCTGTCTTCATAGTCAGGGTCACTTCCAACTAGGAAGGAGGAAAAGAAGGCCGTTACTGTTCAAGCTGTGTAATCCATAATTATATAACTCTACGGAGAATTATGGCGTGAAGCCAAATGTACCCAGGAAGTCCGGAAATAAAGTCACTCCGATGAATTAAAACCTACCACGAGAGCAATATAAATTGCCCAAATTTTTGACACTTCGATTTAATTGAAGATTGGTAGTACGTAAAAACATTTTTTTTGGAAAGGGGACTCTTCAGTTTTCCAAGGGTCTTGGGCGTATATACAACACTAGCAGACTCGATAGACATTGTTCTGCCAAAAACTTGAATTGCTCGTAAAAATCCGACTGCAGCGCCACCCCACCTACTAATTTTAATTGTACACCAAAACCATACAGGGATAAATTTAACCCACACATACAATTTTAATTCATTATGCGTAAGAAATACATTTATATTTAAATGGAATTGGACTATCTTTGATTTTTCCGTAGATCCTTATGTTTAATATATACTATGTATTGTCTGCCCTTGGTAATGTCATACTTGTATAAAAATAAACAATAATTATAATAATTCACTGAAAATCGTATTTTTATAAAAATGACATTTATTTTTAACGAAGAGATTGTGTTTTATTTTAGTAGGCTGATTCAATTAGATTGGGTATCAAGATCTAAATTTTATTATGATTTGATAAAAAATTGCAGAATCTTGAATTCCTTTGGGGTGGTTTATGTATTCTCACCGACCGGCCGGGCCGGGGCGCGCCTGCGCGTTTTTTGCCAAAGCATTTTGAAGCTTTAATATAGACATTAAGTTTCATATTTGAATGTACTTGAGACCGGTCGGCTCCCTCGCGGACGTGGACGGCTATGGTCGGCTGTTGTCACATGTGACCGACTCCGTCTGGCTTTTGCCTACTGTCACTCTATTGAAACGCGGTTGCTTTGCGACGCGACGCCAGGCGACCCGACCCGGCCCGTTCGCTGGGAATCGTACATTAAACAGACTAATGATGAAAACTCTAAATCTGACTAAACTTTGAGTTAGTACCCTAATTGCTTACTATCTCTGCATATTTTATGCGAAACTAGTCAGCACAACGAAATACTTTTTAAATAATATATATATGTATGTAATTAAATATACGTTATGCGTTATTTCCAGGGTATCGTTGCCCATCAGGCGATTTTCTCTTGTTTTTAGCATGAAACCATTATCATTGTGCTTTCAACTAGCTGATTAAGATGCTGATGATAATTTTGAATTGTATCAAATACAAAGTTTTCTTCAAAAATATATCGGCGAAAGAAGCATTGCATACTTAAAAATATTTTTGATACTAGTGAGTTTACGTTTTTTTAGCTTTATTCGAGCTCCATTATCATACTGCGTTTAGCGACATCAAATCCGTGCATATTCATGAGACACTTAACACTTGTACTTAACTGGAAACCGAATTTTTGGTCAAATTAGGATAGCAAGATTTGAACCAAACATGTCTAACATTCAAGTCTGAGGAAGAATGATACCTATATACGAGTAGGTATATCAATAAATTCGCGAGGACGTGCCACTCTTCCTCATTAAATACGTACTATAAGTTGATGTTGAACTAGATAATAGTAGGTATAAGCGTAATAGGTGTAGCTAGTAGTAATAATAGCAAATCCATTGCCCACAGACTTTAGCACTGGCGAAAAGAAGATAGTCAACGGGCCGTTCTGGCACGAGATTATCACGGAGATATACGACGACCACGACGAAGATGTGTCGACGACCACTCTGGAGCCGCTTCCCATATTCGAGGACGACGCTTCCACTAACAACGTGACGGCGCAGCTTGGGAGCCGAGTGCACTTGCATTGTAGAGTGCATGATTTAGGGGAAAAAACAGTAAGTAAGCCCGCTGGTCCATATTGCAACGCTTTGTACTTATGCCAGGTAGATCAAAATGGCCTTTTTTGTATGAGAAAATGACAGTTGAGTCCTAGCGTACGTTAAAAAAATTTTACTTTGACATTCTCTGACCCTTTGTACTCTTAGTTCACCTAAATGTCTTCGCGTCGTAAATTCCGAATCGAAATCTTTTCCAACTTTTCATGATATTGTTTTACAGCACAGTTCAAATATTTCTTCTTTACGTGTATTTTCATTTGTTTATCTTAATTCCTGTGTAATTTCAGACATGGAACAGAAATTCAGCCATATAAAATATTGTTGTTTGTTTATAACTTAAATACAAACATTACATTTTTCGCTCAGTAAGCGCGCAGTGATACAAACATGGTACACATTATGTAATTCTACTTTCAACCGATTACCTTTGTTCCGCGAAATTACATTTCATTGTATGTATTTTGTCGAAGGATTAATATTTCATGGAAAACTTTATTCTCTGAAACAATAATGTTTTGGGATTGTTATAAAACTACATACCTAATTAATGTAGGCCCCGGGCTGGTTGGCGCCACACGTCGCGTACAGTTTCTAGTTTTATGAGAGTGCAGTTGCATTTCTATAGAACTAGGTACTCTACGAGGTGTGCGGCGTGAACCGGAAGACACAACCCTAGTGGTATGTACCTATATGACGCTGCACGCTGACTAAGGCACAAATAAAGAAATACTGCTTAGTCCAACATAGTGCGCTTAAGACAGTCTCGTTTCTACTCAAGGTCACATCTTTGGATCTGAGTTTGGTCGATTACTAATCATACAATCATAGCTTAGCTAGTGAAAAAGCAGCCTTAAATACTACTATTATTATTAATGCGAAAGTTTGGTTGTTTGTCAACCGATTTGGATGAAATTTTGCACGAAGATAATATATAGCCTAGATTAAATAGCGGCGGGTATGCCGCCGCGCGCGTAGTAGTAGTGCCCGGGATAGTTTTTATCCCGGGTCCACGTGGGCGGAAGCTAGTTACTATAATAATATGTACATTAAGTGCTAGCTCTATTAGGGCCAAGGCTTCATTTCTGCCTTCATTCCTAACTTCTCGTGCAAACCCTTATATTTTTAAGGGAGATTCTGGAGACCAAACCTTACCTGAAACTTTTTGCAGATATCGTGGGTGAAACGTCGCGAAGATGAACTCCATCTCCTGTCATTTGGACGCCACACTTATTCCGCTGATTCCCGGTATTCACTTGCCTTTGAGCACCCTAATGACTGGCGCCTACTGATCCAGTACGTGAGCGAGCGAGACGAGGGCTTTTACGAGTGCCAGATATCGACGCATCCGCCGTTGGTGCGAAGAGTACAACTATCTGTCGTCGGTAAGTGTGGCTGGCTACCGTGGGTATTACTGCACAGCTTGCGTCCATAATAAGCGCTTTACTGACTAGTATATTAGAGTCAAAGCTTGGTCGAATGGTCTTCATTAATTTCATTATACGGATTTAAGTCGGCTTATGCAAATCCATGACTAGACTGTTTCAAGTTTTCTCTGTCGGGAACCGCATACATGCGTTCATGTTCATACTAATTTGGGTTTAAGGGTCGTGGCCTGGCAATATTTGCCATAACAAAGCTCTCCGTTGCCGAAATATTTGTCATGCGCTAAATGCCATTTTATTAGAAATGTGTAGAAACGTTCACTTTTTCCACACAAGAGGCAAACTGTTTGATAAAAAAATGTATGCATACTTAAAGAAACTACGGTAGGTAGTAGTACTGTAGGTAAACAAGGTACAATGAAATTTCCGTGTGAAAGTCTTGGAACTCATGGAGGAATAACTCAATTAAATAAACAGTATAAGAAGTACACTCTTTTACCGTTCCATGTGGCTATTTTGTTCTCTACTTTGTAAATAATGTTCTTATCACAGCAGAACGGGCTTGTATCGTTTATTTTTACGTTCATTGCAACCTTTTCCCTTCTATTTGCTACAAACACCATAGGTACTGTATTCTATGCGAGCGCCGGTTTACTTCGTTCGGATAGCTTTGTGGTGGTAACGTAAACAAAGTAATTCGGGTAGCCGCCATTTACCATAATGTTCTTAACCAAGATATTACAGGATTCAGATTTGCATTTTTTTATAGTCAATTTGTCATCTGTGTCATTTGAAGTAGAAATGTCAGTAGGAATGTCTATTTTGCCTACCAATTTAAATATTGAAAGCGCTCGCTTCTAAGCTTTCGATTGTAATCATTTAACCCACCCATACTTAAAACAACTAATAGTAAAATAAACATTTCTGACTATTTTATGAGTGTTCTTTATTTTGGGGGTACCTATGTAAATAATTGACTAAATAAAACAATAATAACATAAAATGGTCATTAAGTTCAAGTCACTTGTCCCAATAACGTTAGTACGGAAAGTTCACGCCATTGTTCCCTCCCCTCTTACGGTTCGGCTCTGCCACGACTGCCAGCGACAGCGATGCGTCTACGAGGGAGCTAGAGATCGGAGCGCGGCCTCTCTTTCCCACGTATGGCGCACCGCTGTCGCTGCCGCCACCGCTCGAGGTCGTGGCCGAGACTTAAAAACGTGTCAAAACGAGCGCGCAAAACACATTGAAATCACATTACGATGCTAAACGTGCATGCCCATTGACCAAGAGTCTTAAAATGTATGAATTAACTAAGCATTCTTTAGCATTATTCGACTTTGAAAATAGTTACAGGATATTCCTAATTATTTTTTCAACATAAAATGAATCATTCCTCGTAACCAGGGGGCGTTCGATAAATATTTTCCATATAACCTTTATAAAAACGCAATGCAAAACAGCTTTATCCCCATAAACTTTGAAAAAACAACCGCCAAGTTCTTGTATAATGCTTGCATATTTTATATCAGCGTTACGCCAACATTTGCATGCATGAGAAAACGATACTGTTCGTCATATATCTTGTATATGTGCTCACGATACTGTGCCAAGCCAAGTAATGTGTTGCCAAAATATCCAAATAGGTACATGCTTGTCTGTGCTACATTTTTGCGTTATTAAGGCAGATTGTGTTTGGCATTATTTCAGTAGTATACCTACTTAAAGTTTATGCTAAAGTCGTTTGTAATTTTATGGAAACAAATTAGTTTCGAATAGCGAACTTAAAATATAGGTTAAACTTTTTTCATAAAACGATGTTCGTTTCCAAATTCATGATCACTTGTTTAGACTTTGAAGTGAATAGCAAATATGGTTAGGTTAAGTCGTTATGTAGTATACATTGTATGCTGGCATGTGAGTGTCATTTCGTCTTCATTTCAGAATATTTCCCATTTCATTTACAGCATTAACTAACATTTTTTAATAGTACAGATGTCTCGATCTCTATTTATCCATTTTGACTCCTTATCCTTTTTTGTGACTCCACCGTATTATATTATAACTAAAACTTTGATTACAGTTTGACTCCTGTAAGATACAAATACTGTCAGTACCTAAAGAATATAATATTAATGTATCTACCGCGAAATTAGTTATTTTTATTATTACAATTATGTAATTTCCGCTGTGCCACAATTTTGAGAACAACATAAAAATTGGTACCTATTTATGATTCTTCCAATAAATACAGTTTTTTCATATGTTTACTTACTCGAATATAACGTAATATTTTTACTTAACCCATAAATTGATTCATCATCATTCGCTTGACCTTATCCCATTTACTTGGGGTCGGCGCAGCATGTTTTTTTCTTCCATACCTCTCTGTCGCCCGTCAACTCATCACACACATCTTTCCTGTTCATATCGTCTCTCACGCAGTCCATCCACCTTTTCCTTGGCCTACCTCTTCTCTTACATCCCTCCACATTCATACTTAATGCCCTTCTAGTAACATGACTATCATCCCTCCGCATAACATGTCCATACCACCGTAAACGATTTGCTCTCAGCTTTTCAGTTATCGGTGCTACTTTCAGGCTTCCTCTTATATACTCATTCCTTACACGATCCAATCTCGTCACGCCACACATCCATCTCAACATTCTCATCTCCGCAACATGCAATCTCGTTTCATCCGTCATCTTTGCGGCCCAACATTCCGCTCCATACATGACGACAGGTCTTATAATGGTCTTGTATATGTATTTTGCCCTTCAGTCGAAGGGGCATTCGGTTGTCGCAGATTATTAAATTGATTATGCAGGTAAAAAGAGGTATTTAATTAGTTACAGTAAGCAGCGCTTGTGCAAACAGAGCGACGTGTAAATGGGAGCCAGTCGCGGATTATGCTCGACTTAACACCATCCTGCACTCTCATGCAAACTCTTAGAGAAAATACACTATTGTCGTCTTTACAAGTTTATTCATTGTTGGTTCCAATTTGATAACGTCACTCAAGAGTAATATATTTTGTTTTTATTATTAAGTACTTAAGTGACAGATATGAAGACAGAAATTTTAATGCCAAAGATAATTGAACGTTTATGGATAATAATGACACTTGAATTTACTAATTCTTAATAAAATATCAGACCACCATTGATTTTTTTTCTCTAATATATATGCAGAATATTTTTTTTTTCTCGACTCTACGTGAAAATATGTACATATTATTAATATTTGTTTTTTAAGCAGTAACGCTGCTAAAGAAAATTATAAATTTTTAAATGAAAGGAAAAATTGAAAAATTTAATGCTCCGAGCCATTTAAAAAAAAATATATAATTTTCTTTAGCAGCGTTACTGCTTAAAAAACAAATATTAATTTAGTATGGGGTGGCGCATCGTTACTGACGATTTCTCAACATAATTTGAGACGTTGGTGCCGCAAAGAATACTAAGTCTTCTGGTAGATGTCGCTACATACGCCTCCCTAAGGCGTTATATGAAGGAACTGATTGAAGGATTTGGTGCCCGAACCAGATTGTTCCGATAGCTCAGTTGGTAGTAGCGACGGGCCATGAATGCCTGTGGTCGCCGGTTCGAATCCGGCTCGGAGCATTAAATTTTTCCTTTCATTTAAAAATTTATGTACATATTATATTATGTTTAAGAGGGCACCGAGCTTCTGGCGCGAGTTGATTTTAGGTATTTTATGCGTTCCGTGCATGTGTGTGTGTGACGCATACAGGCAGGACCGAGCGAGCGCTGGCTGGAGTTGTGCGCCGATCGCCTATATAGAACGGAAAGAATGGCGGCAAATGGCACTATAAATGCTTTCAGCGAGGGTGTTACCAATATTTACAAAATTTAAACAACCAGAGCAATTTCAAATAGTTTTATTGATAAAATTCACATTTAGAGAAGAAACCTTAATGCAGATGTGACACATATTTTTTTATTTATAATTAACATCGTCGGTAGGTTATAGTAACTGCGATGAATGACAAATTAGTATTCTAGATACAATAGAAGTTCAATAAAATTAACTCAATAATGTAAAATATTAGAATGGCTAAATAAGATGAAAAACTCAGTAGGCTGACTACGTTCATATGGGAAGCTGTTTTTTTTGTGGAGAAAAATTAACTTGTAACTTTTTTTCGTTTTGCTTTTGGCATAACTGCAGTCGCGGAAAGCATACCTTTTTTTCGTTTTAGCGACTCTTTTTTGTCAATTGCGTCTAAAATGTATTGTGGCTCTCGAACTTCCATTTGTCTGTCAAGCCTTGAATCAACTATTTCAGGTAGTAGACAATAAAAAAAAATGATTCTTATTCCTAACGATCGTAAGTCGTAACCATTCGAAGTCATAGTGATAATAATCATAATACTCACGTGTACGTTCTATTTAAATTCATAATGATACGAGTCACATACATACCGGCCACACTGCGCACTTAGCGTTATGGGAGTAAATAACCGTGTTTGATTTTGTCACAAGGCTCTAGCCTACACGTTAAGCAAGCCACCTGCTTGTGCGGACGTACCCTAAGGAAGGTCCGTGTAGGTACGAAGACGAGCGAAGCGAGGAGGGGTGTTAGGTGTACCGTGAAAGCGTTACTTCATTAGGAGATGTACCGCGAAAGCGTTACTTTATGAGGATGTTCTTAGAAGTATGGTCAGAAGAAAATTGTTATGATTAACAAAATGATGATTTCAGGCATGTTCTTAGTAAGAAAATTATGAAAAAAATGTTTAGGACAAATGATCATTATGACTGCCGATGATCACCATATCAGCCGAAAGACGTCCACTGCTGGACATAGGCCTCCCCCAAAGAGTACCAAAGCGACCGATCCCGCGCCACCCGCATCCAGCGGATTCCCGCAACCTTTACCAGGTCATCAGTCTACCTTGTCGGGGGCCTACCCACGCTGCACCTTCCGGTACGTGGTCGCCACTCGAGAACCTTTCTGCCCCAACGGCCATTGGTTCTACGTGCTATGCGCCCCGCCCACTGCCACTTAAGTTTAGCGATCCGGAGGGCTATATCGGTTACCTTGGTTCTGCTGCGGATAGCCTCATTTGTGATGCGATCACGCAGAGAAACTCCCAACATGGCCCTCTCCATTGCCCTTTGGGTGACTTTGAGCCTTCTTATGAGCATACATCGGGGTTTTCGGAGCGGGAATGATTTGAGAAAGAGTAGAGATAAACAGATATGTTAGTCTAAGAAAATATCATATTATGCCTCATGAATAACTACCTCTCTGTGAGTTGTATACAATCTGTGACAAAGCTTTATTTTAATTTCCGTAAAAGTCTTATAACTTATAAGGTAACAATAAAGATAACTTTAATTAATTACCTGCTGTAAATTTAATAGTTGACACGATTTTCAGAATAAACTTTTAATATTTTTTCTATATTTGGGACATTTAATCTACGGCGTCTTGCTGTAAATATCCATTTCAAGGAGCTAAATGATCTTTCCACGTCGACAGTTGTAATAGGTGCATATTTAAATTTTTGTAGGAATCAATTGATGCACGAGAAGTTTGAGATTTAAGTTCTATTTCTTTGCCTTGTACCAACTCATTTATAATTTTTAGTGTGCTATAGCCAGAATTCTTATTTAACACCAACTTCAGTTTATCATAAATCTGTTTTCCTTTTACGCTCAAGTTTAATTTGGAAACATCTCTATAGTTTTCATGAACTATTTTTAAACTATCGCTGATGGACAGCTTCGCATCCTGTAGTTTTTTAATAGCATTTGGGATAGTCATCAAATGATTTGCTATGAAATTGAAGTCGCTTTTTATATTTGCATTTCCAAACGCTCTTTTTGCCTTTCTAATAGTTACTCTGGGCTTCGGTGGGACTGAATGTATTTAGAACACGTTTCACTTCATCGTAATGTTTGCTGTAATACGTTGCAGCTTCTATCCAGGTTCCCCACCGAATAATTGTTGGTCGAGGTGGTAAAGGCACTCCGGGGAGCATTTCTTTAAACTTTTGTATTCTTTTAGGAGATTTCAAAAATGTCTTCTGAACATTTGCGATTAAATCATTCACATCTGGATAAAGTTTTCTTACTAGTTCAGCCACTCTATTTAAACCATGAGCCAAACATGTGACGTGCAAAAGATTGGGAAAAATACATTTTAAATTTCTTCTAGCCTTTAGCATGTAGCCCACACCGTCAGTTAAAAGTAAAAGTACTTTATTGTGATAATTATGGTTAGCACCCCATAATTCATCAAGAGCACTTGTGACCGTATTGGATATTGATACTGTTGTATATGTAGGGTAAGCAAACAATAACTGCCTAGCATTTTGTATGCGGGTAGCTTGTAATCTGTCTTTGATTAAATGGTGAACGCCCAGTACGTGTTTTATTCTTCAGTGGCGAACGAGGATTAAGAAATATCTATAGATATCGGTAAAGTGCTACAAAATCATGTCAGTGGGACAATTACGTGATTTTGATATAAAAAATGGCAATTGGACGGCGTATTGTGAGCGGCTCGAAATGTACTTCGTCGCGAACAAAGTGGACAAGACCGTTATGTTAGCCACGTTGATTTCCGTCATGGGGGAAGAGGCTTACGAGTTGTTATCTACTTTATCAAGTCTTAAGAAACCCTCGCAATTGACCTACGACGTTGCAGTTGACCTACTAAAAAAACATCTGCAACCTACACCGTCAGTTTTAGCCGAGCGCTATAGATTTCGACAGCGACGGCAAATGGAGGGCGAGTTGATAGCGGACTACGTGGCTGAATTAAAAAAAATGTCTATGAACTGTGAGTTTCAAACTACGCTGGAAGACAATTTACGGGACCAGTTAGTATGTGGCATAAAAAGTGAAATAATACGACAAAGGTTATTCGCCGAAGACGACAAGTTAACCTACAATAGGGCGGTTACATTATCATGCAACCTGGAGGCATCTGAGAGGGACGCCAATGCAGTAGATCGCAACCCGAGTGCTTCCATGGAAGTAAACAAGGTACACATTATGACGAAATGCATGGCATGTGGCGATAATCAGCATAAAACGGAAAACTGCAAGTATCGGAACTACGACTGTAGTTTTTGCAAAAGGGTCGGTCATTTACGTAGAATGTGTCCGGAAAATCATGGCGAGGGCCACAATCCAAGACGAGGGTATGGAACGGCGGATGGGGCCGGGCGCGGATCACGCGGGTCGAGCGTGAGCAGCGGCGGGCGGCGCGGGCGCGGCGGGCGCGGGCGGCGCGGCCGCAGATACGCCGGCGCCTACTGGATGCGGGAGCCTGGCGGCGGCGGCGCCGGCGCCGAGGAAAACACCACGTCGGGACAGTCGGACGGGGCTGACGATGAGGGTGATAATGATTGCAACGAAGAACCGATGTATCAGATGTCTTTGACATAATAAGGACAGCATGAAAGCAAATATACTTATACTAGACACGACTCTCACGGATCACGCTATGGTATTACTAAAACTAGATAGTATTAACACTTCTAAAACATACCAGAAAACTAAGACCCATGTGAACTTTGCAAAAGCAGTAAGTAGCCTCTCAAATGAAAATCTCTCAGAACTATATGAAATTCATGACCCTAACTGTCTTACTAATTTAATAATAAATAAAATTAGGAGTTGTCTAATGTCAAATACCATAACAACCTTAGTGCCTAGAAACAACCGAATAATTAAGCCCTGGATCACCTTAGGTATTCTTCGATGCATTAGAAACCGTAATAGTATGCAGAAAAAACTCCGCTCTGACCCCGAAAATTTAACACTCAAAATAACCTATAGAAGATACAGAAATTTCTGTAATGGCCTTATTGAAAAATTAAAACGTAAATATGACAAAGAAAATCTAATTAAAGCTAGTAAAAAATCGAAAACTCTTTGGAGAGCAGTAAATGATCTAACTAACAGAAAAACCAGTAAAAATGAAAATCTGGAATTATTAGATAGTAGAACCTCACCACGTGAATCTGTTAATGCAATCAACAACTATTTCTCGAACATCGGTAGATCTCTTGCTGAAACTATTTTATCAAATAATCAATCCTTAGTTAATACTGCTGACACCTACTCCAACCCATATGCAAACTCATTTGTACTATACGACACTAATCCCAACGAAGTTTACGTCATTCTTTCAAACCTAAAGTCCTCAAGTGCCCCGGGCTGGGACAACATACCAACCCAGTTCTTAAAACTAGCGAGTGGCATCATGGTTCCCTTAATAACTTACCTAGCTAATTTATGCTTCAGACACGGTACTTTCCCAAATTCTTTAAAACAAGCTATTGTTACCCCAGTGTTCAAGAGTGGGAACAGAAGCAATGCATCAGACTACAGACCTATATCCGTTCTACCTGCGATCTCTAAAATAATAGAAAAACTTATAAATACAAGGCTAATTAACTATTTAAATAAATTTAAAATTCTATCGGACAACCAATATGGCTTCAGACAAGGCATCTCCACTGAAGATGCAGTGTCAGCCCTATCCTCATTAATAACTGGAAAAGTAGATGGTAATAAGAAGTGTATCGCTGTGTTTCTAGACCTCAAAAAGGCCTTTGACACTGTTTCTGTACCCACACTAATAAACACCCTGGAGAGCATAGGTATTAGAGGCATCCCACTGTCCCTTCTAAGTAGCTACCTCCATAACCGCAGACAGAAAGTTAAGATAGGGGAATACTTTAGTGACGAATGTGAAATGAGCTATGGTGTCCCTCAAGGGAGTGTGCTGAGCCCTACGCTATTTCTAATTTACATTAACCAGCTCTGTAAAATGCGTATTTCCGGAGGGGCTATCTTTACTTACGCTGATGATACCGCAATCGTGTTCTCTGGAAGTGACTGGGATGAGGTGCAAAAAACTACAGAAGTCGGTCTTGCCAGGATTGCTCGCTGGCTTCAAGCTAACCTACTCACTCTTAACACGAAAAAAACGAATTACATCTGCTTCACTAACTACAATAGGACCCAACCGGACTCATCTTTCTCAATTAAGATACATACATGTAACAACTTAGCTGACACAACCTGTTCCTGCTCAGTTATTAATAAGGTTGAGGTCACTAAATATTTAGGTATTATGATAGATCAGCGACTTACCTGGCATGTGCACACAGAGCTGATAATGTCCAGAACTCGTAAACTAATATGGATCTTTAAGAACCTAAAACATGTTGCTTCTAAAGATCTTTTATACCAAATTTATGTATCTCTTGCGCAATCGGTCCTTGAGTACTGCATCTCGATCTGGGGGGGCTCCACCAAGACTAAATTTCTAGAATTGGAAAGAGCTCAGAGAGCTGTTCTTAAGGTAATGCACAGTAAGCCGTATAGATTTCCTACTAAAGAACTGTATGACACTTGTGACTTGCTATCGGTAAGAAAGCTATATGTATTGCATGCAATCTTGAGGAGACATAAAAAATCGTCATACAAACCTGAGACAAGTGTAAAAAGAAGGAAACCTAATGTAATTCCCACTCCGTCAAGTAATTCAGCATTTGCAAAAAGACAGTATGCTGCTCAGTCAGCTAAGCTATATAATATAGTTAATAAACAGATAAGCATCTTCCCCTGCACCTATAAAGAATGCAAAACTAAGATAATAAACTGGCTTAAAACCAAAAACTACATTGAAACAGAAAACTTATTGTTAGGTATCATTTAGACTTACGACTAAAACATACTCACATGCAGATACACGCATACACACACACACACACACACACACACGCACGCACGCACGCACGCACGCACGCACGCACGCACGCACGCACGCACGCACGCACGCACGCACGCACGCACGCACGCACGCACGCACGCACGCACGCACGCACGCACGCACGCACGCACGCACGCACGCACGCACGCACGCACGCACGCACGCACGCGCACACACACACACACACACACACACACACACACACACACACACACACACACACACACACACACACACACACACACACACACACACACACACACACACACACACACACACACACACACACAAACGTGCGCGCACATGCACCCATACTTTTAATTCTGTAATACTTTTATTCTTATTTCTTTTTACCTTCATTTGTTTGTCAATATACTTACAACCATGGGAAGAGCGGTGCCTCTTGACACAGGTACTTCGGTACTTACAAAGAGACACCAACCTGTTATTTGTTACATAGACCTTAAGTTACCCAATAAATCATTTTTTTTTTTTTTTTTTATTTATGTCAAAGCTATTGAACAAGTTTTTTCGGTCTTGCAAAGCAGTGGGCTTAAGCTCAAGAAGAAAAAATGTGAGTTCTTATCAAACCAGGTGCAGTATTTGGGGTTCATTGTGGATGAGACTGGCGTGAGAGTTAACCCTGACAAAATTAAGCCGATAGTAGACATGCCACACCCAACGAATACTACGGAGCTGAAATCATTTTTGGGTATGGTTAACTTTTATGGAAAATTCGTAAAAAAATTATCGGATTATCTTGTCCCGCTTTATGACTTACTCAAAAAGGGGAGACAATTTATATGGGGTAAGAGACATAACGAGGCTTTTATGTACGTTAAGAAACTGCTGGTTAGTACGGAAGTGCTAGCGCACTACGACATAGCGCGTCCCACGGTGGTGACGTGTGACGCGTCTGCGCGAGGACTCGGCGCTCTGCTGGCTCAGCGCTCGCCCGACGGGAGGGAACGCGTCGTCGCGTACGCCTCGCGCGCACTTACCGAACATGAAAAACATTATAGTCAAATTCACAAAGAGGCACTCGCGATCATTTTCGCTGTAGATAAATTCCATCAATACTTATAAGGAAAGGAATTTAGTTTACGTACTGATCACAAGCCTCTGGTGAGCATTTTCGGACCTAATATCGAAATACCCGTTACAGCGGCTAGCAGGCTGCAAAGGTGGGCGATTAAATTGTCTGCGTACGATTTCGCAATCGAATACATCCGCACTGATAAGAATACGGCTGATGTTCTTTCTCGTTTAATTAAAACACACAGGGAGGACGTGGCGGCGGAAGAGGAGGAGCTGCCCGAGCAGACCTACTTACATTTTGCGACCGAGGCTTTACTGCTAGATTATAAAGTACTCAAACGCGAGACCGGTAACAATCCTATATTGAGTCGGGTTATAGGGTACTTGGCCGATGGTTGGCCTTCGGATATCGAAATTAATGAACTTAAACCGTATTTCAATAGACGTAACGAACTATACTGCGAGCTCGGTTGTATTCTTTGGGGACATCGCGTGGTAATTCCGGCTTCGTGCAGGGAACGAGTGATAAGCGAATTACACGAAGCGCATATGGGAATAGTAAAAACAAAAGCATTAGCTAGAAGCTACGTATGGTGGCCAGGAGTCGACGAGGCAGTAGAAGCGAGATGCCGCGCCTGTGGGGTATGCGCCAGCGTAGCCAACGCGCCGGTGGCGCACGTGCCATGCGCGTGGTCGTGGCCAGACCGTCCTTGGGCTAGACTTCATATTGACTTCATGTCAATTTCGGGTCTCACGTATTTGATAACCGTAGATGCATGTTCAAAGTAGATAGAGGCTTCAAAAATGAGGACTATTACCGCGGAGTCGGTAATAGCTGTATTGCGCGAAATGTGGGCACGGTTCGGGCTCCCTAAACAGCTGGTTAGCGACAACGGTCCTCCATTTACAAGTTCTCAATTTGAATTGTTTCTTAAACGAAATGGAATAGAACACATTTTTTCATCGCCTTACCACCCGGCGTCCAACGGAGCCGCGGAAAACTCCGTAAAAATTTGTAAACGGGCCATTAAAAAGGCGCAAAAACAAAAAATTGACATCGATATAGCTTTGAACAGGTTTCTGCTAACGTACAGGAATACGGAACATTACACGACCGGTGAAAGCCCCGCGAAAATTTTGCAAGGTCGCAATTTGCGTATGCGTCTAGATCAATTAAAACCGGAGCGCAGCGCGCGAGTGAGCGAGCACCAAACGCTGACGGCGGAGCGGGCGCGCGACTCGCGGCGCCAGCTGCGCCCGGGGGACGCGGTGTGGTACCGTGACTATCGCGCCAAGGACAAATGGCTCGCGGGCCAGGTCACAAGGAAGTTAGGTAGTACCGATTATACAATAGACTCTAATATTGGAACCGGAATACACAGGCACATAGACCAGTTGAGACGTAGGGTGACCGACGAGACTATAGCCGTACGTACACCGCCATCGACCGCACGACGTCGATCTAGTAGCTCATTTGCGTTGCCGGAGGAGGGCCCTCGACCGGATGATGGTGGAGGCCTGATGACGCCGGGGCCGGTGGCGCCGGGCGAGGCGGAGCCCGTCCCGCCCGGGGTGCCGGAGAGGAGTGATCATGTTAGTGGCGCGGCAAGGGAAATAGGGGACGTAAACTTACCGACACCTAAGATATCACAAGACGGCCAACCGAGGAGAACAGTTAAACCGCCAGTGAGATTCGGTTTTGATGAATACTTCTAATATTTACTGTGTACCTAAATATATGAATAGGAAAACGCACGGTCTCTGCTTATTAACTGTTATAACTGTATTATTAAAGGTAACAATCAATTACTTAAGTTTGAAGAAATGGTATAAACGGATTGTATACTGTGTAATAATGTATTACCTGTTGTTATGCCTAACTTATTGTCATATAAGATAAATATGTTATTAATTTAGAATATTAAAGATGTTTACACACTAACCAGTAACAGTCTGACCTCTGATTGCGCCTAGCGGTTAGGATTGTAGGGGTCAAAGTGTACTGGGTACTAGATTTATAGTTGAGAAAATGTTAATGAATCAATAGGTAAAACGTAGTAGTAACTTAATTACTGTTGTTTAAATACATCAAGATGTATTTAGGTAATAAAGGTGGAGGTGTTGTATATGTAGGGTAAGCAAACAATAACTGCCTAGCATTTTGTATGCGGGTAGCTTGTAATCTGTCTTGGATTAAATGGTGAACGCCCAGTACGTGTTTTGTTCTTCAGATACATTGTTCGTGCTGTCTAACCGTTTACTGGATATCAAGTGTTGAGTGCCAATGTGATCATCACGTAATGCTCCCACTATTACGTTAGCTATTTGACGACCAAAATCATCCGTGGTTTCGTCAACACTCACATATATATATTCATTTTTTAGCTCGCTCCGTATTTTATTCATTTTTTCATCGTAAACTTTATTTAAATATTCCCGTCGCAGTTGACATTCCGAAGGAACTTTTGCAGTTTTTCCAAATTTACCGGAAACACAATTTGCGATAAAATCTTTAAATATCGGATTGTTTACCTGCGTCCATGGTATATTACAGCCCACAACAAATTTCAAGAGCTCACTATTGAAATCATATTTCATACCTGTATGTTTATTAGATGCGACATGTCGCGTTACACTAGATTTCGTTTGAGCGAAGCTCACATTGCACTTGGTGCAAAATAATATAGAATCTCGAACCTCTATCTCTGGATTATTTTCTATCCACGAACGCATAAACTCGTAACGAGTTTTTTTTCTCGGAGGCATATTTGTGTTGACTGATTATTTACAGTTTTTTAAAATACAATTGCATAAAATGGTGTGTTAAACACCAAGAACAGTTTGAAATATATAAACTGGCCTCTCACCATGCTGACAAACAGTTTTCAAAATTCTGGAAAGGTACTAAGAGGCTAAATAAAAAGATAAGTCTACCAATTAGTATAGATGGAATAACTGAGCCGTCTGAAATTGCAAATGTATTAAAAGAACATTTTAGAGTGTCATCGCCTTTAGGACCGTCGTTGCAACGGGCGCGCGATGGGGGGCCCGCGCGGCCGGGTGAACGTCTTATCTTCACTTGCAAGGAAATAAAAAATGTAATTAAGAACATGAAGAAAGGGAAGTCGCCCGGTCACGATGGGCTCAGCATCGAGCACTTGCAGCGTGCTGGCCCACACCTTCCACGGGTACTCACTTTATTATTCAATCTTTGTTTAGGTCATTCGTACCTCCCACGTGACTTAATGCAAACACTTATTGTACCCATTGTAAAGAACAGGACGGGAGATATAGCGGACAAGGGTAATTACAGGCCCATCTCTCTTGCCACGGTGATAGCTAAAGTGTTTGACAGTGTGCTTGACCGGCATCTCAGTGTACACACACAGCTACACGACGCGCAGTTTGGCTTTCGGGCGGGGCTGTCCACTGAAAGTGCTATATTGGCATTGAAGCACACTGTCAAATACTACCTGGACCGTAAAACCCCCGTGTACGCTTGTTTCCTGGACCTAAGTAAAGCGTTCGACCTCGTGTCCTATGATGTGCTATGGGAGAAGCTCGAGGGGGCAGGTGTCCCTGCCGAACTAGTTAGTTTATTGTCGTACTGGTATCAGCATCAGAAAAATAATGTCAAATGGGCTAACGCATTATCTGATCAGTATAGACTTGAATGCGGCGTAAGGCAGGGAGGGCTGACCTCTCCGAGACTCTTTAATATATATGTGAACCAGTTGATTGTGGAGCTCAGCAGCACCTATGTTGGCTGTCATGTCGATGGTATTTGTTATAATAATATAAGTTACGCAGATGACATGGTGCTGCTGGGGCCCACGGTAGGTAGTTTACGGAAATTAGTAGGTATTTGTGAAACATATGCTGAAAAGCATGGGTTAATATACAACTCCAAAAAGAGTGAGCTCCTTTTATTTAAAGGCAAAAACAAACCTCCAGCTTTTGTCCCTCCTGTTTACCTCAATGGTTCACCATTGCAGAGGGTTTCGCAATTTAGGTATCTTGGGCACATTGTGAATGAGGAGTTAAAAGATGACTCTGACATAGAGAGGGAACGCAGGGCGCTGTCTGTAAGGGGGAACATGCTGGTTCGTAGATTTGCTGGTTGTACACTTGATGTCAAGGTCACGCTTTTTAAGGCATTTTGCCAAACTTTTTACACTAGCAGTCTATGGACTAGTTATACCCAAAAAGCCTACAGTGCCCTGCGTGTATTGTACAACAACCTGTTCCGGGCGATGGTGGGGCTTCCTCGACATTGCAGTGCCTCTGGCATGTTCGCTGACGCACACACAGACGACTTTTTTGCGCTCATGCGCAAGAAAGTTGCGTCCTTAATACGCCGAGTAAGGGGAAGCCCCAACAGCCTCCTGCAGGTCGTGGCGGGCAGGCAGGACAGCGCCGTGCTCGGCAGGTTCAACGAGTTGCACGCCCCGAGTGTGAGTGTACCTCGGTGAACCAGCTGCCAGTTTAGGCTAATTTAATTCTTATTTTTTTATTTAATTCTTAATTTTATTCTAACATAAGTAGGTTATTAAGTGTTTAAACCGTGTTACTAACATCCTATGGACCTAAAGTTGTCTGAAAATAAATATATTTTATTTTATTTTATTTTTTTATTTTATATAAGTTTATCTACTAGACAAGCAAGGGTAACGGTTGACAATAGGTGTCTAATACAATGTCAATCTTGACGCTCTATATCTATGAAGCATTTTCTTATAAATGAATAGACTTAACTGAAGAGGTTGATAATGAATGACCAATATAAAATATGTACCTATATGTATGATTAATCTTTATTTATTTTTCAATCAATTATTCATTCGGTAGAAACCTACTAGGGTACGATCTGTTTTTAAGTAAATACCTACTCTTTGGCTAATGTCAAACGTTCCCGCTCCGAAAACCCCGATGTATGCTTATGAGGCCCATAGTAAGCGAACACGTTTCAGTGCCGATGATAGTTACAGAAATTTTGAAACAAAAAGTTTAGAACGAAAATAATTAGGACTAGCGATTATTATGACTACAATATTGGTACACTACAATACAGGTTGATTGCTAAGGTGCGGTAAATAACCTTTTAAAGAGGTTTAGTTAAAATGATATAAGCTGTCCATTTAGCACTTGAAAGCTTATCTTGTGAACACCGGGCTGTTTCCGCAAACCGTCGACCAGATAAAATTAAGCAAGTAACAATATAACCATCTCGTCTAAGTCACAAGGTTGAAATTGGTACCTATAGCGTAACTCAGTAAGAAAGTCATTTGGTTAATAACAATCTTTGTGGACGCACTAAAACGTCATTATCGAAAGTCTCTCAGAACTCTTTTATACAGTATTGAATTTCCACCCCTTAGCGGATGATTTCCATAAAAACTAACCTATAGTCTTCCCCGACACTCAAGCTATCTCTATACCAAATTTCATCTAAATCGGTTAAGCGGTTTAAGCGTAAAGAGGTAACAGACAGACAAACAGAAAGTCAGACAGACACACTTTCACATTTGTAATATTAGTATGGAACTAGATGTTTTTTTGTGGTTGTCACACTGCCCTCGCGTCTCGCCAGTGCCACTGCCAACGGACTCGCATGCGGAGACTACGCACCAACGTCCTAGTTTTCTCCGCATCTCCGTCCGGAGATGCGATGCGTGACGTCCCGCGCTAAAATTCGTACGGAACTACGGAGCTCGGTGTGACATACCCTGCGGCACGCACCGCGTCTGCGTCCGAGCGCGCGAGTCGTCTTGCGTCTCGTTCCTCCGCGCGTCCAGGCGGAGCCAGTGTGTCGTACCATGCGATTTTTCTATACAAAATCAAGCTTCTACATACAAAGTTAAAAAACGCATCAACGGACGCCGCTGCGAAATGCGGAGCAGTTTGACTAGTAGGTAGGTATAGGTAGGTGCTGAGTATGCTTATACGAAGCAACACGAGTATTTTCTACTTCAAAATTCTCGGTATGTAGGTAGATGTCTTGCCCAAGAGAGATTAATTTATTTGCTTGTAAAATATTTACTGATTATTGTTGAACATTAAACAATAAATAAATAAGTAACAAAATAAAGAACCATCGAAATAAGGACAGTACGGCGATAAACCAAAATTAATTTACAACGAGAGTGACAGCCGGTACCGGCGCACAGTCCCTGGGTTTATAATTTGTAGTTAAATGACTTTTACTTACCTTGATTTTTCATTCAACCGTTTAGCATTATTTTTTTCGCCAACCTCTCCTCTTCCTTGCTCTATTTGCTTTGTTGCCCATATAGTATGGCGGAAATTGGCCAATATTGATAAAAGTCGTGGACACGTCTTCTATATACCTAAAACTGGTATGGATGTGTTCCTTGTTGTCTCCAGAGTACGAATCTACCGGTTTTAGTTAAGGGAGAGGGGGACGGACATAGCTGTGACGTCATAAAGATGGCGGCCGACGGTCATCGATTTTTGTTCAAATCTCGGGTTCTATTTTTCTGATCGGTTCATGTGAGGTGTCATTTGAATGCGTATTAAATGGTCTATAATTCATTTTTTGAGATCTGTAACGTACATTCAACCGTTTGGAAAATAATTAAAAAAATAGATTCTTTTACCTTAGACGTTTTGCTTTCTTACCATCGTAATTCGAGAAAGAGGTACTTTAGCGTGATAAATGTCATTATAAAAAATATCAAACATTTTATTAGCTTTCCAATAATATGCAATTTGTTGTCGTTAAATAATAAACCTGTCATTTATGGCCAATTCCGTAACGCAAGTCAGCGGGAACCGGCACGATCCGTATGATTGAAATACTATGAGAGTTCAATTTTGGTGTACCCAAATGAAAGGTACTGTTGTTTCTATTGGTGTTGCTGTTGTTGTTGTTGGCCTAGAGCATCCCCGTGGTGCTTAAGGCGGTGCATTAGAAATTATCGGGTGCTTTAAAACGCCGTTCTGACTAGATTAAGAAACAATAAGGGGTTTTCAGATATCTGATTCTTGACTATATGATTGTTCATCCGATTTTATCGATGCATGATTGCTTAAAATTTCCTCGATAGAAAAAAAAACCAAAGTTTGGTCTGTATTTTCCTTTCTTTACTCAGCCTACTCAAACGATGCATTATTTTACGACACAATCAAGTTAATACTATAGTATTTTATCTCATCTAAAATCTCACTTTATGAAATTTTAATAAAAGTTCACCAACTAAGATATTTATCGAGTCCACAACTGCGATTCCCGAAAAGTGTTACATCTCTTTTTCTCGTGGGCAGAAGGCATCAGCGTGTCTCTGTCTAAGGGGCGTGTACGACTCAAATCAAGGCATCCCCTTTAGGCCTTCATAAGCTCTCGCCACGCCATCCTGTGTGTTCCTGTAGTCGAATTAATAAATACTGTGTTTCAGTTACTGTGTGTCGTACAGAACCCTAGACAGATAAATATGTTTCAATAAAGAGGCATTTTAAATTCATAACTTCTTTGACTGTAGGCCGCAAGCTTTCGCCAAAATCCAGCCCGAGGACTAGGAGCCAAACTCGTAACAAGGCCGCTCTTGCCGTACCCCACGCCCGCGCATACTTCATTTCATTTGAGTGCAAGTTGCGGTTGAATTTGAAGACATTCGGACAGACAAGACACCACGTGCAGTGATTCGTTACATTACCTTTCTAGCAACAGCTATATGTAAACATATTTTTTCTCTGGAGATGAGTATAGATATTTTTATATATAGCTTGGTAGTAGCAGTTTTGCAGGTAACAAGTTCGAACAGACCAACACGGTCCAAAGGCGAGCGGTGAGGCTCGCGGGGCCAAAGGCCCGGAGCATCCCTCGAGAGAGTGCTCTTCACGCGAGTACTAAGGCCAAAGACCCCGAAGGGCGAGCTCACGCAGACATTTTACTACTCCTAAGTGCATTACAAACAAACCTGAGGGCCGAAGGACCGAAGCGAACCTTCAAAGCGGGCTGTCCACGCAAGCCAGAGGGCCAAAGGCCCAAAGGGCGGGCCTACGTGGACACTTTACTACTCCTAAGTGACCTACAAGCAAACCTGAGGACCGAAGGCCCGAAGGAGAGCAGCATAGCACGCGAGGCGGCAGGCCAGGCTCTGCGTAGGACCAAAAGCCCGAATCGTTCCTTCAGAGTGGGCTCTCGACGCAAGCCAAAAGGCCAAAGGCCCAAAGGGCGGGTCCACGCGGACTCTTTAGTACTCCTATGTGTCTTACAAGCAAACCTGAGAGCCGAAGGTCCGAAAAAGCAGCATGGCACGCTAGGCGGCAGGCCGAGCTCTGCGTGGGGTGGAATGCCCGAAGCGTTCCTTCAGAGCGGGCTCTCCGCGCAAGCCAGAGGGCCAAAGGCCTGACAGGCGGGCCCACGCGGACACTTTGTTACTCCTAAGTGTCTTACCAGCGAATCTAAGAGCAAGGCCCGAACCGTCCCTTCAGAGCGCGCTCTCTACGTGAGTCGGAGGGCCAAAGGCCGGAAGCAACCCTCCAGTGAACCTGAGGGCCGAAGGCATGCACGCGAGGAGGCAGGCCGAGCTCTGCGTAGGGCCGCAGGTCTGAAGCGTCCCTTCAGAGCGCGCTCTTCACGCGAGCCTGCGCGGACAACTTGAGGGCCGAAGACCCGAAAGACAGCGGCATGGTAAGCGAGGCGGCAGGCCGAGCTCTCCGTATAGGGACGAAGGTCTGTAGCGTCCCTTTAGGGAGCGCTGTTGGACACCATACCCGCCGAGTGTTTTACAAGTGAACCTGAGGGCCAAAGGCCCGTACGGCAAGCCAACGCGGCCAGACACTCCCCTTACTCTATCACATACAAGACTCAAACACTCACCAAGCGGAAACACACTCGGTGCGTGCAACGTTTCAGTTACAAATCTCTCTGCTGCTTTTCCTATAGCTGTTTTTCACTTCTCTTTTGCGAGGAAATACATAACCAAAACAAGTCAGATTTGGAAAGTACAAGTCAAAGTACATACAACACAGGTAACCTCGGGCAAAAACTAGTCCTACTAATATTATAAATGCGAAAGTTTCGGTGTTTGATGTTTAGATGTTTGTTACTCAACCACGTATAAACGGCTGAACTGATTTGGATGTAATTTTGTACGAAGATAGTTTATAGCCTGGATTAAAATATAGGTCAGTTTTATCCCGGGTCCACGAAGACCAAGTCGCGGGCGGAAGATAGTTGTCTAATAAAGCTGCTTGCATTCATAGATTTATTAATTATTTTGAACTTAATACTAGGAACTAGACTAATTTTACATCAACCAGGCGTAAATTGGTAATAACAATCTCACTTGTCAGCCAAAAGAAGACGTAAAATTGTGTGTGGGGGGTGAAAAAGTACGCTCCAGTGCACTCGCCTCGCCTTCGGCTCGGGCTACAAAGTTCCTGAGGTGGCCTTTATTTTACTGCTCTAGGTGCGTATCATGACCGTCTGAGTCGCATAATTACTCAGAAAACAAAAAAAGAGTTTCTAAAGGCGCGATGTGACACCAGCGATCGCTAGCAGAGACTAGCGTGGTGATAGTTAATTGGTGCGAAATTCACAAAATTTATTATTACTTGGGTATTTATTACTGAACACCAACAAAATCTATATTTTTTAGAAAGCTTATAAAATTACCTATCTTTTTATAATTACTTTTATTACGCTATAGTTATTATTTATTGAGTTACAAGCATATTTTATCAGTACTCGTTCAAACGCGCGGGGTAAAAAAATCATACTTTTTCTAATTATTTAAAAACTGTTGATAGTACGTCATAGCGTTCTGGAAATCAATTATAGTACGTTTAATAAGCTTTCAAATGACACCTCACACGAAGCAATCAGTAAAATAGAACCCGAGATTTGAACAAAATTCGATGACCGTAGGCGGCCATCTTTGTGAGGTCACATCTATGTCCGTCCCCCTCTCCCTTAACTAAAACCGGCAGATTCGTACCCTGGAGACAACAAGGAACACATCCATACCAGTTTTAGGTATATAGAAGAGATGTCCACGAAAATCGTGAAGGAAACGACTTTTTGCGATTTTGCCACCGTACTAATAGCAAACAACACAAAATTCGTCGTTACTTTTACAAATCGTGCGTAAGGTCAAGCGACACAGCCTCCCCGTCTGACAGCCGAAGCAAGACTAAAGCGGATAGGGGGGAAGCGCGGCGGCTCTAGCTAAAATGAGCGGAACGTGCGCGACTTTAGTTATTTTCTTTGTATCGCTAAACAAATCCACATTTTGAAAATTTTACGCATAAACGTCATAGACATCGTTTACTTCTGTCATTATTCATAACCTGATGACCTACCGTGTAGTATTTACGCCGTACTAAGGTTATATTTTCATTTTTAGAGGTAACTTTGGATTTCTTTTCTATCGAGGAAAGTATAAGTAATCGAGTTTCTAAAGCAAATAATTGATAGAGTGAATCCTCAAATATCTTCTATAGGAATTGCAGAACTAAAGCTTTAGTAATAACAATACTGCAATGTTAAAACGAGCGCAAAAATTTCATAATTTCTTCGGAGTTTCAAATTCTGAGCAGAAAATGTCGTTAACTCAAGTACGGTTAAAATGTAAACAAACCCTCAAAATAAGCTAATGACGTAATGACTATTAAAGCCGTCTGATACTTGTCTCTAGCATTATGTAAATCGTTCTAATGACTGTTAGTGGTGATACACCTGTTATCATCATTATCAGCCATCATAAATATCACGTTATGATTGGACAGTTAGGAAAAGTTGTTATTATGTTTAAATGGTAATTAAGAACGGTATTACGGTTTAATCACAGTGCTACGGTAGCCTAGTGGTTCAGGCATGCGGCTGTCAAGCGGTGGTCGTGGGTTCGAATCCCGGCTCGTACCAATGAGTTTTTCGGAGCTTGTATACGGAATATTTACCGTTAGCTTTTCGGTGAAGGAAAACATCGTGAGGAAACCGGTCTAGTCCCAATAAGGTCTAGTTTTCCCCCTGGGTTGGAAGGTCAGATGACAGTCGCTTTCGTAAAACTAGTGCCTATGCCAAATGTTGGGATTAGTTGTCAAAGCGGATCCCAGGCTCCTTTAGGGGCATTACCGGGAATAACGCTAGGAGGATGATTACGGTTTAATCACGGTATCTATTATAAAATAAAATACATATGTATTATAAAACAACGTCGCCGGCCGCGTACGTCTGTATGTATGTTATTGATAAATTCTAAAACTACTCGATCAATTTTTATGCCGTTTGCACCAATGCGTAGAGAATTTTATCTTGTTGGTTTAAGTATTGAATTTATTAAGTTTTGTTTGTAATTAATGAGCTATAGCGATTTTTTTCAACCAATGATTTGGGTGATTTCTCGACGTGACGTTAAAATCTGAATGTATGGAAAGTTTGACGAGTTTCCATGGAATGATGTTGTCATACTGCTCTTGGCACCACATTTAACGTTGATCGGTATTTAAGGCGAGGGCACACGGAAAGGTGCGGCACCGCTTGCCGCGGCGATGCGCATACTTATATACCTACTAACTCAGTCGCGCGGAGGAGCGGCACCGTGTATGGACCCGCTCGCGGCGGAATACAAAGCTTCACGGCGCACCGCCGCGGCGAGCGGTGCCGCACCGATCCGCGTGTTCCGCGTCTAACCCTATGTTGGTGCAATCCGCTCTAGGTCAGTAGGAGCATGCAAACATGTCAACAGACTAAACTGAAAATCTTGTAAGAATTTGTTCTTTTTTCCCTTGTCAACAGTCCCCAAAGTGGAGATAATCGACGAGAGAGGCCGCCCGCTCCAAGACAAGTTCTACAAGGAGGGGTCGATCATAGAGCTGCGTTGCATCGTCAGTGAGGTCCCGCAGCCGACCCGGCAGGTCAATTGGAAGCATGGCGCGAGGTTACTCAACTACGACACTAAGAGAGGGGGCATCAGGTTAGTCTTCCAGTGTTTTCATTATTGCATGTCATGGTTTAAATTTTCAGTATTTTCACGTCAGCAGTTTGGACAGGCATATTTTGTTGCTTGACAATCGCTTACTTCACTTCACGAACCGCCTCGCCTCGTAAATGTACTAACTACGGAGTTGATGTAGTGAGCGCATGCCCGTACAAATCCATATAAAGAATACTAATCGCTCGAGGCGAGGCGGTGCGGGTCGGGCGCCGAGTGGCTCTAATGAGCTGTGACATTTAATCGCATTTTCCCTCAAGATCAAGATTCCAACTTTAAATTCTTTCGCTTGCTCGGAACTCGAAATCAGCACACGCAGCTAAAATCAACTTTGCTCGCTTGTTGCACGTAAACAACTCTTTCTCAAATATGCTCGGATTTGCTGCTATAACAGTCAGTGAAGTTTCTGGTTACTAACGAGCAACTTCACTAACGAGCGCAAATTTTAAAATTAAAAAAGGTAACAGTCTTACGCCATGAACGGGAAAATCTATAAAATTCAGTAAGCTACTGTAATCTACATATTTTTACCCTGTTTCAAACATCTTTTGACTAAGCGCCAGCACGCTTGCAGGATACAACCGGACTGGGGGTACCCACAGATCTCGATAACTACCTACATCTTAATATCAAATACCTACTTACCTTCAAAATCCCCCTCCGGCCACGTGGTCCTACTGCTTTGTACTACTGATAGGACCACATGAACTTTTTTCCTGTTGGTCCTACTGACTAATCGGACTACGTCCACCTAAATACGTTTAATTTCAATCCAATTCGAACTTTATATTAAATAAAATATTCGGGGACAATCTTACACACATCGACCTAGTCCCAAACTAAGCAAAGCTTGTACTATGGGTACTAGACGACGATATACATACTTATATAGATAAATAAATACTTAAATACATAGAAAACATCCATGACTCGGGAACAAATATTCGTGCTCATCACACAAATAAATGCCCGTACCAGGATTCGAACCCGGGACCTCCGGCTTCGAAGGCAGGGTCACTACCAACTAGGAACATTAGTAACATTAAAACTTTGTTTGCACTGCGAAAATGACAATTCGAGTATTCTATCTACCTTTCTCCTTGTCCGTCAAATAGTGGGCCCAACTTAGAAAGATAGGAGGAAAAAAAATCCTTCAAATAGTCCAGTCATTTTACGTTCACTTGAAAAAATGCAAACGGGTATACTATTATCATTTAAGTCATTACGCACAATTTCCGACAATTCATCAGAAATAAGAATTGAATTAGGTCCTGAAATATCGGAAAATAAAGTATAAATATTTAAATATTTTTTCACTTCTCATGCTCAAAAAGTGCATCATATTAGACTTGGCAAGCTGGGCTAAAGTAGTACATTTAGCCCCTAGGGAAAATATATATACATATTTATGATTTTTAAAACATTTTAATTTGACCACTCACAACAGTTCAATATTACATCCACCAATCACAACTCTTTAAAAACAAATTAGTATTTGCTATCTACTAACCAGAATACAGCTAGACATTAAAATCGACCAATCAGGAAACAGAATTCAATTCAAACATTGGGAGTTTTTCAAGCGTGGTTAACTGCATACATGAGTCATGTATGCAGTTAACCACGCTTGAACGTTTGGATGGAGCTATAGTCGGTCAGAGGCGTTTATTTTTTTAACTAGCTGTTGCCCGCGACTTCGTCCGCGTAGAACTTGTATCTTAGAAAAATGATTGGTATTAAATTATTGTAGGTGGACCCTTAATTATCACCGACCCAAACAAAGTTCTACCATCTTATGGGATTATTTCAGAGATAAAAACTATCCTATATCCTTCCAAGGGTGTCAAATTCAGCGTACGGAAAATTTCATCTAAATCCGTTCAGGGATTAAGCGTAAATGGTAACAGTGAAATGAGTTCATTAGTTTAAATTGCTAAATTTAAATCGAAAACTCCGTTTTTAGAAATATAAATATCTGAATCATCAAGAGACATTTCTGCTAAAATTGTATATTTTTTAATAATGTATTAAAGAAAGCTAGATTACTGGAAATGTTTGCCTAAATCCGTTCAGTAGTTCACGTTAGTCCGAGCTACCTGTATAGTTATGAAAACCTATCTAATGCTAAAAGACGTAGAACTTTCCATATCCATCTGCTGTCCCCATTAAACGGTGTTGTTAGAGCATACATGATTTTGATTATCTAAAATAAACTTTATAAATTAACAAAATAATCCGCAGTTTAAATGAAACATTACCTTCTTTTCGGTTATGGGAACTGGAAGCTGTTCGGTTCTGTAAGGGTCGTGGTTCTAATTTATCCTTGCCTATTTCTCTGCTACCAGTCGGATTATTTATTTTGGCTTACCATATAATTAGTATAAAAGACCTATGAATTCCCTTACTTCAAAAAATACTTATTCCTCATACATACTTCCAACCCTTTTTAACCTCCTTACAGGATGAATTTCAAGAAATGTTGTAATTAGTTACCTACATGCATGATATTAGTTACCTAGTCTTTTAGCGAAGTTCCAGATCCCTTAATTAAAAATTGTCTTGTTCCCTGTACAAACATCCAACTCCTTTTAGCTCATTTTGGGGATGAGTGTTTTTAACCCCCTTATGGAATCCATTTCAAGCAGTCTAAATTATAGGGGATGAATTTCAAAAAAATCAGTTTTGTGGTCTTTCAAGATAAAGGCTATAAGACCGAAGTTACAAATCTCTTACTATAATATTTTCTTGGTCTCCATCCCTTGAATGCCGTTTTAAACCCTTTCTGATAGTAATTGTTTATACAACGTTTTAAGTCTCCAGCTCAATAAAGAGTTTTGCTAATCCAAACCTTGCACCCACTTTTAACCCCCTTAGGGATAGAATATTCTTAAACGCTGGAAGTACTTTTTTATTTGATAAGTAATCTTTCTACAACGTTTCAAGTATCTTTCTAAAAAAAAGCGTTTCCCATACAACCCTTGCCTTTTAACCCCCTTCGGGGTGGAATAGTCTAAAACGCAAAAAGTCCTTTTTTTGTAATCTAATAAGTAATATTTGTACAAAGTTTTAGGTCTCTAGCTCGAAAACTAAGTTTCCCCCATATTCACTCTAAGCCCCAATGTCACTCCCTTAGGGGTGGAGTTTTCTAAGTCACTGAAACGACTTTTTCTATATTTGAATAAGTAATTTTTCTACAAAAATTTTACTCTACCTAAAAAACAAAGTTTCCCCCATACAAACATGTCACCCTTTTAAAAACCCCTTAGGGGTGGATTTTTCCAAAACGCATAAATTCTTTTTTTGTATACGAATAAGTAATCTGTCTACAAAGTTTAAAGTTTCTAGCCCAAAAGGAAAAGTTTCCATCATACAAACTTTACACCCCTATTTAACCCCATTTAGGGTGCAATTACTACAACGCTGGAAGTTCTATTTTTGTATCTTAATAAGTAATCTTTCTAGAAAGTTTCAAGTCTCTAGTTCAAAAAATAATGTTTCCCCCATACAAACTTCGCACCCCTATTTAACCCCCTTAGGGGTAGAATTTTCTAAAAAGCCGAAAGCACTTTTTTGTTTTATAACAAGTAATCTGTCTACAAAGTTTCAAGTTTCTCTTTCAAAAGGGAAAGTTTCCGTCATACAAATTTTGCACCCTTAATTAACCCCTTAGGGGTGGAATTTTATAAAACGCTGAAGCCACTTTTTTGTATCCTAATAAGCTATCTTCCTACAAAGTTTCAAGTCTCTAGTTCAATAAATAATGTTTCCCCCATACAAACATTGCACCCCTGTTTAATCCCCTTAAGGATAGAATTTCCAAAAATCCCGTCATATCCCTTGCCTACGTCATAAAAGGAAGTGCTGGTGTAAATTTCAAGTTTCTAGTCCCAGTAGTTTTGAGTACAAACTTTGCACCCCTATTTAACCCCCTTAAGAGTGGAGTTTTATAAAACGCTGAAAGTTTTTTTTTGTATCCTAATAAGTAATCTTCCTACAAAGTTTAAAGACTCTAGTTCAAAGAATAATGTTTAACCCATACAAACATTGCACCCCTATTTAACCCCCTTAGGGGTAGAATTTTCTTAAACGCTGAAAAATCCTTTTTTGTATCTTGATAAGTAATATTCGTACAAAGTTTCAAGTCTCTAGTACAAAAAATAATGTTTCTCCCATACAAACTTTGCACCCCTATTTAACCCCCTTAGGAATAGAATTTCTAAAAATCCCGTTTTATCCCTTGTCTACGTCATAAAGTTCTGAATACAAAATTTTGCACCCCTATTTAACCCCCTTATGGGTGGAATTTTCTTAAACGCAGAAATTACTTTTACTGTATCTTAATGAGTAATCTTTCTACAAAGTTTCAAGTTCATAGTTCAAAAATTAATGTTTCCCCCATACAAACATTGCACCCCTATTTAACCCCCTTAGGGGTGGAATTTTCTTAAACGCTGAAATTACTTTTTTTGTATCTTAATAAGTAATCTTTCTACAAAGTTTCAAGTCTCTAGTTCATAATATAAAGTTTCCCCCATACAAACTTTGCACCCCCATTTAACCCCCTTAGGGATGGAATTTCCAAAAATCCCGTCTTATCGGTTGCCTACGTCATAAAAGGAAGTCTTGGTGTAAATTTCAAGTTTCTAGTTCCAGTAGTTTCGGCTGTGCGTTGATGGTAGATCAGGTATCCTTCTTTTATATATATAGTAGATTAATGTAAATTAGGGAATGAATAACTCCTAATGTTTGAATTGAATTCTGTTTCCTGATTGGTCGATTTTAATGTCTAGCTGTATTCTGGTTAGTAGACAGCAAATATTAATGTTATTTTAAAGAGTTGTGATTGGTGGATGTAATTACATGACATAAGCTATGAAGATTGAGCGAGATAGACTATTTGTCGTTTATTCGTCTTGTGAATATTTTGTATCTGTGTCAAAACAGTTTATTAAAAAGAATGGCGTCAAATTGAACAATCTTTTCGCCTTGGTATAATTGTTGATTGTGGATGGATAATCTTTGTTTTTACTATTTTCTCGCAGTCGAAGTGAAAAGTAGAGTGTATAACTCTGGTCTAAAAGCCATATTACCCCTCGAACTATTTCCCCTCACTTCGTTCGGGAAAATATCCATCTCGTGGTAATATGGCTCACTTTAGACCCTTGTCATACAATCTACTATTTAAAATTAAATAAACAAAAAAACATGCTACTGCAAACCACATGTTATTAAAAACCGTATTAATACCGGAGTAAAATTCGACACGAATTGCTTTTTCCGGCCACAGCGTTAAGTACAGTCAAATGCAATACTGTATGCACCCAACTGCACTCAATTGCGTACAACTTATACAATAATATGTCCCAAGTATCACTGAATATTTATGAGTTGGTTTAATAATGATTTAATCAATAGTACTACATATTTTTGAACTCGGCTGTAGTAGTTAAGTACTTAAATTATCAATCAGTGACTCAAATTTCGCATTCTAATTTGATATTGAGGTTTTTGTCGCAAGCTTGAAAAAAATCGATCGGAAATCGAAAACATAGCTCCTGACGATGTGCTTACGTAGACTATTGGTAAAAGTTGGTAAAAGGTAAAAAAGTACTACTGGTGAAAGGGAAAGGGACTGTCAAAGGTAAAACGAACGAAGACACCTGAAAACAGTAGATTTCATTTAGATGTTCCCTTTGCTTAGATATTATTATAATAATATCAAGAACTTTTTCACAAAGGACTTTGAATATTTGTTTTTGAGTTGGTGATATACAATATCAGTGTTTGTAATCAGAGTTTAAACAGTATCTGCATGAGGTCAGTTCAGGATACATTAAATAAGAAAGTATTTATCCTTGTTATATCACAATATAACATACATCTTTCTTTTTATGTTGCAATAACATTTATTTTATTTACAATTTTGATGAACGTAAACAAACATGCGAATTTGTTGTATATAAGTGATTATTTAATTATGAGCGGAATAAAATATATTGATATGTTTTAATCGGACAAGGGGAAATATTGCATGAAATTGATCCAGTTTATTTAAATGAAAGTTAGTGTCTATGGTACGTATACAAAACTCCACATCCAACATCAATGCAATTTTAGAATCTCAATTTCTGAGCCTGAAATAGCTTCGACATCGATACCTCTATATTGCCAATCTATTTTCTCGAAGCTTGTCACTATTCACTACTCAATTTCAATCTGTGCACTTCAGTGATTTTCTAATTCCCAACTTAAATTGAAGATGTATTGTAAGCGTTTACAACTTCGATGCGCGAGCTCCAGTAAAGTCTGTTCATTGTTTGAAGCACAAATGCCTGCAACATCTATTGTTCGAGGCAAAGATGGAACTGACATGTTTTCTATATGGATGCGTTATTTCTGCTTGGGTGTATTGTTTGTTTATGTGGAAACAGAGGAAGATGTTTACTGCACAAACGTGAGTGGTACGAAATGTGAAAGTTGGAATGTGCAGAAGAGAAAAATATGCTTCGTGAATAAGTTGAACGGTTATTGGGCAAATGTTCGTAAATGTGCGACCTGCATCTGAAGGTTCAATTTGATTTATGAAATCTATATTTGCGTCCGTACGAAAACGAAGTTTGAAAACAAAAGGTTAAAAGAAAAAAAAAGTCTACTGATTAAAATGTTTCATACGTTTTCCTGCAGGTCGATCACGTAACGCATTGTACGTACGTTAGGTAGATCTAAATTTCAATTATTATATGGAAAAATGCGCGTTCAAAACGTTGGGCACAAAACGAGCTCAGCACGGTTATCACACAAGACGGCGCGCGAGTTGTCTTGCGGTGAGATAAAATATCAATATCTTTCTAAGTTTTCTGATAAAAAGAGACGATAGTCTGTCTCGCCACAAGACAAGTCGCACGCAGTCTTTTGCGAACCGTGCAGGTTCAATTTGAGAAATAATAATGGTACGACGCACGAACCTATATACATCCTGGACTTTGCCGTTCAAACAATGTTTTGAAACAAGATTAACTACAACTTAGAAAAGTTAAAAAACCCCCGAAATTTTCATTTCAAAGTCTAATATCTCCAAAACGGATGACCAGATTTGGATAAAACATGGCTAATAAGACTCGGGATAAAATTATATACGACACAAAAAAACTGCATTGAAATCGGTCGATCCGTTTGGGAGCTACGATACCGCAGACAGATACAGACACAGACAGACACGTTAAACTTATAGCACCCCTCTTTTTTGTCGGGGGTAAAAAATGACTTTAAATGACGTTACGTGGCATCTCTAATCTCTCCTCTATCGAGCTTTGTAATGTGTTACTATAGCTTGAAACACAAACAATGCGACAGTTTTATAAAGACATGCTTGACGCTTTAAGGGTTATATTTCATTTTGTTATATTAAAAGAAAAACAAAAATAATGTACGGAAATTAAGATGTATTGACTTTTCTATATATCACTCCAAAAATTAAATACCAACGCAACCAAAATCCTGACTTTGACGGCAAACTTCTATAAATATGGCTGTTATGTCAAAACAGATTTTACCATATGGAAAGTTTAGTTCGTGAAATAATCACTTTGCTACAATTTAATCGTAAAAGGATTTATGTTTTGTATAATGACCCACTGTGAAAGTACATGGAGACCGAAATCAACAATTAAATCGGACCTTCGTGGTGCAACCTAACAATAATATGCGCAAATAAATAAAGATTGTTTATACCGGTATCACAAAATAGTATAACCCAGTAAAATTAAATAACCTGCAACCGCTACTTACTTCAAACTTAAATTTAGTTTCTTGTTAAGATCAAGAAGATAATTATAATAACCGCTTTATATTCGGAACAACACAAACAGTTTGTATTGTGTTAGCCTATGAAATTTCCCCGTTCATTTAACTTATCTGAAATGAAATTTATGGGGTGCTAACTGCCTTCATTCTGTGTTTGGATTGCCTTAAAGATTTATTACGGGTCATACAAATTACTTTAAGAGCTGAACGTTTGAGGCCGGTGATTCTTACAAAATGTTATATTATTTAAAGATACAACGACAATATCACATTTTGTCGATATTTTATATCCACATTTATTCTAAAAGCGGCGCTGGAACATACGTTTCATGTGCTCTGCCTACCCCTTTTGGAAATAAAGGCGTGAATGTATGGATGTCATAATTTAAGCGAAGCAAACAAATGTTGCCTACTTATTTTTGTACCACAGGACATTGCCGGATCCTGTCCCAATGTTTCATTTGTGCCTATACAATCTGACTTTGCTACATATGACCAGGGAAACGTGAGAAAAGTGAGATCAAGTCAAAAAGTAATTTACTACAATGACAACTTCCGTCGCCGCCATTGCAAACAACGTCTCATGAACGATTTTTAAACTTCAAGCCACCTATTTACAGTCATAATTACCGGCAACTCACCATTCAGCCAATATGTATATGTTCGGAGGTCAGACTTTCACTGTTTTTGCCTTGATGTGAATTGTCGGTAAACGTAATCCAAACGAAAACCAAAAGTTAACTTCAAAATAACCTAATTAATTTCAAATAAGTATCTACGTATTCCCTATAATTAAAAAACAGACTTGGTGTAGTGGAAGTGTACTTTATTGTCCTCAAAATACACTCGATTTGGATGTGACACAAAGAGATCTGTGTTATTACAAACGTAGTAGATTCTATGGATGCGCGGCAATGTCCTTTCCATGTAATTAACCGAAATGCTAGCATATCTTTGACCTCAACTGTTCTTTAGGAGAGTATGATCAGCATCGACACAACTGCTATTATTAGGATAGGTCCTAGGTTGACGGTTCTCCTGCCAGCGCGTTGCGTAATTCATTTCACGGAAATGTCAACAATGAATACCCATGTACTTACTATAAATTAGTATGGCTAATACTACGGGTAATAATACGCAAATAATAAGATCTTTTGGAATAACACATAGTAATTATTTTCATATTCGACATTAAAGTACAAAGGTGTGTATGGCAGCCGGCGACCGTGGCACCGCTAAGAATTTTACATTTCAACAGTACGGTCTATTGAAATCGAATGGGAAATAAAACAACCCTGATTTATTTGTTTAGCCGCTTAATTAACACCAGTCTGGGAATTTATTAAACTTGCTATAAGCCCCACTAATTTCTCAGCTCAAGAACTAATTGTCGTGTCGGTATGATGTTGTAAAACAAAGTTACTGGCCAATCAATCTTAAATAATGGCGCAGGCAGCAGGCATTCCAACTTTTCAAGCTTTCAATACATTCAGATTTTAACGAACACCACTTACGAATACAGATGGTTTGATGCAACCTATCGGCTGTAGTGATGGTTTAAACCTAATAACGAAAACTGTTTTTACAAATTTCTGTGTAGTTTATTTCATATCCGATAATAAAAAACACACTGTCTTCATCTAAGTTTGGTAAGGGAGACACTTGTCTACCTCGTGTTTTTTTTTTCATTTTGAAGGCTATAAATAATATTTACTATGTACGAAAGTTGTCACACGCACCAAGTATCGATGGAAATTGTGTAATTTATTAACCTTTTTTCTGCCCTCATACGATTCAAAGTCCGTGATACTGTCTTGTTTTAGGGGTAAACAACATTTTATGGTTTATTTACGCCGTCAAGAATTCAACATTGACCTAGAAGAGTGTTTGCGTCTACCCCTTGTCACAAGGACGAGCGGGTTGAAACGTTCCTTATAGGGCAATGTTATAGGCGACTAACTTCGGCGGAAATTGATTTAATATTTGAAGTGCCTACCTAATTTATTAAAGAGTTTATGTAACCTGTATAATCAAATTGGAATGATTATAGAAATGGGTTTTTAAGTGACCGCGCCAAAGTAAAGCCCGCGTTATGATTCTTTATAAATACCTAAGATTAACAGCGAAAGTGACACATAAAGAATGGGCGACTAAAGCAGAATATGATAAACTAAAACTTATTTTTCTGAAAACGAATAGGACGACCCAAGATGATCCCTAAAAAAAGCAGGTGGGTGTAAAAAAAAGTAATTTTACTTGTTTAATATAAAGTCATTTCATTTCAGTACCTAATGTGGTAGTGATTAAATTATAACTGGGAAGGTTAAAAATACATACTGATTGTTTTCTTTCTGGCTAGGTTATTATAGACCACGTAAATCGTAAAAAAACACGATTTTTCGATTCGCCCACTAACAGCTGTGTTTTACCTCTGTAATCAAGTGTTGTATAGCGTATTCTATTACCCAAATAAAATTCAATTATGATTGTTGAGTATCGCGTTATCAGGTACGCTCACGGGAACTTTTATTCTTAAAATATGTGTCGTTCCCTGGCAAAATGTACCGCTTTCACGGTTGTCATTGTTAATGAACATGATGTTTCATTGATTCGTTATGCGAGTAGGACTTTACTGATTCTAGACAAGATGAATCTTTTAGAAAGTTCACTTCAGTTTTAGTATATTGGATCCTTTTTTAGGGTTCCGTAGTCAACATATAGTTTCGCCATGTCCGTCCGTCTGTCTGTCTGTCCGTCTTCGGCTTAGCTCAGTAACCCTTACAACTAGAAAAATGCAATTCGGCGTGGGTATATAAACCAATCACGCCGACAAAACAGTAGAATAAAATCCTGAAAAAAAAATTTTTTTAGGGTACCTACCCTACACGTAAATTGGTGATGTATTTTTTTTCTCGTTAAACCTATAGTGTGGGGTATCGTTGGATAGCTTGTTCAAAAATATTATGGGTTTTCTAAAACTAATTTTCAACGTAACCAGCGAAACGACCCATTGGTGTGTTATAAAAATAATCAAATTTACGATTATTTACGAGGGTTAGCTAAAATAAAAACCCCAAAAGCCCTTTTTAAGTCCGCATTCTGTGACAGACGGGCAACTACGGAACCCTACCCTGCGCGTGGCCCGACACACACTTGGCCGCTTTTTGAATCAACACAAGATACCTTCTTTAGATTTAAGGCGCCGTAGGTTTATGGTATTCTCTCCCTCTCACTGAGCATAAACGTGAGCGAGATGGAAGTGCGTGCTCGGAAGCGAAGGTTTTTAATTTAATTTTTTGGTCGTTTAAATAAATAAAAAAGTAATCACTGAGTTCTCTCAAACATGATATTGCCGATTTATAGAAACCATTTTAATATTTTTAGCTTTTGTGCATAATTTGTTACATATTTTTTAAGTGTATTTTATACCCTTTTAGACCTATGTTCGTATTTTTTCCATCGAGCGAAAATTGTTTAATCATGTTTCGATTCACTGATCTCCCTGCAGAAAAGCCTCGGGATTACCATTCGTATTTTTTTGAAACCATATTATTTTAAACAGACGCATTATATTGTTTCAAAAACTCTATTCGCTTTACTTCGCTGAACCTACGGCGCCTTAAGAGCCTTATTTGATGTTTGATGTGTATTTCTGTTATTGTTCCAATATACAATTATTCTATTTTACTCTACTTATACTTATATTTAAGTACTGAGTCAATTCTCGGGTAGTTTATACTTCAAAATAATAATAATAATTGGTCGTAAACAATTCAATTTAAACTAGTGGCACTGTGAGCTCTTTGATGCGCAAGTCTGTTCTTTTTATTTTGAAGAAACATAAGAAATCGACAAAAAACCTATTTATAAATCTGCTTACACAATTTCATGAGAGTTGGTTGAGAAATCCGACCTAAAGACCACTTTCGATCTTCTTTCCGATCTTCATTTTATTACACATTTGTTTTCAGTAGCATGGGCTTTTCCAGATAATCGTCCTTTGTCCACGTTTCTCGAATATTCTAAAGCCCATACATATACACAAGCCCATACAACACACCATACAAGTCTACAACATACAAGTCTACCAAAACCGCATACATTATAGGACAAAAATTTATAATTAATTACCCAGTTAAATCATTAATTTAGACAATGAACTTTCATTTAACAGAGAATTAAAAAAATACAGAACTACTGTGCTACTGATGACTTACGACAACCCGGTGCATTTTGAAATACCTTGACGGCGTCGAAACAATACAAAATAATTTTGCCCCGAGCTGCAAAAGAGAACTAAATCTCGCTAGTTCAATTATAGTATAACTAAAACTCAGAAAAGTTAAGAAACCCCGACATTTTTATTTCAAAGTCCTATATATCAAAAACGGCTGAACAGAAACATGACTGAGAACCCTCGGGATAAAATTATGACACAAAAAAAACAAATGAAAATCGGTTCGTCCGTTTGGGAGCTACGATACCACAGACAGACACGTTAAACTTATAACACCCCTCTCTTTGCGTCAGGTGTTTAAAAGCAAAACCTTCAGGGTACAACAAGTTGATAAGGACACCAATTTAAAAAATCCATACAATATTTGTGGAAATTCTGGGGAATAAAGTATACTGAATACAAACAAAATCCACTGGGCTTTGCTGTTGTGTAACCGGGTAAAACATATCAATACCTTTTATCACCTTTTCGGCACGTGCGACAGATACCAACACACTGATGAAATATTAATTTCACTCACAGATACATTATTAAAATCAATATGTGTACGTGTACATCACTCACATCTTAACAAGTGTGCTCAAGAATATTTCAGCACGATTTGAAGCCTTGTTAGCATCTTGTTTGCTTTAATATACAGTGCGTTACCGGTAAGCGGCACTTTTTAAGTAGGGTAAATTAACGGAGTTCTTTAACTTAATCATGACCTTAATACAGATAATTAACTATAATTCGGACTACATAAACCTAACAAAATTTATATTGCCAGCAATTTACAGCAAAGTAAATTGACAAGTAAGAGTAAATGACAGCTCTTCATAATTTGTTTAGTAGGGCGTCATACACCTAGTTCATTGAAGGTTTTTTTTTGGAAAATTAATTGGGCAGTTGATTTACTTAATTATAATTTGCAAATACATGCATGTTTGGGCATGGTATTGGAACATTGGTAATGGAACATATTATTTATCAGTTTTAATAAATGCCCGCATAACGGTAACATACAGTATGTGATAGCAACTGAATGTACGGTTACGGTACACTAACTAAAGTTATACATAAAATAGTTAATACTATAGGGGAGAGTGGGGTGCATTCGTACAACGGGAGCATTCGTACAGTAGTGATATCTAAGCTATACAGCACACTGGCGTGTTCATTTTTGTGTGCGTAACTCCCACTCGGACGCATAGGCTACGCGCGGAGCGGCGGGGCAGTGCGGCTCCCGGCTTCGACACAAAAGGCCCGATCATGTTTTCGCTTCACGTAAGTAATTTTTGGATTCACTTTGAAACATGTTTAAATGTTATTAGTTTTACTCTAGTTATAAAAGTGATTCAATTTAGTTGGTGGAATGGTATTAAGGTCTTAAATCCACGCAGTTGTTTTCTGATCAATATAACGGGTATTTTTATTTTAAATTAAATCGTTGTATTTTTGGTTTGGGGTACCTTCGTGCAGTTAGCAGTGGGGTAGATTCGTACTGTACGAATCCTCCCCACACTAACTTGCATAGCATTAAACATTTTTTTTATCGAATATATTATTATTACAGAATCAAAATGCCGCGAAAGTATGTGAAAAAGGGGACGAGAACGGGACAAGTAGACGAAGATAGCATGAAAAAAAAAAGTAGTTGAAGAAGCAAGAGCAAGAGATAAAACAAAAGGCTAAGGAGATGAAGCGAGCATTAAATTTAGTATCCGCCAACACCAATCCAAAAAGACAGAAGAAAACTGTAAGGACAACTAAATGAAAGAGGCAAAAGAAAACTTTCAAGCCTGTCGGTGAGGACGAGTCTGATTCTGAGGATGAAACTAATATCAGTTTAAGAAAAAGTTCTTTTTCTCCCATCGAAGAAGCGTCCGAGCAATTGGATGTTCAAGATGAAACTCCAGTTATGTCTATGAACATCAACCAAGGATGTTTCGTGCTAGTCAAATTTGCTAAAAAAAACTGTTTTATATTATGTTGGGCAAGTGCTTATAAAGTACAGTCCTATTGAATACATAGTTTCATTTATGAGGAAGAAGCCTGGTTCCTGGAAATTTGTTTTTCCCACCACCAAGGATGAGGGGAGTGTCAATATAACAGATGTGGTACATATAATGACACCATCAAAATCTGCTTTGACAGCGAGAACGTCCCACATTTATAGCTTCGAGAAAGACTTATCTATGTATGCTGTCGGATAGTACGTGTATTAATTACTTTGAGACTAAGGCTTGTTGCTGTAATGGTAGAGTTTATTATGTTGATTCATTAGGTACCTACTTATTATATTAATAAGAGAAAAGTTATGATACGTTTTTGTTACCAAGACTAAGTAGTCATTTTTAGTACTGAGGTACGTTTTTTGTTACTAAGAGTAAGTAGTTATTTGTAGTACCTACTGAGGTACACAAAATAATAATTGATAATTGTTCCTAAAAAAGGCTGATTCTGTGTTAATTGTGATCTCAATAAATGATAATATTACATTGAATAGTGGTTATTTCTCTCATTGTACGAAGTTACCCCACTATGTACGAAAGCTCCCTACGCTATGTACGAACCTACCCCACGTGTGGGGTAGGTTCGTACGTTTTTCTCATTTTAGTAAAGTTTTCGTAGCATCGCCATGCTTTCTTATATCGAAACAACACACCATTCATCTTTAAGGCTGATAAGTGCGGTATGTGACAGCATTAAAGTTATTTTTAAATAATGGATAGTTTTTGTTTTATGTGGCTTAAAGTAAAAAGTGTACGAATCCTACCCACTCTCCTACTAGGTCCAAATCGATGAAGGTTTCCTCACGATGTTTTCTTTCACCCTGCATACATCTGCTAAGAAATTCAATAGGTGCATGTGAAGTCCTCAACCTGGGAACTACTGCCCATTCCCACTCATCCATAAGATCCTGTGCCCTCAGTGGGACGTATTATAAGCTCATTATGGCACCAAATAGCACAGATTTGCATCCCGCATCGCGATGCACAATGCAAGCGAGATGCGACATGTAAGTCGGTCTGATTTTTATCGTCTACATAGGACCTATTTCAATGCACAGTGCATTGATATTGTGCTTAATATTTTCCCTGAGGCATTATGACTATCAATGTGTTTGTCTCCAGTGTGAAGACGGAAGCCACGGCCAACGGTGCGCTGTCGCGACTGTACATCGCTAACGCCAATCGACACGACTCCGGCAACTACACCTGCTCGCTCGCCGACGTGGCCGCTTCGGCAGTCTTCGTGCACGTGCTTAGAGGTAATGAACATCGTTACAGCACTACCTTCTGTCAACAGTGTAAACGCCAACGCCAATTGATGACTGCCAGCTCATCGCCGTAGCTGCCTGGACAGTCTCCCTGCACGTTATTATCAGTTATCGCAATCTCCAAGAGTTGGTTCTCCGAATGAGCCAAAGTTCCATTAGTCTAAATGGATTTTATTTCGAGACCGTTAGTTTCCAGTATTTTATAGAACAAACCTTCACCATCATTATTTCAGAGCTCGGCTCTTGTCGGTGGAGTAGGCGTCAGCTCTCTGTTCTCGACTAATATTCATTTCATTACGTTACTATTTTCAGAAGCTTGGAATTGTTAATGATCCCAAAAAAATCCTTTGGCAAATAACTCATTTGGAGAAACGATTCGAGGTTCCAAAAAACCCTCCGGCCACGTGGTCCTACCGCTTCGTCCTACTGATATGACCAGATGAACTTTTTTCTCCTGCTGGTCCGATTTATCGGACTACACGGAATTGTAATTCCACTTGGTCCTACTGTTTGGAGTGAACTTTATTTATCCTCGTCGTCCGACCAATCGGACTACAAGGAATTGTAATTGCGCGTAGTGCTGCTGATTGGAAGACATGAACTTTTTATTTCCTGTTGGTTCGATTACGAGAACTACGAGGAGTCGTTAGGTACTCTACTACAGGATTTGAAGAAAATGTGATATTGCAGAAGTAGGTTGCAAGTTTCGCTCCGAATCGCAACTGAACACCTTAATCAGTTTTTTTTTGTTTTTTATTTCCAAAAGAAGTACATAGCATTATACATATATTAAATTACCTGCCAAACTGTCAGAACAGTTTGTTGGCGAGACTGCGCTCATTTTAAGTTTACATTAATATTGTTCTATGCTATGCCTATATATACTGTAGACTACCTATTTTAGAGTTACATGCAAACTAGTGTTACTAATTGCTCAAATATACCTAACTACTACTGATATGCTATCTGAACTTTGTGAGGAGTATCCAAATACGAGAATTACAAATATATATTTAACTTTTAGGTTTTAACAAAGAGGGTAGCTAAGACTAGGGTAACTTTTCTAACAATTCCATTTTTAATCTACTTTTGAATTCAGTTAAGCTACACTTCTTTTCCTCCCTTAGCCAATCATGATTATTAAATATTTTTGGTACTATAAATTCATTTTGTTCTTCAACCGAAATAATTTTCAACAGTGGTTTGTTTTTATTTATTTTTCCTAATGTTCTTTGTTCTAAATTTACTTTGCTTCAACACCTTAAATTTATTACTGTAATCATTTTCGACGGCTATCAAATACTGCACCCTATGATGTATAGGCTATATTTTACATATCTTGAACAGTTTGTCGTAATTGCCTCTTACATTATTTTTTGTTTTCTTATTTACTAAGTACTTTATAGATCTTACTTGTAACTTTTTTATTTCGTCCAAATATGTTTGGAAGGTGCGCCCATATACACTAAGGCCATAAGCTATAACTGAGTCCGCTAACGCAACACCACACGCATCGTTTGTTTACTAACTAATCTGTTTAAATAATACAATTTACCTAACACTGAACGAAGTTTTGAGCAAACCACGGTGATGTGAGTTTTCCAGTTAAAGTGGCTATCAACATGCATACCTAAGTACTTATACTTACTGACATATTCTAGTGATTCACAGGTACATTGATCAGTATTAAGTTTGTGCAGACAATCGTAACTGTGCCCCACCACTCAAACAGTGCTGTAATCTACATATTTAGCTTTTCGATTGTATGGGGAGTACATGTGCATACATTTCGTTTTTGCTAGATTGATAATTATTCCGTTATCGTAGGCCCACCTAACCACATTGTCAAAATCGCTCTGTATTCTTTTGTGAGCTCGCGATATCTCTATATCCGAATACTATTGTATGTAATATCTATTGGCACATATCGTCCGCATACATAAAAACTTTGCACTTCTCGATGACGTTTACGACACTATTCACTAGCATTAGGTAGCTGACAGGACCGTACAAACTGCCGGTCGGCACCCCGAGCGTGACGTCACACTCCGCGCCCGTGGTGCCGGCGATGGTCGTGCGCATGGTCCTGCCCGCTAGGTAGCTGCGAAACCAGTCGTTGACTGGACCAGCTACGCCACACTCTCTCATCGCTTGGAGCAGCACTTCGTGGTCCAAGGTGTCAAACGCTTTTTTATAATCTATAAACAAAGCGAGAACTTGTTTTCCCTCGTTTAACCGTAAAAAAATGTTGAAACTAGATTATTATTAAAGCAGGCGCACGATAAATACGTTATGAAGTTATTAGCAGTAAATTGTAAATGCAGGTAAATTGCGAATGAAAATCTGGCCCTCCGCGTATCCGTGTCAGGGACCACGCATCTCGTCGGTGGGACCACGTGGTCTTACAAAACGACAGTGTCCGTAGTCCGATTAGTTAATCGAACTCCGCGGAATCCAAAAGTGCACGTCGTCCGATCGGTGGGACCATGTGGCCTAAAAAATAAATGGTCCGCGTAGTCCGATTAGTCAGTAGGACCAACAGGAAAAAAAAGTTCATGTGGTCCTATCAGTAGGACGGAACAGTAGGACCACTTGGCCGGAGGGCCAAAAAAATGCAATTTTTGGATTCATCTCCAAAAATAGCATTTCTACTTTGATCATCGTCTGAACCGATAGGTTAAAGATACTCAAAATATTCCAGGAGCGTCAAAAGTTCAGTTTTGATGCAAGATACGCTGACGTACTAAAACGAATCATAGGTACAAGCAAAAAATTCTGAAATCCACTCTCGGATTGTCACTTGCTATGCAAAAAATGCCAATCGGATCGAGGCAGCCCCCGCATATTGATACAGGCATGTTTGCAAGTTTATTTATCGAGGATATTTGTATTGTCTCCGAGCAGCAGAATTTAGGTGACAGTATCGGATTAGGCGATATTCGTTTTACGCTTGAAATATCGACGAACCGGCTTTAGCACTACCCGCAGGCTTTTTTTATTTAGGCGTTCCGTGCCTCAAAACTCTTATGGGATCACAATTTGTTGGTGTCCAGTTCAAATTAATATAAAATACCCATCATTGGAAGCCATTATCTGTAGTTTTGAATGAAAAAGTCGACGGCCGTTTAAGCCGCACATTCTTATGCTGGCAAAGGAATCAAAACCAAGTATTATGACTTCTCTTTGACCTAAAATCATGAAAGACAAGAATCAATATAATATATAATGTGTGGAGTTAGAAACCAAACCTGCAATAATAAACTTATAAGTAGTACCCATGTCGATGTATGGAGACCGCAGTATTCTATTAAATGGAGAATATCTACGAGACTCTTACTGTAATCATTATGTAGGTAACTACAATATTGTACGGAATCGTCAGTGCGCGAGTGCGACTCGCACTTAACCGTTTTTTTGTGTTCTTCTGTATTTAGTTGAAGTTAATTCACTGTGGTTATTTCGATGGAGAGTACAATTAAATAGGCATTTTCATTTATATTTATTTACATCAACATCCTTGGTCACTCATTCTGGTTGAAATTGCGAAGTTTTTTATCATAACGGATCCATGTATTTTACTACCATGACGTTCTGTAGAAAGGACTTTCAATGTATGGAGCTCAGTCTGGTGTCGACTTCAAATGCTCGGCTATAGCAGACCTAAGACTCTAACGTTTTTTGATTACCGCTATATGCTCTTTTGCATTTATTAACTGTATCTTTACAAGCTTAATATTAACTTTCTTTGACCGTGTTCGTCAGTGGGTCAAATCTTGCAGGTTGATCAACTTTCTGTCCAATCGAATTGAAATGATTCAAGTAACTCGGATGACGACTACTATAAAGGACACGGAATGTGGCCATAGGAACTCCTCAATTACACATAATTACCTCATCGTGTTTGGACCCATTGAAACGGTAGTGAAATAGATAGTATTTGATAGAAACTTATTTATAAGATCATATCGTACCAATAATACGAGTACATCAATACCTGAAGTCATAATATGACCTGTTATTTGTGTGAAAACTGCCAACTGAAATTACGGAAACGCAACTAAATTGAGAAGTGTTTTTTTAGAAAAAACGGCGCTTCATGCGATTGTGTTTTACAGTGTTGGATGTAACTGAATCGGATTGTTTGATATTGCGCTCCGATTTTTTTATACACGTTTCATTGGCTGTGTCGTTGTTGTATAGAAAGTTGTTGTGTAGTGTAAGTATTTTAGCGCTACTTTCTTGTATTGTTTACCATTAGGTACTAATACGTAAATGATAGTTTGCTTTTTTTTTAAAGAAAGTAAACGTCCTAGTGGTTGACGCTTCGTGCTGGCCCAATGCTCGACACTTTGAATCTTAATACTCGTATATACTCGTCAAAGTAGGCGTTAAGATTTCAAATTAATACGTATACCTTAAATAACTAGTGACTGCATTGAAAAAGATTATTTAATTCATTTCCCTTTTCATCAATCTTGTTAACTCTGCCATACGTAGTAGGTACACAAAAAGTAATACAGATGGATAACTTAACATTTTTATTTAACTTCGGACCATAACGTCTGGTTTTAAGATTTTCTGTGTTATTTTCACTGCATTATTTTTTGTATTTTTCTTTAACTGCCGTAGTGTACAGGTTTAATACCACCTGCTGGTATTAAAAGAGGGAACATTTTAGCACCAGCGACGGCCATTTTAAGCTTAATCTGGACACTAAATTTAGTAACTCGTAAATCTTCGCCTTTGTAAACAGTAAGACTGTCTTCACCCTTTTTGTAAAAGCGAAGTGCTGACGCGAAAATATTCCACTGATTCGGTAAGGTTGCGTTGAAATAAAACTTTTACTTAGGCGGTCTTTAAGATTTTATTGATAGTTTTTCATAATTGTTAAAAGGAACATATTTTAAGTAAGTATTTAACATTATTTTACAAAAAAGAAACATAAGTACGCTTGTTAACGAAACAAATTATTGTATTAAACATTTTTTGTTTCGTGTTAAATTAACGTGTTAGTTAACACGATCCTTTCTTGGGCTAAAGACGATGTTGGTTTATTTTTCCATTACATCCGTTCTCTCTGTATCAGAATATCGTTTGAAAAATAAGTACATAGTTAAAATAAGATAAGAGGCAATTAAAAAGGATTACCTTTTTTTATTGCTTGATTTAGGTGCCTATTCTGCTATTATATTATGATATGTATTTATTTTCCGGAGATGAGAGATTAAAATAATTGAAGACAGCTACTAGTAATATGTCTTATTTACAAGAGATATTGAAGATAATTAATATTAATACTATGCAGTGTGGACGGTAGGTCTATGTGTACCTATTGTGAAACAGACCGACAATGTATAAAGCGGGTGGGAGTATTCCTAAGATATGACATTCTTTTCATTAATTTGAACGAATCTAATTGTATTTTAGTCGACGTCAAAACTTGTACCTACTTGTTTATGCATTTTCCGCCTTATTACGAAGCACTAAGCTGCAAAACCGATCCCATGGTTTTTATGTAGCGGAAAACACTGGACGGCGTAGGCGCCCGCTAGGCGGCTTCCTGTAATGTATATTGGTCTGAGTCTTTTCATCATTGTGTTTGACAACAGCACATGTTTCCACTTAGATGTCTCTTTTATTTTGATTGTGAAAGACAGAGGACATGTCAAACACTCGTATCGTTGCAGCGCATTGCTTAGTGTAGACGTAGCGCCTGAAATAATCAAAACCCACCCAAAACCTTGTTTTTCTGCATGGTCCACTGTATGTTTCTTTTTATTTATATTCAACGATTTCATTGTCAATTGTGGACCCATTTTCAAAATTCTGTTTATAAGAGTTGATACTAAGGTCCCATTGTTGTCACTAAGTCAGGATCTGAAGATGGGATCCCAGGGCAACCCTCAATTTTTAAAAGAACGTGTCGTGTGGTGATATCGGTATTTCCTATCACAACTCGTGTATTTATTTAGTCTCGAAACTTTTGGTGAAGTGGAATTGATATGAAGACCGCATGACTTATGAAACCCCTCAATTAAGTAAAGTACGTCAAAGATTCCGATATGATTCCGTTGAAGCAGCAACTAAAGGTGATTCTGAGATCCTTGACAAATCGACGGATATCCACAAATATTATCGGCCCACCATAGCGATTTCGATTTTTACTGTACTAATACGCATTTTATATCTGAGAGCAGTTCAAGTGGTAAGGTATAATATGGCTTGGTGAAGTACTGAATTGAAGTCGGCTAACATTGTTTTTAAAGTAAATTATTTACCCTTTCATAATGATGCGCGACTTTGAATGATACTAATTCGATTAGTCGATTATTATAATCATTCAACTAAGTCAACTAATTCGAAAATCATTCGATTATTAGTAATACTTCTCGATCCGGTCGCCCGCCCGAGTCGACTAATTTTGACATTAGCAGCTAATCTGATGTGCCCGAATGAATCGAACTTGACGTTGACATTAGTAGCTAATGTCACTATAGAGATAGTGACTAACGAATCATTAGGTCTATCGATGTCTGTATTTCAATATTTTACAATTAAATTCTAATGTTATTCTTTAATAAATACAAATCAAAATTGGTTAGTTGATTTCTTCTGCGCTGGTATTGGTATATTCTATATTCAATATCGAGTCTTTTAGGAAGAGAGGAACTGAGATAGCTATTGAAAAATGAAATGGAGGCTTTGAAGAAATTGAGTCATTTGAATGCGGTCTCAGCTCACTACAACCGATCCATCTAAATGAAAACTACTTGCCGAGTGGCCCAAATAGAATAAAAACGAAAGAAACTTGCGATTTAAATTGTGAACTGGTAAATGTTTCATGATATAGCTACCTTAATCCCATTTTTTCAAAAATGTCTGTAAAGTTGAGATCACCAGTTCGTCCTTCGTTTGTTCTCTTAGCAGCATGTAATACGTAGCACATACTTCTTCAACTTCTTGTGTGTGGCTTTGATACATTCAGGTACCTCATCAATCGAGTACCTGAATACAATTTAGAAGAGTTTTGAGCAGAAGTTGTTCAAGTCATAAATAAATATAGTTAAACTACACTTTAAGTATTATTCCCCTCCTTTATAAAAATCCTCTAACTCCTAACCGTTGAGTTGTTCCTTCCATCATCCACCAACATGAACTGATGACTACCAGACGCTAATATCTGAATGGTTTTAGAAAATACATGAAACACATAATACGTGCCTGTAAAATTTGAGGATTGCCCTCGATTTCTCTGGTATCCCATCATCAGATCCTGACTTGGTGACAATGGGACCATCTCAGGAGTATCCGTTTTCGAATAAAAAAATATTTTTTAAAATCGGTCCAGAGAGTCAGGGTGAGGGAGGCGATGGCTGAGATATGCGTCATACTCGTGATCGGGTGCTGTTTGTGGAGTCCGGACTGTTCATGCTTGCAAGGGCATAGTAGGTACCTAACCTCTTAAATACTAGTGTTATTTTATTATTATCGTATTGACGAGAGACATCATTCCGATCTTGACACGTTTTATTGTTATTGACCATGTACATCACTGACATATTACATTAATATTCCTTTTTTTATTGTTTTGTTTTGACGCTTAGAGACCGTATACATCTCTACGAACATTGAATAATTATTAATTGTATTTGGACGCTCAGAGACCTTATACATCTCTGGAATACTGAATTAATATCATTAACTTTCTGTTGATGCACAGACCTTATTCTAATCGAACGTAATGGTCATATTTTGTTTTGTTTTCATTAACTTTGTGACATTTAGTGTGTTGTTATATCAGTCCTTAATGTGCATAAATTATTATTGTGTTAGATTATTATTCTTTTATTGTAAGGTTATTATTTTTATTGTAAATTACCGTTTGACATGTAAAAGTGCCCTTGTGGCCTAGTTGCAGAATAAATAATTTGTATTTGTATTTTTCACGCTTACGGTGGTTATCGTTTGGTACAGTAGCAACGATTAGTTGCAACTAATTAGTTGTCATCATTCATTATTAACATTAGTATTCAACTAATTTCCAATTCGAATATTGATATTAGTAATCGCTAATTATTCGAATAGGTAAATCATTCGAAGTCGCGCATCACTACCCTTTCAGAGCGCATGACCCAAGTGTATACAATACCTACGCCATGAATTCAAGATGCTACGCCAATGTTTCCGCCACTAATGACCGAATATGCTACGCGCAGCATGCGTTATTTTTTAGACACGGAGGCAGATATGTCAAATAGATTGTTAATAGTAGTCGATCAACTGAACAAAATGATATATTTACAGCGAGGGCGGTGTATAGAATCCGTTGATAAGCGAAAGATCTTGGCGTGACAAAAAAATCAAGCATTTACGCCCAAGATGAAAATTGCTACCGCGTGGCACGTACTAATTTTCACACTTAGGTATGAGCAATATTGAAATGAAATAGGGAATATAACTTTGCTCCCTCATTTAAGGGCAGCAATGGCTCTTGTGTGAATAGCCGGTGCCGGCTTTATTCTTATACTTGTAGAGAGTTTTTTAAGGTCCCTAGTACGTCTCGATTTGCACTGGTAATGAAATTGCAAAATTCTCGGAAATTATGACCGATCAGCAAATCCAAATTGAATATCATCGTCCAAAAAAATTGCCTGCAAAAGATCATTTGCCGCATGATCGGCTACGTGATATCGAAGAATGCTTAAATAGGTCAGACATATGAAAGACGGCCCCGTGAGATTGAAAATGTATTCTGCATCCGAGGAATCATTGCCGGTATATGATGGTTTTATGATCGGTTCTAGACACTGGTGACAAAGTTTAAATTTAATTGCTATTGTATTGGTGTGACTTTACAACTGTAGCATTTTGTCTGCGATTAATTATAGACGGAGAGGGTAATAAGTTTCTGCCAAAAATAAAATTTTAGGTACGCGCCTTGATTGTCGACTGTAGGTAGGTACATTTAGCACAAATAGGATATATACTGTACTAATCGCGATGGTTCTAATTAGTGTGATTGAAGTGTCCACGCTTCCATCATCACACCCGCTTTAGGCACTTGACCCACCGCCGGCGAGTAGCGAGTACTCTCATAGTAATTCTTACTCGCTCGCGGTGAGACAAGTGCCTTATGGCATAATATTACATTGCCATCAAAACTAAACGTGTATTCGAAGTTTCAAACCAATCGGTTGAAAGATGACTACTTTAAAATTCAGTTGCAAGATTTGACCCAAACAAACATACGTGCGAGTTAAAATTGCAAGTTCAACAACAGCTTGTAAAAAATATATAAAACTGGATCGTAGGGTCAACTGTTGAATGGTACTTCATTTAAACCGTCTAATTTTACTCGTCCTTCTGACGTAAATGTGAGTGTTTGGATGATTGTTACTCACCATAAAATCCGTACGGATTATGATAAATTTTGGTAATAAAATAGAATGGTCTAAAATCCTCACAGACAATCGGGACTAGAGATGGGTAGTGGGTAAAAACCCATGGGTAAATACCGGGTATTTACCCGGTATTTACCCAATCTACCCGTAATTACCCGTTTCTTCCCAAAAAGGTGGGTATAAACTCTTTTGATGCGTTTTTTAAGTCAAATATTATAATGAAAATGCTTTCAAGTTATGCAGGAATGTATAAACGTTGTTCTCATGGACATTATGCATGCTGTTAATAAAATAAATAAAAATTAAATTAAATGTTTGTATTTACAATCATCCGAGCTCAGAGAGAAGTGTATTAATTACTTAGTGAGTTTATATATAACTTTAGGATGGAAAAATGAAAGTTGTAGGTAAGTATATTATATTATTTTTGTACCGCCATTCCAAACAAAATTCAATAACGTGAGCTTTTACCTCAAACAAAACAAAATCGATATTTAAAACATGGATCAAATATCCACACGTGGAACTTAACGCTTAATAGCCGTCTCAACCAGGCAACTGATAAACATTAATTGGCCGGGTCGGACGCGGTGTAATATTCGCGCGTCGCAGATGGCACGATCGCGACGTCGCTACCTGCCAGTTAGGGCTGATCTTATTGTTTGTTGAATTGCCCAAACCTGTTAAGTGCAGCAACAAGCAGATACCTAAAATTAAGTTAAAATCCCTGAAAACCGCCGCGGGATCAAGATTCGTTCAAAACATAGAAACGTACTTTGGCACAAAAGACACTTCAAAGGTAGAAACCGAAAACGATATGTGGAACGATTTAGAAACATTCTGTAGAAAATCCGCAGAAACACATTTAGGGAGAACCAGGAGTAAGAGAGCCCCCTTCACGCTGTTTGCTGCTTTTGTGACAAGCAGTGTTCGTCCTATTTTTTGTATTTCTCTGTTGTTATATATGTTTGTCATAAATAAATGTTTTTCTTTCTTTCTTTTTTTTTCTTTAAAGAGACTAAATGGTGACAACAATCTGTCGAGGATGTTGTGCAGGCCAAGAAGTTTGCATTTAAGAAAACACAAAGAAACCGGTAATGATGCGGATAAAGCAGACTACAACAGAGAGAAATCCAACGCAAAACGTGAAGTGGCAAGCGCACGAGCCAAAGCCGATGCTAACTTTAACAATGAATTAGAATCTTCCACTAAAGAAATCAATATCCATCAAGTCGTAAAAACAATAAACTATTAACAGAAGACAATGATATAAGAAAAAGATGGGCAGAGTACTACCGCCATTTGCTTAATGTTACGAATCCCCGAAAGTTAAACCAAGCAATAACAGCAGTTACAACGGAGGAAATCATCAAAGAGATCAGAAAGATGAAAAACAACAAAGGCCAAGGTCCAGCCAAGATTCCAATAGATCTGGAAACATATTAGGGCACTCTGGCATCGGCTGGCTAAGCGAGTTGTTTAACAGACTTATAGCAGGACAGAAAATACCAGATGCTTGGAAAAGAAGTCATTTAATACCGTTTTACAAAGAAAAAGGCGACGTACGTGACTGTGGGAATTACCGAGCAATAAAGCTCATGGATCATACCTTTAAACTATGGGAGAGGATAATCAACAGCAGACTTAATGGTATCGTGAAGCTCACAACCAATCAGTGAGGGTTTGTAAATGGAAATGGCACATCTGACGCTACTCAGGCTATAAGAATCCTGATTGAGAAAGCCAAAGTCAACAACACAAACCTGCATATGATATTCATCGACCTTGAGAAGGCGTTTGACCATGTACCACGCGACCTTATATGGGAGGCTCTTCGCGCCCAGTTTATCCCAGAGTCGTATATAGATCTTATTATGGTCATGTACACAGATGTCTCTACACAGGTGATTTGCTCAGCAGGTGCGAGTGACAGCTTCAAGCTCAAGGTCGGTGTACACCAGGGTTCCACACTTAGTCCACTTCTATTTAATGTCACGATGGATTACCTCACACGAAAATGCCAACGGGCTGTACCCTGGCAACTGCTATATGCCGATAATGTGGCCTTAATAGCAGAGACTGAGACTGACCTTCAACGCGCTTTGAATAGCTGGATGAAAGCGCTAGAAGGACGGCCTAAAAATCAGTCGGAAGAAGACCGAACACATGGGGTCATGTATATAAGACAGTAGTAAGACCAGGGATGTTGTACGGATCCGAGTACTGGGCTACAAATAAGCCCCACGCCCCACCTGAACAAGCTCCACACCACTGAGATGCGCATGTTACGCTGGTCAGCGGGTGTCACCATGATGGACAAGATAAGAAACGTGTATATCCGGGGTAGTTTTAGAGCAGCGCCAATAACAGGAAAACTGACGTCTGAGGTGGTACGGTCATGTACAGGGGCGCCCAGTTGACTACATGGTTAAGGTAGCGCTCGATATTCCAACGACGAAGCTAGGACGCGGAAGACCACCTGCCACCTGGCTGACGACGGTTCAGCGAGACCTGAAAGATCTTAATATAGACGCCGACCTTGCACTCAATCGTGCAGAATGGAGAAAAAGAACAGGGAAGGCCGATCCCAAGTAAATGGGAAAAAGGCCTAGCAAGATGATGATTTCTTGTCCAATAAGTAGAAGGCAACACTATTTCAATATTTTTCTTACATTTTGTTAAGGCTTATAGTTACTATTCTGGTAGTGGGTCCCGTTTTAACTTGATCTTATTTCGGAAAATAATACGTGTTATTTTTAATAACAAACATTTTTTTTCTCATAAACTATGCATCATAATGGATATTTAACAATAACAAAAGTTGTTCAGAAGGCTTTTAACATTTCATTTTAAAAAACTCGGACCTAAAATGTCACTTTTTGAAAAAATCCATTCGAAATAGTTTATACCCACCAATTTGGGTAGATACGGGTATTTACCGGGTGCCTACCCATCTCTAATCGGGACCGATTGTTGTTAATTCATGCGGTTGAAGTCGCGGGCAAAATCCAGTAGGTACCTATACTTTTTTTACGGCCTTATTACATACGGCATAATTGCATGGATTTAACGCTTTTGAAATATGAGTTCTATATTCAGTAAAGGATTATAGACTTAAATATTAAATAGAATACCTATGCAAATATATTGTCATTATATTGATAACCTAAGTTGAGAGTGTTTTCAACTTCAAGTACCACAATTACACCACTAATTGAGATAGCTCAAGCTGCACTTTCTCGTAGCGCCGGCGTTTTCCAGGCGAAGTAAGAAATTAAGTTATATACGGAGTCAGAAACTAAAATGAAAACTTTCCCGAATAAAGATCGAAGAAACGCCTACTCTTTCTTTTTTATGTTATGAAACAGGGCATAAATTAGTGTAGTTTTGCAGTAAAATGTATCAGATAACGTCATGATTTGTTTAATTTTCACCTTAAAAACCTGATATTACATCAGTATCGATACAATCATCCATCAGCATTTTAGTACTATTTATTATTAATGTACACTCTAGCTTCGCTCCCGGGTGGGCAAACGTAGAGTGTAACTTCGTCCGCCTATACCTACTCGTTAATTACCTTAAGATCTAAATCAATGGAATTTGCTAACTTTGTAAACAAATAATATATTGAAATTGACGTTTAATGTAAATTTCAGTATGACGGTTTGTTCAGATAGTTAGCAAATTCCATTGATTTAGATCTTAAGCGATTAATACTACGCCGTTAGAAAATCTAATAGCAAATATCCTTTCACGCTCCTACACAAGCGGAGCATCAATTTATCGCACTGCCAAAAACGAACTCTCCACTTTTCACTCCATTAAATTACGCTTTCCTGGATGAAAACAATCCTATGTCCTTTTCAGGGTTACTAAGCCTTCGTTTGATACCCAAAAAAGTTAGCTACTAACTCCAAATACCAGATTTCATATAAATCTGTTAAGCGGTTCAATCACGGAATAAAATAACCATTGGAAATTGCATTCAACAAAATTTCAAAGAGAACCACTGTCGCCGCACGCACACAACCACACTTCAATAATTACACTAACACACAGTTGCAATTCGCTTTCGATTTATCAAAACGTACGATGTAAATAAGTTGTTAACGGTTACAAATTTTATATGCAAAAGGTACTTTAACCCTTACTGTTTACGGTCTAATTTAGAGTGCCAAGTAAATATTTTTTACGTCCTTTATCATATGAGCATATCATACGGCTGGGTTCCCTTTATCTGGCATAATATCGATTGTCCGAAATACACATAACAGTTATCGCAGAAACATTTTTAGCCGAATTATAGGTACTTTAGCATAATCATATACTTAGCATAACTATCATGTCACATAACACTCATTTGGCAGAATTTTGAATTACAGAATAGTAATATGGCCGAATTTAATTTCGCAGAATTTTACGTAGCAGAATGTATATTCCGCCGAATTTCTTGAAGCATACAACTAATATCACCGACTTTATTTTTGCATAATTTAATGTGCCAGAATATACGTTTCGCCGAAGCCGTGCAAATATTGAACCGTGCTGCTCTAGGTGACAACTAGCGCGGAAAGCGTTCTAAGGCAGGTCGGTGTAGGTACGACGAGCGAAGCGACGACCCTAAAACGCGCAAGCCAAGCGAGAACGTTACGAATTGTTTATCAAAAAAAATACTAACTTGCACTCTAGATTGTACTATACCTATTACTACGGAATTTCACGAATCACGTAGGCAGTAGGGAACAGGGACTTAGTGGCAAAACCGACTCGGATCGCGGATAGGTTAGAAGACGAAAGCGGGAGCTCCCGCTTCCGTCTTCGAGGTATTTTTTTTATAAAAGAGCAGAAAACTTGTTTTGCCAAATGTACATCGTGCCAAATGACAGTATGCCAGCTAAATATTATGAGATACACTATGACACGATTATTCCATCATAGGACTATTAATACAATCGTCATTATGCTAATGTACTATTCTGCCTAAGGAAGTTATGCAAAATGAGTGTATGCAATGAAATTTATGCGAAAAGTAATTCTGCGAAACGATGATTCTGCCAAGGGCTTTTATGCAAAATGAAATTATGACAATCAATTTTATGCAACATAATAAATAGTAACCCGGTTCGGCTACTCGACGCCAGATGGCAGTGTTTTCCGAACTATAGAGATGCGACCGTTAGAAACCAAAAAGTCGCATGTACTGTGAAATGCGTATGATGATACGACTACTTGGCTATAACGGAATAGAGATGTGGGAATGATTTGGTCTACCGATATTTGAGACTTAGATTTCCTATGACTCGTACAAATTGTTTTTGATCAAATCTTGTAAATTAAGTATACAATTATTAGTACTATTTTTTTTTTTTTTCTCCAATATGCTCGGAAATGTTAGCCTTACTGTAGCAAAATAGCACGTAAAGTTCCTCGTTACTGACGAGCGCTAATTTAAAAAGTTAAAAATCATTACTGTTATACCAAGAAAGTTTATGAAATAGAATTCCTGTATTCTTCTTTTACTATTTAATTACAATTTTTATTTAAGACAAAGTCACTGCAAACAGCCAAATGTGCGTTTTACTGACTTTTACATACCTAGCAATTTCTCACAACAATTTGTTGTAGTTGAAGTGAGACCGCAATACATATAACGTACTTTTTACGAATTCAACCTATCTGTACATTGCTATTTCCCAGCCTCGGCAATGTCGACTACCTACTACTATTATTATGAATGTAGTTGCACTTTAGTACATTACGTAACTAGGGCGGTGAATTCGTGAATGCCCCAGATCGCAGGTGTTTGTGGCCCGAACCGAAGGTGAGGACCATAAATATGCGCTCTGGGGCTTTACGAATTACCGCCCGTGTTGAGTACAAAATTTTACGTCTTCATCTGGCCACAATGCGAGTTTTCCCGTACGGGCAGCGTGCAATAAAACTCGCATTATGGCCAGGTGTGACGTAAAAACATTTTTCCTTATATGTTGTGTCGTTGAGAAGAGTATAATTATTATTTTACTTTATATGACATACTTACCTATTATTTACTTATTACTCATGTTCATAAAAGTTTAAATACATTAAGGCCGGTTCCCAATAATCAATCCACCGATAGTTTTCCTTACCAACAGTTACATTTTGACACATTTTCTACGGGTAATCTGTCAAAATGTACCTGCTGGTAACGGAAACTATCCGTGGATTGATTATTTGGAACCAGCATTAGAGTTTTCAATTAATCGATAAAAATTATAGGCCTTAGCCACAGCATTTGAGTAGCAAACCTCAGTCGGCACGTTCTCGAAGTTAACGTTCAGAATAGCTAAAAATTACGCAGTATTATGAACTTAATGTTAGGGAAATAGAACTGACTTTCCCTTGACCAGTGGCTCTAATTGCGTCTGAGAAAAAAAAATCTAAATATTCTGAAATAATCTGTACCGATCAGTACCGATGATAGGAAATTCCTCCAAGAGACAATTTTTTTATTGTGTTGCGATTTGAGCAGCTTCTAACAGCGCAATACAGCATTTTCCTATAATAAACTTACATTTTTTCATATTTTTACGCATGACATTCACCGTGTGCGTTTGCTAGGTGAGTGAAAATAATATGTTCAACTTTTTTCATAAGCACATTATTACTCTAGCTTTCGTTTAGGATAGTATTTATCCGACTGCGACAATTAATTAATTTTCGGAAACATTTGACCTCATGAAATTATTGTGATGATAGACCTTCACAAAACGCATATTAAATTCTAAAGCGTAAAAAAATAATCGATTCTGATATGGAAACTTATATGCGATAAATTCGTATTGAGGCGTAATTTCAAAAAATGTATCAACAAATTTCAACAAAATAACGTCAAACGTCAAAAGTCTGACTCTCTTCCTTTTTTTTAATGGCATGGCGATAGCGCTGTTCTTGCGTTTAGCCAAAGTCTATTTGAGTTTCTACAAGATTGAATCACACGCTGAGTATTTAATTGTCACGATACTGCACGGCTATCACAAGACGGCGCGCGAGCTCTCTCGATTTTTCTCGCACTATATGTCTCTTTCTAAGTTATCTGATAAGAGAGAGACGGATAGTTGGAGAAAAATCGAGAGAGCTCGTGCGCCGTTTTGTGATAGCCGCGCTGGTTTGTCAGTATTTATATTTATCAGCAATAAACAGTATGTATGAAATCAGTATAGAACGGGCCTTTTATAAACATTAATTTTGAAGCGCGTCAGTATTAGGCCTGCATCACACTGGCGCGGCCTGGCCGCGCCAGTGTAAATAGTAAACTTGTCCGCCGCTGTCAAATTTAATATTGTCCGCCACCGCAGGCCGCGCCAGTGTGGCTGTGCCTTAAGGCGGCTTCAAGTTGATATTCAGCCAATATGGAGACCACAATAGAGACACAGAAATTGGCCAACATACACGAAAATACTTTTATCATAAAGCCTGCAACGCACATTATTATGTTGGCAAGGGCGGGAACATACACAAGATTTGCCAGAATGTGATAGTGCAATCTGAAACATTGCAATATGAAAAAATAAACATATTGCTTTAACATTTGTAATAATTTCCTTTATTAGAAAGGGACTCGGACTCGCGTTATAGTTGTAGAACTTACCTAGTGGTTAGTTATAGTTGGGAAAATATAAATTGGCCGTCTGTTGTCAAATTAAAAAGAGATGTTTTGTTCCACGTAAACACTTACCGGTCAATGGGTACTCGAAAGGATTATCCATTATTAATTCTTAAACACATCTTTACCTGAGAGTCGGAGTGACTCAAGAACTCAAGATAATTTCAGTCATCCATCACGTTTTTATAATATAACATAACACAGTGTTAAAAATATGTAGAAAAGAAGATCAATAAACACTTAATACTGCAGCGTGTGTCTTACCTGTTAGATCTATTGCCACAGACATCTACTAAATTTTTAACCCATTATTCATAAAACTTAAAATACCTCTGATAAATAACACGTGTTTTGTCCCTTTCTTAATAATTTAAATATCTTAGTGACAGGTTTTAACGTCATTTTAACTAAAATATATAGGTTTATTGAAAGTTTTACATGATAGGTTAAAATTAGAACTGCATGTGTCCTATTTCCAAGAGAAGAAATGCGTTAACTCCTACATTAACATGCAAACGAAGTCGCAGGTACAGCTAGTTTATAAATAACGTCCTGTTTTGAGTTGGGTAACTGGAATATTCAGGATCCGCTATAATAGCCTGGAATATTCATTTTATACGGAGAATTCTTCATAATCTAGAAGTAGCAGTATTTTTATCGCAACATATATCATATTATTTTCGTGTCGTGTATGAAGTCAAATACATTTAAAAGCAAAAACAAAATACTTAATAAATACATTTGATGAAATAATATATGCACGTTAGAGCTGCAACGTCAGCGGAATTAAATTAGGTACTATCACTAGAATAAAAAAAATACAAGTCAAATTCTACTTACTTTATATTTGCATAAAGATTGTGGTTTTAGGATATTGGCTTTCCGCGACATGAGATTATATTTTACAAACATTGTACGACGGTGAAGGAAAAAGTATTATCTTTTCTTGCATATCTTTCTGGAAATAGCAGAGTGCATGCTAAATTAAATGAAGTACATTATACCGAGGATTATGTAAATACCTCAAATACAGTCTCTGGTACATATCTACCTATCTCTATGTAAAAGGTTCAATTGCGATGGCTTTTATTGTCTCTGACAGGATTTCGAGCGAAATCGTGGATTGTACAAAATAAATAAGTGTTTAATATGCAACTCATCCTCGTATAATTATCTTTGACCTAATGTGCATTGCGTTAAAGCATAAATTGTTATCGAACCCAATTTTAATAAGTGAACTGTTTTCTGACTGTAGGTATTCAACTACTTAATCCCTCCCTACCCGCAGTGCACACGGTGCGAATTATTCGTGTTTTATAATAGATTAGATTATTTTATTTCATGACATAAATTTATTACAGTACAATGTTGGCTATAATGCTGTTTTATATTAGGTACACACTTTTTTACTTCTATAAATAAATAAATATTTGGGGACAATCTTACACAAATCGATATAGTCCCAAACTAAGCAAAGCTTGTACTATGGGTACTAGACGACGATTTATTTACTTAATTGGATAAATCAATACTTAGAAAAGATCCATGACTCAGGAACAAATATTCATACTCATCACACAAATAAATGCCCTTACCGGGATTCGAAACTGGGACCTCCGGCTTCGTAGGCAGGGTCACTACCAACTAGGCCACAGAGGTCGTCAAAACAAATACTTTTCCTAATTTTATTTAAGGTCGCTTGATTTCCATACAAAACGTCTTATGACGAACGCAGGCTAAAGGCATGCTATTTTGTGCAATATATCCCCTTTCCTAGTATAAACTTGTATAAACTAGAATAATTCGTGAAAAAAAGTTGTCCCAAAGTATCACGTCCCAAACTAATGTAATCTTAAAATATCACGCCGTTAGCCTGCGAATGTCAAAAACGTTTTATATGGAAATCGAACCAAACCATAGTATGCCTATTATAATTAGAGATGGCCGACTATGGATTTTTCCGACAAGCCGAATAGTTGGCGATGAGGCGGCCGACTAGTCGCCGACTATAAAAGTGGCCGGATAGTCGGCTATCCCGACTAGTCAGCGACTAGGCGGTACATCTCTAATTATACTTAATTAAAACTGTCTCGCTTATAAGATTAAGTAAATATTTAAATACTTAGATTTTATTTTATTTAGTTATGTTGCTATAATGCGTTTTGGTGTAAGTTATGCTTAAAATATTTAGCATCTCGCGATACTTACCTACCGATATCAACTTTTTGCAGTGTAAATGAAGTTATTATTCTCATACGTTTATGTATAATTTATATGAAAAAATAATGTTATTCAAACCTAAACAATACAATGATTTAAATATGAACCGCTACAAATATATAAATGTAGTGAGTGATATACGTTATTTTTAGTAACATCGTCGTCATATCGCATTTGTTGCAAAGCGCAGTAATTATAATATAAGAAAATATACTTAATTGCTTTCAAAGAGATTGCGATCATGAATTTTGTTTAAAAATAAAATTGTTTTTTGAATACGACTCCATTATAAAATGTACAATGGAAATCCGAACTGCTAAAAACTTTAAATCTACCTGCAAATCGACTTTGTTTTACTCACAAATTTTGATTTAATATTCGGTTTTTAGAGGTCCATCCGAGTTTTGTAAAGTGCAGTTTGGTTTTATTGAACTATACTTTAGAAATTTGCGTTTGGAGTTTCCTTTATAGGAGAATTCATATTATTTTCACACCTGCTATTCGGAAAAGAGTCATTGTTCCCCTAAAATAAGGGTTATAATCAAAAAAATTGTACCTTGTTAACAACTTGTGACAATTACCCATACATTTTCCATGGGTAATTGTCGTTACTCACATGAGAAAAGTTAAAGCGTAGATAAGATTAAGGCCCTTAACTAGGTACAATTTTTTTGATTATAACCCGTAAAGGAATTAAGTCATACTTTTCTTACCTGAATTAATTTTTGTTTTTTTAAGCAGTAACGCTGCTCGGAGCATTAAATTTTTCAATTTTTCCTTTCATTTAAAATTTATAATTTTCGTTAGCAGCGTTACTGCTTAAAAAAACAAAAATTAATTTAGTATGGGGTAGCGCGTCGTTACTGACGATTTCTCAATATAATTTGAGACGTTGGTGCCGTTAAGAAGCCTAAGTCTTCTGGTAGATGTCGCTACACGTCTCCCTAAGGCGTTGTTCAATGAAGGAACTGATTGAAGGATTTGGTGCCCGAACCAGATTGTTCCGATAGCTCAGTTGGTAGTAGCGACGGGCCATGAATGCCTGTGGTCGCCGGTTCGAATCCGGCTCGGAGCATTAAATTTTTCAATTTTTCCTTTCATTTAAAATTTATAATTTTCGTTAGCAGCGTTACTGCTTAAAAAAACAAAAATTAATTTAGTATGGGGTAGCGCGTCGTTACTGACGATTTCTCAATATAATTTGAGACGTTGGTGCCGTTAAGAAGCCTAAGTCTTCTGGTAGATGTCGCTACACGTCTCCCTAAGGCGTTGTTCAATGAAGGAACTGATTGAAGGATTTGGTGCCCGAACCAGATTGTTCCGATAGCTCAGTTGGTAGTAGCGACGGGCCATGAATGCCTGTGGTCGCCGGTTCGAATCCGGCTCGGAGCATTAAATTTTTCAATTTTTCCTTTCATTTAAAATTTATTTTTCTTACCTGGTTTTTCTATTCAGGAAAAAGAAATTATTGCTTCCAAATGAGGATTATTCATTTTCCTCATAGAAGGTGTTAAAAGCATGTGCCACTTGGTGGAATAGTTATTTGTGCAACAAGAGAGCAAAGTCTGTTTTTGCTGCGAGTGCTAATTTTGAGTCCTGAGGAAGCGAAAGATTCTAAAATTGAATCACGAGCGTAGCGAGTGATTCAAAGTTTGAATCTTGAGCGCAGCGAAGGACTCAAAAGCACGAGATGCAAATACTTTGCTCTCGAGTAACACATACAACTTTTCACCTCAGCAGTGAGAACATATTCACATCAAAAATATATCACAGTATCACGTACCTATTCCTCTCAAGATTATTCAGGGAGAAAACTTAATTAGCCGTTAGTTACTGAGTCAGCACTCAGCGCCGGTCGCGCCGTTATTTAATACTAGAAAGGCGAGGCAAGGCGCGAGAAACCAAAGGATATTTTACTAAGTATACAAGTTTCGCGTGACACTAACACATCACTAAAAACTAACCGTGTTATTATTAAAATCCACAGATTTTACTCATATCTTCGAGATATTTAGGAAATATTTATCATTATCACAAGGGCACACATTAGCATATTAAGTGTATCCCGCGTGCACATCAAAAACTAGCCGTAGTAGTACTGTTGTTAGAAATGTTAAAATACTGCCTTCGTCACGTCACTGACTTCACTATATTTCCTAGTTAGATAGAAAATTGATTTATCCTAGTAGTTTTTATATTTGAATATCAATAACGCAAGAATGACGAAGAATATATACAATAAAATCTCAAACAAATTAACAGCGCGCAACTTTTTAAAAGGGGCAGGGCCCCGTGCTTGCGTTCGGAAACTGCATCTGTGGTATACGTTCATAAAGTTTAAGATTGTTTAAACTAGAATTATTAGTTAGCTTATTTGTTACGAAAAACGGAGTTTATTTTGAGATCTTTTATTTAGATAATATTCATCAATGTAATATTCCTTTGTACCTATAATTATTTTGGTAATTTAAACTTGTAATTTGGTAGTTTTCGAACGTGTGTTATCCGTTTTTTGGGGGTCTACTTTGAAATTCGATGGTCGAACTATGAATCAACCTATGTCGGCCATTTTCTTTTTTCGTATTGGAATGAAAGGGACAGTTCTAATGAAGTTCAAATATTCTGAACTTGTAATAGACCCCATACGACGAAATGTCAGTGCTCCGCACCAAAATTAAAAAGCTACTTTGTCTCACGGAGTGAGCAAAATCGCATTTTGCACACTGTTTTCACACAGCAAAATATGCTTGTTCGAGCTGCTGAGGTGAAAAAAATATTTCCATCTTAAGCGTAAACACTTGAATCCCTCGTTACGCTCAAGATTCTACGCGAGGGATTCTATGGTAGAATCTTTCGCTGCACAAGGGGCGCTATATACCGCCCTCGCTGTAATGGTTTCATTTCGCTCTATTGAGACGCAATCTAACTATTGTCACAAAATAGATAGGTACAGAAGTCAATCTACATACTAAGTGCGCTCGAGTAACGCACACATAGACACTGCTCACCTACACGATATCTCAGACCAGTTCGGACCAGTGCGAGCGCGAGTGCCATCTGCTTGAGACGCGTCTGTTGTACAATAATGGAGCAACAAAATAAAGTTGTTACTTATAACTGTTCAGTGGACGGTTGTTTAAATTCAAGGGTCAATCAACTTTTTTTTGTTATCGTGCGTCCCTGAGAAAAGAAAAATCATAACTATCGTATTATAATATATACACAATTAATAACCTTTATTATATAAACCCAGGGTATGAAACAACACATTTACATCTTGAAATGCAAGTCTATATATTAAAATACTGATATAATTTTGGTGACCCAATAGACAACTTTCATCTCTCATACAAAATACGTATGTCCCAAACGTGATTGGGCTTAGGTTTTGATCAAACGGTGTAAAAAATACATTCCAACTTACATCATTATAACCCTGAATTAGAAAGGTATAATCATCTTGTGTAACATAAAAACATTAAAATTCCGTAGATTTACATAGAATTCATATGAAAAAAATATCTTTACATGTCCCTAAAGCGCTGATTATATTTAAGTCCCCTGGCTTACCGAATTTAATAACACATCGAAGTGTCAAGGTTACGATCCTTTACCGGCTTAGCCAATAGGAATCAAATCTGCCAATCACGTGGTCGTGTTCGCCATTACGGTAGGTTTCGGTATCCTCGGCCAGTTCGTCCATGGCTCGCAATGAGGCAACGTGCGTTTATTGTGGGTCTGCTGGCTAACCTACGATAATTCGTAAGTATTTTGACTTTTGACATTATTATGAGGCTTTTCCAAGGGCATTTAGGTCTGATATCCTATGGCAATAAATTGATTTAACTTATTTTAATGGAAAGTGACTACATTTTTAATTAAACCGTTAAATGTCTCCTGGGTGACCGGTCACCTGAGTCACTTTTCGGGTGACCCAAGAGACATTGATGGTGACTCGGGAGACCTTTGTTATTTATTTCGTATAAACAGGGTCTAATTCAATTCAATTTATTATATATGTATCTGAAATACATTAAAATGGTTGCCATAGGACTCTGCTTGCGTGTGGACACTTTCCTTAATATATATTTTTGTTATAACTTTACTAGGTACTTTCACTTCACTTAACTAGATTTTTGACCATGTTTTACGTGGAATCATGATCACGGGGAAGCATGTGTTCAATGAAGTATTTGATTGCCTAGGTAGCGATGTGGACGAATTGAACGACGGGTTTGTGAAAGCTGTCCGTGTCACTGGGTCTAAGTTCTTCAAGGCCCAAGGGACCAAGAGAACTAAAAGGCTCTCTAGCTCCACTAAGAAGCTCATGAAGGAAAGGAGTGAAATGATTCTACAGTCTTCAGCCGATGCGACCTTATACTGGCAGCTCAATAAACAGATCTCCAAGTCCCTTACCCGCGATCTGTGCCAATACAATGCAAATCGTATTGAAGAGGCCATCCATTCAGCGCAATAAGGTCTCTAAAGCATTCTCGAGAGATCTGTCTATAGGGTAGAGCCAGCTCGCGAAGTTAAAAACAAGATGGTAGAATAGTTTCTTCTAAACCTGAGATTCTGGTTGAGATAGAGCGCTTTTACGGATAGCTATACACATCAACACGCAGACCCGAAGTTGGTCGGGCGGAAGACCCTAGAGCTAGACTAACCCGGCACTATACCGACGACATCCCGGACATCAGCCTGTGCGAGATTGTAATGGCTCTTAAACAGCTCAAGAACAACAAGGCACCCTGTGAAGACGGAATAACAGCCGACCATCTGCAGGTTGGTGGAAAACCGGTCCTTACGGCCCTTCAGAAGCTGTTAGATTCCGTCTTACTGGAAGGGAGAACTCCAAAGGCATGGAACGGAAGAGTGGTGGTGCTGTTCTTCAAAAAGGGTGACAACCCCCTGCTGAAGAACTACAGACCCATCTCACTTCTGAGCCATGTCTATAAGCTGTTTTCGAGGGTCATAACAGATCGTCTCGTACGCAGGCTAGATGACTTCCAGCCTCGCGAACAAGCCGGTTTCCGAAGAGGCTTTAGTACCTACCGTAGACCACATTCACACGCTCCGTTAGGTTATACAGAAGACCGAGGAGTATACCCTGCCCCTCTGCTTAGCGTTCGTGGATTACGAGAAAGCCTTCGATTTGATTGAAACCTGGGCTGTACTACAGTTTCTCCAGCGGTGCCAAGTTGACTTAGCGATAGTCAATCGATGTGCTAACGTGTGTGTACGAGAACGCCACTATGTCAGTCCGACTCCAGGACCAGAACTCGAAACCTATTCCGCTGCAGTGGGGAGTCAGGCAAGGAGATATTATTTCTCCAAAACTGTTCACCGCTGCACTGGAGGACGTTTACAAGACTCTGGACTGGAGAAGGCTAGGCATCAACATCAACGGCGAGTACATCACTCACCTTCGGTTTGCTGACCATATAGTAGTCTTGGCTTAGACCATAGAGGACTTAAGTACGATGCTCGATGACCTCAGTAAAGCTTCAGAGTTGGTCTAAGAATGAACATGGATAAGACGAAGATCATGTGAAATGCCCATCTACTGCCAACTTCCATTACAATCGGACACTACCCTCGAAGTTGTAGACGATAATGTATACCTAGCACAGACTATCCAGTTAGGTAGGTCTAACTTCGAGAAAGTGTTAAATCGTCGAATCCCACTCAGCTGGGCAGCGTTCGGGAAGCTACGGCACATATTTTCGTCCAATATTCCGCAGTGTCTCAAGACGTCTTTGACCAGTGTGTGTTGCTAGTGACGATATAAGGCACTAAAAAGTGGTCACTTACTATGGGCCTCATAAGAAGGCTCAAAGTCACCCAAACGGCAATGGAGAGGGCCATGTTGGGAGTTTCTCTGCGTGATCGCATCAGAAATGATGCTATCCGCACGCAGCAGAACCAAGGAAACCGGTATAGCCCTCCGAATCGCTAAACTTAAGTGGCAATGGGCGGGTCACAGCACGTAGAACCGATGGCCGTTGGGGCGGAAAGGTTCTCGAGCGGCGACCACGTACCGGAAGGCGTGGCGTGGGTAGGCCCCCCACAAGGTGAACTGATGACCTGGTAAAGGTTGCAGGAGTCCGCTGGATGCGGGTGGCGCAGGACCGGTCACTTTGGCACTCTTTGGGGGAGGCCTATGTCCAGCAGTGGACGTCTTTCGGCTGATATGATGATGATGATGAGAAAAAAAGAAAAACTGTTTGGAAAAGTGCAACTCAAGCCCTTTCAAATGATACCTCACTTGACCTAATAGTTGATTTTTTTTTGCCCCTTCCTCATATTCGTTATTTTTCATAGAAGATGAAAATTTAAGTAAATTTAAATTTCTCATTTTCCACGCATGTGGATAAATCTCATTTAAAAATGAAAATTGTCTCTTGAGTAACCAAATTTGTCTCTGGGTAAACCCTGTTGTCCCAAAACAAATTAACATCTTTTTTTTAAAAAATCACAGAAAAAAAGGCAGTTTACGTTTGATTTTTAATAGTCGGTTGATTTGATTATACTAGAAATTATTTCTCAAGAAGAAATTGTATTTGGATTAAGGTAACATTAAATAAAAAAAACTTTTAATATCTTTTTTTAAATAAGTGACCCAGGAGACACAATTTGTCATCATTGTCAAAAATTTAAAAAGTTTTTTGTTATCTTATGTTAAGTGATGCAAATTGTTTATGTTCCTTTACAAATTAAAATCTTTATTTTTTCAATTTAATTCAGTTTCATTTGATAAACATATGGTAACCCAGGGGACGCATTTTGAACCATGCTCACGTTCAGAACGGCAAAAATACTTGAAAATAAATAAATAATTCGCTGCTAACTATGAAACACAAAACTTTGATTGTATCTCCAAATGATAAATACATTAGAAAAACGAATTATAAATGTTTCTTTTGAAAATAAAAATCGGTGTCCACAACAAGAAAAAGTTGATTGGCCCTCAACATTAAATGGTGAATTGTCGTTTTTAAGTTACCTGTGGTTTCAGAGAGGTAAGTACGTATCTGCTTGTATTTTGATGGTTCGTTTTACACAGAATAGCACTTCTAGTCTATCATGCGACGGCCGCACTTTCACTTTTCTCGCACTACATATATGTCGTGTTCTAAGTGTTCTTATAAGTAAGAGATGGACAGTGCGAGAAAAATCGAGAAAGTTCGCGCGCCGTCGCATGATAGCCGCGCAGAACAGTTAGGTAGGAGGTAAGCGCGCCGCCCCGGCCCCCGCAGAATTTATCGAAGATCGATTTATTCAATACTTAGTTTCCTATTTTGAATCAGTATTAAACGAAGTAACTAAATTTTTGTGAGGTAATTTCCTTACGTAAGTTGAAAACATGTTTTTTTGTTTGTGTAGATATTGTGTTGTTTTTAGTGTCATTTAATAAGTTTAGGTCTAAAACATATAGGCCAATGGAAATTGTGTAACTAGGGTAATCCGCTTAAAAGTTATTAGGAATTTTCGATAGTGAAAATTGACAAACGTAAAATGTTGTATCCCAGTAGCAATCGCGAATGAGGTTAAATCTAAAAGTTCTGTAATCTGCTTTTATACTTACATGTGTCTAGAACAGAAAATATTTTTTTAGTCTACTTTTAGTTTAATTCAAAACAGTATCATATTAAACGTATTAAGTACTTTAGATAAGTATGCATTTCTAAAACCGAAATAAGAAATGCCAAATCAAATTCGGGTAAAGTATGACTTAAAAAATGCCTATAAGGTCTGATTTTACTATAAGTACTTAGTTTTTTATATATTGTATTATGGTTTATTTGAATTATTTGACATTACAAATAAAATATTTTAGTTAGTATTAATTTATATTTCCATTCTTCCCGTTTCATTCTCAACAATAAATCAAACAACTAGATACGAGCGAGTGCCATACCACGATAGTTGTTTGTGCATAAGTTATAGTTGACAACCCTAGAGCGAACGCCGAGAGTAGGCATGAAAAGTGAGGTACATACATGCGATTGACTTCTGTTCCTATCTATTATCATTCAGCATTAGAGGCGTTATGCTGAGTTGGGTGCATGTCGTTACAAGCACGGTTATTTGGGTTTTAATATTTCATTTTTAAAGAACAATAAATAACAATTGCTTTTTTCTAATATTGAAACTACTTTGATAATAGATTGGAGTAACTTTTCTGATATACGTACTACCTTACCTATGAAACTTTAAGCACTTTATGCAGTAGAAGATTGCGCATCAGAATATGCTATATCTATTCACTTTCTTATAAATTATGTACCTATTTATTCTCAAAAGCGTTAGCATCAGGTGACCTTCAGGTTATAGATATAGCTCATAGCGAGCATCGTGGTAAGGTGCACTAGCACCTGCTAGCACTAGCTAGCAGCAAAATAATAACAAAAACTGCAACAATGCTACAACAGCATAGTTCAAGAGCTTAATTTGCTTGTCGAAATTGTTAAAACTTCGAGATATGAAAACACTTTACCAACATTATTTTAATGCATAAATAAATAAATAATATTGACTATAGGAATAATTATAAGTAGGTACAACATAGAACAGTTGAATAACCCCCGAAAATTTCATTTCAAAGTCCGATATTTCAATAACAGCTGAACAGATTTTGATGAATCATGCCTAAGAACACTCGGGATAAAATTATCTATGACACAAAAATACCGCATTCAAATCGGTCCATCCATTTGGGAGCTACGATACCACAGACAGATACTCGGACAGATACGTTAAACTTATCCCCTCTTTTTTCGTCGGTGGTTAAAAAAATGTGCAATACAGCCTGTAATAAATAATGTTGTTTTCTAATTACAATAAGACATTTATAATAACACCAACGTTTTATCATGATCATCATCATATCAGCCGAAAGACTTCCATTGCTTGGCATTCCCCCAAAGAGTGTCACAATGACCGGTCGTGCGCCACCCGCATCCAGCGGACTCCCGCAACTTTTGTCGGCAATCAGTCCACCTTGTCGATGTCTACTAAGTCAGTGCCTTCCGGTACATGGTCGCCACTCGAGAACCTTTCCGCCCTTACGGGCATTTTATTAATTATTGATAATGTTTCATGTGTTTACCATAGGTACCTACCGTCGAGTTCTCCAATATCTACACAGACAACCTTTCAAAAATATCTCTACAAAGACTTAATTGTTACTGACATATATTATGTATATATTTTTGAAAGGTTGTCTGTATAGATATTGGAGAACTCGACTGTACCTCAAGCTTTTGCCCGCGACTTCGTCCATGAGCATAGGCAGATACCAAATATTAAGGAACGTATCTACGCACTTTATTTTTGCGGCTAACCGGGTGATGGCTATCCGTTACCGTAACCGGAAAGTTTGTATAGAAACCGCCGTGGTTTGCGGTCAAGTCGAGCTATTTTCAAGATGGAAGTCGAAAGACGTAGCTATCCATACTAATATTATAAATGGCGAAAGTGTGTCTGTCTGTCTGTCCGTCTGAAATTTGGTATAGGGATAGTTTGAGTCCTGGGGTGGGACATATGATAGTTTTCATCCCGGAAATCATTCCCTAAAGGGGTGAAATGGGAGTATTACAGGCGTTATAAAAAGAAAAAGGGATACGAGGGGACCAAACATTTTGAAATAACCTTAAGGTAACGATTATTTTTCTCTAAATTATAATCCATTAAAAAATAATCGATTTTTATTGATTTTGTAATAATCGATTATATGTTCACATTCCTGGCCTTGCTGATTTTCCACTGGAGGGGCAAGATGAGACAAGGCGAGGCGAGAATTGAAATGTGTATGGCATCCACTATTTCCACCAAGTGCGCGCGAGGAGAGAATTGATGAATTGCCATACAAATTTCAATTCTCGCCTCGCCTCGTCTCGTCTCGTCTCGCCCCTCCGGTGGAAATAGTTATTTGTTATGCAAGGCTGCAAAGTTGTTGTTTGGCGCAAGTGCTTAGTATTGAAAGCCGAGCTAGCGAAGGATTGTAAAATTGAACCATGAGCGAAGCGAATGGTTCAAAAGTACAATCCTGAGCATAGCGAGGCTTTCAAGGCACGAGACGCCAAACAATTTTGCTGCCGAGCGAAACACCCAATTTTTCACCTCACCACCGCGAGGAAAATTGTAGGTAAGTAAATGTAATGGAAGTTATTTGGACCTTATACTCATTTTCAATAAAGGTTTGTTTACATCTCATCAAGATCTAGCATTTTATAATTATCAAATGTAACATAAATATTTTTGCATCTTTAAATAACCTCACGCTTACCTACATTAAAAAACAAAGTATTGTTGGGTACTCACGGTTTAAACTAAGACTCAAATACGCTTATTTCACTTTTTCCGCTAACTTAGCAGGCATCAAAATTCATATATGTATATATTCTGCACTAAAATCTATAAATAACCACCATTATTTTGGTTTTACTGTCTGTGGCTTTAGAACAAAACAAAATTAAATGTATAAGAGTTTTTTCTTAAATTAACTTTTCAAACGGGGCGTTCCAAATTTAGAAAAAGCGAAATTTTTAGAAAAATAAAACGACATCTTAAAATTATTTATTCGTATTTTATCCTTATAAGTCAGTCTAAATGTTAATATTTCGTATGTACAAATAACTATTGTTATGCAAGGCTGCAAAGTTGTTGTTTGGCGTAAGTGCTTGTATTGAAAGCCAAGCCAGCGAAGGATTGTAAAATTGAACCATGAGCGAAGCGAATGATTCAAAAGTACAATCCTGAGCATAGCGAGGCTTTCAAGGCACGAGACGCTAAACAATTTTGCTGCCGAGCGAAACACACAACTTTTCACCTCACCACCGCGAGGAAAATTGTGGGTAAATGTAATGGAAGTCATTTGGATCTTATACTCATTTTCAATAAAGGTTTGTTTATATCTCATCAAGATCTAGCATTTTATAATTATTAAAATGTAATATAAATATTTTTGCATCTTTAAATAACCCCACGCTTACCTACACTAAAAAAGTCCAAGTATTGTTGGGTACTCACGGGTAAACTAAGGCTCAAATACGCTTATTTCACTTTTTCCGCTAACTTAGCAGGCATCAATATTCATGTATATCTTCTGCACTAAAATCTATAAATAACCATCATTATTTTGGTTTTACTGTTTGTGACTTTGGCTTTAGAACAAAACAAAATTCAATGTAGGTATATAAGTTGTTTTTCTTAAATTAACTTTTCGAACGGTGCGTTCCAAATTTGGAAGAAGCGAAATTTTTAGAAAAATAAAACTACATTTTAAAATTGTTTATTCGTACTTTATCCTAAGTCAGTCTAAATATTAATATTTCGTTTGTACCTACTTAATTAAGAAAGAATAAGTATTATTAATTTTATTTTATCAAAATAATAACAATTAATTATTGGCATAACACCATCAGTTTCAGAACGCACCTCTCATTCTCTATAGAAAAAAGTTGGATCTCGCGATTGACCGTCACGTTCCAAATTCAAAAACTCTTTCCACGCTAGCGGGTATAATGGACTCTAGGGCGCAGATTTTGAGCGATAAAGCAAACCTTTTCGAGCCGGTGAGGTGAAAATAAGCTTTCCAATGCGTCAATTACCGCACTCCCATAGAAACTTCCGCTCCCTTTTCTCCCCTACGTATAAGTAAGTAGTGATGATTTCCGGGATTAGTGTGGAAAATTTACAGATATACGAGATAGACAGACGTACCTACTTTCACATTTATTATAAATATGGATTCTGAAAATAAACTGACTCATTCATACGCTCAGCGCTGATACTTACCACGTGTCATAATGTGTTTAATAGTTGTCTAAAGAGACTTGAATTGTGTTCTAAGCGAACTGCAATACTTTTCCACGAAATTAAGTATTCATTTATTTACATAATTGAAAACTGGGCTTCCGCGACCGCAAACAATGCGAATCTGAAATTAATTATGAAAATGCATGAAAGTTGCGAATTTTTAGTAGGCGAGTTGTATTTATTGGTACCATGGGGACAATATCGTCGCGGGGTATGAATCCGCACCGCATAAAGGGAACGAACCATTTTCGCGTCGACAGTTAATTTGAAAAGTGATTTACTATCCTATTTAAATAAAACATGTATTATTTTGTGTTATATGTAATGTTATAATTGTATACCTATGTGTTTCGTCGGTTACCATACACTACGGTGTATTGTCTTTTCTAATGTGCTTCGTCGGGTACGATACGCCAAGGTACATTGTCTTTTTTTGCTTATGCCCAAAGTAAAATTATAACGGCACCGACAAAATTTAATTAAATATACATATTAAGTTATTTATGCCAATTAATAAATTATACAATAAATTAAAATAAATGCTTGAAGAAGAGGGATTTTGCCAGCTGAACCACCCCACAGATTACTAAAATGTAGCTAGCTAAACTACCCTGACTACTGAACCTGCTACCTGTGGCGGAAAATGAAATGTCGAACTTCGCGATATCTCCTTCCTTTTCACTTAAATATACAAGTGGGACAGAGATAAATGAACGTGGCGTTTCATAGTAGAGATAGAGCTTGCACGGCGTGATGTATTTTGAAACTATGACGAATATAGTAAATCTTCCACTTTAGTTGATTATCTCGAGTTGAAACCACCCGTTGTTGTATTATAAGTTCTTATTCAATTCTAAATTTAATCCATTGTCCACAGGAGAGAACCCGCTAGCGATGCAACGCGGCGGCTCGGTGGCTGCCTCGCATCCATCGCTGGCCCTGCTCGCTGCGTTTGTCAGCTGACAGATGGCCGGCGCGTGTTGGACGCGCGCCATGTGAATGCAGACATTTTCGATATTCGCTAGAAATTACCGTGGTGCATGGTTGGAATTAAGTAAATTTTGTTACGGTCAATGTTGCATAATCCATTTACGTCTGATTTCCGGGAAAATTTCTGAGGGTTTTCACTGACGACACTTAGTAGGTACATATCGATCATTTAGCCCGGCTAGCGCAAGGCCACGCGGGAATCGTCACGCACGCGAGGCAAGCTATCAGTTTCTTTCTAATAAAATTAGAACCACATTAGAACCCTTAGAAAGAGATAAAAAGAGTCAAATGAGGCAAAGCGATTCTCACCCTTATTCATTTAAGGGGGACAAAACGTGACTATCCACCAGAGCAGTGCGAGGCTGCGAGGCGGTGAGCGCGGAAAATAATACTAACACCCTGGGGCATATTTGGGTCGTTCTTCTTTTTTACCGAAAATAGCCTGTCCCTTACCCATATTTTGCGAATCATTAGAGTATTGGTTGTTATGTTTTTATTCATAAATGTACCTCGTTGTTCCTTTTATACAAATTTTGCACCAAATCATTCTTCAGTTTCTCTAACCTGTAACTCTTTTACAAACTTATGTTTTTATATAATCCCGTGACATAATTTTTACCGACGACTAAGCACTGCTGTAACGAATCTAGGGGTCATAATTTTGTACTATAGTTAGCTAACAGATAAATCCAGGTTTTGGGAAAAAAATGCTGAGTTTTATAAAAATATATATATATACTTATAATTTTATTTAGTACTCATACAAAACTTGTACTATCAATTCCAATCATGTACCTTTCTGTAAATGAACTTTTAAATATATTTACCTAGTGTAATACAGCCAGGTTCGTTGAATAAATAATGAATTAATAAAAATCATCGCAAATATATATATCGTTTCCATTTTCAGATAGACCATAAAAAATGTTTGCGTTTTTAAGGTCCTTATTGATACTGATTATCTACAATTTAATGAATACTGATTTCGACGCAGATTTGTTGTCTTGAGTGTGTAGGTAATCTACATAAAAAAGTGTGAGCTTGTAAATTACACAGTATAATCCCCGGCATGTAAGTTGAACCGAGACAGCGGCATTGCCCCAATCATTAGTGCTCAGATAGCCCTGCCCGCACTGCCCGCCCCGCCTAACCTAAGATTACCCGATGGTGAGGTAGGGCACAGCGAAATGTCATCCCGCTCGAATGTGGAGCAGCCCAACTGGGGAAGTACCTCCACCTTGCAGAAGCCCACAGCCATAATAACACTACTACTTGCTCTGTAGTAGTGTTCTGTTGTTGGAGGTGAGCAGAGCTCCCGAGGATGCGTTGTGTTGATAGCGAGGGAACTAGTTCCTTCAGCTGTCAACACGGCGATTCCTCAAATGTATCAAGGACCGGAAACGCCCATGTTACCCCTTTGGAGATGCATGCGTCTATAGCCTGCGTTGTCCGCTTATCATCAGGCGGGCCGTTCGCTTGTTTGCCACCGTCGTTGTATAAAAAAACCCGAAAACAAACTATTAAGCACAGCTCTAACCACGAAACCTCGAATTCCTCGTTGTTATCACACAAGTTTAAAACTCGAGCGACAGATATGGATATAAGTAATACGCACTTCGAGGTTCGATTTTTGTGGTAGTAGTGTGGAGTAGGTGTGCAGGTTCTATATACGTGCCGGGGAAGTAAGCACCAGCTTAATATTATCGGAAATTATGGACAACATGTTGTATATAATTATGAAGTTTGAGGTAATTTAATTTGTCTAAATCTGAATAATATTACGTTCTGTACTTTTGTCACCCAATCATTATACGAGTATTATGTTAAGTTACACTCGTAATATCAAATGCATCAAATGAAATGAAATTACTTTAACGAAATTTTAATGATCGCATTAATAAATGTATCATAAATTAATTGGTAAAACTAGCCAATTCTGTTAATTATGTAAATATTAGATAGATAAAATTCGAAGTATTCTGTACCTAACGTTAATCAAATATGATTGATTTTAGAGCGATTTTCACATTTATTTATATTTCCTTTATTTTCAGTCAGATTTTAAAGTTTTCATGGGTTGGTCCTCACGTTTTTCCCTCCTCAGAAATTGCGAATAATTTGAATTTTAAGATTTCCTTAAATTATTACATAAGTAAAGCATTTATTTGTAAACATCGCGGCTCGCTATGTTTTACAGTGTAAACGTTACCTTAAAATAGTGGAATAAAGGTTAAAAATCAGGGATCTTTGAAGTATTCATTTCGAAATGTAACCTATACATAAAACATTTGTATAAAAAATCATCGAAATGTTTTGGCAATTTGTAAATCCACGTGATTAATATCAAAATGCATGGCCTTAAGTATTCATGTTGAGTAATAAAATAATTTATCCATTATTTATTATTGAATATCTATTATTGTTATTAAGGAAAACATATGCGATGTCGTTTACTATAACAATAATAAAATAAACGTTTTCATTATTTTATTCGTTTCATTTATTGTTTGTCTAGTTAGTACAATATAGCTGTCTTATTTAAAAACAAAGGTCGATTATGCCACCGAACAGAAAGGGACACATCCCACTTGCACGTTCTGTTTTGAAATCAGAATGCAAAAGACATCATAGTCCTCGAAATTTCCCTTATGTCAAATATCAAATGAAACGCCACCCAAGTAAATCAATCGCTGTTTAACCACAGCGTAGATATACGGTTATGAGTAAGTACTACTAGAGTTTAGAAGGATCATTGTTTCGTGGGTGACATTAATCCCGATTTGCGAATATACAGCATGACTTTCCTGCTCTTAAGCCTGAATCACACTGGCGCGGCTTACATTGGCGGTCAATAGTAAATTTGATAACTGTCAAGTTTACTATTCACCGCCAGCGCAGGCCGCGCCAGTGTGTGAGAAGCTTTATGACAATAAGCGCTACAGGTACCGCTTCCATATCATTTCAGGGAACCTGATTCAGTACTAGAGCACAGAATAAATAATAGTACCTACTTACGTTCCGAAAGATCTTATAGTTATTTAACAAAACCGAGGTCTGAAAAACGTAATCATTACAAGTAAAAAAATACAAAATACAAATTATTTATTCTGCAAATAGGCCACAAGGGCACTTTTACATGTCAAACGGTAATTTACAATAAAAATAATAATCTAACACAATAATAATTTAAAATTTGCAGATTAAGGACCGATATAACAACACACTAAATGTCAAAAAGTTAATGAAAACAAAACAAAATATGAACATTGTAACGGCGTAATATTTTAATTTATTGGCATCGTGTAGCACTGCCTCTAAACATCAACACAGCATCTAAAAAGAAGTCTTAAACAGCTTTAATTGTGTTGTAATGAACCTGTGGTCTGTGTTGTCAGCTTAGGGAAAAATCCTATTTTTAAATATAAAATTGAGTTTTTAATGCAACTTGGTAGCAATCAAGATCTAGATAGGTATATAGAATTTTGTTAGTGAACTTACAAATTCCAAGTTTGAAAATGGGGCTAATTCTGAATTAAAGGAAATTACAAAGAATTAGCAATCCCCAATTTAATTTTCATATAAATTAATAGTAGCAGGTTTCAATTAGGTGAGATAAAAAATTAAAAGACAGTATTCAGGATTGGATAATTTATTCCACTGCAATACCAGAGATAAGGCCTGAGGGCCAGTGGGTTTCCCAAGATGTTCATGGGGCCATTTTTGAATTCGCGGCTGACACAGCAGCATCAGGTTTCTGAAGAAATCTTATTTCTGACCCATTGGTGGTCACCATTTTGGGAGCTGATTCCGTACCGGTGTCCTGAAAGGGAGAAGAACCGTGAGTATTAATTGTGATGGATTGAGTGTAATTCCGCGTGGCGCGAAACATGAGGAATTAGGTAGTAATCTGTTCTCTGGTCTTTTCAGGAGAGGAATTCAGCGAGGAGGGAGTTTCGCGATAGGAGGAACTATGAAAGTTATATAGTTCACTATTGGTAAGATAAACTTACCCATTTTGTGAAGGTTTCATGTCGGCGTGTAGTAGGTACCCACCGTTCACTAATTAATCCAATTTAATTATTTTCAGTGAACGGGAAATTGAGAAAGAAGGAGAAGGATTAAGAAAGTGTTTGTTTGTTGGAAATGCTTCTTGTCTAGCAGCTTCGGCATCGGGTCCCTCTAGCGAGACGGAGGAAGCTACCCAGTTTCAAGGTCCGCCTGCTGTCCGGTCGCCTTCCACAGCAGTAAATTCAGGTGTGTTCGCTCCAGTTCGAAACAGGCGTACCTAAAATAAAGATATAATTGTGTAAATAATTATAGTTAGAAATTTTATCCCTGGTGCCAATCCGTTGCCATATTAGTATTTAAGAAGTACAGTGTAATAAAGGTGTAACTTACTCATGGTAGAGATTCCAGTCCTTTGGACCTAGTGTTACCCAGCTCTATCCTTAGCAATCGAAATAGGTCAGGATTCATAAATTCAAATTTTTCAAATTCAAATTATTTATTCTGCAAATAGGCCACAAGGGCACTTTTACATGTCAAACGGTAATTTACAATAAAAATAATAATCTTACAATAAAAGAATAATAATCTTACACAATAATAATTTAAAATTTGCACATTAAGGACTGATATAACAACACACTAAATGTCACAAAGTTAATGAAAACAAAACAAAATATGACCATTACATTCGATTAGGATAAGGTCTGTGCATTAACAGAAAGTTAATGATATTAATTCAGTATTCCAGAGATGTATAAGGTCTCTGAGCGTCCAAGTACAATTAATAATTATTCAATGTTCGTAGAGATGTATACGGTCTCTAAGCGTCCAAACAAAACATAGATTGAAAGGTTGACTGGTCTCGCCATGACATGCAAATTGGTGTAAGATATATACAGCTTCCGTTACAGTTACGGTGCCTTCCTGTGAAATAAAGAGTATAATAGTATTTGGCAATTGTTTCTTTCATATCCAAAGCTTTCCCAGGGTTTTAGCTTCATTACTGACCTTATTAGTTTGTTCTTATTTTTTCTTGACAATTTTCTGCGACAGTGTTTAGAAGGGGCACATAGCCGGGAGAAAGCACTTGTTACAGTGGCGCCCAACGTTAAATCTTTCTTTTTTTTGATATATTTTCACCCAGGGAAAGTTTTATGGCGCTAGAGGTTTTGTGTAATTTCGTATAGGAATCACCTGTGAACTCACCTTGTGTACATAATTGTGTTCTTTATTTATAAACCCCTACTATTTACCACATTTGTGGCTGGTTTTAGGCAGTATTTCATTGGTATTTAGTAATATTTGATAACACATTGACAAATTTTGGAGGTTATTATAATTTGCTGACACTAGCATTTTGACACATGTACTTAAGCTTTTTTCGTTTTGCGACGTTACGAAATTCCGAATGTCCATTTGACATGTTTCAGGCGGAAAACCTTGTTTAAGCAGCCGTTTGGTTGAAATATTTCTGATTATTTTGAGAATATTAACAAAACTTGAGACAAATCTTTGTCAGCCATCTTGTGTACAAAACAATATTTACTTTTCAAAATTAACAATTGTAGATTTAGAATTATATTTAAAACTTAGATCCATTCTGCATTAAGGATAGCTTTATACATTTTCAGTGTTGGTTTCTTATGTTGTACAACAAAACTTACGGTGTATTTTGAGATACATTATCATATAGTTATACACTTAGGAACTAGAATAACAACAATCAGTAGCACTATTTAGCTTTATTACAATCAACATTGTTGGTTACACAGACATTTGGTTACTTACATTGTAAGGCAAAGGGATCAAATTTTATCATCAATTAATATTACAAACATGGAACGCCAAATTCAGTTTCATAGTTTGCTCAAAGATGAACTTGTTTATGAGGTACAAATTCGGTCTGAAACACCAGCAACAACTGTTGAAGGTTTGAGGAAGCAGTTGCGAGGTCTTATTGTTGAGGCTCCAAGCGAGGTCATACTGGACACTCCTTTCTCAGCAGAGACCGACCTTAACGTGATTTCGGAGAAGCTTTCAGAGTTATCTTCCTTGGTGGATAGGCACACTAGGCATAAAGATCGATACACCGCGAGTCGAACAAGGGCCTTAGCACACCACTTGTTCTATCGGTTGGGCCGGATAAAACCGGAATTGAGCGCTGAGCATTTGGCTATTAAGGCAGCTTCGCAGTCCAGATTGGAGGCATTGTTGGTTAAGGTAGACAGTGTCTGGCGTTACTCCTGAAGCAATGACAAGCGACTTTAGAGATTTGCAATTACAGTGTTCATCAGACTTAAGTATTTCCAAATGGGGAATCAAATTCAATGGTAGTACAGACCCGCGCTCATTTTTAGAGCGTGTTGAGGAGCTGAGGGAAGCAAATAACGTTCCAAGTTCAAAGTTATTTAGAGCAGCTCCACATTTGTTTGTCGATCAGGCTCTGATATGGTATCGTGGTATTAAGGAATCTGTGAACAATTGGAATGACTTAAAGCATTTGCTTTTGGATGAGTTTGAGCCTTGTGATTATGACCATAGACTAAAATTGGAAATTCAGTCAAGAACACAAGGTGATAACGAGCCAATTCATTTATATTTTGCAACCATGTCTGGTTTGTTTGGTAGGTTGAGGACGGCTTTATCAGAGGAGGCAAAGTTGGAGATTTTATTGCATAACATTCGCCCAATATTTACCCAACAGTTAGCCTTACTGGAGATTAACACGGTGGCAGAGCTTAAAAGTAATTGCAGGAAGCTAGAAGGGGCATTGCAGAGGGTTAAATTATTTGCAGAACCGCCCAAGGTTACTTCTAGTACACTTTGCAGTGAATACGCCTTCAAAGGGAAATCGTCCTCGGTAAATGCAGTTGCAGTGAACGGGAATGCGGCCTATAATGCGCCTAACCCGAAACCCGACACTTCGAGTTCGCGAAGAACTAACAATTTCTCATCGGCCGGTCGAGGCAATCATTATAGTGCTCCAGGTACGTCAGGGTCCTCGGGCAGCATACCAGTTTGCTACAAATGCGGCGGCACTGCACATAATTTCCGTTTTTGCAAACGTGCAAAGCAGCACATAAAACCAAATAATGGTCCGAATTGTCAAAGTGACGCGACAGATAACGGCAAATCGTGTGCGCAGCAGGGGAGCGTTCAAAAACCAAATACGCAAAATTCAAAAAACTGATTGAGAACCGTAGCGATTTTAGCGATGAAATAAAACGCGATATATTAAATTCGATTGATAAGTTTAATAGTTATTCCTCAATCGCAACGGTTTATTTTGCCCCAAATAAAGAGGATATTCGACCTTACTTAAGGGTTAACGTAAATAATTTTGAGATTTACGGTTTGTTAGATTCGGGAGCCGGAATTTCTATTCTAGGTAACCAATCTCATTTGGATTTCATTAAGTTTGGGTTTAAGTTGAACCAAATGCACACGTCACCGAAGTGTAATGTGGCAAACGGAGTTGAGGTTGAGACAATAGGGTATATCTTTGTCCCCGTTACATTTAATAACATAACACATGTAATTAAGTTTATTGTGATACCCAGCATTGTCTCAAACGTTATTTTAGGAGTGGATTTTTGGCAGTCCTTTCATCTGGCACCGGAAATATTTAAAAATATTGATTATATGGCTTCACCTGAAACTTATTTTAATTGCAATGGGTTAGATGCAAGACAGGTGCACACAATACAATCATACGACCATTTGTCAACGGCCGAAAAGGAACTCGCGGATGCCGCAGTAGCTAAATTTAGGGAAATTTCGTTCGAGTAGAAAGGTCTAGGCCGAACCAGCTTGATAGAACATGTGATTGATACTGGCGACGCTTTACCTATCAAAACGAAACAATACCCCTTGTCAGCCGAGAAACGCGCAGTTTTAAGTTCCGAACTCGACCGTATGTTAGCTTTAGATGTAGTCACACCCTGCGAGAGTCCGTGGAGTAACCCGGCTTTATTAGTGAAAAAGTCTAACGGTGATTGGCGTTTTTGTCTAGACTGTAGGAGGTTAAATTCGGTGACGAAGGGGGATTCGTACTCCATTCCTTACATACCGCAAATTCTGGACAGCTTAAAGGAGGCGAAATACCTGTCGTCGAACGATTTAAGCTCCTCTTTCTGGCAAATACCGTTAGCTGAGAGCTCGCAGGACAAAACTAGTTTTGTAGTAAATGGTCGAGGCTTATACAAATTTAAAGTCATGCCTTTTGGTTTGTGTGGCGCGCCTGCTCGTCAACAGCGTCTCATGGACACGCTGATTGACCATAATTTAACCAGTGACGTAGAAAACGGTTTAGTCTTTTGTTACATAGACGACATCGTAATTTGTTCGTCAGACTACCAGACCCACTTGCTTTTATTGAACCGTGTGTTGGCGAAGTTGAAAATGGCAAATTTAACAATAAATTTTACCAAATCTACGTTCTTCAGGCAGTCGCTGAAATACCTCGGATATGTCGTAGACGAGTACGGCTTGCGTACTGATCCTGATAAGGTGGCTGCCATTTTGAACTTTCCAACACCAACGACTTCGCGTGAGGTAAAGATTTTTCTGGGCACGTGCTCGTGGTATCGTAGGTTTATTCGTGATTTTTCAACGATAGCCGCGCCCTTGAATAAACTCACGTCGAAGGGTAAAAACGCACCAGCCTTCAGGTGGTCTGAGGAAGCAGAGGAAGCGTTTAAATCCTTAAAGAACGCCCTAGTGACGGCCCCTATCTTGGCAGTTCCGGACTTTAGTAAGCCGTTCGCCGTACACTGTGATGCGTCTTCTTATGGGATCGGTGGAATGCTTTCTCAGACTATCGAAGGACGCGAGCATCCAATCGCGTATGTCAGTCGCTCCTTAAATAAAAGCGAGTGCAACTACAGCGCAACGGAGCGTGAGGCGTTGAGCGTATTATTTTCAGTTGAGAAGTTTCAAGCGTATTTAGGGTCACGAAAATTTAGAGTAATTACGGACCATGCGTCATTAAAATGGTTTATGGAAACTTGAAAACCCGTCAGGTAGGTTAGCTCGTTGGGGTTGCAGACTGTCTCAATTTGATTTTGATATTGAGCACAGGAAGGGATCGCTTAACGTTGTGCCTGATGCACTGTCTAGGCTTATGACGGTTGACGCAGTAAACGTAACTAATGTGGTAAATGATGAGCCGGATGAATGGTATGACAGAATTAAAAGTGGATGCACAACTCATCCCGCAAATTTTCCAAATTTTTGCATGAAGGAGGGAAAGTTATTTAGACTTAGCCAGTCTAAGTATAACTTATTAAGAGAGTTTGATTGGAAGGAAGTGGTAAGAAAGGGTGACCGTAAAAGAGTTTTGCAGGAAAACCATTGCGAAGCAACTGCAGCTCATTTTGGTGTTTTTAAAACTCATCGCCGGCTGGCGTTAACATACTTTTGGCCGGGAATGTATAAGGATGTGGTCGAGTATGTAAAGGCTTGCGATACCTGTGCAGCCTATAAACACTCCCAAAAACCGACTGCAGGCCTGATGGGACAGCCAAAGGTATGTCATCGCCCATGGCAGGTAGTTAGCATCGATCTGGTGGGCCCACTTCCGCGCTCTCGAAGAGGTTTTACCTTTTTGTTTGTGGTAACATGTTGCTTTTCGAAATTCACACTGCTATTTCCGCTTCGCCGCGCCACAAGCGCTTTGGTGGCGAAGACTTTTGAAGAACACGTCATTTTAACACATGGTGTGCCTGAAACCGTAATCACTGATAACGGAGTGCAATTTACGGGATCAGGGTTTAAGCAGTTGATAAAACGATACAATATACCTAACCTATTTTACGGACCGCGTTATACCGCCCAAGTAAATTTAGTTGAACGGTACAATAAGACAGTGCTGATTTCCGTAGCGTCCTACGTAGAGGACAATCACCGAACATGGGATGAAAAACTGCACCAGATTAGGTTTGCGATAAACAGTGCAGTAAACGAGTCCACAGGGTTTTCTCCATTTTTTTTAGTTCACGCTAGAGAACCAGTCATCAACGGGTCCTTTTATAAGGACACCGATCAAAAGTACACCACAGCTGTTCCTAGGGATGAGTACGCAGGTCAATTTGGAATATTGAAAGACATATTTGAGCAGGTTAGGTTACGTTTATTAAAAGCACATGCAATTAACGCAAAATATTACAATTTAAGACGCCGTTCGGCGAAGTTCTCGGTTGGGGACATTGTTTGGAAGCGTACGTATGTACAAAGCGACGCTTCAAAGTTTAGATTGTCAAAACTTGCGCCCAAGTATGAAAAATGCAGGGTTAAAGCGGTTTTGTCTCCTTTAGTTTATGAGCTCGAAAGGATGGATGGTCATCCGATTGGCTCGTGGCATGTTAAAGATTTTAAGTAGGCAGTTGGTGTAGGGTTATAGGTGTGAAGTTGTCCCTGGACGTACGGCCTCGTGTTTGTGAGTGCGTCGCCGTGCCGCCAGGGCCAACAACCACGGACGCCTAGAGTAATGTTATCTCTGGACGTACGGCCCCGAGTTCAATACGAGCCGTCGCCGTGCCGCCAGAGTTAACTAATTATTACTGCCAAATGTGAACATCTTAGTTACGGTTATTAATCGCAAGTAGTGTTAAAAATATTTTGGAATATTTAATCACGAATTTTGGAAGGTACGTGGTGAACAGGAGCTACTGTTTTACTACTCATGTGTGTTTAGATGACGAATGAATGATGTAAATGGGAATTTGACTGCGAAGTATGTTAGGTGCGATCAACCTGTGCTCAATACCAGGATCGGATTAATTAATCTTTAATATGACCTTATTCCCCTTTCATCCATGAGAGGAGGCCTGTGTGCACACTAGTGTCACATTTATAGGCTAGTTTATAAATGCTTGCACTATATCCTGTTACGTAATGTCGGTGACGTGTAGTCTCCTGCTTCGCCTCCTTTGATGAGTACCCAAGTGGTACAAATTCTTTTGCGCACTTGCTTTGTCTACGTGTGGTCAGGTGCCTGACAAGTGCCTAAATGGTGCTTGTTTTTTTTTTTTGTTAGCTAACATATTTCTCTTTCGGCTGAGACTTGGAGACAAAGAGTTTTTTTTTTCATTCTTTTATACCCTATGCCCTAAATCTGGGACAGGGATATTTTCTCGGATATGGACTTTTGCCCGGGCAAGCGGAGATTGTGTTGAAGACTGCTGAACATAGGCCCCGGCAGTTTGAGTTAGCTTCTGCAGCACAACTTTAGGTTGTGATGCAAAGGCTAAAGGAATGTTTACCGGTATGAAGGCAAATAGGTTAGTTTAGGTTAACTTTCCCACTTATTCGTGGGTTCGATTGGATCCTTTGTGTTTTTTCTTTTAAATTGTTTTCTTAGTAACCCGACGGGTTGGTTTCTCTTTAGAAAAGAGACTGTGGTAACGTTTTGGGGTAGGTTAGTGATCCCCAGGGGATCAACCTCGGCCTTATGGGCCACATATATATATATATATATATTTTTTTTTGGTTGTTTGAAGTTTAGGATAAGTAATTGGTCTTACCATTTCTCTAAATATTGGTTGTTATTTTTTTAAGTTGTTGTGGCAGGTGCGGAAAGTCGCTGAGGACAGCGAGCGGTTCACCTGCGTTGAACCTTTTCATCGGGGGGGGATGTATTGTAACGGCGTAATATTTTAATTTATTGGCATCGTGTAGCACTGCCTCTAAACATCAACACAGCATCTAAAAAGAAGTCTTAAACAGCTTTAATTGTGTTGTAATGAACCTGTGGTCTGTGTTGTCAGCTTAGGGAAAAATCCTATTTTTAAATATAAAATTGAGTTTTTAATGCAACTTGGTAGCAATCAAGATCTAGATAGGTATATAGAATTTTGTTAGTGAACTTACAAATTCCAAGTTTGAAAATGGGGCTAATTCTGAATTAAAGGAAATTACAAAGAATTAGCAATCCCCAATTTAATTTTCATATAAATTAATAGTAGCAGGTTTCAATTAGGTGAGATAAAAAATTAAAAGACAGTATTCAGGATTGGATAATTTATTCCACTGCAATACCAGAGATAAGGCCTGAGGGCCAGTGGGTTTCCCAAGATGTTCATGGGGCCATTTTTGAATTTGCGGCTGACACAGCAGCATCAAGTTTCTGAAGAAATCTTATTTCTGACCCATTGGTGGTCACCATTTTGGGAGCTGATTCCGTACCGGTGTCCTGAAAGGGAGAAGAACCGTGAGTATTAATTGTGATGGATTGAGTGTAATTCCGCGTGGCGCGAAACACGAGGAATTAGGTAGTAATCTGTTCTCTGGTCTTTTCAGGAGAGGAATTCAGCGAGGAGGGAGTTTCGCGATAGGAGGAACTATGAAAGTTATATAGTTCACTATTGGTAAGATAAACTTACCCATTTTGTGAAGGTTTCATGTCGGCGTGTAGTAGGTACCCACCGTTCACTAATTAATCCAATTTAATTATTTTCAGTGAACGGGAAATTGAGAAAGAAGGAGAAGGATTAAGAAAGTGTTTGTTTGTTGGAAATGCTTCTTGTCTAGCAGCTTCGGCATCGGGTCCCTCTAGCGAGATGGAGGAAGCTACCCAGTTTCAAGGTCCGCCTGCTGTCCGGTCGCCTTCCACAGCAGTAAATTCAGGTGTGTTCGCTCCAGTTCGAAACAGGCGTACCTAAAATAAAGATATAATTGTGTAAATAATTATAGTTAGAAATTTTATCCCTGGTGCCAATCCATTGCCATATTAGTATTTAAGAAGTACAGTGTAATAAAGGTGTAACTTACTCATGGTAGAGATTCCAGTCCTTTGGACCTAGTGTTACCCAGCTCTATCCTTAGCAATCGAAATAGGTCAGGATTCATAAATTCAAATTTTTCAAATTCAAATTATTTATTCTGCAAATAGGCCACAAGGGCACTTTTACATGTCAAACGGTAATTTACAATAAAAATAATAATCTTACAATAAAAGAATAATAATCTTACACAATAATAATTTAAAATTTGCACATTAAGGACTGATATTTTTACCGTTAAGACCCTTTCCACCTTCCCCTTCCACTTCCCTAATATAGCCGTTCAGCGGTAAAATACCACAGCTCGGGTCGGCGAAGATAACAGATAAAAGTACATTATTGTCGAAGCAAAGGAAGTAGGCAATTGCTGGCTGAGTTTTAATTTTAAATGGACGACCTTAGGAGACCCGTTTCGCCGGCAGGTGACGAACAAAACAAACAAAGTAAACTTAAGACGTAAGTAGTTAGCTTCCATTTTTTTGTTGAAATTTCGACTTTATCGCAAAGGCATAAAACTTAATATTGCTTTGGAATTCAACCACTTCTTTATCTATAGTTTAGTCGCTAAGACTTTTGGGTTTATCCAAAAACAAATGCAAGTCACTGATAACGTCTATACAAATGATGATCTCGTTACTGCAAATTATTTTTACCTTGTTAAACTACATCAACGCTGTTTAGTACGTCCGAAATTGTAAGATAAAATCCTGTCAAAAACGCAAGCAGAAAACGACTTTTTCATGAGAGCATAAAATCGTACCGTTATCCGATATCGAAATAATCGGTAACGTAAAATCGTTTTGTTTGAGTAGGTACCTTTATTTAAAAACGATAACGGTATACATTAAAGCAGTAGCAAAATAGTCGTAATATCGTTTTGTTCGAGTACCTTTCTTTTAAAATGATTACTGTATCCTTTAGATAGGTAGGCAGAGTAATGATGCAAGTATCGTTTTGATTCAGTGCCTTTATTCGGTGCTCATATTCAACCTCGTGAGTAAAGGTACGGTTTAAAAAGGTATAACACATTCAGGCCCTTATTTAGAACCATACTGACGGTGGAGGAAAATGAAGACTTAGCAAATGTCAACTCTATTTGAATGACGTTAAGGATCAAAAGTGCTAAACATTAAATTTCCTCGACTGTACAATACAATAAGCGCTCATCATCATCATCATCATATCAGCCGAAAGACGTCCACTGCTGGACATAGGCCTCCCCCAAAGAGTGCCAAAGTGACCGATCCCGCGCCACCCGCATCCTGCGGACTCCCGCAACCTTTACCAGGTCATCAGTCCACCTTGTCGGGAGCCTACCCACGCTGCGCCTTCCGGTACGTGGTCACCACTCGAGAACCTTTCCGCCCCAACGGCCATCGGTTCTACGTGCTATGTGCCCCGCCCACTGCCACTTAAGTTTAGCTATCCGGAGGGCTATATCGGTTACCTTGGTTCTGCTGCGGATAGCCTCATTTCTGATGTGGTCACGCAGCGAAACTCCCAACATGGCCCTCTCCATTGCCCTTTGGGTGACTTTGAGCCTTCTTATGAGACCCATAGTAAGCGACCACGTTTCAGTGCAATATGTCATCACTGGCAACACACACTGGTCAAAGACTTTCGTCTTTAAACAGGTATTACATTGACGCGAATGTAAACAACTCAACCCCGTGCGCTCGCACTGCGCTAGCATATCTAGACCAATACCTACAAAATGCACTGCCTGCACCTTATATCTTTGAACCGTTCACGCTGAACGAAATATTAATTTCATGTAAAAAAATTAAACGCAAAAAATCCAAAGACAACAATGACATGTCTACTGAAATTATTGACTGCTTTCCGCCGGTCGTAATTTCATTATTCCTATTATTGTTTAATAAGTGCATCCACGCTGGAGTATACCCTGCCAGCCTAAAGGAAATTAAAGTACAGCCGGTATATAAAGGCAAAGGTGAAATGAACCTACCTAAACATTTTCGTCCGATATCACTAATGCCAGTTATTTCAAAAATATTTGAGCGAATGATGAGCAATAGGATAATGAATCATGTCACATCTAGTAACCTACTAAACCGGCAGCAATATGCCTACCAACCTGGGCGGTCGACGGCGGGCGCGGCGCGCGATGTCGTGACGCGAGTGCTGGCTCACCTGGAGGGCGGGCGACAGGTCGCCGCGGTGTTCTGCGACCTGTCGCGCGCCTTCGAGATGATTGACCACTCACTGTTACTAGCCAAACTCTCCCGCTACGGCTTCGGCGGAAGTTTCCATGCCGCCATCGCCTCGTTCCTAAGCAACCGAAGGCAAGCTACATGTGTGCTCAATACGAAGTCGAATCTCGAACCGATGGGATGCTCTGCTGTTCCTCAAGGATCTGTGATGGGCAATAATTTGTTTCTTATTTTAGTAAACGATATCACTGCTGCTTGTCCCTACCCTGAGTATGTGATGTTCGCCGATGACACCTGCATCATAGTCAACGCCAGTAATCTCGACAACTTAAAACTTAAACTTGCCCAAGTAATGCATCAAATGGCCGAGTGGTTTACGGCAAACGGTATGTTACTAAATGTGGATAAAACAAATATAATTCATTTTCAATTAAATAAGACTCGCAACCCAATAAATATAAAAGTAAACGATATCACCGTCCCCCAGGTGGACACGACACGGTACTTAGGGTACATGATCGACTCCGGGCTGACGTGGGCCGCGCACGTCGACCACATGTGCGACAAGCTGTCCTCGGCATGCTACGCCCTGTCCAGACTTGCGCCCACCCTGTCTGCAGATAACTTACGTAAAGCGTACTTTGGATATTTTCACACTGTCCTAATTCAAGGAGTCGATTTATGGGCTACGTCGGCTACTTGGGAAAGACTCTTTAAACTACAAAAACGAGCCTTACGTATTATTGACCGGAAACCACTCGATCATCCGGCAAAAGAAATATTTAGATTTCATAAGATCTTGACCTTACCAAGTATATATATACTGACAGCTAGTGACTACATACGTGAGAACCTTCATAATTATCAAACACTAAATAGGACGTCGCGTAGGCAGCCGCTGCTAATAGCTCCAAACCGGCGGCTGGCGAAGGCCCGTGCGGCGCTCAGTGTTGTCGGAACGAGCATATATAACCATGTTCCCCAAAACATAAAAGAGGCTAAAAGCAACGCAGTATTCTCCAAAAAACTGAAGACAATGTTAATTGACCTAGCGTGTTACACGGTCTTAGAATTTATGCAAACGACCAACCCGTTGACCCTAACACATCAAACACCTTTTAATGTAAACTGACTGAGTAACTACTTACCTAATATCTATGAACTGTGTGTACCTATTTAAAATGTGACCTATAAATATGTTTATACTATTTATGAATAAATGATCTGAATCTGAATCTGAATCTTGAGACACTGCGGAATATTGGACGAAAAGATTTGCCATAGCTTCCTGAACGCTGCCCAGCCGAGTCGGATTCGACGATTGACCTCTTTCTCGAAGTTGGACCTACCTAACTGGATCGTCTGTCCTAGGTATACATAATCGTCTACAACTTAGAGCGTAAAGTATCCGATTGTAATGGGAGTTGGTACTACATGGGCATTTGACATGATCTTCGTCTTATCCATGTTCATTCTTAGAGCAACTCGCTCGGATGCTTTACAGAGGTCATCGAGCATCGTACTTAAGTCCTCCAATAAGCGCTCGGTTAATATTAAAAAGTTCTCATGTACAGTCAGCCGTGACAGTGGGCTACCACTTTTGGACCCTATTTTGCATGCAATAAAGTACAAAAGTGGTAGACCACTTTTGTGGTTGACTGTACTTACCTACTGTTTTTGTTTAGCTATCATATCTATAAGCGGCTATTAATAAAAGTTAAACAGTTTGCGTGCCCTTTGTCGGTCAATCATTAAATAAAATACCGGGTTTATACAATATTATGACGCAATAGAGCCAACATAGGCTTCCTGAGATATTTCCTTTTGCCACATACCTAATATAAAACAACATCATACACACCAAACCCATAGAGTTGCTAATGCAAATAGAGTAAAATGAAATAAATAAATTATATTTGCCTCAACTCAAACGGCCGCGGACGGTCCGAACCCGCGGGTAATAAGAACCCGCGGGTACGTGTGTACGGGTACACGGGTACCCGGGTACCCGCCCGCGGACCGGGCGGGTTCGGGCGTGTCCGTGTGGAACGGACGCTTAGCACCGCGGGCTTAAGAACACGGGTATTCGGGCGGGCGGGTTTACACGTGTAGCGGGAGCCCTATTTTAAACCGTCACCAAAATCGATAGTCCTTTTATTGCAGCTCCAGGCGTACTAACAAGTACATTACGACGGGGCAGAGTCAGCAGCCCGTTCAAATAAAAACAAAAAACTAAACTTCTAGTTTTTCTACAATGATTGAGTCATTTTCTACCAAAACAGTCCAAAGCTACGTAATAGTTACTTATTACCAAAGTTTACAAAGTTATTCATCATCATCGTCCTAGTGTTATTCCCGGTAATGCCCCTAAAGGAGCCCGGGGTCCACTTTGACACCTAATCCCAAGATTTGGGATAGGCACTAGTTTTACGAAAGCGACTGCCATCTGACCTTCCAACCCAGAGGGAAAACTAGACCTGGGATTAGACCGGTTTCCTCACGATGTTTTCCTTCACCGAAAAGCTAACGGTAAAGTTTACAAAATTATTGATATTACAAAAACAATCGAAGTACAATAGGTCAGTTTTTACAAAATGATTCTTATGTGCCAATCAATGCCATTTCGTTGCCATGTCTTTGTATCCTATTTCTCTTCTCATAATTTTTTATTCATAGTCGGTCGCTGTGATACATACTGAATTATATGTGGTTATGGTGTAGAAGCGATTATTTTTCTGTACAATTAAACAATGAGCAAATAAGGTAAATAATACTATCATTTCATTACGCAGGATATCAACCCACTTCCTTTACAGTTTTTGCAACTTTTTTTCTACTCAGAATCACGATCTACCATCCCAATAGGGGAAAAAAGAGATTTCCAAACATTTATAGACTTCAAATATTTCCTGAAATAACAAAAAGAATACAAAACACAAACACACGCATCAATGGCGATCATTCACCGAGTCAGGAAAATTGATTCCTGCAATACGTCTCTAAAATCACCCTGTATGTTAGAAGAAAATGAAACTTTTTTCACGAGTGAGAAGACTCGCATTTTTACCACTTAATATTCCTTTTTTCAGTTAGGATCGTGCCTGGAATGTGCTCGGGCTATTTGAGTATCGATTTACATTCACCACGTTATAGATTCCTTGAAACTTTTCTTTTAAAAAGTACCTATCTCGGATCGACCAACATAGTCATTACCTCTAATCTATCAATTCTGCAGTAAAAATGGTACTCGGACAGAATTGTTTATTTCGTATAATTCTATTTTTTTTTTTCGTTGTGTTCAGGGTTCCGTATCCAAAGGGTAAAAATGGGACCCTATTACTAAGGCTCCGCTGTCCGTCCGTCCGTCCGTCTGTCACCAGGCTGTATCTCATGAACCGTGATAGTTAGATAGTTGAAATTTTCACAGATGATGTATTTCTGTTGCGGCTATAACAACAGATACTAAAAAACATAATAAAATAAATTATTTAAGGGGGCTCCCATACAACAAACGTGATTTTTTTGCCGTTTTTATAGATGGCACAGGACCCGTGGCGCGCGAGTCCGACTAGCTGTTGGTCGGTTTTTTTGTTGGATTATTCTTTGCAATTCGTATTGTACACTTTCTCGTATTTACACTTGGAATGCCTATTATGTTTAGCTTATATAACTAAAACACGAAAATTACATAGCTATTCCTTAGATCATTTTTTGTATTAAGCACAAACTAAGTTTATTAAAGAAAGTAATACGACGCTGAGATGGAACCGTTTCCTGGCAATGTTGTTTACTCATTTGTATGCTGATTTGGTGCATGTATGTGTTGTTGTCATGAATATATATTATGGTATTCTATTCTAATAGATTTAAAATTTTCTAGTTTATTATTAAAATTCTCCGTTTCTTTTGAAATTGACTTCTTACATATTGAGGGTGGGTTGCACCTAAACCGTCTATAATCGTAAGCGGTGTTCGTTAAAATCTCAATGTATGGAAATTTTGACAAGTTTCTATGGAATGACAGCTGCCGGAGCCATATTTTAACATTGATCGGTCTGTAGCTCTGTAATCGTATGTTGGTGCAACTCGCTCTTAATCTATGATCTTACCTATAATGGTAAAAAAATTGAGTCGTCAAGTTCCTATTTATGCACCGCTTGGCAACAACAGCTAGAAAGCTACGGTAGCCTAGCGGTTCAGGCATGCGGCTGTCAAACGGCGGTCTTGGGTTCGAATCCCGGCTCGTACCAATGAGTTTTTCGGAACTTATGTACGGAATATCATTGGATATTTACCGTTAGCTTTTCGGTGAAGGAAAAATATCGCGAGGAAACCTGCATATATTCACGAAGAAATTCAACCCGCACCGCGCAAACGTGGGGACTATACTGCCAATTCCCTCTCATCCATGAGAGGAGGCCTGTGCCCAGCAGTGGGAACGTATATAGGCTGATTTATTATTATTATTATTGTATCTTACCCGCTCACGGGACAATGATGTCCCGGACCTTTGGGAGGGGTGCGTGGATCTAGCTACCTACAAAGTACCAACACGTACAGGCCCTTTTGACAATTTTAACCAAATGCAAGGTATACACCGAGCGGATGCTGTCCCTGCCCGTGTCATGGGATGCACACAGAGACATCACCCGCTGTATAGGGCCTATTGATGGTTGATGGAATCTAAATGAAACGCTTTATTGGGTGAAAATGATGGACTAGTGGCTGGGCTATTGGATGAAACATCGGACGCCTGCCTAATGAAACTGTTTCACTTTTTATCTCTGGCAGACGGTGACTCGCTAACTGCTAAATGGGTCCCTATTATAGCGACATAAAAAAATGGCCTAAGGGCAATACCGGTCAGAGAGCTGGGGGGTAGAGGTGGCACTGGACTTTAAACATATAGCCAACTCGCCGCTTAGGTGTCACATCTACCCTCGAGCAACAGCTCTTGCGACTCCACTCTGGACGGCCAGTAAAGGCAAGCCAGAGGCGAGGGGCCTGTCCAACCATCCACCTGATCGGCTCAGCCTGACCACAGGACACCCCCAGGAGTACTCAGGTATGTAGGGTCGCTACTCCCTAACAGCCCGCCACAAGCTACCTTACGTTGACTGATTGCACCAGAAATCTGGTGGGCGATGGGGCCGTCACATCCCTACGCCTTTATTATTATTATTATTAGCAACCACAAACAAACCTAATAACGATACTTCTAGTTCCGCACTCTTGCTACGCACACAAATGATTAAGAACGGCTCGCAAGTAGTCCCACATTCATAATTTTCGATACTATTCTTCACACCTGCAAAATTGTTCATTTCAAAAAAAAAAAAAAAAAAACAAAATATTTATTTCGGACAACTTGATCCATAATTTGTTATTACAGTAATTATAGTAATTACTTATGCCTAAGGTTAGTGTACGATATTCCCACAGCGTCAAACGACTCACCGCTACTGTGTCCATCCACCGCCTCGGGTCCCAAGGGCTAGGCTGAAGGTTCAGGGGTGATCGTCCAGCTAAATATGACGTACACAGGCTCCTAGGTCACTGGTAAACGCACTCTTCCAAGGGGGAAAGGTCCTCAACGCACACACGGTATATAATGAGAAAAGGTTGCTTTCGCGGCGCCGCTAGTTAACGAACTGATTTTGACATTGTGCGTGTCACTGCATCTTCATATATCCGCTTCCGGCGGGTGGCGCTGTTAGCGCGTTGGTGTTGCCACCCCGAAGGGATGACGGCGTCAAGACAAGAAGCAGTAAATCGCTAGAAGCTGGTAGGGATACCATACATAATAGAAACAAAATTAAATTGACCCTTAAGATTGTGTCTTCAGTCAAAGAAACTAACGATATCAAAGTTACATAAAAAAATAGTGTTCCTGTACGGAACATGCCGCTCACCTTAAAAGGACTAGGGTGCTTTTAACGAGAAAGTACACTAAAGCTAACATATTTTAAACACCTAACTTAAGTACTAAGATTAAGTTGTAACGATTACAAATTATTCTAAGGGAAGCGGGCAAATTTTAACGACAGGGCGTTTATAAAACGTGTTCCCTGATTTTAAAGTTACTACCCGAGTAACGTTATCTGAGCCAGGATGAAGAGCATGAATGCGCGCGAGCCGCCACTGCAGCGGTGGGAGCTGCTCGTCGCACACCACGACGATGGCTCCTTCGCGCACGGGCGCGCCGTGGCTCTGAAGCCACTTCTGGCTTTGCTGGAGCTCGTGGAGGTACTCCCGACTCCACCTTTTCCAGAAATGCTGAGTACACTGCTGTACCCAACGCCATCTACTAAGGCGACTTGGATTTTCGTCCGTTAAGGGAACGTCTGGAAGGGCCCTTAACGGCTCTCCCACAAGAAAGTGGGCTGGTGTTAAAGGAAGGGGATCCGCAGAATCCGCGCTCATCAGACACACAGGCCGTGAATTAAGTACGACTTCAATTTGGCACAGCAGCTTTGGCATATGCATCTCATCGTAGGATTGAGTACGCGTGCCCACCACCCGATGTAAATGATGTTTAAAACTCTTTACACCAGATTCAAATAGACCACCAAAGTGGCTCGCATAGGGAGGCTGAAATCTCCAAGTTATGCCCTGTTGAAGGGTTTGTTTATGCAATTCGTTTTGTACGACATCGTTGCGCAAAAACGTATATAAGTCTTTCAGGTAATTACTACAACCGACGAAATTTCGGCCGCAGTCTGAATAAATGTCAGTACATAAACCTCGACGGGATGTGAATCGTCGTAGGGCCGCGAGGAACGCTTCAGTGCTAAGGTCTGAAACGATTTCGAGATGAATTGCCTTTACGCTCATACATACAAATACGGCGACGTAACATTTAATTATTTTAGCATTTCGCACATTGTTTGCGCGCACGTAAAATGGACCGGCGTAGTCTACCGAGGTCTTAACAAAGGGTCGCGCGGGACGGAGGCGCGGCGCGGGCAGCGGGCCCATGCGCGGCTGCAGGCGCGCGGGCTTAGCGCGAAAACATGGCACGCAGCGGTGCACGCGCTGACGAACGATGTCTCGACTCGACAAAATCCAAAACCGCTGTCGCAGTAAATATTGCACCGATTGAGGTCCGGCGTGCAAATGACTCACGTGAGCATCGTCTAATGAGGTCAGTTAAAGGGTGTTTTTTAGGAAGAATTAATTGGTGTTTCGATTCGAACGGTAAAAGTGACTTATGAATTCTCCCTCCAACTCTTAAGAGGTTGTCTTTGTCCATGAAAGGCGTTAGACGCTGTAAGCAATGTGAGGATAATTTGCCTCGAGAAATATTTTTTATATCGTCCGCGAAAACGGAATGTTGAACGACGTAAATAAGTCGCGTTAATGCGAAATTATATTCGGGCACAGTAATATAGTTTGGAAACGATACTACAGCCTTTTTTGACAGTTTATAGAACCGAAAAACGTATGCCGTAACTCTAACGAGTTTACCTAATGTTGAATATCGTGAAATTATTTCAACATCCTGTATTTGATCAGTAGTAGACGCGTTTGATATTAGCGGTATGATCGTGCGTTTTTCTTCGTTCGTAGTAGGAATATGTTTTGAAACGGGCCAGGCGTCTTGGTCCCTTTTGAGCCAAGCAGGTCCGTGAAACCACATATCGTGCTGTAGAAAGGCAGAGGGAAGCATGCCTCGCGAAGCTGAGTCGGCCGGGTTGTCGGCCGAGGGCACATGGCGCCAGCACTCGGCGGGCACCAGGGATAAAATCTGGCTAGTGCGGTTTGATACGAACGTTTTCCACTCGTGCGGTGGCGAGCGGAGCCATGCTAGCACGATAGCGGAGTCAGACCACGCATAAATCTGATCGCGATCTATGCGGCCCTCATACGTTTGCATAACCTTATCTATAAGGCGGGATAAAAGCGCCGAGGCTAGAAGCTCGAGACTCGGTACGGTCAAACGCACGCGTAAAGGTGCGACGCGGGTTTTCGCAATGACGAGATGTGTGGTGACGTCACCATCTCCATCTGTTAGACGTATGTAAACGCACGCGGCGAAACTGCGTTCCGAGGCATCTCCGTATCCATGGATTTGTATGGAATGCGAATGTGTGAAAATATGACGAGGAAAAGATACTTGGGATAAGAGTGGTAACTCGTTTGTAAAGGCCGTCCATGCGTTAACAATGTCAACCGGCGGGACCGAATCCCAATCCACCTTAGCTATCCATAACAATTGTACTAAGTACTTCCCATACAAAGTGACAGGCGACAAGAGACCTAACGGGTCGTACCATTTGGCTATCTCGGAGAGAATAACTCTTTTTGTACATATAGCAGTGGTGACTTGAACTTTGAAATTAAATGTATCGGAACTAGGGTTCCACTGGAGGCCGAGAACCTTAGTTTTATTATCGCTCTCCATTTCTGCGAACGGAACATTCTCCGGCCGCTCACCATGAGAACCTGGCGGCAGCACCGCAGCGAGTATCGCAGGCGAGTTGCTGTGCCACTTGCGGAGTTCGAATCCGGCGGTACGAAAAATATCAATTAGCTCCTGTTGCAAAGCTAGGGCTTTCGACTCCGTGCTTTCACCTGATACCACGTCATCAACAAATACAGAGTCTAACAGAACCGGAGCAGCAAGCTTGAAACGTGTTGCCTCGTCGCGGGCTAATTGTTGAATTGTGCGCAACGCGAGAAAAGGCGAGGCGTTAATACCGAATGCGACCGTGCGTAGACGGTAATCGCGTAAAGGTTCCTCCGGTGATTTCCGCCAAAGAATCCGCTGATAATCGCGGTCGCATTCTCTAATTAAAATATTGCGATACATTTGTTTAATGTCTGCTGTAAATGCGATGGAATTTATGCGGAATTTTAAAAGCACGTCAACGATGTCCTGATGAAGTTTCGGACCCGTTAATAAAACATCGTTAAGTGAGTATCCACTGGATGTTTTGCATCCAGCGTCAAACACGACCCTGGTCCGTGTCGTCTCGCTCGATTCCTTGACCACGCAGTGGTGCGGAATCCAGTAATTCGGACTTGGCTTATCACACTCCACGGCCTCCATATGATTTAAATCAAGATACTCTTGAAGGCACGCATGATAATCAGCTTTTAATTGAGGATTACGTTCAAGTCGGTACTCAAGTTTTCTAAACCGTGCCAGGGCGATTTGTCGCGACTCGCCGAGAGGGGGCGCGGCGGGCTTGAACGGAAGCGCGACGACGTACCGCCCGGTCTCGTCTCGGGTATGCGTCTTTTGGAAAAAGGATTCGCAAAGATGTTCGTCAGGAGTGTAGATCCGTTTTTCAGGAAGCGACTCCAGCTCCCAGAAACGCTGCAAATTGTCATCGTCGAATGAGCTAAAGCAGGCCTGGAGTGCAGTCGGCATCGGGTTATTAACGGCAACCCTACCCAATAACAAGTACCCGAATATGCTATTCATAGCAATAGGCGAACCCGGCGTACCTGTTATCACATTATCTAATAAAACTTGGGATAGTATATCCGCGCCTAAGAGCATCTCCACCGGCTGGGGAGTGCCGAAATCTGGATCTGCCAGAGTTAAATTATTTAAATGAGTCCACCCCGTCTGACACAATGGTACACTCGGCATACGCATCGTTAAGTTAGGTAAAACTAAAGCCTCTACGAGTATCGCAGGATTATGTTTACCCCTAGGTGTAATGAAACATGAAACGACACCTTTAGGTTGTACGGGTTCCGTATCACCAATTCCGAACACCGGAATATTCGCGCGATTACGTTGTAATTGTAATCGTTGTGCGCATGCCTCGGTCATAAACGTCGCCTGACTACCCGTGTCAACCAGGCAACGGACCGTTGACAGCTTCGAACCACCTAAACATACGTCAACAAGTGCAGTGGACAATAAAACAGTATCCGCCCGAACGCTAGATGCTTGAATCGGCGCGCGGGCCGCACAGTTACCAAGCAAAACTTCGCTATTTGCCAACGGATTCGCGACCGTATCGGAGGTGCACTTCTCCGTAGGAGAGAGTGAGACCGAGCGCGCGCGCTCCTCCGTAGGAGGGAGCAAGACGGCCGTAGACTGCACGGATGCGCTTAACTCCGCAGGCATTGATGGGGAGTAATAATGAATTAAAGTATGATGCCTTTTATGACATGTCCGACATACAAAATTTGATTTGCAACTTCTAACGTCATGACCAATATTCAAACAATTGTAACAAATGTTTTTATTTTGAACTAACGAATACCTATCGCGCGGTGACAAGTTTAAAAACTTCGAACATTTTGTCAACGAATGTTGAGCTTCACAACACACGCAATTAGGTTTGATTTTGCTTGAACCTTGGTCACTCGTTCGAGTCTCAGCTGAGCCCGTAGCGGGGGTGACGTTAGCTACAAACGACCGTTTGGCGGGCGACGACGGCGCGGCACCGGCGCTCGAGCCGCTCGCGCGATTCCAGTACTTTCCGCGACTGCTACCCACATCTGAGTTAATATTTTTAGCGGACTGCCCGCGAACAGAATCAATTATTTCTTCCGCGGAAATTTCCCGTTCTAGAAATGAAATGAATGTGTCTACATCGGGAATGTCGGACGTATTTACTATTGACCGTTCGAATAAACGTCGAGTAGTATGAGGAATTTTACGTAGTAAAATATTTAGAAGCATGAAACTCCACTGTTTCACGGGAAACTCCATAACCTCCAGTGCTTTAATTTTCTTGATAAATGTTAAGTAGATTTCGCATACTCTGCGTGGATTGATCGCAGCATGACTCGATATCTAGAATTTTGTCGAGATGTTTTGATGCGATAACTCTTTTGTTGTCATAGCGGGACACCAAAATATCTAACGCGATTGAGTAATTATCGTCAGTGATCGGGATCGATTTTATGAGGTTATGCGGTTCGTTTTTAACCGTGAGAAGTAAGTACCTAAACTTTTCGGCGTCAGTATAGGCGTTATTGCCGTGTACAAGCGAACGGAACAAATCATAAAATGACGGCCAATCAGTTTGTTCACCACTGAAAGTGGGTAAAGGCAATGTGGGAAGTTTCTTAAACGCCTCGGGCTGTGCCGCCATGAAAGGCAATGAGGGACGGCTCATGCGCCGTAGCTCTTCTTCCTTCTTCTTCAAATTGGATAAATGCGTTACTATTGCATAGTACAAATCGTTAAAATCGTTACGGATCTTAATGGTATTCAAAGATTATTATATTCAGTTGCGCATTGCGATTCCAAATATGCTTTTGTTTAAGTTTTTAGATCTTTTTTATTGTTGATTACATGGCTGAATTTAAACTTCAGTGAGACATGTTGAAAAAATACTAATAATTACACGGTTGAACTCACGTATTCAATGTCACTACGGGAGACATGTTTCGAACTCTTCGGGAGTTCTTCTTCAGGATGAGTGTTTCCGCGGCGGTGTTGCTTGTATGTGATGCTTGTGATACCAATGTGCCGCCCGAAGTGACATTGAATACGTGAGTTGAACCGTGTCATTATTAGTGGGTACCTATAGTTTACATAGTTTTTTCTTGTTTTTCTTTACATAACAGTTTTTTTTGATATTGTTTATATAATAAGTAAATATAAACAAAAGCAAAATCTTCAATGTAAACATAAACAAAAATTTAATGTAGGTAAACACCAACCAAAACATAAGTATCTTTTGTAATCGCGATAAGCTATCGAAAATTCCTATCGGTACACACCCCGTTTTTGGAAAGCACGCGTGTAGTCATTTGGGTACCTATTTCCTGTTATAACTCGTGTATTTACACTCGGTAGTCACAAATTTAGTGGAGTGGCACTGATGATGGAGACCTCAGATGACTTTTGGAACTCCTAAATGGTATAGGTGCATAAAACTGTATTTAGTAGGTACGTCACTGATTCTGATATGAGTCTGTTGAAGTAGCAACGAATGAAGTGCCAAAGATGAATCTGAGATCCTTGATGTATCGACAGAACTCCTAATTATATGCCTACATGAGTTTTTTCGGTAACAATTCAATGCATTCGGAAAGCAGCAGTTCATGTGGTGAAAAGGAAAATAAATTTGGAAATGTTCAGTATGCGGCTTGGCGAAGTACCTACTAAATTGATGTCGATTAAAACTATGTTGTCATTGTTAAAATCTTTAAAATGATCCGTATAGGTAAACATTTTACCACACTTGAATGCAGTAACTTTTACACATTTTATTTTACAAGGAGTATATATTTTAATTTGTTTAGGTAACTAGCCGAAATGCTTTCCAATTTCTGTTTTATTTGTTGTTTTGTTAGCTAGATTACAATGCAATTTCATGGTATTATAAAGGGCAAATGGATAATTTTAGTTTGTTACATGGTTATAATCGAAGTTAGTTATTTAGATATGTTGCGATAAAAATATTTGTTGAGTGTGGTCGTTTTAATTACTCGTATAGATTTTAACCAATACCTATTGATTAACCTCAATTTCATCATCATCATATAAGCCGAAAGACGTCCACTGCTGGACATAGGCCTCCCCCAAAGAGTGCCAAAGTGACCAGTCCTGCGCCACCCGCATCCAGCGGACTCCCGCAACCTTTACCAGGTCATCAGTCTACCTTGTGGGGGCCTACCCACGCCGCGTCTTCCGGTACGTGGTCGCCACTCGAGAACCTTTCCGCCCCAACGGCCATTGGTTCTCCGTGCTATGTGCCCTGCTCACTGCCACTTAAGTTTAGCGATTCGGAGGGCTATATCGGTTACCTTGGTTCTGCTTACCTCAATTTACGCACGGTAATTATTCAAAAAATTCTTGCACCTTATCTTTTTAACAGAAAGCCTCATTATTATCATATGGCTTTATTCAGAAAAAAGAATAAATTTACAAAGGTTTAATAGCCAATCCCCGGTCTCCGGTATAACGCCGCCTGGGGCATTCCTCCACAATGTGCGTAGTATGTTTGGTCTGGTTAATTCAGCGGAATAAAGTTGACAGAATGTGTACCTTATGCACCCTTGGCTGGATTCGAGGGCACAAAGTCCACTTTTAGTCAACCTAATTCACCTATCAGGGGAATAAAGTTGACAGAATGTGTACCTAATGCACCCTTAGCTGGATTCGAGGGCACAAAGTCCACTACCAGTCAACATTATTCACCTATCAGGGGAATAAAGTTGATAAAATGTTTACCTAATGCACCCTTGGCTGGATTAGAGGGCACAAACTCCACTTTTAGTCAACCTAATTCACCTATCAGGGGAATAAAGTTGACAGAATGTGTACCTAATGCACCCTTGGCTGGATTCGAGGGCACAAAGTCCACTACCAGTCAACCTAATTGACCTATCAGGGGAATAAAGTTCGAATCTAGCTCAGAAATAAAGCACCAATCAGGGAAATAAAAAGTACACCTAATGGAACTGCGATTGCGTTGGAGGGGACTAAATTCCACTCACAGATAAGATAACCTAATTCACCTATCGGGCGAATGAAGTTGTCAAAAAAGTATACCTAATACACCGTTAGCAGGTCACGGGTGAATAAGGTACCCATTCAGTTAACTTGATTCACCCGTGATTGGACACGAGTACATAAGGTGTACTGTCCGTATACTTAATTCACCCATGGTTGGTCGCGAGTGCATTAAGTATACTTTCAGTGAACCTTATTCACCTAGGTGAATTAAGGGTGAATTAGGGGAACTAAAAAGTAAACTTTAAACCCCCCAGATTTTGTGAGGTGAATTAATTATACTTTTAGTGTTCTTAATTCCCCCAGGTGAATTAACTCGGGTGCATTAAGTATACTCCAGGAGAGATTTCGCAGCGCATGGAACTTGGCTTTATTCTTTTCAGAAGAATTCCCCTTATATTTGGACTTAGCCAGGTTCTTCCTATATATAAGTCCTAACATCATAATAAATCCCAAAAAAAACCACGAATAATAGACAAAAAAGTACTAGTATGTGATGTGCGGGTTTAGGACCAACTACGGACTAATTACGCTCACTTTTAACCTTTCCCGCACGTCACTAATCAAAACTTCACAAACTGACAAACGACTACGTTTGACAACAATTTGCCGGCAAGTAAACAATGCGAGCGCCATCTACAAATAGCACAGCCATCGGTCAATCAAAGACTAATCGGTTAGCATTCGACGGGATACATTATCGGCAGCTATTAATCGCTCGTTTGCACGATTGCTGATTGCGCTTTATGAACACCGCCAATTCATGAGCCTTTACAGAATTAAACCGTTTTAGCCTAATTCAAAAAAGGAGGAGATTCTCAATTCGGTTGTGTATTTTTATATTTATTATTTTTAATGTTTGTTACCTCAGAACTCCGACACTTACGAACCGATTCGTACAATATATTTTTTTTGTTTGTAAGTATTATGCTTCCAGGTGGGTTCCATTATTTTCAAAAATACAGGTAGATGATGAGATCCATGAGGAATTGAGAAATTTTAGTATTCTGTATCATAACTCGTGTATTTACACCCGGAAATCACAATAGTGGAACTGATGACGACATATGTCTCCTGGACTCCCCAATGATTTACATAAATCTATATAAGTACGTCACAGATTTTGAAATGATTCCGTCGAAATAGAAACTACTTAGTGCCAAAGGTCTCAGAATCACGTTTCTTGATGAATCGACGGGACTCCTCAAACATTATCGGCCCACATTTGGCTTGGCAGAGTACTGAATTGAAGTCGGTTAAAACTTTGTCTTCAAAGTAAATTATTTACCCGACTGCTTAAGAAGTCGGTTATATTTTTCGAGGATATGTTTGTATGTGTGTATGTCGACAAGAACATTATATTTCAAAGGCTACAATTCAAACGGCTTGATAAATATTGACATAATAGTTGTCGTTGGATTCCTTATAATCGTTAAAGTGACGTAGGCCATAATGTTTCCTTTGATTTCAGTTGATACCTACCTACGGTAGGTAGACTATACATTTTTATCTACGCACATATCATTAGTGGTCTAAAATGCGTTCAGAAACCGTAGGAAATGACCGGCATTACTACAACCGATTCTACTATGAGAACATTCTTGTCTGTGGTAGTAAGTAAAATCTGTACTGTAATGTCATTACAGTACAGATTTTTGATAAAGTATCGTTATGAGTTTAAATTTGGAACAGCCGTCAAAACTTTAGTGGGTCTCTATTCTAGTATCCATAGATTATTAAAACAGTTATCAATACGAAACGTCAATTCAGTACGTTTTTTAATACAAACCGCACGACATTTGATCTCGAGTGATACGAGTATACCCAAGTAGCAAAATTCTCCTATTAGAAAAAATTATAAGACTACTACCTCTTATAGTAGTTTTATAAACGTTTTTGACACGACCTACCGCCTCGGAGCTCTCATAGAAGTCTTATAATAGTCACGTTTTTGACCAATAATCTTATAACAACATCATACAAGACGATTTGATCCTCAGACGAATTGATCCTATAATTTAGTCTTAAAAGCGTTTATAGGATAAATTTATATGACCCTTACAAACACAAATAGTCTTATAAATACATTTTATATAGCTGTTATAAGTACGCATATTTTAATCCTATAAAAGCATTTATAAGAACCGCTACTCCTATTAAGGTTTTATATCTATCTGTAATGGGACAAGTATTCCTATAAAGGCTATTGATTTTACTCGTTATATGTCAAAAAAATTACATGACTGATCTGACTTGATGGTTACTTCTAATAGATCACTAGCATGAAACTAGTATTAAGTTTGATAATTATACTTAATTTTGGGCTTATAAGGGTTTTATGCTTGTGGCCATTTATTATCTTTGTCCACGCTTCATCAAACAAAAAATGGATTTAAATAAGTGGAAACGTTTTAAAAGTAGCGGTGCTTATCGCAGAAAGGTAGCAAAAACGTATCCAGAAATGAAAGCAGGCACTAATTCAAAATGCGAATCATTTTCTTCTTTGGGTAAGAGTGAAGCTGTTCAATTAGGTGAAGGTTCCTGTACATGTTGAAAATAAAGATGACTATTTTTATGATAGTGATAAAAATGAAAATAGTAATGACAGTGATACCAGTAGTAAATTAAGTGAAGAGGACCGGAGAGAACATGAAAAGAATTATGATTTGAAAATAAAATAAAAAATATGATTTAAAGGAACCCTAAAAAATAAAAATGGCAGGAATTTTTGTCTTATAACAGCACTGGCTTAGTATGAATGGTATTATTAACGTTCTGATACTAACTGTTAAAGGAGGCGATCTGAAAATCCACAATTGCAATGGCAAGTGTCAGCACTTTGTACTACTTAACCAGTAAATAATTAATAAGCAGATCTTTATTATGTATTTTTAAAAGGGGGCGTTAAAATATGTGTCTCTATGATTATTACTTTATCAATAAAATTTATTTTGCAAGTTATTTTTTTCTAATTCACTTCTCAATCACTGTTAAAAAGCAATTCCTTTTATATACTATTATTATGATACAATAAGCACATTTAACTTACCCTTTTCCAGTTTAGTTTTATTTTATTAGAGCACAACACACGTTACACATCACCACGGGAGGCTTCACTGGTAAAACGATAAAAAAAGCTCCTTTTAAGATAAGCCACTGGCCACTATAGGAATGATTACTCCAGTACCAGCATGCACCAGACCGTTATTAGACTAATTGTGCTTGTTAGTTGCGTTTACTAGACACTTATAGGAGCAACTTATCCTGCAAGAGCATTTAATATGACGATATTAAAACTGAATTGCACTTTATAAGACTGTAATAAAACGACTATAGGTTTATTTAATCCTATAAAAAGCGCCCAATTGTGGTTTTATAAACGTTTTTGGGAGTTCTATAGGACTGAAAATTTCATGGTCTTAGGTTATTTACAGGAGCAAATTTTGCTGCTTGGGTAGGAACTTCATTCGTTTGTCTATGATTAAAAAAAAACCATTCGCCATGACGGATGATCTAATTGCCGCCATTGCTGTTGTCATTTTTAGGGTTCCGTAGCCAAATGGCAAAAAACGGAACCCTTATAGATTCGTCATGTCTGTCTGTCTGTCCGTCAGTATGTCACAGGCATTTTACTCTAAAACCATAAGGTGTATTTGAATAAAAAAATGAGGATAGGGTGTATTTTGTTAACCACTACATAGTTTAGTAATGAAATTACTAAAAAAGATTTTTTAGGGGTGCACCCCATACATAAAACAGAAAGTGAAAAATTATTTTTTCATTGCAAGCTCACTCGATTAGGTCCAAGAGATGTATACACTTTTGGACCTAATCGAATGCGGTCGCCTACAAATTGTAGGTACAAATTGTAAAAGTGTATACATCTCTTTGTCCTCGACTGTACATCAATCGACAGGCCTTTCAAAATAAATATAAGGTTTCTAAGCAATTTTTTGGATCAAGTGAATAGAGTCGGAGATAATCGCCCCGAAAGTGACTAAAATTGTTTCCCCCCCCTCTAATTTTTGAACCGTGTTTTTTAAAAATACGGAAAAAATCATGCTCATAGGCATTATAAAATTCTACCAGCGAAATTTGTTTTCAAGAAGATCGGTTCAAAGGTTTTCGAGATATTTATAAAAAACTGCGTTGCTTAAAGAAAAGGACGTAAGTGCCATAAGTTTTCAGTAACGATATGACCTTTTTCATGTCAGTGCCATCATACCCCTAGCAATACCCCTGGGTGTAGGGTGGGACTGAACCATACCACCGTAGTGCTGTGCAGTATATTATGCTTTATAATATCTATCCCAAAAGTCCTATTACCGTTATCAGTATCACGCAGTGTAGTTGAAAAAGTTAGACTACCGTTATCTGTACGAGTAGGTAACCTTTGATTTAGTACATAGAACTAGATGCACAATGTCAAACAAATATGTCAAGAAATGTTCCCCAGAACATGAACGAAGAATACTCTGGACAGGCTATGGTAATAATAATACCACGTGCGATCGAGCTGGTAGCACACAAATCTCTAGAAGTGTGACAGAAAGGGGAATATCATTCATTGTCCTTGTCATTAGTTCCACTTTTTTTTATTTGCCACAACTGATTTAGTATGAAGTTGTGCCACACAAACCATTACCCGTCCCGTAGTAAGTTGTTTATGACAAGTCATCAGCCATTTTAAGACCAGTTCTTAATTTAGCTGCATAAGAGCTTTTCCGTCCCTCATCGTGGCAACACGTACAGCCCGTCCATAGTATTCTAGGTTCATGGCCCCTGAATGACAGCTCTAGCTACATTTCAGTAGTTGCTAATAGCGTTAACTTATAACCTGCATCAAGATTCAGATTAAGCACCATATTAGCAAACCAACATCAAAAGATTAAATACTTTTTAATACAGTTGCTCAAAAAGTGGTACTTTTTGTGGCTGCGTAGCGTACGAGAAGCTCAATTTCTCGAATTAGTGCTTTTTACTTTTTAGTTCCAAACTATACTTTCGAAACGCAGTAATTTTATATTAGATTTTTTACCCGATGGCGCTGATTCCAATAGTATGTTGTCACTGTCAGTGTAATTTGTAAAGTATGGGTTCGTTCAAAAATAACTTCGAAGCAAGCATATTTTATCGCAATGATATATTAATTTATTATTTTTCGCAATTGTATTAAAAAACGTCGTTTACAACACGTGTGAAATGTCTTTTACCACTCGTACCGAGTCTTGCCACTCGCTTTCAGCTCGTGGCAAGATACCTCGGTACTAGTGGTAAAAAGACATTCTTTTCACACTAGTTGTAAAATGTACTATTTTAGTTTATCGTGAAATATAATGTGACTTGACTGCTCACGTCAAAACTTTAGCGTTTAGCGAATGAATGGTCGCGTTATAAATTTTATTTATTTCAACAGAAAGCACAAATACATCTGGTTTCTTTATTTTACAAGTGGGGAATAAACAGTTTTAAATATTTGTACAAATATTATATACAAAACAATTGTTGAGATTTCCGTAAGTACATATAGTACAGCTGACAGAGTTCATAAAAAGACATCATTTTAGTTTCCTTGAAATAGATTCAGTTTGTTAAATAATTGTATTTTCGACCTGCCTTTACTTTAAATACTTTCTTTTTTGCGATGTAATGTAAGCGTACAATCAAGTAGCGATCAGCTGTCGATTTTATTAAAACGGTCCTGGGTTTTGAACGTCACTCTCATGATCACCCGACATCTATAAAACGAGTATTACGAGATATAAGGTCAAAAATGAATGATGATGAAAATTGGCAACAATTAGCCCATTTCCAAATGATGTGTTGGGATTTTAGTATATAATTTTATTATAGTTCATTAATGCTATTAATTACCTTTTGCAAGGTCATGTCTGTCTGTCTGTCTGTCTGTCCGTCCGTATGTCACAGGCATTTTACTCGAAAACTATAGAGTGTATTTGAATAAGATTTTGAGGATAGGTGTATTTTGTTAACCGCTACATAGTTATGTAATGAAATTACAAAAAAAGTTGTTTTTTAGGCGTGTACTCCATACATAAAATTGAAACTCAAAAAAAAATTGCATGCCCACGTTTGGTACATCAATCGATAGGCCTTCCAAAATGAATATAAGATTTCTCAGCAAATTTTTTGATTAAGTGAATAGAGTCGGAGATAATCGCCCCGAAAGTCACTAAAATTGTGTCCCCCTCCCCTCTAACTTTTGAACCGTGTATTTCATAAATATGAAAAAAATCATGCAAATTGTTTTGAACAAGATCGGTTCAAAGGTTTTCGAGATATTTCTAAAAAACCGCCTTTCTTAAAGAAAAGGATGTAAGTGCCATATGATTTCAGTAAGGATACGACCTTTTTAAGTATTTATTTAATTGTGACATTTGTAATTATGATTTTAATTTTATTTTCGACTATTCTATTGACATTGACACTAAATTCACTAAATTATTTAACATCTTGACATACTATACTATATAGATATACATTTTCCAATTTAAAAAATTAAATGTAATTATAAAAAGAAAAACTTGCCCTGGTTGACCGATGAGATAATGGAGTACATGGGTAAACACAGAGATCTTCATGAAATCCAACGTCAATATCCCGGAAACCCGATTATTTCTGAATGCATCGAGCATTATTTTAATTTAATTAAATCCACAACGCTGCGCGCTAAGAAATACCATATTGAAAGCAGGCTAGGTTGGAGCAGAAATCCCTCAAAGGAGATTTGGAAAGTGGTCAATGAGGTGACCAAGACAAAGCCTCAAGATATCTGCCTCAATGATTCCTCGCAAGCAATGATACCGCCTACCCAAGTTCCGAATGCGATCAACTCGCATTTTTTAAGTATAGGTTCAAAATATGCTATACTCACAGATCCCGTTTTAAGCAGGCGTTATCTTTGCAATTACCTAAATGACCTTGACGTACCGACCATGACCTTGCCGGCCGTCACAAGCGACCTGCTGAATAAAGTGATCCGAAATATGTTAAAGCCACGCGCAATTGTTGACACCTATGACATTTCACTCAATATTTTATTATGTATTTGGCCAATTATTTCTGACATTTTAGTTATACTTATTAATATTGTTTTTGAAACAGGTGTGTATCCGGAAGTGTTAAAGAGTACCAGAGTGAGCCCAGTGTATAAGGGAAAGGGTGACAAGTGCGATGTCAACAATTACCGACCAATAACAATAGTCCCCACAATTTCTAAAATTGTGGAATCCATCCTCTCATCTCATATAATGGCCCATCTAGAGAACAATGACCTACTGACTGACCGCCAATTCGCTTATCGGCAAAACATGTCCACTACGACAGCTGCGCTCAAGATATTTGATTGCATTGTTTCCGGTCTGGATGACAAATGCAAGATGGCAGGTATATTTTGTGACTTGTCCAAGGCTTTTGATGTGATTAATCATGAATTGCTTTTGGACAAGTTACATCATTACGGGATACGGGACTTGAGTCACAAGTTAGTTACCTCGTTTTTGTCCGACCGGAGACAGGTAGTTAAATTATCCGTGGGCGGTAAACGACAGAAGTCCAGTGCTGGCAGCGTGAATATAGGAATTCCTCAAGGTTCGGCGTTAGGAAATACTCTTTTCCTAACGTTTATGAACGACCTTCCCGCTGCCATCACAGCTGGCCTCTCTGTCCTATTCGCGGATGATACCACGGTGGTTGCCAGTGCGCGCACTTATGAACAGCTTGGAGAGAAGATACATGGCGGCTGTGATCAACTGCAGAGGTGGTTCTCTACCAACGGCTTACTCTTGAATATAACGAAATCCAACGTCATGGTCTTCTCGGGGCGCAAAATTGCGATTCCTCCATGTGTATCTAACAGCCCGATGCCGATAAGTGATGAATGTAGGTTCCTTGGATTCACTCTGGACTCTAATCTTGACTGGAAGTGCCATGTAGACAAACTATGCGATAGATTGAGTAGTGCAGTCTTTGTTTTGCGTAAGCTAAAACCTTTAATATCCGACGATGGCATAAAGCAGGTTTATTTTGCTCATTTCCATTCGCTGATGTCTTACGGTTCGCTCATTTGGGGAAACTCAACGGATGCCAACAGAGTGCTACTATTGCAGAAACGTGCCGTACGTGCGATGGTTGGGGCAAAATCGAGGGTTTGGTGTAGAGGCTACTTCCCAATGCATGGTATTATGACGTACTACTCACTCTATGTATTTGAAATTATAATGTTCGTAAGGAAAAATCTTTCTTCTTTCGATACTGTTAATGTGATTGGCAAAACACTCCGCCGCACTGGGCGTTTGAGAACAGTTCCCCGTCGCATGGCACTTGCATGCAAGAACCCGCGTGTCATTGGGCCTATCTACTACGAGCGACTGCCCGCTGATCTTAGACAGGAACCATCTGACGAAGCATTTAGACGCCGCCTTAAATACCTTTTATTGGAAAATCCATTATACTCAGTCAAAGAATATATGAGTCTTGACTTGACATAATAAATTATTATTATTATTATTATCACCTTTTTAAATTTGTTCGAATATGATTTGACATTAAATGTATTGTGTCACGTATTTTCTGGTGCACTAAATATTGTAAAGAATGACGATACCTAGAGGTTGATATTATATTTGTGTCCTTTTGCTTTTAATTTGTTTTTTCTATTTCCTAGTTATTGTGTTCTGACATTTGTTGACATTGTCTTAATATTATATTTTATTTTTCTCTGTTTTTGACGATCGTGATAAAAATTCTTATTTTTTTGACATGCGTTGACTAAATACAAAAGCGACACAAGTCAAAAAAAGTCAAAATCACTTTTATTGCAAAAATGAAACAATAGACACTCATTTTATAGCGTGGCACAAAGACACCTCTCGATTTATCGTTAGAAATGACCAAAATACGCAAGTGCCCGTCTTGCACTACTCCTCTTTCGTCACGAACTTCCGTGCAATACGGCCATTTTGTCAGTTGCGACGCAAGACTTGGCTCGATCGCACATCAGTTTTGTAGAAAGGTGCCACAAAACGAAAACATGCCCACATTAATTAAGAAGAATGCCGATGCTGCAGTTTTGAATAGAAAATAAACGTAAGTATTGTATTATTTTCTAGACAAAGCGGCCACATTTCAAAATGTGGCAGTTTTGATTTTAGATTCTTTACTAAAATTTAATACTTTCAAAAAGCAAGACTGCCCTATTTTTACATGTGGCTGTTTTGCATTAAAAATACATTATGGATTAATAATATCTAAAATCAAAAGTGCCACATTTTTTAATGTTGCAGTCTTGAATATAAAATAAACATAAGTATTGTATTACTTTTTAGACAAAACGGGCATATTTCAGAATATGGCAGTATAGGTTTAAGAATGTTTACCGAAATGTAACGTTTTCAAAAAGCAAAACTGCCCTATTTTTACATGTGGCAGTTTTGCATTAAAAATAAATTACGGATTAATAATATCTAAAATCAGGAATGCCACATTTTTTAAATTTGCAGTCTTGAATATAAAATAAACATAAGTATTGTATTACTTTTTAGACAAAACGGCCATATTTCAGAATGTGGCAGTATAGGTTTAAGAATGTTTACCGAAATGTATCATTTTCAAGAAGCATAACATGTGGCATGTGACATGTGGTCGTTTTGAATTGAAAATACATTATAACTGAATTATAATCTAAAATCAATAATGCCATATTTTTTAATGTTGCAGTTTTGAATTGAAAATAAGCCTAAGTATTTTACACAAAGGGGTCATATAACAGAACGTGGCAATATTGGTTTTAGAATTATTACTTTTATTTTACATTTTTAAGAAGCAAAACTGCAGATTTAGCTCATGCGGCCATTTTGATTTTAAAAATACATTTATTAAAGTTCATAATTTTAAACTATTATCGATACATACATACATACATACATATAATCACGCCTTTATCCCTAAAAGGGTTAGGCAGAGCACATGAAACTTTTGTTCCAGTGCCACTTTTAGCATAAATATGGGTATAAAAGATCGACAAAATGTGACATTGCAGTGACAGGTTGCTAGCCCATCGCCCACAACACACTTCAACCCTGTTCCCTTAGTCGACTCTTACGACACCCACAGGAGGAAAGGGGGTGGTGCTATTCTAACCCGACACCACGCGGGGAACTACACCACTATTATCGATATTATCATCAATAAACTTGCTTAGTACACAGACCATATTATTTAGTATTACATTCTTACTGTGTTTTAAGAAACGATTTGATACATAATAAACGAGACACCTAATACAACTTGGCTTTAATCAACTAAGGAAATTAGGATAGGTACATTAGACAGTAGTACACATTAATTACATGTCACCAGGGGCGTATTTTGAAATTCGGCGCCCCGGCCCAATAATAAGTTTCGCTGCCCCAGAAGTCAATGAATGGCGCGAAAACCAAAGAAAATGCAATCAGCTAGCTGCCGCCCCTGGCGGATTGGCGCCCCGGGCCATGGCCCGGTTGGCCCTAGGGTAAAAACGCCCCTGCATGTCACGATAATAGACAATACGAGTAGAAGAAGAAGAAGGCACGAAGGAGATTGTATGTCATTCTCCCCCTCTATTATTTCATCGCCGAGGATGTAGTCATTGAGACGTTGCGGCATTCTAGTAGGCGTCGTAGATATTCTAAAAAGTTGTGACGGTCGAGGGATTTGGGGTGGAGTTCCATAAATCTCATCTTCATTATTGTCGTCATTTGTAGGCCTTTCATCTAATATTAGATTTTATGCTGGCTGGTCTACATCGTCGTTGTCTAGACTTGAAACTTCATCATCTGACATAGGAAGCGGCGCCAAATGTCTGTTGGATACTGTAGACTCCTGGCCATTACATCGTCGGACGTATGAGTAAGTTAGATTACTGAGAAGTAGCTCAACTTCTTCTACATAAGGGTCGGTTTTTCGAATTTTTTTAATAGTATGGCCCCTGGGATGAGCCACGATGGGAGTGATAGTTGGTTAGTTAGTTAGTTTTACTGGGCGTTTCCGCAAGTCGACATCCAGTGTGCCTATTTTGCGTGAATCGGTGGGGTAGGGCTACTCTAACCACCCCAGCTCCTCCAGAAAGTTTGTGAGTGCCTTGGTATTGCTGACTGTGTCCTTTAGCGTGTCCGGGTGTTTTTTCCTGTATACTTCTACCTGCTTACAGTCCAGTAGAATATGTTTGGTTGTTTCTTCTGCTTCCATGCACGCCCTGCACATGGGGCTGTCTGTGATACCTTAGTTGTAGAGGTGTCTGTTCAGAGTGTTGTGTCCTGTTATTATTCCAACTATCTTGCGTAGTTGGCTTCTCTGTGTCCTCAGTAGTGCGGTAGTGAGTTTGTTGTCGCGTTTCGACAAAATCTCTTTAGTCTGTCTGCATGTGTCTATCTCCTCCCATTATCTTTGGTGTTGGTCTTTGGTGTGTAAATCCAGTTGATAATGGGAGACCCAGATGGGAGTGATTCACCGATAGGTGTTCTTCGTGGAAAATTTAATAACTTCTCGTGTGGAGTCGCGTTTATCGACGTGCATAGAAGTGATCGCACGCAGTGTAGAGCAGGTTTCAATACTTGAACCCAGTTTTCAATGGGCAAGTTCTTAAATTAAATTATTTATTAAATTGATACATAATAAACGAGACACCAAATACAACTTGGCTTTAATAAACTAAGGAAATTAGGATAGGTACATTAGACAGTAATACACATTAATTACATGTCTCGATAATAGACAATACGAGTAGAAGAAGACGAAGGCACGAAGGAGATTATATGTTACGATTCAAAGTAAAAAATGGATTTATCACTTAACCAATTACCTTCCGTCTCACAGACTCATTCAAATTTAAAATGGTTATTCAAAACCAAAAGATTTATGACTCAATTTAAGATTAATAATTTTATACCGGTTTGTGTGCATTATATTATTAAACTTTTGTGTAAAATGTGATGTTCATTTGTTTTTTCTAACGGGTTTGTTTTACTCTAACAGAATGAAGAGCCGAGCGAGAAGAATTATGAAAATGGCGACAAACACGGCATACACACACCGCCTATATACATTCTATCGATTCTTCTGATACAAATTCTATACCAGATAGACTTATTTGGTTAATTTTTTAGAAATTTACACAAGGAGTTGTGTTTTGTTTTAAATATATACAATTCAATACTTTGAGGTAGGTGACGACAATTTGTATTTTAATAAAATACTTTATTTGATTTAATTTTGCCTCAGAAACTTAGAAGTTACCTCTTGAGCAATGATCGCAACTAGTAAGCAATGAGGAACCTCAAATTTAGATTTAGATTTGATCTGTTATTGCTAAGATGGCATATTTGTTAAAAAACATTATTTTTCATCGTTTAAATACAATAAACGGATTTTATTTCTATATTTGTGGCCTTTTTCTTCCAAAAAATAAACTGAGTTTGTCTATTTTTTTAATGCAAAACAGACTTTTTTGGTAATATAAGGTTCTAGGAGTAACATTTCATAAGGTTTACTAAATAGTTACAAAACAGACCAAAATACGAACAGTTTGATGTATAACACTTATATATTTAAATAATAAAATACTATAAAAAAATAATAAGACAGAAAAAAAAAACTTTATTTTGCGCTCCTGTAAAAAAATGTCATTTTGATTTACGTCGCTTTTGCATTTAATCAACATTGTATGCAAATCTGTAATGTAATTTTTTATCATGAAATAAATAATCTAATCTAATCTAATCTAATAGGCACGGAACCCTTGTTGTGCGTGGTCCGACACGCACTTGGCCGCTTTTTTATTGTTGGTTTTTTGTTGTTACTTACTACTACTTATGATATGTGTGTAGATAAAGTAGTGTATGCAACTGTACATAATTAGACCTTAAAACACTCGGGTGATCCTATTATGAAACTCGCTGACGCTCGTTTTATAAAACCACATTCCTATTTTAAGCCCTCTCATTATTAATGATTGTTTTTGACAAAATGTAACGAGGTGCTGCATATTAATGTAGTTTGAAGTTACTTACTTATCTGCAATATAATTGTAATGTAACATTAAATAATTGCAAACCGCAAAAGTTGTATTTTACTAAGTCAATTCAAATTTGATATAAAATGTACGTACTGCTTGAAAGATTGGATGTTCATAGGACATACTCGTACGAACGATTATTGCCGATGGAAAAATCAGTAAATTAGCGATTAATTTCATTTGTACGTTAATTGTGATCCCTAAAACTTTCAAAACTACGCACTTACAACAGCCACTTTGTATTTTTATTTGGAACAAGTCGTGCGCCAAGGTAATGGTATTAAAACTATTTAATGTTTACGATAACAAAAAGTAACAACAGGCACGTACTGTCAGCAGCAAAAGTAACTAAGCGGGTCAAGTGCTAGAAAAGACTCACACACGACTCTAATGTCAACAGAATAACATCATTTTGAGCCTGTTATTTTGCGTAGCTACTTCTGCTGCTAATGTACGATTCTCACCGAACGGGCCGGGCCGGAGCGCATTCTATTACATGCAAAGGAATTTGCACCGTATAAACAGTATTTACATTTCATATTTGAATGCATCGTGCATCCACTGCGAGGCGGCAGCTACTGACGCGGTCGGCGGGGATTGTAATCAAATATTATGATTTGCAGCAGCTGTATAGACGGTTCAAATTCCTTTGCATAACTGTACAAACTATACAAAGGCGAACATATCCCTTGCCTTCAACACACCCCCTGGGAGCTCCCCCAGTTAACCTTTAATGTTAATATTTAGATATGTAACTATGTATATATTTACACAACTAAAGACTTGTTAACTTAAAATATTATAAATAGGAAAATACTGCTATACACAATCATATCATATTGCTTTGAAGTTCTCTGTATGCTTCGCCATAAATCTGCTTAATATGTTTGCTTTGAATGGTAGGTACATGTTAGTTGTATGTCTTCTTATTAGTTTCCACGAATAAAGGAGGAGAATTAAATTGGTTTCATTATTGCTATCATATTTTTCCTTATCATGTAGCTCCATCTGGTTGAGAAATGACAAAACTTTGACGTAAATAGCCCGGAGCATAGATAACTTGCGATGAGATAGTGGAACTCATCGTCATCGGAAATCATAATATTAATCCTATCTTTATTAAAGTTCAATAATTTTACACGATTGCCTATGATTTTGTCCACGTTATCTCACCTATTAACATTCAGGCCCAATTTTATTCATCTGAGGCAGGGTCGGCAACTGGCGGTCTGCGGGTCTCCCTAGCTGCTTTCTATGTAAAGGTCATTATATTCAGAGTTATGAAATTGCCTGTTAGAGTCACATAATGAAGAACCACTCCGTGATGGACGCTTTGCTCAATATCATACCATTGGTCTACTAGTAATGGAACACCAATAACAGGTAGGTACGGCTGATGTAATCGCTTCATGCATTTATTGAAGGCCACCCTGAGTTATAAACAGTTTGATATTTGGGTGACCTGCAAAAGAAATAAGATTGTCCCTAAAATTTAGGAAAACATTGCATCGCAAAACAATAAAGCGCATTAACATACATAAATTTAGATGCTGCTTCCACTAAGCATAATATATTTCAGTTCGATATTCGGACGCAATTTAAATCTAATTGCTGCATTTTGTAATTTCCCAATTGAATCTTGAAAAAATCACGGAGGTACATCTGGTACCTACTTAGTTTCAATGGAATGGCGTCACTTTTTGCGAAAACGTGCAGGTCAGATAAGACAGCCCACAGATAACCTTTTTGTGAATGAGGGTTTGTCAAGTAAATAGACAACTTGACTGTTCGAAGTTCTTAAAGCTGTCATTCGCCTAACCACTAACGAAACTATACCTCTGATACCGCTTAGTAACAACGAATCGTGGTATCAAGATATAGTAGGAGGGACGTGTGGTTAAAACAAATTACAGAATATCATAGCTGGTTGTAGACAACAATACAACGCCGCTGATCCCGATCAGCGGCTTAATGTGCCCCGCTAAGTACGGAATCGCTCAGTTAATAGCCATTTGGAAACGGGTCACCCATCTAAGAACTAACTGCGCTGCAGCTTACTTTGCTTACCTCTTTCTTATCACACACATTCAATTAACATATACGTCATAATCGAATAAAAAGCTAATGTTACGCCAGAGTTAATCGAAATGACATCAATAATTTAATTTCAAAGTCAAAAGTACACCAAACTCGATAAACCACATTGAGTGATAGGTCGGTGAGGTCGGAAAATGGGCAAGTGGGGCTTATATGCTTAGGTTTATTACTAGTACAGCATTATAAATTTAGCGTATCTAACGACAGTCTGAAAGACACTTTTTGCATAATCATTCCAGATATCAACAAAAGATGGCGAATCTGATGCCCGTGAAGTATGCGATACGATTGTTAAAATCGTTTCTGAGTAATAAGATTAAGGAAATCGTAACTGAATTGTTTTTATTGTGCTTTTCGAACGCCAACTTATCGCTCGAACCCGATGGAGAAAGAATGGTTAACGGTATTTCGATAATTATAGATTTGGCTGATAAAAACTAGAAAGAGGGTGGTATGGGAGCGCCGCCTGGCCAAAACTAGGAAGTCTGTACAAGTAATTGGGATCAGACTGTACAACGAAATAAAGCAAGCTTCTAACGATGCAATATTTGTCCGCAAAGTAAAGGCCCTTCTATTGGAAATAACTTGCTATACCACTGACGAGTTTTTCGATTGCCACAGGACTTTGGCTCAGTCGCGCACTTAATTTAAAATTAAAATTACTAAAATCTTATTATGTACATAAGTTATTAAGACATGAATGAATTAATTAATAGTATGAAATTGACATGTAACGTGAAACTTTTTTTTAAATGTTTAATGACTTGTAAATTACAATATTTACCAGTAAAAACACAATACAATACAATACTTAAATACATAGGAAACATCCATGACTTAGGAACAAATATTCGTGCTCATCACACAAATAAATTCCGTTATAAGGGTCACTATTGCCAACTAGGCTATAGGGACAAGGTATTGTGCCTTCGTAGGAGTTACATGAAAAACTGGACAACACTTGGACGTTACACAAAACTCACAGCACAGTAAAATATGCTTGCAACTGAAACTACAAAATATTCATTTCTTTTAACAAACAAGTGAAAGGTATCGATCTGGGTTCTGATTCAAACTGAAATTTTGTAATAGTGATTATCTACAAAGTTTGTGTGTAATCTCCGTTGGAAAAAAGAAAGAAGAAAACATTGTTTCTCAAATACAAAATTACACATTTAAATACATTCTGACACTTTGTGAAATGCGAAAAAGGAGTCAACTCAGTACTGTCGAGCCACAGAGGATGACCCGACGGTGATATTATGAGTCATTACCATTACACGTGTCGTTGCAATAATACCTCATTTCCGATTTATTACGTAATTTTAAGTATAACGGACCATATATCAAAACCCTTTCAGTAAGCGAGTTGCGAGCTCGGAAGTAATAAAAACATCACGGAACGATAAAACATGTAACAAATCATAATTTCCAAGTTCCATACAAAAGTTTTACACGAGATATCGTATCGTAACCAACTGTAAAGCCGCTGTTTCGTGATATATTGCCTATGCCTCGATAAAGATCGAGACAAACTTCACCTCTACGTTGTTGTTCATTTTCTCGCTCACCTCTTTACTGAAAGCGAACGATTACTTCAATTGAAATTGCCAACCTTTGTTTGTCACATTGTCATAGTTTACAATGGATATTAATTTTGAAACAATTATTTTTCCCATTCAATACAATAATGCCCTTGTTCACAGACGTCCATCAAACCTATTTCACGTTTATGAATGAACGCATTAGTGTATTAAATTGGAATCTGTTTTGTGTAAGTCATGCGCATTTAAGCTTGGCGTGAGTAAGGGGTAGCGAATCAAATGAACGAGTTTATCAGGCTCATTTGCTGATATATATTTTTTTGTACGCCTTATTACAATGGTATAAGTTCCCAACTCTCACTCACTTGGCACTCTTTGGGGGAGCCCTATGTCCAGCAGTGGACGTCTTTCGGCTGATATGATGATGATAATGATGAAGTTCCCAAACTGTACACTTAACTTAGAGGTCTGTAGAGGGACTGTAGGTACATACCTTTTTTCAAGTCCTTAGTATAATAGCCAAAATGTTATTATCCTCTGCAAACAAAAGGGAATGCGTCGTTTCTTAGATATGCGGTATCAGTTTTTTCAGTTAGTTTTCCATAGGCGGGATACAGTTAATATTAAATGTTTTCTCGCTCAGACTTTAATGATTCTTCTGATGGCATCCAAAAACCAACAATTTGCTGCAACAAGCCTTTTGTAAACAATTCCACGGATCCACCTTGCCGCCCGGTGTTTGTCAAATGCAGGACTTATTACAATTTGCTTCTGATATGTGGCCACAAAAACAGCGATTTGACAAAACAACAACAACAGTTAATTTCAGTATGTTTCCTGAGGCCATTGATTGGAACCATGGGAGGCTTTACACCAGAAGATTAGACGAATGCGAGAAACATGTCATTATTTGTTTTGTCACCTGCCGTATGATTTTTGCATTGTCTCGCCACTTCTCGCAGGTGAGCAACTGGACAACTCACTCTTATATCATCATATTTGGTGGCTGAACAGCAGGCTACCAACTAAGTTACAGGTGACAGATAGTGAACGGCTATAGGGTATAGTGGTAGGTATAACTAGATCGAATAAACAGTCCCCGGTCAAGTAGCGGCAGGGTTATCAGAGTGTAGTTAGTGGGAGATCATGTCAAATGCCCATGTAGTACTAACTCCCATTACAATCGGACACTTCACGCTCGAAGTTGTAGACGATTATGTATACCTAGGACAGACGATCCAGTTAGGTAGGTCCAACTTCGAGAAAGAGGTCAATCGTCGAATCCGACTCGGCTGGGCAGCGTTCGGGAAGCTACGGCAAATCTTTTCGTCCAATATTCCACAGTGTCTCAAGACGAAAGTCTTTGACCAGTGTGTGTTGCCAGTGATGACATATGGCACTGAAACGTGGTCGCTTACTATGGGCCTCATAAGAAGGCTCAAAGTCACCCAAAGGGCAATGGAAAGGGCCATGTTGGGAGTTTCTATGCGTGACCGCATCAGAAATGAGGCTATCTACAGCAGAACCAAGGTAACCGATATAGCCCTCCATATCGCTAAACTTAAGTGGCAGTGGGCGGGGCACATAGCACGTACAACCGATGGCCGTTGGGGCTGAAAGGTTCTCGAGTGGCGACCATGTACCGGAAGGCGCAGCATGGGTAGGCCCCCCACCCACACCCAGGTAAAGGTTGCGGGAGTCCACTGGATGCGGGTGGCGCGGGATCGGTCACTTTGGCACTCTTTGGGGGACGCCTATGTCTAGCAATGGACGTCTTTCGGCTGATATGATGATGATGATGATGATGACTTAGTGGGAACGTTAAACGCTACATTAGCCTTATGACACCATCGTGTTATGGCGAGTAAATGCCGCCAAAATAATAAAGCAAGCAAGTTGTAATCATCAATTATTGCATTTCCCTGATAAAGAGCAGCAACTGCATCGGTATTGGCAGAAGGTCGAGGAAGTGGGTTCCGGTAGGATACTTTAACAAACAAGGAATGGGCAGATGAAACGATTGTTCTATGACGATGTAGAAAGCGAGTATTGTAGTATTGAGTATTCGGAATGCACACCGGTTTTAACCGAAACCGAGGACAAAGTCGTATTTCTCCTTACTTAAATTATCAATATATATTTTGTTTCTTACATTATTTTTGTGATTTTGACAAATAAGTTTCAGTGGTGCAGTATTGGATGATTGCTTAAAAAAGGCGAAAACAGTGCGCTCTTGCTAGTTAGTTGAAGTCAACTCAAACTACGCTGCTTTTGATTTGATTTGGGTTACCACATCTTGTAAGAATAGTCTAGTAGTTATTAAATAACCGTAACCGGTTTTAACCGAGGTCTTAACCGGTAATGATATATGACCGGATATTGCATTCCCTAATTGAGTGGCAAAGTGAATGGAAATTACTCCACCAACAAGAGCTCAGTTCTTACATTTTATGATGATGTCATAATTTTGCAACTTGCCATTTCATTCCAATCTCATCATCCATTTCTGTGTGTAACGACTACTTTTCACTCTTGTCTATTAGGTAAGTAAAACATGTTTGAACCTAAACTTGTCACATCTTATACGCGTACTGATATCGTAACCGAAGGGTTTTATGGCTCCATTCGATGCCGTTCCAACATTCTTTTCAAAGCGCTGAAAATTACCCCCAGGAAACGAGTGCGATGATTCCCCTCAACCGTGATACCAATTTTAATGCTCAAGCCATTAAATACAGCTGAAAAGTTGACGTTGTCGCATGGCATGATTGCAAACACTACAGTACGAACTACTTATTTTTGTCTTTATTACTCCTCTATTTTCAGTAGGGACTTACTACTTATTTTTTCTTGAGTCTGTACAAATATGGGACATTCAGCCGTGTAAAGTGTATTTATTTTATGCTAATAGTTAATTAAGTACGTAAGTGTTCTGATCTGATACTATACTTTACACGCGTGTAGATGAGCGCTTAAACATAAAATTACGTTTGCAAATTACAATAATTAGATTAATAAATATAAAGCTTTAGAACGGCACATAACATAACATATCGAAATTTTAATACTAGTTTCCAATTTTATTATATTTATTTGTGACATACATACAAGCCATAAACTGATGACAAAACTGACATGAGTTTTTTCACATACTACGGGGTAACCATTAAGCCAGTAGGGCACACTTGACTCCAACAAATATTTGGGCTTTAAGTCGCAATATCACGCAAACAGATCCCTGAATAGAAACAATCGCTTTGGAGAACCTATTATAATTATAAACAAGCATTCCAACAATACTTCACATAAAAAAGACCGGGTTGCACTCCAGGAGTGCCGGCAGAAAAGTAAAAAAAAACTTGAATAATTGCAAAAAAAATAATTGTTTAAATATCAGTACCTACAGTCGAGTCTGATAGTAGACCTCCAACGCGCAACGATCTAACTATATGTATAAATAAAGAATGCTCGAATAATTTTATCTTCATATTTCTGTTCCCCTTTTCATCACGCGAATTAGATACTTCCTTAGTTGAATTGATTTCGGATTTTGGTGCGGGGCTCACGTAGTAACGGTAACCTAGATCGAATATTTTATGAGGGATCGCAGATTTTTATCTGATTTTTGGTTACATTTCAAGGAATGCAGTGAATATTTATGGAAACTAATTTTTCACACGGATAACTATATTTTGTGTCTGTAAGTCAACGTTCATCAATGTACGTACCTAATCGTCTGAGTATACACAAAAGATATCTAGGAAACTCGTCGACTCATTATGTCCTTAATGAGGGATAGTATAGCAATATCATCATCATCATCATCATCGTCATCATATTCAATGATATTGTGACTTGCTGTTGACGTCATTTCCGATGTTACTAATTTTGCTTTGGCGCTGGATTAAGTTGACTGGTAAAATCTTTATCTTCGTAATGCCAAAAGCAGTGAAGGTGCTTTATCACCGACGAGCCTCGGATTTAATTCAAATCTAATACTTGAATGCAATTTATTGCTCCACCTCGCTGCGCCTTGCCTCGCCGCCGAAATCCACCAAAATGATTTGTTTGCTCATGTTGTTCACTAAAACCCGTGTGAGTAAAGTAATTAATATTTGGTATTGATAATTCTTAAGTATGTTTACTCAACGATCAGTGGTTTAAAATGTCACCGTAATACGGGTATTGAGTACACGAACAAATACCCAAACGCCTGTTTCACTTAACGTATTAGATTTGAATCGGTTTGACATTCATGCGGTGCGTTCTTTCTTAAATATTGACCATGAAGTCCATGCGGATGTAAGAGTGAGTAAATGTAGATGAAGACAAACTAATTTAAAGGGCATTTTAGCTAAAGTAGGTAGATGAACGATTTTATGAATAAGGCCATTAGTCTGAATTCCGTTTATAGAACCCGGATCTTATCTTAAGACACATCGGTACAACAATACCATTCACATAATTGATACCATGAGCAATAGGATAGGTAATACGGTGATATTGTTCTTGCAGGTATTTTGACACAACCAAAGGACACAACTGACACGAAAAAATCCCATCATTTGACTCCAAAATTTTCACGTCCAATTCAAATCCAGAACGAATTACATAACCGGAACATTCCTAGTAAAAATAATACCATTAGGGCGTAAACTCACAGTTATGCAGCCTTTTTGCTGCACTACCTACATAAATACGATAACAAGTAAAGTTTATGTTTTGCGGGACCAACGCGGGCTTGTCGATCCCCATCGTCATGATCTCAATAACATTCTAATCAAGCACAATCAATGCGAAACCCACCCGGCCCACGATCGGCTCGATCCCAATTTGTCCAATAAGGACCCTTGTAGGGATAATTTTGATACATTAATCCACCTTTAGATGGACATTTCCTCAGGGATGAATGCTATTAAGTGAAGGGTAAAGGAAACAACGAATTTGGGGAAATCCTTATTGACTTACAAGCGAGGTTATTTTATGGAAGTCGCCTTATTACGTTACCTGTGATGAAATTAGGTATTTAACTTCTGAAGTAGTAACTGGCCTTTTTTGCCTGACTACGGCAGTGCCAAAGGGGATAATACGGATGTAGACACTAAATAAAATAATCAGTAATGTCATATTTTCTCGAAAAAGGATTAAAAATATAGTCAAATGGAGAAAAAATCAACGCAAAAGGTTAAATGGTCACGAAGTTTTGTGTCCAAAGTTTTAAGAAGTGGTGTGTCCTGTCCCTTTTTTGAAAAACACAACTTCATATGAAACGATGACGCAAAGTGCCGTGCTCCATCGTGTTCGGCGCCGCCATCGACGCGCCCTGCCGCGCGCGTGACGCGCTCTGCCGCAGCCTCGCAGATTGTGCCGTCACAAACCGTTTGCGTTTTCTCTCTCTAACAAGCAATATTAAAATGGTTGTAGGTTCGTAATTAGTTGAGATATCTGAATGGGATTTTTGTCACTAGGCATGTTTTTTTTGCTTTCTTTCCTTTGAAGTAATAATAATTTTTAGTCTACACCCTTATTATGATTTTGGCAGTCTATGTTTGTAATTACGTAGGCTTTAAGATACTACCGCATTTAACGTCATATTATTTGAATGTTTTATTCAAATATTGTGATGGACTACAAAAATGGTTGATGCATCATTATTTTATGCTGTGGGTGCAGGTTAAACTTATGGCTGATAACAATAACCTATAGAATTATCCGTAGCTGATGTCGTGTGAGACAGCGTTGAAGTTGCATAATATATGAGAATGGTTTTTGGTACACCAAAAAGTTCGCAAAAAGATACAAGTCTACGAACGGCCTAAGTAACTTTCTACTTTTTACTGTGATTAATTTCTAAGCCGTACACGGTGTAGACAAAAGCTCAACGCTGTATCTCTATTCGTTTTGTAATAATGACGATGATGGGCATTGTTATAAACGAATTCCCAGCACACTTTTTATGACATTGCCCGGCAGATTTTTACCATTAGGGTTGGCACAAGTCACTCCAGTTGTGTGGTAACCTGCTCACAAAATTAACGAGAATTCGTTGAGAAATGCGACCTGTAGGGGACAAACAAAACAGATGGACAAAAGGACATAAAAAAATTGCGGAGTGTCTTACACAAATCGACCTAGTCCCAAACTAAGCAAAGCTTGTACTATGGGTACTAGCCCAATAAATAATTTAATACATAGAAAACAGCCATGACTCAGGAAAAAATATTCGTGCCCATCACACAAATAAATGCGGATACCGGCATTTATTTGTGTGATGGGCACGAATATTTTACCGTTTCGGCAAAATATTTTTCACCAAATTTCATTCCCCACAAAACTTATGGCAGTAGTTTCATTTCCCAAACGGACAAATAACACATTTTTGTTACGCATTTTGTTCATTTGGTCAAATTATCATCTGGCATAATTTTTTGTCAAGTGTTATTAAGACAAAAATTTATGAAGCAAACACTTGGTTTGGGCTAATATTGTTTTCCAAACAAAACATTTGTACAAATTTTCATTAAAAATGGCTGAGTTAGACGCCTCCAAAGGTTGATGTTATTTAAAGTTTAGAAAATTTTGGATCAAAAAAATAGTCACATTTTTGCTCCTTTTGTTGATTAGAACTTTAAAGAAAACATATAAATAAGCATTTATTATTGAATATAAGCTTTTGATTAACTTTCCCGTTTAAGAACTAGAGCGGTCCGAAGTTTCAAGTTTGTCGTGCATCAGGTATCAGGGCGGACAAAAATGGCTTGTCATAAGCGAACTCTGTCAAAGGTCGGTTAGGTTAGGGTTCACTTGTGCCTCTCAGACCAGAAATAGACGGCGTCGATTCACCGGAAACTCTCGATGAAAAGGGCGAAACCGACTCGGGGCTTGCTTGCGTGCATGCTGCTTGTTTGCATTACAAACTTACCCAATGTATGCCATTCAATAATTTGGAAAACGAATGTTGTGCCAAATAATACGTTTGACCAAATGAAACAAAAATTTGCGAAGTAATATTTTGCCATAGTAGATAACGCCAAGTGAGAAAATGCGAAACAGTAATTTGACTAGTGATTTTTTGCATTTTTTTTGGGAAGTGACGTTTTTGGGAAATATTTTTTACCCGTACAATAGAGAACCATAAATGCCTTTACTGGGATTCGAACCCGGGACCTGTAGCTTCCTGTAGCTTGATTTGAAATGAATTTGCTCCAAGTCTAAGCAGAGAACTTTGCTCGTTTTGCTCTCTCGTTTAATTAAATAGCTACTGTGATGTGACATCATACGACAAGACCAATAAAGCTGCTATATGTAGCTGTAATGAGTAAGTGCTGGTATAATCGTGTATCAGAGCTCTCACAAGTTCAATTAATGTTGTAAACCCTTCTAGTTGTCGAGTCAAACGTTAAGGCAAGAATACCACTGCATGATTCTAATGTCATTGAATATTAATGTGATTACAGGTATGTTAATTAAATATCAGTGTTACTTTAAGCACTTGGAAACTTGTACTGAAAGATTTTCGTTGATGCATTTCTTAGCCTAAGCCTAGCTTTCGTACCTAAGTTGAAAATTATTTGGTAATCTGTGAAAAGGTGAACAGGAATTAAATGTAAAAATGCATTGAGTTTTAGTCTAAACTATACTATTAGATTTAAATTGAGATAATGATCAATATACATAAGAAAGAAGAAATATTCATTTACTTACTGTCCGTGCTCTCGTATTAATTTAAGCATTTTTTTAGTATCACCTACTTATATCAACCAATCACTTGCCATTTTAATTTTTCCAGCCACGTGCTATTTAATTTTCCGTATGAAGAAATGTCATGTAACTAATTAGAAATGATTTTTTTCTCCACCTAGTCCCAAACTAAGCAAAGCTTGTACTATTGCATAAATACTTCAATACAAGAGAATAATCCAGGACCTTTAGCTTCGTAGGCAGGGTCTTTACCAACTAGTCAAAACCGGTCGTCATAAATTCTCTAGACAACGCCAAGAACCCAACACCGCAAACGTTGAAATTTAAAAAAGTTTATATTTACATCGTTACGGTCGGTTGGCTCTTTTACGTACCCAATATTTTTAATGGACAATTGATTGTTTAGAATCATAATCATTGTAACTACAGTTAGGTTTAGTTAGATTTAATCTTTTGTCAATGTCATACAGACAATGACACAGATTTTTTTTCTCATTTTATCTGTGCCTTTTTAGTCAATCTAAAATTCCGATCCAACACCATAACCTACGGACGCCTGCGAATCCAAACACAAGCGTCAGCCCTTCAGTGATTTCAGGATTCGTTGTGCTGATAGCTAGATCTGCGTGCCCCATTTTATGCGTTGGTAGGCGTAGTCGTTACGTTTTGCTTGCGGGGGCCTGGTCTAGATTATCTAGAGCGGAGTCGAGTTTCATTAAATATGTAGTTAGTATTGAGAGCTTCTGCCAACTTTCTTGGGTATATCGAGCTGGCAATTTATTGGATAATCTGGATTGGAGTAAGTTTATAGACAGTTTCAGGTAAACGTCACAGTGCTTGACACTGGCCCAATACTTTTGACACTTTCAATCTCAATTCATAAGTTTTATAGCAATTGAGGTGAATAATACAAGTTGTATTATAACAATATAACAAATTAGGTGTCAACTATCAGGCATGAGTTAAACATTTAGACGTTTACCGTAGGTACTTAAGAGGATAGACCACTGATCATTTTATCCATACAAACGTTCTCGACTGTTTCCCTCGAGTTTTTTGATGTTAGATTTTTTTTTTAAATTAAGGTCAATATCACCATCTGTGTCGGTACGTTTTGTTTTTTTTGATATTCTTATTTTTATAAGTGCTAGGTTTTTTCAAATAAAGCTTAAAACGGCCCAATTATCTTACACAAATCAAATCAAAAATCATAACACCCCGAAATTAAGCATTTTCTTCTTATTCATTTTCCAACATTTTGTTGCGATTGATAAAGTATCCGAGGACGACACAGTCGAGAACGAAACCTCGATTCTTATGATTTTTACTTAGGGCTTTTAGTCGGAGCTGCAGTTGTCTTTATGACACTGATTTTTGGGGCAGGAACGATCCGGTAAACACGTTCACAGACGAAAAAGTGATAGGCTCATAGGCAATGGTCGATATGCGCGAATTAAGATAACGACAACGGAGTTTTAATAAAAAAACTTTATTTAAACCGATACAGTAACAATCTAACTTTACAATAAAGAGTATTCTAACTTAATTTAATTAATAACTAGCATTTTTACTAAATAAGTGCAGATCAGCATTGACGAATTGCCCTCAATTGGTAAATGGTGAACATGCGTTAGGTTCTGCTGATGAAGCAGATATTGGGAGTAGAGGCACCCTTAACTCGCGCGACTTCGTCTGCAGGGACTCACGATAGTAACTATCCTATATTTAAATCCAGGCTATAAACTATTTTCTTGCAAAATTTCATCTAAATCGGTTGATCTGTTTAAGCGTGATTCAGTAACATACATCTAAACATCCAAACTTCCAAACTATAGCATCTATAATATTATAAAGTAGTATAGAAAGTGAATAATAAAGTTTTATTAACAATAATTCAACTGCTCCCTGCTGAGCACACCCAACAAGGGCAACGCTTAGTTAATAAATGAGTATTAAACTGTGAATTTAATATTACGGTAAAAAACATTTATTCGTAACAAACAAACCTTATCGAATACATAGGTACCTACACAATAATTTAAAAATAGACCACTCTGCCTACGTTGCTATCGGTCCTGGCTTCGAATCCATAAGGTATAAATTTGGGAGATGAGCATGAATATTTGTTCCCTAGTCTTCCATTCCAGACTTCATTGTGTTTAAGTATTTATATTCGATACTGCCGCCTAGTTCCCATAACACAAACCTTATTGAGCTTACCACAGTGCTAGTTCGAGTTGTGTAAGATTGTCCTCAAATATGTAAAAAAAAATATAAAAACTAAATATCGAGGTCGGCTCAATAAATAATCGGATCATTAGCGTTCTTCCATCTTTAAGTCTGAAGTCTTACATAAAACAACTGGTTTATACGAGTCCGCACGTTTCGTTCAAGTTGGTTCAATACTGTTCTAAATTAAGGTTATTACTGTAAATATCGTGTACCGATAGGTACTCATATCGACGGTGGAAATTTCAAATGTCGTAAAGGACATTTTGTCGTAAGTACACTTAATATACCATTACCAGAATTACCAGAATACTTATATACCACGATAAGGGGACAATCTTACACAAATCGACCTAGTCCCATAGTAAGCTCAGTAAGGCTTGTGTTATGGGTACTAGACGACGATATATATAACATATTGTAGATATAAATACTTAAATACATAGAAAATATCCATGACTCAGAAACAAATATTCATGCTCATCACACAAATTTTTGCCCTTACCGGGATTCGAACCCAGGACCTCTTCCTTCGTAGACCAGAATCAGTATAGTAGTAGTTTTTGTTGGAATCAGTATATTTTTTTCTATCCGTCTGTAGTATCGGTCTCTCGATACGACTCCTAATAAAAAAGTTATGAGATGGTTAAGTTTGTCGTAACTGCTTCGTATTTAAAATACTGTGTTGTATCGGTCAAATATACTTTCTTGTCGTCTCGTGGTCTTAAGCGCAAGGTCGTATGTCTCAATAATTTTGAAATTCCTATATTGTAAGGCACTAAAAAGAAATGACATTCCCATTGATCTCAATCTTAAAATACAAAAGAATTCACTTGTGATACTCGTGTAAAGTTCCTTTTAGTTATAAAGGTCGTACAGATTTCAAATAAACGTCATTCCTGTGAGCAATGCAAAGCAAAATACAAATCATTAATATATATTAAAATCTGTATGACGCATATAATTATAATGTTATTTAGATGTGTGTACTTTTTACTTGTTACCAATAATGTACATGTAACAAAGAAATACACCTGTTTCTGACTTGATGCAGAACACTAGGTGTTTAGTTAAGCATTTCATTATCTTGATTGTGATTTTGAATAGCTAATAATAGCACTGTAGCTGCTGCTTGAAACCCACTCTCAAGACAACTGTTCGAGGCGCTCTAAGATTCAATAAGGTCAATAAATACATCTTGTGGAATTTCTTATGGAAAATCTCGAACGCCTCGTGAATACTACTTTTGTAGTGCTGTTATAATTATAAATGTAAGATGTAGCTTATAGCACAAATTTGTTTCATTACGTTTCGTTATGTTTAAATGTTTCCACACATTTATTTGGAAAAATAAAAACATTAATCAGACTTATAACATTTTTATACTTTCCCGCATCCGAAAAGCTTAGAAATCAATAAATTTAGTAGTAATATCTTTATTTTCATACAGTTAACTACGTAATTACTTCACTTACCTCGAAACTTTAATGACTTTACAACAAGAAATTCGTAGTAGATGTTAGTATTAACGCAGTTACGATATACAATTATAATTTAGTTGGAAGGATACATCTTTATAGGATGAGTAGTTTCAGAGTAATATTTTTTTTAAATGGAGTTTTGTTTTTTGGCTCCCCTCAAAAGTAGGCATTTGTCCCTTACGACATTTGAAATTTCCACCGTCGATATTTTTTGTGGGTTATGTTGTACATACTTAAACGTGCTAAACAACAATCATTAACAGCAAGCTGTTGGATGCTGAAATGGCAAACGAACGAATGTTGTTCAAATTGTTTTCAAAGACGACTAACGAATAATTAATATTTAAATAAAGAAGCAATATTGAAAATAATTCGTGTTTTCCGTTTCCTGGATTTTACACTTAAGCGGGCTCTGTAAGTAACACAAGGCCCTCGATCACAATGAAGATTGAAAAAGGATTGAGTGTGTTAAGACGCGATAAAGCATGCAGCCTCGCATGCAATCAGGGCAATCTGTAATAAGCCGCTTACCTGTAATAAATTCTTTGATCACACAGGAAAAAATAAGAATATAAGAAATAAAACGGTCTAATGGAAGTCTGATCCGCGTGCTGCCACGGGTTCCGTGCAAAATTTCAACACCATCCGTCTCGACCCCTAACATATTCACTGCCAAAAACCCGCCGAGTGGGCGCTTTCAGCTGCTCGGCGGGAAACCACGGGATCGGCTACGAGCGTACCGCGTAGTGGTGATTCATGGCAGGGAATGTGTTCATTACGGCAAATTCTTAACAGCTCATAGTAGAAGTAGAAAAAGATTGCCATAATATGCTTAATATATAAAGAAAATAACCAACACTTTTCGGACCTGTGACCCAAATGTTTTATCTAAGTAAGTTTCTGTAAAAATGGCCCTTTTGCCTCCATCAAGATCATCTCGGTGATGTCATTATAATTCGTTGTCATCGAATTTACATACTATGCCAAATTGAAATTCACCGTTTTTTATCGGCATGTGGCTGAATAATTTGGCAGGACAATTTACATATTTTTACATATGTGTATATACCCTCCTCTGACCAGTTTCGGCCACGGCGACTGCTTGAGCTCTGGCGTTGATGTCTTTATAAATAAAAATGTCGTTCATGTGCTAGTGTGGCTCACGTAGCCGATCATATGTACGAAGACCCGAGTACACAACGGGCACGTGAGCATACCATTCACAAAATGATAGCTGACCGCCGCAGGTGGTCGGGTTTCCAGCGCGTCCAGTTTGAGATCAAGGGCCATAACATCATCATTGGATTGGGTGGGTTTTCATTTTTACTCAAGACCTTCGTTTCTGGCGGTTGGCTGCCTGCTTCTCTCACTGCAATGGGTATTATTTTGATGTGTGTGTGTTTAAATTAGGTATTACGTACTTAAATACGAAAATTGCATGATACAATTTTAACAAACTTTGTATCTTTTTTGCATTGAGGAGAAACAAATACACGTAACGTAGATAATGACACTTGATTTCAATCGCTAGTTATATTTGAAGCGAGCCTGCAGCTCAACTCATTTTTATTCCACACACGAAAAAACTTATACGGGTATAAAACACACTTTGCTACGAATTTTCGAAGACACTTAGGGCGCCCATTTCACAGCCTTGTTTCCTGAAAATGAAAGCTACGATGCTGCAAAGGCTCGTAAATAAACGGGTTTATAAAAAAAATGTAAACGTTAATGCTTATGTAAAACGTTTTGATATGCTTATATTCGATTTGTTTAACAATATGTACTGAGTACTGAAGAGGGACTCGTTGCGATATTTGTTTCATAAAGAATCCACAACTTATGAAATGAAACAATATTGATGTAACACCAGTAACATAAAGTCTCACAGCAAGCGTAACTACTGCATTTTTTTAAACGGTTACTTGTGGAAACTGGCTTAGCCCGGAATACCTATTCGACTTTATTTAACGGAAAGACGTCTCTGTATCATGAAAACCTGGCTAAAAAATAACTTTTCAGTTTTTCCTCTATAGGTAACTAATCTGGCAACACTTTTCTAGCATAAGGAAAACGCCGAAAAAAACTTTTGGAAGCAATGAAGCAATGGTGCCACTTCAGCGACATAATCAGACAAGGCTTGCAGGCATCAATTTGGGACGCTACTTCGTATTGCATTGTGATTTCAAGTTGTTGCGCACTTGGTCTGATTAGTTAGGTCGGCGCACGTGGAAGCGAAAACGCAAAACACACTACAATCACACTGTGTTTCGAAATGCCGAACTGAAATGGGCCTACATAGTGGTAGCGTGGTGATTGAACACAGGGATTAAAAGTATTAACAGGTTTTCGGCGATTAACAATGTCTCTAAAGGGACCTTAAAAATACTGGATGAAAATTTATAGCTGAAGTGGCTGGTGACGTGGCTTTGTTAGATCGTATCAACTCATGTGCTGTTGCCTGTGGTCCCATTCCCAGGAATACTGTCATAGGCAATGTTACCGGTGCAAGAAATATTTGTTTTAGTTGGAATGACGAAAATGCACTTAACTTTGTATTAGACATATATTTAGTTGCTAAATATGAAAAGAAAAGATAACAAAGAGTCGTCATGCAACTCTTCGAAATGTGGCACGTGTACTTGAGTAGCTACTGTTGCTTCTATTATGGATTCATAGTTTTTTTACAACCCTACTTGAATGTAACAATTAAACAATAGATGTCGGTAATAGTTGTTTTTAGTACTTTTCATCATCTAAACTAAAACAAACTATACCGTGTATGATATTTTCTTGACTTTATTCGGACGGTGACCCAAATTACTTTCCATGCCGATATTATTTATGAAGTTTTCTTTTACTACCTGCACAAAAGCCACCAAAACATTTAATAACAAGTATTATCAAGACTCCTTAGCTCATACTGCGTTCAGTATTGAAAAGTCATCAAGTCGCAAGTAGCGCCAAGGCTCCTGGTAACTTTTTTATACTAAAACACAATAAGCCTTGGTAATTACATTACATGTAATGCTCTACTTAGTAGGATGTCACTTCTTTCTGGTGGTAATGTGGTAGTATCTTTTATTAATTTCGACTCACTCTTTTTCGTTATGGTTGTAAAACTGAACCTACAAGTTTACCTTGTCTATGGAACAATTTATATAATAAGCCAAAATAAAACGTATTTTAAATTCGTTCGTTTTTGTGATTGTAGACAACCAAATTGATTATTTTTAAAGCGATTGATCTGTCAAGCGAAAATGATATGCTCGAATAACTCGAATTGCAATTATTTAAGGTTCAAAAGGGATATAATACAAGTCTATTACGTAAACAACCTACTGCGGTTGGTTTAACAGTATGATTGAAAACGATTCAAGTTCTAAGGTGGGCGGGAGGCGTAATTCAATTGTACATTAGTGGAATAAAGCAATACATTAACGGGTAATAGAAAAAAAGCATCAAAATAATTACTATTTTATTACAATCGTTGCCGAAATCTTGAACTATTATTACGCTTATCCATACTAATCCACACTTCCATACTTAATATTACAAATGCGAAAGTGTGTCTGTCACCTCTTCACGGTGAAACCGCTGATCCGATTGAGATTAAATTTAGTAAAGAGATATTTTGAGTTAAACTAGTTCCACGCGGACGGAGTCGCGGGCAGAAGCTATAAAATAATTTCTATAGTTATCATAAAGTTTACCCCCTTACTCATTAACTGATAAGACTAATATAATCTTCAAGGCTCTGTTTTGATCACGGGTCTAGATATTCTAGTCCACGAAGAAGATTATTACAAAATCTACAAGTAAAAAAATTACAGACACTGCCTACTTCACAATCAATTTATCATTTCGTATGTATATCATTCTAAACTGTTATTCAATTTCCATAAACATCATTAGAAATGATTCATGCTTAATATTTCGCCATGCGAGTTTGTCCACAAAGATTTTCGTTATAAATATGTTAGGGTAAACACGCTAAATGTAATTTGTTTTACAATGTTAGTTGAAGGTTGATTTTATATTAACCAAGGTTCACACATTTACTCTCTGAAAACAATCAAGTCGGAGTCAATACCGTAAACAGTTGTGGCCTTTTTTGTTGATACAGATGATGTTGAAATTGCGTCTGTTGTGGTCGCTTGCACATCTGATTCTATTGTAGTTTTCACCCATTCGTTATAAGCGAAAACTTTAGTGTACACTCCAGGTATGTCTTGTCCGCAAGGGGTTGGGCCGAAGCTGACTATGCCAGCTAGTTCTGTGGTTTGTCCCTTAAATACCATGAGAGGCCCTCCTGAGTCACCTTGGCAGGCATCGCGGTTTTTACTGCCGGCACACAGCTGTCCGTTGCTTAACATAAGGCGCGAAGAGTTGTATTTATGTCGGCAAAGCTGGAAATTGAATAATTTTGTTGTATAGATGTTTTGGATTTTGCTTTTGTTTATCTTAATGTTTTGCACTAGGCTGGTGGACTGTTAATTGCGTGTAGGTATCTACTCGTACAGTGAGCAAAGCAGAGATGCACCCCTGTATGGAAATCTAGAGTAATATTCGCAAAGATGCAAATCAATGAAAGTTGGGAAAATAAGTACCATCCAAAGCCTGTAAGATTGCCAACAAATAGACATTATTTAATAGCCACGTATCTGTATACGCCACGTATCTGTTTCCTGTGAAAGCCACCCACAGGCAATCCATACTAGTATTAGAAGATCAAAAGTTTTGGGTACACTTTGTATAAAATTACATTACTAAGTCTACCCAAAACTTTTGCTCTTGAGTGTATTAGTTAGTGCCATTGCCTTTTCACGCTTAAACCGCTTACTTAACCGATTTCGGTGAAATTTAGTATGGACATAGTTTGAAACCCTGGAAAGGATAAAGGATCATTTATATCCTGGAAGTTATCTCAAAAGGGGGCAAAATATTGTATGCACGTATGACATAAAGGAGTTCCACGCCAACGAAGTCGAGGGCAAAAGCTTGTAGTTTAGTTGTAGTGTTAGTGCAGTATACACGCTATCATTACCAGCTAGTTAATATTAAGTAAGAAGGTACTTTAAGTCTTACATAAAAATCCACGTAAGGTACGTGGACTCGGCGCAGTACGTTGCTGCTAGAAACAGTTGCATTGACTCCACCCCATCCCGCAACCGTCATGTACAAATTCTTCGGTGCCTTTAGTGTTATGTCCAATGACGGCATACAAATTGGACGAATGAAGTCTGAAAAAACATGCTATTCTTTAAAGCCTTTGTTTCGCTTATTTGCTTATTTGAATCAAGTGATTTTTAACATTTAAATTAATCCACGATAATCATCATCATATCAGCTGAAAGACTTCCACTGCTAAACATAGGCCTCCCCAGAATACAGCAGACTCCCGCGTCCTCTACCAGGTCATTATCATTAGTTATTGTGGGGGACTACCCACGCTGCGCTTTCCGGTACGCGGTCAAGACTCCATAACCTTTCCACCCCAATGGCTATCGGTATCGGCCATATTTTTAAGGTAAGGTTAAATATTTTTTCGTACTTAATTTTAATTGAAAATACCTACATGAGGTTAACATACCAAAATTAGACACCTTCAACTTTGACACTATTGTTCACATCTGTTACCATGAATTGAGATTCAAGGACGGGTTGATCAACTTACGATTACAAACTGGTCAACGCTAAATATGGTGTTATTCCATAGGAACTTGCACCAAACCGTCTGTAAGTGGTATTGGCTAAAATTTGAATGTATGGAAAGTTAGTCAAGTCGCTATCGAAAGACAGCTGCCGGCGCTATATTTAACGTTAATCGGTCTGTAATCGTAAGCTGTTACAATTCGTCTTAAGTGCGTTACGTTTACTTCAATAAAACTGTGAAACCCGATTTTAGTTGCTTTATTTACGGGCACTTTTTCTTGGCGTTTTATTTCATTTATTCTGATATCTTCCTGTTTAGCTACGAGTGTACGGGAAATGCTTTAAGATTATGATGTGAGCAATATTACCTGTATATGGAGCCGTTCTTAGCAGCTTTATCAAGGTTATGTCATTCTGACGACTATTATTTTTATCATAGTCGGGATGTGTTGTAAACTTCTCGATAGGTATTGAGATGGCTGCATCAGTACATTCCTCTCCGTTAGTAGGCGTCTCAACGCAATCTGGTCCATCGTTGTTGATATCATAATCTCCTAGACGGACACTGACTCTGAAATAAATATAATATATAACGTGATACAAAAATACCTCAAAAAAAGGAAATTTTCATCAATAATGCTGTCAATCCTAGTAATTCAGTCAAGCTGAATTGCCATAGACTATTCTAGCAGACGGCAAAGCTACAATTCTAATGGTGTCCTAAAACAATGGAATCATCAATGTCATCAAATATAATGACCACCAAAAAATGCTTTGATACCCTAAGATCTTTTACCAAAAAAATATACTGAACACCAAAAATAATAATTCTACCATTACAATAGTACTAGCTGTTTTAATAAAAAGTGCACATTAAATTTTATTCGAACACCAAATTTACTAAATGATCACCAAATCTTTGCGACCAAATTAATACAATACTTCTACCTAAATAACCCACTATGATTGCCATAAAATATATGAGTATTACCAAATAAAGTATGATGATGCCAAAACAAGTGATACCAAAACCCGAATCAGCACACGCTACTTCCACGTGGACTTGTCTGTCCTACCCCTAGAGTGTATATGTCGTCGGCCGATCGTAAAATTCGCCAGATCACGAAATTCCTAGGCATATCGTGAAACGCCGCCATTTCATGATATGCCTAAAAGTTGGCCAGGCTTATCACGATGTGCCTGATAAGCAATACGGCAGATCGATTAGAGCAACGCATATTCTATACCGGGCACATTGTAAAATAGTTTCTTTCTTGGCCACTGGTGGCGCTGCGTATGCGATGGCGGCCGTGTTTATTGGGAGCCAATAATCAGGGCGGACAAAAATGGCTTGTCATGAGCGAACTTTGTCTTAGGTCGGTTAGGTTAGGGTTCACTTGTGCCCCTCAGACCAGAAATAGACACCCCGCGCAGCGGGGTGGCGTCTACTCGCTGGAGATTATCAGTAGAGAGCGAAGCGTAGGTCTGAGTCCTAGAAACGAAAGCGGGGATCCGTCGAATTTAGGAAATTATTTTAATATTTTTAATTTAGCAATGATTTATTACGATATCATTTTCTTTAATAGGATAGTAAGATGTTATAATTTGGGTTATGTTTTCATATTAATAGGAGATAAAATTTTGGTGATCACTTACTATTTTTGGGTAAGCAATGATTTATTAGGATAACGTTTTTTTAAATAGGATAGTAAGATGTTATAATTTATTTATTTATTATAGGTTATTATTTCACATTATTAGGGGATAAAAATTTGGTGATCACTTAACTATTTTTAAATTAGCAATGATTTATTTGGATAGCATTTTCTTTAATAGGGTAGTAAGATGTTATAATTTGGGTTACTATTTCATATTAAAATGGAAATAAAATTTTGGTGATCATTTAGTATTTTTGGCAGTAAAAAGTATTTTTTTGGCGTTATATTTTACTATATCTGGTGGTCCGTTAAACATATGCCATTATCAATTGCTCATATTATCTGCATGAGTTGGGTCAATTTCAAAACATGTTTTTTTTTTATTTATTGCTGGTCGTTTTGTGTTTGTCTCGAATAAATGTTTTTAATTTCTATATTTAAATTACTTGACTTTACTCGTAATCGGAGTAAAATAATTTTGACATTAATTATTAACCTATTACATTTGAACATTGTTATTTGCGCTAATCGCGAAACTTCTGGTTGATGTAACTGTAATATATAAATATATAAATTTATAGTGACCGATAAACTGGCGGATTTTCTCGCCCACCGCATCAGCATTGTAATTCAGCAAGAAATGGCCGCCAGCATCCACGGTACAATGCCTCGAGTGCCTAGTTTAGATTTAGCATATTGTAATTATAATTAATTATGTATATATTATCATATTAAACAATACAACTTTACCTTCTAAGAGATCTTGTTTCTCATTGACTAACCGCACTTTATGTCGTTGAAAATAACCCTTGAATATATTTCTGAATTTGGTTATGATTTACTTTGTATGCGTATCTTCACAGCTCATTATTTTATAGAGCGAGAGCTGCAAAACTACCGCACAAGCAAAAACCGGGATTAATGCGGTTCTCGTTTTATAAATGTACTAACCCATCAAGTAAACACAGTAACTATACTTACGGTGTACCCAATTTTAAAGCTAGCGCAGAGAAGCAAGATCCAGCAGACAGAGCGTATCTCCCACTGATCAGAACCGCTGCGCAAAGCAATTTCAACTGATTATTCTTCTTGTATTCCACGCTACCCATCCATGGGTATTCACCGATGCGAGCGATCGAACCACCTATAACATGGTTTTATTTATTTATTCATTAAGGGGCTACCCGAGGTTTTCATCGATTTTTGACAAGTTTTGAGTTAAATCTACACTTTTGCATTATAGATAGAATTAGAAGTCAAACGGCTACCGGTTCTTCTTTCTTTTATCTCCATTTTCGTCTACCGGCTTTTGAAAGAAATGAATACTTCGTTTTGTATGATTTTTTCAAACATTGTCTCAAAACACGTACTATGAATCTACATATTTGGGTTCGTCTATGACGTCTATGACGTCTAGCGCTTTCGTTCATTTTCTTTCATTGTCTTCCTTTTATTTCTAACACTATGTTATTAGCAAAAAATAATCCCATCCTTTCGATCGGTATGATAAAACTACAGGGTATTTATTTTTCTCGTGTAGCGGTTCGATTCCCGGTTCAACCATGTAATTATTAAAAAATCTATGGATGCAGTTTAAAATGTTTTTTAAATTAAAATAATGTGTCCTTTCAGTAAAATGTTCCATCTACAATATTCAAGGTACTTTCCCTCCATGTGGCGTACGCCTGGGACGCCCTGTATAAGGCTCAACCGCTCGTCTACATTACACTACAAAAATCTCGTCTTTGTGTATACAATCCATTAACAACACTCACTTGTTTTGTCGCGATCCACGGCATGGCCACAGCATCCACTATTTGATTTTGGTATATAGTCGGATAATACACATTTTTGAGTATAACCTAAAAACGATGACGTATTTCTTATTAGTAAAAATGTTAGTTCCAAGCAAACTCTCAATATAAATACATTCTTGAATAATATTCTATAAAACTTGTTATTGACTAAAGGGATCGGCTGATCATTTGAACACAAAAAAGCGCAATTGTATCACGATACGTGAGTTTGCACATAAATAAAGTTAAATTACACACCTGTGTCAATAAAAGACGTTATAACAGATATAACTACGAACAAGTTCATGATCGGGCCACACGTCCACTTGGCAACAAAAGTAAAATAAACTTGCAAAACATAATATTTACTATTTGATACGTGTGCAGACAAACTTGACCGGCGGGACAAACTTACTAGTACCAGTGAATAAATATACACTTAATACTTTTGCATACACACATCGTAGCGTGTAAGAATGCAGAGAGGTTTTAGCTTAAGATTATATAAGTTTGTATTAAACTTAATAAGAAACCCATGTCATACGTAAGCATTAATATAATGCCGTGAGTCATGGTCATGGGCTTAGCATTCATATTATTAAGTGCACATTGACAAGATACCGATGTTTATAGACCAGTCCGTACAAATCTGAGAAATCATGGTACCACTGACTAGATTTAAAATCTTTGGCTGAAAAGGAATTGCTTACAGTGATTAACAAAAATACTAGAGGATAACAGATGAGCCCTAATTCTTACTGTTATGTGTTTTATTGCCACGAAGATCAAATTCCCCACGCTACAGTAATTAATTGACTGGGAATAGAATACAACACCACCGATTTATTTATTCATTAAAAGCCAATGGATTCTTCGAATTTAAATGTTGGCTTCGTTTATAAGACTGCTCTCAGCATTTCTTTGAGAATATTGTTTATATTACTCAAATTATAGTCTCGTGATACCTTACATGTTCACAGCAGTGTCCATTAAATTTAGTCAGAGAACGCATGCTAGGATGAACATTATTTTTAATTAACTGGACTTGACGACTGGACATTACAATGATACTATTGTTCAAAGGGCTTACAAGTAGCTTGGATTTTTATGGTTAAGCCTTTCCAATGATACATGATATTATACTACAGTTTAGTCAGATCAATTTTGGATTTTGCGTGTATTATTTGGAGCCTTTTCTACAAATGTCGTATGAATAATAGGATAAAACAAATACAAAATAAATTTCTAAAAGCTATTGATTACCGTAATTCCTATAGTAATAGTCTTTCTCACTATGGCTTGTTGCCATTAGAAGGTCGTCGAATACAGTTTGACGTTATGTTTCTTTATCTATATACTCGTAGGTATATAAAAGACTAGCTTCTGCCCGCGACTTCGTCCGCGTGGAACTCTTTTATATCGTGGCTCCTTACAAACTTACACCCCCTATTCCGCCCCCTTAGACGATGATTCCCGGAATAAAAAGTATTATGTACTCGTATGTTAATCCAGGTTATACACTATATGAATACCAAAATTCATTTTAATCCGTTTTTGCGTGATTGAGGTCCAAATTTTAGCATCATATCATACCCTAGCGGCGGCTGCCAGTCGGAAACGATAACGCTGGTTAAGCAAAGATGGCAGCGGTCAGTCTTTGGATGGGTGACCGCCTGATGCGAAAGTTTGGATGGTTGGATGTTTGGATGTTTAGATATTGGGATGTTTGTTACTCAATGACGCTTAAACGGCTCAAACGATTTAGATGGAATTTTACACGAAGTTAGTTTAAAGCCTGCATTAAAATATGGGCTTTATCCCGGGTCCACGCAAACGAAGTCGCGGGCGGAAGCCGGTATTCTATAAATGTACAATTTTAGTCTTATATTCAAACGTTTACGTTCGCTACAAAAATAACGCGGGAAATGTGAAACAGCTTACGCCATGTAGTGACCAGTAGCTAACTTTAAGGCCTCCACCCACCGGACGCGTGTCGTGCGCGGCGCGTGTGCTGCGCGGCACACGCGCAAATTGTAAAGCATTGAAACTACATTTCAAACACACATCGAACGCGGCACACTCGCAGCACCCGCGCGGCACACGCGCAGCACCCGCGCAGCTGCAGCGCAGCTGCAGCGCAGCACACGCGCATGTTGTAAAGCATTGAAACTACACTTCAAACACACATCGAACGCGGCACACGCGCAGCACCCGCACAGCTGCAGCGCAGCACACGCGCAGCACAAAAAAAAAACAATAAAGAGTAAAGTATCGTAGGTAATTGTCTAATTGTCATGTCATTTTTTTATCTTTATCAGGTAACGTTTTACAAAAGTTTAAGGGAAGTTATATAAAAATGCGTTATAGTATTTTTCACAATCGTGTTATAATAGAGAGCTTTTTAGTCGAGTACCGTGTTTAGGACACGAAGCTTGCTGAGTGGCCTAAGTAAGGTACGAGATTAAAAAGCTTGATTATGACAGTATTGTGAACAATACTTTTTGTACGAGATCATTAAAATTAATAATTTAAGTCATTAATACGTAAACTAAATATCGTAAGTACTATATTGCCTAGTTCTACTATCCGACTTCAAAATAATCCATAGATAATCACACCACCGGCTTCCGTAATGTTGCAGTACTGTGCTGTGATTGGCCAATCACAAAGCGTGGTTTTTTTTATTTTTTTCATGCCCTGGATACAGCAGCCAGTTTAAGTAGATTTTCGATCGACGAGTACAAAAAGTAGTTTTTGTAACCGAAAAACTGAAGCAACATAATTCTACTGTGATTTATTCCACAAAAACGTGTACAGAATATGCCATCGAGTGACGGGCAGATAAAGTTGTGGTACTTAGGGTTTCTTAATACAAACATTCAACCAAGTTTTAATCTCTTTAGAAGATGAATTTTCAAAAACGCTAAAATTCATTTTCTTGTATTTTAATATGGAATCATATTACGAAGTTTCATTCAAGTCCCTAGCTCAAAAATATTCATTCCTCAAACAACTTTTCGACCCATTTTTGAACGCTTAGGGTGTGAACTGGCAAAAAAGCTGAAAGTCGTTTTCTCGTATTTTATTAAAGAACCTTTTTACAAAGTTCCAAGTCTCTATCTTCAAAATTAAACTAATTCCCATACAAATTTTCGACCCATTTTTGACCCCCTTAGGGTATGAACTGGCAAAAATGATGAATAACATTTTCTTGTATTTCATTAAAGAACCTTTTCACGAAGTTTCAAGTCCCTATCTTTAAAAAAATGAATTCCTATACAATTTTTCGAACCTTATATCACCCTCTGAAGAAACATTATCTAAAAAAAGGCCGTGCTATGTCCTATTCTGAGGGCTAAACTACAATATTAGAAAGTGCCATCAAAATCGGTTGAGTAGTTTTTGCTAGAATTTTTCACATTTATAATATTAGTGTGAAGAAGTCCTGACTGACTTCCTCATCAACGCACAGCCGAAACTACTGGGACTAGAAACTTGAAATTTACACCAGAACTTCCTTTCATAACGTTGGCAAGACATAAGACGGGATTTTTGTAAATTCCATCCCAAAAGGGGTTAAATAGGGGTTCAATGTTTGAATGGGGGAAACATTATTTTTTAAACCAAAGACTTGAAACTGTGTAGAAAGATTACTTATTATAAAGCAAAAAGAGTAAATTTGGTGTTTAAGAAAATTCTACTAAATAGAACTTCCAAGTTTGTATGGGGGAAACATTATTTTTTGAACTAGAGACTTGAAACTTTGTAGAAAAATTACATATTATAAAGCAAAAAACTAAATTTGGCGTTTCAGAAAATTTCACCCCTAAAGGGGTTAAATGGGGCTGCAAAGTTTGTATGGGGGAAACATTATTTTTTGGGCTAGAGACTTAAAACTTTGTAGAAAGTTTACTTATTCGAATACAAAAAGTACTTTCAGCGTTCTAGAAAATTCCAGCCCTAGGGGGGTTAAAAAGGGGGGCAAGGTTTGTATGAAAACGCTTATTTTTGAGCTAGATACTTGAAACGTTGTATTAACAATTATTATCAGAATAAAAAAAAGATCTTCCAGCGCTTTGGAAAAATCCACCCCTCAGGGGTGACTTTTGATTTAACGGTTCGGTCGAATAACCTAAACAACAACTGATTGAAAGACAGCGATGTCGAAAGTTATACCCATCTAATGTTTAACCTAAATGCATTTTCATTGAATAGCCTGGTTAGTCAATGAAATGTTCTATGACTGCAGAGTCAAGTTATAACATAAATAGGAAATTCGGTGACTTTCCATCTGTTCCGTAGTTTTGGAGAATTCACAGACAAAACCCCTGCTTACTTAATGACATTTTATTAAGTGAAGTGTAAAAATATGTGTGCATACAGTTTAGTCATAAACATGTCCTATCGCTCTTATGTCAGTGGATTAAGGTCTTGGTACATATTTATGAGAGGATAAAACCGATAAATATTTTTGCACTTGACCGTACCTACACAGACAAGTTGTTATATATAAAACCATGGGGAAATTCGGTGGCTCTGCATCTGTTATGTAAGTTTGGTGAACATCACAGGCACATTCAGAAACAAGTTTCTGTCAAAAATTTCATTTTTGGTACAAGCTTTTACTTTCGACTGTACTTTTCTGCTACTACACATTGAGACGATTCTAAGCCCAAACTCAACGGGGTTACGTCGGTTAAGTACTGAATTCACATGGCCACCTTTCGTCGCCATCATCAGATCGGCTCGATGGTACCATAATACTGAATTGTCATCCAAACCATACTTATACCCAAAATTTCATCTTAATCGGTCACCGGGAAGTGGGTCAAATTCAACTTCTCCTCCTGTGACGGATTGAAAGCGTAGTTCGTAGAACACACACAATTGTCACAGATGTCCCACTCATCGCTGCCGTCGCGGCAGTCCCGCACCCTGTCGCAGAACGAGCGGATAGGGACGCACTCGAACATCCCGCCCAGGGGTGCCGCGCACCGCGCCGTGTTGTTCGGACATTTGAACTGCTTTTGACCTGTAAGTGAATATCCCGTATAAATCAACGACGTTTTACACAAAACGAGCTAGCCATAGGGGTACCGCTTACTGTAGAGTCGTCTAATAATATTATCCTATAATATTCATCATCAACATGACCTTTTAACTATTACAGAGTAGAGTATACAGGCAGGAGTATACCCGTGTGGTGTCGGGTTAGAATAGCACCACCCCCTTTCTTCCTGTAGGTGTCGTAAGAGTCGACTAAGGGAACAGGGTTGAAGTGTGGTGTGAGCGATGGGATAGCAACCTATTACTGCGATATCACATTTTGTCGATCTTTCATACCCACATTTATGCTAAAAGTGGCACTGGACACAAGTTTCATGTGCTCTGCATACCCCTTTTAGGGATAAAGACGTGTATGTATTTATTTAAGCAGTATCAAGAAGGGAGACAACGCCGTTCATGGCTGTGTTAGCCAATTCGGGAGCATCATACACGATCGCAAGCCTGGCAGATAACATTTGCCCGTGGCGAACAGGTGCCAGGTACGTACAGAATCGTAGATGTCGCTTGGCTCGCTTATCTTACTGGAAGAACTTATCATACAGTCAAGGGCTGGTGCCCTTGACTGTATGATAAGTTCTTAGTAGTTCTTAGTATAGATATTGGTATATCTATACACTTAAAGTTTCATAAATGTTGTTCCAGAAACCTTAACCTTAATTATAACTGGATTCAAGGGATGGAGACTAAGAAAATGTTTTAGTAAGAGATTTGTAACTTCGATCTTAGGCCTGTATGTTAAAAGACTAAAAAACTTATTTCAGAGTTTTTTGAAGGTCTTGCTTTATATCTAGTATAGACATACCTGTCTATACTAGATACCGCCCGGACTAACGTGAGTAAAACTAGAACCCGGCACTTCGATGCATCGGTAGCTCCTAAAATCCGGCACTAAAATTCGCCTTGTGACCGATCATTCGATCTGTTGACCTCATTGGCATGCAACTGAATGGGAGACAACGTGCTACAGAGCGGCGCGGCGTTACGCGCCACCTGCGGGCATGCATGTGGGCTGCATACTTGTGAATTAGACTTGGAACCCTTTGGGAGATATAAAAGTTATATCGGTTGGTTAGTTAATCAGTTAATTTGTCCAATAGGGGCGTAGACCCCAAATAAAATAAACTATAATGTAGAAGTTTCCAAAAAAAGGATTAAAAATATTGTCAAATGGACAGAATTTTGTTCTATAACGAAATACCTACCCAAACACATCAAAGATTGTATGAAAAATAATAATGTTTAAACGGAAATTACTTCGTTATTGTGTATAGCTAAATCCGGCCCTGGCAGTGACAAGTCGTAAGTGTCGTGTTCCTATGCAACTCATCTCCTTGTAATTATATTCGTCCTAATGTGCATTACGTTTAATCATAAAATGTAATCAAACCCAATTTTAATAAGTGAACTGTTTTCTGACTGTATTTAACTAACCCCTCCCTACCCTCAGCCCTCAGCCGTCCTATTTTATATTACACACTTTCTTACTTCCAGGAACACATTCCTTTGTTAATTTTAAAACTGTTAGTTATACTTGTAGCATGCTTTATACGTATTATAATTAAATCTGGCTTGCGTTTTAAGATTTAGCAAATATTTTAATGGATTCCATAAAGGGTGTAGCAGTTGAGTTCAAAACTATACCCTCCACTAGTAGAGTCTACTGCCACCTGGAACCTCACGGCATTTATTTGACACTAAAACGGTTATATTTTTTTTCTCAAAAAGTATGAAACGGGCAAATATCAAATTTTGCATTAATGATGTTGTGGCTAATATAAACTATTCAAAAAAATATCAGTTTTTCGTTTTTTCAGCGTTTTTTTCCAGGAAAATAAGTAAGTAGAGTATTTTCCTGGAAAAAATCGTCGTGTATAACAATTCAGGCTCGTCGTTCTGTTCAGTACATACTATGTATGTAACACGCAGGCGACATTATGTACGAGTAAAAGACATCGCCCCCCAGCCGGGAAGCCATCCGTGTTCCATTTGCGATTTATCAATCTTTATATTATCTATTATGCAATATTAGTAGGTAATTATCAAATAACAGATGACGATAAATACGTCTTCAATGTATCTCTGCCTACAAGATTTCATTATAATACCTACTCTCATATTGCCACAAGTAGTGATGATAGCACTAGCGACCCGCCCCGGCTTCGCACGGGTACTAAATTATACATATGAACCTTCCTCTTGAATCACTCTATCTATTAAAAAAAACCGCATCAAAATATGTTGCGTAGTTGTAAAGATCTAGGGGTACATAGGGATAGGCAGCGGGAAGTGACTTTGTTTTATACTATGAAGTGATAGAATGAAGTGATGGCGAATTTTATTTTATCTACGCACATATCATAAGTGCTCTAAAATGCGTTCAGAAACCGTAGGAAATGACCAGCATTACTACAACCGATTTTACTATGAGAACTTTCTTGTCTGTGGTAGTAGGTAAAATCTGTACTGTAATGTCATTACAGTACAGATTTTTGATAAATTTGTATCGTTATGAGTTTAAATTTAGAACAGCTGTCAAAACTCAAGTGGGTCTCTATTCTAGTAGGTATCCATAGATATTAAAACAGTTATCGATACGAAAAGTCAATTCAGTACGTTTTTTAATACAAACGGCACGACATTTGATCTCGAGTGATATGAGTATAGGGACTTCATTCGTTTGTCTATGATGTAAAAAAAAACCATTCGCCATGACGGATGATCGAATTGCCGCCATTGCTGTTATCATTTTATTGTTGGTTTTTTGCTGTTACTTACTACTACTTATGATATGTGTGTAGATAAAGTAGTGTATGCAACTGTACATAATTAGGCCTTAAAACGCTCGTGTGATCCTATTATGAAACTCGCTCACGCTCGTTTCATAAAACCACACTCGTGTTTTAAGGCCTCTCATTATGGATCAGTCGCATAAACTACTATTAAGTACCTACTGTTTAAGTCACACTAGTGTGACCTACATAGGGACTTTCTATTTGAACATGTAAATAGACCACCTGAAAAATAATTAATAATAAAATTTTGTCTTCCAAAGAATCACACTAGAGCACTAAGGAAGAGGGCGTGCCGCGGTCATCCTTCAACATGCAATTCCCAACCTGACTCAACTCACCTCACCACTCGTCTTGTACAAATTGATCCCAGGTTCGTACAAATTGATGCATAAACGGTGGGCTAACTTACATTGGTTCTTCCGTGCCGAATTGTCAGTGAGTAAGTTGTCGTTTGTAACAGCAGCCCAACTTTTTGCTTCCGCTTGCTCGTTTTACGAGAGTGCCGTTGGTGATGGCGATTACGATAATACCTAATGGCCATATTATAATGCAATCTTTTGTACGTTCGGAAAGAGCAGGTATAATAAAAATGTTACGTAGGTGAGAAAAGTGCGACCAGCAGGGTGTGTGCAGTTAATAATTATAATCGTTGTGCAATCCTTTTGCCTCTTTATACTCGTACCTTGCACACTGTGTGCAGAGACAGTTAATTTTATCCAAAGACTAATTTATTGTCGTCGGTATGTGTAAAAAATAGTCAACAAATCTTTTCGGACAATCAGTGGGGCTGTACAGAATGAAATGCAATGGTCAAAATGTCGATCTATGTATTATTCTTCTAGTAAAAATCCTACCAATATTATACATGCAAAAGTTTGGATGTTGCGATGTTTGTTACGCTTAAACGGCTCAACGGATTTGGATGAAATTTTGCACGAAGATAGTTTTTATGCCGGATCCACGCAGACGAAGTCGCGGGCAGAAGCTGTAGTCTTATATACTAAGCTGAAGGAGCATCTGTTCAAACTTATTTATATTAACATTATTAACATTGAAATGAAATATCGCCCGAGAGGAAATGATGGGCGTTTGTTCCTTGATTCCTGATGGCATGGCATTTAACTAGCCTTACGTTTACCTATAGAAGCCACAAAATATCCCCAAAATAACGTCATCGTCAAAATAACATTCGTATCACCGAAGAACCTCGATTAACAATGCGCTCGTGGTCTAAACGCATGAAATTCATGAATTCCCTGTTTTGAATAGGCTCACATTATGGGATTTAAATTTTGCCTTTCCCAAAACAATAATCTCTAATAACGCCAGTGATAAATTAGATTTGAAATGTCCACTGCTATCACAACATATCATACATATCAGGTACCTATCACAATACTGATCTACTTCTTCACTTTTTTCTATCATAAATTATTTGGAGGTCTCTCTCGACCAAAAAAGTCGTTCGTTGTCGTACGCCAAACGTCAAGTAACCACTGTAAAAAAAATGCGTGTTTAAGTCTCGTTGAAGTAAAAATAACGTCATGAAAATTTTTATTAGTACGAGTTGGTATCTTACTGCATTGTCATAAACGTGAAGGTTTGCGAATTTTGAGCTCAATCGATACTGCTTTAAAATTCAGTTGCAATTTTTCATAATCACTGACAGTTTATTTTACTCGTATTATACGGATAAAGTGGAGAGCCATTAATACGGCTCTTGTGTTTAATCTGTTAAAAATCCTTCCGGAGCTACATTTTAAAAGTGACTTTGAACAAATAATAGCTAACGCGTGCGAATTTATGAGTCGAGATAAAAATGTGACTTCCCGAGCCTTGACAGAGATTAATCTATCCGTTGAATTTACGATATGTGGCACTTTTAAATTGTGTGATGATTTTTAGGGTTCCGTAGTCAACAATGAACCCTTATAAGTAGTTTCGCCATGGCTGTCCGTCTACCCGTCTCTCGGTCTGTCCGTCTGTCCGTCTTCGGCTTAGCTCTGAGTATAGTAAAATCTTGAAAAAATATATATTTGAAGGGTACCTCCCCTACAACCAAAGTGGAGATTATACATATATATTTTTCTCGTTAACTCATAATGTGGGTTATCGTTGGATAACTTGTTCAAAAATGTTATGGGTTTTTAAAACCATTTTTCAGCTCATGAGTTTTGTTAGCGAGATATTGGGCTTTAAAGGCCTACTTTTTGTTTAAGTCATGTGACCCCCCCCCCCCCCCCCCCCTTGCTGGCTTAATGGCTACCGTTGGAGATGTGAAAAAATTAGTGGCAGTAGTAGTACTATGCATAACTAGTTACCGAGTAATAGTCGATCAACTTAAAACGTCAACTTTCGTACAAATTCGGCCCGGAGTCAATGTATTTATTACCTACTGCTAAGCAACTACAGAACCCTACACTGTGCGTGGCCCGACACGCACTTGGCCGATTTTTTTTAATAATTTCGAACGGTACGTTTTCCCTCACTATTTGTAGTATATTTGCAGCTGCCGAGTTGAACCTTGACCCGTTAGTCGTGAGTAGGGCTGATGAATTCTTAGTAAGTTCTAATCCTTAAGAACTCAGTTTGAACCCCCGGGAAAGAGACAGGTTCATTTTTGAAATCAATTATCCATACGAAATAACGTAAAACGGGGATGGATTTCGTATGGAAGTTTGTCGCGTTGGTAGAAGCTAGTTTCCAATAAGTAGGTAGGTATAATTTCAACCAGCAGCGGCATAGTAACTGCGAAGTTCCTACTTTCGCTATCCCCATAAATCATTTCGGTTGAACACACGTTAGTTTAGGGTCACGCTTGACTCAAGTAAATCATTACCCAATTTCGGCCTGGTTACGCTTAGGCACGCTATGAAGTTTTACTTTAGATATTTTGCTGCAATGCGGTACTCATCTAGTACTATTATAGTTTAGGATTAGGTACCTACATTCGAGGAAAATGTAGGTTTGGCACATGCCAACTCTATTTTAATGACGTTAATGGTCCAAACGTGCTAAACATTCAATTTCCTCAACTGTACTTATGAGTGATAACAAAATAAAAATAATATATCCTTGGCTCAGTGAAAAGCGTAAAATTTAACGTAACTGTAACGGACCTGTTGGATGAAAACTAAATAGGATTTTAAGTAGTCAAAACGCGCACAGTCATTATATAAAGTGAGATCGTGTGCGAAGTAGGTATATCGTTAAGCCGGTAGGTATTGGAAATTATCGCGTGCTTTGAAACACCGTTCTGACTAGATTAAGAAACAATAAGGTCCGATTTTTGACTATATGATTCAATCGATACATGATTGCTTTAAATTACCTCGATAGAAAAAAACTCCAAAGTTGGGTCTGTCTTTTCCTTTTTTTAATCAGCCTACTCAAACGATACATCACTTTACGACACAATCAAGTTAATACTATAGTATTTTATCTCATCTTAAATCTCACTTGATGAAATTTAAATTAAACCCCACCACAGACCTCATTAAGTAAGCTGTTTATCAAAATTTGTCCAAAAAAGCCATTCCCAAAGAGTGTTACCGACATCTCTTTTTCTCGTGCGCGGAAGGCATAAGCGTGTCTCTGTCTAGGGGGCGTGTTCGACTCGAATCAAAGCATCCCCTTAAAGTAGAATATCGCGTCTTAGAAAGTGTAGGGAGATATTATGAAAGTATTTGGTACCACTAGAACGCACTCAGGGTTCACAGTTACGAGTTTGCCTCTGAAAATTGGGGACTAAGTTTGCAGACATTTTTGCATTTTTTTTTGAGATTCTTGTCTCACTGGTATTGCAAAGATAGCAACAAATACTGGTTTACTGTCTTTATTCAAGCATATAAGGCGTAGGGATATGTCACTAGCATGCTACCTAGTCCGAGTTCTACGGGGTGTTATCTGCAAGCCGGGTATATTGCAGCAGTTGGGTTTGGGTGTGCCGGACGGGTACGCGGGGCGGCGGCGGCGGCCGCGGCTGCTGGTGGAGCCGAGCGGCAGAACCAACTTGCTTCGTAAAGAGCCTCTCAGTCGCGCCGTACACACACTAAACCTAGTTGCTGACCAAACTGATATATTTCATTGTTCAATGTCTGAATTTGTTAAAGTGTGCCTGTGTGTCTTGTGCAAGTATAATAATTAGTTTAAATCAATTTGATATTTAAGGCGCTATTGCATTAGGTTAACCTGTAAAAATAGTTGCTATATTGTAAAAAAAAATGAGATCCTTGTTATGTTAAATAAATGAAATTTACTTTAATTTAATCTTTCCTTTGCGTTAGATATCCATAACTGGGGCATCTTTCAAGTTAAAACCTACACATGAAGTCTCATATATTATATTTCAATAAATAGGTTTAATAACCGCTCTTCAGTATAAAGATCAAAGCAACAGAGTGGCCTCTACTACAAATAATATTTCTAGCATGTTCGTCTCTTTCGCGTGTATGCCTAAAGAACTTGCTTAATACATATATAACTTGAGTACAAGTAGGTACAGTATGATATTTCTGAAGCGCAAAGGTAAACAAAATTTATGAAAGCCAAACATATTTGAATATTTGGTAGGCCATTTTTATTCACCCTTAGAACGGATTGGATAGGAAAAACGTTTTCCGGCGATTTAGAAACTTCAAAAAGTTTCGTTGGAAAAAGGGTTTAGGGTTCCAACTCGTTTCTTATATACTAGCTACTTAAACACACTTCTGTATTTGGAGGCATCATTTAGGTATAAGGTGGGCTAGTGGCACTGCCGTGTCACTATCAAGTCAGTACAGATTCTTTTTCTACGAGCCTACATCTCAATGACTGCTTTCTGATTTGTGCGACATGAGCATAAGCGGGAGCAGGAGCGGGGCGGTACGATACAGTACTACATGCATACCACCCCGCTATCGCGCAATATATTTCACCCACATACGAGTATATACTACTGACAGTAAGTGTATACCAAAAAGATAGGAAATCCGGACGACATAAGTAAGGTCTCGGTAAAGTAAAAAATATCGCGAAATGCAGAGCACTATAGAGACGAGTTGACTTACTGTTCTCATTGCTCTAAGGTATACTAAAATCTGACGTACCCTTCAGTTTAATAAATACCAGCTTATATTACAAAATCATCATTCGCCTTTTCTCGGCAGTCTTTGTTTGTTGCAGTCACGAACAATGCGGTCTGATTGATAGTAAGCCGTGGCTTTATTAAGAAGTCATAATGAATACTATAGAATTAATAGGCTTTAACGCCTAATGAAAACCACTCCTTTTACTTACTTGCAAAATTATAGAATTATTAGAGATCCTCGTATACAGGGTGTATCAAAATTGGGGTGTGACCCGAGCAAGGGCATATTCGGTAGCACAATGCGATTCCAAATAGGTATGCATTTGTTTATGTTTTTTTCTGTTTGTTTTGTTTACATTTATATTTTAGTTTTGGTTTACGTTACAGTCTTTGTTTTTGTTCACATTGCTTTTGTATCTCAACATTTATCTGCTTATTATTATTATTCTTATTATGCTTGTGTATCAGCTTAGCTCAGTGACCCTCACTACTAGAAAGCTGTAATTCGGTTTTGGGCATATAAATCAATCACGCCGACCAAGTTATTCAATAAAAATCTTGTTTTTTTAAGGTCCCTTCTTTACACTTTTTTTTCTTGTTAATCCCACAGTTGATAATCCAACCACGTATTCATAAAAATATAACACAGAGTTTATTCAGCACATAGGATAAAAAAAATACGACATTGACAATAGTGACAATACTTAAAAGCTATGTGACAATACGGATTTTGCCAAGATTAAAACAAGCAGGCAGTACCTTCGTGACCACATCAGCAGTCATCTGCTCTGTAGGCATACATGACAACTTAATGATTTCATTGTCAACAGCTTCACAATTATTGTGATACCTTATGTGTATGTGCTTAGACCGTTTATGAAAAACCGGATTAGTGGCAAGCTTCGCCGCAGACTGATTATCACTATACAGGGTTAGAGTGTTACTCTGACCTGTCAATTCAGTAAGAACCGCACGGACGTATTCCGCCTCTTTGGCCGCTTCAGACAAAGCTATATACTCTGGAGTATCGGTTCATAACTTATTCAAAAAGTGTACGGTTTCTAATCCGCAAGAGGCATGTGTCGTCTCCCGCGCTTAATGGTCGAGTAATAGTAGACCAACTTAAAAAAACGTACTTCAATAATAACACAACAACCGTAACAGAGACTGCGCAATCTGCGGAACTACGATACCCTAAACTGCACGTGACCCAACACGCACTTGGCCGGTTTGTAACGGTTGAAAATGGACATCAAGTACATAATTTACGGAAACTACAGCTTTCCACTACAAGCAACGTGCATCATTTCACTAACGCTCATCCCCCGACGAAGTATCCATCCTCTCTTCTTTTCCAATATTGGCTAAAGGCTGCATAGCCGATCAATTGTGGCCGACTGGCTGCGGCTGGTCGGTCTTCCCTTCCCATTCCAAAGCGTATCACTCGCCACTGCGCGTCTTGTGTATTCGGCTCGTCCGGGTCAGGCTTGCTTCCTGGCTGGGTGTGGTGCCTATGTTTATGTTCATGTTCATGAAATACCTACAGTTTTCCATATCTTCGTGGATATTACCAGGCGCGGGACACTCCGCGATTTACGTTCATCGCTACAAGTACATGCCGGTGGCCCAACGTTGGGGAACCGGCATGTACTTGCAGCGATGAACGTCGAAGTCGTCGTGGGCCATAAATCTTTATATTATTATTATTATTATTCTTTATTTCAGGCATTGCCCATATCACAATACAAACATAGGTACAACATAATACTAACACATTAATTAATAGAACAAAATAAAATGAAATAAAATTAAATAAAACATGTCAAATAGTAATAAGATAAATAAATAATAAATAAAACATTGAAATTTAATTAGTTAATTGAAAAATATTCTGTCTGGACTCCATGTGAATGGAGTTCCAGTGCCTCCATAGTGGGCTGTTGATATTTTTAGTAATGGCCCTCAGGAGGCTGTTGGGACTGTCACGAAGGCGGCGCGGCGCGTCAGGGAGGCCACGCGCTTACGTATTATCGCACGGAAACCGTCCCGTCCCGTCCGTCCGTCGTATGTCTTGGCTGAGAGAAAAGCGCCTTTTGTAAAGATTAAAGGAGTGTCCCTTCTATACTTGTACTATTATCTATTCTGTGATATTACTTAAGTTAAAACTTAAAGAGCGAGCGAAGCGAGTAGTTCTCTGTTTCAGCTTGGGTAAAAAACGCTTTGCGAACGACGAACGCGATGCCGCATTCCTCAACTTAAATACTTATATAATGATATATAGATTTTTGTCTGTTACATGTATGTTTTTTTAAGACATAATCTAGAGCTACATCTCACAGAGCCACTATTAGTGATAAGTCAGTGTTGAGTTTAAGGATAAACATACACACAGGGCCTAATAGCTTTGTTTAACTACGCTAGGCTTACTAACTCTAAGCAATTAACCTATGCAGATAAGGAAGAATATTAAGAGCGGACTATTTGCAACGCAAGATGATTTGCAAGAGAATAAATTATCTTCAAGTATATTGTATTATTATAAGAGTATATTGATAAACATATCTTAAAAAAACACATTGAGTAAAAAATATGACTTTACAATTAGTTTTATTGCTTATCATTAAACGTTACTGTAGAAACAAGTATAACGCGCGCAGATAAAGAATGGATCTGAAGATGTCCGTCCGCTTGCATGCTATCTCGCTCACACCCTATCGAAAAAAAAATATACTAAAAAAATCCAAGATACCCACAAAGAAGATTCACATTCTCACGTAACCGGCATTCAATTGAGAAACACAAACCCAAACCGTAATAAAATTTGAGGATGTACCCTAAAACACCTTAACCAGTGACAGGCAGACAAATGGAGATTTTGGGACCAAAACACGGTCCCGTAGGTAGTCGAAGTCGAAAGAACGGGTTGGTTGCATCTCAAGAATGTAGGGAACAAAGAATGCGACGAATGTAATATTTTACAAAGGAAATCGAGCCAACTTACATATATAAATAGTTCATGAGCATACATTTCATTCATTCCGTCGGTATTGTTGCTACTCTCGGGCAACAGAATGCATAAAATTTAGGTTAAATTTTTTGATCCCTGATTGTTGATATAATAGGACGGACCCTATATACTTAGCCTGGGGAAAATCCAGGGAAACCTCCGGCACGACGACGCGAGGGAATGAAATTTGTGCGCTCAGGAACAAATTCTACCCTCTGCTTATCAACCGGACTTCATACTTCATTGTACGGGTTGCGTACTAAGAAGTCATAAAATCATTACACTTCTTCTTTTTATCGTAGTCGTATAAAAATGCCACTGCTCCAGTCACATCCGGAATAGTCCACTAATTTTACGGTTTAGAAAAAACATTACTGTAATATAATAGGCTGATTTTTTTCATGTGTCGTACAAACTTTCCTCCCGGAAGTAACTAGTATTATACATATTATTGAAATTTTACGTCTAGCTTCAATCGTGGTAAAGAATCTTTCTTAAAATAAATACAATGAGGTTACCGAAAAATGTGTACCTACTACCACCTACATTGAAAAATATACTGCCATGTTAGCACTAGACACTAGCTTCAAAGCCACTAAAAGGCAAGCGAAGCTTTTAAACTACGATAACTATTTGCACAAACGGTCGAATACAAACATGTGCACTAAAATAACAGTTCGCTATAACAAAAAGTGTTTCCCACAATTCGGCAAAAACTGAATTAGGCCCGAGACTATACCGCCATTTGGATGGCAGTCACGTCACGCTTACATGGGTCCCGATTCAGTGCTCAACATCACCGGGGTAAACAAAAACGTGGACATGGCAGGTAGGGATAGCCCTGGATTTTCTCACTCAGGTATATTATGTGATCCCTACCTATTTATATAAAAAGGCAAGCAGAACAACGAAAACATACAAGGAAATGTAAAAACTAATTAACATACAATACAACTTCACAACAGATTCAGATTCTTCTGAACAGGCAAACTTCCCTCGCTGAGGGAATAATTTGTAATTTCTGATTGTAGTATAAATTTAGTAGCTAGTTAAATTTATGTTTAAAAGAGCGAATGTCTCCAAACACAAGTGCCATACTTAAAAAGCGATTCGACCCCGTTTGTGTACCCGATGAAAATAAATGATATTTAATTTTTTGGTTTTGATTAATGTCAAGACATTCAGCACACAACGCGTCCTCGTTGTTGTTGTTTTTTTGAGTAGTTTTTTATAGTGGCATGATTTAACTTGACAAGAATTTTGAGTACATGAGTGGCGATGGAAATGACTCAAAAGGTGCGATGTTATTTCTTATATACCGCTTTATTTATGGCCCAAGCTTGTCTTATAAGAAATACTAATTGGCATTCCATTTTAACTGCACTTTGTGACTCATATTATCTCGTCTAACAAAGTGGTGTAAATTAAAAAGGAAAACCTTCAGGATGAATAAATATCCTAGTAATATTATAAATACGAAAGTTTGGATGTTTAGATATTTGGATGGCTCAACCGATGAAAAGAAATTCAGCACGAAGATAGTTTTATAGTCGGGATTATAATATTAGGATAGCTTTTATCCCGGGTTCACGCAGACGAAGTTGCGGACGGAAGATGTGTACAATAAATTTAAGCAGGTATGTTATGCACCCATAATTTTAGTGTATCTGTAGAGTAACTAAAGTACGAAAATGTTTCAATCTGTATACAAAAATAGTTACAATAATGAAGGTCTTCATCTTCTTCGTCGCATCCTCGTGACTGAGGGTCGTGACTACACGAGGTCGTTATTTTGCGCACTAATGCTCTCCAGGCCAAACGGTTTTCGGCCATCCGGATAGACGTCTGCAAGTTTCCTTTGCAGATTTCCTTTACTGCGTCGGTCCAACGGGTTGGTGATATTCTACGGCTCCTTTTTCCTTCCACGAATAATGAAGGTACATGGTTCTAAAAGTTATAGCGCATATTTTGTGAACAATCCTTAGTTTCAAGTCTCAAGTTTCTTACGCTGTTCCGTTTAATTAGTCTACATTCTTCAAACAAGATGGTACGGTAACTTTGATCTTCGGAGTGAAAAAGTACAATTATAGCACTCACGCATAGTTGAATTTATTTATAACTTGCCTTAAAGACTTCTTTTGTAGTATTTGAATAGGATAGTACCTACTTTCCCCTTTTTTTCATTCTTGAGTTACAAATATAGGTCTAGAGTTACCTACATGTTTGAATGATCTCAGGTATATTAAAATTCAAATCAAAGTTTCCATTTTTGAAACAGCGATCCATATGAAATGTCAGTAATAATGGAATTTATAAGCTACGGTAGCCTAGTGGTTCAGGGCATGCGGCTGTCAAACGGCGGCGGTCGTGGGTTTGAATCCCGGCTTGTAAATGAATTTTTAGGAACTTATGTACGGAATATCATTTGATATTAACCATCTCATCATCCATGAGAGGAGGCCTGCGTCCGGCATTACTTCTATGACGTATATTGATTGTTTTTCTTTTATAAGACTACGTTAGTGACTATAAAAATTCCCTTGTTCTCCGTACATAACCATGTTACATAACCAGCACTGGGAGAGGACAATAATTCCTACTTTAAAACCGGGTAATGTAGTAGGAATTTCATTTCCTTGGACAAAACCAACGTCATGTGCCGGTAATGTAAAAAGAAAGATAATTCCTACTACTGTACCCGGTTTTGGAGTAGGAATATTGATTGCCTTGCACAGAACTAACGTCAAAATTATGCACAAGCCGGTTATGTAGCAGGAACTTAACAATCTTATTGCAAATCCAAAGAGGTAATCAACCTTATTAGGTAGGCCTACAGTTTAATATTTCCGCTTGAAAGGTATATACAACAATGGCATGTTCTTTGTTTCCAATCTTAAAAAACCAGTAGATATATGACAACGTCAATTGTAATGATTCATGCCGTGATAATTTGTTTGCTTTTAAACATAAGTATAATTTACATAGTTATCGTACGCTATTCTGATTATATCCGATATGTCTGCGGAGACTAGCAGCTCTAAAGAGCTACTAGAATACATTACGTCTAAAAGAGGGGGGGAAATTATACTTTACAGTGGTCATAAATATCACCGAGGAAAACTTTTCAAGAACAAATCGCAATTTTGGGCTTGTGCTAACAACAAAATGTAATGGAAGTGTTACCGTTTATTTAAATGAAGTTGTTAAAAATGTTCGGCACATGGATAATTGCGTGCCAAATTTTAATAGAAACATTGTGGATAAAGAAATTGACTCATTGCGTAAAACTGTGTCGCAAAATGTATATCCTATTGCAAAGCAATATCATGACACTATTTGTAATTTGCAAAATAAGGGAATACATTTAGTGGAGCCACTGCCAAAGCTATCAAACATCAAAAACGGTTTATACGGAGCAAGGAAGAGACATCAAGGTATTACTAAATCTGTGTTCAGAGATGTCTTCGAGGTGGAAGTTCCTGCAAATTTTCAACAATTCCTTTTGGTGGATCATAATGAAGAGGATAGAATGCTAGTATTTGCATCTGAAGAGGCCAGGAAGTTCATGAAAGAAACAAAGAACTTTTTGCCGATGGAACGTTCAAGTAGCTGTCCACCATTTAAGCAGCTTTACGTTATTCATGGCGATATATCCAGCACTGATCAAATAGCCAACACTGTACCTCTTGTGTATGCTTTGCTTACTAATAAAAAGCAACATACATATGAAAAATTATTTCAACTTATAAAAGCCAAAATACCAGAATGGAACCCTGAAAAATGTACCTTTGACTTTGAAAATGCCTCTAGGAATGCAATAAGATCAGTTTTTCCTGACGTAGAACTTAAAGGCTGCTTTTATCATTTTTGTAAATCGTTAAAACGAAAGGCAGTCAAATTTGGAATTAAAAAAACATCAAAAGTAAATAATCGCCATGTAAGCATCTGTGCTGGACTCGCCATGATACCAGTTGACAAAATTGATGATGGTTGGAATTATATTCCCCAGTAACATTTATATAAAGAGATTCAATAAATACATGCGTAGAAACTGGATCAATCGATCTGAATTTCGCCATGTGTGGAGTTGTGAAAAGGAACAATATAGAACCACGAACCATGCTGAAGGTTGGAATTCAAAATTTAAAAGATATGTTGGAAGATCATATCCAACCATTCCCCATCTGCTGAAAGTCCTATGCGATGATGCCAAATTTTATGGTGTCTATTTCGCATTCCAATAGACATTTCACATCCAAAAAGAGGTCGCTTTCGGTAATTGAGAATAATGATCGGATAAACAGGTCCGTACTGCAATTAAAGAATAATAAGATAACTGTGGGACATTGCCTGGAAAAAATATGCCCATATATATAGAAAGTTAATGTTAGTGTGCTAGCAAATTGAACAATGCTTTTCTGTTATTATATTCCTTACGTCCCACTGGTGGAGGTTCTCCAGGTGATTTTAATTGTTTTAAGTAGTTTGTTGAAGATACTAAGGGGCGTCATTCATAAATAAAGATTTAACAAAATAACAATAACTCAGTTTTATTTGCTGCGACGTGTACATTTCGTGGCAGACGAAGGTTATAGTTAAGATAGTAAAAGGAAGAAAATATTATGATTTACTGTGAATCACACGAAATTCATGACCATGAGCGTTTTTAAAGAATTAAGAACTCATAACTAGTAAGTAGGTTTATTTAAACCAAACTCCAAACTTTTTTTAATAACGTCCAGTCAACCTCTATTGTCATATGAATTTCAGTTTTCGTTACTTTTCTTGTCTCACTTGACACCTTGAATTGACAACTAAATAGACTGTCGATAATTACCTAATTATTTTCTTCCCACAGTATCTAGTGATTCCAAAAACCGAAATGGCAGAATTTGAAGGTTCACGCCCGCTTAAGATTAGTTGGTGGAAATGAAAATAGATGCATTTTCGGAGAGTGCACATCAACTAATTTACTCTTGACCTCTAACCTACACAGCCATGTTTTTGTGAAAATTATGTCAGGCACATATTGACGCCGGTCCTGACAATAATACAAGAGAAGATTTTAATGAAATTCACTGTCAAGACATTCTAAATATATTGAAAAGTGTGTTACTGAATGTGCATCTAACTATTTGGTCCGCCTTAGAATAGCTTAGACTTGAGTATTAATAAAATATATGTTGCACTCCTTTTCCTTTTTATTCTATCAAAGACGGATTTCGATAAAGGTAATCAAAAAGTATTATTATATCAAATTGTTCTTAATTTATGAATCAAGAAACTGATTGTATAAATTTATTCATACATATCAGAAATGTAAACGACTTAAAAAAAACCTTGGTATTCCCACCCTAACTCTTGCGTTAAAAGTTGATTACCTCTTTGGTTTTGCAATAAGAGTGTTAAGTTCCTGCTACATAACCGGCTTGTGCATAATTTTGACGTTAGTTCTGTGTAAGATAAGATAAGATAGCCTTTATTTGCTGAGTTATTTTGTTACATTTCATTTACTACATGCATGCTTATTATATAACTTAAACTAATTTATTTTCCTAATTAAAATTTTTCCTTTTTCTATGCATATTTGTTTTATTTTATTTAACTTCAGCTTGCCTCTCGGACATAGGCCTCTTCCCAAGCTTTCCATTTTGTTCTATCTTTAGCCTCCCTTCTCCATATTTTTCCTGCTTTCTTTTTAATATCGTCCTCCCATCTCATTATTGGTCTTCCTCGTTTTCTTTTTCCCTGTCTTGGATACCACTCTGTGATTTCCTTTGTCCACTTTTCCATTTTTTACCTCATCATGTGTCCTGTCCACCTCCATTTCATCTTTTTAATGCATCGTGTGATATCCGCCACTTTGGTTTTTTTCCTAATTTTTGTTAGGGAGACCTTGTCCTTCCTTTTTATGTTAAGCATGCTGCGCTCCATGCTTTGTTGGCAGACTTTCAGCTTCTGGGTGTTTCTTTGTGTGAGGGCCCATGTTCGACTTCCATATGTGGCACAGGAAAGTATGCACATGTTGTATACTTTGCTTTTTAGTGTTTGTGGGAAATGCTTGTTTTTCATTACCTCTCAAGAGGTAGTTCTGTGTAAGGCCAGTAAAAATGAAAAAATATTCCTACTCCAAAACCGGTTACAGTAGTAGGAATTATCTTTCTTTTTACATTACCGGCACATGACGTTGGTTTTGTCCAAGGAAATGAAATTCCTACTACATTACCCGGTTTTAAAGTAGGAATTTTTGTCCTCTCCCAGTGCTGGTTATGTAACATGGTTATGTACGGAGAACAACGGAAAAAATTCCCTCTCAATGTGTTGTTGTCTGACATACTTTTATTGCAATTCAACGTTTGTATACTGTGTCAGAATAATTAATGAACTGTGCACATTTTGTTTGTATTGCAGGTAAATTTTACGTCATGTAGATATTGCGTATGTACAACATAATATATGTATGTGTTTTTCGTGCAATGCGTATTTTGAACATTTGTAATTAAGCGAATTCAGCAGGTCGATCACGTAACGCATTGTACGCACGTTAGGTAGATCTAAATGTCAAATTGTATACAAAAAATACCATTAAACTTGTGTGTGTAAGTGATTAACCCTCATGAGCATTAGTATAAGTTTGCAGTGAAACAGTTATAATAAGTTATAACAGTAAGAATAAGTTTACAGTTTATAGAGGCTTACCTCAGTGAGAGGTACGTCGTCTGGCCAGGGCAACAGGAATGGGGTAGGAGGGAAATGTCCCGTGGAGTTCCGCAGGGGTCGGTCCTACTCCTGTGGAACATAGGCTACGACTGGGTTCTACGGGGGGAATACTTGCGTGGTGTTAATGTCACCTGCTACGCCGATGACACGCTCGTGACGGCCCAAGGACCCAGCTACCGCGACGCAGCCGTGCTGGCGACGGCAGCGGTTGCCCACTGCGTCGGTAAAATTCGACGGCTAGGCTTGGAGGTGGCTCTAACCAAGTCCGAGGCCATATGTTTCTATGGTCACCGAAGAGCACCCCCAGCCGGTGCCGAGATTGTGGTGGGTGGGGTCTCGATTGCTGTCAGGCCGACGGCTGCTGCTCTATCTTGGCGTCGTACTTGACAGCAAGTGGAACTTTAAAGCGCACTTTGAGCGCCTGGCACCCAAGCTGCTGCGCGCGGCGGCAGCCTTTGGGCGCATACTGCCAAACCTGGGAGGGCCCAGGGCTTCATGCCGCCGCTTATATACGGGTGTGGTGCGCTCAATGGCGCTGTACGGTGCCCCAGTCTGGGCTGCTACCCTCAGCAGCCAGAATATCGCTCAGCTGCGTCGACCGCAGAGAGCGATGGCTCTGAGGGTAATCAGAGGTTACCGCACCGTAAGCACGGACGTTGCGTGTGTCCTGGCCTGTACCTTCCCATGGGACTTGGACGCTGGGGCCCTCGCGGCGGTATACCGCTGGCACGCGGAGGCACACGAACGTGGAGATTATCCGGCGCCTAAGGAGGTACAGGCGAGGAGAGATGCTGAGCGCCTTGAAATGGTGGCAAAGTGGGAGGAGAGGCTGGAGCGGCCAAGTGCCGGCCTAAAAACCATCCAGGCAGTACGTCCAGTTCTCCTACAGTGGTTGGACAGACGCCACGGGGCAGTGACGTTCCGGCTGACGCAGATCCTCGCGGGTCATGGATGCTTCGGGAGGTACCTGTGTCGTATAAGGAGAGAGCCTACCGCAGCATGCCACCACTGTGACAACTGCCTGGAGGAGACGGCCCAGCACACGCTGGAGGTGTGCCCAGCCTGGGACGGAGAACGCCGAACTCTGTGCTCCATAGTAGGCCATGACCTCTCGCTGCCAACCGTGGTCCACAACATGGTCGGCAGCGACAGGGCATGGAAGGCAGTCCTCGCCTTTTGCGAGACCGTCATGGAAAAGAAGGAGGTGGCCGAGAGACAGAGGGAGCTAACCTCCGAGGATCCCAGCCGCCAAAGGCGAATAGGGCGGAGGCGGCTAGACTACAATCGCCACTTTCCGCCTTAACAGTGGCCAGGGCCGGCAGGCTTGGGGAAGCCTGTCGGCCAGATAAACTGGCCCGAGCCGACAACGCACGCGCTACCCGCGTGCCAGTGACTGCGTTCTGCGTTGGCGCAGGCAGGGTCAACACCTCTCCCTTCTTGCTACAGAGCTTGGGGCCCTCCACCAGGCCAGTCACCGCCGGGTCGCGGAAGAGTGCCACTGGCGTGCCCGTAACCCGGCAATATGGTGACGAGTTGGAGTTAAAAAAAAAAAGGGTAGGTTAGGTTAGGTTAGGTTTTTTTTTTTTTTAATTATTATTTAGTTGTTGTAGGATTAGTGCGGGTCAGGGAGATCCTCATTGCGACGCCTGGGAATGGAGGGCCCAGGCAGTGCCGGACTTCTACCGGCTAAAACCCTGGCCCGCACCTCCTACAACACTTTACAATATCACTGATATTAAGTTCAGTGCTTAAACTATAAAATCAACAACAACGAATTAATATATACCATGATTTTACTTGTAGCATAACTTAACTTTAACAAAGCAGCTATAACATTATACCTTACGGTTTTATACTTTTCTTATCTTATTTCTTACAGCATTATGTTCCCTTTAGGGTGGTTCACTGTAACATATTTAACAATGCAGATTTTTAATCAAAGTTTAACTTTAGTTTACAAATCACCTATAACAAATTAACTATAACACTATACCTTTATTTGTATTTTTGCCTGTAAAATTACATGACCTTTAACAATCAACTATGACATTGTAACTCATAACATTATACTTTTATTAGTATACACACACACACACACACATTACAGCATTATATTCCTTTTAACGATAGTTGCGTTGACATAATTAGCAATGTGGATTTTTAATGTAAGGCCAATTAGGCTTATCAACAATAACAAATCAATATATACCATGTTTTACTTGTAACATTATATAAATTTTTAACAAATCAGCTGTAACATTATACCTTACGGCATTTTCTTTTCTTATGTTATTACTTTCAACATTATATTCCCTAGAGGTTGATTCGCTTTAACATGTTTAACAATGCAGATTTTTAATTCGACATGGGGGGCTGGTAATTGGTGTTTGGCGTCTCCCCAGTCGCCTCTTCCCCCTCCTCCTCCTCGAGGTTCAGCTCCGTCTCATTGTCGTCCTGGTCATCCTCTTCTTGTTTCATAGGCTCCTCAGGACCAGCTATTGGTGACAGCGTGATATTAATTGACTCCACATCATAATCGTCCTCGTTTTCGTCCGCCGAGACTACCATGGTGGCCGAAGTCAAGGCCGAAGTTGCCCTCGCATCCGTCGGCCGGGGTGGCAACGTCGCCGGGGGCGATTGCCTGCTAGAGGCATGCGGTGATATGGGGGCCTGGGAGGCATCAGTGGTAGCAGCAGTTGTCATTTCGAGGTCCGATTCCAATTCCAATACTGGTAGTTTTGAGCTCTGATTAGCTCCGGGGCCCCGTCGTCCTTCCAGGAGCTCCAGTATCATCTCAGATAGTGCCCTAATAGAGGCAGCGGAGGTTTTTCGGAGGGCTTCAAATTCCTCCTGGCAGTCCGGGCACACCATGATTAACTTTCTAAGTGGTGCAGTTAAATTATTTTGGATTATTTTAATATTTATAGTTTTATACAGTGATTAACTTCCTCAGTGATGTAGTTTAATTTATTTTAGTTTATTTTAATATTAATAGTTTTATACAAGTGAGAAGCAGCAGGGACAGGAACAACACAACTAACTACTACGACGCATTTTGCATCTCAAACCGTCTATCTAACCAACTACCCTCCATTACTTTACTATTTCATTACTACTACTAATTTATTAGAGCTAAGTAGGTAACACAGTCAACTATGTTCATACACTTTTATTTTTTTGGCCAAAACAATTTACTACTCTACTAGGCCAAAACAGACAGACAGACTAACAGACCCAGGCCTCGGTTTATGAGTACCTTTAACGAACAGTTTAATTGCGTCTTGTGAGCTAGTTTTTATGCCAAGGCAGTGGATTCATTCGCCCTGCCAGCCCTTCTGATCACTATTTCGGCGAATCGTATGAATGAGTGAATAGATAAATAGGATTAAGTAAGATTTAATAAGATTAGTTCTTAATACTCTTCTAATTGGCGTTTTTCTACTGGCGTTATTGCACTGTTGACCCATTTGCTCTCGCCGCTTTCCTCACCGTTTCCCTGGCAAAAGCCATGAAGTGGTCCCGGGTGCTATCGTTTTCAATTATATTTTGCAGGCTTTCCTTACGCAGGGACGTTTCCATTCTGCTTTCGCAATCCAGCCTGTTTAGCCCGTACCTTGGGCACTCTGTCAAAATGTGTACCACATCTTCGACAGACTGCCCATCGCAAATGCAGAATGGAGTTTTCGCCAGCTTAAACCTGTGGAGGTATTGCTTAAAGCCCCCATGGCCGGTTAACAGCTGGGCTAGCAAGTTGTCTATCTTCATCCCCTTCAGCAGGGAGTGCGCTCTCCTGACATCGGTGAAGAACAGCCTGGTTCCTCCTCCCGTGTCCGATGCCATGTACCTGTCCTGCCACCTGTCCAGAGACTCTTGCCTTAGGACTCGTTTCGCGAACGAAATCGGGAAATCACTATAGGCCGGTGCACGCTTGTTCCTGAGTGCGGCGTCTTTGGCTAATTCGTCTGCTCTTTCATTTCCAGCTAGACCGATATGCGCCTTAATCCAGTACAGCTCTATGTCCTCTCCTCGGGTCTCAGCAGCTTTCAGGTTCTTTCGGATTTCGGAGGCAATGGGATTCAGGCTGCTAGGGTCGCATACTGACTGCAGAGCTGATCTTGAGTCGCACATTATCCTTGCTTTGTGGCCTTTTTTCCCCGCAAGTTCTGTTGCCCTTAGCACGGCTACCAGCTCCGCCTGGAATACCGTGCAGTGGTTTTCAAGGCGGAAACCGGTATGGGAACATTCCCTGCCCCCCACCCAGGCAGACACTGCCGCGCCCACCTTCCCCTCTATCTTGCTTCCATCTGTGAAGTAACTTACAGTGCCATCCAGGAGATCGGGTTCTGCTTCTCCGCCCGTCAAAATAGTTCCAAAAACCCTTCTTTTCCTCCTTGCAGGATGGGGAAGTTGGGTTGGATGTAGCCTCGGCTGTATTGACCTCCCTGGCAGTATTTGCAACGGTTTTCCTCTCTTTACTTCATATAGGGCCTTTTGCTCCTGTAGTCTTAGATCGAGGGGAAGCACGCGGGCTAGGACTGCGCTCGAGACCAGGGACACGGTGCGGTGGGCTTTAGCTATTTTTATTGCAAATGCCCTGGTAACTCGGTCCAGCCTCTTCTTGGCATAGACCCTCCCCGCGACTCCCCCTTAAGCCCCGGCCACGTACAGTATTGTGGGCTCCACCACCGTGTAGTAGATAGTTCGCTGTATCTCCGGGTTTAGACCCCATTGGGCCCTTGCCATTCTAGCAACTGCTTTGTATATGTTAATTGCCTTCGCCGTTACCCTGTCCAGGTGGAGTCCGAATCCGAGGTTTCCATCAACGGTAAGGCCGAGCAGTTTCATATTGTCCGAGATGGCAATTTGTGTCCCCAGCATTTGGAAGGACGGAGAGTCGAACTTTAGTTTTTTAGTGACGAGGATTGCTTGAGTCTTGTGGGGGGCAAACCTGAGTTTGTGTTTGGTTCCCCATTTTGCTACCATGTCCAGAGCCTCATTTATTGCTCCATTTATCAGCGAAGGCCTGGAGCTGAGCCCTCCCTTCCTCCGCTTCCCTGAGTAATGGGTCCAGCTGTTTGTTCCAGAGCAGTGGGCCACCAATGGACCCTTGTATGCAGCCCCTATGCGTGTCAATTTTAACCTCTTCCCCCATATAATTTAGAACCACTTTGCAGTCTTCCAGGTAGCTGCATATGGTGCCCACCAGCCATTTGTCTTTACACCGCTCGTTTAGTTCTTTTATTATGATTGGCCACCAAGCCCCATCAAAAGCGCCTTCGATGTCCAGTGATACCAGGGCCACCAATTCCCTGCTCTTCAGCCCCTCCTTGGCGTATGATATGGCGTCATAGAGCGCATCCTCAGTGCTTCTTTGGGCTATAAATCCATACTGCCTCTCACTCAGGCCTCCCCCCCTTAGCAGCTCCCAGGATATTCTGTTGAATATCATTTTTTCCAGGACTTTTCCTAACACTGGAAGCAACTCGATTGGGCGGTATGCTTTCGGGACGTCATAGCTTTCCTTTCCGGGTTTTGGGATTATTCTGATCCAGGCCGCTTTCCAGCATAGTGGAAAGTAGGTCAGTCTTGCACACTGGTTGTATAAGGCAAGTAGCGTTGGGCTTGATGTTAGTGCCCTGAAGCCTATGTCTGACGTTATGCCATCTACCCCAGGCGCTTTGTTAGGATTCATTCCCTCCAGTACGGCTAGCGCTTCTTCCATCGTGAACGGCACAAACAGGCTTTGGTCCACCTGGTGTCTCGTGTCTCTTCTAACTTCTTCTGCCTCACTCCTGACCTCCTTATGCCAGTCGTTATCTTGTCCTTGATTATCCGCGGGAAAAAACGTGTCCGCCAGCAGCTGGGCTGATTGAAGCGGAGTTAAAGCCTGGTCATTTGTCGGTGATTTGAGCACACACTCGAGACTTCCCTCTTCGGCAGTGCACTTTTTCAGAACCCTGTAGGAGGTCTTCCAGATATCCTCACTTTTCTGGGCGGAGCAGAATGTCTTCCAACTTTCGGTGACTGTGCGTTCTATCTCTTGTTCGTATATGTCGCGGGCGTCTACATACTCCCTATAGGCTATTTCCTTCCTGATGGGGTTAGCTGTGGCTATCCGTCTCCTGAGAGTTTTTACCCTATGCTTCATTTCTCTCAGGGTTTTAGTCCACCTCTCCGTTTTCCTTGCCTTGGTGTTTTGCTGGCGGGTTGGTACCGTGTTTATGCACGCATCCTGAATTGCCCCCGTCATTCCCCTAGCTGCCTCCTCTAGTCTGTCATTTCCAGTTATGGCCTCGATGCTCTCCACCGACCAACCTCTATGCTCGAGTTGCGCTTTGAACGAGACAGCAAAATCCGTCCACTCTGCCCTGCTGGTGTCGAACCGTCTGGTGGTTTTCCTTTTATTTGGCTCCATATTCTCTACAACTAGTATGAAGCGGATTCTTCTGTGGTCAGTGAGGCCCGTATCATCTGTCACTACCTGCCAGTTCTTAATCTTGCCGAGCCATTTCTCGGTGCAGACAGTTATGTCCACAATGCTGGAGTATAATTTCCCCCCTCTATGCGTGTAGAATGCACCTACATTCTACACGCATAGAGGGGGGAGCTCCGCTGTTGAGGAAGTTAAGTCCGCCCTCAGAGCACATGTCCGCTATGTCAGCTCCTCGTTCATCTTCCGAGTGGCAGCCCCACCAGTGGCTTGAGGAGTTTACATCTCCGCCAGCTATCATGCCAACGCCCTCGACTGCATCCACGATCCTTTTCCATTGACGAAGGTACGATTCTAGCGGGCGGTCTCCTTCGAAGTATAGATTAGCTATGCAGACTGCGAATGATCCGTTTTTTATTATTGCTGCCGCCATATTTTTAGTGAGGCTATTTTGGTCCACTATAAGTTCTAGAGTAGGGTCCAGTATCACCAGCGCAGCCTTCACCGGTCCCTCACTATTTATTAGTTGGACAACCCTATGCCTGGATGTAAGATACCCTTTGGCCCCTACATATGGTTCCTGCACCAATATAACACTCGTGCCTGTAGACTCCGCCTCTATAATGCATTCTTTTGTGGCGGCATATCCCCTTCCCAGGTTTATTTGCATGAAGGAAACTGGTTTCTTCTGCCCTTGTGCTGCCATGTCACGGGGCATGGCGCTTGCCGCTAGGACTGTAGGTACCTGAGTCTGTGGGTTATTGTTGACGGAGCCCTTAGCAGTAGCTTACCTGGGACCGAGCTATCCCATCCCATTTCTGCCACACCGGACACTCACTGCTGTAGGCGGGGTGGGAGGTGTCCTGGTTCGCCATCTTTGCCGCTCGGCAGTTTGTACAGCTTGGCATTTTGTCCCTCTGCTGGCACTCTTTAGTGTCATGCTCTCCAGCGCAGTGTCCACACGTCTGGCTGTTTGGGCACTCCCTTGCGAAGTGTCCAAATCGTAGGCACTTAAAAAACTGTATCACAGGGGATTGGTCTAGTGCCACGACCACCTGGTAACCTAGCTTGACCCTGTTGTCCCTGAGGCATGCCCATACTTTGGGCTCGACCTCCAGTATAACATTAGTGGTTTCCGCCGTTCTGCCCTTTGTTCTCCTGAGTACCTTTATCGCCCGGTCTGGCTCAGGCACTCCGGCCAGTAGTGAGGTGTTTTGGCGCGCTATTGCTCCTGAAATCTGCGTGTCCGTGAGATCTCTGGCCACACCTGTCAGACGCAGCTGGGGTCGCCTCAGGGTCTGGATCCTGGCTGTTAGGCTAGGGCATTTTTCTCTGATAGCATCCCTCACTGCGTTACGGTCAGCCTCCGTAGAAAGTCCAATTGCTGCCTTTTGTTGTATCAGTCCTCTGAGGTAGTTGACTCCCACCCCCATCTCAGCAACGTTTACGGCTTCCTTCAGTATTTGGATGACATTGGAGCTTGTATGCCGAGGATCCACAGACTCAAGAGTTAGCGGGAACTGCGGCTTTGGGACGTTGTTCTGCATGCTGGTTTTCTCTTCGCGCACTCTTCTTCTCTTTTCCCCCTTCGAGATAACTGGGTGCCATATGTCCGTAGGTTGGGCTTTCTGCGGCCAGGCGCGCTGTCCTCCATCCATCAAGGTTGTTCTGCTCGAGTTACCTGGTTCCTCAGAGAATGCCATCTCTTCCATCAGGTTATGCCCTGTATTCATGGCAGCGGCTGTCTGGACGTCCTCCCTCAGGCCCCTCAGTCCTTCCTTTATTGCGGAGTGCAATTTACCATTCTCGGTTCTTATGCACCCGTCTAGGTCCTGCAGCATTTGGGTCGCCCGTCTAACCTGCTCTCCTTTTGCTGACTGAGACACCTCTCTGGCCATCTCCTCGACCGTTTCCTTGAGTGTGGAGACCTCCAACTGCACCCTTTCTCCTTGACTGACCGAATCGGCCGCTTCCTCTATTTTATCCCTAAGGGTGGAGATAGCGCCCGACAAATTCCTCAGCTCCTTTCTGAGTTTGATAACTTCAACCATCAGCTCATCTCCTGCGATCTTGTTCTCTCTAGGTTTTATCCTTGCCATGGCTTCCTTCATGTCCTCCAGTATTTTCCAGGGGTCGTTCAGCTTCTCCGGATGTCCGGAGCCTTCCGTTTTTGTTCTTTCCGAAGCTCCAGTCTGCCTGGCCATAATGCTAGAACTTATTACATTCAAAGGATCGGAGATATCTGACATCAGGATGGTTCGTTGCGCCGTCACTTCCCTGGAGAGTCTTTCCAGTTGTTCTGCCTGTTTATTCCTATCCTCTCGGGCCCTCTCCGCCACCTCCCTCAACGCCTTTGCGTGGGCTTGCTCTGTTATGAGCAATCTCCTTTCATTAGCCGCCCTTACTGAGTGGAGTGACGCTATGTGCCTCGTCTTGGAGTCCGCCAATCTCAGCACCATCTCGTACAGGTGCTGGAGGCCTTCCACCATAGTTTCCCTAATGTCCCTTCTAAGGGACATTAGGGAAAACATGGTGGAAGGCGGCGGTTCGGCGCGTTAATTCTTGTTCATACGAGTCCATTGAAGTAAGACACCTACGTTGCTAACACATTTCGCGTAAGCCGTCAGTCGTGCCCAGACCTCTGTGGTGGAGAGACGGGTGAGTGTTGTGCGGACCACAGACAACGAACGTAAGTATCTCATTCACGCATTTTGGTATTCGAGAATTCTCATTAACACGTTCAAGTTTTAAAAATCAACCAATAACTCTAAAGCTCTGTGAATTATTGTATACATTAAGAAACTCAGTATTTACCAGCTACTAGATCTTCCAGTTTATTACATCTACTTACAATGAGTTATATTTTTTTACCACTATATCCTCATACACACGTCTCATTCACGCGTAAAAAGTGAACGCGTTAATGAGAATATCTAGAAAATATTCAGTTTAAAAGGTTTTTTATATATAATAGTTGCTTTAATGAAATGACCAATAATGCGGCGATAGGAAGGAGGCGTTTAAGACGCTCAAATTTCGCTCGTCGACTTTCTCATTAACGCGGCACACAAATTTTAAAACCTTTATAATTAATTTTCCGCTAATAATTATTAAGTGCCACATGAACATTTAAGTTTGAATGGTTGATTTATCACTACATTTGATATAAATTTTATCAAAAAGCAAGTGGAAAAAAAGCGTCTCGTTAATGAGACTGAGAACACCAATCTGGAGAATGACCGAAGTTACGTTTGTAGAAAATGAGCGTGCCCCCGAACGGCCTACCATCTTGCCTATCATCTCTAATCTGAACGTATCCAGGGACGCGAAAGGCTCTAATGCCGGGACGATAAAAGGTCTCTTGGACCAGAAGTAAATCTACTGAGTGATCGCGAAGGAAGTTCATCACCTGGTCCTTCATACCCCTTAGACCATTAGCATTATAAATGCCAATGGTAATCGAAGCAGGTTTAAGCTTCTGGTGGCAGAGCGGGGAGCGTGGATGCTATTTATATCGGCGGGCGCCCCCGCACCACCCGTGGGTTTGTGTGCGCAACGACAACTCCCGTTTATTCCAATAATAAACTTACATTTCTAATATAATTTTAGTGTCTTTATTTTGTAATGAAACTCAGTTCGTGAATTATTTATTTAACGTTTACAGGTACATTTTATGACTTATATACTTAAAACTACATAGGTCGTCCTGCACACATACGATTTACTCATATAAGACTAATAATTAACACCTACTTGTTGAATATCCACGTACGGAAAATGAAAAAAATGTAGTCACGTATTGAACACAGACTAATTGCGTACATTTTCGAACGAGCGTAAAGCATCTCAACGGTCATTGTTTCATATAAAATTGTAATTGAGATCTACCTAACGTTTGTAGGCCTTCACTTGATGAGGGTCTCTTGTCCGTAACAATAACTAGGTATATATATGCTGTTCAAACATTAACCAAACTTCAAACTTGAAACTTTAATAATTAAAAAATATATCATCATCATCATCGTTATATCAGCCGAAAGACGTCCACTGCTGGACGTATGCCTCCCCCAAAGAGTGTCAAAGTGACTGTTCCTGCGCCACCCGCAACAGCGGACTTCCGCAACCTTTACCAGGTCATCAGTTCACCTTTTGGAGGGCCTACCCACGCCGCGCCTTCCAGTACGTGGTCTAAAAAATATGTAAATACTAATAACTTCTTTTCCTTACAGGACATTGTTGTCGAATAAAGTAATTAAATAATAAAATAAAATTTATTTGCTTTTTATTTGTATATAATAGTACATTTTACAACTAGTGTGAAAAGAATGTCTTTTTACCACTAGTACCGAGGTATCTAGGTAGTAGACTCGGTACGAGTGGTAAAAGACATTTCACACGTGTTGTAAACGACGTTTTTTAATACAATTGCGAAAAATAATAAATTAATATATCATTGGGATAAAATATGCTTGCTTCGAAGTTATTTTTGAACGAACCCATACTTTACAAATGACACTGACAGTGACAACATACTATTGGAATCAGCGCCATCGGCCTCGAGTTGAGAAACTAAATTGACACTTGGCAGTTGACACTGACAGTATTCATAAGGATAATATTTAGCTTGCCACAGCCCAATGCAGATAATTATAATACTGAAACGACATTAATTAGAACCTTTAACATTATCAAAACAGAAGTAAAAGACATTACAGTATCAACAAACAGAAACAGATCATGCAACAACAGTTTTAGTGCCAAATTTGTGATCTGCGACATGTGACCAAGGACACGTTTACAACTAAAATATTATGAATTGTTTGAATATTTGAAGACTATCAAGGATAATTAGAGGTAAAAGAAACATTAAATCACATTATTAGTTATGTTTAAGGTTATTTTTTGAACAAGAAGCTGGTGAAATCTATAAATGTTACTAAATTATTAACATTTTGCAGGTCCCTAACAAATTGGCGGAAGGATAATATTCACTCAAAGCGGCTCCTAGGAAGTCAACCAGTCAATTACTATGTACCTACAACTGCTGCTCAAGTGCCACGTTGATGACCATGTTTAGAAGAAATGATGATTATGCTTAACATTACGAAAAGAGAACTATATCAAATGAGGTCTAAGAAGAATGACTTGCTTTTGTGATTAAATGAGAATGAAAAAAATATATATTTGTATTAAAACAAGGTTGATATCAGAAATATTTTATTTTCATTAATAATTATAGTTAAAGGTACAATTAGTGCAGTTCATAGTTATGTTGTGAGTTCTTCCATGTAAATTAAGTGTCTGACTAGTCAGGCATGGTGTATTTTCAGGTTCCTGCTGTTGTGATAATTCCTGTGGGTCAAAGTTAGAGGGGCTGGGTGTAACCAAAGTGTTGTTAGCATGTGACGGTCCTGGTTGAGGTTCAGTATTAACAGGTACATTAAGACCAGATTGGAATGTGCATGACGAAAATTCTGTGGACTCTTGCGACTTTACATTAATTGATTTTGCAATTTGTTTTCCAATTTTTAATTTGTTTTTATTGGAGTTTTCTATGTATCCTTCTGCTACATTACTTGACCGCCAACCTCCATGCCTCTTCAAAATTGTTATGTCTGCTCCTGAGTCGGCAAGTAATGTAGCAGAGGTTCTCCTAAATGCATGTCCGGTGTAAAGATTTGCATCAGGCAAATTTAAGTACTGAGCGATATCTCTCGGCATATTCCCAAACTTGTTTAAGCCTATTACCTGGGCAGTGCACCTTCCTCTTTGAAAATTCTGAAAGAAACGGTCACTTTTGCCCTTAGAAGACCGCAGACTCTGATATTTCTTGACTATTTCTGCAAATTGTCCGTCAATAGTGAAGGACCTGGGAATTTTTTTTTTTGTATTTGGTATTTTGACAAGAAGTATGTCCCCATGTGTTTCTATATCTTTTACTGATACATTTGTGAGCTCTTCGCGTCTGCATGCGCCACAGACTCCAAATATAAGAGCAACCTATGAACAAAGTTACATATTTATTATTATAAGAAAGTTAAAAGTTACATATATATTTAATATTAGTAAGACAATTGTTTATTTCATTCTATTTTTTTTAAATTCCTACTTTATTTTTAGAGTTAATTTACTTAAATTGTGTACATATTTTTTTAGATTTATATTTAAGGTTATACCTTTGTAGCTAGATGTTGCTGATCTGGAGCTTCATTAATAAACGTCTCAATTTGTTCAGCTGTTAGTACCTTCGATTTTTTACTCTGAAATCCTGCACTTTGCCTTTTTAAGAAAGCAGTCAATCTGGTGTAAGTTTTTATATCTATGTCATGTTTTAACTTTATAACAGCTTTCAACATAGAATATTTTGACCATAATGTTGATGGCCGATAGGTTTCAGACAGCTCTTGAAAATAGGCCATCAAAACAGTCTCTGAAAAAGACTTCGCGTTATGTAAGGTTTTCCACTCGATAAATTTCACATAGACGGCATTATATTGGTTTTAAGATTTTTCTGCAATAACACAGTCATTGGCAATTGCTGCTATAGCACGAGTCTGGTGGTGTCATATCAATGTTTGAATCACTCATTTTCAATATTTTTTTATAACTTCTCGTACCAAATTATATATTTATATGCGTTAATGTGTTTAAATAATGTTAGAAGTTATTTCAAAAGGGCGGGCTGATCTGCTTTTAAACTTTTTTTTTCTAGGCATATGCTTGTATCATTCAGCCAAATCAAAGAACGATTTTTAGGAAAGTAAATATATCATACATAGATACCTAATACAGAGAAGGCTATAAAATGCAAATTCTTAATATTTTTTCGTCAGTTATATATTAATGAAAACTTTAAATAAATACTCCTAGTATTCGTAAGCGTTTTTAATTTCATAATTTCCAAGTAAAAAATCTAATATAAAATTACTGCGTTTCGAAAGTATAGTTTGGAACTAAAAAGTAAAAAGCACTAGTTCGAGAAATTGAGCTTCTCGTACGCTACGCAGCCACAAAAAGTACCACTTTTTGAGCAACTGTATTAAAAAAGGCTTTTTAATTTTAGTTGATAACATCTGTACGAAACATGAAAGGATAATAAATACAAGTCAAGCATATTTATATCTGTATATAACTGTGAAGTTGAAAACGCCAATGACTTTAGGATTAAGCAGACGAATATAAATCATTACATTAACTTTAAACTAACCTAGATAACTAACATACATTTTTTTCTATCAGTCTAGTCGTAGTTGGCAGTTATAATAATGAAAAAGAAAATATATAAAAAAAAACATAAGTTTGTAACAAAAGATCCCCAAAAATGGTTTCGAAAAATTTATTTACGTATTGCTAGTTTTTATTGGCGCGATTGCTATGCTTACCAGATTATCAATAGGTACAAGCAAATTAAATGAAGTAAATGATTGGAATAGAGTCTGTTCAAGCAAACATTAACCTGAAAACGCAAGTTTAGCGAATCGCTATTTCCCCTTCTTTTCGGTTTTGGAAAACGCAATTCGTAATATTCGGGGTCGTTAACTAACGAAGGTTCTATTGATCGTAGGAGTTATAACGAGACTCAACGAGTCAGCTTTGCCGCAGTAGACAGGCAATAAACGGTATGATTTAGAATATATATACGGAAGGAAATATTCATTCGATTGTTAAAGAATTTTTAAATATTTTCCAATCAGATTACGGGAATTGTTTGCAGAATGCTTAATACTTATTCCGTCAGTTACCTGATGCTTTAATCTAATTTTAATCTTTGGCAAAAATGACTCTGCAAGATATAGAGCGACACATGGATTTGGAGCTAGAAAATGGGGATCTTAGTTATTATGAGTGAGATTAAAAAAAAAGTTAAATATCGTAAGACTGCAAAACAATCTTAAAATCAGCACTGGAAATCGAGAAATGGAGACAGGTTAATGAAGAGTACATCTCTTTAAAAAATCCAGTGTTCCCGTACAAAACCTTCAACCAGTTTTAACCCCCATTGGGATAGAATTTACTTAAACGCTGAAATTACTTTATTTGTATTTTAATAAGTTAACTTTCTGCAAAGTTTCAAGTCTCTAGTTCAAAAAATAATGTTTCCCCCATACAAACATTGCACCCCCATTTAACCCTTAGGGGTAGAATTTTCTAAAACGCTGAAATTTTTTTTTTATCTTATGAAATGAAATGAATATTGTTAATTTGCTTAAAATTATGTACGTATAAAGAAGGTTAAATGGTAAATAAAGTCCATATAATGTCAATACCTTATAAAACTAGGCATGCAAATCTATTTATGATAATGTATATGCATGGCAAGGGGAGGATATTGAGCCTTTTAAAAACAGGCTTACATGACTGTAGCTGAAATACCACTTAATGCCCATATGCATTTTTTTACAGCTTTGAATGCTCTTTCAATTTCTCGTAATCTTAATAAGTAATCTTTCTACAAAGTTTTAAGTTTCTACCTCAAAAGAAAAAGTTTCCCTCATACAAACTTTGCACCCCTATTTAACCCCCTTAAGGGTGGAATTTTCTTTAACGCTGAAATTACTTTTTTGTATCTATATAAGTAATCTTTCTACTAAGTTTCAAGTTTATAGTTTAAAAATTAAATTTCCTTTCATACAAACTTTGCACCGTTAATCAACCCCCTTAGGGGTAGAGTTTTCTTAAACGTCGAAAGTGCTTTTTTTGTTTAATTATAAGTTATCTTTATATAGTTTCAAGTCTCTAGTTTAAATAATAATGTTTCCCCCATACAAAACTTGCACTCCTATTTAACGCCTTAGGGGATGGAATTTTCTAAAACGGTGAAATCCCTTTTTTTTGTAACCTAATAAGTAATCTTTCTACGAAGTTTTAAGTTTCTAGCTCAAAAAATAAAGTTTCCTGTATACTAACTTTGCACCCTTATTTAACCCTCTTAAGGGAAGAATTTTCTTTAACAAAGAAATTGCTCTTTTTGTATTCTGATATGTAATCTTTCTGCAAAGTTTCAAGTCTCTAGTTCAAAAAATAGTGTTTCCTCTATACAAACATTGCACCCCTATTTAACCCCCTTAGGGGTGGAATTTTCTAAAACGGTAAAATAGCTTTTTTTCTATCTTCATAAGTAATATTTGTGCAAAGTTTCAAGTTTCTAGCTCAAGAAATAAAGTTCCTTCCATACAAACTTTGCACCCTTATTTAACCTTTTTACGGGTAGATTATTTTCAAACGTCGGACGTGCTTTTTTATATTACAATAAGTTATCTTTCTTTACAGTTTCAAGTCTCTAGTTTAATAAATAATGTTTCCCCCATACAAACCTTGCACCCCTATGTAACCCCTTAAGAGGTGGAAATTTATATGATGCTGAAATTACTTTTTTGTATCTTAATAAGTAATCTTTCTACAAAGTCTCTGGCTCAAAAAAAAGTTTCCCCAAACTAACTTTTCATCCGTTTTTAACCACCTTAAGTGTGGCTTTTTCCAAAACGCAGAAATAGCTTTTTTTGTATACTAATCAGTAATCTTTCTATAGAGTTTCAAGTCTCTAGTTCAAAAAATAATATTTCCCCCATACAAAAATTGCACCCCTATTGAACCCCTTTTGGGGTGCAATGTTCTCAAACGCTGAAATTACTTTTTTTGTATCCCAATAAGTAATCCTCAATTTCTTAATCTTAAAAAAAAAAGTTTCCCCCAAACAAACTTTGCACCCCTATTTAACCCCCTTCGAGGCAGAATTTTCTAAAACGCTGCCTGCCGTTTTTTTGTATTCTAATAAGTAATCTTTCTACAAAGTTTCAAGTTTCTAGCTCAAAAAAAAAAGTTCCCTCTTTGCACCCCTATTTAACCCTCTTAAGGGTAGAATTTTCGTAAATGCTGAAATAACTTTTTTTGTATTTCAATAAATAATCTTTCTACAGAGTTTCAAGTCTCTAGTTGAAGAACTAATGTTTCCCCCATACAAACATTGCACCCCTATTTAACCCTCTTAGGGGTGGAATTTTCTTAAACGCCGAAATTACTTTTTTTGTATTTTAATGAGTATTCTTTGTACAAAGTTTCAAGTTCATAGTTCAAAAATGTATGTTTCCCCCATACAAACATTGCACCCCTATTTAACCCCCTTAGGGGTGGAATTTTCTAAAACGCTGAAATTTCTTTTTTTGTATCTTAATAAGTAATCTTTCAACAAAGTTTCGAGTGTCTAGCTCAAAAAATAAAGTTTCTCCTATACTAACTTTGCACCCCTATTTAACTCTCTTAGGGGAGGTATTTCCAAAAATCCCTTCTTATCCCTAGCCTACGTTATAAAAGTAACCTACTGTGCAAAAATCAACTCTTTAACATCAGTAGTTTCGGCTGTGCGTTGATGGTAGATCAGGACTTCTTCTTTTATATATATAGATGATAGTAATGTACGAGTACCCTGATAATATCATATCACTGTTTAAAAGAAGTCCACTGCGCGTGTAATATTGCAAACGCAGCATTGGTCCTACCCACTCAATTAGATAAGATTTGATATAGATAAACAACGCTAATAAAATTAAAGCATTCGTTTATGGTTTGCACTTTCTGAGGGATAAAAGATTGGGTCAATCAAAACGGAATCTGTCAATTCCCCGGCAGTCTCCGAATAATTGGGAATAATTGAATTGAAACGAGAGTTTTTAAAGTGTGGAATGGGAACAGGAATACTGTTGAGTCAGCGGCCGCTTTTCAGTAATTTAATGCTTTGAAATGCTAAATTGATTTTACGTTATCTTTTCTTGGGGGCCTTTTTTGTTGAAATATGTTCTTTTGGTGGACAGTTAGCATTTATATTACTTTTAATGAAATAGAATATTGCGTAACCGCAGTACTTAGTTCTGTAAGTACATTGGTTCGTTAAACACGTGCGAGTGAGCGAAAATCTAATAGTAAGTAGCAAAGAGCAAACATTCGTATGATTGTTAATGTAATTTCGCAAACGGTTCTGACGATTTGAAACCAATTTTCAAGATGATGAGTAAAATCAATCTACCTCGTTCTCATTTAGGAAAAAATATTGTTTACCGGGTTTGCAGTAAAATATCACACAAGACGATCATGTGAAAAAGGTTGTTGAAAAGAACTATTTTCTTCAGCTGGCCATTTTTGGCAAATTAATCCCTGTTTGTACTAGGGCTCCCGCTACACGTGTAAACCCGCCCGCCCGAATACCCGTGTTCTTAAGCCCGCGGTGCTAAGCGTCCGTTCCACACGGACACGCCCGAACCAGCCCGGTCCGCGGGCGGGTACCCGGGTACCCGTGTACCCGTACACACGTACCCGCGGGTTCTAATTACACGCGGGTTCGGACCGTCCGCGGCCGTTTGAGTTGAGGCAAATATAATTTATTTATTTCATTTTACTCTATTTGCATTAGCAACTCTATGGGTTTGGTGTGTATGATGTTGTTTTATATTAGGTATGTGGCAAAAGGAAATATCGCAGGAAGCCTATGTTTGCTCTATTATTGCGTCATAATATTGTATAAACCCAGTATTTTATTTAATGATTGACCGGCAAAGGGCACGCAAACTGTTTAACTTTTATTAATAGCCGCTTATAGATATGATAGCTAAACAATAACAGTAGGTAAGTACAGTCAAGCACAAAAGTGGTCCACCACTTTTGTACTTTATTGCATGCAAAATAAGGTCCAAAAGTGGTAGCCCACTGTCATGGCTGACTGTACATGAGAACTTTTTAATATTAACCGAGCGCTTATTGTATTGTACAGTCGAGGAAATTTAATGTTTAGCACTTTTGATCCTTAACGTTATTCAAATAGAGTTGACATTTGCTAAGTCTTCATTTTTCTCCACCGTCAGTATGGTTCTAAATAAGGGACTGAATATGGTATACCTTTTCAAACCGTACTTTTACTCACGAGGTTGAATATGAGCACCGAATAAAGGCACTGAATCAAAACGATACTTGCATCATTACTCTGCCTACCTATCTAAAGGATACAGTAATCATTTTAAAGAAAGGTACTCGAACAAAACGATATTACGACTATTTTGCTACTGCTTCAATGTATACCGTTATCATTTTTAAATAAAGGTACCTACTCAAACAAAACGATTTTACGTTACCGATTCAAAGTATACCATAATTATTTCGATAACGGATAACGGTACGATTTTATGCTCTCATGAAAAAGTCGTTTTCTGCTTGCGTTTTTGACAGAATTTTATCTTACAATTTCGGACGTACTAAACATCGTTGATGTAGTTTAACGAGGAAAAAATAATTTGCAGTAACGAGATCATCATTTGTATAGGCGTTATCAGTGTCTTGCAATTTTTTTTGGATAAACTCAAAAGTCTTAGCGACTAAACTATAGCTAAAGAAGTGGTTGAATTCCAAAGCAATATTAAGTTTTATGCCTTTGCGATAAAGTCGAAATTTCAACAAAAAATGGAAGCTAACTACTTACGTCTTAAGTTTACTTTATTTGTTTTGTCGTCACCTGCCGGCGAAACGGGTCTCCCAAGGTCGTCCATTTAAAATTAATACTCAGCCAGCAATTGCCTACTTCCCTTGCTTCGACAATAATGTACTTTTATCTGTTATCTTCGCCGACCCGAGCTGTGGTATTTTACCGCTGAACGGCTATATTAGGGAAGTAGAAGGGGCAGGTGGAAGGGGTCTTAAGGGACATAGGATATAAACGAGTTCCATGTGGACGGAGTCGTGGGCAGAAGCTAGTAAGTTTCATCCCATAAAAAACATTTCATGGAAAAAAGAGGCTGTCTCAAAACTCTTCTTAAACTTAAAAGTTGTTAGACATTTCGTAGAGCCAAGTCTCAGGGATTCATTAATCTTTATTTAATCATCGTCATCATCATCTTATCAGCCGAAAGACGTCCACTGCTGGACATAGGCCTCCCCCAAAGAGTGCCAAAGTAACCGGGCCTGTGCCACCCGCATCCAGCGGACTCTCGCAACCTTTACTAGGTCCTCAGTCCACCTTGTGGGGGGCTTTATTTACTTGCTAAATAAATATTTCGTCACACCTGGCCACTGGATCTGGGGCATTCACGAATTCACCGCCCTAGTTACGTAATGTACTGTTGTGACTTGGTAATCGCACAATACTACATAGTTTTAGGTATGCAAAATTTCATAAATGCAGTAAAGTCTCATCATTATTTCTAAATTGGGACCGGCCAATTTTAGACCACCAGCTTCGTTACTATTATGGTTCAAAACCAAAACTAGATTAATGTTACTACATTATTTTTCACATTTTAAGCTCAAATAAAAATCTGGGGGCACGGCGGTGCCCCCGCCAAGTCGAGCAAAAAAGCGGCACTGCCGTACCATCTTTTTTCGAAGCAGTTCAGGCCGTTTTTGACCCCCAATAACATCGTTGTGAATAAAACTGGAAGCCTGAATTTTCAGTAACCAAGCAGGCATTGTTTAAACATGGTGTATTTCAAATTTCATTCAATTTGAAGCAGTAGTTTAAGAATTATAACTAGTCAAAGTTTCTTAATTTTGTCACACATATTCACTGAACTATCAACAAAAACACTAATTTAGAACATAATTAGTGTTTAGTGTTAAAATCAAGTAATCCCATATAAATATTTAGGATTACAAAGTTACATTTGCAGCGAATGGGAGAAAATTCAAAAGCAAGAATGAGCCTGCATTCGTAATTTGTATGTATTGATGACACAATAACCTACAAAAAGAAGTAAGATCCCATAAAAAAAAACATTCCATGTAAAAAAGAGGCCAAGTCTCGAAACTCATCCACCGTAAAAAGTTGTGAGATATTTCGTAGTACCAAGTCTCAGGCATTCTTATTATTCTTTATTTGCCAGCTAAATATAATTTTGCGACTTGGCAATTACACAATACTTCATAGTTTAAGGTGTGCAAAAATCCATAAAAGCAGTAAAGTGGTGTGATTGCCAAGTGGCAGAATTCTATTTAGCTGGCAAATAAAGAATAATGAGAATGCCTGAGACTTGGTACTACGAAATATCTCACAGCTTTTTAAGGTGGAAGAGTTTCGAGACTTGGCCTCTTTTTTAAATGGAATGTTTTTTATGGGATAAAACTTACTAGCTTCTGCCCGCGACTTCGTCCGCGTGGAACTCGTTTATATCCTATGTCCCTCCCCCAGACTCAAATCTCTATACCAAATTTTATCTAAATCAACTCAGCTGTTAAAGCGTGAAGGGGTAACAGAAAGACACAGGCAGACAGACCCACTTTCATATTTATAACAATAGCATGGATACGTACTTACTTTTTTAAAATATGAATTTGAGGAGGCGAACTTTACGTACTTTGTTATAATTTGTTACATTTATTCCTATGCTATTTTTATTCACAAATAATATGTTATAATTGCAATGCTACGAACACTCATTTAGTACTTGTATGTACATTCTTAGAACAACGGGATAGTTCCTAGCTTCACACCACAACTCAAGGACGTGTAGTACTACCCGCGTGTAAACAGGACGCGGGTTCCCGTGTACACGTGTACACGGGTACCCGTGCGCTAATTACACGGATCCGTTCGGACCGGTCGCTTAGACCCGCGGGCGGGTTACACGAACACGGGTACCCGACACGTGTACACGAAACCCGGACACGACCGGGAGCCCTAGTTTGTACAGAAAAACAAGATAGTCGTTTTCCGACCGTTTGAACCGAAAAGCCAGACATTTTACTTGACTTATACTTTACACAGAAACGCTTGACATTGGCATCTTCATGTAATAAGAGTAAGTATGCAACTAAGTTATAATTATAAATTGCTTGCAGCGTCCGTATGAAATATTCACAAGTTTCTGCTGAAAATGTAAATATCCTTGCTAACAAAGCCACGACGTTGTCGCCATAATTCCTTGTATGTCGGACGGTGTAGTCTCACTAGTGGATTTATCTCGAACGCGAACTGAATAAACAACCGTCGAGGAAGTAATGTACAAATAGATTCATATTACTATCAGGGCTTGACAAAAATGGGCTAAATAAATAGTTTTCACGGGTCATAAACGTCTACAGAGCAATATATGTTGAGCAGTTTCGGCCTGTACCAATGTTTAGTCATCATCATCATTATATCAGCCGAAAGAGGTCCAATGCTAGACATTGGCCTCCTCCAGAGAGTGCCAAAGTGACCGGTCCGGCCCTGCCGCTGTGGGTAGTCGCAACTAGCGGACTCCCTTAAGGCTTTCTTATTCGAGTAAAGCTACATACGCGACACAATATATCCGCTAGTCGGCGCAACGTTATCGTAATTCTCCCCAGTGACGCACACCATTACATTTCACGCACACTATCTCACTTTAATGAGACAGGTCACTGACCTAGGATTGATTATTTTTTTGGTGACATTAAGAATTTAAACCAGTCACCAACCTCCTTAGAGAAACTGAAATTGTCAAAACATCTTACTGGAAAATGACAGAGACCTGTTGACATTTCGTATTTTATTCCAAGCAAGATTCCAAGTATGTTTCTTAGATACATTTCGGTAGGTGATATACAATTAAAAAGGCAATAGTACCTACGTTAGATTGACAACGTTATAGTAACTCTATGTGTTTTCTTCTAAGGTGCAAAATCGCATGAATATAAGCAGGAGAACATTGATGAAATTTTCCTATAATTTTGCCAACTTCTACCGAAAATACGGATCTTCCTATCGTATAACTTAATTTCAAGAGAATCCAAGAAAAATGCAACTGATTTCAATAAATCACATTCCCCAAATAAAAATGTTAATGACTTTAGAATGTATCGTGCACAAGTGTGCGCTGTCTTTTACAACCCGAATATCCACGGTCCTACAAAATTAATTGCTACACCACATCATCATCATCATCACCACCACCACGCATGTGCATAAACTGACCCCATATCACAGTATGCTACCTTCATTAGAAAATTCTAGTTTATTACGGAATCTAAAGAAGTGTCATAAAATATACCTACAGGTGTGTGTAAGATCAGCGATGAGAAATGGAATTGTGATATCCGAACAAATATATACCTTTATTTTTAAATATTTTGGTATTTCTTAGCCTCCAAGTAGGGATGCAACGATATCAGGTTATCGTTAATTTTGACGCTCATCTGTATCGTAAAAAGTATTACGATTAGTAACGATTCTTAAAACTAGTTCATTTTCAAATTATTGGAGAAAAAATACTGTATTTCCTAACTTGAAAAATTGGCCATAAGTATTTGTCCATCAAACCAGCTGCTACTGTAGATTCAGAAAGATGGTTTTCCACAGCTGGTTTACTCCAGACGGATATACAGGGTGACATTTTATACAGTGTCCAAATTCAAGTATAAGATTCTTCAGCAAAATTAAAAAATATGTTTTTTTTTTATTTCATATCATTCAGTACAAAAAAAATAGTAATTGCTGCTTAAAGTTATCCCTAAAAAACCTTACCGCGCGGGCACCTCAGCGGGTAGTAAGGTTTGCGCACGGCACGCCTCCCCTCCCTCGGCCCAGCCCCGCTCCGCGCGGTACTGAATGCCCAGTAACCATGCCATACGGATAATTCTTTTGGGATAGACAATTTATAATTAAAAAAATACCTACCTTTTTTTTCAAAAATGGAGTCTACTAGCGATACCAAATGCATTCCAAAAATTTGGACACTGATTAAAATGTCACCCTGTATGAAATAGACTTAAATCTGATAATTTAAAAATTATAAATACTTTATTCGATAAAAAAAATACATTGATACTACTAGTGTAGGTAAATACAATACTAAAACTAATATTAAATTAAATTAACTATATCTAAACCCTAAACTTAGAAAAAATATATTAAAATATCTAGTTAAATAAACGACCTGGGGACCGATTTTTGACTTTCGAGCACTCGAAAATCAAATAAAAGTGAATAAGTTTTTAGTGTAAAAATGGCAGACTAGTACTTTCTACCAATAAAATTGAATACGAATGGTCATTACCACTCGTTTTTCAGTTTTCTATCGCTATTTCAATATAGCATTTCATAATTTTTGTCAGTTTTCGAGTGATAGAGTCGAGCGCTCGAAAGTCAAAAATCAGTCCCCTGGGCCTCTTGGCAGGGTGCCCATCACGCAGGCAGCATTCCCGCGCTGAGCTGCGATTGCGATTCTTTGCGCGAGAAAGCTGCCGGCGCGAGGGTCGCCTGTTGCCTCCCTCAACCTTTTGCTGAGCTCCCTGTGGAGCTCCAGCACACTCTTACCCCAAGGACCTAGTGTCTCGACGCCGAAAGCGGAGACTGATATGTTTATAAAAATTATATGTTTTCTTAATAAGAATTTCTAAGAAATTGATTTTAATTATGACATTTAGGTGGTAAACTGTCTAAAATTTAAATAAATGTTGATTTTACTCAATTGTCTTGTTTTATTAGACGTAAATTAAAAAACCGTAATGCATTCGTTATCGTATTCGCTATTACGATGCATTCGTCATTCGTATCGGTATCGTAATAGACATATCGTTGCAACCCTACTTCCAAGGTTGGGCTATTTTAATAAAAGATACCGATTTCGTTCATATCTTTGCACTTATTTCATTTAAATGTATGAGTATTACGTCACTTCATGCAGATTCTGTAAAAAAAAGCAAGTTGTGCTCTCAAATGCAACCAAATACGTTTCTAACACTAAACAATAAAACAACATTAAAACTTTTATTTACATTGTTAAAGACATACTTAAGTTTTCACTAACGTTATAAACATGCAATATTGTGTGTATTTTTGTTCCAAACATACCCACACTTCTGCAGGTCGATCGCGTAATGCATTGTACGCGCGTCAGGTTGTCACTTTTTATGACAGTTAAGTGATGATTTCTTAAGCGGATGATTCATTTTACTTGAATATTTACACACACTATAACTATATTAAGTTATCAATACAATTTGATAAGAAAACAGTTCTTACCTTAAATAGCTTTCGAATGTACGCGTTGTTCAACATGCGAACACATCTTTACCGCGCTCAATGCCGAAACGTACTATACTCGTATACTGACTGCCAATATGGCGACGTTTCAGCCACCGTCTTTGTGAGAGTGTCCTTTGATCTGGCAACGGCGTCGTTAGCGCGAAAAATGATCAAAAACTATTTGACTCATAATTAAAACCCTTCCTTTGGTTTTGCCTTAGTCGCGTAAGAAAAAAGTATAATATATAATGGATTAAAATAAACAAACATTCTGTATATATGACATCGTATCGGATATTATACCGGAGCTTCAATCCGCAATTAATTTGACGTTTTGGATCTGTAGGTATTGAAATCGTGTTGGTGCACTCGCTCATGCAATCATAACGTGTGAGAGCTCGATGCACTAATAAACAGATATAGTACGGGGCACGGAGCCGCAGATGGACAGACGAACATGGTGACACTAGGATTCTTTGTTGACTATGGTACCCGTATAGTATATATTTGTTGTCTCTCTGTCAATCTGCGAATATCCTTTTCGTCAGGAATGCGTACACGTATCAAGTTGAATTAAAAATCAAATACAAGTCTGCAATCCCTTGAAGCTGTGTAAATTCAAACAGTGATACGAAGTTATAAGATAGAGCGAGATAGGCATATAATTTTGTACCACGCCGTGCTTTCGACACATACATAAAATAGTCCATCCACAGTATATAACCAGCATATGTTATAATGTTCTAGAATTTAGAGAATTCCTTAGCCTCAGAGTAAATAAAATGAAACAATTACTTGCCTTATCATATTTATACTTATACGAAAAGTATACATAGTACATAGGTACCTACTTAACTGCCTTCAAGTAAATTACACCTCATAATGGCACATTTAAATTCGAGAATAAAATAGCTTTATTTTTTGGTTTATGAGTTATCAATGTTATCATAGGTAACAAAATATTAAACAGATGTATACGCCATACAGTTTTAAGTGATTGTTGGGGTCTTCATTTCACTTTCAGTTTAAAAAACATCCAGAGGTTGAAGTGTGCTGTAGCTAGATTAGTATTTTGAAAATTGGTATACAATAGTAGTCGCGTTCTTCACAATTTGTTCAATAGCATCCTGACGGGGCCTGCTATACTATGTCATCGATAGTTTTTGCAGCAGCAGAAGTATTAGCGAGAGACCAGTGGAACGTCCAACTGTAGAGGATTACGAGTTGATCTAATAGGATCCAAGTCGTTGGCATTACGGTGTACAAGGAAGCTGATATAAACACGGCTTTTAATCATTTCCACGAGACAGTTTTACTTTTCTATGATCTATGTTTCCCAAGCATAAAAATCCAACTGCAAAATAACAATAAGCTTAAATGGCTCACAGCTGGGTTAAAGAATAGTACTATAAGAAAAAGACATTTAAGATTCGCATATTACAGAACTAAGACAATTGAAAATAAAAATAATTATACTGCGTATTCCAAACTACTAAAGAGATGTATTTTACATGCCCAAAAGAACGTGAACAGAAAATTCGTCTTGAATAGCAAAAATATCTGCAAGGCCTCGTGGAAAATTATAAAAACTGAGGCAGAATACATTGAGAAACACCAGTATATTGAGTGTATTAATTATAAGAATGAATCTGTTACTGATCCGGATAAAATGGCAGAGACTTTTAATAATTTCTTTATTGAAACTACAAATAAGTTAAATTATAAAACTTTAGATACACTTGGTGGGAGTCAAATTAGTAATTCTGTATTCTTAAAGCCCTATTGCGAAAAAGAGATAAATAATATCATTATGTCACTTAATAATACTAATGCAGAGGGATATGATGGACTGGCGACGTCTGTAATTAAAAAATGTACCCAGGAATTAGTACCCATCCTAACATTCCTAATTAATCGTTCACTAGAGGCAGGTACGTTTCCAAATCAATTGAAGAAGTCCATTGTGATACCCATTTACAAAAAAAAAGGAGAAAAAAAGGACATTGGAAATTATCGCCCTATAACGATCATACCTATATTATCGAAAGTATTTGAGAAGGCAATGCACCTACGGCTTAGTGATTTCTTTAATAAATTCAATGTTATTGCACCCGAACAACATGGCTTCCAAAAATCTAAATCCACCAGCCTGGCTATTTTCAACTTAATACGCGAAGCAACTAATCAGTATGATAATCAGAGCTTTACAACTGCATTATTCTTCGATATGACAAAAGCGTTTGATTTCGTTGCGCATGACCTACTTTTGTTAAAATTAAAATGTTATGGTATAAGAGGTCCGGCCTTAAATTGGATAAAATCTTATTTAGAGAATAGACAGCAATGTGTTGAAATTAAGAGTGTAAATAGCACACAGGTAGCAGAAGTGTACAGATCTAACTTCAAATATAATAATTATGGAGTGCCACAAGGAAGCGTATTAGGACCATTGTTATTCTTAATCTACATTAACGATTTGCCGAAGGTTACACCTCATAAATGTACTTTGTTTGCAGACGACATATCAATTATTGTATCTAACGATAAGACAGAAGCGGTAACTGACCATGAAATTGATGTAAATAACACAGTGGCAGCTGTAATTGACTGGCTTCGACATAATAACCTGCAAGTTAATCTAGTAAAAACTAATTTCATGAACTTTAATAATAACTCAAACCTAACATTAAATATAAACTATAATGGACATAACCTAAATAATACTAACCTAATAAAATTCTTGGGACTTATTGTTGATAATGATTTTAAATGGAAAGGACATGTCGAATATGTATGTAATAAAATAAATAGATTCGTTTTTGTTCTGAGTAGACTGCGTGCAATAACAGATCAAAAAACAGTGTTGGCGGCCTATCACGGTTATGTCGAGTCGGTGCTTAGATATGGATTAATCGTGTGGGGAAATGGAATCGATATTCAAAAGGCTTTTATTTGCCAAAAAAAGTGCATCCGCGCTATATGTGGAGTATACCCACTAACTTCTTGCAAGCCACTTTTTCTTAAATTAAAGATCCTTCCACTACCTAGCCTTTACATATTTGAAGTGTGCAAGTTTGTAAAATTAAATATAGACCGATTCACGACAGCCGAAGAAGTATTCCCGAGAAATACTAGAAACCCTAGCAGACTTGTCCTTAACAAAAAGCTAAGAACTACCACATTTAAAAAAAATTGTTACTCGATGTGTGTCACTATATTTAATAAATTACCAAATTATATAAAGGAAATGCCATATCGTAAATTTAAGAATGCCCTATTGCAATTGTTAACATCAACGACATTTTATTCGGTTAATGAATTCCTTAATAATAATAATCTGATGAATTAATTATTCTATTACTGTAATGTAATGTTAATGCTGCTCTGACTCAAACTGAGCAAAATTAAATTTAAGTAGGTTAAGTGAGTTATAAAAATTTGCATGCCGCACGGACAGCAAGAAAGGTGGAACCAAGAACATGTATATTTTACACCAACAATTATGTTATAACCCTTTTTTACGCAAATAAATGATTATGATTATGATTATGATTATGATTGAAGCACTGCACTTCACAGGGTGGCGTAAACATAATGGCAGGATTACAATTACAGCATCATAAATGGTAAAATCTGCATTTCTCATAGGTACAAGATACGGTGCTCCTTGTACTTCATAATATTTATTTAGAATATTAGTTTTGCAAAATCAATAATTGCGTAAGACAACATGACATATATGTCAAATGTCAGACGTACTAAAATATGTCACGATAAATCTATCACAAATACACACACATACGCCTATACGGCGTAAAAGACAATGTGGCCTGTGTAATAAAAAAATGCTCCTCATACTAAAGAAACTAATAGAAACTTTTTACATTAAGAAAGGGCTCGAAGAAGAAAAATGTGGAAAATTGCGTTTTAATGGCATGTTTTTTAAACTTTTATATTATTGCGTTTGTAAAAATACCATATCATCTAGTTTGACTGCTTATTCAACCACATCACATCTTATATTTTTTCCCTAAAATCATATTATTATCTGGTGGCTGGTATTAAATTTGCGAAAATCACGGTTGTCAAAATGAAAAAATCGCTACAGACGTCCGTCCTGCCCGAGGCCGCGCGGCCATCTGCCTACTAAAACTTGCTAAAACGAGACGCGCAGGTCACTTTCCCAGATAAATTGTGTATAGAAAAATTTAAAGCCATTTTTAAAGAAAGTGTCCGTAAAAAGATCTTCTTTACATCATTGCCTATTTATTCACTTGAGTCAATTTTGCGCCCACTTTATGTATGACTCGAAATAAGATCAGAATATTCCCTTTTTTCTTGGCATGATATGATCAAGCGAAGTTTAAAATTTCGTATTTTGGTCCGTAAAAGTAACAAGGGCGATTATTAAACTATAACATATCTCAATATCCCATCATTAAACTCAAGATTTCATTGTTTATTATTGAATGTAAAATAGCTCGATTTCGGATAACGTGCCCTTAACCATGTTATAAGTATTTGATTCTAAGTTAGTGGATAGTATTCAACTTGTTTGTTATAATATAATTTAGTTTACATTGCTTTGAATAATATTTATTAATCTTCGATCGTTAGTAAATATATCTAGGTTGATGCGCAGTGGTCTCGGGTTTATAATCGACTTCAAAAAGGAGGAGATTCGCAATTAAGTAGTTTCCTCTACAATACAAATGTAAAAATAATGTCCTATAGGTAGTAAGAACTATACACAAGTACGTCGTGTAGGTACAGTTTTTAATATTTATTAGGCTATTTCTATATAGCAGCTTGGTCTTACCAAAAGGTCGGGGTGGCCAAATCCGTCAGCGGGGTAATTCCGTCAAACGGCGTTTGCAGCTAATCAAACAACAGTACACGCTTGCCGACTCGATCGAAAATCAGAAAGAAAATTTTATACCCGCAGTCAAAAGCAGATCGCGCTGTCTAGCCGGTGAACGGAAAAATCCATCTTTCAAAATTTAGTTGCGCCCCGAACTCGAACTCAAGTGTAGTGTGCTACTGTGTTTCGTGACGGTGCGATGAAAAAAAATTAGTTTACGGCTTAGTAAGAATATTTATTGTATAGTTCGATACGCATGTTGGTAAGAAACTATGGGTGGTTAAATATTGGTACTAACAAAATAATCGAGAAGACAAATCCGTCAATTGTGAAACGGGCAAAACCGGCATGCGCCAGAATATCTCCATTTCATATATTGCCAACCTTTTTGATCTGACTTACTTAAATAATAACAATGATTAATAAACTATAATTTATTTTCAATTATTATTAGTTTAATTTGCAAAGAAGCAAGTTATTTTTTTATTTTAGCTTGATTTTTTTATTTGTTTTTCAACTCGGATGACTGAGATTAGTCCTGATTGAAAATCAGTAGGTACTAAAACAGTTGTAAGTATGTAAAGGCATTGCAAACCAGATGTACTAGACAAGCGCTTCCTACTGCATTTGAAGGTATACATTTAAGGAAGTACATTTCCGTGGGACAGATCTTACCGCTTGTGTGACGTGAGCACGCGTCTCGCAAGCAGTGTGACTTGTATTAGGAGGGAATACTTAAGATAGCTACTTTACTTTTTCATGCCTGTCTGCGCATACACATCTGGTGTGTATACGTCTTAGCGTATGTTAATTAGTCCATATCTTTTTAAATTGTTGATTTTTACTCTATATTTTTACTTCAGAATGTTAAGCATGGTTGCAAAATTAAATAATAAATTTTGATGGTAATCACACTCACCGATTGTTGAGCATTTAGACTTTTAGCTAAATTGGTCGTTCAATACTTATTACAATGAGTTTCCCATTGTACTTCCTATCTTACTCAACAGTGGCGCCATCTAGTGAGCACAAAAACAGTAGCCCATTATTTTAAAAACATCATGTCAGTTGACGGATTTTCCCTAGGGTTTGGGAATTTGTTTTAAAGGGTTTACTACTCCTGATTATAAAAAAGGCCGGAATTGCCCCAAAAATACATTAGGCAATAAAATTTAAAATAAACCTTAAATTGAGATCGCTAAAATTTAGTTTCTGTAAAGTACACGACGCCTAGCTTCCACCTGAAACAGAAAATATAATAAATAAATAATTATAGATATAGGTACTTACCTGGTCTGTTAACTCGCTACTGCCGTGAATCTGTAACATAATTGTCGAGGATTGCCTATTAGTTATATATTTATACTTTTTATAACTTTATTGTCTCTTCCTTTTGTCTATTATCGGTTGTGTTTTGTTCTTGTATTGCTCTGTCAAATATATTGCCTGAAAGTCAGCTGCTTTTGCTTTACTGCTCGCCTGTAGCTATCGATTCCTGTACATTTATGGTCCTTCACCGTGTTTAATAATGATCACGCGAAATAAAGCAAAGCGGCTGGTGACGCCAGCAAAAGTTGCTCGCGCATCGCTCTCGGAGTCAGGAGCGCCCGCCGCGGGTGGGCCCGGTCGGTCTTTGACGTTTGACCAAATTCCGACTGAAGCCACTGTTTCACCCGCGCCGCCAAATCCCGAGCGTGCCGAGACGCCTCGCGAGTGCTCTATAGAACACAGTAACGTTTCTTTAAGTTCCAGGTCGCGCGTGTCGTCTTCGCGGTCGTCAGCCACTATTAAGGCTCGGCGACTGTCCGCGGAGGCACAATTGGCGCGCCGCAGCCTTGAACGCGAACAACAGCTGCTCTTGCGGGAGCAGCAGTTCTTAGAGCGTGAGCAATCGCTCGCCCAACAACAAATTCAACGAGAACAGGAGCTCGCCCGTCACCGTCTCAGTCTGAACTGCGAACGTAAGGTCTTTGAACAAATGCAGCGAGTGGAAGAACTCGAAGCAGAAGCAACGTTAGCAGCTCAGGAAATTGAGGAACGGTCCACCCACGTACGTCACGTACTGCATCATGGGTTCACGATACAAATCATGGCAGCCGTCCCGATGGCACCAGAATTGTCGCGAACGTGCCAGACACTACCACGGATGCGGGTGCCGCTATGACCAATGTGAATCCCGAGAGAAATATGGGTCCAGAACCTAATTAGGTAAACCCACAAAACGTAAACAACCCGGGTACCTCATATTTCTCACGAGATCATGTCACGCACCATGATTTTCACAGGAATGAGCCATTTCAGTCGCACGGCGATTATGATAAACACAAAGCTGAAAATTATGAAATTCACGGTCATATTTACAAAAATCCCGTGACGTTTCATATTCCAGTAAATGACACCGGACTTTTTCAAACAACGTCAAAAAAGGCGCTGTCATTTACGCGGCCGTCAGTCAACTCAATTGAAAAAGAGTGTCATTCGTTGTCAAAACAACCCAGAATGAATATTTATTCGCAAAAATGTTCTCACAAACTGGAATTAACTCCTTTCAGTGGTAAAACTACAGAGTGGTTGATGTTCAAGCGTATTTATCGTGAGACTCAACATTTGTTTACACCGGCAGAGAACCTTGTGCGCTTGAGCGGCGCACTGCGCGGCCAAGCGCTGGAGAGCGTGTCGTCGTTGCTGTACACGGCCGAGCGGCCGGACGAGGTGCTCGACATGCTGGAGCAGACGTTCGCGCTCCCCGAGATGATCGTGCTGAACGAGATTGCTCTCGTGCGGAATCTCCCAAAGATAAGCTTTGACCAGAAAGAATTGAATTCGTTTGCTTGTAGATTGCGCAATTGTATAGCCGTAATTAGAAACCTAGACCAGATTAAACATATTTATTCCGTAGAACTGTTTCATTCTGTATTGAGTAAGCTGACACCGATATTGTACAGTCAGTGGAAAGATTATGCGTTTCGTAGCGATCGATCAATACCGAAAATACAACTATTGTCTGATTTTCTCAATATTGAAGCTGTCAAGCACAATCGATTTGGTTTAATACCCAACTACGCTAAACAACCTGGAACATTTATATCAGATGTAGGTAGGCGAACTAACAATTTTATGGGTGACATAGGTAGGCGGCAAGGTACAGTTGGCAACAATTTCTCACACAATCTGACACGGCGTGAGAACATTCATGTCACATCTGCCCGTAACACTGAATTATGTCGCTACTGTCATAATAAGCACAAACTGACTTATTGCAAGGATTTTATATCCCTACCTTTAGATAATAAGTGGGCCAAAATATGTTTTAAGTGTTTGGAATCCAAAACACATCGTTGGAAGACTTGTAAAATAGGTCGGTGTGGCGTTGAAGGGTGCGTGCGCTTCCATCACCCGCTGCTGCACTCAGCGACGTCGCCGCCCGTGTCCCGCGCCGCCGAAGAATCTCCATCAACTTTATATAACGTTGTGACTGAACACAAAGACTCCGATAAAACTGTTATCGTTTCTAACGTTACCGAATCACACACAACTTCACACGTGTTTTTACAAATAGTACCCGTACAAGTGAGTGGCCCACACGGAAAATATGACACTCATGCTTTACTTGACTGTGGATCCACGGCAACCCTGATAGATTCGGAGGTGGCAAGTCACATTGGTGCGACGGGCCCAATGGAGTCTATCAAGGTTGACGGCGTTGCAGGAATGTCAACCAATAAACCAATCCAACATGTGTGCTTTACTATTAAGGGTGAACATTGATCTGAATCATTTTCAGTGAATAATGCTAAGGCTATGGACTCACTATCACTATTTACACAAACCATCAAACCAAGTTACATTTCCAGGTATCCACACGTGACAGATTTGGTCCATGATCTTACATTAAGTGACGCTACACCTAAGATACTGATTGGTGCTGAACATTGGTATTTGACTGTAAGTCGTGATATTAGGGAAGGTACTAAAAGTCAGCCCGTTGCCACCCGTACAGCTTTAGGTTGGGTAGTACACGGCAAATCAAGTAGCTGGACTAAACCTGTCCATTTTATAAATCACGTTTCTGTAAATGATTCCGGTGACCTTACTATGGATGAACTCATAAAAGATTACTTTCGTCTTGACAATATAGGTAATTCAAAGTTGGAAAACACATGCTCTAAGGAGGATAAATACGCTTTAGAGGTATTAGATTCCACGGCCAAACGTTTGCCGTCAGGTAGGTTTGAAGTTGGTCTACTTATTGCGAAAAGACACCCCACATATACCTGATAGCTACCCGCAAGCTCTTTCAAGGTTTCTTGGCTTAGAAAGACGCTTGGCCCGAGACACAGAGTTCAAAAAAGGTTACTGTGATTTTATTAACAACATGTTGTCAAAAGGTTACGCGGAAGAGTGTCCAAAGCATACCTACCACAATACTATTAACACAAGTGATACACAGAAACCATTGCGTTGGTATTTGCCACACTTTCCCATAATTCATCCTCAAAAACGGAAGCTTCGTGTAGTCCATGACGCAGCAGCGAAGACCTCGGGAGTCAGTTTAAATTCCCTTCTGCTCCCCGGGCCCGACCTTCTGCAGTCATTGCTACATATATTATTCCGATTTCGCGAAGGTTACATCGCAATGACAGCTGACGTGAAGGAAATGTTTCCCCAAATTAGAATTGCGGCGGAAGACCGTGATGCTTTACGATTTATTTGGACGGAAGATTGCAGCTGTGAGTTGAAGGAATACAGAATGACTTCTGTTATATTTGGTGCAGTCTGCAGTCCATGTACTGCTTTATATATAAAAAACCGTAATGCCCAAGAATTGCAGAAGTCATACCCAGCAGCGGCAAGAGCCATCATCCATGACCATTACATGGATGATTTCTTAGGTAGTCTAAACGATATACATGAAGCCTCACGACTTGCAGCTGACATAGTAACAGTGCACAAGGCAGCAGGAATGGAGATGAGAGGTTGGATATCGAACATACCTGCCGCACTTGCAGCCGTACCTGAGGACTTACGAGCTTCCCCACCCAATAATGTTCACGTAGGTCCTGAAGCCTTTGTCAGGACTTTGGGACTCATCTGGCATCCCAAGAGCGACACCTTTAGTTTTCGCAATGGGTCCCCAATTCCTGAAAAGGAGAAACTTACTAAACGCAGGGTATTGTCCTATTTGATGTGTGTGTACGACCCTCTCGGTCTCTTGACTCCGCTGGTCATTCAGGGACGTATCTTATTTCAACAGACATGGAGAACTGGTATTGATTGGGATACCGAGCTGCAACCAGATGCAATTCAAAAATGGTTGGCCTGGTCTCGACAACTAGCTACGATTGTAGATGTCAAAATTCCTCGTTGCTATAGATGTGGTTTCCAAGGCGAGGATATTAGTGACCGACAGCTCCAAGTATTCGCTGACGCTAGTGAGGAGGCTTATTCCTGCGTCGCATACTGGCGCTTCATATTTTCAAATGGCACCGTGAAGCTGTCTCTTATTGGTGGAAAAGCACGTCTTAGCCCTCTTAAACCTACGTCTATACCACGTCTTGAGCTCCAAGCAGGCCTGATTGCTGCTCGTTTTGCCAATACCGTGTCATGACATCCAACCGAGTTCCATTCACTTTTGGTCGGATTCCACCACAGTTTTGAATTGGATTCGCAGCGACGCGCGAACTTTCAAACCATTTGTGGCAAATCGCGTGGGTGAGATTACCGAGATAACCAAAGTCAACAATTGGAAATTTGTACCAGGTGGTTTGAATGTCGCAGATGACGCGACAAGACTAAAAGATCGTGACATCGACTTATCGCGGTGGTTCTCTGGACCTGATTTCTTGTTGCTGCCACCCAGTGAGTGCCCTAAAGAACCATCGACGCTTGAAACTACATCCATCTTGGGAGAGTTAAAACCCTCTAAGGTGCATGTAGGACTAACTAATCTGGATAAACCTTCATCGGTTGTGCCAGACGCCTCACGTTTTAGTGAGTGGCTACGCCTGATTCGCGCAACGGCACGGTTTTTACAGTGCGCCAGCAAGTTCCAATCTCTTTTGGCAGCGAACAACCTAAATTCTAAAAGCATTAATAATATTTTTCCACCTAAGCTTCCTCCGCTGTCCGCTTTAGAGATTCAGACGGCTGAAATTGCCATTCTTCGAAAGGCGCAGGCTGACTCATTTAGCGAAGAACTTTCCTTGCTTCGAGATAGCAAGCCTTTGCCCAAATCCAGCAAGTTGAACCCTCTCTGCCCCGTATTCGACGAAGATGGTCTCCTCAGACTGGACAGCCGAATAAAGCACATAAAAAACCTAGAACACACTACCACATCACCCATTATTCTGGATGGCCGCCACACTGCAGTTCAGCTTCTTATTAGCCACTATCACGTGAAAGCCGCACATGCCTTCACATGAGCTTAAACAACGATTCTGGATTTTACGATGCCGCAGCGAAGTGCGCAAAACATCAAGGAGATGCGCCTACTGTATAAAGAGAAAAGCAACACCTCAGATCCCACCCACTGGGGATCTACCTGAAGTGCGCCTAGAGCACCACAAGCGCGCATTTACGAACACCGGCCTCGACTATTTTGGTCCTGTTGAGGTGTCAATTGGCCGACGAAGAGAAAAACGATGGATAGCTCTCTTTACCTGCATGACGACGCGAGCAGTCCACCTCGAAATTGTAACGAGCCTCTCAGCCGACTCTGCCATAATGAGTATTCGCCGTTTTGCTGCACGTCGAGGTTTCCCATCGAAGATCCTATCCGACAATGGTACATCTTTCATTGGAGCTAACAGGCAACTCTGCGAGTTCTACGATAGTGCAGTCCAAGAATACGCGGCTAATAAAGGTATTGAATGGTCCTATATTCCCCCCGCAGCACCTTTCATGGGTGGTTGCTGGGAAAGACTCGTGAAAACTGTAAAGATAGCGCTCCTTGCTACTTTAAAGCAAAAAGCCCCAAAAGAAGAGCTCCTGCACACCCTACTCTTGGAGGCAGAAGCCTTAGTGAATTCAAGGCCCTTAACTTATGTCACGGAAAATAGCGAGTGTGAGAGCCTAACACCATTTCATTTCCTTATCGGTGCCTCCTCGAATCAACAGATACCAGCCCAATTAGATGATGGAGTTTTTTCAATGAGGAAGGAGTGGCAGAAAGTTCTGCGTTTATCCGAGCACTTTTGGACCAGATGGCTCAAGGAATATCTCCCTAGTCTGAGGCCAAGGAAGAACAGTCTAGCTCATTTTGCAAATTTGAAGGTCAATGACTTAGTTCTAGTCGTTGACCCAAACCTACCAAGAGGAGTGTGGCCAACAGGCCGCATACTAGAGGTTTTCCCGGGCAGAGATGGAGTCGTACGGGTGGCTGATGTAGCCACCAAAGGGGGCACTCTGAGAAGACCCGCCAGGAAGCTGGCCCTATTACGAGACGTAATTGTGTAGCTATGCTACACGGGGGGGACGATGTCGAGGATTGCCTATTAGTTTTATATTTATACTTTTTATAACTCTATTGTCTCTTCCTTTTGTCTATTATCGGTTGTGTTTTGTTCTTGTATTGCTCTGTCAAATATATTGCCTGGAAGTCAGCTGCTTTTGCTTTACTGCTCGCCTGTAGCTATCGATTCCTGTACAATAATGTAAATGTGTGAATAAACGCTCGTGTACGGGCGCGAGTCTATGTGTGCGTCGCCTAGCTTTGTCTCAGACAGTGACCCTTTGACCGCCGACCAAAGCACATGTACTCGCTCCTTAAGCACAAACTTCCAAAAGTCGGTGTTTTATACTCACCGAAGTCCTTACCTGTCCTGCGCCTGCTTATGTCAGCTACAGTTTCAATTAAGAGTTCAGCGGTAATTGTTCACTTCTCATGTTTGTAATACGTCACGATACAAGAATAATCGTTGGTTGACGGAATAGCCCCAAACCGTCGGGAAAATCCGTCAACTGACAGGTTTTAAAAAGGAAAACATATTTAAATAACCGGCAGTACTAGCAATTTAATATGAAAACATTTAAATAGTTAAATAAATGCTCAATCTATTACAGTGATCAGTTGTATTAAAAAGTAAATATAATCTAAGTTATGACCGGCCAAAGTGAACTTATCAAAAAGTAAGACGGAAATGCCCTCATTGACCTTAGTATTTTCTGTAGTAACCAAAGCTTTCTCAGATACCTAATAATAGTTTTAGTAATAGTTGGATTTTTTTTTTAATTAGTTTGCAAACTAAAAACTCAAAGTGCTTTGTGAACTTAAATGACACGCTATCATACGATACATATAGAGTAGTATTTGGTAAGGGGATAGGGGTTACCTAGTGCACCGGTACTTCATCTGAGTAGAAATTCTATATACCTAGGTAATATTTATTAAACTGTTATCCCTTATTATTACATCCATAATTTTATTATATCATCCATGATCAATTTAACTAAATCGGAAACGAAATCCCTCCAAATGGTCCCTTTTACACTGACACCACATGCCTTCCGTGATTAAATAGTTTACCAAGTAGGTATTTTTCTCAGCTACTTACTTACAAACTCACGAGACGATGGTCATAAAAAACTAATTCTTGGAGACATGTTTAATAAAACTCTTCTAGTGTGTTGATTTAATTTTACGTCTTTACGAGTATTATAATATTTCAATATCTATCATAATAAGACGAATCTTTTATTTAAGTATTTCAAATTTCAACGAAATTAGGTTGACAAGGTAATTTTAAAGTTTGAAAACTACAATTATAACACGCCTTGTAGCTCCTCCGCCGTGAAACCGAAATTTGTACAATTTCAACAGTACTCGGTGCTAATTTAGTCTTTACGACATCACTAATGGGCTCTCAGAAGTTGGCTAGCTGTGATATCAAAACTTTCCGACGCAATTTGTAAAAAAGATTTTCGTGAATATTTTGATGCCTACCTAAAGTTTCGTGCGCGAGTGGCAGACACTTAATTCTTTCAAGTAAAATTGTTACGTCATTATTTTTATGAAGCATCGAGTTTTAATACGAGTATTAGCTTTGTATTTCAAACTCAAGTGAATTTATTGTAAACAATTTTATTATAAATTACAGATTAAGTCTTTAACAAGGAAAAAAATAATAATAACAGTAAATATCCAATAAAAATTAAAGCTAGCTTAAACATAAATACAAGATAATAATAATAATAAAAAACACAATTGGCTCTAACTAAAAATGAAACTTATAAAACGGGAAGTTATAAAGAGAATACCGCCTCTAGGAGGTCAGACTGGGGCATGGACCCCATTACGCTGGGTAGTAATTCGTTGCGAGAGGTAAACGCCAGCTCTGGGGTCTTCAGTTTCCATGGCACCAATGTAGCCCTGTATGGACGCTTGCCATCGTCACGCGCCAAACCAACAGGTTCTAGAATTGCTGGTACGGAGGCGGTGGCAAGCGAACGACGAATCAAATCATTTAAAGTGCCATGGCCGTACAGGCGGCCGGCGCTTCTATGGCAAGAAAGACCATGTCTACCCAGCTGGTCCACGGCGCTCCCACAGTTACACGTATGAGCGACACAAATTCTGGCTCCAAGTCTGAGGCATACCGATATTCTCAGGCAGCTTGGATCCAGAACTGTGCCTATTATACTTTATTGTTAAAACAAACCACTGTTAAAAATTATTTCGGTAAAAGAACAAATGAATTTATAGTACCAAAAATATTTAATGATCATGATTGGCTAAGGGAGGAAAAGAAGTTTAGCTTAACTTAATTAAAAAGTAGATTAAAAAAGGAATTGTTAGAAAATATACCCGTCTTAGCTCCTTGTTAAAACCTAAAAGTTAAATAATTATATATTTGTAATTCTCGTATTTGCATACTCCTCACAAAGTTCAGATAGCATATCAGTAGTAGTTAGGTATATTTTAGCAATTAGTAACACTTGTTTGCATGTAACTCTAGAATAGGTAGTCTACAGTATATATAGGCGCATAGCATAGAACAATATTAATGTAAACATAAAATGAGCGCAGTCTCGCCAACAAACTGTTCTGACAGTTTGGCGGGTGATTGAATATATGTTAATGCTATGTACTTCTATGGAAAAATATAAAAAAAAATAAAAAAAATGTGTAAATAATTTGGGTCAAAAACCAAATTTGCTATCGATAATGAAATTAAAAAATGGGGTACGGTCTTAATACCATTTTTTAAATTTAAATTTACTGTTTAGTTATAACCAACAAGATCAATTGCAGTTTTTTGGAAAATAAATACCTTTAGTTTTTTATATGTATGATGAAGAGTTGAACCGCACAGAATAATAAATCACTATTTCTAAACATTAGTTTCCACGTGCGCCGATACCCGCATGCCGGTTGTGCGAGGCCTAGTTTTCCCTCTGGGTTGGAAGGTCAGATGAGGTCGGTCGCTTTTGTAGAAACTGTGCCTATGCCAAATCTTGGGATTAGATGTCAAAGCGGACCCCGGGCACAACCGGGAATAACGCTAAGAGGATGTTGCGTTTCCATATTGAGATGCAAATGGGATCGACAATGATGTATCAAATGAACATTGTGGCTTAGCGAGAGGGATGCAGCTTTAGGCACTAAATATCAAGCACTTCAAAAACCTAGTAATGTCTATTTCAAAGGCTGGCGGCGCCAAAGTCGGATGAATATTTTTTTTCATGTTTCGGGTAAGTCGGTCAAAATTAAGAGAGCAGCATGCATCGTGTAACACAGACAAATTATGATATTAGAGGTGGCAAAAGTAGTACGTAGGAATCTAGACAAATATAAAAAATAACAATCCCAATAGTCAAAACGTAAACAATCGCCTTCCGAATAGGCACAGGTTAAGGAAATCTGAGCATGTGTATGGTACATTGGTCCTAAAATCCACAAACCGTTGCCAAAAGACTTAAAAGAATTGGAAATATCAGAAAACACGTTTATAAGTAAACTTAAGCAATACTTGACAGATAAAGCATTACTCTTTAGAAGAATTCTTAAATCTTAAAGAAAATGTATGAACCCCATGTAATTATTTGATGAAGTTAATGGCATATTGTAACTTATATTATAAATATAAGACATAAATGTACCTATTATTATACAATTTGTAAACCCTGAATAGTTAAATGACGTGTTACTAATGATATCATTAAATAATTATTTATTTATTTAAACTTTATTGCACAGTAACAAGATACAAGTATACAAATAGGCGAACTTAATGCCATAAGGCATTCTCTACCTGTCAACCTTTAGGCCAAACAGAAAATAAGCATAGCTGGTGCGGGGTATGAAATGATGATGAGGATGATAATTGAATTGAATTGAATAGCATATTTATGTATTAACACAGAACATCAAACTTAAAATAATCATATTGGCGACAGTGATCTACACCTTATTGTATTCTGTTTATGTAATCTAAATATATAAACGTAAAAGTCCTGACTGACTGACTGACTCACTCACTCACTCACTTAAATCAACGCCCAGCTCAAACCGTTGAACCTAGGGAGCTGTTTTTTTCACAATGGGTAGGTTACAATACGCAGATACCCACTAAGAAGGGATTTTAGAAAATTCCACCCTCAAAAGGGTAAAAAGGGGGCTGAAAGTTTGTATGGGGATGGAGTAAGATTTTAAGTGAGAGACTTTAAACTTTGTTTGTGGACTCCTTATCACAAAACAAGAAAATCAATTTCAGGGTTTTGGAAAAACCCGCCCCTGAGTGGGTTAAATAGGGGTGCAATATTTGTACGGGGGAACCATTATTTTTTGAACTAGAGACTTGAAACTTTGTATAAAGATTACTTATTGAGATACAGAAAAAGTACTTTCAGCATTTTTGAAAATTCAACCCTTAAGGGAGTGGAAATAGGCGTGCAATGTTTGTATGGGGGAAAGGGGTTAAATAGGGGTGCAAAGTTTGTATGGAGGGAACTTTATTTTTTGAGCTACGAAATTGAAACTTTGTAAGAAGATTACTTATTAGAATGACTAAAAAAATGTGTCAGCGTTTTAGAACATTCTACCCCTAAGGGGGTTTAATAGGGGTGCAAAGTTTGTATGAGGGAAACTTTGCCTTTTGAGCTAGAAACTTGAAACTTTGTAGAAAAACTACTTATTTGAATACAAAAAAGAACTTTTAACGTTTTGGAAAAATCGACCCCTAAGGTTCCCTTAGGGGAAAATAAAAAGGGTGAAAAGTTTGTAAAGGGGAAATTTTCAAAAGACTTACAATTTTGTAGAAAGATTACTCATTAGACTATAAATAAAGAAATTTCAGCGTTTTCGAAAATTCCACCTACAAGGGGGTTGAAATGGGATTTAAGGCTCATATATGGAGACCAAGAAATAGTTAAAGTAAGAGATTTGTAACTTCGGTCTTAGCCTGTATGTTAAAAGACTACAAAACTCTTTTCAGAGTTTCTTTGAAATTCATCCCCTACTAGGGGGTTCAAAGTTTGTATGGAGAACAAGTTATTTTTAAAGTGAGAGATTTGTAGCCTCTGTTTTAGACTGTTTCAAATTGAATCCATAAAGGGGTTAAAAAAATTAATCCCTAAATGAGCTAAAAAGAGTGAGATGTGTGTACGGAGAGCAAGACAATTTTAAAATAAGGGAGGAACTTCGGTTAAAGACTAGGAAACTAATTTCAGCATATCTAAAAATTCATCGTCTAAGGAGATTAAAAAGGGTTGAAAGAATGTATGAGGAACAAATACATACACAATACTGTTACCTTTTAAGCTTCATCCCTGAACGGATTTAGATGAAAATTTCCGTACAGATAATTAGACCAGACCCGAAGTTAGTCAGGCGGAGGACCCTAGACCTAGACTAACCCGACACTATACCGACGACAACCCGGACATCAGCCTGACGGAATAACAGCCAAACTTCTGAAGGCGGGTGGAAAACCGAAGTTGTTCGATTCCGTCTTAATGGAAGGGAGAACTCCAAAGGCATGGAATAGAGGGTGCTGTTCCCACCCATCTCACTGCTGAGCCATGTCTATAGCTGTTTTAGAGGGTCATAACAAATCGTCTCGTCCGCAGGCTAGATGACTTCCAGCCTCCCGAACAAGCCGGATTCCGAAGAGGCTTTAGTACCGTAGACCACATCCACACGCTTCGTCAGGTTATACAGAAGACCGAGGAGTATAACCTGCTCCTTTGCTTAGCGTGCGTGGACTACGAGAAAGCCTTCGATTCGATTGAATCCTGGGCTGTACTACAGTCTCTCCAGCGATGCCAAGTTGACTATCGCTATATCGAAGCGCTGAGGTGTTTGTACGAGAATGCCACTATGTCAGTCCGACTCCAGGACCAGAACTCAAAACCTATTCCGCTGCAGCGGGGAGTCAGGCAAGGAGTTGTTATTTCTCCAATACTGTTCACCGCTACACTAGAGGACGTTTTCCAGACTCTGGACTGGAGAAGGCTAGGAATCAACATAAAGGCGATATAGTAGTCTTGGCTGAGACCATGGAGGACTTAAGTACGATGCTTGATGACTTCAGTAAAGCTTCCGAGCGAGTTGGTCCAAGAATAAACACGGATAAGACGAAGATCATGTCAAATGCCCATGTCGTCCGTCCATACCGACTCCCATTACAATCGGACACTTTACGCTCGAAGTTGTAGACGATTATGTATAACTAGAACAGACTATCCAGTTAGGTAGGTCCAACTTCGAGAAAGAGGTCAATCGTCGAATCCGACTCGGCTGGGCAGCAGCGTTCGGGAAGCTACGGCACATCTTTTCGTCCAATATTCCGCAGTGTCTCAAGACGAGAGTCTTTGACCAGTGTGTGTTGCCAGTGATGACATATGGCACTGAAATATGGTTGCTTACTATGGGCCTCATAATAAGGCTCAAAGTCACCCAAAGGGCAATGGAGAGAGCCATGTTGGGAGTTTCTCGGCGTGATCGCTTCAGAAATGAGGCTATCCGCAGCAGAAATAAGGAAACCGATATAGCCCTCCGAATCTCTAAACTTAAGTAGCAGTGGGCAGGGCACATAGCACATAAAACCGATGGCCGTTGGGGCGGAAAGGTTCTCCAGTGGCGACCACGTACCGGAAGGCGTGGCGTGGGTAGGCCCCCCACAAGGTGGACAGATGACCTGGTGAAGGTTGCGGGAGTCCGCTGGATGCGGTTGGCGTGGGACCGGTCACTTTGGCACTCTTTGGGGGAGGCATATGTCCAGCAGTGGACGGCTTTCGGCTGATTTGATGAGATAAATTGAGACCCTTGGAAACTATCTTAATATTTTTTTCTCGGAAATCATCCCTTAAGATGGGTCGATGATAATTTTATTAAGGTTTCGCCTGCAATAATTGAATAGCAATCATTTTTCTAAGACGGTAACAAGTTCTACGCGGACGAAGTCGCGGGCAAAAGTAAGTGTACTTATACTTTTAGGTCATTTAAACGGTTTACGGTATTTTGAACGTTACGGAGAACTTCACACCTAATTTCAATACTAGAAACAAGCTCGAGGACTACCACGTTAAATCTTTTATTGGGTGCATAATAATTGCAGTCTACTGGTATAAAAAAGCTGTCATGAACATCACCATCAAGTTTATGTCCCCTCTACACATTTGTCAAATTATACCGTTAGCGTGGCGTAAACATTCGAAGTAGGTACGGTAAGAAGAAAGCGCGTAATTATGCGACAAACAAACAAATGCGGGGCAACCTGAATCCGAGATATGGTAATTGGAGTAACCAACTTTCAGTATACGGTGCGATAAGCGGAATCGAATCGCTGGGGCTAAGATACGAGTAAGTCACGTTCCAACCAGTGTGCAACTGTGAGACTGACGTACGTCTTATCTACTCGTCTAGACATCTTTTGACAACTGGTAAATCTATCTAACGCAACATTTGAGACCTAATCATCGGTCAACTTAGCCTGTGGACGCAGTAATTCCAGGGGTTATTATCACACGGGCGTTGTTGGCCGCTGAATAGATCTAGCTAACATAAACAAAGACTTTAAAATATGAACTGTTTTATTTCATAAATGTAAACAAGTATTCAAGTAGCATGTATAGATCCTAACTCGTACTGTGCATACAAAGTGATTGCATGACTATATTTATGGTGCGAGTTGTAGTTGAGAAGAAAATATTCCGAGGAAAAGCTCGCGTGATCAATTGTGTAAATCCCGTCATGAAAAGTCGCTGGCAATTTCCAAGTCCGCTCAAACCCGACCTCTATCCCCACCCGATGTTGTTAAATAAAAGTGAACATTCCGTATAAATTTTCGCAAGTCTCAGAGTCAAATAATCGTGTTTTCGCTTCATTTGGTAGCTTCCTTTGCATAAATTGCCATCTCCAGTAATCACGGTGGGGGGAATTTTTAAGTAACGACCATTTTGTCAAGGTGGATTGTCGTTGTAATTCATTATGTATATTCATTTTATGTTTTAACGCCATGGGACGTTTTTAGAGCTGCTTATTTACAAAATAGGATCGCTAGATATAAATACCTATACCGCAAAGCTAAGGATTAAATATATGGACCACGAAGCGAAGCGTGTAATATCAGTGAATTAATATGTGTCACCGATTAGTACAAAAACTAAAAATATTTACTGATGTGTTCTTAACCTAACTTATTCTCAGGTACATTGCAACTGGCAATATTATCACAAACTTGTGTTGCTTGCGTGTTGTTTCTGGCATGTTGACAATAATGGCTACAACAACATTGGAGAAGACTGCGTTGCATGAATCTGAATTCAGACACACACAGTTTTGCAAAAAATGCAATTTTTTAGCAAGTGTTGAAATGGGTTCTCTAAATCATCTCCGAAAAATTTATATACGAATATCACATCGCAACCAATTTTTCGCATAAAGTCATTTCGCCGAATGATTAAACGTGTCAACTTATCAAAAGGTTTAGTTTTATTTCCCTACCTCACGGTTACCAACTGTATGCTTGGACTTTTTTTCATAAAGTCACTTTTCAAAATGCCACCTTTCGAGTATCAGAATGGGTCAGTTTGACTTATATACATTTCGTGGTATAACACTTACCAGATGTTTTATTTAGTAACTAAGCTAGGTAACGTATTAACAAAGTGAGTAAGCGCAACCGCTCACTTGTTTTTTGACAATGACGGTACCTGAATTATCGCATCATTGGAGATAGTGTTTACATCATTACTTTTGGACTGTTGCTTGGTGGAATGTATGTATGTGTTTTTTTTTAAACAAACACCTGCCAATTATTTTAACCTTACCTAACCGCCAGCGTGTCGACGTCACCCCGCTTCACGGGGTGCCGTTTCGTTTTCCGCTCTAAGGGACACAAGCTAACCCTAACCTAACCTACAAATAATATCACAGTAACGATTGTATGTTGTTTTTAATACGGGGGCTTCGCCCCCGAAGCCCCTTTGTGGGTGGTGTCTTCGTCTCCCCATCCCCACTTCCCTCCTTGTAACTTACATAAGATCACGTTGAATAAAAGTCTGACTATGTTATGCTGTCTTGTTCTTTGTAGTAAAAAGTTGGCTTATGTAAGAATAGGGAACTGTTGCAATGACGAAACGTTATTCGGTTAGTAGTTGTTTGTCCAACTGAAAGATTTGGCAAATGATAGGTATGCCAAATTTTTTAATTCATTATAATAATCGACTTGACAATAATTCTACCAAATGGATCTGTTGTCATACAAAAATTTGCCATTAGTGAGTTGTCAAGGTGAATCATAGGCGAAAAGTTGGTTGACAAGTGAAATTCGAACATAATAAATTCGGAGAAAGGCAGAACCCCGTTGAAATGATGTTTATAGGAGAAAATGGGAACGTACAAGGTGGTATTTATTCTACATACAGTGCGCCAAATTCGGCTTGGGTAAGCATGCAATAAATAATTAAGTCTAAAAATGTATTTTATTTACATCATCATCATTTTCAGCCCGCAATCGCCCACTGCTGATCATAGGCCCGAAAGGCATAAGCCATAGCTAATCTTATCCAGAAGTGACCCGCAATCTTCCTAATATCGTCCACCCATTAAGCTGGTGGACGGCCGGCGCCCCTTTTACCTAGAAGTGGCCACCAATCTGGCACCTTTTTGGTACACCTACTATTCTGCCTGGCAATGTCCTGCCCAACTCCAATTGAGTTTGGTAATGGTATCTCCAACGTCGCGCACCTCAAAGCGATGTCGGATCTCAACATTTCTCACTCAGTCTTGTCGTTTAAAACCGAGCATGGCGCGCTATATGGCTCTCTGTGCTACTCGCTGTGCTATTCTTTGTTTCATCATCATCATCATCATATCAGCCGAAAGACGTCCACTGCTGGACATAGGCCTCCCCCAAAGAATGCTAAAGTGACCGGTCCAGCGCCACCCGCATCCAGTGGACTCCCGCAACCTTTACCAGGACATCAGTCCACCTTGTGGGGGGCCTACCTACGCCGCGCCCTCCGGTACGCGGTCGCCACTCGAGAACCTTTCCGCCCCAACGGCCATCGGTTCTACGTGCTATGTGCCCTGCCCACTGCTACTTAAGTTTAGCGATTCGGAGGGCTATATCGGTTACCTTGGTTTTGCTGCGGATAGCCTCATTTCTGATGCGATCACGCAGAGAAACTCCCAACATAGCCCTTGCCATAGCCCTTTGGGTGACTTTGAGCTTTCTTATCAGGCCCATAGTAAGCTACCACGTTTCAGTGCCATATGTCATCACTGGCAACACACACTGGTCAAAGTGAGACACTGCGGAATATTGGACGAAAAGATGTGCCGTAGCTTCCCGAATGCTGCCCAGCCGAGTCGGATTCGACGATTGACCTCTTTCTCGAAGTTGGATCTACCTAACTGGATAGTCTGTTCTAGGTATACATAATCGTCTACAACTTCGAGCGTAAAGTATCCGATTGTAATGGGAGTCGGTATGGACGGACGACATGGGCATTTGACATGATCTTCGTTTTATCCATTTTGATTCTTAGACCAACTCGCTCGGAAGCTTTACTGAGGTCATCGAGCATCGTACTTAAGTCCTCCATGGTCTCAGCCAAGACTACTATATCATCAGCAAACCGAAGGTGAGTGATGTACTCGCCGTTGATGTTGATGCCTAGCCTTCTCCAGTCAAGAGTCTTGGAAACGTCCATTCATGATTCATTATTTACGTGCAGATTATGTTTTTGTGTTTAGATACTCTTTAATGGAGTATACACACAGTTCACCGAGCCAGGCATAAAGCTTTTGTTTATCATTTTAGTGGGAAGTTCCTTTAAGTCCGTGGGATGTCTTTTAGTATATGTTGCGATTACCATATACAAAAAATAACAACAACTGTATTATGTGTAACAATTCAACTGCAAAATATACCACTGGGTGCAGCCATAGAACTGCTCACATTTCAATGATTGAGGAAACTTTCGGTCAAGATCAACATCCAACAGAACTAACACTGCAGATAAAGCCAGTCATATCGATGATGCAATGGATTATCCAAAATATTGGAGGAAAGCTTTTCGAATACCTAATTATTTTACATCATAACTATTACGAATATTTAGAGGTTGAAAAAAGTATACTTAGGAGTTAGAACTGTGAGATAAAAATTATGACCAAAGATTCAGACAAACCCAAATTTGGTTTGCCTCTGTATATATCTGATCGACGCACTTTTTCTTCTTAAGTAATATTTATTCGGGTTTATACAATGCCCGATCTTAAATAAACCGATCGCCAATAGAATCGAATCAAAATTACCTAATTCAGTTAACTTTCCGCACGGTTGCCTCCCAGACGATTCCCGAGCACGAATTTTTCATTAAATTTAAATCAGTAATTTACCTTCTAGAACTTTCCAGTTTAAATACGTGCGGGTTTTTTCGACATCTCAAACGGATTTTGCGGTTTAAATTAACAGGCTGCTGTGCAAGGATTTTTGTAAATCAAGAATTTCCTCATGATAACATTGATAACCTAAATACATGAGGAAATTCTTGGAATTTATATATCACATTATTTCAAGTTTGATTTATGACTATGAGTGTTTTATATCGACACGAGTTGCGAATTACCTATTAGCACGTGTATCGTACAACGTTTTACTGTACAATATGGCTCTTTAAAGTTTCGACGTATGCACGAAAAGTGCTCTTTTCCGCACTAGTGTGGGAAAGTAGCACCATATGTACTGTAATATTTATTTACGTCTACCTACTCTGTTACACTAATACCAGTCGCACAGTGTTTTATGAACCCCATTTTTGTTGCATCTGTTTTTATTGTAAAAATTGTTTCTTTATATCATTCTAAGCACTAGATTAAAACTCCCTCGTCGATACGACATGTAGTTTTTGAGAAAAAATATACTAAAGTTGGCCGGATAAAGGGTCACCTGAATCACAAAAATCATACCAATTAAACTGGGCTACTTAATCAAAATTTTATCAAATGTTACGTTTACACTCTTAATGACAAATATTCTGGCCATTTTTGAACTCGGTAATTTGTACAGTTTACGAGATAATACCAATTTTAGCACTTTTCTGTTTTATTTATTTTCTCGAGAATAACGCTGTATTAGATTAAGATGATTATATCGTACGAGTATATTCCTTATACACACCTCTATCGATAGTATAAAAATTACAATCCAATTCCTCCATTTCTGTCGCTTGTGTATTAAAATCATTTTTATATCTTAAAACTTCGTAGCTATATCTCAAAATGAACTGAATCGAATATAATGAATATAAACTTAATTGTCCTGTTCCTTGAATAACGGCGCTTCGCAGAGTATTTTTGTTCTCCGCAAACTGAAAATTAACAAGTCGAAGTCTCAATTGGAAGGCTTTCGAGTTGAAGAGTACTAACTTTAAAACGTTATCTTTACTCCCAATTTTCGTTCTTGACGATAATTAAATATCTTCAGAACAAATTGACAAGTAAATCCAATATTCATATGTTTAGGTACAATATTCCAAATGTTTATTTCATGTTCGATGATCGTCCAGGCGTCCACTTCGAATATAATAACAACATTTCATGGATCTTTACATTGTAGTCGTGTCTTCTTCATTGCTGAAGGTCGTGCCCATCTTTAGACGTTCGAATTCGTATTCATTTATTGCCTATGTGGTTTACAATGGTCTTACAGGCTAATACAGTTCGCAACATGAACGCTGCTAGGGCACAGCTGTTGTAACTTATAAACTAGGTATATAATATTTTCCGCTATCTTCTTGATTTTGGAGTTCCATTCGGTACTGTGTTCAGAAACATGTATCGCGGTAGGAACGGATAGCCCCGTAAGAGTTCTTATTTGATCGAACCAGCGATTTGCCACGTTTACACTTTCCCTGAACTTTACCGACCAAAACCAGACTTTCGAGATTTTCCGGTTCTCTGCACACTATATTTATGCCCAAAAAAATCTTAGAATTCATTGGTAACATTGTTTTTATCTTCAGTTGGTCGAATATGGACTTGTTGATTCTCTTGGCCAACCATGGCCACCCATACAAAACAACCCAGACAAGAAAATCTTTTTTTTATTGTAGCGACAATATACAATACTTAACTCATCACTTTTTCCTATCACTATTGACTATCTGCTATTATTATTTGTATTGTATTGCTATCGGTTTCGATAACAAGGCGTCGTGTAGTATATAATAGGGTGACCAGATTGTATTAAACGTATTTTATTCGTTAATGATTTCAATAGTACATTGTAGGCCGACACGTTACTGGAGGCCCTCAAATAATACGAGTCTATCTTTAGCGTTTCCGTCCGAGGCATTACATAGTGCTTTTCTCGTGAAAATAAGAAAACATTTGCATAACTATAAGTACTTTAATAGAAATGAATATTTATATTGGCGTGAGGACAATTGTTAAAAGAAAGCGATGTATTTTTGCTGGGAACATTTATATTAGTATTTTGTGTCATTTCGGAATTTGTTTGAATGTTATCAAACGATTTTGACGGAATTGGGCTCAGTGGCACAAAATGTTCCATAGGGCGCGATGTGGTTGCCGTGTGTGACGGCGTCGAGCGTAAATTAATAGCTTCATTTATTTAGTTATTTATTTCAACTTTGCTTTTCACAGAGTCCTCGATGTAGCTTGGTCCCATGCCCAGCGACCATGTCGCTTTAACGTGGTTAAATTTGCACCTGAACATGCAAGAAGTGTCGCCGAAGTCCTGCGAAAGCAGTGGCCGGTGTAGCATTCAGCGTTCGGTAGCTTTAAACAGGTTGCGATTTTTTTTGGTGCTAGCTCGTTGAAGTAGATGAGCATGACGCTTTCTGGAAATGAATGCGCCATTTTGATACTCTCCCATAGTATGAACTGTTCGTAGGCCTTGTTATATTTAGCCGGCGATGTCTCTGGTAGCAAATTACTAGCCACTGCCTGTGCTGTCTCTTGGATTTCGGTAGGCGTCAGCGTATGAATATCATTTTCTTCACTAGAAGAACTCATTTTTATAGCGTAGATACATGTTTCGTGTATTTTTTAGCAAAACACAATTCACACTATCAAATTCAGTAAGAATTTTTCCGATCCCGCCTTTTTAACTTTTTTTATAACTTTTAAGAGGCGTTTTTCTGTGGTGTGTTTCAAACCGACTCTAAACTTCGAAGAGTTATTCCTAAAAAAACCACAAACAGCCACTAAAGTAAAAACGCCTTAACCGTGAACTGAATGGTTTTGACGCAGATAAATAACCTAATTTTATTTTATAAGGATAAAGTTACGTCAAAAAAAAAGCTTTTATTGATTTTTATGTCATTGCTGTAGCATCTGAACAACCACTACTACAATTGAAACATTGCAGCTATTGCCTACTTTCCAGCTTGGTTTTATACCATCTATTGCTACATTTCCGAACAGTGGCGTGAAAAATAATACCTAGACAATATTGCTAAAAGAAACATTAGTTCAATTTTTATTCGGTTTATCTTTTAATACTTCATTATGTCTTTCCATTTCTGGTATGTCTTTGATGTCAGTTTGATTACAGGATTAATATTTATAATAGTAAGTGTGTATACGTTCAAATTTTTTTACTTTACATCTCGGCTTTCAAAGTCGACCCTATATTGTATATTTTATAAAATATTTCCCAGCAACAGAAGGAAATCAACACGCTGCGCTGTGTCCTTTATTCAGGACACGTACATAGAAAATGTGAAACGAACTGACGGCGGAATTTCATTTCAACACAATCGAACATCTGTGACTCGACTGAGCAACACTCGATTTTTTTTCGTGTTCCGTATTAGAGCATTAAGTGTCATGCGAGGTCTTGTAAAAACGAAACTTGAAATTACACAGCTAACGGTGCTTGCGAATTATTTGATACGGAAACTTCGTATGATATGACATTAATACTTATGTCGGAATAGATTTTTTGAAAATAAAATCATTTGAAGATCAAGATTATTCGATCGATCAGAATTAAGATGAAATATTAATATAGATTCTTGACACAAACGATAGAGACTAAAATATACACCCATTTTTGACCTTATTTAATTAAAACACGATGACATAATGCATACAACTTTTTCATTCGAGTGTACTGTAAATTTCTACTAAGTGTTAACGCACCTTCAATGCGTAACTATCTTATAATTTTGATAATAATTGAACGCGTGTCATAAACCTTCAAAGATTATCATAAATTCAACTGTTGTAAATTAATTACAATCCTTTCACAACAATAAACGTCTTTAATCGTATAATTTAATTAACATTTCATAATCGCATCTTGCTAAGTCATTTGCATATCTTTAAATATTTGACTTGTTCGGTTAATTGAATCTATGTTAATGTTAAGGTATCAGCATTATCTTAATATTTAATTGGTCCATGCTCCCGACTAATGAAGGGTTTTCCCGAGACAACCTGGATCATTGTAATCGTTATTTTGCATTTATTGCTTAAATAAAATATGTGGTAAGCTCAATAGGACACAGAATCTTTCATCTACTTATGAATTGTTATTATTAAGTAGATGATCATAATTAATTAGATGAAAGATTGAGAGACTCAGGGTGCTCGAAAATAACCTGAGGGAAAATCACAAACATTTTAGTAACAAGTATGATAGTAGGTAGAGATCAGATCATTAAAATAAATTTCGATTGTAAGTTTTGGTTTTGAATTAAATTTCAGCAAATGTGAACTCTTTAAAAAAATCTTCTTATAAAATGGTTTCGACGATTTAACATTCGAATTCAATTATATGACACCCAGCATAAACATAGGAGACAGAAAGTCAATTGGCCTCCTGGGTTCTCCCATTTTTGAAGAATCTTTTACTGATTACATACTAACACTATTTCTAAATTCCAAAGTCACGCAAAGGGTTTACTGGAAATCAGTACTCATTAGAAAGAAAGAAAGAAAGAAAACATTTATTCGTGGCAATGGCAACAATACACATTGTGCACACATACGCACATACACATTTGCCACGAAATGGTCACAACTCAGCGTAATGCTGGCAACACCAGCGCTGATCTTCCGTTGTGACCATTTGGTGAGGCACGGAACAATGACGCCACGATCACACACAAGGACAAATTACAAAAACATTAAAAATAACGAAGAACACAAACTCATTAAAAACAAAAAACGAATATACAAACACGAAAAGACACTTATAAATTACAATAAAATGAACGCTACATAATTTTAAAAAGAAAAAGTGTTCGGTGTAATACGGCAGCTATAAGAACTAGTAAAATGTATTTAGCAAATCAGTAATAAATAAATCCTCGTACGTTAACCACGTCTTTCTGTGATCTAAACCCTTACAAGCAAAGTATACCTTAAACTCAAGAACATATGGTCGAACATCGAACCGGATTGTGAAGTGACTTACGTCGTTTATCAATAAGAAGTTGAACTGATAAGAGCGCAGCGGCGAGCCGGGAACAATAGGCACCTAGCAACTGCATTCACTAATGAGTTTGTTTACGACATTTATGCATAAGTTGAATTGAAGAATATTATAAACGGAACTATGTCGACTAAGGTGGAACAACTTCTAACTTTATTAGAAAATACGGCATTATTGTTAACAAAGGCACAAGTTAACTTAAAAAAATGCCCAAAGCAGCGACTTACCCGGGGATATATTGAAACGCGCATGCAGTCAGTGCAGGAATACTGGAATACGTTTAAGAATACGCACCAGGAGCTCGTCAAAGCCGTACCTAAGGAACAAAAGCCGGACATTCCATACTTTGTCAACGAAGATTACTTTCTATATGAAGACCTGTTTACGTGTATTCTAGCGGACTTGAAAGATTTAGCATCTGCTAGCACGATCTCAACGCAGTCACCACCCGGGCAAGCTGTCAGTGATCTCCATCCCCAACCTGGCGATGGGTTACTCAAGTTACCCCGAATATATTTGCCGTCGTTCTCTGGTGTTTATGAAGAATGGCCGGCATTTCAAGACTTGTTTTCATCTTTAGTGCACAATAACTCAGCATTAAGTCAGGTACAGAAATTACATTATTTAAAGAGCACACTCACAGGGGAAGCAGAGTCTTTATTAAGACATGTTCAAATTACAGACAACAACTATGAACACGCCTGGCAAACGCTGAAGTTAAGATACGGGAATAAGCGAATCATAGTCAATTCTATTTTAAAACGATTATTTTGGCAAAGAAAGATCGTTGCGCAAACCGCTAACAGTATAAAGTCGTTGTTAGACACTACAACCGAGTGCATTAACAGCCTGAAGAATCAAAACCTGTCAACGGACTCTTGGGATCCTTTGATTATATTTCTGGTTGCACAGAAACTAGACCCAGAGACACATCGAGAATGGGAAGAGTTTGCTTATAAACAAAGTGCGGAAGATTTGCCCACTTACGATGATTTATGCTCATTTCTACGATCAAAATTTAGAACTTTGGAACTGACCACTCCGCCTACGAGGGAGAGAACGACCAAACTTGCCGCCGTGCATATGTCTACGTCCATGAATGCTAAATCAAGAAGTTGCTCTATGTGTAATGAAGATCACACGTTATGCCACTGTAAGGAGTTTACAAGAATGCAACCCACAGAGAGATGCGACTATGTCAAGGCCAACAACCTATGTTTTAATTGTCTGGCTCCAGGACACTCTGCAAGAAACTGTCATCTTAACATGTCCTGTCGTATATGCCACAAACGTCATCACACGCTCGTTCATCAATCGACGTCAATGGCATCGCCTAATAGAGCCGACAACGTCCAAGCTCATCACAGTCAAATGGAAGAAGATCCAGAAGAAAACGCTGACCCTGAGCCCGAGATAAAGCTATCATCACACATTTCAACGGGTGCCTCCACAGCCCTCTTAGCTACAGCGCTCGTGCCAATCAAGGATGACGCTGTTAATGTTACGCTTCTGCGTGCACTCGTTGATCCTGGGTCACAAGCGACCTTCTTAAGTGAGAGGGCTGCCCAAATGCTACGAGTGAAGAGATCGGCTGTGACCGGAACTGTCACTGGTGTCGGTGCTACAACTACCACCGTCAAGCATGCTGCGTACGTAGAACTGTTATCCAGACACGAGGAAGGTTTCCGGCTGAAGGTTAAGTTGTATATTATGTCCACTCGCCTCACCACCCAGTTACCAGCACGCACTATTTCTACGAGCACCTGGCCACACCTGCAAGGACTTCTTCTGGCAGATCCAAGCTTCAATCAACCAGGACGTGTAGATATGCTACTGGGCGTTGATGTATGCGCTCAAATCATAAAGAGTGAAGTAATCAGGGGTCCTCCAGGCACACCATGCGCTCAAAATACAAGTCTGGGGTGGATTTTATTCGGGAGCATAAACGAACATAGAGAAAATGATGAAATTACAGTTATGCATCTAAATTTGGATCTGGACGATATGCTAAAACAAATGTGGGAGCACGACAAGGAAGAAAAGGGGAAACCCACAGCCAATGAGAAAAGATGTGAAGAAATCTATCAAAGTACTACCACCAGGACAGAAAATGGTAGCTATGTAGTAAAGTTGCCTACCAAACATGAGATACTTCTATCACCACATGGAGAAACACGAGATATAGCTATGCGGAGATTGTATCAGTTAGAAAGAAGGTTTAAACAAGATACACACTTAAGAAACGAGTATGTAAAGGTTATGGAAGAATATAAGGCCTTGAATCATATGCAAGAAGTACCCAAGAACGAACTCAACAATCCAGCGGTATATTTGCCACATCATGCTGTGGTAAGAGAAGAAAAAGAAACATCAAAGGTTAGAACTGTCTTCAATGCATCTCAAAAGGGAACCAACAATGTCTCCCTTAATGAAGAATTGCTGGTAGGACCACCGCTTCAGGACGACATGCGAAGTTTGATTATGAGATGGCGTATGAAGAAAGTGTGCTTTGCTTCAGATGTACAAAAAATGTACCGCCAGATTCATGTCGCAAAGGAAGACCGAGACCTACAACGAATACTCTGGCGAGCTGATGAAAAAGACCCAGTTAAAGACTATCAACTGCTAAGAGTCACTTTTGGGACAGCATCCGCTCCTTATCTTGCCGTGAGAACGTTACATCAACTCGCGGAAGATGAAGGCAGCTTTAATCCGGACGCAGCCAAAACCATCAAGCAGGACTTTTATATGGACGACTTGATGACGGGGAAGGATTCATTAGAAGATGCAATCTCGCTAGCAAAGGATATTGACACAATTTTAAAAAAGGGAGGATTTGTCCTTCAAAAATGGTGTTCCAATGATGCCCAATTCTTGAAACAGTTTAAGCAGTCTCAAATAAGTACTCACGTAAACCTCGACATAACCTTGGACGGTACGATTAGAACTCTTGGCTTGCATTGGAACATGGGAAATGATGTTTTTCAGTACAGCATTCGGTTGCCTGCTATAGCTGGAAAAATCACAAAGCGGACGATCCTCGCGGATATCCAAAGATTATTCGATCCACTTGGATGGTTAGCGCCTTCCATTTTGCTCACAAAACTCCTCATCCAACGCCTATGGCTGCAAGGAATCACTTGGGATGAGGAAGTGGAATCTACAATAGCGGAAGAATGGCTTGAGTTAAGAGAAGGTTTTAAGTACCTACCTGACATTGAAATAAAAAGATGGGTACACACCACAGAAACTGGGATAGCAAATGTCACGGTTCACGGCTTCTGCGATGCGTCAAATCGAGCTTACGCTGCTGTAGCATATTTGAGAGTACGAACCGCAGATGGACAAATAAAAACTTCACTGATTGCTGCAAAAAGCATCCACAAAAGCTAAATCTCTTCCAAGACTGGAGCTGTGCAGAGCAGTGCTGCTAGCAGACCTCCTAAACCAAATAAAGGAAGCTATGGATATACCTGCAGCTCAGGTATTTGCCTGGACGGATTCTACTATTGTACTGTCTTGGCTATTTGGTGATCCAGCTCGATGGAAGACTTACGTGAAGAACAGAGTGATTGAAATCTTAGATAGTATGGGTAGTAAGAATTGGTATCGCGTCCAGTCAGCGGATAACCCAGCCGATGTGGCCTCTCGAGGGCTACCTTTGTTCGATCTGAAAAATAATGAAATGTGGTTCAGGGGACCTAAATGGCTATCAGAAGGGGAAATCGCTTACAGTAGACCAAAAAATATAATGACTAATCTGGAACAAAGGGAGATATTACAAACTAACTTGAAAATTGAAGCAAAGGAGGAGAAAGGGTCGGCTAAATTTGAAATGTTTAAGGATCTACCGGAGCTAACAAGGAGTATTGTCTACTGCAAACGATTTTTAAAGAGGAAGGGAAACGAAAACGTAGACGGTACTATTACCACCACTGAAATAGAAGAAGCCTTACAAACTTGTATAAAGCTTGTACAAGGAGCACAATTCGAAGAAGACATAAGAAACCTGAAAACAAAGGAAAGAATAAACCAAAGCAGTAAGTTAAAATCACTTCAACCTTACCTGGATGACCATGAAATCCTCAGGGTGGGCGGCAGGTTACGCCATGCTAACTTAAGTGATGACGAAAAGCATCCTATCATTCTTGATCATGACTCTTATCTGACCTCACTTATTGTAGATGATGCTCACCTTAGGACACTGCATGGAGGAAATCAATTGATGTTAGGATACTTACGTTCGAAGTACTGGATCCTGAAAGCAAAGAAGATGGTTAAATCTAAAACTAAGAAATGTCTGGTATGTGCCAAGCAGAATGCTTGCAACCTTGCTACAGGTCGCAACTTATGGGGGACTTACCAGAGATCAGAGTGACTCCAGCAAAACCTTTTCTGCACAGCGGCGTCGATTTTGCTGGCCCGTACCAGGTGTTAATGTCAAAGGGCAGAGGAGCCAAAACTAACAAAGCATATGTTGCAGTATTTGTATGCATGTGTACAAAGGCCATACACCTAGAATTGGTAGGAGATCTGTCCTCAGAAGCCTTTGTTGCAACTTTCAAGAGATTCATCGCTCGTCGTGGAAGATGTGCGCACCTCTGGAGCGATCAAGGACGCAACTTTGTTGGAGCCAATAAGGAACTAGCTGCTGCTTTCACTCCTCACATGGGCGGCTTATGGGAGGCCGGAGTGAAATCCGTAAAGTACCATTTAAAGAGAATATTAACATCTCACCTGACGTATGAAGAGCTTACTACATTGCTATGTCAAATAGAGGCATGCCTGAATTCCAGGCCACTTACTATCATAGATGACTTCGATACAGATACTATGCAACCTTTAACTTCTGGCCATTTTTGATTGGTGAGTCGCCAATCTCGGTACCTGCTCCATCGATGAAAAATATTCCCATGAGTCACTTATCCAGATGACAACACATGCAAAAACTGCTTGAAGATTTCTGGCATAAATGGCAGAGTGAATACTTATCTAGGTTACAACAACGACCTAAGTGGCTCAAAAAGATTGAGGAGTATGATATTGGGCAGATAGTCCTCATTAAACAAGACAATCTTCCACCGGGAAAATGGTTGATGGGGCGTGTAATGCAAAAGCATCCTGGGTCTGATGGTGTGACACGGGTGTACACCTTAAAGTGTGGCGATCATATTACTCAGAGATCTACAAATAAATTATGTCCTTTACCGATAGACACTAAGTAAATTTCACGTCATTTATATTACTTGCTAATTTGCATGTTCAAACTTTCAGTGATTGTTAATATATATATTTTTGCATGTAGTTTATAATTATCGAGTCCACCAGATTTCGATACCTTATTAAGTAAGATATTGTAAATAGGAAAGGACTCGACTAGTCCTTTGGTGGGCGGTATGTTCGGTGTAATACGGCAGCTATAAGAACTAGTAAAATGTATTTAGCAAATCAGTAATAAATAAATCCTCGTACGTTAACCACGTCTTTCTGTGATCTAAACCCTTACAAGCAAAGTATACCTTAAACTCAAGAACAAAAAGAAAAAAGGTATTAAAACTATGACTTATCTATGGTAAATTTAACATTAAGTCATTAATAGGTACTTGATTACTACATTTACTACAGGTAAAAACTAACTAACGCGTGCTGATGCCTAAAACTAAAATTATACCATGAGACTTACTGCTAAACCAGATACTAAATAACATGAAGTGATATATCTAAAATTTAAACAAGGGTCAATAACAAACTACAAAACATCAGGCCACGGAATGCTTGTGGGACATACAAAGCAGGTATGTATTTTGACCCAGATTAAAAACAGCTTGTGTCATGTTTAAGGTTTACCTGACTTTTTTGGTGGTGCTGCAAGTGTTTCTTAACCTGGGCCTTAAAAGTATATATGCCTTTCAGAGTCCTGTGTTCCTGTTGTTCCAACATTTAGTTGCAACATATCTGAAACTCACCCGAAAGGCAGCTGACGCATGACGATGGGTCAACAATGGCTGCCTACACTGCCGCTCACCACGCGGGTTTCGGAAAGACAACTTATCAAAGAGATATTTGGGGACCTGCTGGTTTACTACACCGAAAAGAAGACATGCCAGATGGAGCTTGCGTCTATGTAGCATTTTAAGGATGTGACATTTATTTAAAAATGGTGTGACATGAGCCCTAAATGGAATAGTGAAACAAAAACGGGCGCAGGCATTTTGAACTCGCTGAATGAGCAGTTTCGATTTGGTGAGTAGACGTGGCCCATAGACTATGTCCATATAGTTTAATTTTGACAATACAAGTGACTCTACTAGTTGGATTTGCAAGGTTTCACTCAAAAACGGCCTAATCTTGTATAGCACTTTTAGCTTGTAAAAACAGCCTCACACAGAGTTTGAAATGTGTTTTTCATACCGGAGCTCGTCATCCACTAAGAGACCTAAGTTACGCGCTTCACAGACCCTTTCAATAGGCTCATTATGATCTTGTAATTCTAGAGTTTCGCCTTTTTTCGGGACATTTACCTATTTGCTCTGCTTTCGTCCTACTTTCATCAATAGACGATGTAGTCAAAATTTGTTTAGAAATTATGTTATAAATTCAGCTCAATGATCCATCTAGGTTACAAGCACCCCTCCGTATTCGGCTTGGCGGCTTAGGAATCCGCAAAATTTCGAGTGTTGCTTCTTGTTTCCCCAGCTTTTTTGTCGTCCACCCATAGCACGTCAGGTCTCGTAAACCGGTAATATCCTGAGGGCTTTGCCCACAAACTATGAGACCGATGGCTTGGAGGATGCCAAGAATGCTTTTAAAATTTCTTGCTCGTGTACAAAAATACAGATAACTCAAAATCTCAAAGGAGCTGGGACGATATTTAATGCGCTTAAACGTACAAATCAATTCTGAGCAGCATTTCAGGTCCAGATCGCGCAAAAATTTTGGCGGTCAGAGCCAGAGAGGTTGGTCACCTTCCTGGATCCACCGGATTTAGATTGGGGTCACAGTATGCACTCCACTCCATACATATGCCCTTGTGGCATGGACGTGGATCGACTGGGTCACCATGGACTATATTCTCAAAAAGTGCAGGCCGTTTTTCAAAATCTGCGACACTTAATGACATAATCCACCGGTCTCTTGCCACCATCAATGGTCCTGTTCTTGAGCCGCCTGGCATTTTCAGAGATGATGGCAAAATAGCTGATAGTGTGTCTCTGGTTCCGTGGAGTTTGGGACGGATGCTTGTGTGGGACGCTACCTGTGTAGACATTCTGGCAGCGTCCCACCTTCAACGGACTACTTGAAAAGCGGGTGCAATGGCGGAAATATGAAACGCATTAAATATAGAGACCTTGGAAAAGAGTATAACTTTGTACCATTTGGCGTTGAGACCCTCGGTCCGTAGGGCCCCAGGGCGCAGTTTTCCGTTCTCAACAATTATAATCCTTGTTATAATTTGTATGTTAATATTGTTATTTAAAAATACTTGGAACAATAAATCACAAAACGTGTTGCATGACATAATTCAACTACATAAGTTAATGAATCATCTGACAAGTAAAACTACACGATTTAAAATTACTTGTTATTGACCAAAACTTCGACGAAGTGAGTGCCGACAATTTGATGATAAAGCCAATCAGAGTATTAAATAATCTGTTTATCACTCACATCCGTTATGTTCCTCCGATTAAACTTTACAATAGTATACAAAATGATACGTGAATAAATTTAATTTCTGTGTTTAACAAATGTGATAGAAAGTGCGAGAATACTTGGGGTCTTCCCAATCCCAGCTATAAGTCACCAAGTGTTCAGATCGCTAACCAAAGAATTAGATAAAAGATGAGACCATGAGGTATTAGTAATAACAACCGATCCGACATTCAAAAATGAAAAAGCGCCTGGAAATTTTCCAGAAATTGACGTGCAATGTGCATAATAGGTAGGTAATAGGTAATAGAGACAGCTGCAGACCGCATTTCTGTAATCATGGAATACTCACTCTGCCTTGCTTATATATTTTAGAATTAGCTATGTTTGTGCGCAAAAATATGCACCTATTCCAAAAGCAGGAAAATAAAAGGTTCAAATATAAATTGAAACTTCCAATACCGAATTTAGCTATTTTTCGAAAGAGCCCCCACTATGCCGCAGTAAAATGCTATAACAAACTCCCAAACTATATAAAGTCAGAGGAAAAAGAAAAAATGTATGCAAGTAAGTTAAAAGCATTCCTTAAAACAAAATCTTACTATAGAGTTGATGAATTCTTTAATGATAATACTCTGTGAACAATAATAGTATAATAGTTGCTTAATAGTTTATGTATCATAAGATTAGATTAAAATTTGATGTAGCATTGTTTAAATTGTATACTTTAACTTGATGTTTAACTAAAGCTTATGTTAGTATTTAAGGATAAGATTGCAATACCCTTTTAGGGTCCATGTGATACCTACTCCCATATAATGTAACAACTGTGTATATTACCATGGTGCAATAAACAACTATGACTATGACTATAATGTTTCATGCAGTACTTGGAACGAAACCATTAATTCAACCGCAGGAGCAGCGCCTAACGCGATCCTAACGACTTATAAACCGGGATTTTCCATTCTCACTGAATGTTGCGCAATTAGTTTAGGAATCTAAGCGGAATACTAGTATACATTTTTTCGTGCTTAATATTAAGTAAAAAATAATAAAAAACTTGATACTTCTTTTTTTATATTATTTAGTCTATTTCAAAATTATTTTGGAAATTTAATTTGTTTGGGTATGAACATTGAAAAGAAACGCATTGGGGAAATATAACAGGCATTAGAGAATTTCAAAAAATTATAACAAAGCAAAATCTTATAACATTCATTGGAGACTGGGTCCATAATAAATCCCCACTTACCAAACACACATGTCTCCCGTACTCTATTACATTAACATTTGCAGGACCTCAAATCCTATTTCGACGCATCCAAAGGGGTGATTTACGTCAGTTTCGGTAACAACTTCAGTCCGTCGACTCTCTCCGAAGACAAGATCCGTTTGCTACTTAACGTGTTCTCGCTATTGCCGTACGACGTTCTATGTAAATGGGATACCGACAATGTACCTGGGAGGCCCAGTAATGTGAGAATAGTTAAGTGGGTCCCGCAAAACGACTTGCTAAGTAAGATTATAGTGAGGAGTGGTTTGAATTATTTATGGGGCTTTTTGGATTTAGGAATTTAAGGTTGGATTTTGAGATAGCTGAAATGTAAACTGTTTTGTTCAGAAGTTGTAAGTGTTGTAAGAGTTACAGTCCGCTTACCATCCGACAAACCGTATGCTTGTTTGCTACTGACGTGTTGTACACAATACGAAACTAGTTAAGTTCAGATAATTTACTTCATGTAGTATACAGCAGTTTTAAATTTTCTTTATTTATTGATTAAGACAAAAACACTGAAATACTTTTGTTATCAATGTTATCATTACAATGCACATCTAAGCAAAACCTTGAAGAGATTTGTGTGGCGATGGGGAGTTCTTAATATTTTACTGATATAATTTATAGCTAAATTAAACAATGTTTGCCGTCAAAACAACTTAAAATGCAAGTTCATTTCGCATTAGTAATGAACATAAACTAAAAAGTTAAACACACAGGTTACTTAATAGTTTTTAAAATGGATTTTGATTTCAAGACATCCTAAGATAAAACTGTTCTTCACTCAAGGAGGAATGCAATCAACTGAAGAAACAATTGCTGCTGGAGTGCCTTTGATTGGTAAGAAATCAGTTTGATTCCTCGGACACGAAGACACGCCGCTGTGCTGTCCTGTGTAGCTGGCACAGGTGTTTCTGGACTATACAGGGTGTAATCGTTAAGTGTAGCCAGGCGATTACTCCGTAAATATAAGAGATGTTAGAAAATGTCTAAGGGATATCGAAAGTGCGTCACCTAATAAGTAAAATTACATTAATAACTTTTTTATATAAAATCAGAACTATCCCAAACATTAACTTCAAACCCTCCCATACATTTAGTGCGACGTTCGTTGAAAGACTAGTTTGTACGGTCTAGTCAAAAAAAAAGTTTGGCTTAAAGGACCATAAGTTAAACTTTTTTTCCAGGTCATAATTGTTTAAAAAAAAATCTCTTACGGCACCGACGTTCTACTTTGAGAGTGAGTCATCGTAGGTATTTAACTGTATACATACATACATACATACATACATACATTCACGCCTTTATTCCCAAAAGGGGTAGGCAGAGCACATGAAACGTATGTTCCAGCGCCACTTTTAGCATAAATGTGGGTATAAAAGATCGACTACATGTGATATTGCAGTGATAGTTTGCTAGCCCATCGCCCACAACACACTTCAACCCTGGTCCCTTAGTCGACTTTTACAACACCCACGGGAAGAAAGGGGGTGGTGAAATTCTAACCCGACACCACACTGGTATACTTAACACTTAACTGTATGGGAGCGTTTAAACTTAATATTTTTAATATTAATACTTGTATTTCAAAAAAGTTATTAATGCAATTTTACTCATTGGGTAACGCACTTTCGATATCAATTTGAAATTTTCTGATATCTCTTATATTTACGGAATAATCGCCTGGCTACACTTACCTAACGATTACAGACTGTATACGTCTATCGAGCGGTACCTTGGTCGGCCGGCTGGACGTCAACCATTTGGGCGCCCCACATTAGCCCAGTCAATGAACTGACAACATTAATGGAAAATAATAATTTTGGAAAAAAAATCTGTATAACGGATATATTATGAATGAATAGTTACCCAGCGACCGAATCCGACAAAATTTCAGACATCAAAAAAATGATAAATTAACTTCCTTCTGAAATGTCAGAAAAAATATAATTGACAACATTTCATATTTTCATGTAGGCCATTTTACGATTAAGTTCGCTAGAAAATGTTTTTTTAAGCGACACGTGTTTTTTTATTTCTCCCTTAATTGTAATTTTCATTCAAAACTATCAAATTGAAAAGTAGCGAATTGCAGAAGGTCGTAAGTAAATTATGACGTCAATACTACGACTCCGTATGGCAGTTTGGACACTTTTCATATGACAGCCATAATACTGACGTCACACACGGTTAAAACCACTTTTTCACTTCTCATGCTCAAAAAGTGCATCATATTAGACTTGGCAAGCGGGGCTTAAGTAGTACATTTAGCCCCTAGGGAAAATTTATGATTTATTAAACATTTTAATTTGACCACTCACAACAGTTCAATATAACATCCACCAATCACAACTCTTTAAAAAAACATAAGTATTTGCTGTCTACTAACCAAAATACAGTTAGACATTAAAATCGACCAATCAGGAAACAGAATTCAATTCAAACATTGGGTGTTTTTCAAGCGTGGTTAACTGCATACATGAGTCATGTATGCAGTTAACCACGCTTGAACGTTTGGATGGTGCTATAGTCGGTCCGAGGCGTTTATTTTTGTAATTATTGTAAATTAGGGAATGAAAATCTCCTAATGTTTGTATTGAATTCGTTTCCTGATTGGTCGATTTTAATGTCTAACTGTATTCTGGTTAGTAGACAGCAAATACTAATGTGATTTTAAAGAGTTGTGATTGGTGGATGTAATTACATGACATAAGCTATGAAGATTGAGCGGGATAGACTACGCCGCTATTAGACGGTCAGAGGCGTTTATTCGTCTTGTGAATATTTTGTATCTGTGTCCAAACGGTTTATTAAAAAGAATGGCGCCAAATTGAACAATCTTTTCGCCTTGGTAGAATTGTTGATTGTGGATGGATAATCTTTGTTTTTACTATTTTCTCGCAGTCGAAGTGAAAAGTAGAGTGTATAACTCTGGTCTAAAAGCCATATTACCCCTCGAACTATTTCCCCTCACTTCGTTCGGGAAAATATCCATCTCGTAGTAATATGGCTTACTTTAGACCCTTGTCATACAATCTACTATTATACGTTTTCGCGATTTTCTTAAAAGCGAGCAGGAAAAAAACACAGAAAACTACTTTATTACGTTCAGGTAACATAATTACCGAAATGGTTTTCGATTTAGGCGTCATTACATATTTTGAAATATTGTCAATTATATTTTGAAATTTGTCTTTATTTTGGTTCAGTTACATTTGCTCTTTAATATTCAAGATGAATCATATAAAAATAACCGATGCATGCTTTTGCTTTATTTAAATATACTTATATAATTATACTTCCGGGTGGAAAGATTGTCGGATTCTTGAATAAAGCATATTAGAATAACGTTTTCAGATTCAGATTCAGATTTTTATTCATAAAACACATTATTTTACATGTCAGGCAGGATACAGAATAGAATAAATAGGTAGGTACAAACCATTAATACAAAATTAAAATGCAATAAAAAAAAAGATGCTATTATATATTAATGTTTTTCAAAACTGTATTTTTCCTGGATTAAACGCACGCGGCACGATTCTCTCCCATTCTCTCGACGTGGCTAAGCAGATTTGTTCGAATATTCTATTAGCTATATTATTATTGTATAGTAAGGTTCATCATAAAGGTGTTGAAATGCGCCATATTTTACTGATGCTAAAAACGTAAACTTGCTGTTGATAATACTTGTTCTAGTTTGCAACTCTCATAACTCTCTATATGCTGTAATAACCAGGCTAGTCCAACTCGCATTTACTTATTTTCCTGTGTCCCCTAGATGGGGCAGAGGGCGTCCACAGTGCGCCGCCATCCCGTTCGGTCTTGAGCTTCGCGCTTCAATTCGCTCCAAGTCTTCCCTATGGTCTTCGCCTCTGCGATGATCGTCCGCCGCCAGGTCTGTTTAGGGCGGCCACGTTTACGCTTTCCTTGGGGATTCCAGTCCAGGGCTTGCCTCGGTATGTGATCAGGGTCCCTTCGGAGCGTGTGGCCGATCCAGTTCCACTTGCGGCGTTTGATCTGCTGGTCGATCGGAGTCTCACCGCAGCGTTCCCACAGTTCTATGTTGGAGATTTTCTCGGGCCAGTAAACACCGAGAATACGGCGAAGACAGCGGTTGATGACGACCTGGAGGCGGTGCGAGATGGTCTTTGTAACCTTCCACGTCTCACAACCGTACAGCAACACGGGTTTTACGTTGGACCGGAATATTTTGAGCTTAACTCTCCTAGTCAGTTTCCGCGATTGCCATACAGGGCGGAGCTGTGCGAAGGTTGCTCTGGCCTTGGCGATTCTCGAATCGATGTCCTCTTCGGTCCCTCCAGTTTCCGACACTACACTACCGAGGTAAGTAAATTTGTGGACCCTTTCCACAGCCTCTGTGCCAATGAGCAACGGCAAAGCGCTTGTTGCCCCGCACCTCATTTCCTGGGTCTTCCGGGTGTTGAATTTCAATCCCGTCTCCTTTGCTTCTCGTTGTAGGTCGTCCAGCTTGGCTTGCATGTCGGCGTGTGTGTGGCTCAGCAGGCATAGGTCATCGGCATAATCCAGGTCTTCCAAGACGCTGGATAGTCCCCACTCTATACCGCGGCGCTTATTGCAGATTGTAGAGCTCATGGTGCCATCGAGAACAACAAGGAATAGGAGAGGTGAGAGAAGGCAACCCTGTCGTACACCGGCACGCACCGGTATGTCCTCCGAGACGAGGCCGTCGTGAGTCACTCTACAGGAATACTTCCCGTAGATGGCCTTGATCATGTTGGTTATTTTCTCGGGGACCCCAATTTCACGCAATCGGTTCCAGATGCAACTCCACCTCAGCGTATCGAAGGCTTTTTCGAAGTCGACGAAGGTCAAATACATTCCCCTTTGCCATTCTGATGCCTGCTCGAGAATGATGCGCAAGGTATTAATCTGGTCCGTGCACGATCGGTAGGGTCGGAAACCAGCCTGCTCTTTGCGAAGAAGCGGTTCAACGGCCCTCGATAATCTGTCTAAGATAATCTTGCAGAGCACCTTAGACGGGATCGAGAGCAAAGTGATGCCTCTCCAATTGCCACATTCACTGAGGTCTCCTTTCTTAGGTACGGTGATGAGAAGGCCTTTGTTCCAGTCGTCGGGTAGCTCTTCGGCTGACCAGATGTTCCGCAAGAGGGGTGTCAGCGCGTTCGCGGCGGTAGGCACGTCAGCTCTCAGCATTTCCGCCGTGATGAGGTCGACTCCTGGCGCTTTGCCGTTCTTGAGTGATCGGATGGCTTTCACTACTTCCTCTCCAGTGGGGGGAGATACGTCAATGTCGAGGCTTTGTGCGGGCAGGCTGACAGCAGGTGTCGCCACAATGGGGTCGCTTGGGACTCGGAAGATCTCCTCGAAATGCTCCCACCAGCGTTGAAGCTGCCCCTCCGATGTCACGATTAGTTGGCCTGCTTTGTCTTTTAAAGGCTTCTTCTTTCTCTGGTTCCGGTTTCCGGCTAAGGTCTTAGTCACCTTATACATCTCTCTGAGATTACCGGAGTCAGCAGCACGTTGGGCGCATTCCGCCACACTATCCGACCATACTCGCCTATCGTGGCGGGTACTGCGGTAGATGTTCCTGCGTATCTGTCTATACTGCAGCCTCAGGTCTTCACGCACCACCGCATCGTTGGTAGCCAGGAGCTGAAGATGGAGTACGCGCCTTTCTTCAATGAGGTTCCAGGTTCTCTGTGACATCCAGTCTTCGCGTGTATGTGTTTTATGTCCAAGAACGACGGAGCTGGTTTCTACGTAGGCCATTTTGATGTGGTTCCACTCCGCGTTGACAGAAATAGCAGAGTCCGTCTCAAGGGCGGAGAAGCGATTTCGCAGCTCTAGTCTGAAGGCATCGCCTGTATTTGGATCCCTTAGTCTGTTAACCTCAAACCGTTTGCCTATCTTGGTAGTCGCGTTAGCCGTCCGAGCTACGGCTACTTTCAGCCGCATTTCGGCTACGACTAAGTGGTGATCACTCTCGATGTCCGCGCCACGGCGGTTGCGAACATCGAGCAGCGATGAGCGCCACTTGGAGCTGATGGCAACCTGGTCAATTTGGTTCTTGGTTACTCCATCGGGTGAGTTCCAGGTGTACTTGTGGTGTTCTCCGTGGATAAATAAAGTACCTCCGATGGTGAGATCGTTGTCCTGACAGAACTCCAAGAATCTCTCCCCGTTCTCGTTCTGGACTCCCAGCCCGTGTCTGCCCATGTGTCTTTGACAGCCGTCGTTATCCGTGCCAACCTTGGCATTCAAGTCGCCCATGACGATAACTATGTCCTGTTTGCGGGTGTTCTTTAGTGTCAGGTTGAGTGCACTATAGAAATCGTCCTTGTCTTCCTCCGATGCCAAATTTGTGGGCGCGTAACACTGAACGACGGTTATCTTGCGAGCTTTGCTGTTGAACCGGGCTGTGATGATTCGCTCTGAGATCGGTTTCCAGTCCAGGAGGCTCTTCTTTGCAGCATCAGAAAGGAGGAAACCCACGCCGTTTTCATGGACGTCCTCTTCATCTTCCTTCCCGGAGTAAAGAAATGTAAGGCCTCTCGACGTTCTCAGTTCCCCGAATCCGTTTCTGCGAACTTCACTGAGACCGAGTATTTGCAGTTTATATCTTTGCATTTCTGCTTCTGCTTGGGCTAGTCGGCTATCCTCGCTCAGTGTTCGCACATTCCAGCAAGCAATTCGTGTCCGTATTTTCATGCCAACGGTCGTCGTATTTTGATCGGTCCGGTTTTGCACTATTTCGGTTTCTTTAATCTATGTAAGGTTCGGGTAAGCGAGGGATTGGCCCACTATACCCTAGCCCACTGGTGGGGCTGCCACCTCAGAGCCTGTGAGCATGCTCGGTTTTGTCTCGGGTGTCCTCCCTGGTGAGTAGATTCTGTTTTGAGGCGCAGAAGATTCGCCTTTCGCCCATTTAAACGTGTTTAAATGCGAGTTGGACTCAAACAAAGAAAATAAATAAATTTCTGGAGCGGTCAGTATAATATTTAATATCATAATTACCCTCCCAAAAACCCTATAATTCTCAAATCATATTGAGGAAAATTTGTCATTTATCATACACATAAAATCTTATATGACACGAACATACCATCTTTTGGCACAACTCAACAACTCGTTGTCACTTAGATGGACGGGTGTCAGAAAAGTCAATTATATTTGCGGGACGTTTCGCGTCTTGAGTTTTGGGCATCACACAAATTAATACCTATTCATTTTATATTTGACACCAAGTGGGAGCCAGCCTACATCAGAGCGATTAGAGCACCATACAATATGGTTAGGAAATATACACCTGTTGCGTTCTTAACCTAAATATGTACAATTGGATAGTTAAAGGTTGACAAGACAGTCTTTGTCATCTGTAAATTTCGAAGGTGAAACTTACCGTCCTCGTAACACTCGTTCGAAACCTATTGCTGTACAATTATTAACCTCATCTTATTTCGTTTTTTTATTAGAACTGGGATCACATTTTAAAAACCATTTCTATTATTAAATTATACCTAGCAATCATAAAATTTATTTGGTTACGCTAAATTTGACTGTGCCTACATCAGTTAGGATAATAAATCTTCCCTCTCCTCGTCCCGCCGAAACAGACGATATTATCCCGATATACTTTTCTAGATATAACCTTGTACTGTACGACTACAGTCGGAGTCAAAGTTAGGTATGTATACATCACAAGGGAAAAGAACCAAACATTTAAACACATGTTTCTTGATATTTGTTTTTGAATAATATTACTAGGTTACACTGAAATCCCCGCAACAAGTTAATATAAAAATTAAATTAATATATTTCTGTGTCAAGAGAGGAGGAGAGAGGGTATTATTATCCTAATTCATGCAGGTACAGTCAAACAAATTTTAGCGTAACCAAATAAACGTGAAATGGTTGGTAGGTATAATGGTAGAATCGAAATGGATTTTCAAATATGATCCCAGTACCTAATAATAAAAAGCAAAATAAGATGAGGTAAATAATACACCCAAAGGTGAGCCTTGCTACACTGGCGTTCACGGTGGATAATAAACATATGAAAAGAAGCGAAACTATACAATGCCATAATATTTCGTGATGTCATAATTTCACCCTTGTAGTTCACGACAATGACAGAGGGAGACAAAAATATCTCTGCTTTCATGTCTCTGCTCACTCATGAAAGCGTAGATATATCCCTTTCTATCAATATCGCGGATGGATTTGCGGCTTCGATGTCAAAAAAGCTGGCATCGTCATTTAAGATCTTGTCTGCAGTAACTCGGCACAAATGGTCTAAATCAAGCAAATAATGCAGAAGTGGCCTAAGGTAGGGAAAGTTGTTATTTCAGGACTCAAATCTGTATTTGTATACATCTATATTTTAATTTTGTCATATTTAAACATTGTGATCTAATGGGAAAAATCTAGTTTAATTGATTTAGAAAATAATTACACTTAACATAATTTTTGACAGGACTTTTTTATTGTTAGGTAATGAATTAACGAGTATGAGTATTATAACAAATAACGAAGCCATATACATGTTTTCTCATATTAAACTGCGTGTAACAGAATTACTATTTTTATACGTATAAATCGTACTTTAATTTGCCAGCAAGTGTGCATCTGAGCACCCGTTCCTGATCTATGGCGGGGCGGGCTCTGAAAAATGGCCGCACCAGCCTCCGTATTGTTTGTATTGTACCGTTCTTAGGATAAATCCTATTCTCATTCTACTTAAACGGATAGACCAGCCTGATTTATGCTTACTATAAAAATGAAAGGGCTTGCATTCACGTTTTGTTTTGTTGACTCAGAGCGCATAGGATGGGCTAAGTTGTTGGGATTTAACTGCAAAGATTTATACAGTAACTGCAATAATATGCAGCAAAATGAACTTGCAAAATTACTAGTTCATCTTTATTCAAGCCCAAAAAATGCTACGTCAGTATAATACGTAGGTATACTATATCAGCATTTTTGGCAGTTTAGAAAACCTATGTCAATTTTAGTGGAAGAGAGAGCTAAATTGAGTGGAGATTGAATTTAAATAGGTGTTGGTACCTCCCGCAACCTTTGCCACGTCACTTAGTCCATTGCCGGTACTCTCTGGTAAAGGTTGCGGGGGTCCGCTGGATGCGGGTGGCGCCGGACCAATCACAATCCAGTTGTATATATGATAATGACGTGTACCTCAGAAGTAGCCTCTCTTACAAAATATGCATATGGGTAGCTTTTACAAAGTAATTAAACAGAGGAAATACATACGGGTGTAACATAAATGGGGTGTGAACCGATCAAGGGCACGCATCGCAGCTAGGCATCGTGTTCTGGTAAGAAAGAACTAAGAGAATTATTTTTAGGCGATTTTATAACATTTGTATGGAGCGGTTGGCCGACCAGTGTAATAAAAAAATCGAGTCAAAAAAACATTTAGTGTTTTCTTATCAGTATTATGTTACACCCTGTATGTCTCAGTCTATCGCCTTAACCACAAGAACTGCAAAGAGCTTAAAACGTCTGGATAAAATGTACATGATAAAAATCTGTTTAAATCGTTTCATTTTAAATGAGTCACAATTTCCAAAAGTGACGACCATTATTATGTTATCAATATCAGTAATTGATTGCCTTTGGAATGAATTAATACATTTATTGTGTCATTCGTGATTGGACTCCACACTTTATTTCGTAAGGTAAAGAATAACTGCATACATGAGTTTTTTTCCGCAGGCAATATCAATATTTGTGGTTCTACAAACGCAAACGAGTCTTAACCTCACCTTTTTGAATTTGTGAAAGGCTTGAGTAATAAATGTTTTGTGCACACATTGTTCTAAAACGGCTAGCAATTACAACCATACCCATTATGCTAGGGCTATACAGAAACATGACCGTTGTGTATTATTCCCTCCCGTGGTCCACTGTTACACAAAGCACCATTCGTAACAGACGACTATTCACCTCAGCCTGACCTAGCTTTGATTGAGCACAAGCTCATTGACCTTTTATGTATTAAGGTTTACAGTTGCTTGAACTAATTGGGAACGTAACCGCCTAAAATATGATTTCGACTTAGAGGTTACTCTGCTTTCAGCCGTGTAGAGGTGAACTGAAGTTACTTGCTCAGGTGAAGTCAAAGTGATTGATTGATCATAACTTCTGCACGAGAACTAGTAGGTCAAATGTTATATCTACTCGTATACAATCCTATAATGGGAAGCCTGCGGCTAATGGAGTATAGACAATTTTTATAGAATATCGATAATTCGACGTACTCTTATATCGAGAGATTGTAAGTAATAGAGTGTAAGTGTGTAAGTGTCAATAATATGGGACCACCCAAATTTGCAGTCAGATATTCTATACATTAAAAAAGGCATCAAATATAATGACCACCAAAAAGTGCTTTGATACCCTAACCAAAAAAACCCTTTTTTTTTACCAAAAAAATATACTGAACCCCAAAAATAATAATTCTACCATTACAATAGTACTAGCTATTTTAGTAACGACTGCACTTTTTTACTAAATGATCACCAAACCTTTGCGACCAAATTAGTACAATACTTCTACCTAAATAACCCACTATGATTGCCATAAAATAAATGAATGTTACCTAATAAAGTATCATCATCATCATCATATCAGCCGAAAGACGTCCACTGCTGGACATAGGCCTCCCCAAAAGAGTGCCAAAGTGACCGATCCCGCGCCACCCGCATCAAGCGGACTCCCGCAACCTACCAGGTCATCAGGCCACCTTGTCGGGGTAAATAAATTATAATGATGCCAAATTTACAAATGCTACCAAAATCCGAATCAGTGCACCCTACTTCCACGTGGTCTTGTCTGTCCTACCCCTAGAGTGTATATAAAAGCCCGCGGAGCCAGAAGTTCGCGAAGGAGGTCCGGAGTTGAACGGGGTGCACGAGGCCCAAGCAAAGCGAGTGGGGGAAGGCGGCGAGCGAAGCGAGCCGGCGACCTCCCGAGCGGAGCGTAGGTCGAGTGCGCACGTGAAATGAAGGGCCGACGAAGCGAGTTTCTGGCGGGAGCCCGGGCGGACGGCGGGACACTGAGTCCCAGAAACGAAAGCGGGGCTCCGTCGAATTACGGAAATGATTTTACTATTTTTGATTTAGCAATGATTTATTAGGATAGCATTTCCTTTCATAGGATAGTAAGAAGTTATTATTTGCGTTATTATTTCACATTTATAGGAGATACAATTTTGGTGATCATTTACTATTTTTGGGTTAGCAATTATTTTTTAGGATAGCATTTTCTTTAATAGGATAGTAAGGTGTTATAATTTGGGTTATTATTTTACATTAATGGGAGATAAAATTTTGGTGATCATTAAACCATTTTTGGATTAGCAATGCTTTATTAGGATAGCATTTTCTTTAATAGGATAGTAAGATTACAATTTTTTTTAAATGAAAGGAAAAATTGAAAAATTTAATGCTCCGAGCCGGATTCGAACCGGCGACCACAGGCATTCATGGCCCGTCGCTACTACCAACTGAGCTATCGGAACAATCTGGTTCGGGCACCAAATCCTTCAATCAGTTCCTTCATATAACGCCTTAGGGAGGCGTATGTAGCGACATCTACCAGAAGACTTAGGCTTCTTTAAGGCACCAACGTCTCAAATTATGTTGAGAAATCGTCAGTAACGATGCGCCACCCCATACTAAATTAATATTTGTTTTTGAAGCAGTAACGCTGCTAAAGAAAATTACAAATTTTTTTAAATGAAAGGAAAAATTGAAAAATTTAATGCTCCTAAATTTGTAATTTTCTTTAGCAGCGTTACTGCTTCAAAAACAAATATTAATTTAGGATAGTAAGATGTTATAATTTGGGTTACTATTTCACATTAAAATGGAGATAAAATTTTGGTGATCATTTAGTATTTTTGGCAGTAAAAAGTATTTTTTTGGCGTTATATTATACTATATCTGGTGGGCCGTTAAACATATGCCATTAAAAAACAACTGATCACTTAACAATATTATTTTTGGGTCGTTCTAAAAATAATTATTTATGCAATATGCGCTTAAGAGAGAACTACTAATTGAATACCTCATTCTGGGACTATCTAATTAATATTTTATTTTCATTTTGGAATAGTATACGCCACGTAAAAAAACAGACATATTCTATTGCGAATAAATAGATAGGAAGGTAATTTATAATATGTTGGTAGAAATAGTAACGACCCTTATTTTTGGTTGAGTACCTACGTGATCCAAGTGTTGATGACAATTAATCAGTTCAATTGTTATTAATTAGTGCACAGCCTTGCCATGACACGTAATGCAAATAATGGAAATCAATCTTATTATGATTCCCATTGTATACGAAACAGAGTAATCATTGATTCAATAGTGCATAGACGTCTGCTACTGAACTGGCTACATGCTTTTACATAAATAAAAATAAAGTGTTAAATAAAGATCATAAATAAAATAGGAATAGAAAAAAAGGGAAAATATCTTATGTACTTATTTCGGTCAATCTACTTATTCCTGCCATGGTGACGTGTCCTGGGTCCCCGTGATATTGCAATTCGAACTAAGATACATAATATCCTACTAATATTATAAATGCGGAAGTTTGTATGTTACTTGGTTGTTTAGATGTTTGAATGTTTGTTACTCAATCACGCTTAAACGGCTTAACCGATTTGGATGACATTTTGGACAAAGATAGTTTAAAGCCTGTTTTAAAACATAAAATAGTTTTTATCCCGGGTCCATGCACACGAAGTCGCAGGCGGTAGCTAGTGGAACATAACTAAGGTAAATCATTTTAATCTCATTACTATTAAATTTGTTGGGGATGTCCAATTAAAATGTTACAGTACGTAATTATTTATTTTTACAAACGGGACGCCTTGTTTTTGTTTTCTGACTTACAAGACAGAAAAACGATACAAACATTTTACTAATCCATTTTATACCTTGCATTAAAATGTTAATCAAACTTAAGTAGGAACCTATTCTTATTGACACAAATTGTAGATCAGGCGTTTCTTCTTCATTCAATTCTCATTTTAAGTACGTTTAAGGTCTGCGTGTTACAAGAGCTATTCCGGCATAACCACCAGCCACATGAAATCTACAAAGGAACATTCCAAGTCCAGGTGTCGTGTATGGTGGGCCTTATGCAGCATACGTGTCGTCCCGACCGCATTCCAACTAGCGGAAAAGATAGTCACAGATACGACACTCCAAGTCGAGTGACATATGGGTTGTTCTACAAAGTAAGGATAAAACTAGGTCTAATTTCAGCCGGTAATTTTTGGTACGAATGTAAATACTTGCGAAATTCAGTCTTATCCGGAATATATACCTAACGTTTTTAAGTCTGTGTTTCGTGGAACAGTAAATTTTTTAAAAGTTTTATATTTATGGCCCTTTAAAGGAATCAAGCGGCAGAAAACTGAAAGTGTGACCGTGAAACTGAGGACAATAAACTTAAGTCGTACTTTAGTGACGGTAATAATTGTAGTGGTATATTTCATGTCTTACTTTAAAAGTAAATGAAAAATAATTCAATGAGTAGAAGTAACATCTTGATGATTTTTATAATGCGCTTCTAATTTTTGAACCTATATATCACAGGTAATGTATAAGAGGGATTTCACCGTAAGAGCGCAGAGTTGGCGTTTTCCGTGTTTCCAGTAGGATTTGCTAGAAAAAATGTAACATTTTCGACATTCGCAGGCTAACGACGTACAACATTAAGTTTCTTAAAATGTCACACCGTTAGCCTGCGAATGTCAAAAGACGTTTTGTATGGTCGTCGAACCACCTTAACCATATTTCATTGTCCGTCTTTAAACATGCAAATTCAAATCTATCACATATATTTAACGAGTGTATTGATAGTAGTCAGTTTCTTGATTATTTATCTCTACCAAAAACTCTACCTCTGTTTAAAATGGGGAGACATTCTGACTCCACTAATCATCAAATCCTACTCACTTTTAGTAACATTTTTGAAAAACTTATATTATAGCATGTTACAATCATTCTTCCGTACTCATAAGTTAATGCACAATACACAGTTCGGATTCACTCGCAGCCATTCAACAACGGATGCTGGTGTCCATTTGGCATTTTCTGAGACCTTTCTAAAGCATTTGACTGCATCACTCATGATACCCTGATCAGGAAACTGCACCACTACGGGGTAAAGGGCCACACCAGAGTTGAAACTTTTGGAATCTTATTAAACGATAAAAATCAAAAGGGTTGTATCAGAAGGATGTAAATGGTGTAAGATCATCGGGCAGAAAGATCAGAATGGGCGTTCCAAAGGGCTCAATCTTAGATCCCTTTCTATTCGTGGTCTATTTCAACGATTTGTCCTACTGAGTAGCCAACAAACACGATCTTGTTTTTGGTTGCTGATGACGCTTCGTTGATATTTAAAATTCGTCGACAGCAAAGCGATTCATGGATATTAATGCCGCTATTTCTAATGTGGTAGAATATTTTACAATAAATAATCTTCTTGAGAATGAAAAAAAAGACAAAATGTGTCATACTAATTAAATCTAATGTAGAACTGTAAGAACTAGTTTACAGTTCTTTCAAACGTCAAAATTAGGGGAGACCAATTGGATCTTGTGGAATCGACTACATTTTTAGGCATACAATTGGATGCTAAGTTGCAATGGGGAGCCCATATCAGCAAACAGTCAAATCGTCTCAGATCTACGGCATTTGCAGTGAAGAAAATCAGAGCCCTAACGAGCGTGAACACAGCTCGAATGGTCTATTTTAGATATCCTCTTATAGGGCCGCGCTTCAGAAGTGAATTCCATTTTTACTTTGCAAAAGCGGGCTGTTCGAGCTGTTTACAGTATGGGAGTTAGAGTTTCTCTGCGAGACAAATTGGGACAATTTGGTATCTTGACTTTTACATGTCAATACATTTTTGAAAATCTTATGTATCGACACAGTAATAAACATATTTTTAAAGGGAAATGCAACATGCATAATAGAAACACTCGAAATAAAAACAAGCGGCCAAGTGCGTGTCGGAACACGCACAACAAGGGTGTCTATTAAAAAGGTCGTACCAATACTGAAATCTCATGGCACTTACATCCTTTTCTTTCAGGACGGCAGTTTTTTAGAAATATCTCAAAAACCTTTGAACCGATCCTGTTCAAAACAATTTTCGCTGAAAGAATATAATAAGCCCTATGTCCATGATATTTTTCATATTTTTCAAATCTACGGTCCAAAAATTAGAGGGGGGGACACAATTTTAGTGACTGGGAGCGATTATCTCCGACTCTATTCACTTAATCAAAAAAATTGCTTTGTAACCTGATATTTATTTTGAAAGGCCTATCGATTGATGTGCCACACGTATGCTTGCAATGATTTTTTTTTTTACTTTCAGTTTTATGTATGGAGTGCACCCCTAAAAATATTTTTTGTAGTAATTTAATTGCAAAACTATGTAGCGGTTAACCAAATACAACTATACTCGAAATTTTATTCAAATACACCATATAGTTTTCGAGTAAAACGCCTGTGACATGATGAATCCATAAGGGTTCCGTTTTTTGCCATTTGGCTACGGAATCCTAATGAACTTGTACCACCTTGTACCTAGCCAATTATAGTAGACTCCATAAAATAAGTTATTCGTTCATAGGTCAGTGTGTACATTATTATAATAAAGTTCTGATAGACATCCAAACATTGCCTCTAAATAAAATTAAATATATGATTAAAAGAAAATTATGTGTAAAAGAATACTATAGAATATCAGAATACCTTGAAGATCAGAACCTGTGGAAATAAATTGTATGTTTTTAATTATAAATTTTGTAATTAGTTTAATGATTGAATTTAATGATAATTATGTAATTTGTTTATTATCGACGTAAGTAATATGACTGTCAAAGTTATGAAATTCAATTCAAATTATGAAAATAAATGATATAAATATTATATTATTAATAATGGTTGGTGTCATTTAGGGCCTGCATTCCGGAATTCCGGAATTTCGAAATTCCGGAATTTCGGACCTTTTTTCCGATATTACAATTCCGGAATTGAGACACACTCAATATCGGAAATTCTGGAATTTAAACTTATAATATATAGTTTGTCGGCTAGTTGAAAGTTAATTATGGGTGGTTCTCTTGAATTCGGTCACTTTTCTTAACTCATTTTGACCGAGGTGGTGTTAAATGCTTGTTACTAAAATTTACGCTTTGCACGGCAGGTAAGATACCTAATATTATGTAATTGATGTACTTATCAAAAAGACCCAGTAACTTTTACGGATATTTAAAGAGAAATTTATAACTTTTTGAATTTGTATCCTAGGGACTGACGCTGCCTATAGTTTTTTTTTTTAATCACACCACATCATTATCAAACCACATTTTTATTCCAAAACAAAAAATAAAAGTTCGCTTATCCAAAAAGGACAGTCAAAAAAACGCATATTTAGGGAGAAATTTGCTCTTTTGAAGTCAGTGTGCCAGGGACTGAAGCCGAACATAGTTTCCTCAATAAAATAAGCAGTGTAAGTGTTAGTAGTGTATGTACAATTGAATTTTATTGCTAAAGAAAAAGAAAAGGTTCTATTACGACGAATTATTGGCCGTTTAGCTTTAATAAGTAATAGTTTCAGATATATGACTATTGATAATTCATAGTCATTTATATGACGAGGGACTGACACTGACAGTATGACGTATTCATTTGGGGTACAAAAGGGCAAATTTAGCAATAAAAATTAATGCTGTGTACACCTAAGTGAGTGACCAAATTAAATGAACTTAAATATCACTTAGTACTAAGACATATGATAACTATAAAATTAACTAAATTAAGTTAAATCTGTAATGTTGGTGGGATCGTGGAGGCGTACAGACAGCAAAACACGAAGAGTAGAGAAGCAGATAACTTTATTCAGGCGAAGATTTACAAACTTTAATTTAGATAAAAAAAAAGGCAACATTTATGTACGTACGAGCGTCAACCCACGAAAGCAGGAGTGAACACTCGAAGCGTAAATAATACCGCGGGTCTTGTGGCAAAAGTCTCCAAACGTCCCACAAGTGGAAGCGTACAGAGAGCAGAAAGCAATTAGACCGTGAGCCTTGAAGTAAACAAGATTAATTAACAAAACTTTATAAAAGGTCTTATACATTCTACGTTGAACAAACGCTTGCGCGATCTAACTGACAGGCAGCGCCATCTAGTGAGCAATTGGGTAGGCTACCTTTAGCTTGGGGTTGTAGCTGTGATTACAATCTCCCCCTCAGTTTCTGAAGGCGTCCCGACCAAGAAACTGTAAGCGTAGTTAGGGTTTAGTGTTTCCGCGGTCGGCCTCTACCTCGCGTTGTCGCCTTCGGTGCTTTGGTCGCCTGGTTACGGGGACGTCCTCTTCTTCGCAGTGGTTGAACGGGACTCGGTATCGAGGCCGCATCTCCCCTGAAGGGTTCTAAAGCTGAGGCGTGATAGGTCCCAATCGGGATCTCAGGTTGTTCAGAATTAGCTATCTGGTAGGAGGCCGGCCCAATTCGTTTGACTATCACATAAGGTCCATCTCTACGTGGTGCAATCTTTGCGCTGAATCCTCGTGTAGCGTTGCTTACTGGATGGAGTTTTGCCATAACGTGATCTCCGACGGAAAATGTGGGGCTTTCTTTTCTCTTCTTGTCGACGTATTCTTTACGCGCTTCCTCCTTTATTTCTTGCACCTCCCTTGCTTTGAAGAGAGTATCTAATATTGTGCGTAACTTAGGTGTGATCTCTGGGATGAAGTTCTCGGAAAGGACTATTTCACGAAAATCATGTTCGTTTTCCGCTGGTGTTCTCAATTCTCGTCCAAAGGTGAGGTATGCAGGGCTGAATCCCTTGAAGTAAACAAGATTAATTAACAAAACTTTATAAAAGGTCTTATATATTCTACGTTGAACAAACGCTTACGCGATCTAACTGACAGGCAGCGCCATCTAGTGAGCAATTGGGTAGGCTACCTTTAGCTTGGGGTTGTAGCTGTGATTATAAATCTAAAAAAGGCCCTCGAGGCATTGTACCGAGGATGCTGGCGGCATTTCCTCGCTGAATTGCAATGCTGATGCGTTGCGCGACAAAACCGCCAGCTCTTTGGTCACCAGTTACGTCAACCAGACGTTTCGCGATTTCCGCAAATAACTTTTTCGCACTGGGACCCCATGGACCGAGGGTCTCGACGCCAAAAGGTACAAAGTTGTACTCTCTGCCGAGACCTCTATATTTAAGGCGCTGTAGGTTCATGGTCTTCTCTCCCTCTCACTGAGCATAAGCGTGAGCGAGATGGAAGTGCGTGCTCGGAAGCGCGGAAATCATGTTTTTTAATTTTATTTTTTTGTGCGTTTCAATAAATAAAAAAGTAAACACTGAGTTCTCTCAAACATGATATTGCCGATTTTTAGAAGCAATTTTAATATTTTTAGCTTTTGTGCATAATTTGTAACAAATATTTTAAGTGTGTTTTAGACCCTTTTAGACCTGTGTTCGTGATTTTTTTCTATCGAGCGAATATTGCTAAATCATGTTTTTAAACACTGATCTCCCTGCAGAAAAGCCTAAAGATTACTATTCGTATTTTTTTAAACCATATTATTATAAACAGACGCGTTATATTGTTTCAAAAACTCTGTTCGCTTAACTTCGCTGAACCTACGGCGCCTTAATGCGTTTCAGATTTTCGGCATTTTCCGCCGCTGCACCCGCTTTAGAAGTAGTCCGTTGGAGGTGGGACGGTTCCAGTGTGTCTACACAGGTAGCGTCCCACACAAGCATCCGTCCCAAACTCCACGGAACCAGAGACACTCCATCAGGTCTTTTGCCATCATCTCTGACAATGCCAGGCGGCTCAAGAAGAGCAGGCAGATTGATGGTGGCAAGAGACCGGCGGATTATGTCATTAAGAGTCGCATGTCTTGCAAAACGGCCTGCATTTTTTTGACAACATAGTCCGTGGTGACCCAGTCGGTCCACGTCTGTGCCACAAGGGCATATGTGTGGAGTGCATACTGTGACCCCAAGCCGTAGACCAGTCGCCAGACGAAGGGAGGTCGGATCCAGAAAGGTACCGGTATCTGGTGAAGGATGGGCATGCAACCAGTGACCAGCCTCTCTGGCTCCAACCGCCAAAAGCCTTGCGCGTTCTGGACCTGAACTGCGGCTCAGAATCGATTTGAACGTTAAATCGCAATAAATATCGTCCCAGCTCCTTTGAGATTTTGGGTTGTCTGGAAAATCTTTACCCGGGCAAGCAATTTTAAAAGCATTCTTGGCATCCTCCAAGCCCACAGTCTCATAGTCTGTGGGCAAAGCCCTTAGGATATTACCTATGAGACGTGACGTGCTATGGGTGGACGACAAAAAAGCTAGGGAAGCAACACTCGAGATTTTGCGTATTCCTAAGCCGCCAAACCTAATAGGGAGGGATGCTTGTAACCAAGATGGTTCATTGAGTTGAATATTTAAAATCATAAGACATATTAAATAAGATTATTGTAAATGTGTGAATTGTGCTGATACACCCAAGTTAACCAAATTTCGGAGTAGCGCCCTTATCTTATCTTATAGGCTCCGCTCAGTGTCCAGGTAATGAATGTTTATGGCCACAAGGGTTTGCAAGCGAGTGACCGAGCGAAACAATATCATTTTAACCCATTAACACATATATCTTTGTCCCTTTCCGTTTTCTCACTTAAACAATAATAAAAATGCAATCAGTTCCCAGTGCAACCCCGTTGACGAAAGTTGTGTACGACCTTGTGTCTAGAGTGTTGTGGTGTTTAAAGTGTGTGTTATGCGTGCCACTGAGTGGACTATTTTTAATGTTCTTCTGTTTTAAAAAATTGCATGTTGTTAATTATTATTGCAAAGTTTCTTATACCATTTTCATTTTGTTTAATAGTTGATTGTTTAAAACATGGGATGCCTGATTTTAAAATATTACGTATAATGTTAACTGAGAGTAGGTTTTCATATAACTGTTTTATTAATTTAATTTTGTTGCATTTTTGAATAAGTGTTGTGATTTCGATACTGTTCGGTACAGGAAACGTTACATATGATTATCATGTGAATATGATGAATGTAAGTAACTTCCTATTGTGTTACTTTTGTAGTTTTTTATAACGATTACCTCTGTAATGTGATAACATTCGTGTGTTCTTTAAAAAAAGGCCACTGAATAATTATTTTAGTTTCTTGATTATTAATTAATAAATAAATATTGATTACTATTTCTGGTTTTATTTTGCTCAAAATCCAATCAAAACAACACAAAGGAATAAAATCCTTAATCCCGGAACCAGTTCCGGAATTCCGGAATTGAAGGCCAATCTCGAAAATCAGTTCCGGAATTGAAAACCGTCCGATATTGCATCCCATGTTCCGTAGAAGTGCCTTTATTATTTGATGATTTCAATACCTATCTAACTGTTTTCATTTCTTTGATAATGCGAATAGCAGCTGGAACTGCGAGCATTTAATGACAACCCTCTTAAATACGGAGGAGTCATAAGGGTCCCCTAGTTGACCCTCTCTATATTAAACTACCTCAGTAGGTAATATACCACATATGTAGTCATAATTTTGATTGGCATAACACTTTACACTTTACGCATAAAGTGGTTGCACATAAATATTTTATCATTAATGAGCCGCATTACTTTCATTGTCATAATTGTACGATGTCATTTTTTTAAACATAATGTGAAATAAAAATTAAAAAATAACAAAAATCCGCGAAGCGGGGTGACCTCGACACGCTGGCAACCATCAGCCACGACTTAACCAGTAAAAACCAAACGTTACGTGATTAACCCGCAGATTAAAATAAATAAATTCAAAAAGGTAAAAATGCCGTAAGATTGTTTTCAAAACTTAAACTTAAGTTAGGTTACATGGACACAGGTAATTTTTTTTTAATTTATTTAGGCAACAAACAGTCAAATACAAAAAATAAAGTTTACAATATTATGTTGAATAAGATACTTTGAGTGCCATATCATAAAATGACTTAAATATTTTAACTTAATCTAGCTTAGGGGCGGTAAGAAAGCGGTAAGAAGCGAAAGCCATTCGCAAATCGAGTGCATTTTCGGCTAAATTTTTGTCGCAAAGGGAAAAGTTCAATGTGTTAGTGCTTGCGTTCACACACGCACTACACGTTTAAATGCAGTCAATTTCGAAGGGCTTATACAAGACTAAACTCAAAAGGGCTTATAAATACTAAAGGATAAATACTTAATATCAGTACAGATATAGTTTCTAAGTATGGTGGTTATAACTTGGATTTTAAGTGACAAATAATTTGAGTTTTGAAACTTTGACAATAACCAGTCGAGAAGATATCAACGTGAGACATGTTTGTGTTATAGTAATTTAGACAACGGTTGAAGTAGGAATACGAGACGTATTTTGTACGAGAGTATGGTATAGCCAACAATTTCTTATGACGTGCAGTGCGCTGTGGAATTTTGAATAAAAGCCCGCCAAGAAGCGACGGGGAGTCGATAAAGTTGTTAATTATTTTATAAAGAAACATTACATCAAACTGTATTCTACGGCCTTCTAATGGCAACAAACCATAGTGAGAAAGACTATTACTATAGGAATTACGTCCGCGACCCATACGGTAATCAATAGCTTTTAGAAACTTCTTTTGTACTTGTTCAATCCTATTTATGTGACGATGATTTATAGAAAGGGCTCCAAATAATACACGCATAATCCAAAATTGATCTGACTAAACTGTAGTATAATATCATGTATGTCATTACGTCTTGGAAAGGCTTACATACCCTCAATAAGAAGCCAAGCTGCTTGTAAGCCCTTTGAACAATAGTATCAATGTGATCGTGAAAAGTAAGTTTATTGTCAATTATCACTCCAAGGTGTCGGATCTTGTCAACCCTATTCAACTGGTGATTATTTAAGCTGTACATGTATAATATTGGGTTTCCATAACGAGTAAACGTAATGATGCTATATTTATCAGGGTTAACAAATAATTGATTATTATCACAGTATGCAGCTATAGAGTTAATATCTTCTTGCAGCTTGCAGCAGTCATCAACGGTCTTAATAATCTTGTAAATTTTTGCATCGTCTGCATAAAATAGGTGATCACTGCTGCTAACCACGTTACCAATGTTATTTATGTAAAGTGTAAATAGCAAAAGTCCGAGATGTGAACCTTGGGGGACACCTGAAGGGATATAAAGATAGTCTGACAAAAATCCTTTGACAGAAATAGCTTGTGAGCGATTTGTTATGTATGACTTGATCCAACGGAACAAGTCGCCATGTATACCTGTACTCCACAGCTTCTCCAACAAGACTCTGTGACTAATCTTATCGAAAGCCTTGGAGAAGTCGGTGTAGACGTCATCAACTTGACATTTGTTATTTAGTTCAGTTAACAAATAATCAGTAAAGGTGACCAAATTGGACTCGACACAGCGACTTTTAAAGAATCCGTGCTGATTAGGAGACAAGAAATTTCGTACGGTGAAGGACAGCTGCTCATCAGCAACAATTTTTTCTAAAATTTTGCCAAATATACAAAGTTTAAAAATTGGTCTGTATTGTGATACGTCGTCTTTCCTATTATTTTTGGGTATGAGAGTTATTAGAGCTTGTTTCCAGCGACCAGGAAAAGTCCCTGATACTAATGATTGAGTGAAAATGTACGTAATAGGAATAGTTAGTTCCTTTTCGCATTAATGAATTAAAAGGGGGATGTATTCCGTCCGCACCAGCTCCTTTGTTTACGTTAACTGACTTAAGTTGCTTAAACACAAAATCTGAATTAATTTTTATTGTGTTAATGTTCAAGTGAGAATTGGGATTTACGTTAGTATGTATAGTTTCAGAATTACCAGCGCTTACAAAAACAGAGTTGAAGTATTTGTTGAATAAGTTTCATATATCTCGAGTGTCGGTAACGGACTGGTCTTTATAAACGAACTTATGCGGATAATTTGAAGAGTCCTGTTTAGACTTAAACTTTTCACTGAGATCAAAAACCAATATCCGGTCTTTCGCCCATGGATACCTTAGTATCAAAAAATAAGTAGCGTCTTACGCCCATGGATACTTTATTTTCCAATAGTGCGACGTTGGAACCGTTTGAAAATAATGCCATTTAGCGGAACTACTAGACTTTATTTTGATGAAGTGTTAACGCAGAGTCGTAGCTAAGGAAATATTTCACCTAAAAACGTCGAGATGGCGGTTAATGGCAAAGTCATAGAAGTAGAAAAAAATTGTTTTATATGTGCGTAAATTGTCAGGAGTGCGTGTTTTGTTTGGAATTATTTAAATACGAAACATTTGTTAAAGAGTGAGATATAGGTACCAATAGAAAGCAGATATAGTGTTTTTTCCAGTGAAATATAGAATGATAAGCATTATGTTCAAAAATCGGTGTTAAAAACATAACAAAAAATATTTCATTGAATTCACTTTGTTATTTCAAGTTTGACCTTGATCTTCGGGGTCCTAAACTGAACATTTTAGATTTAACAAAATACCATTGTAATCTGTATACCTTCGCGTACACGGAAGTATTTTTATCTTAGCTGCAGTGTATGTGGTTGATCAGCAATAATCATATTTATCAAGAAAACGGCGCGCGAGCGCTGCGCGGCGCGCTGCTGCTCTGGGCTGGACGTGTCAGGGCATGTCAACGGGCCGGACGTGTGAGCGTTTTTTTTGGATACTATAGTTTCCGTGGACTCCTGAGTGGTTATGTCCATTATTAAGTATGCTTAAATAATTTTATGCGCATCAAATTTATGCGCATTACACAATATGTTCTTAAACATTATGACTAAAAACGTTATGCGCATAAATGTATGACCATTTACAGTAATGCGTAATGATGAGTATGACAAATCCACGTATGCCTACCAAATATGACTTTAAACTTTATGCAACCCGACCCCTACCCCAACCGAGGTCCAAAGCATAATCCAAATCACAGAGCCACTAGTTTTTTTGTGGCAATAGTCTATTCGGGAGCTATGAGGCTCTGGGATTTAAACTATTCAATTAATAAATACTTAATAATATACAGACCAAGGAAGGGCCAAGGAATAAACATCCGCTGGAAAGTTAGATTGAATTCCTTGTTGCAGTGTATCAAGTAAGGGATGTAATTAATCGGGCAAGTTCATGCGACGGGGTCTTAACAACTGAATCGGAATAGATTACACTTTGAAACAATGATAATACATCACTGAGCAGAGCCGTAGATTTCTTGATGCTAACTATAAGTACTCGTACCTATTTTCTGGGTGCTTCTCAAATCTGGGTGCTTTCAATGGCAATATAGTTTCGCTTGTTTGTAGACATGAGTAGTTCGCGAATGAGTGATTCAAATGAAGTACTTCACTTGGTGTCACTCTTTCGTTCACTAGTTCAGTTCGGATTCATATACTTCAATACTCCAGTATATCATTTAGAAAATTGGTAGTTAATTCTGCCTATTGATCATTGAATATGATTCGATTCGATGATATGTGTGATTTAATGTTATTTTAATTTTAAATAAGGTAAGTAACTCAATAGTTCATTGAAAGACACGCGTACGACTAATATGATATATTCAATCTAAGCCATCTATCTATATCAACTGATGTAGGGTAGGATGCACCTCTAGAGCTGCTGAAATAAATTGAACTAGTGAACTAAAAGAGTGATATACTTCACAGCGAGCGATAGATGCATATAAATCTTTTCTTTTTAGTGACACATTTTGCGCGTGACTACTTGTTTGTGCGTTTAATTTCTTATTTTTGCCACTTTTTGTATCTGTGGTAGGTAAAGTAAAGTAAAATTGTGGTGGATTGTCCACGTGAAATTGTATTACGTACCATAATTATGCTTCGAAAAGCTAACAACATTTATCTTCTGTTTCAGAACTTGATTAAATTTAATACGTTTAATTTATGTATAACAACATATCTCTCGACATATCTCTCACGATTTATGTCATCGACCACTTTAACTGGTAAAACTCGATTGGAAATGTCTAAAATAAGCATAAACAAATTTTTGGACGTGATGCAATAAGCATTTCACTTTGGCTCTTGGCCCTCTGCACTAATTTTAACCCTACAGTTGACATAGTATCTAAAAATGCACACAGTTTTAAGTCACCTTCTTGCATTTATTTAGGAACATTTTTTTGCGCTCAATGCGCAAACGAGACTTGAAAGCACTTTTTTTGCAAAGTTAGGGAATGCCTTTTATTTTGTGCATTGAAGTTTAGAAAATACTTAATCTTATACTTATTTTAATATCTCTTTTATGTTTTAACAAATACGCTAGCTCCGGGACTCCGGGTTAATCTCACAATTGAATTGTTTACAAATATAACTGAACTCACCAACGCACCATGGCGGCAAAACAATGACAAACGATTATTTGATATTACTCAATATCAAATTTAGTTATTCAATAAAGCTTGCCCAGAATTCAATATGGCATTCCCTCGTGTGAAATAACATGATTAATGTTCAGTTAATATTTGAACAGCGGTGTTTGTTAACTTTTATAACACGAAACGAAGCTAGTTACATACATAGAGCTAGGCTTACTCGTAGTAGTAGTAATCGTAATAAACTACCTTCACTAAAGTGTTATTATTCCGGTAAGGGCAAATATTTGTACTTGAGAACATTAATATAGGAACACAGTAAAATTCTGTATTACGCTGTACCCATAACAGTAACTTCTATTGTGCGTTGTTAGGATTTTTTTAGAATTTATGGATGTGGAAAGAAGGGTTGTTGTACGATACCCTCGCTCGGTACGGAACCCTTGGTGCGCGAGTTGGACTAGCACTGGAGCGATTATTTTTATTGCTCTTTCTAAATAAATAATAGAGAGAGCAGTGTTGCCATAAAATGCGCAACAAACTTCTTTCCAGATTCCAAATAAGTAAATCGGTCATCAGGCATGCATCGCATGCATCGTTATTCAAAATCAAAAGTATGGAAAGTTACAACTGCCAACAAAAAAATATGACAATAGAAAACTGACGATTGAAAATGAAAAATGAAAACATGAAAAATTGTTTATTTTCCTTTTGTGACAAAGTACAGTGCCTGCAGTGATTGGGACTTCCTTTTAGGTAAGTAAACCTGTGTTAGGATGCCCCGCTCTTCCATAACTGGTAAGGAGGTAAGAAATATACATCTAGAGGTATTGAATCTTAGCTTAATACGTTCTTAGCTTAACAATGGATTTATTTAGGTGCTTATGTTGTATAATTTGGGTTTTAGCCTAATTTAAGAAATACTAATACAATACTATATTAAAGGTGTGTGTGTGTGTGTATAGCTTAGTTGTTTCAGCCATGTTATTACTTCAGTCTTACACTTGTTTAGTAATAGTTGTTGGATATTGACTACACTATGTACTTTATTGTAAATATATGCCGATTGCGCTTTGTACTGCCTTTTAGCGAACATGGATTTACAGTTAGATTTGGGGGCGACGGGTTTTTTACGCCGGCGTGTTTCTAATGGAGGGTTAAAACCTAGGGTTTTGTGAAGCCTGAGTGTTGAGTGTACTCAAAACATACAGCTTCCTCATAGTTAGTTGGTCACTGGTTTCATAAAGTTCCTTTGTGGGAAACCTGTATGGTTTTGAGTACATCACCTTGAGCAAGCAGCGTTGCCCACGCTCAACCTCTAAGAATTTGGTTTTGGCTGCTCCACCCCATACAGTGATACAGTAGCTCATTACAGGCTGGGCTAGTGTTATATAAAGTTGATTCATAAGTTCCTTGGTGGTTATATATCTAAACATCTTAAAGATCCAGTTAAGTTTTCTTATTCTATTGTTCACGTTTTCAATTTGCATGTACCATGATAGGCGCTGGTCTAGGAGTACACCTAGGTATTTAGTAAATTTAACCTTTTCTACTCCCATGCATTTACAGGGAGGAGGGTCATGTTGGTTACAGGTATGTATTTTAACCTTTAAGTTAACATTAGGTTGCGTACTATCATATTTAGAGAAGCACATATACTTGGTTTTGCTTTCATTGAGCGTAAGGAGGTTATTCCTAAGCCATGCAGTGACTTTACAGAGGCCAGATTCTGCATTTCTGAACACTGACTCCCAGGATTCTCCATCAAACACTATTGCAGTGTCATCAGCGTAAGAGCTGATGTGCCCACGTTGTAGTTTGAGATTTGTCAAGTCATTTATATATAAGACGAACAACGTGGGCCCTAAAACGCTGTCCTGGGGGACACCGTAAGTTATATCTAGTTCCTTACTTATGAAGTCTCCTATTTTGACTTTTTGTGTTCGCCCCTTTAAGTAGTCACTCAACAGTCGCAGAGGTAAACCCCGTATGCCGGGCCCGTTCCATTTTTTGAATAAGAGTGGAGAGAGAGACCGTATGAAAAGCCTTTTTAAGATCTAGAAATATGGCGAGGCATTTCTTGCCTTTGTCAATTTTGTCAGTAATTAATGATGTTAAGGATAGTATTGCATCTTCAGTGGACCTAGATTTCCGGAAACCAAACTGGTTGATTCTGTATTGTGAACTTGTAGTATGTCGAATGACTGATGTGAATTTTGTAGGAAATATGGCAAATACGTGGCAGGCTATATTATCGGCGTTAAATCGCGAACTGCGTGAATCTGGAATTTCGTGTAGGTACTAATTAGAAAATGCACTCCGATAGAATTCGGATAATTTAATGGACAATACAAATAATAAATAATAAAACGAAAAAGTTCACATTATTTTATCAATTCATTATTCGCATTCTTTAAGGGTTCAGCAGGTCAAAAAAAGATCAGGAAAAGTTCGGGATGGTCTTGGTGTAAAAGTTATTCGTGGTTTGAAATTGAATTCTGTTGTGTTGGGTAAAATAAGTAATTTAACAAATATTGGGACATTTACTTACCTTGAGTAAATTAAGTTTGTACGGATCCCTCGGTGCGCGAGTCAGAATCGCACTTGACCAGTTTTTTTTGTACCGTCAAATGGTCCAACATTGCCCGCTTTTTTATTGTGACATGGCCATTTTTGGTTGTTTCCATACAAAGCGCAAAAAGCAAATTTCAAACTGCTAGGGTTGTCACTTTAGGGTCAAATGGTGAAACGTTTTATATATTTTCAGTACGGGTGGTTTTTTTTTAAGGTATCTGTTTGTATCTGCTATGAATGGTCTATCATAATAAACCACAAATTAAAGTATTTTTCTTATTAAAATTAAGTAATTGGAATAAAATTTAATAATTGTAACAAAATAACTTGAATACATATTCGAAAAGACACAACATTTTAAGTGAACATTGTGAAGTATTAAAATGATTGAAATAAAATAAGCATTAGGTAATTTATCCATAAAACATTACACTTATTTCCTTGGGCAGTAGGTTAAAAAACTCCGAAGTGACAACCATAAGTCGTTTTCAAAGGTGGGCAATGTTGGCTTTAACCAGCTTGAACATTGCAGGGATTACCCTGCAATGTTCAAGCTGGCATTTCCCGGGTTCAGAATTTCCGACTAAATTAAGATATTACAATCAGAAATAAAATAAAAATAATCAACAGTTCACATTTATTTATAAGTACATGCTCATACTTACATTTGGATTTGCCATTTCGTACGACATGCGTTCAATTGTCTGCCGGAATTGGCCCGCAAAAACAGACCCTCACTTGACGAGTTTTGACCTTCTGACAAGCTACCTACTGAGTAAGGCTACGAGAAAATGCGGCCACCTATTTAACCTATTTTCTACTAAAAATAGCCGTGTTGCCATAAATATGTAAATGATTACCCCACGAATTAAAATGTTCACGTGTTCCTTTTTGGGCAAAGATACCCTGGAGGGCAATATTGGACCATTTGACGGTATGCGATTTAGAAGTTTCACCAATGGTGATTGTAAGAGCGAATGTACAGCCAGCATCATAAATATTGTATAACATTCTTCGTGTTCTTAAGAACTAATTGTTCAGAGTTTTGTGGTTTAGGTAGAAAAGTGTATACAAGCTATTATGATGCTAACGTAAAACTTGGTGAGCGAGTGCTAGAACAAACACAGGATTGCAGTGAATCATCCTTTATTGATTGACATAACTTCGTCATATTGATAACTAATCAGTGCCACTAAAATCCAATGTACTAATAGCGTCACGTCGGGAAGACGACGGAAAGGTAATCAAATTACGGTATTAGTAACTTAAACTGAATATCCGCGCAAGACGTAGTTGAATTAATCATTTCTAACTACAGCTTACTATTTGCAGAGAGAACTTAAACATTTTAAAATAACGTTTTCATTAAAGTAAAGGTTATCATAGTGTTACAACAATTAAATAATTGTGTTTAGTATTAAAAAATATAACATTATTTGTAAGTGTAATTCATTATTTTTATAAGTAAAATTTTTCGTAAGCCATGGCGTTTGCCGTAGCAAGCCCTTGCACTTAATAAGCCGTAATGGGCTTCTTTAATTTTTGTCAAAGGAAGAAATGAAGCCTGTACCTCAGACCAAGAAAATATACAGACGGAGCGTAACGAACAGTCAAGTGAAGCCAAACCACATACAAACAAAACCAAGCTACTTCAAGTTTAGCACACGCTCACGCACACATATACAAACAAAATTGCACAAAACTCTTCGGCACGGGTCGCAATGCCGTCACGATCATTTATTTCGAGTTTTGTGCGATTTAATTTGTTTAGCGTGTGCTAAACTTATGGGGCTTGGTTCAAAACCGGTTGGCTTCACTAGACTGTTCGTAACGCTCCGTCTGTCTTTTTTTCTTGGTCTGAGGGATGAACACTAACAGAGTTATGTTGGTGAAACGTTGTAAGTGTAAATACTCATCCACTTACCTATTCATAAAATTTAACAGTAGGCACATTATAAACTGAAAACGTTTTTGGCACTTTCTCACAAACACAAAATAAATACCATACTGTCTAAGTGACAGATAAATGACAAATGCTTTTTAACGGCTTCTATTCCCCCATAAAATGTATAACCTTAAAATGTAAAATTGTACTGGGATGACAGCTGTCATAGGGATCAATCGCCGCGCTACGTCACAGGTTCGATGGACGCACGGACGTTAATGAATAATGGCATATGTTTTCGAAGTTACCGAATAACTGTGTCTGATTGTCGGTCTTATTGCTCAAGGTACGTACCTCAGCATTTTGTGTTACGAGAGAACTAGACGTTGTAAAGTATTCTGTGCTAATCTTGTCGAGATTAAGGCTTTGCATCTAAAATTACATTTACATATTTTGAATAAATTTTGAGGTTCTTGTATTTTAGGTGTAGGTAGTTTGGTTGCAAAGGAAACTTATTAATGTTTGCATGTGCATCGAAAACATTTAATCTTTGAGTGGACGCACATTATTTAAATTACTTACTTTAATAATTTACTTTAAAAACAAAGTTTTAACCGAATCCAATTTTGTACTCTGCCAAGCTACGATAATATTTCCACATTTTTTTACAATTTACCACATGAACTGATTTATGACCGCAAATGCGTTGATTACTGTAGAAAAAACCGAATCGCTGTATGTGGGCCGATAATATTTGAGGACTTCCGTCGGATTCCCCAAGATCATCACCAATGGCACTTCATTAGTTCCTATTTCAACGGTATCTTATCAGAACCTGTGACGTACTTTTGCACTTTTAAGTACATAATTGAGGAATTGGATAAGTCATCTTGTGGTCTTCACCATCAATTCCTAGCCACCAAATTTATGATTTTCGGATTAACACGAGTTATAATAGAAAATAGAAAATACCAAAATTACTACACACGTGGCTTATAAAATTGAGGAGTTCCCTCAATTCCTCATGGATCCCATAATCTAACTGTTTTTTTTTTAATGGGACCCACCTGGTAGCGTATACACACTAACAATAAAAAAAAAATCGAATCGGCTCATCAATGACGGAGTTCTGAAGGTAACAAACATAGAAAAAAAACATTAAAAAATACAGCCGAATTGAGAACCTCCTCCTTTTGTTTGAAGTCGGTTAAAAAATAATAGACGTACACAAGTAGGCATTAAATGAACTTAATTAAATGAAGATTAAGTTTAATCTAAATAAGGCCCTCGAGGCATTATGCCGAGGATGCTGGCATTTCTTCGCTGAATTGCAATGCTGATACTTAGCGCGAGAAAGCCGCCTGCTCTTCGGGTGCCAGTAACATAAACCATACATTTTCGATTTCCGCAAATAACTAATGCGCATTCGGACCCCACCCACTAAGGGGTCTCGACGTCAAAGGGTACAAAGTTACGTAGGTACTTACTGCCGCGGCCACTGTTTACAATGTTTCAGATTTCCGGTGTTTTCCGTCGCTGCACCTGCTGTAGAAGTAGTCCATCCATTGAAGGTATGTCTACACACGTAGCTTCACATACCCAGCCCCAATCCCAAAATTCACGGAACAAAACACAACCCTTTGCTCTTATCTCTGTCAAGTCGGCTCAAGACAATCAGGCACATTGATGGTGGCAAGAGACCGGCGGATTATATAAATAAGTGTCGCAGGTCCTGCAAAGAATACAAACAACATTCGGAGTTAAAGCTAAAGAACCTTTGGTAGTGAAGAGAAATAATAACCAGCATGTGGTACAAAAAACGAGTAAAGCAAAACATTAAGCATAAACATATAGATATACATAGACATAACTAAGCAAATTAGAAAAGTTGAAGAACCCCTGACACATTCATTTCAATGTTTAATATCCCAAAACCGCTGTACCGAAAAATCGACAATAGTTGAAACTTAGCTCATCTCGAGCACGTCAGCTTTCGGACATAAAAAAACTTTAAATCGGTCCATTCGTTAGAAGCTACGATACCAAATACAAGTCAAACTTCTAACATCCCTCTTTTTGTGTCGGGGGTTAAAATAAGCCTTAACCTTCAACTTATTTTTATTGCTCTTTAAAATAAACGCTGTTCGCACACTCACATCTCCCAACAAACATCATACTATATAGCGTTTTTCACGGTTCATACAAAGGTGCTGATTTGGCTATCAGTCCAATAGGTACACTGTAGTGAAAAGGTCACACAGACTGAAGCATCATTAACCACTATAAAGATCTCCTATGGGTATATAAATTGATAAGAATTAATATAATAAAAGTGACTTTTTACCTAGGTGTTACGTGAGTAGTAGATACCTACTAGAAATACAACCCGCAATAGTGGATTCCGCAATACTTCTTCCACGTGACAATTACGCACCTGTAATGAATACTGCCATCTAGTGCTAGAGGCCCTCACACGAGGACAGCCTGGCGTGTGTACATGGCACTAATAGGTAAACACACTCGTGTGGGGCGGCCTTAGCTCGAGTGCTTTTTGCCGTAACATTTCGTATGCACGAGCGGTTGGGTATACACTGATGGCCAGTGAAACATGTCATTTTTAATTTATCATTTAAAAATGATAACTCCACTCCAACTATTCATTCTGTCGGGAAAAATAAATATGGTGTAATAAAATACATGCTATGCTGAAACTATTTATTAGTAATAAAGCTATTCAATATTCGTATAATATATTTATTTATCTATTTATTCTGCATCCAAAATTGCATAATTAAGTGACATAAAAATTACATAGCAACATTGGTACGAAGGCTAATTAATACAATCTGGATGTATCGATTCAAACACGTGTAAGGATGTTTCAGCACTTTTTTTTGTAGGAGATAATGCGAGTTAATATATGTACTAACCGCTCAGAAAATTACGCAATTACTCCGCCGGACAGATATTTGCCGAGTGATAGTCCATGTCTATTAAGCTATAATTTGTACTAGTTTGGAGATGGAAAGACTCCTTCCTCAACCCCCTTGTTCATATAATTGGGGATCTAAACCGTCAGCACACTCTGCACAGTCAAAAAGGGCTTACTACGGGATGGGGAACTAATTAACACACACGTTTTACATATTATACCGTCGGAAATGAAATCAAATTTATACCGCAACTCCACACAACGATTCTGAGGGCACAGCTACGAGTATTCGCAATGGCAGTGACCGATACCTAGTCATTGCATTACACAAAGCATCAAAATGCCAGTGCGAGAACGTCTCTGATTATTGGCTGAATTGTGGTTGTCGGTCACGCAGCGGAATTCAACGTCATACCTACATTTTGTGACCGGTCGATCACGTAACGGATTGTACGCGCGTCAGATAGATCTGAATGCTACATTTTGTATTATTCAGAGCAAGACCGCGTAGTTGAGTGTCCAAGAGGTAACCGGATGGCTCGCGGTATTGGAGCTCCTGAAGTGTTGTGGAACCGCCCTGTGCAACCCAAATTGAACTAACTTGGACTGGGGCGGAAATAGAAAAAAATGTATGTTTTTTTTTGTTGGTAGGCATTAATGTATATTGAACACATAAATGTATATGGTAATGATGTCGGCTCAGATGCTCCTAACAATTTTATATTATACAAAAAAATATGTTCATTTCATTAAGTATATACTAGCTGCCCGCGTACTGCATTGAATGCAGGCAAATCAAAAACAAATCCTATGTTTATCCGGAAAGTCTGTTCTATACGCAGGTGAAAGAATTTATGAAATCGGATTATTAGTTACGGAGACTATCCATTACATACAAACTAATAAACTTACAAAGCTACAATGTCGCACAGACGTTTCCTCTTTATAGTATTACTATAGATACATTTTTTTCAAATTAGACTGCACCATGACATTTTTCTGGCTAACAGTGTACAGGGTTGGCATCTAAGAGATTGAAGTGGTCGTATAAGGCATGTCCCAAATTATGAGCTGTTGAAAATTTCGCATCATCTTTTGCGACGGAAATCTTGCACGACACTGCGAAGTAATAAGATTAATTAAAGACGTCTCCAAGTCCTTTTCACGGAATTCTTATAGACAATGAAGATATTGCGTTCAGGAGATTCATTATTACTTTAAAAAGCAGCTTGGTAATGAAAATTTTGCGTTTTCCTTATCATTATTGTCTGTTGCTGTGATAATGATAACATAATTATTTTACTTCACACCTGGCCATAATGCGAGGTTTACTGCACGCTGCGCGTACGGGAAAACTGGCATTGTGGCCAGATGAAGACGTCAAATTTTGTACGCAACACGGGCGGTAATTCGTAAAGCCCCAGAGCGCATATTCATAGCCCTCACCGTCGGTTCGGGACACAAACACCTGCGATCTGGGGCATTCACGAATTCACCGCCCTAGTTACGTATGTTGTCGCCACGGAGTTTTAGCCGATCATCCTGGCAACACCACAGCTATAGTGCATTCGGAGTTGTCAAACTACACCATAAAAGGGCAGGAACACGGCGGGAGCGCTCACTTGCCTTCTAGCAGCCGACCGAAGAGGATCTAAGGACGAGATATTGTAGCCCAGCTGTTTAAGTATAATCACGCATCATATTTATGGATATGTTCGATTAATAAAATGAAGTGCAATTATAGTGTTTTAGGTTGTATTCGTATTGAGTGTAATATGTTCAGCTTATTACACACAATAAGGGATGTTTCGGGTCTTTCAATGTAATAATGTATATAATAAATAATAGTACATTGTGATACAAGTGAGGTAGGTTGATAATTACATCAGAGGCGAAATTGTTCACGCGAACCGCAGGTGAGCGTGATAAGGAAGCCGAGGATGTAATTATCAAAGCTCACGCGTATCATACGACGTTTTTCAACACATTTTGAGAGGAAAAAATAATTTTCATAAGATGAAAATGTTATAGGCCTGCCAAATTATTTACTTTACATTAAGCAAATCATTAAGATGACAACAGGTTTTTACTCACAATTGCACATCGCCAAGAATTTCCAGTGGCGTACATTCTATTTATCACTTTTCTAGTCACCACGAGTCAACATTTTTGATAATAACCAAACACGCATAAACAAATTTTACAAATATTTGTGAAATAAATAACCTATAAGGGTGCCCAACAGTTTTTTTTTCGTGAAGTTTGCGCAGTGCGGGCACAGAAATCTCTAAACAGCCAATACAAAATAAAATAATATTTTCGTTTTAAAATGTTATCTGTATTTAATTCATGTAAAATGTTATGAAAAGTGAATAGTTTTACTAAATTAAACGTTTCCATATCATATACAAAAAGAAATAGTCAATTAATTAACAAAAAGGATTTAATTTGTTTAGTCGAGTAAGAATCCATTTGCCGAAAATTAAAAAAATAGCTGTACATTCTGTACAACCCGGTTAATTTAAGAATGCACCGTGTTCATGCATATATCTTGCTGCAAGGTGCCAACATGACTTAATCGGGATATAACCATAACACACGAGTGTTGTAATGTTATAAAACACGCGTTTTTAATATCCAGGATTATGAGCCTAAAAGCGACACAATAAGAGGTACGTTACGAGCAATTGTGTTGAAAATGTATTAATGTTGCTTGCTTGTTTCTCTTAAGTAATGTACTATTAAACTATTGAATTGTTATTATTATTATTTTTCTTCAAACTCGGCATCATATTAGTTTAAATCTATGAAATTATTTTATTACTGTTAGATTACGTCTTAGTTTATAGCTTTATCTACGCACATATCATTAGTGCTCTAAAATGCGTTCAGAAACCGTAGGAAATGACCAGCATTACTACAACCGATTTTACTATGAGAATTTTCTTGTCTGTGGTAGTAGGTAAAATCTGTACTGTAATGTCATTACAGTACAGATTTTTGATAAATTTGTATCGTTATGAGTTTAAATTTGGAACAGCTGTCAAAACTCAAGTGGGTCTCTATTCTAGTATCCATAGATATTAAAACAGTTATCGATACGAAACGTCAATTCAGTACGTTTTTTAATACAAACCGTACGACATTTGATCTCGAGTTATAGGAGTATAGGGACTTCATTCGTTTGTCTATGATTTAAAAAAAACCATTCGTCATGACGGATGATCGAATTGCCGCCATTGCTGTTGTCATTTTATTGTTGGTTTTTTGCTGTTACTTATTACTACTTATGATATGTGTGTAGATAAAGTAGTGTATGCAACTGTACATAATTAGGCCTTAAAACACTCGTGTGATCCTATTATGAAACTCGCTAACGCTCGTTTCATAAAACCGCACTCGTATTTTAAAGCCTCTCATTATGGATCAGTTGCATAAACTACTATTGTATACCATATTGTGGCGGAACATGCACTCATGTGACTTTTACCACTGACATGAATCAGAGATATCTTATCTTCTTTGGAGTATCTATCTAGTCGCATAATGACTGTTGTTATAATTTCGATTGTCATACAATTTTACACATAAAGTTGTTGCTCATAAAAGTATTTTGTCATGAATAATTTTGCGGATAAACATGATCTTCGTCTTATCCATGTTCATTCTCAGACCAACTCGCTCGAAAGCTTTAACTGAGGTTATCGAGCATCGTACTTAAGTCCTCCATGGTCTCAGCCAAGACTACTATGTCATCAGCAAACCGAAGGTGAGTGATAAACTCGAAATTAAACTACGAAATAGTAGTCTTGGCTGAGACCATGCAGGTCTTAAGCTACATGGTCTCAGCCAAGACTACTATTTCGTCAGCAAACCGAGGGTGAGTGATGTACTCGCCGTTGATGTTGATGCCTAACCTTCTCCAGTCCAGAGTCTTGAAAACATCCTCCAGTGCAGCGGTGAACAGTTTTGGAGAAATAACATCTCCTTGCCTGACTCCCCGCTGCAGCGGAATAGGTTTTGAGTTCTGGTCCTGGAGTCGAACTGACATATAGTGGCGTTCTCGTATAAACACTTCAGCACTTCAATATAGCGATAGCCAAGTTGGTACCGCTGGCGCGCGGTTAGGTTAGGTAAAAATAATTGCCGTGCGATTGTTAGCAAACACACTCACACTTGTCACTTTGGCACTCTTTGGGGGAGGCCTATGTCCAGCAGTGGACGTTTTTCGGCTGATATGATGATTATGATGATGATTGTTAGCAAAAAAGAAAATTGGGTTAGGTTAGGTTACAAGGAGACAATTTACTTTTACCAAGTGTACAGGAATAAAATTGACAAAAAATGTTTGTCTTATATGGGTTCAAAACGTTATGCGAAAACCTATTTTGGCGATTGATATTAAAGCTTAAAGCTTTTATGCGCAATACATTTATATTAATTGTTATTCATGCTCTCAAGTCAACTTACTTAAAAAATGGGTAGGGGACGGGTTGTATAAAGTTTAAAGTCATATTTTTGGTAGGCATACATGGATTCGTCATACTCATCATTACGCATAACTGTAAATAGTCATACATTTATGCGCATAACGTTTTTAGTCATAATTTTTAAGAACATATTGTGTAATGCGCATAAATTAAAATAATTATAATTATCAATATTATGACGAAATAAATGTATGACATTCTACATTATGGTTAAACAATTTATGACTACGTAAAATTATGACAGGGAACAATTATGCTATAGTATTATTTATGCCAAAGAAAAATTATGAGCATCAACTTTATGCGTAATGTTGTATGACAATCGATATTATGACAATAGTTGTTATGCCACTAGACGGCCACCCTTAAAAAATATATGCGAAATTTATGACTTGTGTCGGTTATGCGAAATGATGATTATAACACAAGTAGTTATGCCAAAACCCCGTGTGGTGTCGGGTTAGAATAGCATCACCCCCTTTCTTCCTGTAGGTGTCGTAAGAGTCGAACTAAAGAAACAGGGTTAGAGTGTGTTGTGGGGGACGGGATAGCAACCATTCACTGCCATTTAGCCGATATTTTATACCCACATTTATGCTAAAAGTGGCACTGGAACATAAGTTTCATGTGTTCTGCCTAGCCCTATTGGATATGAATCTATGGACCCGTTTTTATGTCCTTAAATTTTTGTAAAGGTTTGGCGCACGTCGGACTAATTCTTTATTTCGGGCATACTCCAAATCTTGTCTAAAAGTGTAAAACTTATCCTACTAATATTATAAATGCAAAAGTTTGGCTGATTAGATGTTTGGATGTTTAGATGTTTGGATGTTTAGATGTTTGTTACTTAATCACGCTTAAACGGCTCAACCGAGTGGGATGAAATTTTGCCCGAAGGTAGTTTTAAAGCCTGAATTAAAATATAGGATAGTTTTTATCCGCAGACAAAGTCGCGGGCGGAAGCTAGTAAAAATGAATATTAATTTGTGTAAACGGTGTTCGCGGCAGCATAGTTACATTATTTTTTTGTCGACACATTTTAAATTTAGTTTAAAACGATATCTGAAACGCTGTTGGTAGCCTGAGCGATTTTCTATTACTTTCGTACAAATTCAAAGTTTGATTTCCGCAGGGACCTTGTACTGCGTAGAGTACTTCTACACTGCCTAAGAGATGCAATTCTACAACACGTTTTTGACGTTGAAATAATGATTTCAATCTTCTTTGGTCCCAGTTAGTAATCATATTGTTAACGACTATTATGTATCCTACTAATAATATAAATGGGAAAGTTTGGACGATTCCGGGTGTTTAAATAAATAATTAAATAAATAAATATAAGGGGACAATCTTACACAAATCGACCTAGTCCCATAGTAAGCTCAGTAAGGCTTGTGTTATGGGTACTAGACGACGATATATATAATAGATATAATACTTAAATACATAGAAAATATCCATGACTCAGAAACAAACATTCATTTATTTATTTATTTATTCATTTAAAAAAAACAAGAACGGTTTACACCAATTACACTTGTTAAAATCTTACAAACTATATATCACAGGAATAATTATTATACATTATTAAACTCGTATTTATTCGTTACTTTCATCCATCAATTCTCACACATCTCACAATAGATAAGGCATCGGGACATTAACTTAGGCCAGCGATCGAGAAAAATATCGACCTCTGGATCAGTGCGTAGGAGCCCGTTGCATGAGTTGAGCATGTTGCATAGTGGTGAGTGGCGACGCGCAGCCGTGGCGCGCACTCCTGTGCCGTCAGACAACTGTAAGTATGCGCGCCTGCGCGACTTGTTCGGTGGCACTATGATGCAGTTAACAACATTGTGTAGGTCTGTGCTATTAATTTTGTTTTGAAGCACCTTACACACTGTAGTTATCCGCTCACAGTTTCTGCGTACCTCTAGGGAGTTGAAACCCAGGATGCCAAGTAAAAACTTAGTAGGGTACATATATGGGTAATAGCCATACAGTTTCTTATACAAGAAGCGTAGGAATACCTTTTGAACCTTTTCTACCATAAGTTTGTACTTGGCCTCACTGGGGCTCCAAACGCAGGCACTAGCTTCTAATTTGCTTCGTACTAAAGCCGTATAAATTAGTTTAATAACGCCGGAGTTGTGGAAGTCCCCAACGTTTCTTAATACAAAACCCAACCTTCGGTAGGACTCTTTGGCAAGGCTGCAGATATGGTCTCGGAACGTCAGCTCTCGGTCAAACTTCACTCCAAGATCTTTACCAGAAACGGCTCTCTCTCGGCTTAGAGGTTGATCCTCCATTGTGTAGTTAAAGTTAATGGGACATATGCGGCGCGTGTACGTCATTATTTGGCATTTACTACTATTGAAATAAAGTTTGTTTGCGATGCTCCAATGTATACGATCTACGTCTTCTTGTAGTTTTATGCAATCGGATTCTCGTTTTATGCTCATCACCAACTTGAGGTCATCAGCGTATAAAAGGCATTTTGCATGCTGGAGGCCCTTGACGAGGTCATTTACCATAATAAGAAACAGCAGTGGCCCTAGACTTGACCTCTGGCTTACTCCCGAACGGGTATGATACGGGGGTGAAATAAAAGATCCATATTTAACGAACTGCGTCCTGTCTCTAAGATAATTGGAAAAAAAACGTAAGTAGCCCAGAATTGAACCCTATATCCCTAAGTTTCAGTAAGAGCACGTCATTGTCGACCGTGTCAAATGCTTTGCGGAAATCAAGGTAAATTACATCAGCCTGGATACCCTTATCAAGACACTTACTAATGTAATCCAAATGAATAAGTAAATTAGTATTAGCTGATCTCCCAGACCTAAAAGCATGTTGTTCGTCACAGGTGTAGGGTTCAATTTGATGATAGATGTCTTTGTGCAAAATGGACTCAAATGTTTTAGCTGCTGAGTTAAGGACGGCAATCGGGCGGTAAGCATCAACTTTTACTTTATCCTCGGTTTTTGGTATGGGCGTGACTCGAGAGAGCTTCCACAGTAATGGGTAAATACCTGTTTTGAGAGATAGGTTAAAAATATGGCATAGGGGTTTGGCGAAGATGCTATTACAGGCACGTAAAATATAAGGTGGGACCCCGTCCGGGCCAACAGCACTGTGGGGCTTTAGATTCTTGAGGGCGTCACGAACTTCATTTATTGTGATGGAACTAATGCGAACATGTATATTGTCTGCACTCGTAGGACCGGGTGTAGAGTTACAATTGTCAGTGTTAATGTCTGGACTGTTTGGAAGGAAAACACTACTAAAATAGTCGGCAAATGCATTCGCTGCCCCAATACCACTGTGTGACCTGCCTTGATATGATACAGATTGGACAAGACCGCCTTTAGACTTTAAACTCGATATATGTTGCCAAAAGTCGCGTGGATTAACTTTAACGTTTTTCTCTATCAGCTTAAGATGGTTATTATATGCTTCGGCTAAACGTACCTTTAATTCATTTCGCAAGGTGTAGTACTCTTGACTCGCGTTCTGGTCACCGTTGCGTTTACTCTGCCAGTGTAGTACTGTTTTACGTCGCAGGTCACTGATAATATCGCCTGTGAACCACACGGGGTAAGTTTTGCTACGCCCTTTTGCACGTCGTTTCTTCGGTATGCTGTCGTCAAAGTGGGAATACACCGTTTGATAGAAACAATCGGTAGCCCTATCAACACAGTCAAGCTCGCTAAGCACCTGCTCCCAGCGTTCGTTCTTTAAGAGATCGTATAAACGTGAAAAGTTGCCCTTTTTGAAATCCCAGCCAAGATCCGCTTTGATATTACTAGGATCTTGCGCCAGTGATTTGACCTGATTACATCGGAATATAATATCTATATCTAGCGGGGGATGGTAGGTATCTGGTGGGACAAGGTCCATATCGGCCCGGCACACGGTCACCTCATCAACACGCTCCTGCGCCAACACCACGTCCAAGATACCTCCCTTGTCATTAATCACCTCATTCCTCTCTTTCATACTGCAAAAACTTAAAAAGTAATTATAGTAATTAACAATAATTATGTGACGCACTGTTTAAATTTAGGACACCTAAGATAATTATAGGGCATTTAACTTGACTGCTGAAGGATTCAACTTTACAAAACCAGTCCATGTACTGGTCATCAGTCGCACTCGGTTTGATATAAACGACACATACATACATGTTTTGTCCATTAATAGTGAGCGACACCCATAAGTCCTCCCCGTGGTCCGTCTCGAGGTCGCGACGGCGTTGTATCGCGATGTGCGAGCGCGCAGCGAGCAGCACGCCACCGCACGGCGTTCCGCGGTCTCGCCTCAGTACATTCCATCCCTGGTACGCCAGTTCCGCGTCTTCTACCGAGCTATCTAGGAAACTTTCTGTTACTGCTATAATATCATGGTCGGGTAAAGCTAGGTTGCTTCTCCATTTAACTAGTTTCGTTTTTAGCCCTCGTACGTTTTGATATATAGCATGTACGCTTTGCCGACGACGACGTTTGAGATTATCGTGTTGCGCTCGCGGCGAATTCAGTGCGCGACAAGGTCCGCTGGTGTTGTCGATGTCGCGCTCCCCGTCTCCCCGCTGCCGGCGGGGACGCGCGGGAAACCACTCGGTGAATCGGACGTTTCGTGGCCACACAGCTGGCGAGTTGAACTTGTCGTAGAGGCTCTCAGGGATACCAATAACAAACGCAGCATGTCTTGTCGTTCTTATAGCACGTTTCTCAACAAAGTAGTTTTCATGTTTTTCAACCTTGTTTAGGAAAATTTTCACGTTGTCCGTAGTCGTTTCCGGCCTGAATGACCAAGCCTGAATGAATTTGGTAGGCTCCACTGATTGTAAGTCGGAGTCAGCACTACCGGCGCCAATGAAAACTGTTCTTATTTTTCTACTATAGCGTTTGTTCGTTTTCGTGTGCCATTCTTTTTCGGTGTCCGTGATGCCCTGGTGACTGCTGCTATCGGGGATGGAGCTGTCGGTTGGCGTCAACGCCGTTGACGTATGTTGTATTACAATACATTTTTCACTTATATTCTCAGATGTCGGATAATCATTATCTGGGATATCGGGTGGTGGTGGCGCCCCAACCGATTTAGTTTTTGAATTTTCCGGTTTTGTATTTGCGCAAGGCTTTTTCTGCCGGCCTACGTTATTTTGAGCCTTAGCTTCGGCGGCTCTAATTCGAGCTTGTCGTAGAGGCCTTTGTAGCGTTGCTGGGGTTGCCTCAGTTGGTGATGGTGCTGATGCCATTTTCACGGGTGTAGGAGACGCCGGTGTGGAAGCAACCTCAGAATAAGATTTTGCAGATTTCGTCATGATGGTAGCTGAGAGTACATGTTCTTTCTTTAATTGCTGAATCATCTGAGTCTGGCTTTGAATAATTATATTCTGATCGTTAATTTTGTGTTCAAGATCGTTAACTTTGTTTATCAGCGTACTCACGGACCCCGACAGTTCGCGAATTAAATTTTCTAGCACATCAATACCTTGGTTGCTAGACATTATTGTGCTGCCACCTGGTGAGCATAAAGTCTTAATTCTAAACTCGCGTTCGATAGTTCCGTTCGTATTAATTTGCAAAATATGCAATAGATGGCGTTATTCGGACGTCACGATCAGTTTTGTAAAAACTTAACTAGATGGCGTAATGAGTCCTCAGATTGAAAATGTTTTGAACAGATTGTTTGGCGTCGGTTCGGCGGCAGTTACAAATTTAAATTTCGGTTCATCTAATTGAGAGGTTATTTTTTATGGAGTGGAACTGAAAGATATCACTTGACGGTTATCCGATAATCACTCAATTACGCACTATTTTAAAGTATATTTTTGATAATGTAATCACTTAAAATGCAGTTGTTGATATAGTCACACACTGTTTGGGTCTGTCATATTTAATTCACTGGGAAAGTTTACTGTCTTAGTTTTAAAGCTGGATAACGATATTACACAATATTTATGGAGTTAGGATCACTATGCACTGGTAATTTTGGGGAAAACTGGATTAATTACTCTGAAATTGAATTTAATACGGAGAAGATATATTTACGTGATGGCAGCGCCATCTATATTCATGCTCATCACACAAATTTTTGCCCTTACCGGGATTCGAACCCAGGACCTCTTGCTTCGTAGGCAGGGCGTACCAACTAGGCTAAAGCGGTCGTCGATGTTTAGATGTTTGAATGTTTGTTAATCAATCACGCTTAAATGGCTAAACCGATTTGGATGAAATTTTGCCCGTAGATAGTTTAGCCTTTATTACAACATACGATAGATTTTAGCCTTTTAGCAAACAAATTCGCGGTCGGAAGCTAGTAATGTGCTAAACTGTCAAATTGTGTGAGTTTCGCTTAGCTACGCGCCATTTCACATTAAGTACATGAGATCTTCGCCGTAAAAAAGACCACAATTTAAATAAAATTTGTGCCCTAGCATAGAGGTCAAAATATTTAGATTATATCTAAACATAACATGTCATCCACAATATTGAACAGGAGGTGACATACTTTTGTGTCTGTCTTTCAAAATCAGAATGATAGACACATCAAAGTGTACTTTGTTCCCTTCCAAAATATCGCGGATGGAACACGAGCCCTGGTTTTATTTCATCTTTCACGTATACTCGACAAGGACGTCCTCAGAATACATGCACGCGATCAGCTGAGAAAGAGGCTGGCTCAACAGGTCGTGGCTCGAAAGAGCTAGAAGAAGTCGCGCAAGACCTTGTAAAATGGAGAACTCTTCTGCGAGCCCTATGTACATAATGAGGAATAACAGGAATCATCATCAACGTCCCTTATACTCGAGTCTAGGAAGACTGAAATAGTAAAGGCAAGCAGTAGAGCTACCACTTGTGGCTATCGAAAACACACATTACGATATTATTCTCGACAACAAATAAACGCGCTTCGAATAGATTTCGATTGTCGCAAATTCGAGCCGTCAAATTGCAATCTCATGGCACCGTTGTTCTGGGGCAACCGCTACAACACGTTAGTCGTACGAGTAATTTAACGTTGGTTTCATACTACGGCATCGGTACTATGTCTAAAAATTTAGCCAGACGATATCGAGAAATACCGTATCGGCTGTAGTAAACTGATTCACATGCAAATTAGCGCGTGATTACTTATTGTTCTGTCAAGAGCGCACATCTGATCGAGATCTATCTCAAATTAAAGAATCAATAAGAATAATGCTTTTGGATTGACAACATATATCCGCAAAATTCGGATTGGCACGTACTTTGTATAGCGCCATATCAAGTTAGAATCAGTGGAAAAGTCGGCGCATACTAAGTTAAACTTAATGTTCTTAAGCTTAAGGTGTAGATTCCTCTACATTTTTCCACCTACGCGATTTGCGTATTCTGTAATGTCATAACCGACATAAGCTAGCGTAAAAATTAAAACGATAAATGCTTGTGAAATAAAGATGAATATTGAAAAAATTAAATTGTACTAATTGCATTACGTGTTTTTGAATGTTTCTAGAACACACACACATTTGCAACGTACAAGTATCGGTGTGGCTAAGACATACGTCACGTTCTGACTAGTATGCGTATACGCGTCTATCGAGTAAACTATACGAGCTATCGAGTTAACGATTGCGACTAAAGTAAACGTATTTAAGTGACTCATGGTACAAATGTAATTTATAGTTCTGTTAGTGGTTATACATTCTCCATACTAATAAATTAGGCAGTAACTAGCGACTAAAGTAAACGCGACACGCTGCAACCTCATACTAGTGCTACAGAACTCAAACCGTGAGCAGTGTACCACGGAGGGATCCACCACAGGGAATAAGACTTACGCAAAAATGTCACGTTGTAAATTCAATTACTCCGGGGCATGAACTTTGGTGCCCTTTTCCAATGAGTTTATGCAACACTAATATCCGACCTTCATCTACAGAGTGATATCTTCTTTGTAAACAGGGCAAGGTGCTATCTTAGTAAATAAAGTAACTTTCTGAGAAACGGTCGAATTTGCGGATGTTACTCCCTTTAAATTGGAAGCTGAAGTGTACGCTTTATGTCAATTAATGCATATGAAAAGCATTGTAGGTTCACTCGCGCTTGAAATGTGACATATTACGTGTTAGTAGGAAATATTTTAATATTAAACCGTGGACTACACCCGGTCTTATCCGTTGCATGAAACACAGAGACAAACTACATCTTAAAGCTTAATCGAATCCGTACAATTTAGTACTACAATTATCGTACAAAAGATATCGTATTTTTTGTAATGACTTGCTCAAAAAAGTTAAATCTAACTACGACAAAAAACAACTCGAATTGGCCGGAACAAACAGAAAACTAGTCTGGAAGTATATTAAAAACGTTACATATAGAGCAAAACAACGTGAATCATGTTCAAGTTTGTCACGAGTTTGCTCATCACCTTTAACATCTGCTAATTGCGCAAATGACTTTTTTGTAAACATAGGAAGAAATTTAGCTGCAAAAATCCAGCGAAACCTGCCTTTACCCCTCCCTAATAGTTTTTCAAACAACAATAGCACATTAAACTCATGTGTGCTGTTAAATACTGATGAACGAGAGGTGGAACGGACAATTATGTGCTTAAAAAATTAGTCGGCAAGGGGTTGGGATGGTATATCTAATAAAATACTCAAGCAATTCAGACACCTCCTGGTTCCTCCCCTTACTTTCATTTTCCAAAAATGCCTTTCGGAAGGTATATTCCCTAAATGTCTGAAAAAAGCTATTGTGGTTCCTGTATACAAATCTGGTAGTAAAGACCAGGTGTCAAATTATAGACCTATCTCCATTCTACCTTCGACGTCAAAAATATTAGAAAAAATCATCAATTATAGGCTTGTCCAATATTTAGAGAGCCACGGTATTTTGTCAACAAGTCAGTTTGGATTTAGGTTGAAACTATCAACTGCCGACGCCGTACACGAATTGACCGACTACTTAGTGCAAGAACTAGACAAAGGTAATCAGACATTGGGGATCTTCCTAGACCTTGCTAAAGCTTTCGATACCGTCTCCGTACCCATCCTGCTTCACAAGCTTGAATTATTAGGAATTAGAGGTACGCAGCTCAAGTTATTTGCAGACTATTTAGATGGCCGCACGCAATGCACAAAAATAGACAATGTCATGAGCTCTGACCTTAATAATGCCTCTTTTGGGGTCCCACAGGGAAGTTTTGTAGGCACAACGCTGTTTTTAATTGATATAAATGACCTTTGCAATCTTAAAATCGAATGTGGAAAAATAATTTCATACGCTGATGACACTGTCTTACTTTTTTCTGCAAACTCAGTAGAGCAAGTTTATGAATATGCACAGCGAGGCTTTAATATTGTAAGTAGCTGGCTTCTACATCACCTACTAACACTGAACTCGGATAAAACCAATGTTATTAAGTTCTCCATGCGCAAATCGAAACTAGCTCTGACTAACCTTAACCTCTATGCTCACAATTGTAAAGATCCCACAAAAAACCAGTGTGCATGTCCGGGTATTGCTACCACAAGCAAAATAAAGTATTTAGGAATCATAATTGATGAGTCCCTCTCGTTCCGACCTCATGTAGAAGCGTTGTGCACTAGAGTTCGCAAGTTATTATTTATTTTCAAAAAATTACGTACGATTGCAGACTCGCACATAATCAAACAAGTTTACTATGCGTTATGTCAATCTGTATTAACTTACAGCATCACTTCGTGGGGTGGTTTGGCTAAAACCACATTACTAAACCTAGAAAGAGACCAGAGAGCAATACTTAAGGTTTCTACTTTCCGCCCCTATCAATTCCCCACAAACCTTCTGTACAAATCGGACTATAGAAATATTTGTTATGGTGTACCTCAGGGGAGTGTATTAGGACCATTATTGTTTCTGATCTACATTAACGATTTGCCAAAGGTTACGGAACATCCCATGATTCTTTTTGCTGATGACAGTACTGTTGTATTTTCTGGAAAAACTGGTAAAGCATATGAATCTGACATTAACAATACATTAATTAAAATAATAGAATGGCTAACCAATAATAATCTCAAACTAAATCTTGACAAAACTAATATAATGACATTTCAACAAAGAAACAAACCTGACAATTTATCTATAGCTTATAAGGGACATTTAATCAATGAAACGGACGTAACAAAATTTTTAGGGCTTAGTATCGATAGTAAGTTGACATGGAAAAATCAAACTGACATTATATGTAAAAAATTAAATAAATTTTCCTATGCGCTATACAATCTGCAAAGAATCGCAAATCAGTCATCGGTTTTAACTGCCTATCATGCATTTGTAACATCCACTTTAAGGTATGGGATACTTTTCTGGGGAAATTCAACAAATAAGGAAAACGTATTTAAGGCTCAAAAAAAGTGTTTAAGATCGTTATGTGGCATTAAGCGATATGAACCCTGCAAACCGTATTTTATAAAATTAAAAATACTTACATTACCTTGTTTGTATATATACGAAATAGTCAATTTGGTGAACACAAATCGCCATCAGTTCAATAAATTTAAAAGTATGCGTCTCCAAAACAAATTAAAATCGCAGTCAAGTAACACAGCGCTACTACAAAAGAGCATACTAGGGATGTCGCACAAAATATACAATAAGCTTCCACAGCACATCCATGCAAACAGTGGAAATGATGTAGATTTTAACAGGAGTTTGAAGTTATTTCTTACGGAAAAAGCATATTATACGGTAACAGAATTTTTGACTGATGTATCTGATAAATATTGACATATCCTACACTTTTTATTTAATCTTAATGTTATATCTGTATTGACCTATTCAATTTAATTTCATTAATCAATTTATTAACAAATATGATGACATGTATTAAAATTACTACTATTATACTTGCGATATCAACACAATATATGTTGTGACCAATATATTTGTATGCCAACAGGCATCACATAGTGATACGAAATCCAATGTAACACCTTATACATACCTATGTTGAACAAATAAAATCTTTGAATCTTTGAATCTTTGAAATCATCTGAAGTTCTAACAGTTCGACAATTGTTTATGTTATACACAGTTCTAAAACAGCACACTGAAAACCCTTACAACACTGATCATGCCAGTAAAAGGCGTAAAGATTTTGTTTGTCCTAAACATACGCAAAAACGACACGCTTTCTCTTCTAGATTTTTTATTTTCCTAGGTCCACTTCTTTACAATTGACTTAATGCGCGGCTAGGTTTATATCCCTTAAACTACATGAAATGTAAAATAACGCTACGAGAAGCCCTACAAAATATGTCCTATGAAGACACAGAGAAGTTATTTATCGTTTTAAAATAATTTTATTCCATCTTTATAGTTAGCGCCTAAGTTTAATAACTTCCTAAATATTTTGTACTAGTCAATAAGAATGCTATTGTATTGTATTATATTATGAATAACTTGATTTTAATTGTTAGTTCTTTCTTGCCTGAATCACAGGGTATCCTAGCTCAGGCACGATGCTATTCGCCTCTAATTGTAAGCTTCTAGTCTATAGTAAAACTGATGTACTTATGCTTTATCAATAAATTATGTTTCATGTTTTATATTATATTTTTTTATTATTTGTCCAGATTCAAACTTTAAAAAAGCTAAAACTTATAAAAAAATGGCACGAGTCATATATACAAAGGTGATTCAAATTGCCAGCTAGGTGTTAATTAAGGCATTTGTCTCAACGCTGGCGAGTAGCGAGTACTCTCATAGTAATTCTTACTCGCTTTTACTCGCGCGAGCAATTTTAGCGCGCCTGGCTGAGCTCGCCGGCGGTTGGACAAGTGCCTAAAGGGACTCCCAAGGTCGTCTCTTTAAAACAATCGCTTGCTTCCATGCATTGACAATAATGTACTATTGACACTATTGTAGAACACGCATTGAGGCCAAGCTGTCACAGTCAGAGCAGAGTGCGTAACGTTGTTGTTAATCCGTGCGGTTTTGAGGTTTCACTCGAGAGTTTACTTCGTAGCAATTGAAGAGCTCCATCTGAAACCCTGTTCAAGTTGCTGGTAATTGTATTTTTCTCAAAAATGGTATGTAATGTTGCCATAACATCTCTAAAAAGTATCCAGAAAGTGAACTCTACCAGAGACTTATTCACAACTGTCCAGTAAGAAGCAAGATTTGAAATTTGGAATCTCCTACTGTCCAGTAAGTAAGTATGTAATTTACTTACTGGACAGTGGGTCATCCTCTTTAGATCTGCTTAGAAAAAAAACATAGTACCAGACCCAGATGCCAAATTCATGAATATGGTTATAGGAGGGAGGCATCAAATGTATATCTATCTCTCTTTTTGGTATGACATTTTATTAGACAGATATATTTTGGAGCCTTAAACAGCCATTTTATAGTCTGTGACACTTAAAGCGACGCAGAAAAAGTATGCACGTTGCGTTTTGTACTTAGTAATGTTGTAGAAATATAGTGTGGGATTTTATGTTTGTATTTAGTAATTTCAGTTTATAAATCATGTTGGATTAAAACTTTCCATTCTAAAATGAACATGGAGTTTCATTAACAATATTTTTTTTTTTTACTAAAACATTCATGTAATGTAAAAATAGAACAATGTTCAAAGCTAAACGCAAACTTTTTAGAAAAAAAAACGTCTGGCAGGGGCAGGATTTCACCAAAGACTACAATATACATTCAATTGCGAGGATTGTGTTTTAATTTACAGCGTGAAATTAAATAATCCCAAAAAATAAATTCATGCGAATCTGATTCGGAAATAGATGGCACTCCTCCTGATTGTCCTGATTTAAAAGCTGAGTCCGAAGAAGGCCGAATTAGCAACAAAAAATTTACTTCCTTCAAAACCTAAGGAGCGATATATGACAACTTATGAAAAATTTATGAAGTGGAAGGCAGAAAAACAAGCCAACAGCTGGTCTGAAAATGTATTATTGGCATATTATAGCTTTCTTCGCCACACAATGCAGTTGACAAGTTTATGGGTATTCTATGCTTCCGGTAAATCGATCACAATATCTATTAGTATTGCACTAATATGAATGTAACCTTCTATATTAATTAAACGAATATGTAGTTAAACTTTCTTTCATTTTTGAGAAAAGCATTATACAAGCCTCAACCAGTAAGAAAAGCCATCCTGGCCTCGTATATAACCGGACCTCACCTGCGGTTCGGTCCGGTTAACTCATACTTGGCCAGGAAGGCTTACTTACTGGATTCTGCAGTAATGTACTATTATTACACATACATACTTGCAAAATGTCAAATCTATATGACTAGGTCATGCCCTCATTTGGCGGCATTGGGCTCCTATCTTGTGAATGGCACTACTACATCCGCATCCACTAAAACTCCGCATTGATTTTTGCGAATGCGGATGCGGATGTCTTTATCATCCCTGGTGCGGAGTATTTTAGGTGCGGTATCGATGTCAACTGTCAGTGTCAACTAGCAGTCGTCAGAACAGATTCTTTACTGCGCGTCTACTTTTAAATGGATGAGAATCTACTTATAAATAAAGTAACGATCTCACGGTTCTAAATACTGATTTGCGATACGATTAATAAAATAATAAGAAAACATGGAACCTGAGCAATTCCAGTAAGCTCTTGGTAAAGAAATTACCGCCCACAGATTCCGCCCCGACCACGCCCCGACAAATCAGCTACTAAGATAAACGTCCGAATGCTCGACGCTGTACTGGTATATGGCATGGGCACTCTATCTCAAAGTTAGCAATCGGACGTTTACCTTACTAACTTTAAATATTCACGGCAAGTCTTCTCTTTTCTCTTCCGTCTTCGGAACAGGTTCCCGCTTTTGGTACTGACACGGGAACCGTAAAGCAAGCATTAATCCTTCATAGACCCGCACCAGGCCCGACAGCACAGCATAAACCGACCCAAGTCGCACCCTCGCGTCGTGTTTGCAATTTCGCAACTCCCTTGCACTCGCACGTGCATATAACAACATAAACATTCAACAATTACGATAATTATAGGTGTCCATTATAATTTACAATTTACTACTTATGACCCCGACGAAATATACTTATTATTACTCTTTGCCCCGACGGCCCGAACCCAATTTTCATGTGATCCAACCAAGACCCAACAGACAAAAGTACTATATTCGAATGTCAAACTGACAGCAAAGGCAGGCACATTAGTTCACAACATATCAAATGCCGCGTAGGCGGCATTTGATATGTTGTGAACTAATTGGCACGATACATTGCGTTCTTTTACAACGTCACATTGAAACCAACAATGTTTCTCAGTACCTCTCACATTCACACCATTGGGTTATACGCTAACGCAATATAGGTTTGGGTAGTAGCTGACTCCCACAATATTATTTAAATCCAACAAAAATACATTACGCAATACCCCCAAAACCATTTATGAAAACTGTCAGCATATTATTGTATTTTTTACGTCAGCATTTACAAGTTTTAGATTACTTTCATCTCTACGTAAATAAAACCATACAAGATACTAGGTTGTCATTTTGATGAAAAAGGTAACAGTTTGTTATTCTTTACAACAAAATGGTGGATTTCAAGATTCATTCGACGGATTACGGGTTGCTTAACTTAAATCTAAAATCATAAAATTTCAAGTAGAGAATATTGTAAGCCACACAACAAATAAATAAATTCCTATATATTCAAATCGGGCCCTCGAAGTATTTTCCGGAATCTGGAACCGCGGACAGTTATAACGAAGCAGTCGTAAATCAAAGACCAATAAATATCGGAGAAATCAGTGTCTGCAGAAAACGTGCGGTGAAAGCTGATATTCGCATGGGGCGTGACGAATGTTGCGATAGTCCCGTGACGTCACAATAATCAACTCAGCTATAATATAGTTAACTAGGTTTTACTCGGACTATATCCGCGTAGAGATACTAAAACGATGCCTTACTAAGTTGATTGCTCGAAAACCACGCTCCATCGCGAGAGACACACTGATTCCACGCTCTTAACACTTTTAATAACTGGTCACAAAATGATAATTATTTGTATATACAGAGTACCCAAAAACAATAGTCACAGCATTGAGATATTTTTTGACAAGCTGAATAGAATATTACACAAAATATGTCATAAAAAGAAAAAAAATGTAATTTGTGGCGATTTTAATATTGATGTGCTCAAACGAACACCACAATCCACCAGATTATTAAACTTAATTTCGAGTAATAATTTAAAACTAGCTATATCTGAACCGACAAGACTATCCAGCAACACTTGTATTGACAATATTGCTCACAACCTGAGAGGCGGCGCAGCTCAAGTCATTGACTTGGCCCTCTCGGATCACACTGCCCAAATTTTAAGATGTCCGGTCAAAAAAACATGTGTTATAGCACACTGGTACAAGAAACAGAGAGACTTGAGTCAGGAAAATATTATTAAGTTTAGGGATCGCTTACAGGAACTAAAATTTAATGGAGTATATATGGCCAACAATGCTAGTGAAGCCTATGACAACTTTGCAGACCAGTTTGAATTATTGAATAGCTTATGCTTTCCTATAAAAAAGGTAAAAATCTCGTCTTTGCTCAAACCAAATTGCATTTCCAATGGAATAAAAAGATGTTGTAAACGTAAACGTGATTTGCTTTGGAAATATAGATTTTCTATAGGAGATAAACTTGGAAACAAAGCTAAATTTCTCGATTATTCAAAAAGATTGAAAAAAGTCATAAAACTGACACAAAAAGCTCAGAATGACTACTATATTAAACATTCGAGAAACAAAACAAAGGCATCGTGGAATGTTATCAATAAACATAAATATAAACAACAGATTGATAACATCACACAAATACTATCCAATGGGAAATATGTTTCATCTCCTTCAAAAATTGCCGAAGAATTTAATCGCTATTATATTGACCTAACACGTTTGAGCTCAGATAAAATTAAAACTATTAATCATGTTAGACATAGTATAAATAAATCTGTGACATGTAAAATACCCAATTCTATATTTATGAGACCTACAACTCCAGATGACATTTTACTAATTGTGAACTCTTTAAAAAATAGCCACAGCACTGGTTATGATGGTATTAGCACTAAAGTTGTCAAGTCCGTATCTCATATAGTCTCAGCCTTGGTTAGCCACATAGTATATTTGTGCATCGAAAGGGGCGAATTTCCTGACAGATTAAAAATAGGTATAGTGAAGCCGCTTTTTAAAAAAGGTGACAGAGAAGAAATGGCCAGCTATAGACCGGTAGCACTTCTCCCTATTTTCTCAAAGGTTATAGAATAGTTATTTGTGTCACAAGGGAGCAAAATAGTATATTTACGGCGAGGGCGGTGTATTGTTATCCTGAATGCAGCGAGGGATCCTAATTTTACTATTGAGTGACACATACTATTTTTCACACCGACTATGAGGAAATTTAAAAAAAGCTATTGTTAAAATATATCTAAATTATCTTAATTTTTATTACTAATTTTTAAATATTACGAAATATTTATAAATTTTTATACAACGTTGTTATAGTTAAAACTTGAAATATATTCGTTTTGAATCGACTACGATGAAATTACAATCGATTATTTTATTAACATCTTTTTTTGTGTTATTTGTATGAATATCTGTAACATACTAGCATATTAGTACTGTTTTTTTATATTGACAATGTATAACCAATGCTTAATCAAATAATATGAATATTGACATGCGGAGACACACAACGATGTGATCATATAGCGATCCTTTTCTAGACACGGCTCGCACTGCTCTAGATGGTTCCAGAAATCAAGGCTTGCAACATTACAGGAACGCCTTCGGCATTAGGCCATCTGGTCACGTCCCTAGCCGGAAACCTCCATCTAAAGGAGGGTGAGGTTGGCGCTGCGATTAAACGTAATGAGAATTGTCACCCGTTTTATCCCGTTTTTACGTCTTGTCAACTGTGCAATTAACTTTAATCCTTATAACATGTTAAAATATAATTATTAATTCATTCTTTAATATAAATATTCTGTACGTAATTTGAGCAATTAGGTAAGATGAATCGAATTCGCGGTGTGCGTCATAATAAAATGTATAATGAGCACATAATAGAGAGATATTTTAGTTTCGTTAGTGTTTAATACTTACAAAATTATAAATTGGTTTGAACGATCACAATTAACGTTTTACACGAGCGACCTAGGTTGTTGGAAAACAAAAAATATACAAGAACATAAATGTATAAGAGCTGGTCGCTCTTTGCGGCATTTTTCGGTACACTCTCATTTTTCGGGAGAAAAAAAAGAGTTTAACCTCAGAAACGTCAGAATAGAACGTTTGATAAATACAGGAGACCACTTGGAACTTTCAGAGCAATTATCTCCAAAAATAATCAATTATTTTTATACACCTGAATGTTGAGCAAAATTATATTCATGTGCTCATAAATATTATGGGACAGTAAATTAATAAATAAGTAAACAGCAGAGTACTTGACGCTGTACTTGTATATGGCATGGGCGTTGTAACAGCAATATAGGTTAAATTCGAACTACTTATACCGAATTCGAATTCTACTTTTTCTTCATTCGAATTTAAGCCATGTCACTTTTACATAGCTTGCCTATGCCATAATATACTATAAGTAGTACAGCGTCGAGCACTCGGACGTTCACCTTATTGGTTACGTGGTCACCCCTATGTACCTATAATATTGTCTTAATGACGCATGAGCAAAATTAATACGTTATCTGTTACATAAGATTTTTTTTAAATCAATTCACCCGCCGCTCAGCCAATTCCATTCTTTTTAACTGAACACGAGCGTTTATCGTGGAGGCGTGGATGCCACGAACGGTATGTGACATCCGTGTGGGCGACACCGACTTCTACTCCAATTTAATAAAAGTGGCCCTTGCTATTGCCGCCATCGCTCTTTTGTCGTTAGTTCACGTTTGGCTCTTTTACCTAAATTGCTGTTAAAATAAGTTTGAGTTACTTTCATATAGTTATGTTAAGTGCTTAACACATTTTTTGTACTCGTCGATTGAAATCTGTATATTCAGATTTTGAAATATTATTTTATTATTATATTATTTTTGAATAGTCTATGTTACTTCCGAAACAACCGAAATAAATGTTTCGATACGCTCTAGACAACCGAAAAAAATTTAAATTAGAACTTCGTATGTCAATAAAGCCTGCATCACACTGGCGCGGCCTGGCCGCGGCGTACAATACACTCACGAGCAAAATAATTGCATCACTTTGCAATTTTTCATCTGCACCCTATAACTTTGTAAATTGTTACCCAAAACTGACAAATGAGGTACCAAATGAAAGCTGGTAATACATATAACGCAGTAGATATTGTAAAAGTTTTCAAGGTAATTCCTGTCCAAACACTGAAAAACGTCGGAAAACTGAAAGCAGTCGGAAATGTATGAAAAATTGATCTATGAAAACAGAGAATAAAAGGACAATTTAACAATCATAGAATTTATTACTACAAATTAATACCTGGTGTTGCCACCCCTAGCTTTTCTCACACAATTTAGGGGGCGTTGCAGGGATCTTATCAACTTCCTGACGTAATCCTGAGGGATGGCATCCCATTCCTCCAGCAAGGCTTCCTTCAGCTCCTCAATGTTGGATGGGGCAGGTTTCCGCTTCCGGACCCTGCGTTTTAGGTAGTCCCGCATGTGTTCGATCGGATTAAGGTCCGGGCTCATCGCTGGCCAGTTCATCGTGGTGATGTCCACCTCGGAACCACCTCGGTGGTGGTGTCTCTTGCGGTATGGCAGTGGGAATTATCCTGCATAAATATGAACTCCACATCAAACATTCCTTTGTAAGGGACAACGTGCATCTCCATGATCTCGATGATGTATCTTCCAGCGTTCAAACCACGTCCACGACCTCCAGAAGGCACGAAAACCAGCTCGGCCCGCCCGTCGTAAGAAATGCCACCCCAAAACATGACAGAACCTCCTCCGTAGGCGATTCTCTCGGAGATGCAGCACTCAGAAAATCGTTCTTCTGTTCTCCTGTAGACTCTTCCTCTTCTGTCGCTGCCGTTCAGACACATCCTGCACTCGTCCGAAAAGAGAACCGGGGTCCGTTGCTCGATGGTCCAGTTCACGTGATTTGCAGCAAATTCACGTCGTGCTCTTCGGTGTCGTGGCAGCAATCTGGGCCCCGTCGCTTTTGTTGGCTTTCTTGAGTCTTCTCCTGACTGTCCACTCTGATTCCTCGGGCAGTCGCTCCTTGGACCTCACGGAGTTGCTGCTGGAGGGAAACGCCTGTCTGGTGACAATCTCGGAGAGCTGACGTGACAATGAAGCGGTCGTCCCGCTCCAATGTGCACCTTCAGCGGCCGATTCTTGGTCTTGAAGTGAAGGCTTCAGTCTGCTGGAACCTCTAGACTCTAGCAGCTACTGATCGTTGGCTACGGACCTCTTGCAGCAAACAGACGACTGCGGCGACTTCAGCTTCAGTGGTATCCATGTTTTCAGGTTCTTCTTCACGGGAAAATATGCGGAGATGTGTACCGGTCGACTTCTGATAAGTGACTGATAGTATAGTATAGTGATGATAGTAAAGTATAGTGAATATTTTATAGCTGTTGGAATTCCTGGTATAAATAAATAAATAAATAAATAAATAAATAACCCCCTCCCCCCCCCGCGTTCTCGTGACTTCCGGAATAACTTTTTGTAGACAAGCCTAATCTGATTTCAAATAATTGTTTGTTACATGTTTTAATCCTTCTTTATTTGCCATTAGTTGTTAATCACAAAAAGTTAGTTTAGTTTATGTGGCGGACATGAAAATAATGCCTAAAATGACTGCCATTTTCAATGTATCACGAGTCAAATGAGCTACGTCAGTCAACGTTGCCATAAATACCGATTTATCTGTACTTATACAGACTTTAGTGAATTAATTCAGATACATATTTTACGGGTACACCATATCAGCAGATTCCTTTAAATAATCAAAACACTTTGAATTTAACAATTAGATTCGCACTTGGCCGATTTTTTTATTAGGGTTCCAACAAAGAAGTATCCACTTAAACTTAACTAACGGTTGTATTTATTTATTTATTTATTTATTTATTTAAACTTTATTGCACAAAACAAAAATGATGTACAAATGGCGGACTTAATGCCAAATGGCATTCTCTACCAGTCAACCATAAGGCCAAACAGAGACACTTAAAATTGGTGCAGAGTAAATGATCAATATTTAGAGCTTAGTACAGACTTATAAAAGCATAATCCTACATATATAAAATGACATATTATTACTTATATACAAAGATATGATACACTAATATATATGGGACGATGGACGCTATGCAAATTCTTCCTCCAGCAGATGCCTACGAAGCATTCGCTTGAAAACTTATTTGATTGGGGCTTGTCTTAAAGGGAGAGGGAGTGCATTCCAGAGACGGATTGCCTGAACGGTGAAAGAACTTGAAATGAAACCAGTATGGTGAGAAGGTATTGTAAGTTTGAGTAAGCGGGAGGAACTCAGTTCACACCCGGGGCGCGGAGTTTCGAAGACGAATTTCTGTTTTAGATAACCTGGCGCAGAAGGTTCGAACAGGATAGAAAATAAGTTAATTAAATTAAAATAAGAAAATAAGTAATTGTATCTCTGACACAACCCGCTTCTTTTTTAAAGTAACCAAAGTAAGTAAAGTTTACAAAGTTATAGGGTGCAGATGAAAAATTGCAAAGTGATGCAATTATTTTGCTCGTGAGGTAGTAAACTTGTCCGCCGCTGTCAAATTTACTATTGTCCGCTACCGCAGGCCGCGCCAGTATGGGGTGGAAGGTCAGACGGTAGGCGCTAGTGGCTATGCCAAATCTCGGGATTAGGTGTCAAAGCGGGCCCTGGGCTCCTTTAGGGGCACTACCGGGAATAACGCTAGGAGGATGAAGAAGTAGCTCCCATATCTCACCACTCTAGTTCTGCTGGTGTTGATAGCATTAAATCTACTAAACACAATGAGACATTACATTTAACAACGTCAATTCAAAGTGAAGCGTTAGCAGTCGCACATGATCAAAGACTTTTCTTATAAGTACTTTGCTATTGGAAACGGACCAGTATTACGTAACGCCAGTAAAACAGTTTTACAGAAATATGCCAGCATATATCGAAAATCAAATGTATCGAATGTCGTTTGCCTACATTCCGATATAACTGGACTCGGAAATACGGCTTTCCTCTAAGGATTTCAATTTGAAAAGCCATACTGAATGGCAATGCGGTTGCTAATTACTAAACTGAATCCCGAGCACGCGGAAATAGACCTTATCTTAAACCAATAAGGGTTATGAATGGTAAGTTAACAGTATAGTCAGTGTCACACTACTATGTATGTATCTACTACCTATACCATGTTCGCATCCTAAGAATAATAGATGTACGTACACAGCAGTTTGTCAATATGTTTGTTGGCAGACTGGCGCGCTGCCAGAAGGGTCGGATTTAATGATCTCCCCTGAACACACTTCCTCTTATTGCAAATCTATGTGCTATTCATAAGTAATAATGTTTTTGGATTTACCTCCAATATTTATAAACATGATTAACTACGTCAAAATATAGCCGTACGGCTCAACGAATATTCTATGAATATTTAAGCGGTTGGTTGTAAAATTGCTGCAAAGCCAAATTGACGCATGACTTAGACCACAGAATTTCATATGAACTTATCAGTTGGTCAGTGCAGCGTAAAGAATAATGATAAATATTTTTCCTATTATGTTATAACATAAAACTTTACTTCAATATTGGTAGCTCATATATAAAAATAAATGTTTTTTTTTTTCAGTAATTACGGAATAATTAGCAGTTCTAATTTGAAATTTATGTAAATACAAATACTACACCGCTACTGCACACGCAATTATCTGCTAGGTACCACCATTTCCAATATTTCCTTTTGAATTAAAGTCAGACAAGTTTGAGATTGACTCGCTTACAGATGATTCCGTGAAAAATATACAAAGAAAGTAGTATTTCTCCATTGCATTTTTTTACAGAGGCAAAATTTATTTTTCATCTCAGCAGCTCGATTTAGCATATTTTGCTGCGTGAAAACGATGTGCAAAATGCGATTTTGCTCGGGAAAACTGGACCTTAATGGGATTAGACTGGTTTCCTCACGATGATTTCCTTCACCGAAAAGCTGAAACGAAAAAAATTCCATACATAAGTTCGCTGGGATTCGAACCCACGACCGCCGATTAACAGCCGCATGCCTGAACCACTGAGCTACCATAGGTCTAAAGCGAGCTGCTTCGTACGAGAAGTAACATCTTGCCTCAGTGGGCTTAAGCTGAGCTTTCCAGCAATGTAGCGTTAAGTTAGAGAGTTAACGCTACACTGCCGGAAAGTTTCCTAAAAACTACTTTAGTTTTTGGGACTAAGAAGAACAAACATCGTCACACACTGTCATCTACACTTATTATAAATCTCTGAATTAAAAAAAAAAACATCCAATATCAAACTCGGCATTGTTTTTCACGAGTGATCTCAGCTACCCATGAACGGAAAAACATAAAACTTTTTTGATTAGTACCTTATTATTCTAGATTCCGCTTAGGACAGTTTCTATCCGACTGCGGGGGTTAATTATTTTTCCGAAATATTTGACCTAATTAATTTTTTCGTTTCTTCTCGAAATCCTAGCGGCCTGTCAACTTTCAGTGACGGCAAAATGGCGGACTTGATAACTTGATTTCAATAAACGTATCAACGTTCAACAAAATAATGTCAAACGTCAAAAGCATCTTCTTCTGTTTATTTTTTTATTTTTTTTACATTTATATTCGTGACAGAGAAAAATAAACAGAACAAATAAAAAAAATTTTTTTTTGAAAAACCTACGACAGATTTAATTGTAAAATACTTAATTAAATAAAATTTTGAAAATCCCCCGACCATAAAATAAATAAGCAGAATAAGGTAAATATAAACAAAGTTTTTAAAAAACGGTTTAATAGTTTCCAGGTGTCATTACAAAACCACCAAAATCCGTCGGGGGGCTGCCGTTCCTATGTATGTTCCCGATTAGCTAGAGTTAAATTAGGCCTGAATTACACTGGCGCGGTCTGCGCTGGCGGTCAATAGTAAATTTGGCAATAGCTGTGAAAATTTGTTTATGTTTACCTTATTGTGCTTATTTATTTTATAGTCAGGGGATTTTCAAAATTTTATTTAATTATTTTACAATGAAATCCGTCGTGGGTTTTTCAAAAAATTTAATTTTGCTTTTAATTTTATTATTTTTAAAGCGCAATCTGTAATAGATTGTACACAAGTTGTTCATTTAATACTATATAGATAACAAAGCAATTTGCTTTCGCAAAGTTTTCTACGATGTTGTTCTGTTCCATTTTCAGACCACCCACAGTTGTACAGAAGATAGATCAGTTACTAATTCATTTACTCATTATTTAATTTTCTAGATTCTGATGTGTCACGTTAATGGCAAGCGTAATTTCGTCGCTATACCAACTCAACCACGTATCTGCAACAATGATTTGATGGCAAAAAACCCGTATTCCAAGTGTCCGAAAAGTGACATTTTGATCAAATCATTGTTGCAGATACGAGGTTGAGTTGGTATAGCGACGAAATTACGCCGAAACTTTGCCGATGGGGAAGCTGTTCGAATATATCCCACATTAAAACTCGTCGACGCCTACAACCAGGCAATGTTAGTCAAATTAATTACGAAACTGTACTAAATAAATGCCCATGACGAGTCTCGAGAAACCACCAATTATGGACAGACTTTTATTCCAGCTGACCCCAATAATACAGGAGGTCTTTGTATCAAAAATACAATTGGGAGTCGGTACCTACTCGAGTGATGCTGAGAATAAACGTTAAAGTCAGCGAGGGACTGGTGAAGGGCAGCATGGGGGTAGTTCGGGGTTTTGAGCTTGAAGGGCTAAGAAAAGAGCAATTGGAAGACGGAGAGCTGCCCAAAAAAGTTTTTGTCCAATTTCATGACTGTTTTATCGGTAGAAGTTATACCGGGATGAAAATGGCTGGGTTGCTGTAGCTCCAATGAGTGTGACTTTTCAAGGCAATGAAGGTGCAGGTAAAATAGAAAGAGTAACGATTCCACTGATATTAAGTTGGGCGGTTACTGTTGTACATAAATTACAAGGCACCATAGAAGACCGGGTGGTCATATACTTGGGTCCCAAAACATGCGCCAAAGGTCAAGCTTACGTGGCACTGAGTAGAGTAAGATCGTTAGACGGGATCGTTATAACCAATCTTGATCAACGAAAACTGTTTAACAACCCACCCACACCATACAATGGCACTGAAAGAATTAGAGCGGTTAAGAAAGTCGTTGCATGGGTCTCGTATCGAGGAAACCGGAGAAAGGCCACAAGGTTCTCCTGATCCCATTAATTGTCTCATGCCGTTAAAACAGTAAACCCCTAATTCCATGTAGGGTCGCAAATTGCATCTGACTCCTCTAAAGTTAACACGGTAAAATAAAAACCATGTGTATTTTCCAAGTTTCCTACAATGTTGTTCTTCTCAATCATCAGACCCTCAACAGTTTCTGTACCGAAGCTACTTGGCAAGCACTATCTATAGAATCCAAACACAGTAATATAAATAAACGCCTGAAAATTCACTACGATGCTGTTCTGCTCCATTTTCAGACCCTCAGCAGTACAAGTAAAGTACCCACAGAAGCTACTTGGAAACCACTATCAGTAGAATCCAAACACAGTAGAATTGACAATATTTCAAAATATGTAATGACGCCTAAATCGAAAACCATTTCGGGAATTTACCTGAACGTAATAAAGTAGTTTTCTGTGTTTTTTCCCTGCTCGCTTTTAAGAAAATCGCGAAAACGTATAAAAGTGGTTTTAACCGTGTGTGACGTCAGTATTATGGCTGTCATATGAAAGGTGTCCAAACTGCCATACAGAGTCGTAGTATTGACGTCATAATTTACTTACGACCTTCTGGAATTCGCTACTTTTCAATTTGATAGTTTTGAATGAAAATTACAATTAAGGGAGAAATAAAAAAACAAGTGTCGCTTAAAAAAACATTTTCTAGCGAACTAAATCGTAAAATGGCCTACTTGAAAATATGAAATGTTGTCAATTGTTATGTTCCTTCTCAAAGTTCCTCTCGATGTTGTCCTGCTCCATCATCAGCTCATGTTCAGAAACTACTCGGCAAACACTGTCAAAAGAACCCAAACATGGCATAAATCGTTAAAGCCTTATTCGAGATAATTGGGATCATTCGTGTAAAATATTCACTACAGCGCCCCCTGGTGAGCAGACATCATAATGTAAGAAACATCCCTGATAAACCACAAACTCATCTTCGAAGATTGCATAGAAATCGGTCAAGCTGTTTTTGAGATAATTGAGAAAATTCATTTAAAACGTTTACTACAGCGCCCCCTGGTGATTAAACATCAAAACACTTATCTAAGAACCACCCCTGATGAACCACGCATCTGTTTCTGAAAACCGCATCTATCGGTCAAGCCGTTGTGGAAATAAATGGGAACATTGGTGTACTCGTACACAAACAAACAAACAAACAAACAGTTACACAACACGAAATTAAACCAGCTCAGCATGTTGCAGCCAGCGCTGGTCTTCCGCTGGCTCCTCCATTCGGTGAAGGCACGGTAGGCGGTTTTTAATGGCCAGCCAAAAACAGCGCCAAAAAGTCTATTTGATTTTCTACAGATTACACGCTGAGTATTTGTCACGATACTGGTTTGTCAGTATTTATATTAAAGTATCAGCTATATATTCGGACCATTTATTAACATTAACTATCAATATCATCAGTATTAAGGCGGTATTATAACTTCGCACTTCGCGCCTTTAAGTTGATATTCAACCGATAGAAAATCCTTTTACCAACATACAGGAATAGTATATTATTGCAGCGGCCGGGAAGTAGCAATAGCCCAAGCATTTTATTTTCATTAGAATGGAAAAAAATGGAAATTTGGAAATAATTCATTACAGCAGCTTTTTGAGTGTAACTGATATATTATCATTTTAGTATTTACGGAGACTCAAAATCCACCTAAATATTAGTCACCAAAAATCGATATTTAACCAATTCCTGAAAAAAGGTGGCCACTGCAATAATGTACTCAATTCATCATAATATGCCTTTATTATACACTTTACTCTAATAAATTAAAAGAAAAACAGAGAGTTGTAGAAATTAAATGGTTAGGTACCTATAGTTTGGAAAATAGGTATACATTGGCCACCTGATATCTAATTAAAAAGAGATCTTTTGTTCCGCGTAAATACTTACCAGTCAATGGGTACTCGTAAGTATTATCTATTATTAATTCCTAAACACATCTATACCTAAGAGTCGGAGTGACCCAAGTCCATTTCAGTCATAATATGTTTTGTTTATTGTATTCAAAACAGTGTTAAAAATATGTAGAGAAGAAGCTTAATCCTACCTGTTGGAAATTTTGCGACAAACATCTATTAAACTTTTATTCTCTTATTCATAAAACTTAAAAATAATTTTGTCCCCTTCTTAATAATAATAAAAACGAACGGCATTTTATATGAAATAGGTTTGTTAAATGTTTTACTTGGTTGGTTATCTTAGAACTGCGTGTTTCATATGTCCAAGAGAAGAAATGCGTTGATTCCCACCACAATACCATGCAAATACACAAGGTACAGCTAGTTATTAATATGTTAGGATTAGGTTAGGCTACTAGCTTTCGCCCGCGACTTCGTCTGCGTGGACCCGGGATAAAAACTATTCTATATTTAAATCCAGGCTATAAACTATCTTCGTGCTAAATTTTATTCAATTCGCTTAAGCCGTTTAAGCGTGATTGAGAAACAAACATTTAAACATCCAAACTTTCGCATTAATGATATTATAATTTAATGAAATCGTCTATAGAAAGCAGTTCTCAGAAAATTATAGATCTGTGTTAATTGCAAACCTAAAAAATTTTTTATTCAAGTAGGTATATACGCCTACTTAGGGCGCTCGTTTTCTTCATCACAAGACTAATGTGAACTGAAACCTAGAGCGATGTTTTAGTTTCAGGACATGATGACATTTATATCTCGAGACGTTTACGAGTGAGCCGGGTTTGCGAAGACAGGTTGCGAAGTGAAATTTATTTTACCGACGCGACAGGATATCTTGGGAATTATATGACAAAATAAATACAGGAAAATTTCTTTTGGCACACATTTTATTACAGCAGTTGTTTAAGAACTATGAAATGTTTTAATTTGTATGAATTTGGTTTGCAAATATTGAAAGGGTAACTTACTCATTTACATGCTTGCCAACGAACAATGCTAGTGGAATAAAACCTTGTATATACTATAAGGATCTTAAATCCATGGTAAATAAAGCGCTATATCATGAAAAAGCTGCCTATGAGTACCATAGATTCAACGAGTCTGTATTTCATATCGAAACAGTTAGCTCAAATAATCTACTTAAAATTGTCTCAAGTCTCAAATCAAATGCAGAAGGGAATGACTTCATTAATTTGAATATGCTCCTTATGACCCTTCCATACACAGTTCAATTATTGACAGATGTGATTAACACGTCCATTTTAACTTCCACTTTCCCTGACTCCTGGAAGACAGCGGTCGTGCGGCCACTCCCTAAAAACTCTAACCCAGTTGAGTTAAAGGAAATAAGGCCAATCAGTATACTGCCTTGCATGTCCAAAATACTTGAAAGGGCTGTATGTGCTCAGCTGACTGACTACCTTGAGAACAATGGCATGTTACCAGATGTACAGTCCGGCTTCCGGAAGGAGCGAAGTACGGTGACTGCCTTGCTCGATGTCACTGATAACATTTTATGGGCTCAGGATAGGGGTATGTGCACACTGCTCGTGCTACTTGACTTTTCCAGGGCATTCGATTGCATAAATATTAACTTGTTAGTATCTAAGTTGAGTTACTATGGTTTTGACAGCAGCGCTCTTTGTTGGTTTCATAGTTACCTCTATAAGCGATACCAGTATGTCAAACTGAGCCTAAGCGATGGATCAACCAAATTATCGGCTACGAAGGACCTCCCCAGAGGTGTCCCGCAGGGATCAATCCTCGGACCTATCCTATTTATTTTATACACAGCAGACATCAGAACGTGCATTACACACTGCAAATATCATGTGTATGCAGACGACATACAGATATATATTTCATGTAAACCATCAGATATTGACAATGCAATACAAAAACTTAATATTGATCTTGATAACATAGCATCTTGGGCTGCAAGCAATAGTTTAATACTTAATCCTTCCAAAACACAATATTTAGTTTGTGGCACAAACTTCCAGTTAAATAGCATCAGACCCACTATAGACGTCAAGTTGTTAGGTGAACCTATAGAGCGTGTACATGAGGCACGAAATCTGGGCCTTATTATGGACAGTGGACTGAGATTTGAGAAGCATGTTGCGGGCTCCGTTAATAACTGCTTCTACAGGCTCAAACTTCTTTATAACATAAGGCCGTTCATTAATGAAACCTTGCGCATACAGTTAGTCGAGTCACTCATCTTATCCAAATTAAATTACATGGATACAGTATATGGACCGCGACTCCTAGCCAAATCAAAGCGATTCACCCAGCGAGTACAAAATGCCTGTGCTCGTTTTTGCTTCGACATTCCACCTAGGGCCCATGTCACCCCATTCTTAAATAAGCACAACATCCTCAAAATGGCGCACCGTCGTAAGCTTCATCTGGCATGCCTCCTTTTTGGTGTAATAAAGCACAAGGCTCCAGCATATCTCTACGAGAAATTGTCATGGTCATCCACCCAGAGGTCTCACAGGACACGCCAATGCAGCCTCCAACTGATGACACCTCAACATGCTTCAGCGGCTTTCCGAGGCAGCTTCAGATATGTGGCGACAAGGTGCTGGAATATAATTCCACCACCTTTCAGGAACCTGGAAGGTATATGTAGTTTTAGAGCAGCAGTAAAGCATTTTATATGTGAACACCAGCGGCAACAGGAAACATTAACACTGGACACAAGTTGTTTTTAAAATATATAAATTAGCGTCTATAGTCCAGTCTAGTAGTAAGTTGATATATACCTGTACTTTCTGTCCCAATTATAATAACACCTGTCTCTCTGAAGATGCCCGGATCACTGTGGGTTGTAGTTTTAACAAATTTTCTTGTGTAATATTGTTGTTGTCTTGTCATGAGCTCTTTTTGTGGCAACCATACGGAACCTTTAAGATAGGAATAAATTTGTTTAAATGGTAATGCAGTTATGTAATGTAGTAGAAAGCCATTACGAACTTGTACTGTAATAGTTTGTGTATTAATATAGATTTTATTTTTTATTTCTTAAGCACGTTGTATATATTATGATATTTATGATTATCTTACCTTTATTTTCTGTCCCTCATGTGGTGAAATGTAAAAATGCAATCATTTTCCTGAACTGTAAATGCCGATTTTGAGGTTACACACTTGTCTTGTTCTTTTTGGTTTAGTTGGGAGTGTTCAATTATTATTACATGTTTTTTTGATTTAACCATACACTTATGAATTGTTTACTATTAATTTATAATCTTCATCTTTATTTTGTGTAAGTTATCAGTAGTGAATGAAGTGTAAACTTGTTTTGCATTGCAACCATGTTGTACGTACGGTCATGCATAATACTACGCCATAGTATTTATAACTCGCTTGTTCGCAGCCAGATGGCGCTGATCGCTGATCGCTGATCGTTGATCGACGTAAGCGCAACGGCTGCGTTCAGTGATTTTTAAAATTTAAGGCCGTGTCGGACAGCAGGGAACGTGGCCCACAAAAGGTCTCGCCGGAAGACCAGCGCTGGCTTGTAAGCCAGCATTATGCTGAGGCGAGACCAATTCGTGACAAGCATTTTTAAGTTTGTAGTTTTTTGTTTAAGTTTTTGTGTACCTACACCTTTTGTTTTGTCACGAATAAATTATTTTTCTTTCTTTCTTTCTTTCTTTATAAATAATTGTAATCGGTAGGAAAATGAGCTGAAAACTATTGTTAATTTGCTTGGCAAGGCTGCAAAGTTCTTGTTTGGCGTCAGGTGCACTAGCTTTGACCATAGACTATTAAAACAGACGTGTGGCTTCTAATCGGTGCTTTCTATAAAATCGAAGATCATAATGTATAGCTTTAGAAAGTTGATGCCAACTCGTTAAACCTCGCGCTATCAGGATTCTGGGATCCATCGATTCGCGGGTAATAAACTTGGTCCACATCTACCTTTCAGTTTACTTTGTGTCGACAATCACCCATCTATTCTCAGTCTCGCTCAGCTGTTAAAGATAGTAAGTGTGCTCGGAGTCTGTGTACTTGACATTATTTGAGTTAGCCGAATCGCATTCAAGTGGTCCATTCAAAAAGCAACTGTAACGTCCAAGGTCCCAATGAGACTTTTATAAAAAGTCGGGCACATTAAATACTCTCAACCATTCGTAGTTGCAGCATTTTCTGAAGTAGATCCGATCAACCTCGAATGTTCGCAATGCAGGCTGCGAGTGAGACAGTGCACTGTTGGATGCCCGCCAAGGATCCAAGCATGTCGTGTTCGTATGACTGTCTTTTAGACCAGTGACACACATGACGGTGACATATCATGGTAAAAAAAACTGGGTTGCACTCCGGGAGTGCCGGCAGAAGTGAAAACTTGCGAATTGCTTAAAAAAAATTTGTATTCCGGTAATTGGCAACACTAAATCCTACAACATAAATGGACGTTACACATTTTAGAGGTTTCTAAAGTTTCACGATTAAGGGATTTATGTTTATCGTAGTTTTAAATATCCGAATATAAGTGCGTTGTCTAGCTCGTTTCGTTTCCGACCTGCTAATGTAAATTTTTAGAAGAATTAAATGAATTGCAATATTTTGTATCTATGGAGTTATAATAATAATAATAAATGAGCCTTTATACGTCCCACTGTTGGGCACAGGCCTCGAAACCTTTGAAGTTCATTGGTGGAGATATAAGGTTACAAAAACAGTCATCAGAATCTCATTCTTTCGTTTTTCACGTCTATTTATTTCTCTTTACTTTATGTACCTATTTAGGCGTTTTCACTAAAGTCTGGTAAATATGTGTAAAGCTTGCAGTAGAATTTAAGTTAGTTATCTGACAAAAGGCTAGTTCAGCATCGCACCCGATTTATCTAGATGCAGCGATGGTGGCGGAAATACGGCTAATATTTCGTTTGAAAGCCTGCTGTTACTCGTAGTGGAGCACGTACAAATACGAGTAAGCGGACATTTGATGTGTGTATTTTATCTCTCTAAATACCGATTTGACAACAGAGAGGTTATTCCAAAAGTATTAAAAAATGTTAAGGTCAATCTTAAATCGAATACGATTAAACTGTAATGCACTGGGCTGGAGTATGTTTATAATTTGTATAGGAATGATTTTACACTATACCTTTATTACTGGCTCTGTGAGCTGCCTGTGAAATCGAAGGGTTTTTTTTTAATATTTTTTATTAATATCCAGCAACTGAATCGCCAAAACACAAGAACCTGCGCAAGAACTTCAAGCGAATCGGTTGAGAAATGCGGCCTGTAGAGAACAGCTGGAGAGAAGACCTGCAGAACAGCGGGATATCCGGACATACGAAATAATTTTGGTGAGCCGAGCCGAGCCGAGCCGAGCCGAGGTGAAAAGGAGAACATCGTTCGCTTTGCTCGTTCTTTGAATAACTTTTAGAACATTCTTCTGTTGAATACTAGGTACTAGGTACGTAGGTGCTAAGCTTTACTAATAACGCTATTCGAAAAATCCTCAAAATCATATGCGGCGACAAGTCTGCGGACTACTCCGTGACGGAGCGATTTGCCTGGGCGACTACGGATTTATTTGATGATATTTGTATTTGTACTCGTGTAGTGAATTGTGCGCATTTATATGTAGGCACATTGTACTTTGGAAAAAAAGGCCTTTAGTAACAGCATAGTCCGGTCCAATTGACACGTTCAAAAGGTTGATGTTACTTGACATTTAATACTCCGATATATGATATCAATTTGCGGCGCGTACTTTAATGTTCTAAACGAAATTCAAACGTTTAGGTCATGAAATATCAAAGGCTTTATTTTTCTGATATTTATCAGTCCATTTAAAAGTGCTTAGTGTTTCAAAAAGTATCATCTGGTCAACCTGTTGGACGCCGTTTTTCAGGTGCCAAAGTGACACCAACACGCCAACATTTTTCCTTAAGAGCTTGAACACTCGTATGAACGTTAGAACGTTAAAACATGAAATTGAGTTTACCAGCGTACGCAATAAAGCCTATTAAGATTGACCCATTCCATATAACATTAGATTTTTAACGGGCTAGTTACTCTACGTTTCGTCTTTTATCTAGGATATTAAATCATTAAGTTCTTTCCAAACATAACAGGAGGTACTAATATTTTGCGTTTCAAAAAGATTTCCTTGAAATCGTAAGAAGAATAACGCACGATTTTTCTAATCTTAAATATATAGAATAGGGTAAGTTCGACCTTAGCGCCATCAGCACGACAACAAGCAACCTTCGTTGTTATTGGCGTCCAAAGGGCGTTAAATGCGCATGTACGCAGTGCATATCATATTAGACTCAAAATTTCCAGGCAGATCGACCTCCTTGCAGGCAGTTACGTCGAGCGGATTCGTGGCGCAATATCCGGATGCAGCCGCAAAATGTCATCGCCCGGACCGCAGGGCAGAGAGCTCATGCGAGGAACTGGTTATCTTTGGTATTTGTTCTAGTTCTAGGACTATTTATATCATCATTAGATCCTTTATTATTGACCGAGCGAGCGAAGCGAACAAACGTCTCCGTTCTGGTGACATCTACAGCCCACAGAGTCACTAGTTTTTATTTCGACGAGTTCCATGGTAGTTTTTTTTTTGTTTCATGGAACTTTATGCACTTGGTTTTTCCCAAAAATCCTATTGTCTACGATATTTTAATAAAACGGGAACCTTTAACCTTTTAAAACACCAACATTATAAATATTAAATTATAAATACAAAGAAAAGTGTTTCTTCATTCACATCAGCAATTTAGAATATTTAGATACGAGGTACGACTTACCCAATTATTTTTGGGAAAAGAAAGTTTGTATTGGAGCCAGATTATAACGCTGTACGATTACTAAGACAAGTTTTTTTTTGTAGTTGCGGGAAATCTTTAAAAAAATCTAACTAATACCAAACTAAGCAAAGCTTGTATTATGGGTAAAGACAACGATAAACTTGACTTAAATTATATGAATAGTCTCATTCACTCTTAAAAAAAAAGGTGAGATGCAAAAGCAAATACACATTGGACAACGATCTTGGACTAGTGGAATACCAACCTATGATTTGAAAAAAAAAACATTCGTGTTGTCACTCGAGTGTCGTGCGGTGTATATTAACCAATCATCAATCATCATCGACGTTTCGCATCGATAACTGTTTTAATATAAAGACCCACTGCTGTTCCAAATTTAAGGTTACACTTTACAAAAATCGATACGCAGGTTCATTAAAGTACAGATTTTATCTATTAACACAGACAAGAAAGTTCTCATAGTGAAATTGATTGTAATAATGCTGGCCATAGCCTACGGTTTCACAACTCATTTTAGAGCACTAACGAATAGTGCGTAGATAATTACTTATTGTAAATCTTAACAGTCAGGCAAGGCAGCAGCACTTCAAGAAAACTCCGTTATTTCTCCACAATACATTTATTTTAATACTTTTGCCAATTTATAGTTACAATTATAAATGTTAAGACATTAATGTTACGCCGTTGACGATCAGCACCAGCAATCCCTCCAGGCATCAACCCCTGGCCAAGCAACTCATCGTTCTGCGAGGGAAAATCCAGCTCTCTGATTGGCTCCCGACGTCACGCGATATCAGTGTCGTGAACCAATCAGAGATCCGCTTTATTTTCGCACCACTAATTATACTAATCAAGCCAGCAACTGTTTTGCCATTTTTTTGCGAATTAAGAGTGACTACTTCACAAAATGAAATCTAAAATAGTTAAAATCTCTTTACATGATCAATAAATCTTAATAAATTAAACATTACAACTATTTTCTGCCTAAAAACGTAAGCAATTGATTGGTAAAATACTGAAACCTAACATTATATACATCCATGACTCGAGAACGTATATTCCTGCTAGGCTAAAGCGGTCGTCATGATCATATCATGCATTAACTACGCATTTTATTTTACTTATTTATTTTGCTTTATATACAACCTTCACCTTTCGAACCAATTTGCACCCACGCCTCCAGGAGCAGACAAATCGCTACTCTCATCTTTTCTCTACCAAAGTGTGTATACTCGTAATTTGATCCGAATACCGAAGTATACGAAGTGGGTGCAAATTGAAAATGACTGCAAAGAGCAGGCAGACCTGGATTATCATCTGGATAATCGTAGAATGGCCAATTGAAGTTCATTTTACTTCACTAGCTTCTGCCCGTGACTCCGTCTGCGTGGAACTCGTTTATTTCGTAGCTCCACAAATTGTCACCCCCCCATTTTTCCCCATTGGAGGATGATAAAACTGACCCAAGGACCCAAATCTATCCCTATATTTGATGTTAAAGCTCCTTTACACAAAGACCATCATGGCTGCTGGACGCGGTTATGTGGTGGAATAAGATGACATTATCTCGAGTCTCCATACAAAAGGTATTTGATGTAATTTTAAAACGACATGCGAGAATAACAGGAAACTTTGCAATACACAAGAAGCAAGAAACAAACAACCAGAGCGAGTAGAAAGCTTTTCATGAAAAATCTGTTCATTTGTTTTTATTGCATTTGTATTGCTAAAGGCCTATGTCCAGCAGTGGACGTCTTTCGGCTGATATGATGATGATAATATTTATATTACTAGCTTCTGCCCGTGACTTCGTCTACGTGAACCCGGGATAAAAATTATCCTACATTTTAATCTAGACTATAAACTATCTTCTTGCAAAATTTTATTCAAATCAATTAATCCGTTTAAAAAAGCGTGGTTGAACAACAAACATCTAAACCCTGTAAACATCCACACTTTCGCCTGTATAATGTTAGTAGGGTAGGAGGATGAGCAATAGAAACTAATTTCCGACCTAGATATGATATAAACTGGCTCCCCATTCGCGAACGCAGGTCATTACGTCTTATATGCACACTGTTTTCCCTTCTATTCGACCCTGCTGCGCCGGAATATCTCAAATCCAAATTTACTTTTGTTACTGCTCGACCCGGAGGCGTACTCCGCAGTTCCCGTAGCTTGAAGTTGTCTGTTCTTTCTCACCGGTCCGGTTTTATGTCTGGTTCTTTTACCGTTCAGGCAATTCGACTCTGGAACGCTCTTCCGCTAACTATCCGTCAAGCACAAAGCAAATTGACTTTCAAGCGCAAGTTACGCAAGTATCTTTCTGATAAGCGCGTAGGATAGTTGTCACCATAGTATTTTTTCACTAGGTACAAAAGGTTGTAATATGTATATATATTAGTATATATTATTTTCTATATGTGTATGTTTTATTTCAGTATGTATTTGATTCAAGTTTATCTTGGATTAAGTTTTCATTTAAATTCAAATGCCTGCACCTTCTTGTTTCTGTTTTGCCCAATGATTGACTGGTAGAGAATGCCTTATGGCATTAAGTCCGCCATTTGTACTTTATTTTGTATAGTGCAATAAAGTTAAATAAATAAATAAATATGGTGGATCTCATCGTGTATAAAAAATCATGTCATTCCAGTATGCCCTTTTAAAATGCGAACCAAACTATGTTTGTATGGCGAGTCGACTTCAGTCGATCGTCCTGGTGAGTCTTGTATGATGGGCCACGATAGCCAATGGGCCAGCCTTTAGACGTATTTAATGAACAACGATATAAATGTTTGTACGTACAGGAAATCATCTACAGGGTACATCCTATTCCCACTATACAATGAAACCTGTGTCCAGTGCGACATACACCTACATTGTGCCTAAGACCTCAGGGCTTAAAATTCACACACAACTCGTTACAATTTCCTAGATTTTCTTGCGTGAATACGCAAACCTTGACGAGTTTTAAAAGTAGTTTCATAAAATAACTCCTTTTTACGATTATGTGATCACGAAACACAAAAGCGTTTTCCTGTTTTATGTATCCCAAGCCAGCATCCCTCTTATTTACACCAAAACAGGGCTGATAACATCTCCCTAACTGAATTTACATAAAAAGATTTTATTTTACCAAATGGCCCTCGAAAAAACGTTACGGACGGACGTTTAGCCGATATGAACGCATTAGTAGATGCGAAAGAGTAATTTTTCACAGAGATATTGGTTACATTTGGGGTAATACTGACCTTCCGTCCCATTGGGTTTGGTACCAGTATAGGAGATAGTTAATACGCTATGAATTGATGATATAAACGGGTAAGTAATGATTTATATAACAACATTTGTTATAACGTGAGGTTCAATATAAAGTAACGTTTTTGATAAAACGGCCTGTTTTGCAGAAACGATTTGTACAATTAAAGCCTAAGTTAATGTTCACCTCGGAAAAATAAATATTAGCACCAGGCGGTAACAGTTCCTATAGCCTGACAAGTTTCTTTTTGAAAAGGATGCCGGGATTGTCTAGTATTTCTATGAACAATGTCTTGAAATTGGTCGTTGACATAACCGGTACTATTCGGCGCCTTTTCGCGGTTACCGACGGCGTGACAATTAATTTAAATATTGGTATCATTAGTAGGTATAGTTTTCGTTTAAAGAGTTTCTATCTCTATTTTAAACTACTTTTTACTCTCAAGCTTTGTCAAGGCATATACGCCATCAAGATTTTTACCTATCGATCTAAGGTACTTGAAATATAAGGTGAAGAAATTAGAAAAAGAAGAGGATTTTTCTGCATTCGAATTTAAGTCATGTCACTTTGACATAGAGTGTCCATGGCATATATTAGTACAGCGTCGAGCATCGGGCGTTTACCTTAATGAAGGTTCCTACCAAATTAATTTAATTCAGTAGCTGGTGAGATTCTTATTCTGTATGTAACAAACGCTAACAAAGTTAGTTGACAATCCTGTATTTAGGTAAAATCTTATTACAATGCATACAAATATTAATAAAATACAAATATATATAATAATAATAATAATGAGATTTGATCTCATGAGTTTATTATTATTTTTCCAAAGCCTCTTCATTTAGAGCAACGCTTGCACTGGAGCCTACCCCTCATAAGGGTGTGCCCAGCCTACGGTTCCTTTTTATCAAATAACCCGGCATCCATATTTATTTCAATCTATCTCCAAATAGGCCTGTGCGAGCGGTGCGAGTTTAAACGATCGTTGGGATTGTGTTTGTTTTGGAACTGAAATAACGGTTTAATATGTTAACTCTACACAGCTTAACTTTTATCCACAAATACCTGTACTGACTAAATTATTTCGAGTTTTGTTCTATTTTTTAGGGAATACGTTGCTGTACGTATGCTGACGCTGACTGATTTACCATTTATTTGCAGGTGAAAATTCCAGGGTTTATGTTCGAGTGGCGACCGCGTACCGGAAGGCGCGGCGTAGGTACGTAGGTAGGCCCCCCACAAGGTGGACTGATGACCTGGTAAAGGTTGCGGGAGTCCGGTCACTTTGTCACTCTTTGGTGGAGGCCTATGTCCAGCAGTGGACGTCTTTCGGCTGATATGATGATGATGATGATGTTACAGCTTTAATAATTGGTACTGAATTCTTGAAAGCGAGCGTGCCCAACGGGTGCGTAGCATAACACTTAAAATCAAAGTTTCTACAATATTTGAAATTTCTAAAGACGTTTATTCTCTTCTGTAAGGGTAGCGATATATCTGAACGCACCTGTTGCGGTGGCAACACTGTGTATTTTTGATTTTGCAAAATATATCGTAAAGCAAATAGTTGGTGATTTCATTACTTTACACTTCAACATCAAGTTCAAAACAATAGCTCGCATCCGCAACAAAAGGGAAGATGTATAAAGAATGTAAAGCAGGAATTTTATACCAGTATTTGAAAAAAGAACTAAAGTACTTGCAATATCTTTCGGTATTACACCTATTATTTCGGTAATGCCACTGAAATATTAGACAAGTCGATTAACCTATAAAAATATAAATTAGTAAGCGATATGTCACCTCTGTGTACCTAATATGTGTAATACTGTATACTTCGTGGGTGGATATACACTATATTTTATCCCGTGGCTTCGATTGCGTTTTATATAATACGCCGGCAGAGTCGCCCAGGTAGGTAGAAAATATAATTAAGTTCCTATATGAGCTTAAAATGTTTACACTTTGCAAGCAAAATAAAGTCTTACAGAATGGATATCGTGTTTCACGGAACGAGTTCAGTAATCTCCTTAATTGCTAGCTGGCTTCGTTGCAGTTGGCTTATTTGCAGTTTTATACAAAACTAGTGTAAAATGGAGAACTTTCAGGAAAAGGTTTGAAAGCACTGCTTTGAAACGATATTGAAATGAAAATCTGTATACATTTTTAGTAGGATTTCCTATTTTTGGCACTTGTATCGTAATAGTACATTACGTAACTAGGGCGGTGAATGTGAGATGTGACGTGAATAACTATTATCTTCACCTGTACCGATTTTTTTAAATAAAAACTAGTTATCATATCGATACCCTAGTTTACACTCGTACTATTTTATTTTTGTCTTTTTTTTCTTTTGTATTCCTATATATACTACATGAAATTTTTGCGTCGTTTTATCTTACCAGAATTACGTAAAACCTCCGTCTTATAAAAAAGTGTCACAAATGATATTAAGTATTACGTCGGGTGAGCGTATTAAATAAAAAAAAATAATTAAAGAAATATTTGGGGACAATTTGACACAAATCGACCTAGTCCCAAACTAAACAAAGCTTGTACTATGGGTACTAGACGACGATAAACATACTTATATAGGTAAATAAATACTTAAATACATATAAAACATCCATGACTCAGGAACAAATATTCATGCTCATCACACAAATAAATGCCCTTACCGGGATTCGAACCCAGGACCTCTTGCTTCGTAGGCAGGGTCACTACCAACTAGGCTAAAGCGGTCGTATTATTGTACTAAAAGCCATTATTAAAAAAAAATCTTCTGCACATTTATTTTGAGCGATTTAAGGTAAGACATGAACATCCATTCTAAGAGCACTTAGTTCTTTCGACAAGTTATATATTTTTGCATGCAGTTGTAAATTAAGTACTTTTAGTACAAACGCGCATGAAAAAATTGTGACATGTGTGAGTAGGTAACTTATTTTAACACGATGTGAGCGCGTGGATAGTCGTGGATAGTCTCTTTCTAAGCGTTCTAATTAGAAAGATACAGATAGTCTATCTCACGGCGACACAGCTCGCGGTTCGTCCTGTGATAGCCGTGCAGGAATGCTTAGGTAACCCGGCGAGAGAGTTTACATGAATGCTTTGCCACTAAAAGGTATGTACATTATCAGTGGCAAAGCGTTCATCAGATGTCTGAAGCCTTGGGAAAGTAATTCTTATGACACCTTATGACCTTGACTGCAAATAGGTTACTTTTTAGTTATGTAAAGTACACGGCTGATTAGACAAAGGTTGGGGTTTGAGAATACTAACCGCACTTAATACAGTCGTGCATATGCATGTTAATGGTATAAACATATTTATTATGTGCTAACAGTAGTTAAAATGTTTGTGCATAACCTATTAGGAGTGATGTTAGTATGCTTTATTTTAATGTGGTTGAACTTGTCGTTATGCTAAATGCACTTAACACACGTATATAGAGTGTGTAAAATTTTTATTTAGCATCATTATCAGTCGAAAGACGTCCACTGCTGGACATAGGCCTCCCCAAAGAGTGCCACAATGACCGATCATCAGGCCTTGCGCCTTCCGGTACGTGGTCGCCACTCGAAAACCTTGCCGCCCCAACGGCCATCGGTTCTACGTGCAATTTGTCCCGCCCACTGCCACTTAAGTGTAGCGTTTCGGCGGGCTATATTAGTTACCTTGGTTCTGCTGCGGATAGCCTCATTTCTGATGCGATAGTGCAGAAAAATTCCCAACATAGCCTTCTCCATTGCCATTTGGGTGACTAGCCTTCTTACGAGGCCCATAGTAAGCGACCACGTTTCCGTGCCATACGTCATCACTGGCAACACACACTGGTCAAAAGCTCTCATCTTGAGACACTGCGGAATATTGGATGAAAAGATCTGCCGTAGCCTCCCGAATGTTGCCCAGCCGAGTCAGATTCAACAAATGACCTCTTTTTCAAAGTTGGACCTACCTAACTGGACAGTCTGTCCTAGGTGTACATAATCGTCTACAACTTCGAGCGTAAAATGTCCGATTGAATTGGGAGTTGGTTCTACATGATCTTTGTCTTATCCATGTTCATCCTTAGACCAACTCGCTCGGAGGCTTTACTGAGGTCATCGAGCTTCGTACTTAAGTCCTCCATGGTCTCAGCCAAGACTACTATATCATCAGCAAACCGAAGGTGAGTTGATAAACTCGCCGTTGATGTAGATGCTTAGCCTTCTCCAGACCAGAGTCTTGAAAACGTCCTCCAGTGCAGTGAACAGTTTTGGGGAAATAGCAGCCCCTTGTCTGACACCCCCCTGCGGCGTAATAGGCTCCGAACTCCGATCCTAGAGTCGGAATGACATAGTGGCGTTCTCGTACAATCAATTCAGTACTTCGATATAGCGGCGGTCTACTTGGCACCGTTCGAGAGACTGTCGTACTTAAATATTTTTGGTTTATAGCACAATGCCTGTGTTTTGTTTTTTTATAGAAGTTGTATTTTTTTATACATAAGTGTTCAATTCTCGTTTACACTTAGTCATTATGTTTCATTATTTAATAAAAATAAAACTAATGACCAATTTGTGTCTTAATTTTCGTTTGCCTCCATATTTGTTTAACGTTTATATCCTAACTGCATTGAATCCATAGTTTCGACTTCGACGTGCACACTTATATTAACTGAGGTGGCGAGCTTCTAATACATCCAGTTTCAGCATTCAAAACTGTCAAGTATTTATTACAAATATAACATCTCAAACAGATATTCTATGATATAATTAAGTCAACAATTTGTAATTTTTTTAACCCCTGCTGCGATTTCTATTATGCAAACATAAGAATTGCTCTCCTGTAAAATTGGTATAAATGTAATTAGTACGAGTGTAAACTAGGGTATCGATATATTGTGTGTTCATTGCCACCTTTTTTCAATTCTTGGTATTATTTTATAAAGAGAAACATTTCGGATTCGGTTTACATACGGATTCGATGTGGCTCGGATAGCAAGACCAGTAAATTTTAAACAAAACAAATCACAAACAAGAGGTCACATAGCTCTGATTTCCCACCTAAATTCTAGTTCAAATAGAAGTCTTAGTAAGCATTGCATACAATAATTCTTCGGCGACTTATTTTAAATAAATTGCATATTTAAATTACAGTTTTATACAATGTATACATATAACTAACTGGTCTAACAGTACCTAATAACGAAATGCGTGAGAATTATATTTTTATGTTTATTCCGAGAGCTATAACTTTTATTACATTTTTATTCGACTTAGTACATTATTTATTATTATGACCTAGATTTTATGCGCGTATTTACTGACGGAGAACGCGATAAACTGTTCTGTGGGATCAAATATGAAAGTCAAACATAAAATCCTGATTCTGTTACATTGTATATTTAAGTCAAGTTAGAATTTCACCACCCCCTTTATACCCGTGGGTGTCGTAAAAGTCGACCAAGGTTGAAGTGTGTTGTGGGCGATGGGCTAGCAACCTATCACTGCAAGGTCACATTTTGTCGATATTTTATACCCACATTTATGCTAAAAGTGGCGCTGGAACATACGTTTCATGTGCTCTGCCTACCCCTTTTGGGAATAAAGGCGTGAATGTATGTATGTATGTTTATCTAAGTATGTTACTTGGATTCTCTTTAGTTCCCCGGGTGCTGAGCTAGTTTGAATAAAAAACACTCTTATTTTAATTGAATCCACTCAATAACTTTACTCTAGAAAAGAAACTGCCAGAAATGAATAAAATGTGAGCAGGGAAAACAGCGTTTCTCATTTTCATCGTGACTAGGCAATTTTTAGGTTACCTCAGAAACAAATGAATAATATTAAGGACAACTAAAACTGCCTTTTGTTACTCATCGTATTAGTATTCGACCGCGATAAGCTTGAGAATATGATATGATGACTGTTAATTTACACACACTTTTACGTAATTTTATCGCGAATCTGACACTTTCAGTCCCAAAACCAACGCAGTCGAATTTATTTATTTAATCATATGACGAACTGAAGAATAGACAAAAGCGGTTAATAAATGGGGTCGAATGATATCAACACTTTCAACTCATTTGATGATAAATACTTTATTACGTTAAATAATACATCATATTATATGAAATAATATCATAAAAAGAGGAGGAATTTAATGTTCTATGATGGGCAAACCACAGCCATCTTCACATCCAAATCCAAATTTTTCTATTCTCCTTCTCGTTCCTCTAATTCTCATAGAGACCGCTCTGATGATTGATACCTGTATTTTTACTTTGATCCAGCTTTTTATTTGTGAGTATGGTTTGGACCATTTTTCACATAGCTTTAGAGATGTTTTCTTTATAAAGGATTCATATTCCACTTTGACAATGCCATCACAGGAGACCACAAGGGGAGTGAATGAGGCTCTAAGATCTTCTGCAGCCAAGTCGTATTTGCGGTGTTTTTCACGAGCGTGTATTTGGGCGATTGTGGGCCATGTGAGTAAGCCATACGAAGCGGCGTCGGCATTTCCAATGCGAATGTCAAAAAACGCCTTATTTGATGACTGCCTTGGTTCGAATCCCGATAAGGGCAAATATTTGTGAGATGAGCAATGAATGTTTGTTTCTGAGTCTTGGATGTTTTTTTATGTAAGTTAAGTATTTATATCTTTAAAATATATCATCGTCTTGTAAGCATAACACAAGCCTTATTGAGCTTACTGTTAAATGGGACTAGTTCGATTTATGTAAGACTAACTTCTGCCCGCCACTCCGTCCGCATGGAACTCGTTTATATTAGTTCCATACAAAGTTTCAGCCTCATTAAACCCCCTTGGAAGATGATTTCCGGAATAAAAAGGACTCAAATTATCTCCATACCCATCGGAATCAGTTCAGATGTTTAAGGGTGAAGAAGTAACAAACAGACAGACACACTTTCGCCTTTATTTATTTATTTATTTCAAGGATATTTTGGTTTGCAATTATTTATTTATTTTTCATTTCCGTTGGCGCTTGAACGCTTTGTGGGTCTTGGCCTCCTCCACAGTCTTCCTCCAGATGTCACGGTGCCTGGCGACCTTCTTCCAGTTGGTAAATTTCCCCATCTTCCTGAGATCCTCTTCCACACAATCTATCCAACGTTTCTTAGGCCTGCCCTTCGGTCTTTTTTGTTGCGGCGTCCACCTTGTCATTATTTTCGCAGCCCTATAATCTGGCATTCTTTCAAGGTGTCCCGCCCATCTGAGCCACTGCGACTTACAAAACCTGACGATGTTCTCGTGTTTGATGTGTGCATCTAACTCGTGGTTCATGCGTTGACGATGGGTACCATCACGCTCTTTTTGGGGCCATAGATCTTTCTGAGCACTTTTCTTTCGAACACTGCTAGTTTAAGTTCGTCTCTCTGGGTTAGGATCCAGGTTTCGCAGGCGTAAGTCACAACTGGTCTAATGATGGTACGATAAATAATTAATTTTGATCTTAAGCCAAGCAGATTAGATCCCAAAAGTTTGCCACACGCGTAAAAACATTTGTGCCCAGTAGCTATTCGCACCCTGATCTCCTATTCGGTTCTATTTTGAAAACTAATTGTCGATCCTAGATACTTGAAGCTGCTAACACCTTCAATACTGTGATTGTCGACTGAGATGCACTGTGGTGGTTCAGGCTGCCTTGATGTCGCAAGGTAAACAGTCTTGGGTACGTGTACACGCAATCCAAACGAAGCTTTAGGTTGCAATTAATTATTATTTTATTATATGATATGTTTTTAGGGTTCCGTAGCCAAATGGCAAAAAACCGAATCCTTATAGATTCGTCATGTCTGTCTGTCTGTCCGCCCGTATGTGTCAGGCATTTAACTCGAAAACTATAAGGTGTATTTGAATAAAATTTTGATGATAGGTGTATTTTGTTAGCCGCTACATGGTTGTGTGATTAAATTACTAAAAAAGATTTTTTTTAGGGATGCACTCCGTACATAAAACTGAAAGTCTTTTTTTTCATTGCAGGGCCACGTGTGGCACATCAATCGATACGCCTTTCAAAATAAATACAAGGTTCTTCAGCATTTTTTTGATTAAGTGAACAGAGTCGGAGAAAATCGCCACGAAAGTCACTAAAATTGTGTCTCCCCCCCTCTAATGTTTGAACCGTGTATTTTAAAAATATTAAAAAAGTCATAGACATAAGGCTTATTAAATTCTATTAGCGAAAGTTGTTTTGAACAAGATCGGTTCAAAGGTTTTCTAGTTAATTCAAAAAAACTGCCTTCCTTAAAGAAAAGGATGTAAGTGCCATAAGATTTCACTAACGACACGAATTTAATAGGCACGGAACCCTTCGTTGTGTGTGGTCCGACATGAACTTGGCCGCTTTTTTTAAAACTAATTATTATCCCACTCGTAGCCAACGCCTGATTTCCAAGTATCCTTGTACATTATTCTGGCCAGTCGCTTTGCAACACGTTCAAATTATGTCGCCCTCTCCTCCTTGGTGGGTCCATTTTGTGGCATCCACTCTGTAGCTAATTTAGTCCACCTTAGTGGGTATACACGGCACAAGCAACCAACCTAGCCTCATTTGAGCCTAGCAGTCTAGACTCCAACGTTGACGATTGCCGTTTTAGAGCGCAGAGTAGTAACAAACTCGTTAATAGTAAGCAATAATAAGGAATACACGAAATATTAACATAATCATAAAAAAGTATATTTACTTAGGCCAAATTTATGATATTCTTACTACAGTTCTGTTTTAATGTAGAACACTAATCATCACAATATCTGCTGACTAAGAAGTAATTTTGCTGCCCGGAACATAAAATATCATAGCTTCGCGGCGTATTTATGGGATCACGTTATCAACAGATTACTTTCAAGAAAATTTATCTCAATCGTCAGGTTATACTTTCATACAATGCAATACAATACGAATACTCTTGCACACCTCACACAAACAAAGCAGCTATAAAGAGAAAGAATACAATAACATGTAGGTAGAGGTAGACAACAGGTTCATATTTGTTAACAGAAATTTGAGACTGAAAGATTTTCGTGTCTATATATTTCAATACTAGCTTTTGCCCGCGGCTTCACCCGCATAGCAAGTGTCATTTTCCAATAATTGTTGAATTACTACGCCGGCAACGGCCTACTACTACTTACTTCCCCTATGAATAATAACCCTTCGTCATAACCCATTATGGTAAATTATTTTTTACTTACTATTATTTTTATGTCCGTGTGGTGTCTGGTTAGAATTTCACCACCCCCTTTCTTCCCGTGGGTGTTGTAAAAGTCGACTAAGGGGGCAGGGTTAAAGTGTGTTGTGGGTGATGGGCTAACAACCTAAGATGCAATATCAGATTTTGTCGATCTTTTATACGCACATTTATGGTAAAAGTGGCGCTGGAACATAAAGTTCATGTGCTCTGCTTACGCCTTTTGGGAATAAAGGCGTGAATGTATGTACGTATTTTTGTTATTAAATATACAATCATGAGTAATGAGAATCTGTCCTCTGGAATAAAAGCTAGTAAATGTTCATGATAATATTGAAATACCAAAATATCTCCACGAATTTAAAGTCAAATTAGTGGCTTGGACATTGCTATAGGCTTGTTTCTTAAGATTTTTTTTCGATTCCTTTCGTACCAATATTTGGAGGGGAACAACAGTTCAAGCCAGTCATGACCTGTAGCCAAAGCCACTCTGGCTGCTACGCGAGAACCAGCACAGAATAAGTAATAGTACAAGTACAGAAATTGCACTTCCTAGCATAAACGACGTTTAGGCATAAGAAACGTGCCTACTCTGTGCATCTCTGTCTATCGTATAACTTGTATTCATTCACACACAGCACGTGTAGCGCTAGGGCTGTCACGCCAAGAATACATCAATGAAGGCAAAAAATGCTCACCAGATGTCGCTTAAGGAAAGTGAACCGATATTAATTTAGTACATGCTTACTTCACATACAATGTATGTCAGCGTCATTATGAATAACACCACACATAAATAAAATTGATCTGCCACTTCTCTATTCTCTATTATCTAATTCAATTTAACTTTTGAAGTTTTAAGGACAGCATGGAGGGCTTTCTGTGTTCATGTTGACACATGAAAAGGCGCACTTTCAGAGCAAATGCATTGTAATAGTTATTTACGATACAAGTGCCGAAAATAGGAAATTCGCAACGAGTGGTGATAAATTAAAACACGACCGAAGGGAGTGTTTTAAATCGACAAAAGTTGCGAATTACCTATTCGCACGTGTATAGTACAACGTTTTACTGTACATATGGCTTTTTAAAGTTTCAACACATGCACGGAAAGTGCTCTTTTCCGCACTAGTGCGGGAGTAGTCTTTCATTTTGAAGTAAATTGCAGTAGGTATTCCGTTAAAAGTATAGGTAATAATAAGTAACATGCATTTGTATTGTTTTTGTACATTGTACTGTACCTAACATCTTCATAATGTAAAGTAGGTACCCTAAAGTATAAAAAAATAAACTTATCGCTCACAATTTGCGGGCAGATTAAAAAAAGATAATCCAACGACCTTTTGGGCATTTTTTAAACAGCCATAAACTGAGCAGCTGTGGCGGTTTGTTGATTTTTACATGTTTTAAAAAATTATGTTACTTATAATTATAAAATGACACGTTGTTACGTTCGTTCGTCGCGTTCAAGTCGGCGGCGGCGGCATGTCTCAACACGTACGTGTGCTCGCTCGCGCGGTGCCGGCCCTCGACTGACTTGGAACCTGAGGTTCCGCGACCGCTAGGTTATTAACGCGCCGCGCCCCACCCACTGCAAGCCCCCTGGAACCAGGTCCAAAAAAAAAGAGATGGCACCACATACAAACTTTAAAACCTATAACGCGGGTCTCGTTCCATACCTCAAAAGCAAAAATAGAACCCTTATTTATAGGATCACGTGTGGCTGTCTGTCAGTCCGTCTGTTACAACCGATTTGCTACGAAAAAACTGGACCGATTGAGTTGCAATTTGGCACAAATACTTTCATGAATTTTCATGTCCACAATATTACATTTCAAAATCTATGCGATTTTCGTAATTAACGTCCCAAACAACCATAATAACAACGCCCATTTTGATATTTAGACGTCACGTTGGAATGTAAAATCGTTGTTGTTTACGTAATCAGCGATCCAATAAACCATAGAAACAATAGATGGCGATATTGCTTTTCAGATTTTGTCACCACATGTCCCCTTTTAGGGATTGAATTCTCAAAAAACCGAAAACACTTCTTTAGGTACTCATTTATCGATAGGAATTATCCTGTGAAGTTGCGAATAAAATTGTGTAACTAATCTTTTTTTCCCCATACAAACTTTGGACCTCCTTTTTAACCCCTTTAGGTGTAATTATTTTGTTACAAAACGCTGAAAGTACTTTATTTGTAAATGAATAAGTAATCTGCCCACAAAGTTTTAAAAACGTAGGTAAAAAAAAGTTTCTCTCATACAAACTTTGGACCCTCATTTAACCCCCTTAGGGGTGGAATTTAATAAAACGCTGAATATACTTTTTTGTATCTTAATAAGTAATATTTCTACAAAATTTCAAGTCTTTAGTACAAAAAATTATGTTTCTCCCATACAAACTTTGCACCCCTATTTAATCCCCTTAGGGATAGAATTTCCAAAAATCCCGTCTTATCCCTTGCCTACGTCATTAAAGGAAAACCTGGTGTAAATTTCAAGTTCCTAGACCCAGTAGTTTTGAATACAAACTTTGCACCCCTATTTAACCACCTCAGGGGTAGAATTTTATAAAACGCTGAAATTTATTTTTTTGTATCAATAAGTAATTCCTGCAAAGTTTCCAGTCTCTAGTTCAATGAATAATGTTTCCTCCATACAAACTTTAGACCCCATTTTACCCCCTTAGGGATAGCATTTCCAAAAATCCTGTTCTATCCCCTGCCTACGTCATAAAAGAAAGTTCTGGAGTAAATTTCAAGTTTCTAGTCCCAGTAGTTTTGAATACAAAATTTGCACCCCTATTAAATCCCTTTTGTGGGTGGAATTTTATAAAACGCTGTAGATGTTTTTTTTCATATACTTATAACTAATCTTCCCACAAAGTTTCAAGTCTCTAGTTCAATAAATAATGTTTCCCCCATACAAACTTTGCACCCCTATTTAACCCCCTTAGGGATAGAATTTTCTAAAACGCTGAAAGAACTTTTTTTGTATCTTAATAAGTAATATCAATATCCCTACAAAGTTTCAAGTCTCTAGTACAAAAAAATATATTTCTCCCATACAAACATTGCACCCCTATTTAACACCCTTAGGGATAGAATTTCCAAAAATCCCGTCTTATCCCTTCTCTACGTCATAATAGGAAGGTCTGGTTTAAATTTCAAGTTTGTAGTCATAGTATTTTTGAATACAAAATTTGCACCCCTATTTAACCCCCTTAGGGGTGGAATTATGTAAAACGCTGAAAGTACTTTTTTGTATCTTAATAAGTTACCTTTCTACATAGTTCAAAAAATAATGCATCCCCCATACAAACTTTGGACCCCCATTTTACCCCCCATTTTACTTAGGGGGTGTGTTTTGAAAAATCCTTTCTTAGTGCTCCCCTACACCTTATAAGGAACCTACGTGCCAAATTTGGAATCTCAAGACCCAGCAGGTTGGGCTGTGCGTTGATATGTCCGTCGGTCAGTCAGTTTCTTCTTTTATATAAGTATTTAGAAGAAGAAGATGAAAAAGCTTATCACGAGACAGAGTCAAGTGACACTATTGTTCAAGGGCAACAATCAACTGTTTTGAAATTAGGTTTTGTATACTACGGTGTGGCAAATTAGCACAATATGACCTGCCTCCGAGACAATAGACGCTACTGGTAGTCGAAACAAAACTCGACCACGTGCAAGTGACAGTACTACGTGGCGCACTCGTAAAAATGTAGTCTATCTATTTGAATAAATCCATTTAGCGTTGCGCGACGCCAAGGTGATCCCAGCTTTATAAATCGACCGTCAATTAAATCTATTTCACCGTGTCATGTTTGTCAACTCTACCACGTCATTTGAAGTTTAGTTGAATTTAATGTACTTTAAAGAGCAGTGTTATCTAAGGCACTTTAATTAAGTGTTTTTTAAAACTCGTTTTCTATCAGCAGCTTCAGAAATTTGATTTTAAAAAGGGTCTATTTGAACACTTTTTGAAACGTATCTAAATATTTCGGAAAACTTGTTACTTCGAACCTAGTCAGTATGGTAAGATGGTTGAAATTTGAATAAATATCCATCGGCGTGAGAGTCCTTTTTGAATTGCAGTCTAATTGCCTAAGTGACTCGTTGTTAATCAATTACAAAGAAAGTTTTGGAATTTAAATGACTAAGAAGTTCTTTTTGGCACCTTCTTACACGAGTAATTTGTTGGCGCGTGCAAGTAGGCAATTATGCTGTGTATTTTCTGTGAATATTAAGTTATATGAGTAAATGATAATACGTGGAAACTTGAATTGTGCATTAACCCAAGAAAATAAGGCAATTCGTTGTGGAGTAGAGGTAAATGTATACTCTGTACGGAGTAGAGTGTAAAAGTTTATGCTTCAATTAACATTAAGTAGTTGGTTTTCATCTTGTATACATTTGTATCTGAAGCTGGTGCGTATGAATACTGTCTTTTCAGTTCTTTTTACAGTTTATACATTTTAGTGAGCCGAAAAACGCAATACATAAAACGATAGTTAGTAAAAAAGTAGCAAATAGCGGCCTTAAGTATGTAGTAGTAGTGTAGTGTATACCACTTTGAGAATAAAACGGACTTCGGTGGCTGTAGGTGTAATGTTGGTTGTTTAAATCAAACATAGACGTGAGGGATACACGCATTTATTATCTTATTACTTGTTACAACGTGGAGTTGTTCTTGAGTCTTCGTGATGAGGAAAGAGGCCCGACGCCATCTTGACTTTCCTTATATAGTCACACAGGTAGCGTTCGGAAACGTTCACTTAATTGTAATTTAATATAATACATCTATCCCTTTTTCAAAAAAAAATTTAAATAAATCAAGTTTAGAAAGTTTACATCCTTCTAACAAGAACAAAATAAAAGCTACATTACTTGTTAAGTAGGTATTAAATTTATCTTTGAGTAGGGATAAGATGCTATGTATGACAATGACATATCTGCAGCAGACATTTAAACTACACACTCATCCAGTAGCAGAGATCATTGAGGAATCACCAAGTCACCAGGGTCGAATGTGATAAGAGGTCCTAGTGTACCTAACGTTATTATTATCTAATACATCATAGGATCTTAGGCCATTGTTCTTAACAACTTTACCTTGTAGCCATTTATTCACATTTACATCTTTTTTAAACCATATATGTTGGCCTATCACAATAGTATTTTTCACAATCGTGTTATAATAGAGAGCTTTTTAGTCGAGTACCGTGTTTAGGCCACGAAGCTTACTGAGTGGCTGTTCCTCGAACGAGCGCACTGGTTCCTTTTTGTTATTTTCAACGTCACGGACTCTAATCCGTATGAAACTGAGAGATATATAAATAAATGAATCTAGGCTTACCCCTTGCCTTGGTGCTTCGGTCGTGTATGTATGGTCTTTTATAAAAGATACAGTCTTTTCCTTCTTAAGTAAAACTTATTGCGCCGCTCGCAATTACCGCAACATATTTCTTCATCTTCAAAATTTGACAACTAAACTTCGTTCTTCTTCTTCCATAGACCGTAAAAAGTATATGGCAGGGTACTCCGACCGCAAAGAGACCGCATAGCCCCACCCCATGCCGAAATAAATATAATAAAATAATGAACGTGATAATAGCGTATTATAAAAGAAACATCCCCCCGCCCGAGAAAGGCTATAACCTGAAGCCTTTATCAATAAGAAAACAAACGTAAGGTGTTGAAATAAACCGCAATATTACAACAACTTTATAAATGAACTAAAAAACTGTTTGTTACCAACTTAATCATCCAGGGGAAGTCTACAAATTTTAACAACAGGCCGCATGAGTGTACCTGACGTGGTTCTAAGCTGCACAACTCGAACAATACCGTCTTTGCCAGGTAACAACCCCTCTATTCTACCTAATCTCCACTTCAAGGGAGGTAAATTTTCCTCTTTTATTAGGACAAGATCACCTAACTTTGGCGGATCCGTTGGAGATGTCCATTTCCTACGCATTTGGAGAGAGTGGAGATACTGGTCACTCCATTTTCTCCAAAAATGTTGAGCCATAGCCTTAACTAAATTAAACCGCTTTAACCGTGAACTTGGGACGTCCTCAAAATTATATTCCGGAACAGAAAGTAAAGTTCTACCTATGAGTAGGTGAGCAGGTGTCAGTACCTCTATTTCTTGAGGGTCCTGAGTCAAAGGACATAACGGACGACAGTTAAGCACCGCTTCTACTTTGGTAAATACCGTTACCAATTCATCGAATGTCAAAACCTGATCACCTATGACCCGCCGCAATAAGGTCTTAGCAGATTTTACTGTGGCCTCAAACAGACCACCGAAATGTGGAGCTGCCGGTGAATTAAACCGCCATGTAATAGACTGTTTGGCTGCGCCATCACTAAGTCTCCGCTGAGCTTCCTGAGAAGCTAAGTATTTCTGTACGTCATCCAAATATCTGCTTGCGCCCACATAATTAGTTCCGCAATCTGAACGTATCACACTCGGCATGCCGCGTCGAGATGTGAAGCGCGTCAGAGCCGCAAGAAAACCTTCAGTCGAAAGGTCTGTGACGCATTCTAAGTGGACCCCTTTAGAGGCAGAGCAAATGAACACACAAAGATATGCCTTCAATATCTTCGCATTCCGCAAACGAGAATGTTTTATCATAAACGGGCCTGCAAAATCAGTTTGCACGGTGTGGAATACACCCGTCGCGTTAACCCGATCCCAGGGCAACGCTGCCATTAATGGCGCCGTAGGCCTAGCCTTCGTCCTAAAACATTGTACACACTTGAAAATCCGTGTACGAATCACCTGCGCCGCAGAAACAATCCAAAATTGCCGCTGTAATACTCCCATCAAAACTGTAGCGCCCGCATGGCAATACATTACATGAAAATGATCTACGATCAAGACCGTGAGGGCATGTGACTTCGGCAAAATCACTGGATGTTTCCGCTCAAAGGATAAGCTGGAATGTTCCAAACGGCCTCCAACGCGCAGCAGGCCATCATCCCCAATATAAGGCCTAAGCCGACGTAACCGTGTGGAACACTGCTTATTCTGCACTAGACAATGAATGTCATCGCCAAATTCCGCTTCCTGCACTAATTTTATGAGCCGCTGCAAAGCAAGCTGTCGCTCTGCTACTGTTAACCCTCCAACAAGTTTCTGAGACGACGATTTTGAATTGTTGACAAACCGGAAACAGTATGCTACGACCGCCAGTAACATATTCAAACTGCTAAACCGAGTAAATATATTATCTTTGTCAACAATCCCCACCAGAGCTCCAACATTTACTTTCCCTTTCCGCAACCCAGGCAATGGATCTTCCGCTTTATCCATAATATTCTTGGGCCAGGTGTCCGCATCACCTGTCAACCAATCAGGTCCCCACCACAGAGGGTGTTCGAGCAATATCGATGCGCGACAACCGCGACTAGCAACGTCGGCAGGGTTCATTTCGGAAGGTAAATGTCTCCAAGTTATATCTAGACCGCAATTTATAATCTGTGAAACCCGATTACCCTCAAATGTCTGCAACAAATGGGGTGATACCCGCAACCATGACAGAATAATGGTGCTATCAGACCATCCAACAATGCTATCTATCTTCATGTCATCACTGATAGCAGCAACGACGTACTTTAGAAGGCGAACTAACAATGTAGCACCGCTGAGCTCAAGCTTAGGTATAGTTAGTTTCGACTTTATTGGCGCCACACGAGACTTGGCCATCATCAAGCTAACCTTGACCTCTCCGTCTTGTCCTACTGTCCTAAGATAGACCGCAGCGCCGTACCCGAGCTCTGATGCATCTGAGAACCCGTGTAACGAGCAAGTCTTCACGCCCGCGAGCACAAAGCGCTCCAATCTAAGGCTGGAAATTAAAGGCAGATCCTTTAGGATGCCTTGCCATTCTGAAATGACGTCTGCAGAAGCTTCCGCATCCCAAGATAAATTATTTAGCCAGAGCTGCTGCATAAGCACTTTGCCTTGAAATACTATTGGACTGATCCACCCCAAAGGGTCAAAAGTCCTAGCCAATATTGACAATATTAACCGCTTTGTACATCCGCTGGTATCATCTAGTTTTGTTCGATATGAGAAACAATCGCTGCTAGAGTCCCATTGAATGCCTAGGATTTTAAAGAAGCTAGGCCCGTCCGCATTATCAAATATTTTCTTAGGTTTTTCCAAGTGCTCTTCCGCTACGTCTTGTAAAACCTCCTTGCTGTTAGACGTCCATTTACTTAGCTCGAAACCGCCAGAGCGAAGTAGATCGGTCAACTCCTTCTTCAACCTAGTTACATTTTCTATGGTGTCTGCTCCACCTAAAATATCGTCCATGTAAACAGACGAACGAAGAAGCCGCGCCGCCGCAGGAAAATTTGCTTCTTCGTCATCTGCCAACTGCCTCAGCGCCCGAATCGCGAGGTATGGACTAGACTTCATACCATAAGTCACCGTGTTGAGCTGATAGATTTGTAAAGGTAAGTCTGGGGACTCCCTCCAGAAGATGAGCTGGAACCGCCGGTCTTCTTCCGCAATCAAAATCTGTCTGAACATCATTCTGATGTCTGTTGTAAAAACATAAGGGTGTAACCGAAATCTGCATATTATTTCCGCAATATCCCGCTGTAACTTCGGGCCAGCGTGCAGACAGTCATTAAGAGCCACTCCATTGTTTGAAGCACAGCTAGCATCAAACACCACACGAATTTTGTCCGAATCCGATTTAAATATGCCGTGATGTGGTATCAGGTAACTGCCACTACTATAATCTTGTGGGTCTCCATCACAGAGAGACATGTGCCCAGTCTCTAAATATTCCCGCATAAACCCAACATATTTTGCACGAAAGGATTCGTTCGTGGAAAGCCTTTTTTCCATAGCCACGAACCGCTTCAAGGCTATTGGCACCGAGTTTCCGAGATCAGGGGCATCCGATAAGAAAGGTAACCGTGCCTGGTATCTGCCACCTTCAACACGTCGGTGGTTATTTTTAAAAATCATCTCGCATTCCAAATCCTTCGGGCTCTCAAGTTTATCTGGAATATCCTCCACTTCCCAGAATCGCTCCAAAATCTGATCTGTAGTCGTGTCACAGAAGAAAGTCTGAGAGAAATAAGTCACCTGAGGATATGGGTTGTATGCCGCAAAAGTGACCGGACCTGTCAACACGTGACCGAACACAGTATTCATAGCCCGAGGTAAGTGATCATTGATCTTCAGGCATCCGCCGCCGAGCACAATGTCACAGAGTAAGTCCGCACCGATTAAAATGTCGATCTCCCGACTAATGTAGAACTGTTCGTCCGCAAGATACAGTCCCCGATAATTGTCCGCTAACTGAGCCGGCAATGAAAATCCAGGTAGGTTGTTTGTGATTTTGCTCAAAACGGTAGCTGTAGTCACAAGCGTAGGCTGCTCCGATAGCCTTGGTGCCAGAGTCAAGTTAACAGCACCTCTGCAACCGCTCACAGGGGCACCACTCAGACCCGTGATTGACACCATGTTGGATTTAAACCGCTTCAAACCCAACCTCTGCACGCATCCTTCTGATACAAATGTGCTCTGACTACCTCCATCAAGCAACGCTCTTGCTTCCTGGTAACAGCCGCTATTGTCGAGTACCCGTACTACTGCCGTTGCAAGTAGGACCGTCCGCTGATACATGCTAAGCTCGTCGACGTGTGACGCCGTCAGTCCAGTGATTCCAGGTCCCGCACTTCCCGGGAGGTCACTAGCTAAAGGCGTGCTCACTACTGGAGCATTTGCCGAGAGCGTTGTGGCGTTATAGAACCGCCCATTCGGTGATATATCGTTTGACATCAAACGTTGTTGATCCGGCACCGCAGTTGGAAGATCAAAATGCAACAAGTAATGATGCTTAGTCGAATTGCATTTATAGCAATTCACATTGTACTTACATTGGTCAATATTGTGACCGTTTAAGCATCGGAAACACAATCTAAGCGATACAGCCTGACGTTTCCTAGCTGTAGGTTTCATTGCCAAGAACTTCTCACACTTGGCGATGAAGTGTCCGCTTTTCCCGCATAATCTGCACGAAGTTGGCCCCGCATTCTGAAAGACCGCATGAGTCTTTACCGCTAGACTCTGCCCACCTCCACTACGTCTAACCGCTGATGACGCACCGGTTTGTGGCTCCGCGCTAGATTCCAAAATCCGGATTTCAGTTTCCAAAAACCTTAAAAGATCCGAGAACGTAGGCAACTCCTTGTCAGCATGCTTGTCTTCAAAGTGCTTCTTCAAGTTGCTGTCTAATTTTTGGAAGTTAATATAAAACAACAAATAACACCACGACTCTACAGGAAAATTCATCTTTTCCAGTGCCTTTGTGTTTTCCAATAGGGTATTCAAGAACGTTTTCAAACCATTTAACCCTCTGCTGTGCACGTGTGGTATATTTAACAGGTTGTATAACAACCGGTCCGCTAATAATCTTTTATTGTTATATCGCGCATTTAGCAACTCCACTGCTACCGAATAATTATCTCCAGTGACTGACAGATGCTGAATTAAGGTTTTCGGTTCGCCTAACAATGACCCCGCTAAGTAATACATCTTTTCAGTGTCCGATAAAGATGTGTCATTGTCCACCAGGGACCGAAACAATTCCATGAAGGAAGCAAACTCCTCCAATCTTCCTGAAAAGGTAGGAATTTGCAAGCGTGGCAAGACCGCTCTATTGCTCACGCTCCTGGCATTGTTGTTACCGCTAACACTGCCGGTTTCCAAATTTGAAGTTGCTAGTCCCAAATGACGTTGCTTTATGAAATAATATTTTTTATTGTACGTCTCGTACATCCGTTTATGATCGTCTAGATCAAAGTTCTCGATCTCCTTGGCCGAAAGTTGAAGTTCGTAATGCATTTCCGTAAATGCCTCAAACACCTTTTCCAAATCTTGGAAACGAACCATAAAATCGCTTTCCTGTTCCGAAGACAGATCCGTATTACGAGCTAAACCTTCCAATAAATCAATATTTTGGATAGCCGTGAAATATTTCATTTGTGACAACTGTAACCGCCTAGCTGCCGCCATTGTTTTGTTTGAATTCAGAATCCAAATCAACAAAATCAAACAAAACCCTAACAATAAACACCACAGCATGAAAATAATAAATACCTAAAAACTCATCATAAACCGCGCCGTAAATATAAAAACAATAAACCGCACTATTGCTTTAAATATACGAAGTATTTCCCGCTAAACTATAGTATATTTGTAATTTACCGCAAAATATTTTCTTAAAAAAAGTTAAAACTTAAAAAGACCATCTATTTCCATTTATTATTATTCGGCGCCGCCTAAACAAGAAATAAAACCCTTTTAAAAAAAACACAAAAAGATCACTCGTGACCGGTCACGAACCCACGACCTGGTGCTTTGTAGCCGATGTGTTGTGCAACTACGCCACGTAAACAATTGTAACACTCGACGAAATATTGCTATGTACTAATACTAAACCGCAATCTGGTTGCTTAGTAACAAACAGTTTCGATCAATATGACAATAAAATATGTAAAATGCAGAAATTAAATCAAATTTACCGATAAACCGATTGAATTGAATGAGTGACCCGCATATTATGTCAAATAGCAACCGCAATTTAATAAATGTATATGCAAAATGTGTTAGCGTAATTTTGAAAGATGAAAATCGATATTTTCCCCAAAGCCCAAAGTAAAATTTTGAACTAACACTTTTCGACCGCTCGAAAAGTGATGAAATGAGAGGATCAGAGTAGCGTGGCGTTGAAAATATATGAGTCCGAAAGTAAATAAATCCGGTTCGAAGACGACCAAATGTTCCTCGAACGAGCGCACTGGTTCCTTTTTGTTATTTTCAACGTCACGGACTCTAATCCGTATGAAACTGAGAGATATATAAATAAATGAATCTAGGCTTACCCCTTGCCTTGGTGCTTCGGTCGTGTATGTATGGTCTTTTATAAAAGATACAGTCTTTTCCTTCTTAAGTAAAACTTATTGCGCCGCTCGCAATTACCGCAACATATTTCTTCATCTTCAAAATTTGACAACTAAACTTCGTTCTTCTTCTTCCATAGACCGTAAAAAGTATATGGCAGGGTACTCCGACCGCAAAGAGACCGCATAGCCCCACCCCATGCCGAAATAAATATAATAAAATAATGAACGTGATAATAGCGTATTATAAAAGAAACAGTGGCCTAAGTAAGGTGCGAGATTAAAAAGCTTGATTATGACACTATTGTGAACAATACTTTTTCTACGAGTCAACTGAACTAATTAAACAAACTTGGTATCTATTGAAAACGAAGTGCAACCAACAACTTTTTCATTTTTGTGCGTTGATGTCTATTTACCTTTTGACTTTCTCATGACGGCGTCCTATTGGTCAAATCCATTATAGTTCAGTAAAGGCGCCACGTGATTGGTCAATTTCATTTTAGTTGTGTCAACAGTTATGAAATGTTGAGTTGGGACCTCCATAGTAACAAGTACGTGATTTAAGTTTGGTGTACGAAGTCTTAATTCAAACATTAAGGTCGACGAGTATAAAAAGTCTTTTTTATAATATATTTAGTGTTACTATTATAATTCTTAATATTTCTAGTTACAGTCTTATTCAATTCAGTCATAACATTATTATTCAGTTTGGGCTTCAAATAGTTATAGGTTACTGGTAACTTGGTTTTCAATTTCCTATTCATTAATAATTCAGCGGGTGAGAAATTGGTCCCACAAACTGGTGAAGACCTATATTGTAATAATCCTAATCTAAAATCCGATTTGTCTTCGTTACATTTAATCAGAATCTTTTTAGCTATCTGCACAGCTTTTTCTGCCATGCCATTTGACTGAGCATATCGAGGACTACTATATGTAAATTTAAAATCCCAATTGGTTGCAAATTCCTTACATTCTCTCGAGTCAAATGGTATGTGATCAGATACAATTTCTGTGGGTATGCCAAATATGCAGAAAATGTCCATAAGAGTGTTAACTATAGTTTTGGAACTTTTATTACTTATCAATTTAAAATCAAGCCATTTAGAGAAGTAGTCATATATGACAAGATAGCTTTTATTTTTGAAATCCATAATATCTATGCCCAGTTTTGAGAAAGGTAAGTCCGGAATGTTATGTGGTAATAATGGCTCCTTCGTATTGCTATTCTGATAAGTTTGACATATAATACATTGCCTTACAATTTTTTCTATATGTTCATCTATCTTAGGCCAATAATACATTTCTCTGGCACGTTGCTTCATTTTGGTCATACCTAGATGCCCTTCATGTAATTTTTTGATTATGTCTAATCTTAGTGCTTTAGGTATAATGAGCCTGTGATTTAAAAACAGTAGGTTGTCATCAATTGTAATATCTGCTCTAAATTTATAGTAATACTGCACATTATCAGATACTTGTTTTGAATTTTCTGGCCAACCATTTTTAGTATAATTTATTAGCTGGGACAACTCTTCATCTTTACATGTTTCTGATATAATTATTTGTTTTTGTTCATCAGTACAATTGGATATAGTTTGCAAGGCCAACACAATGAATTACATCGTACATATAAGACTCATCTATATCAGTACATTTTATATAAGCTGGAGATAATAAATCTGCAATATACATGAATTTTCCTTTAAGATATTTAAAATTAATTTCATATTTTAGTAGTTTTAATTTCAGCCTTTGAAGTCTAGGCGATGGTACCTCATGTATGTGTTTTTTAAGCAATGTTTCAAGTGGCTTATGGTCATTCAATTTGGTACATTTTTGGTCATAGATATAATAATGGAATTTCTTGGTGGCCCACACAACGCTGAGCAATTCTTTCTCGATTTGCGAAAAGTTTTGCTCCGATGGAGTTAAGCTCCGAGAGGCAAAGCTAACAGGTTTACCATTTTGCAGTAAGCAGCAACCAAGCCCATCCTTACTTGCATCACATTGAATGACTACCGGTTCTTTTACATTGAAGTTTTGTAACACAGGTGCTTTAGTTATGACCTTTTTTATGTTATTGAAGTAATTTTCATGTACAGTGGTCCATAGCCAAGCAACATTTTTCTTTAACAGTAATTGTAGAGGTGGTGCGATTTTAGCTAGGTCAGGAATAAATATTCGCAAGTAGTTTACCATGCCTAAGAATATTTGTAATTCTTTTTTATTGCTGGGGCTTTTAATATTATTAATGGCAATCACTCTTTCGGGATCAATTCTCATTCCCTCATTAGGAAAAATATGCCCAAAGTACTTTACTTCATTGAGTTTATATTGAAATTTATTTTTATTAAAGCGAACATTATGTTGCTTGGCTCGTTCGAAAACTTTTGCTAAAATTGCATCATGCTCCACTTCCGTGTCAGCACATATGAGTAAGTCATCACAATATATTATCACGCCGGGGATGTCCCCAAAGGCTCTTTCATTGTATTTATGAAAGATCTCTGAGGCTACCTACACTCCAAACGGGAGCCTATTAAATTTATAGCAGCCCATAGGACTATTAAATGTACATAAATCACTGGATTTGTCATCAAGGGCTATATTGTAAAAGCCTTCTGACAAATCAAGTACAGAAAAGAAATTCTTATTGGACAACTTTGGGATAATTTCCTCAAGCGTTGGTATAATGTGATATTCTCTTACTAATACATTATTGATCCTTAGGATCAAGGCAAATTTTTAAAGACTTGTCTTTTTTCTCTATTATCACAAGATTACTCACAAAACTCTTAGGATGATCGACCCTGGTGATTATTTGGCGTTCCTCCAATGACTTCAACTTGTCAGCCAACCGTGCCTGGAGCGCGTTAGGTACTCGGCGCGGCGGTTTCACCACTGGCTCGACCCCTGGTTGAGTGTGCAGCTCCAATGGCTTTTCAAACTTGCCCACACCCTGAAAAAGTTCATGGTATTTATTAATAATGGCATTTTTACCGTTACTATTAGTCTTATTACACTCGATGTCATTAACTTTATGCAAAAGTTTTAGTTCTAGTAATAAGCTTTAGCCCAGAATAGCTTTAACATTTTGTTTTATTATTATAAACTCTGTATTGTAACCAACATGAGTGAGTTTCAGGTTAATTTTTCCTTCAGTAATAATGCGTGCACCCCCCAATACTTCTAAAAGTATTGTTGTCTCAGACAGTTTAAGATTTTTATCATCATCGACAACTCTTTTAAGGTCTTTTAAGGACAAGACATTCACTTGTGCCCCTGTGTCGCACTTAAAATTTATTTTACTATAATTATTCACTAGAAGTGATTCTGTCCATTCCCGGGTGCACTCATTAACACGTTCCCTGTGCATGGGACATATGTGTTACACTTCGAGGTATCAACGATACGTGAGTGCTTCAAATGTGCCGCACGATCCCGTATAAACTTAAGGCTTGATCAAAATGTGCACGTATGAGCTTGACCAATAATATTTGCTTGCACGTACCAATACATACAAGAAATGAAAAAAAACGTTTGCACGTAGGAGTCAAAATTTTGAATTTCCCGCTGCACCGGGAACGTGTTAATGGAATGACAAACTTTTACTAGTCATATTCCTTCAGTCTCCTCGCTACTGTCAATGCATTCTACTTGGTTGATGAATTTGCAACCCACTTTATAATGATTAAAAAGTTTACAATGCTCGCATTTTTTGCCATAGGCGGGGCATTCTCGTTGCCCATGTTCGGTGTTACATTTTTTACATAAATATGTTCTGCGAGGAGGGAGAGAAAAGTTGTTGTTATTATAATACTTAGCTTTAGGCGATGGCTTCAGCAATGGTTTCTTAGGCTGCAGTGGCACGTTCCTTTGGATGACATCCACGACTGGAACCGGTGATTTGGTCAGCAGTCTTGCATGCTCCCGGGACAACTCCGCTGATCTGCAAATTTCCACCGCGCGCTCCAAGGTCAGGTCCCTTATCTCTAGAAGCCGCTGCTGCACTCGCTGGTCTCTGATGCCAACCACTATTCTGTCCCGGAGCATCCGGTCTTGATCAGGAAAATTGCAATTCTTGACAATTTTTATTAGTTCTGTGTAGTACGTGTCGAACCCCTCGCCATGTTCTTGAATTCTTTTGTTGAACTGCCACGTGCTTATGACCTCATTACTTTTGGGTTTAAAGTATTGCTCGAAGGCCGAGATTACCTCTTCGAGTTTTGGATCGTCTTCTTCATTCTTGCCGTTAAGCTTAAGTGTGTTAAAGTACAGCACCTGCGCAGGCTGTCCGATACAATTGAGGAGAATGGGGGCTTTTCTAGCTTCTGAGATCTTGCTCAATCCGGCCGCCGATATGAAAATAGCGAACGATTGCTTAAACCTGAGCCACGCAGGGTACAGGTCTTCCATGGCTTCCATGCTTAACGGCGCCGGCATGCGGTACTCTACGCCCGCCATGATCGATCTTTATTGATGATAACTTCGTTTTTCTTACTTACGAACTTGGTTCTTCTTCGGCTGCGCCATGTAATGTTGGTTGTTTAAATCAAACATAGACGTGAGGGATACACGCACTTATTATCTTATTACTTGTTACAATGTGGAGTTGTTCTTGAGTCTTCGTGATGAGGAAAGAGGCCCGACGCCATCTTGACTTTCCTTATATAGTCACACAGGTAGCGTTCGGAAACGTTCACTTAATTGTAATCTCTCACTTATAATAAATCTCTAAATTAAAAAAACAATCAGCCAGTATCAAACTAACCATTTTTATGTCCCCCGATGATTTCAGATTCCCATGAACGAAAAAATATGTAACTTTTTCATAAGCTCTACTCTAGCTTTCGTTTAGGATAGTTTATATCCGACTGCGACGATTAATTAATTTTCGGAAACATTTGACCTCATTAAATTATTCATTTCTTTTGCTTGAAATCGTAGCCGCCATATCAGTCAACTGTCAGTGACGTCAAAATGGCGGGCTTGCCATAACTATCGAATATCAATAATTTCGATCCGGTGTTGTGATGATAAACCTTCACAAAACGCATATTAAATTCTAAAGCGTAAAAAAATAAACGATTCTGATATGGAAACTTATATGCGATAAATTCGTATTGAGGCGTAATTTCATTAAATGTATCAACTAATTTCAACAAAATAACGTGGCATGGCGATAGCGCTGTTCTTGCGTTCAGCCAAAGTCTATTTGAGTTTCTGCAAGATTGAATCACACGCTGAGTATTTAATTGTCATGATACTGCACGGCTATCACAAGACGGCGCGCAGCTCTCTCGATTTTTCTCGCACTATATGTCTCTTTCTAAGTTATCTGATATGAGAGAGAAGGATAGTTGGAGAAAAATACAATAGTAAACTTGTCCGCCGCTGTCAAATTTCATATTTTCCGCCACCGCAGGCCGCGCCAGTGTGGCTGTGCCTTAAGGCGGCTTCAAGTTGACATTTAGCCAATATAGAGACCACAATAGAGACTAGAGACACAGAAATTGGCCAACATACAGGAAAATACTTTTATCATAAAGCCTGCAACACACATTATTATGTTGGCAAGGGCGGGAACTTACACAAGATTTGCCAGAATGTGATAGTGCAATCTGAAACATTGCAATATGAAAAAAATAAACATATTGCCTCAACATTTTTAATAATTTCCTTTATTAGAAAGGGACTCGGACTCGCGTTATAGTTGTAGAACTTACCTAGTGGTTAGGTATAGTTTGGAAAATATAATTGGCCGTCTGTTGTCAAATTAAAAAGAGATCTTTTGTTCCACGTACTTAAACACTTACCGGTACTCGAAAGGATTATCTATTATTAATTCCTAAACACATCTTTACCTGAGAGTCGGAGTGACTCAAGAACTCAAGATCATTGCAGTCATCCATCACGTTTTTATAATACAGGGTGTTTGCTCCATCGTTTGCCAAATTAAAACGGCAGGTAGGGTGGGTCATTAGCTATCTTTTACGGTCTCCAAAAAAAAATTGTGTCCACTGGTTTTTTTTTTGTATTCTTTTAAAATAATTTTGAAATTTTCTATATGTTTACGCGTTTCAACTCGCATAAAATAAAACAAGGAAGTGGTAGAGCCAATTTTTTTGTTTTATTTTAATGTGTAGTGTTGTACGGCTCCATCAAAGTCAAATTTATTGGCAAGTAACGTCTACCTATTTTTTTTATGAACCCTCATAAAAAATTAAGATTCAAGAATTTCGTCTTGGGTAACTTTGATTAGCAATTTTAAAAAAAGTATAAATGGCAATGTTCTTAAAATTCTTTTAAAAAGTTCCTTAGTCTGTCCTCTTTCTAGTGATGTGCAATTATGGCAAAAAACCTTCAACCAACTTTATTAATTTGCCAATTTTGTGTAAGGGACACACTAGGCTCGTAACCGCCAAGCGATAAAAAACATATTTAAGGTAAGCAAGACTTGCAGATTGACGACTATCATACGACCGCACGCCTAGCATTTGAAAGGCTACCGCGAAACGAAAACGAATTTCGTTCGCTATCTCCCTCTGTGTCGCTCGAAGTTGCAAGTGCGACAGAGAGGGAGATACATCTGGGTTTGTATCCAAATAAGTTCCTCTTTAATAAGGACGAATGTGGGATAAATCTTTATGAATTACTGAAATCATTATCCAGATTCTTATTTAAAAAAAAAAATGTCTGAATCACGATTGGCCTGTGGGCACAACAGCTACTAATTGACACAACTCATTTAAAAAAACGCAACGCCGCGTATTTTCACTCTTCTAATCTCAAAAAGTTTTTTAGTTTCGTGATTCAGAAAAAAAAGGTTTTCCTGCAAACAGGAATCTGGATAATGATTTCAGAAATTCATAAAGATTTATCCCACATTCGTCGTTATTAAAGAGGAAATTTGGTTACAAAACCAGATGTATCTCCCTCTCTGTCGCACTTGCAACTTCGAGCGACAGAGAGGGAGATAGCGAACGAAATTCGTTTTCGTTTCGCGGTAGCCTTTCAGATGCTACGCGTGCGTTCGTATGATAGTCGTCAATCTGCAAGTCTACTACTCGTATTTAGCGAAAGTATGTTTTTTATCGCTTGCCGGTTACGAGCCTAGTGCGTCCCTTACACAAAATTGGCAAATTCATAAAGTTGGTTGAAGGTTTTTTGCCATAATTGCACATCATTAGAAAGAGGACAGACTAAGGAACTTTTTAAAAGAATTTTAAGAACATTGCCATTTTTAGTTTTTTTTTAAATTGCTAATCAAAGTTACCCAAGACGAAATTCTTGAATCTTAATTTTTTTTTGAGGGTTCATAAAAAAATAAGTAGACGTTACTTGCCAATAAATTTAACTTTCATGGAGCCGTACAACACTACACATTAAAATAAAACAAAAAAATAGGCTCTACCACTTCCTTGTTTTTTTTTTATGCGAGTTGAAACGCGTAAACATATAGAAAATTTCAAAATTATTTTAAAAGAATACAAAAAAAAAACCAGTGGACAAATTTTTTTTTTGGAGGCTGTAAAAGATAGCTAATGACCCACCCTACCTGCCGTTTTAATTTGGCAAACGATGGAGCAAACACCCTGTATAACATAACACAGTGTTAAAAATATGTAGAAAAGAAGATCAATAAACCTTTAATACTGCAGCGTGTCCTACCTGTTAGATCTATTGCCACAGACATCTACTAAACTTTTACCCCATTATTCATAAAACTTAAAATACCTCTGATAAATAACACGTGTTTTGTCCCTTTCTTTATAATTTAAATATCAGAGTGACAGGTTTTAACGTCATTTTAACTAAAATATATATAGGTTTATTGAAAGTTTTACATGACAGGTTAAAATTAGAACTTCAAACTTCAAACTTTTTTATTTGCAAAGAATAAGTATATACAAAGAGATGACAAAATAGTATTGGAAACATTATTCTGCTATAAGTATTACAAAACAATAATACTAGCATGCAAATAATTAAAACTTATCTAAAAGGAACAATTTTGTGTCATAATATTGTTTTTCTTGCAATAGTTTTATAATGTTCCTTCGAAACATATTGAAAGGCAATTGTTGTATGTATGGTGTAACTTATTAAATAACTTCATGCACATGCAATAACATTGTTTTGCATATAATGATGTTCGCGGGATGCGGTCGTGTGCCAGTCGGCCTGGATTTCTTGTTTACGGTGATATACATTTCCTGCTGTTTTAAACAAGTCATGGTGTTTTTTAACAAATAAACAGACCTCTAAAATGTACATACACGGCAATGGTAGTAATTTTAATTTCTTAAATATAGGCTTGCATGACTTATATTGATTTACACCACATATCGCTTTTAAGCATTTCTTCTGGGCTATGAAAACTCTTTTAAAATTTGAACAGTTTCCCCATAAGACCAGTCCGTATCTAACTGCATGTGTCCTATTTCCAAGAGAAGAAATGCGTTAACTCCTACATTAACATGCAAACGAAGTCGCAGGTACAGCTAGTTTAATATAATACAGTAGGAGCTAATTTTCATAGGAAAAAGTAGTAAAACCAAGTCGACTAGTGTTCACGAAAGCAATGTATTGACAAAACAAAAACAAAATACAAACTCGAAAAAACGTATAAAAAATAATAGACAAAATATTAAATAGTAAGTATCAAAAGAGGTTGCGATGCAACCTGCACATCCTACCCCCTTGTGTGCGAAAGCACACATATTAACTAGGCCAGCGGAAGGTAGGATAATTATGCAAGGTAGCGTCTAACCTTACTAGCTTTTTGGAGGGCCAACGAAGAAGGCCACCTTGTGTGGCTACGTCCACCACCCTGACTATGCCATCCCTGCCAGGGAAGGTGGCAGAGACGCGGCCACGTGGCCATGTAGCTCTTGGTAAGTTCTCATCCACGATGAGCACTAAGTAGGTCGCCAGTGCTTAAGTCGCGTTCTCTATTTTCGCCTGTTCGGCGTGGCTGCATGGTCGGTAGAACCTCCTTCACCTAACGTTTCCAAAAATGATCAGCTAAACGTAAAGCATTTCTCCAGTCTGACCTTCGCAGAAGGTCTCGGTCACTTAAGGCTGCAGGAAGTGTCTGGTTGGACGAAGATCCAATCAAAAAATTAAAAGGTGTCAATTTTTTTCTGCTCTGCCTTAACGTTGACTGGTAGGGAATGCTATATAGCATTAAGTCCGCCTTTTGTACCATAAGGTATTCTTTTGTGCAATAAAGATTAAATAACTAAATGTCTCCTGGTCATCATCGCTAACTGGAACGTGAGTAAGTGGCCGGGAGTTGACGATAGCCTCGGCTTCCAGCAGAAGGGTCGAGAGTACTTCTGTGTTAGGCGCTTTCGCGTAGGGTATAGCATTCAGTGCGACTTTTACGGTGCGAACTAGCCGCTCCCAACATCCACTAAAGAATGGAGCAGCAGGGGGAATAAAACTCCACTTGATACCTCTGCTAGCAGCGAAATCACTGACATCCGCTTGGTAAAATTCTCGCAGGATTCGGTCAGTGCCGTCGAAACAAGTGCCGTTGTCAGAAAATATCGTATCGGGGGTTCCTCTCCTTGCAATAAAACGACGCAAGCTCATGATTGCTGAATCAGCAGATAGGGAGTGCACTAACTCTAGGTGAACTGCTCTGGATGTCATGCATGTATACAGGGCTACGTATCGCTTCTCCTGTCTGCGACCACTCGTGGTATTTACTGGGCCGAAATAATGCAATCCAGTGTAAGTAAATGCACGGCGATGATGCGCCATCCGCTGTGGAGGAAGGTTTCCAGTTATTGGATTCCTCGGCTTTACTTCTCTGATTCGACAAGCATTTGGGTGAAATTCAAACAAGTCTATAATTGTGCTAATTTTGGTTGAAATTTTTATTTTCATGATATAGATACCAAAAATATGTGTTTAGAGCTTCATTAGTCATAAATAAATTAGTGTCAAAACGGCCTTCCATTCCAATGAGTAGTTTTTGAGATAATGTCAATTAATCTATTTCATGGCCACCATAATTGCATGTTGGCACCAAAATTGGATAATTAATCCACCTGAATTGGATGATTACACCTAAATTAGGTTTTTCATACATTACTGTTTTTTTACCAGTAAATCCCGTAAATTAATTAAAATAAAAGTGAGCCGAACCCACCTTACTATAGTAATATAAGTATGACATTTTCTAGACAGGGTGGTAAACTTAGTTCATGATCTATCTATAGATATGGGTTATGGGTTTCATGCCGCAGACGGAACTGCTGCACGGGGCCTTTTTGCTATGCCTGGGTTAGGTTAGTTAGGTTAATTTATATTGTAATTAATTTATTTTATAATTTATTGTTTCTTCGTTTATTTTATTTATTACATAAATATACATATGTATATTAAAGAACGCCGGCAAGCCACCCAGAAAGTCCATTCCATAAGCAGAAGAAATATTTTTTTTAATTTGATAAGTGGTTCTGGAGATTACCCATTGCGTACAAACTTACAAAGCTACAATCTCACAGGCTCTTCCTATTTATATAATATTAGTATAGATAATCATCATATGTACTTATATAAAATATAAATGGGTATTAAAATTTCATTGAAATTTATACCACCTAATTTTTCAAGTAAAATCCATGCCACTTTTACCGGTTTGGTCGCGAATTACTCCAAAACTACTGAACCGATTTTGATGAAATTTTCAGTGGCGTGTAGTTCTTACCTTAGAGATGATTTAAATGGTTTTATGTGTAAAAATTTAATTTAAATGTATTTAAATAAATGCTGAGCGCAGTGCGGGGTTCAAGGATATATAAAACCTACTTATACGAAATAAACATATTTAGGTCAAACATATATTGAATTATACGATTATTATAAGCGTAAAAAACATAAATAGGTATTTATTTGGTATTGTATATCACCACATTTTGAAGACAAAATCCTGGCCACTTCTACCGGTTAGATCGCCAATTATTCCGGAACGACTCAACCGATTTTAATGCGGTTTTTTTTATTGTATAAAATTAACTCTCATAATAATTGTGGTATATATTTTAATTGTATATATTACGTTTTTCTTTTTCATTTCAGGACGAGCAGGTAGCGAGTCGTAAAACATATATAATCAATTTGTTTAATTTACAAGTATACATTTTTTGTTAAGATCATCTTATATGATATATGTTTTATATAATATATGCATGTATTTTTCGTAAGAGCTAGTTATACACTAATAACCGATTCGCCCCGTGGTAGTCACGATTGCGGTACATAAACTTGATATGTATACATAAATTACATATTTAACCAATCTTTATTATTAAAACTACATTTGAATGAAAATTGTATCAAAATTGGATTAGTAGTTTTCGAATTTTATGCAAATACCTAGACAGACACAGCCATAGACTTTGCTGTCTAGTATAAAATTGTATACACTGAAATATGTCATGGATAACATTGATATAACAGTGTTCACTCTGAAAATTAATTAAAATAATCATATTTTTACAATGTACTTTAATTAAAATGCATTTCCTGTTGCATATCCGAGAAGTCGTATATATAGCAATTGATAGACCTTATATCACTAGGATAAGGTTCACTTTGGTACGTCTTCTATAATTTTGGTGAGACTAAACAATTTTGGTGTTTTTAAAAAATCCACCAAACACACCAAAATTGCAACACCGGAATTAGGATTTGGACTTAAAAAACCCATAACTAATCAACCCTTTTTCATATGATCAAGTTAAACTTATATGACGAAAGGGAAACCAAAGCCGCGCCTAAAATAAAATACACATAAAATTAAGTTGTGCTTAATAAAAAAAAAAATCGTGACACCAAAATTGACGTTAACTGCATTTTGAACCACCATAATTAGGTACTTACGTGGGTGACGGCTAGCTCTTTCATAGTATCTCACGTCCATCATCGCCTATCGCCAGAGTGGAACTGAACCAATAAGCGACGCTCGCGCCGTTTGTGTCGTTGCATTTTGTTCGACCATAAAAACATTTTTAATTCTTTCCACCAAAATTATATTTTTTCGCAGGACAATTTTGTTTACATCAGAATGAGGTTTAGTTTACATACGAATGTAACTAAATTAAATCGTAGGATACCTTAACTAATCTAGAACACGAATAAATGCCACTTTAATTCAGTAAATGGATAGTTTTTTTGTATTATGGCATTTTAGTACAGTAGTAGAAACAAGTGCAGGACACGCCATCATAATTAGATTTTCGGCAGTTTATATTTTTTATGGACAAGCCAATAGGTTTATAGTAATTTCCATTATGGCTCAAGATTATGAAATATATGAGCTTTCATATAAAAAATTGAAAATTCAAATACAAGAAATCCTCAGGGAATTATCAACTCCGCCGCGCAAATAGGGATTGCCCTTGCCCTGGGATTTTCACCCATTTACGACTTGGTTCATATCGCGAACACATGACGTAGTTCGAGAACATATGCTACTTCCTGTGCGTGCCAAGCGTTCCTTGACCTCCTGAGCAGCTAGAGAGGCCTCCAATTCTAATTTTTCTACCTGTTTTACCCGCTTATGCAGTTTCTTTTGTCTAGCGAACTCCTCACTCGCCAGTTTCTGCTCTCGCTCCAAACTTCTACGGGCCAATTTGGCCTCCGCGCTCAATCTGCGTGCCCTTATGGTGGCTGATGTCCGCGAAGACCCTGATGCGTGTGTCCTGTAATTATAAAAAACTTCAACATGTTCGACGCCGGTGGAAGAAACGGGACACGCGTGCGACAAATATGGAGCCGCGGGTGTTTCGGTGGCGTCGGCCTTCACGAGGTCCTGACTTACGGACCGGCCGAGCCCACCCATAGCTGGGGATTCCGAGCGAGTTTCCTTCTCATTTTTTGCCGGCGTTACCAGCCACTTGGTTTTAGATCGTCGTGTTCATTGCACGACGGGTGAACTTCGATAGCTGTAGGAGCTAATTTTCATAGGAAAAAGTAGTAAAACCAAGTCGACTTGTGTTCACGAAAGCAATGTATTGACAAGACAAAAACAAAATACAAATTGGAAACGTATAAAAAACAAAATATTAAATAATAAGTATCAAAAGAGGTTGCGATGCAACCTGCACAGAGAATCAGGCATTTTACACTAACCTCCTTATTCATAATACTTAATGTGCCTCCGTTAGCTAAAATGCGTTTTGTCCCTTACTCAAAAACATTATTTCAAAGTGACAGACGTTTTAACTAAAATGGGGTTGACGGACGTTGCATAAAGGCATAAAACTTTATACGCAACGAATAATATTAATGTTTTTGCACAAAAGAACAAGAATGCAAATAACTCAACGTGTAAAAATTAATGATATAGAACAAAAACTATCTCATAAAAGTGTAAGTACAGCCAGCATCAAAAGTAGGTAACTGGTCAAACGAAGACGTCAAGTCTTTATTAAAAGGGAATTATAGCTTTTGAAGAGGTCAATTGCGCAGTTACTTTTGATGCTTACTGTACGTGGTACTCAGTTACATAACATAATATTGCATGCACTCAACACACACAAAACTTCAAAAGACTGTTCATGGCCTTTTAACTCACAGACAGGACCAATGGGCCTATGCATTTTTTTATGTTTACACTATTACGTGGTATTACGACTAGTACTTCGGCCAAAAAAACACTTTTGGCTTGCTTTGATTTTATATCTACACAATCTACACTTATATTATAAAGAGAAAGGATTTGACTGATTGTTTGTTTGTGTGTTTGTATTGAATAGGCTCCGAAACTACTAGACCGATTTAAAAAAATCTTTTACCTTTAGAAGCCGACATTATCGCTGATGAACATAAGGCTAATTTTTACCGCGGGAAAATGCTTCATTGCTATGGGAAAACGGGTAATATGTGCGAAGCCGGGCCGGGCAGCCCGCAGTCTTAAATAAAACTAGACAATAAGGAATTAAAAACCCGCATACTCTTTGTCTCACTCCACTATACAGTTTAGTTTAGTTCACAGAACTCCTGTGATATTATAAGCTGCCATTAAGACTGTCAAAACTGCCTTTGGACGTTTTTAGACCGGCTTTCAATCTCCTTTCTAGACACGCCGATCTAATTATCCAGAAATGCTTCAATCGCAATAGTATTTTATGCAACTGTTGTATAAGTAGGGTCTTAAAACGCGAGTGTCGTGAGTTGCGATGCGAGGCTTGGTGAGCATCGCAATTAAAGACGCCACGAGCGTTTTAAGACCAAGTTATACACCGTTGCATACAATATTTTTTCTACGACTATTTTAAATAAATAGCATAATTTGACTTTTCAGGCAGTAAGTTTTCCGTTAGTTCTACTACTACTCACGCAATTTCATCAGCGGTGCAGTTATTTTCTTCTTCGTCCATTTTAAAAGGAACGTACACATTTTTCTTCACTTCACAAACACGAATCAAATCTTAAGAAGTTATTAATAACGAATAGTTATCATATATATGACCTATTTCGTCTTTTAATTTTGAACTGGAACTTTGAAGGGAAATTGGAAACATGACACATTGACACCTCTTGTTTATGGTCTGTTTTGTTCAACTTGCCAGTACTGTCATATTAAGACCAAGGTTTTTCTTAAGTTGGCAGCAATGCCTTTAGTACAATAATTTATTTGAAGTAAATACATTCAGTGGTTTGTTAAGTTGGTAGTACCTAATGTATTTTATGTTTCGGCATGGCCCTCTAGATTAGTCGCGTCGTGGCCTACTCGATCGTGTCTAGTAGGCCGTGGCACAATGTAGCACTACCCAGGTTTAGAAGCGTATGGCTGCTAAGCGTATCGTTTTGGCGACAAAACAGCACGGTTGTGCCGTACTGTTATGGGGAATAGAGTATAGACTTTTCTGCAGACTTATTTTGTATGTCTTTATATTAGTGTTCGGGACTATGTAAATGACAGATAAAAGTACAGGAGTAGAAAAAGGATTTTATGACATATTCAATCCGTCTTATATTATAAATGCGAATATTTGGATGTTTGGATCATTGGATGTTTGTTACTCAATCACGCTTAAACGGCTCAATAGATTTTAATAAAATTTTGCATGAAGATAGTTTTTAACCTGGATTAAAATATAAGATAGTTTTTATCCCGGGACCACTCAGACGAAGTCGCGGGCGGAAGCTAGTAGTAAATAAGACACACTTTACAGTCTGTATTTTTGCAGCCCGCAACTGCCTATCTAGATTATTCAAACTAGCTCTAATACAATATAACTACAACTTAGAAAAGTTGAAAAACCCCCGACATTTTCATTTCAAAGTCCAATATCTCAAAAACAGCGGAACAGATTTTCATGAAACATGGTTAAGAACACTCGGGATAAAAATATCTATGCCACAAAAAAAAACCGCATTCAAATCGGTGCATCCGTTAGGGAGCTACGCTACCATAGACATATACTCAGATACACAGACACGTTAAACTTATAACACCCTCTTTTTGCGTCGAGGGTTTAAAAGATGTTGAATAAGCTTAAATGCCAAATTAAGATTGTCATTTCAGACCTCTTTTGGGATGCCACCAGAGCACCACGCAGCTAAGTTGCCATAATATATTTCGCCTAGGAAACAATCATACTAGGTTGCAAATGGAATGATACACAAGGTACTATAATAATTAACAATTTGGACGTTAACGGGACACTGATCTCACTTGAAACATGTGCAGTTTTGAAAAAAAAATAAAACACTCGTAGTATAAGATTAGAGAATTCGTGCCTTATCAGGCAAGTTATTACTTGAAGATAAAGTATTTTTTTAACTTAACATTAAGAGTCCGTATATAGCCGTTTGCTGAATTCGCTAAACTTTTTGAGGTCATATCTCATTAAAAATTCGTTTTCCTAAAGAGTTTATTGTGTAATATGAAAGATCATTCCAATTCAAGTTGAATAAGTGGAAAAATTGTTTACATTTAGCTCTCAATTTACCATATTTTGGCTCAGTCCAAGCGTTGTTTTCTCAATTTTCGCTCGGAGACGTGTAAAACGACGTGGATTTGAAGAACTATTTGATTTCTAACCGACATGAAACAAATAAATCCATATTGGAATGATAGTCTTCTTAGGAATAAGTGGAAAACATTTTATAAGTTACATATTAAATTGTTGAGTAAAACCGTATATCCATCCAACAACTTTTGAGTAAAAACACACGAAGAATCGGCAGTTTTTTTGGCCATTTAGCTCATTATTTCAAAAATATGAAGCCATAATAAGAAACTCTAGTTTAAGCGCTATTCGTACAAACAAAAATATATTTATGTGTAGAAGTAAATTTAAGCATAAAAAATATTTGAAACCACACTAAAGTTCGTAATAAAACACCGTGCACGGCGCCGGCGCTCGATTCGGCAGTACCGGCTTAGCCGTTGTCCGGGTCGGACCTGTACGTCGCGTAATTGTGGCTATTCACGAAGGCTACCCCTCGACTAAAATATTATTTTGATCTCCGGCTAGACATAGTTGTTACCAACGTCGGGGTCAAACTATACTAGTGAGACATTCGTGAGGCTAATCGAGACAACTTACGAATTGTATAGCTCCCATGTCAATTATTTTACGAGTGATCGTGATACTTGGTGAATTTTTATAAACTTTTATTTAGTTCACCTATCCGTTGTCTGTAATTAAATCTTGCAAGTTAAATTTGATCCACTTCCCGGTTTCCGATTGAGCTGAAATTTTGCATGCATGTACCTATAAATTGGATGACAATGTAATATTATTATGACATAAAGCTGATCTGATGATGAAGCTGGAAGGTGGTCATAGGAACTCCGTAATTAAACGACGCAACCCTATCAAGTTTGGGCTCGTTTAATTCGTCTTGACGAGTACTTTGGTATTATATGGTAACCAGGGTCTGATGATGGACCTGGAAGGTAGCCATAGGAACTCCGTAATTAAACGACGCAACTCTATCGAGTTTAGGCTCGATTAATTCGTCTTGACGAGTACTTTGGTATTATATGGTAACCAGGGTCTCTGTGTCATGACTCAGGAAGAAGTAAATGCCCATACCGGGATTCGAACAGTGCCTCCAGCTTCGTAGGCAGGGTCACTACCAACTAGGCTAAAGCAGTCGTCAAACAAGTAAGTACTTGAATGAATTCTGAATTTCTAGTAATTACATAAATACATTATAACTAACGATACAGTTCTAAGTAGGTTCCCTCTGTTTTGGCATATTTTTGAAGTGAAAACTTCTTTAGCGGCGCTGAGCACTTTTTGGGATGGGGAAAAATTGTTAAACTCGTGACAGTCGTGACAGATTTTTGTGATGTCACGTCACCGTAGAATTGGGAGAGATTCGGGACGAGGCATGGGGGTGGGGGGGTGGGGGGGGAAACGGGGGATTGACTAGGGGCACATAGTTCTAGTTTGTACTTTATTGTTAACAGTATAAGGTCGTAACACATTTTCCGTAAATGCAAATTCCATTTTGTTTAAAAAAGCAAACTCTTATATTTTTTGTTAGCCGATTCGACTTCATTCAAAACTGAACACTATTCGTAAGAGTATAAAGCCGTTAAACACTTTTTGCAATTGCATTGTCTGCAAATAAATATGTAATTTTGTCCACGCGTCCTTTACCGTTTTGCCATTGAGTAAATTCGAGTAGTTCGAATTTGGACGTTATTCCTAAAGAGATAGAGGGCTTTGAAAAATATTTGGCAATGGCAAAACAAATTTTATTTTATTTCATCGTCTCCTTCATCAATTTTGCTGAGTTAAGTTGAACTATAGTGTACTACTGATAAGGCTGCTATTAGATATATTGGTACGCAAGGGGAGAGAGGGGGGAGGAAGGGTTTTTTTTGCAAATTATTTTCGCTTTTCGACTTTTCGCATAATAAACTGTTTTGGCAGAATTGAGATTCGCATAGTTCGATTACGCTGAATTTCAATAGCCCGAATATTATTTGTGCATAATTTTGATACTCCGTATCATGTTCACACAGAAAATACAAGAGATTTTTTTTGTTGATTGCCTGATATTTTATTTCAACACAACACGTATAACACATACATATACAACACATGTGTTGTATATGTATTTATATATACAACATTTATATATTTACATGAATATAAATATTAATTAACGAAAAACTCAGATAAAACGGTTAAAGTATCAAAACTTTTCTACGCCGACCTAGCAGCCTCGCTCGACCCCGACCACGACACCTGCGCTGGCGCGCTCGGGAGACGGGTAATATACCTACAATCGAACTTTTGCCGGGCCGATACGGACTCTTAAAACGTGACCCCGAATTGCGAGCTATATTTTTAAAACAAGGCCGGTGTAGTTTCTCTTCGCTGACTGTACCCACGCACATGAATCACATGTAGTAAATATACCTCCTTACCTCCTAACGAGCCAATTACCCATGTGTGTGCCATTACACCTTTGGCGTCGACTGCAGATTAGGCTGTGATAATCCCCTATATGAACGTCCTAATCCGTGACAGGGAATCGATTTTTGAATTTCACCAAGTGACTAATTCTCACCGATGCGAGTGATTTCCGGAAGTTCGTATTTTTGAAACTCATCGGTGACTTACATTTGTCATACCTATGATATCAATTTACGAGTGCCCCTAACCACTCGTAATTGAAATCACAATGCGATTGTTTTTGACAGTTGACGTATGTGACATCTGCCAAGAATTTTTCAAAACTTTAATTTTCGTTTACATGACACTGACAGATACGCTACGTTTTACGTTTGAATCTGTTTTAAGTTATCCGGTATCAAGAAGAACATCTGCGTAAAAAGGAACGTAACGGGAAGATTGTCTCTGATTGACATTGTAAAATTTCTGCATATTGGTAAACAGCGTGTGGGACTTTTGAATGATCCTTGGAACATGGCGGATCGTGCTCCAGACATTTTTTTTCATTTTCTGCATCCTGCTGTTTAATGTATAGTTTTGATAGCGTATTATGCAATAAATGGCAAACATGACGGCTACAGTTTATGAAGAATTTTCCTGGAAATGCGAATAACCAATTCTTGGGCATCATTCAGCGGTTCGTGGTCGCGGCCGCCATTATACTTTGTACTGCTCCAGCTATCACTCAGTGCATCGTGAAGGCCTTACACCGTACATCATGCATATGAAATGTTTTTTTTATTTCTGATTTCTGTACACTGTCTTTGGCAAAGGCCCTAGAGGCTGCCATTTCTCTAATATATAATATATAACACCGTGTGAATTTCAAAAATACGGCTTTTGGAAAATGGTGACATATAAAAGTCATCGGTGATAATTTTAGTCACCGGTGACTTTGATATCACCAGTGAGATTAAAAAATCGCACTCCAGATATCTGATTCACTTTAATCAAATACGCACAATGGATCTAGTTGAACAAAATACGTGAGATGAATATTCGTAGGTGTGTGTACGACAAATAAGGACTATGACTAGGAGTATGAATTGTGCAGTCAGCATAAAAAAGTAGCTACGCAAACGATTGTTAGCATTACCCCTGAACGCCGCTTATTTGACATTGATTTGAAAATATTTATTAAAAGAAGAGGGCAGCTAATACATTTTATTTTTGACGTATAGCGGTAGGCAGCGCAGGCGGCCGCCGGCAGTCGGAGTAGACCCATCGGACCGTACAGTCAGGGATATCAGGCTGTTGGATTAAACAATCAATGTAACTATTGGCAGAAATATAAAGCTGTTGTATATCTTCACTGGTTTGTATCATTTCTCGGGACTCCTGTTACAATCAGAAGTGGTAAGAACTTTGAAAAAAAAAACCTGAGGTATGTTTTTATTAATCATTATGCCATTCTTGTTTATTCTTAATGAATGTCTAATGTATTACCGCCAAGAACATAATTAATTGATCTCTCATGAACTTTACTGCAATGAAGTAAGGACAGGCGTCAGTTTATGATGTTTGTTCGGTGATTTCATCGTTGTCGTTTATCAAGAAGTTTATCATTACATCTTTACCTACTAAATAAAGAACATGTAGAATAAAGATAGTTTTTTTTAAACAAAGGAAGCAATAGTTTACTCACGTAAACCGATGTGTATTGTGTACTACAGTGTATGTTCTATTCAAAGTAAATATGTAATCTAGATAGCTAAAATTCGTCACTTTTTGTTTTTTTTACAAAACCAATTTTCAATTCCATTCATACGCGAATGCTTAGCTAAATGTGTACATCTTTATATGTACTATGTGCTTTAAAAACAGGTGTACCTATATAATTTGAGGTCTCGAAATATTGTTGTACTACTAGTTTATGAGTGCAAGATATTATGCTACCAGATTAAAATTCGTAACTACTTATGCGCAAAGAACTATGGATTTGAGAACGTTTCCTTTGTTTACGTCTGAGGATAAACGACCAAATTGTGTTAACTATTTATCTTGGAATAAATTCTATCTCGATTTGGTCAAAATGGCACTTAGTTACAGATAAGGTAATACTCACATGGAAAACAAAAGAACAAGACGTTTTTTTTGTGTTTTGTTTCCTGTTTATGTTATCTAAAAGCACAAGTTTTATATTTATAATAATTATTATCAGCTAAAATCTTTCTTTTAACTTAAGTACGGTGTGGACTTTGTGTGGTAACTGCGATACTTAAATGTAACCATAAAGATGTGTCGAAACTTCCCCACTTTGGTCGACGCGACAGAACCGAGACCACATTGTGACCAATAATGTTACCAGTGTCGACACAAATTGTGAACACTGTTACCGAATGTTATCAAAAATGGTTTTATATGGGTTGCAACGTATGTACCTACCTATAACCAGGTTTGTTCGTGTGGAATCTTGCAACTCAATTTTGAACCAGATGCCTTCAGCCGATTGAGCTGAAGTTTTCGGTGAACGTGTGGTTTGGATGACAATTGAATATTGTGGTGCCGTCTGGCTGATCTGCCCCTGGTGGAGGCAGAGGCTGGCCATGGGAATTCAGTGCTTTGCCGACGTGGCCCCGTTGACTTTGGGCTCGTTGGGACCGTCTTGGTGAGTGGTTGATGACGGTTTACGGAGGGCCTGCAGACGGTAATGACTGGCAGTTCGTCGTATTCGATATTTAATTCCTAGTCCCAATAAGCTACTAGTGCGGTCTAACAGCGAAAAGGAAAACTCAAAATGTCTTATTTTATATTCCCTTGTTGCTTCCGTCACGGTCTACTGATTATTTCTAATGATTAGGTTATATTTCTCATTACTACATCACAAATAGGTTAACGAATACGAATTACATAATAATTGACACCATAATGATGAGTCATAATTCGTATGCTGTTGTAGTTTCCAATCCCCCGCTGTCTAGTCTGACACATTGTCCTCAAGCAACGAGTCGCGGTATAATCGAACGCCACCCAGCCCCAAAAGTAATATGGGCTAATAGGGATCGACGGCGTTCGGTCAATAGAATAAATACAAAGCAGTGAGCGCGGACCACCTACCGTAGCTGTTCCCGCCGCCCTAGATCGCCATCTCATTGTAGCGCTTAGCAGCAGCGACGCTAGCTCAGGCGGTACAATTGTTACGAAGTCTCATCGACGTAATCGCAGAGTAGCCCATTCCCCTATTAGACGTCGGCGCTACAGTACACCTTCGCTTATAGAGAGTGGTAACACCACAGATATAGGAAATAAGAAGATCGGACATGCCGCGCAATTTGTATTTAATATATGCCTGTCGCAAATTCTTGAATTCGTGGTATTATTTGAAACAAATAGTATTTATAGTATTTACCTGTGAAAAGTGATCCCATTGGTGTCGAAATTTATCAAATCACTGCGATGTTTGCAAGTAATTATTGCACAAGTCGGTATTTAAAAAAAAAAACGGAATACTTTCTCGGCTGACAACTAGCGGTAAACTATGGGCGGAGCATGCCCAATGAGCTAACATGTGCGACCGAGCCGCCGGCGACTTGTCCGCTCTATTGTATTATATGCTCGTAGGGTAATACTTTATAGATCGTAGTAGGAAATTGCCTCGCGGTCATCATTCCTCATTCAGAAGCAGTCGGGAGCGAACTATTCGTCATGGGAAACCAAGACGATATCGTTCTCAATCTGGGATTAGCCAGTAGAATGGTTTCCTTAAGTTAAGATTAGATTAGATTCATTTCAGTCATTTTGAAAATTTAAGTCTTTTTTTGAAAATTAAATAAGTACTTGCTTAGCATGAATTCGCAAAAAGATCGTCGAGAGTGTATAAGTATAAAAATAATATAAATGAAAGTCGAAATAAAAACACGTAAGTAGGTATATTGCAAATATGAAGAACATTAAGGAGCTTGCCACGATTATGAGAGGCAACGGAAACCATTTTGAAGGTGCTCCCAATGTTATCCCACAGTTCGATCTATATGCTCATTCACAGACCGCGAGAATATACATCTGGAACGAACGATAGATGACGTCATACCAAAGTTGGCTGGTAATACAGAATAATGGCAAAGCAAAACAATACCAGCTTTCCCAAATGATAGGAACTGTGCGGATCGATTGGGTGAAATGTTCGGTAGGAAAAGTAGACGCGAAGTAAGCCTGGAAGAGTATTTCCATGACAAGTATTCAGACGTAATAATGTGTTGTGCAAGAGTTCGAAATACCGTTGACTGTTAGTGGCATTTTGATCATGGTATACGTCTCAATCTCAATGCTCGAATTCCAGAAGGACTGGTACTGAAATATTTACCCCGCATATCCATACAAATTCACAACAACCCTGGAGAAGAGGTCCCGATTTCTAAAAATTAAGTACCTACAGCAGCCAGGAACGCACCAATGGCACGAGTCGCCATAATAGGTTTAGGTCAGGTACCCGCGAACCAACAACGTATACCTCATACCTTAACATACTTCTACTCTTGATATTATACTTCGTTGGTTTTAACAAACCGGTGTGACTGATAACGAATCTAATAATAATTAGAGCGGGCTACAGATATCTAGTACTGAGCAAGCAAATATTACGTATTTTAAATCAGTTGCTAATAATAACAGTTGCTATTATGAATTACATAGAGGTCTGCAATAAATAGTATTTGTAGTGTGCACACGACATGTGTTCCAGTTATAAACATTTCAGTATCCAATGCACTTCAGTTGAAGAATCGATAGTACAAAAGTATTACTTATTAACGGCTGTGAGTTAGTAAATATAAGGGTAGACGAGATGCCAGACATATGTTGTTTCTGCCATTTATTTACTGCGTGAGTCCACTGGATGCGGGTGGCGCGGGACCGGTCAATGTGGCACTCTTTGGTGGAGGTTAATGTCCAGCGGTGGGCGTCTTTCGGCTGATATGCTGATGATGACTTAAGACTGACATCCTTATTGGAGAGACATTAACTGAATTACCGAGAGGTTCACAACACCAGTAAGGATCTAACATTGTATTGCGAGCACGTAACATTATAAATATACCGACAATGTCAACATTGTAGGCTTCACTGATATCGATGTACACAGGCAATGATTTTACTGGACCATTGTTTCTCCCAGGAAGTATGTGTATGAAGCCCAAAGCCCGATATAGTGAGTACGTGATAATACAAGGAGTTTATCAATTTCAAAATGGCAAGGGAGATTGTATAGTATCTAATTAGTCCATCTCCTAAACCTGACACTTTGTTGAGCTAAAATAACTCGGGCGTGCTATTAAATTAGAAACTTAACTGCTCTTATAAAAAAAAAGAAAACACAAGTAATTAGTTAATAATATTATTACTGCATTATCAAACTAAAGAAATAATCACACTGGACATGATACATTTTGGTCCAAAAGTATCGGACGCCGATAAAAGTCGACTACTTCAGTATTAAGCAGACCGCTCGTGAAGAAAGCTTATACTTCAATAAGTAGATATTCTCATTATAACCAGTATTACCACCAATGATTGGCTCAATGTAGTGCAGATGACAGATCCACACATCTAGGACGAAAAAATTAAATAAAATGATGTTAAACTTTACCACCTACCACTAATTACGTTTTCCGTGATGCCTAAGGTTATAGCCGCATGGCATCTAAATTACAATGGGTCGTACCAAGCTCTGCTCCATAGGATATGCGAACTTAATCACGAGGGCAGATTATTGGTTCCCCCAAAATGAACCGCTTCATCAATACGTTAAAGCTTACAAATAGATGTGCATACAGCCAAGAAATCGGGTTAAATACTTACTGTATTCTATTGCCAAAGTGAATGCTATTGTTCATACAGTTCAAATGGACCATTTGGATCCCATTGTCTAAATTAAAAAGGGGAATACTTATACATGGTGCTATAAGATGGATTCACCAAGTGTTTGTGGTAAATATGAGACAGGGTGCGAGTGAAACGAACGCTGGTCGGTAGCACACTGATTTATTATATAGACGAATCGTGGGCGCAGCCACGCACACATGCATGCATACGTAACACTCCTCCCCCATTTTAACAAAATCCCTTAAAAGTACTTCTTAAAATCTACGTTTAATTGAGAACGACGACGTAACCGGCTTGGCGCACCTTCGCGTAAGCGTTGATCCTCCTGTTGCTCAGCCTCTGTGGGAACCATGTCCTCGTCTGTGCCTGTGTCATCCACATCATCCGTGAATGATTCTGCCTCTTGAAACTCCGAGTCACTCGGCACTGACCCTTCTCCCTCCGGCAAACGCTCAGCGCTTAGACCCACCTGACCTGAAGGGGTGTCACCACTTCCATCTGATACCGGCGGCCGGGGCGGTAGTGGTGCTGGTGGTGTAGGCGAAGGTGAGGACGGTTTCTGGGGTAAGCGCGGTGTGCGGATCTCTGCTGGCGTCATCTGCGACGGCGACGGCGACAGCGATGGCGACAGCGACGGCGACAGTGACGGCGACAGTGACGGCGACAGCAACCGCGGCAGCGACGGCGGCGGCAGCAGAGGCGACTGAGGCACAGACGGTGGTGAGTACTCATCTATGTCTCTTATCTGTTTATACCCCTGGCTATCGTTGTTTAGTGTTCCCTTTTACCTAACTATTTGATTTTTATGTTTTTTTATAATCACCCCAGTCTCATAATCTTTAATTAGGTATAAAACCTTTCCGATCCTTTTATCAATAATCCCTTTACTCCAACTATATTTATCTTTGTTTATATACTTTTTATATAGTACCAGTTCACCTTTTTTAAAGTTACGTGATTCTAGTTCTTTAACTTGTGAACACTGTTGAGATTGTATAGGTTTGATCACGGGTTCCACGGATAGTGAGGGCGATGACTCCAAGTGAGGACTCGCCAGATCTAACCTACATCTTAATTTATGTCCGAATACTAATTGCGATGGAGCGCAGCCTGTGGTTGAATGTATCGAGTTGCGATAATCCATTTAATATCTTAACAAAAGTAGCCGTCTTTGTCTTTCATTATTACCTGATAACATGCTCGACTTAATACCTTTTTTTGTAATCTTAACGAAAGTCTCAGCCTGCCCGTTACTGGCTGGATGGTAAGCTGGTGACGTAACATGTTCTATGTCGTTAAGGTTGCAAAATTTTGTAAATTCTCGAGAGCAAAACGCGGTACCATTGTCACTCACGATTGTTTTTGGTAGGCCAAACCTAGACATAAACTCGCACAGTTTGTCAACTACGGCAGTAGATGTGGTGGTATTCATGGTGTACACTTCGACCCATTTACTATATGCGTCCACCACTACAAGATACATATGACCGTTTAGGGGCCCCAGAAAATCTATATGCAATCTCTCGAAACAACGCGTAGTGCGAGGCCATGGCGCGGGCGGCGCGCGGGGCGGGGACGGCCGCAGCTGCTGGCACACCTCACAGGAACCTAAAAAAATCTCCAAAGCCTCGTCAATTCCTGGAAACCAGAACCGACAACGAGCCTCTGCTTTGGTCTTGACTATTCCTAAATGCGATGTATGTAATTCTGATAAAACTTTTTTGCGTAACGATTGCGGAATTACCACTTTGTGACCTCGCATAATAACCCCATTTTCTACAGCTAATTGAGTCCTGCACAAATGATAAGGCTTCAATTGCATATCGGTCGTTTTATTAGGCCAACCATCGACAATAAACCTACTAACTACATTTAAAGTTGCATCCCGTTTAGTTTCTTCCTGCAGTTCGTTAATAGTAATCGGCATGTTATCTCCGTCCGCGACGAAACAAACATAAGCGGCCTTATCACTATCGGCGCTTGCGGGAGCCGCGCCCCCGCACCCCTCCGGCAGACTGGCCCGGGACAGGTAATCCGCGCTATTGTCCGCGCTGCGTACGTATTCGATTATGTAATTGTAACCACTGAGAAATAGTGCATACCTTTGTAAGCGATTGGCTGATACCTCAGGAATACCTTTGTAGGGGCCGAATATGGAAATAAGTGGCTTGTGGTCCGTTCGCAACACAAACGGTTCCGCCCGACCGTACAGATACTGATGGAAACGCCGTACTCCATAAATAATAGCGGTCGCTTCCTTTTGTATCTGTGCGTACCGTTTCTCAGCGGGGTTGAGAGTGCGCGAGGCAAACGAAACCGGCCGTTCGACCCCGTCCGTATCTTTTTGAGATAAAATAGCCCCCAGGCCACTAGGGGATGCATCCACGGTCAATATTAGTTTTGCTTTGGGATTAAAGTGTGTTAGTACTTGATCGGAAACTAAATAACTTTTAATTTTTTTAAACGCGTCATCATGCACCTCGGACCACTCCCATTTGCTATTTTTCTTAAGTAGGTCATACAAAGGGCTGAGTATCGTCGAGGCGGCCGGAACAAAATTTCGATAATAGTTACTTAGCCCTAAAAACGACTGTAACTGACTAACATTTGTTGGCACGGGCGCTTCCACTATAGCTCTAATTTTTTCTGGTGATTTTTTTAAGCCTTCTTTGTTTATAATATAGCCCAAGTAGCTAATCTCGTCTTTGAAAAACTCACACTTATCCCGCTGCAAAACCAATCCCGCGTCTTGCAACCTTTGCAACACTACATGTAACCTAGCCACGTGCTCGGAGGCGTCGGCGCCCGTGATGAGCACGTCGTCTAGCAGACAGAGCACGCCGTCCAGTCCCGCCAGCAAGCACTCCATTGCGCGCTGGAACAGGGCCGGTGCGGGGGCAAGACCGAATGCAAGCCGGGTAAAACGGTATAACCCCCTGAAAGTGTTAATACACGTCAACTTTTGAGACTCTTGGTCTAGTTCAAACTGGTTATAAGCCATTGACAAATCTAACTTTGTAAACCGTTCCCCCCCGTGTAGTTTGGAAAATAACTCATTTATCGTAGGCAGCGGGTATTGTTCAATAATCAACTGCTTGTTTATACTCACAGAATAATCTGCGCATAAACGTACAGAACCGTTTTTCTTCAAAACCGGCACTATAGGTGACGCATACTCGGAATGGTCAACTGGCTGAAGGACCCCTAAATTGACTAATCGGTCAATTTCTTCACCAACTGCGTCACGCAAGGCAAATGCTACAGGCCGAGCTTTAAAAAAAACCGGTTTTGCATCTTCCTTGAGCCTTAATTTGACTTGATATTTATTGAACAATCCTAAGCCATCAGAAAATAGTTTGGGGTACTGTTTCATTAACTTATCGCCTCCCATAATTGAGATCTCTTTGCAATAATTAACAGGCATTAGCTGCAATTTGAACAACGAGATGAAGTCTCTGCCTAGCAACGGTGGGCCGCCGTCGCGAACAACAAACACGCTTAGTACGTGAGTGCTACCTGCGAATTCCACAGTCAACTTTAAATTACCCATGCATTTTAACTGCTGACCTGAGTAGGTCATTAACCTTTTAGACGTAGGTAACAATGGTACATCATTGAAATGCATCTTGTATGTCATATAAGATATGACCGTTACTGCGGACCCACTATCGATTTGAAATTTTAATTTTAAGCCGTTAATTTTAACCGTTTCAACCATAGGCTCACCCATTACGGATCGTATGTGATACAACTCACCGTCGTCGTCGTTATCGCCGACTATCCGCGAAGGCATCCATGTAATTTACATTAGTGCACATCCTGCGTAAATGACCTTTTTTATTACACTTTTTGCATGTAAACTTAGTGAAACGACACTGTGCTGCACTATGGCTAGTATAACCGCACACGAAACACTTCGGCTTATCAACTCCTTCCTTCCGACGATCTCCAGGCGCGATCTTGAAGATCTCCGCGGCCGCGGCGCCGGGGCCGGCCGCTGCCGCGGCAGCGCCTACCCGCGCGCACCGTATGTTTTCGGCGAGTTCTACCGCCTTTGCTAAAGATAACGCCGATACGTCTTGCGAGTACAACTTTTCTTTTTCACTTCCCGGCAACATTCCCATAACAAAACGGTCACGTAGCGCTTCTTCTACGTTTAAAAACACGCAATGGGCGGCCAGGCCCCGTAGCCTAGCTGCCCACTGTGGGTATGTCTCATCTCGTTGTTGTGTCGCCGAATAAAAGTTGTGCCGCTCGCCAAAACCAGTGCGTTTTGGAGTGAAATGCTCATCCAGTAAGCTTATGATATCTTCATAGGGCACATCTTGAATGTCCTTGGGCAGCGCTAAATGCGCTGTGAGCTCGTAGGAGCTCTCGGTGAGTGCGCTCAGTAAAATTGCTCGTCGTTTCTTGCCCGTCGCGTCCGTTGCTGCAGCAATATTGTTCGCAATGAACCACTGACAGAGCCGACTCTTGTAAATCCTCCAAACTTGTACATTATGGTCGAAAGTCGGCAGAATTCCAAAAATGGCAGTCATTTTTTGCGTATGTGGGTAGTTGTCGTCGCCACTGGTAAATATGAGACAGGGTGCGAGTGAAACGAACGCTGGTCGGTAGCACACTGATTTATTATATAGACGAATCGTGGGCGCAGCCACGCACACATGCATGCATACGTAACAGTTTGTATACTTCAAGGCAAGGTGTTTGTCAAGGCAGTAAGAAATACTAAATCTCAAACCACTATCGAAGTGTTATATGACATCTTCGCATATTCTTGTAGGCGCAAAATTAGTGTACATCCGATCAGGGCTCCAGTTACACCTAAAATAAAGACTTCAAAACATTTGTTTCTTCAATTGGGGCAAAGCACGTTTTAAATACCGTTGCCGTCCCTCGGACAAATAGGCGAATTGAAAGGTACAACAGAACTATTTTGAACTCTCAATCCACTGTGAACCATGGGTTGAATAAGAGAGACTCGGGTATACACGTTAATATACTGCGATGGAGTTTAAATAATATTGTTAATAAAAATACAGTGAAAGCTCTAAAAAAAAAAGCTATTAGAGCAATTTATAACTTGTGATCGCGTGAGTCGTGAAGAGAATTCTTCAAGGAAATACGATTAGATGGCCAGAGGAACGTGCTTTATTTCAAAAGAATATTATATGTATGACAAACGATTACCTACATCATGGATAGGGATATTTTGCAGTGATAGCGTCCGGCACGAGTATTCTATCGCAAATAAATGAATGAATAGGATTTCTCCTGTAGCAAATGTAGCAATATAGTTTCATAATACTGTGGTGTTGAAATTATATAAGTAATACGGTTTTGAAAGAAATATTTGTAGGTTTTCTTTCTGAACCGGTGGTAGTTTATCGACATTCATCGTAACTGCATGTAAAATGCCTAAATTAGCGAAGGTATTCTTAAAGGGGGCTTCAGATACGAAAAAACAGTTACCAGATACGGAAAGGCAAAATATGAGAAAATTTTACAAAAAAAATAATAGAGATGGGCAGCACAATAAAGGTAACCAACTAACCATCGACAAAAATTAGGCAATAAGTAATTAAAGTTTTTAAGGAAGGCGGATACCTAACCATAACCCTGAGATAAAAAAAAAAAGTAAATAGCTAAAGCCCCTAAATTTCGAGGATCTTTTAGGGTTATTGCAGTTCTAGACAATGATAGCTACGAAGTAGGTATCGAGCATCCCAGGACATGCTCAGAGACCATATTAAAATATCTATAGTTCCGACCAACATGGGTCACAATATGCGTACCAATGCTAATGAAATAAGTGACTATACTGACGCAGAATCAAATAATGAATAAATTATACAAGTATGTTTTAAGCCAGGATATTGTATTCCTGCTAGTTCAGAGTGATTTGTTAACATACATATATTATGATATGAAACAATAATGGTTTGATGTAATATCGGGTATGATTGATTAAAGTTAATAACAGTTGTCCATTTCTGTTCTACCAGTTACAGCATAGAGACCGGGTGATCGGATATTCCCCAGCATATGCAGTTGATTGAAGATGGACACGACCTTCGGGTGGTCACAATATAATTGGAGATGCACTACTGGCATTGCCCTGGTTTTCGGATGGCCAAATGGAAGACTAAATAGATACTGGCCTGCGGGTGGCCTATGATAAGTGACTTATAAAGGCCTGCGGGTGGCCTGAGCAAGAGAAAAGCAACGAAACGATTAGATAATATAACAAATGTGCTAAATGTAAAATATATTAAAATAATCTTTGAATTGGTAACTTGACATGTGTTACGTTTAACATTGTGTTAACTTCATCATTATAGTATGATTTGAAAAGAGTAATTAATGTTGTATAAAGTAAAATACACAATGAAAACCCTTTAAATAAAAGTTGTAGTACCGATAGCTAAATATGTAGGTATGAGGTCATACCACTGACTTTAGAATGGCCGAGTCAATCGGAATGAGGGCATCCCGACTGCAGGATGGCCGACTGTTAGCATTACCCCTGAACGCCGCTTATTTGACATTGATTTGAAAATATTTATTAAAAGAAGAGGGTAGCTAATACATTTTATTTTTGACGTATAGCGGTAGGCAGCGCAGGCGGCCGCCGGCAGTCGGAGTAGACCCATCGGACCGTACAGTCAGGGATATCAGGCTGTTGGATTAAACAATCAATGTAACTATTGGCAGAAATATAAAGCTGTTGTATATCTTCACTGGTTTGTATCATTTCTCGGGACTCCTGTTACACGATGACGTCAAAAATCTTAATAATAAATAAGAACTTTTGACGCCTTCGATTGCGTAGTTACTTTTGATGCTGATTGTACATCAAACTGCAGATTGATTTTCATGATAATTATGTTCTATGGGAGTAATATGCATATCTGATTAATATTTTTTCATCACACTTGCTCGTCAATGGCGTTATTACTTGTGAGCGTACAGAGCAGTTATAGCCGTTTTACCTCCCACGGGCTGTTAAGTTTAGTTTTAAAATATAGAACCCACTCATACTTCACTTCGGACTGAGGAGGTTTCCAATCAGCCAAAGTGTATTTCATATCTTCAAAAGTTTGCTGCAATAATGAATGCTAATTTGTGCCTAAAAAAATATTTCAAGTACATTATACTTTTCATGCTATAGCCCGTTGAAAAAATCCTAGCGATTGTACCCTCCCTGACCCTATAAAACATATCTTTTTATTCAATTTGACTGCAATTTAGGTAATGGTTAGTATTTATTACAAATACATTTTTCATCAAACTTGCTCGAATGTATAATGTTTTTGAGTATTTTCAAATCGTGGCTGTATACCGGAGGGTCTTTGCCATACGCGCCTCACGTCAAATTCAACAAAATGGACGACTGACATTTTGCAGTTTTTATTACAATTTTTATTAATTTCATCTAAAATGTATTTATTTCTTCGCAAATGTGATGGATGAATGGATGCACGAAAATAGACATGTCTAATATCAATCAGAGAAAAGAACAGATAAAACTAACGTTTACATAAAAAGTTATGTTACACGAGCTAAATCTACTTTTTCACACCTTTCATTCGGAAAAGTAAGTTTTGCTCCACGACGAGAGGGACCAAAACGCTACTTTTCTGTTCAAGCTACTTTTTTAATTTATACATTGGCATTGGAACATTTGTACGCAATGTGCCAATTGAACACAGATGTTAATAAAATAATCGATTGTAATTTCATCGTAGTCGATTCAAAACGAACATATTTCAAGTTTTAACTATAACAACGTTGTATAAAAATTTATAAATATTTCGTAATATTAAAAAAATAGTAATAAAAATTAAGATAATTTAGATATATTTTAACAATAGCTTTTTTTAAATTTCCTCATAGTCGGTGTGAAAAATAGTATGTGTCACTCGGTAGCAAAATTATTTTCGTCTCGGGCGTAAACACTTGTATCCCTCACTACGCTCAGGATCCTACGTTAGAATCCCTCGCTACGCTCAGGATTCTATTGTAGGATCCCTCGCTGCATTCAGGATACAATACACCGCCCTCGCCGTAAATATACTATTTTGCTCCCTTGTGACACAAATAACTATTATCACATCACAGTGACTGACAACGTGGATTCAAACATAATGCTACTTGCGATAACGCTGTGTCAAAGTTTCTAACTCGGCATAAAGAGAATTTGACGCCTGAATGAAGAAGATTTGGATAAAAGGCGCCAAACACCGCCCTTTGTAGCTGCCGCGAATAATTTAAATTAGGAACTTGTAGCGGAAAACTGATGTGCCGTCACCATCAAAATGTTCCGCTGATTACAACAGAGCTACCTATATAAATAAATAACGTAAACGCTAGATTTTTGCTGTAGCAAATGATATCTGGCGTTTTATTCTAAAGAAAAAGTGTAACCGACTAAAAGTCCTAAAACTGTCAGAAGGTTTTTAACGAATTTAACATGCACTTCTAACTCAGGTTATTTTCAGAAACTAACCACTCAAATCAGCCACCCGTTCAGGCAGACTAGCCTTAATTGATATTTATTTTCTGTGCATTCGATGTGATCGCGACCATGTTCATTTCGATCATTTCTACTACTACAGTTTGTAAATAACTAGCTGTGTGCCCCGGCTTCGCAAGGGTGGTGCAAGAAGACTTTGATAAACCTCAGACTTTTTTGGGCAAGGGAGGGTTTATAGACAGGGAAAGCTGTCAAAGCTAAAGCATAGGTATGCCTTATCTTTGACAGCAGTTCATTCATCAGAGAAGCATTGCGCACTAGTTTACGCCTACATTTTTGCCCGTAGCGTTGTAATGATGGTTATGGCGAAAGATAATTAGACTGGAAATTGTCGTCATTAAATGTGTAAAGGGAAATCAGTCTCTGTGTGTATCATTGGGATGCGAGGAATCAAGACGTCTCTTGCACCGCAACCAGTCTATATGACTGGTGGCACTGACCCCGTATTTTTTTTTCAAAACATTGATATTATTCCGAACCAAGTGCCTGTAAGTCTCCGTGAATTTTTTTTCGTTGGATATATCAGTAGTAGGTATACTTGTTTTGTAAATAATTTATTAAAATAGAACTCACAAAATCACACTTCTATCGAATCGGTCGTAGTCTCGAAAACGGACCTAATGACCAGAAAATCGCTGCAGACTGCATATTGGGCCCGCGACAACTTTAGAGGTTAATAATTCAACGTCAGAAGCAACTCGCATCGATATTTCGCCGATTTGCCTTCGTGACAGTTGGGACTTCTCCGTCCTCGTTACCCTCTGTTTTCTTTCTTGCCGCATTGTTTTGTTTTTCAAATGGCTCAGACCAAGCTCAGACAGCTATTTGAAGTTTATGTGACCTGTCAATTACGTCACCGTAACAAGTCTATAAAATGAAATCGGATACCGGGATGCGTCTGCTTGCTTCGCTTGCTTACATCTGATCCATATAGCAATCATTGTGGATAAATCAAATCTTATATTTTAATGTATCAATACATTACACATCGTACTGTAATGGGAACCCAGATCTGTTAAATATACCGTGAAATTCTACGAATATTTATTTAAGTGAACAATAATACTCGCCCAGCAGTGCCATAAAGGCGGCATCTTACAATTAACCATAGGAAGTCATAAACTAGGGTCCCAAAAAGAATGGGACCCAAAGAAATATTGAGCACTTATAATGCTTAACTAATGGCAGTTCAAGGAACATGGATAATAAGGGTTACCTTTGTTTTACCAAAAAATTTTTGACAAATTATCACTTCCCAAAACATTTTTCGTAGAATTTCATTTGCCAAATAATCGTTTGCCAAATGAACACTCGACAAATAATTCTTACGCAAACCTTATGTTTGGCATATTCATGTTTAGGCAATATCTCGTTTACCAACTGGTACTTTGACCAAATTTCATTCAGTCAAATATGTTAGTTGGCATAATATGTTTTAACCAAAACAAAATAAGGCAAATGATTTGTATCGTCAATATTTAATTGACCATTTCTATTCCGTCGGTTAATCAGCAGAGGAACTCTTCAATGACAATTCATTTGCATCTTTATTTCAATGGTGTATAAGATACACAAAAAAAAATCTTTTTTTGTTATGCGGGTAGGGAAAATTAATTTGTGTAGAGGTCGCAATTCTAACCTAACCGCCAGCGTGTCGACGTCACCCCGCTTCGCGGGGTGCCTATTTCCGCTCTAAGGGACACAAGCTAACCCTAACCTAACCTACCAAATACCACAATAGTTACGATTGTTTGTTTTTTTACTGCTGCTGCTTTTCTTTGCTGCTTTGCCCCCCGAGCCCCCTTTTTTGGCTGCCCTAACCTAATTTAACGCCTTTGCCTGCCGACCTACTTAACCGTGCATTATTTTATTTAAGGGACCGTTTTTTTAATAGCATTTTGGTAAAATGTCATAACCCAAACAATTGTGATTTTTGTCTATTAATAGTTTGCCATAACATTAACTTGACGAAATGTTTATTGTCTAATGTTTTTTTGCCTTACTAAAGCATTTGCTAAAAGACCACATTCCATAATGTAATTTTTCGTAATAATATTTTGCTGAATGAAAATTTGACGTAATGAAAATATTCCTATTAAAATTGTGCCAAAGCTTGCATTGGCAAACAATATAGTTGCTAAAATTTGTTTGGGAAATGAAATTTGACCAAAATAAGTTTGGTAAAACAACAGGATCCCGGATAATAAATTTAATGTCCAGGTTTGCACACGGTACAATGAAATGACGACTTTGCTACCATTGGCATAATGTTCGTTGTAGCATATCCTATTATACAGATAGTACGCAGACCATTGTTTCTACTTGCAGTAAAAGACGGGGACACGTGTACAGCAAATGACAGAGCTAATTCCGTTAGCTTGGTGAAAGCGGCACGAGAGAGACGGAGTGTGATCCTGCTTGAAGGAGGGAACGAGAAGCAAGACAAAGGCGTACGCGCAGATCATAGGGGAGCGGGGATGCAACGACAGGCAGATACCGGCAGAAAAACCCTATTGTATTAAAATTAAGTTGAAAATAAGGATAAGCGATTGTATAAATAAAGTTGTAGTGAGTTGAGGGGAGGAAATATTTACGAAGACGGGGAAAAGTCGCGAGCACGACACTTGTTCGAGAACCGCGGAAGAAGACGATACTTTCTAATTACGAGATTACTTTTCTCTTTCCTGTGTCTGATCATATGAGACATCTAAGTGTTTAAGTATTAGAGTCAGTGCAGTGCTCCTGTACAGTATTTGAAGGGCTAAGTACAAATCTTGAGTAAATCAATGAACAGATGAATTAGTGGGCGTATTCACTTATATAAATACCTTTTCTTTAATTACCGTTGTCACATAGAGTTGCTAGCCTACACTCTGTAGGAGTGTTACCTACTTCTACATAAAGCAGCCACATCTGTTCATTTATTTACCTTATTGTATATTGTGTAATTATCTATTGATTAATTGTGGAACGATTTTAAATAGTGTTCTGTACAAGTTGGGTTCGATCCCCACTCGTGTGTCATTGCTTGTACATAGATGGTTGTCTGAATTGACCAAAGAACAGTATAAACGCTCTTAATATATTAGCGCATAATTTAACGTAATAATTGTAACACGCATTATATAATACTCCAGACTATAAGGGTAACAAGAGGCGGGCCAACACTGGTGGTTATAAATTGTGTCAAAGCCTAAAACTGCTAAGGTCATTTCAATCAATATTGTTTATGATATATGCAAGTGTATTTGATCTAGATATATTGTTTTGTGTCCAAACGTGAACTCGTGTATTTGTTAAGTTAGAGAACATAGAAAGTAGAATATTGGGTACTTAGTTACTTTTAAAGCTCATAGTTAGCTAAAGTGTGTCATAATTAACTATTAGCGTATAATATCTGTTTCTTGTATTTAGAGTTAATAAAAGGCAAGAGGTTTTTTTGTTGAGATTGCTAGATTTTTCCTCTTAAGGTTTGGCCTAGGTTAATCAAAGCAATCACCAAATAAGACTACAACTAGTTTTATTTGGTATAATAGTCAAGAGTTTCGATTAAAATCACAAACAATAAATTCATTTCTTTTTTCTACTTTCAACTGGTTTTTTAATCCATTTCCTGCAGATTCCCAGTATTAGGATACCTTTTAGTCTAATTACATAATTAGGGCAACGTAGATAAGATCATAACATAACAATAGTAATTCTCTGTACTATTATACTCGAACAGATAGTGTCTAACCTTTGAAGTATTAATAGTTCAAGCAAGACCTAGTATATCTAGCTACTTAATAGGCGACTAGGGTCAGATTTAGACAAAGCATCGTTGTTCTTTCAGCAGTTTTGACGTGGTCAAAGAGAAGACTCCACCTGGCTGGGGGGTACAATCTGAGGTCACAGACTTGTCCATTCTATAGTATTCACAATAGGGTAATTTTACCCTAATTAACCTGATTGAACTTGCTATCGATATTTAGATACAATACATTAAATAATTAGATGTTATTTAATCTTTATTATAAATTAGGGAACTGATTAATTGCCAAAGAGAACGAGTGTTTATATGGCCTGCAGTGGGATTGGTATCCACCGATCTGAAGTGCACGAGGGTTGACAATTGAGTGGCCACTCATAATCATAGCTACAGAGGTAGCAAGATCTGACTAAAGGTACCTTAACCCACAACAACCTGATGTAATCACCTACGATCAATTCAATCACATATTGCATTAGCATATGCACATAGTCAACCCTCCCAAGACTCAGGCGATCTCAGCACTAGGCTGCAGATAGGACCAGCTACGTAGCTAACTCATATACTGGATACCTCTTCCCCCGTACGTGGGTTGCAAACGAAACTGACCCTAGAAGCTTTGACGAACCAGAGATAGGCTCGCCCTATATCAATATCATTTATACTTAGGAAGTATTGTTTTGCGCCTTCACCTAAACTGGACGCAGTCTAGGTCAAGAATTGATGACTCTATCTTCCACGCGGCGAAGACAAAGATAGTTAATAGCGAAGCAAGTACGTTCCGTGAGGAAATGACTCTGGGTACGAGTGGCTAAACATTGTTTGTTCGAGTTAAGACTAAAGGAGCCTTAATACCAGTTCAGTACTAATTCTACATACTGACGTCGAATCGAAAAAAGTTCACTGCTTTAGCTTGGGCTAAAATTATTTCGTATGTTCGGTTGTGCAGCTGTTTTTCTCTACAGGGATCATTTTTGTGAGCATGGTAGGCTTGTTAATGATAAATATTATTTTATCGTAATCGTTTTTAGCAATGACGCGTAGTTTCAGTGCCTATGAGGCAATCGGTTGGCTTGCGGTATTTGAGCTTCCGAAGCGTTTTATGGATCCGCCAGTGCAACCCGAATTAAGCCAACTTGAACTTCGGGAGCTTAAATACCACGAGCCATTCGGGTGCCTCTTGGACACGCGTCATTGGTCTGAATATTGTATGTGTTTTGGAATTTCGGATGATCGCTCCTGCGTCTGTTAACCCTTCAGCTGTGGCGAAAAAACATGGCCGCTTACCCACGTCTGTGGCACCCTCTGAGGGGCGCTCCACTAACAAGGTTTGTGGAGTGAAGTGATTTGGAAAAATTAAATTTTCTTTAGTTTTTTACATAATCACAGTCAGGATTTTGGATGAAAATCAATATTTATTAAACTATCTAACTGCAACGATATATCATCGTTACATTAAAGTCGTATAAGGCTATCTACCTGACCTCGTCACCACCTCACCGAAGTTTACGACGTATTTTGGTTATTTTAAATATAATCAATTAGTTTTTTGGGGTGTTAAATGAGCTTAATTTGAAGAAATTTGTGTTATACTTATTCGAAAAACATAAAATGGCAAGCTCATGAGTATTTTTTTTACACTTGACCATTAGAAATATTCTACCAAAATAATGCCTACACTCAGAAGTTGCTCGTGTAGGCTTCGATTTACATGCTTATATCTGAAGTGTTTTATACTGTATGTAATCAAATTCATGCCTGAACAATAAATATGGGTCATCAACTAGGTGTAACCGTATCTTTTTTATTGTAAGTGCAGCAGGTTTCATCTGAGAGTAAAATGAAAAAAGTATGTCTACTTTCATACAAAATAACCTCTTCCAAACGAGTGCAATTATCACAGCAACTATATGTTTTGAACCAAACAAATAAGGTTTCTTAAAATTCACATTTAGTATACTTTTAGTTAAAACTATAATATAACCATCAGTTAAACAAAAATCACATCAAAACATGATTTGAAAACGGTATAAATCAAGGTCATGATTAGTATAGAGTGCGGATCGTAGTGACGTCACGAGGTATCATGTGGGCATCCCTCGGAGGGAAATTCCCGGTCGGTTAGGTCCCCCTCTGAGGGGTATGTTGTGATCGTTACCAACTTCAATCGATTTATTTACTTTCGGGCCATTGATAATCCATTTAAGTTCATTTTAAACAAATGTATGATAACTAACGGTAATTTTAATAGCTAATAGTAATACTAAATTATTAGAAAAGCGCTAAAAAACGTGTTGCCAAATTTTGACCATGAGTAGGTATGTCATGTTAGTCACGGTTTTATTACTGCTAACCCGTTGAAATAACACTTGTTTCTATGTAATTCTAAAGATTACTTACATGTCTACAAAAACTGTCCTTCTGGCACTACAATTCAGCACTAAACCCACTAATTTTCACTCGCGAACACCGACCGTGTCAATCGTGCCACTGACTATTTTAGACTAACGACTAAATTGATTTTTTCCTCCATTGGCCATAGAAGTTTTCGCTTGCTAGCTGTCTCACTGAATTGGCTATACGTTTCAATGGATTAAAGCGAGATCGATATACGAATGCCGGTTTTATTTCTAAGAAAGTAAGCAAAGCCATTGCGCCCCTCCGAGGGCCGCTCCACCGACCTACAGGAAAAAATATGAAGCCACAGAGGGATGAACACAGCTGAAGGGTTAAGTAAGTAAAGTAAAAGTAAAAAAAAGTAACTTTATTGTACAAATAATAAAAATACAGCTCGCAACAAAGGTTGGTAAGGTGCATAAGAATGAACAATGCAAAAGTGACAGAGGTCCCGCACTAGGCTAGGCCTGTATCGCGGGAAACCAGGATTCTATTTGATTTCATGCTTGTATTTATTTTTTTATGTATTTATTGACAAATACATTCACGTGACATTACAGTAATAACCAATGCGTCACGAAACCAAAACAACAAATAATACTATTTAGGCGACGAAACGGCGTGGCCCCGTTGCATCGTCGTCTCCGGTGTAGGATTCTGCAGATTGCCCCGGAACCGTCGAAACACTCACCCTTCGGCCAGAAGTCAGCACATGCGACGGTCTCCTGCAGCGGCCGCGGCACGCGCACCACAAACGAGCTGAAGTGCACATAGTGGCGCGAACGCAGCTGGAACACCCTCATCGAGAAGCCGGTCTTCTGCCGAACGTACTCCGCCACATCATCAGCCGTGGCGGAGTAATGCAGGCGCGATACATATAGCGCCTTGCTCGGTGTAGCAACCCGAAGACTGGAACCGACTGGTTCTGCAGTACCACACTGACTCTTGCGCGGCTTGCGCTTCCTCGACACCGTTGTAAAACCCTCCTTATCCACATCGGTGCGCGGGGGCTTCTCCTTTGGAGGAACCCGAACTTCACGCGCTCTTGAGGGCGCGTCTCTCCGGTCGGCTGCGACGGATTGACCAGCTACGGCATCAGCATAGCGATGACGTGATTTAGAGGATGGGGCAGGGGGAGGGCCGGCGCGGAGGGGGCACGCGGGCCGTGGAACGGCATGCACAGTGTCAGCAACATGCAAACTGACCGATTCAACACTTGACGCCCGGTCATTACTCTTGAAATTTGACCCCGCTGGTGACCGAGTTTCCGGGGCACTATTACGCAAACTGAAAATTTCTTTCTCACCTCACCGGCTCGAAAAGGCTTGCTTTATCGCTCAAAATCTGCGCCCAAAAGTCCATTTTATCCGCTAGCGTGGAAAGAGTTTTTGAATTTGGAACGTGACGGTCGATCGCGAGACTCAACTTTTTTCTGTACAGAATGAGAGGTGCGTTCAGAAACTGATGGTGTTATGCCAACAATAAATTGTTATTATTTTGATAAAATAAAATTAATAATACTTATTCTCTCTTAATTAAGTAGGTACATACGAAATATTAACATTTAGACTGACTTATAAGGTTAAAATACGAATAAATAATTTTAAAATGTTGTTTTATTTTTCTAAAAATTTCGCTTCTTCCAAATTTGGAACGCACCGTTTGAAAAGTTAATTTAAGAAAAAACTCATATACATTTAATTTTGTTTTGTTTTAAAGCCACAGACAGTAAAACCAAAATAATTGTGGTTATTTACAGATTTTAGTGCAGAAGATAAACTTATATGTGAATTTTGATGCCTGCTAAGTTAGCGGAAAAAGTGATATAAGCGTATTTGAGTCTTAGTTTAAACCGTGACCAACAATACTTTGACTTTTTTAGTGTAGGTAAGCGTGAGGTTATTTAAAGATGCTAAATTATTTATGTGACTTTTAATAATTATAAAATGCTAGATCTTGATGAGATGTAAACAAACCTTTATTGAAAATGAGTATAAGGTCCAAATTACTTCCATTACATTTACTTACCTACAATTTTCCTCGCGGTGGTGAGGTGAAAAATTGTGTGTTTCGCTCGGCAGCAAAATTGTTTGGCGTCTCGTGCCTTGAAAGCCTCGCTATGCTCAGGATTGTATTTTTGAACCATTCGCTTCGCTCATGGTTCAATTTTACAATCCTTCGCTAGCTCGGCTTTCAATACTAAGCACTTGCGCCAAACAACCACTTTGCAGCCTTGCATAACAAATAACTATTCGTAACTCGGCAATGGTAGCGCGCGAATCGTCAAACTTTTTCAAAATTTCAGCCATGCCTGCTTTAAGAGCCACGATTTCCTTTAGCAGGCCACTCACGTCGACAAGTAAGACGAACTCAGGCAAGTCGCTCTCACGCTCCCTCAGAACATCAACTATGTCCTTAAGGGTTTTTTCCCCGGTTTCGTCTCCTCTCCGGTGAGGTATAAATGTGCCGGCGATCCCGAGGGACTGGAACAGCACTCTCTTCGCTGCGCAGATTTCGGCGGCACTGAAGCTCGCCAAACAGATCTGCTCCGCGTCCATCTCATCTTCCCGCAGTATCCGCAGCAGAAAGGTGAGTAGCTTATTCACGATGGGTTCACTCATCGTTTCAAAACTATTAGCAGCGGCCGAGCCGCGCTATGTCCGCAATTAATTAATTCATTAGTCATCAATGCGTCTACGTCGCTGCGCGCACTGGACTCGACGATTTTATACATATATATACGCTAAGTAATTTACATGAAAATTAAAACAAAATTAACATATTAACGTTGGAGATTCATCCATACTAATATTATAAACAGGAAAGTGTATGTGTTTGTTTGTTTGTCCGTCTTTCACGACAAAACGGAGCGACGAATTGACGTGATTTTTTAAGTGGAGACATTTGAAGGGATGGAGAGTGACATAGGATAGTTTTTATCCCCGAAATCATCCCCTAAGGGGGTGAAATGGGGGGTGAAAGTTTGTATGGAGCTGCGATATAAATGAGTTCCACGCGAACGGATTCGCGGGCAGAAGCAAGTACTTAATATTATTAATGAGAAAGTGTAATGTGTGTATTTGTTTGTCCGTCTTTCACGGCAAAACGGAGCGACGAATTAACATGATTTTTTAAGTGGAGATAGTTGAAGGGATGGAGAGTGATATAGGCTACTTTTTGTCTCTTTCTAACCCCCCCTTCCTTAAAGTGGGGCATGGAGCTGCAATATAAACGAGTTCCACGCGGACGGAGTCGCGGGCAGAAGCTGGTATAAAAATAAAGCTTATACTATAGTGACAAAGATAATATAGATAAGGAATAATAACAATTTTAAAATTCTTATCTTAATTAGTAATGCTTCAGTCTCATCGTAACTCATGATGACAGCCAGTTGAAAAGGAGCCTTTTGGCCTCCTTAACTGATACTCCAGTAATTTTAGTGCTCTAACTTACAACAGTATTGTAAATTGTAGAGTTAAGGGCATCGCCAAAGCCTCTGGGTCGTTATTCTGGACTGGGGCAGGTTTGTTAAGATTTTTCACATACTTTTTTTTTTAAGTGGGGTCATGATGGGTACCTATTACATAGTGTATGAAACTTTGTAAAGAACACTCAGTGCGCTTGTAACACTCACACAATTTTATTTGTTATTGATAAAATATTCTCCAATACGTATAATAATCTCTGAGGTCCCCAACCTTGAACAAATCCTCAATCTGAAAGGTCTGATTTTCAATACATTATTTTCTTCAATCCTTGAAACTTCAATTATGTTACACAAATTTCATATCGCGTACCATACGTAAATTTTCCACCGATTCCTTTATCCCTCACAGAAGAATCGAATGAACCAAAATAATGTGGGCAATAAAATGTACAGGATAATATATTTATCCATAAAAAGGGGCAGTTACAATAACTCTTGTGGTAGGAAATGGAGCTGTTTATGTGTATATGAACATCTCATCTCATACATGAGAGGAGGCCTGTGCCCAGCAGTGGGACGTATTTAGGCTGATGATGTGATGTGTATATGATACTAAAATCAAAATACAAAATATGCTGCTCTTGTTATGCACAAAATATGTTGTTTATAAGACGTGCATGTAAACTGTTTAACCAGGATGAAAGACTTAAAGACATTGATCTGTTTAATTGTTCTATTAAGTCATTACAACATGCTTTCCAGTAACAATGGTCTAAATATGATCGATCACTTGACTGTTATGTTCATATACTTACGTATGGGTTTATCATAATCTGATTGTAAACTGTCAATTTAAATATTAGAACTTGATTAGTTACAATAGCAAGTTAAACTTGAAAGTCATTTATTATCATGAAGCTATAATACTTAAGTTTGTTGATAATGTATGTTGGTAATATGCTTATACTTATAAAATTAGGAAACTCCAGGTCTAAGATGTAAGCAATAGTTTAAGAATTAGTCTCTGTAAACGACTGTTTGTTTCTCCATTAAATAAATAAATAAAAATAAACAGATTTTGCTAGGCAAAAAGCTGCAGATGTGGAATCTACCCTGTAAGACTGTAATTTAGATATTTGCGAACGTTAACTTGTTGAATTACGACTGTGGACTATAGTGGCGAAGCGTGCCAATGAACGTGGTGTTTTTTTGCAAAATTAAAATTATTCAAGTTTTCACTTCTGCTGGCACTCCCGGAGTGCAACCCGGTCTTTTTAAGGGTTCCGTACCCAAAGGGTAAAACCGGGACCCTATTACTAAGACTTCGCTGTCCATCTGTCTGTCTGCCAACAGGCTGTAACTCAAGAACCGCGGCAGCTAGACAGTTGAAATTTTCACAGATGATGTATTTCTGTTGCCGCTATAACAACAAATACTAAAAACAAAATAAAATAAATATTTAAGGGTGGCTCCCATTCAACAAACGTGATTTTTTTGCCGTTTTTATAGATAATGGTAAGGAACCCTCCGTGCGCGAGTCCGACTCGCACTTGGCCGGTTTTTTTTATGTTTACCTCAGATTTTTGACGTGAAAACTTCTTTAGCGGCGCTGTGCACTTTTTGTGATGGGGAAAAATTTTACTCTTTTGAAAAAAAAATTAAAATTTGTTTGTTAAAATGTTGTTTAAAAATGTTTAAAAACCATCAGATTCGTAAGACGTCAGATGTATGGATGGAAGTTGATTTTTTTGAGAGATAAACTTTTTAATGTCAAATAATTATAATAGTTCTGAAGTGTTAAATTTTTTATGTTATATAAATTGTCATGTTTGTGTACGTTAGCGCAATAAATGAATGTTGTATTTTACCACATAAATGATAGAACTTTCATACTGATAATTAAAGCAATTCGTGCAAATTTGTTCCCTAACAAATTTGCACGAATGCACAACGTTAATATTCAAGTTTTCTTTTCGGCCGGTACTCCCGGAGTGCAACCCGGTCTTTCTTTTTTTGTTGTAAGTAAGTTTATGCTTCTAGGTTGGTCCCATTTTTTTCAAAAATCCAATTGGATGATGGGATCCATGAGAAATTGAGGGAATTCCTTAATTATATTATATCAGGCAAGCGTGTAGTGATTTCGGTATTTTCTATTATAACACCCGGAAATCAGTTCGTCCCAGATCAAGTACAGACCCAATCTCATAGAGCAAAAGCGTACCGTCCTAATGTAGGAAATTCTGTAGACAATTTTAGTCCCGTAGCTAGCCCGTAGCGTTTGAAATAATACCTTCTTTTTAGAGTTCCGTAGTCAACAAGGAACCCTTATAGTTTTGCCATATCCGTCCGTCTGTCTGTCTGTCCGTCTTCGGCTTAGCTCAGTAATCCTTACAACTAGAAAACTGCAATTCGGCGTGGGTGTGTATACCAATCACGCCGACAAAACAGTAGAATAAAATCCTGAAATATTTTTTTTAGGTACCTCCTCTACATGTAAATTGGTGATGTATTTTTTTTATCGTTAAACCTATAGTGTGGGGTATCGTTGGATAGCTTGTTCAAAAATATTATGGGTTTTTTGAAACTATTTTTCAACTCACAGTTATGCGTTTGCGAGATAATGGGATTTAAAGCCCTAATTTTTGTTCGAGTCATGTGTCGTCGTCGTCGTCCCTCCGCTGCCGGCTAAATGGGTACTACTGGGGACGTGAAAAAATTCGTGGCAGTAGTACATTTAATGAATTTAAAAGGAAAACTATCACAGTTAAGTAGACATGAGTAGTTAACGAGTAGTAGACATAACTAGTTAACTGGTAAGAAATGCACTTAATTTCGGGTGCATAATACATTATCATTGGAATTTGAACCTTTTACCGTAGACGGTGGAGTTGCTTTTTTACGGCACGTTATCTTCAATTGAAAAAACCTTGTCCTTCAGGTGGTCGCTAACCGAAGGTGGTCTCGGAACCGGTGAAACGACCCTATACATAAAAATAATCATATTTACGGTTATTTACGAGGGTAAGCTATAATAAAAACCCCAATAGCCCCTTATAAGTCCGCAGTCTGTGACAGACGGGCAACTACGGAAACCTACCCTGCGCGTGGCCCGACACGCACTTAGCCGCTTTTTTGCATTTATGTCTACTTCTATTGGCGTCGGAGATAACCTTCTACATCCTTTGCAACCTTTACCCTCAAAATACGTCATACTCTGGAGAAAACAAGATCTTTGTATTATTCGGGAGAACACGAGTGTTAAATAAGAACTAGGTACTCAGTGCTATTTGCCGCCCCTGGATTTCCGATCAATGTAGCCATTTTCGAGAACTCATTGACATTACAAACAAATAAATGTAATATAAGTATGTAAAATACAATCAGGAGGCAGCAGCACTTGAAGGAAACTCCAACAATTCTTAATTTATTTATTTAAATAATTTTGCTATTTACTTTTACCAACAATTATAGACAGTAAGACAGAAAAGTTACGCCGTTGACGATCAGCACCAGAATGCCCTCAAGGCACCAACCCCTGGCCAAGCATCTCACCGTTCTGGAGGGAAAATCCAAGTCTCTGATTGGCTCTCGACATAACGTGATATAAGTGTCGTGAACCAATCAGAGAACCGCTTTATTTTCGAGCCACAAATTATACAAATCAAGCCAGCAAATGTGTTGCCTTTTTTGCGAATTATGAGTGACCTATACCAAAAGAAATCTAAAATAGTTAAAATCTGTAGAAACGATCAATAAATCTGTCTATTTTAAACATTAAAACTATTTTCTGCCTAAAAACCTAAGCAATTGATTAGTAAAAATGCTGAAACCTAACAATTTATCGAGAAACCCTACGTATACAAATGTTGCTCGTTATAGGAGAGGATTATAGACACGTGCAATTACAGAAGGAAAGCGTCCATGCAATTAGTCAGTCCAGCAGCAATTTGCAGTGCACAGATGCTGTGGTTACCAGCGATTACACATTCGGTAAGGGGCCCTGGAACAGACCGCCTCGTTTGAGAATACTTAGGTTGCGAGTTTGATAGTATGTTGTACAAATAATTAGGGGAATAATTGAAGCTTTAATTAAATTTCAAAATCATATTGAGTAATCTAGTAGGTAACTCAATTGTACATACATAAGGCTGGATTCCACCAAACGGAAAGAAGCGCCTAATCTGAGATAATATTTTAGAAATGTACGGACGAAGCTATTTGAGGTCTTAGCATCTAATAGTAAATTTTGTCACACAAACGCAAGAAAATAACTCAATATGTTCTTAGTATATAGTCTTGCCTTTGCTTATTTGATTGAATTGAATCTTATAACAGTACTTAGTTCTTATTAGTGAATGTTCTTCAGTATGAATGACGAAAATAAGGAATATGACATGCCAAAAAAATCTGCATCGGAAAGTAACAGCAAAAGTAGTCACGTACTTATATCGCGACTAGAGATGGGTAGTGGGTAAAAACCCATGGGTAAATACCCGTATTTACCCGTTTCTTCCCAAAAAGGTGGGTATAAACTCTTTTGATGCGTTTTTTAAGTCAAATATTATAATGAAAATGTTTTCAAGTTATGCAGGAATGTATAAACGTCGTTCTCATGGACATTATGATGCATGCTGTTAATAAAATAAATAAAAATTTAATTAAATGTTTGTATTTACAATCATCCGAGCTCAGAGAGAAGTGTATTAATTACTTTGTGAGTTTATATATAACTTTAGGATGGAAAAATGAAAGGTAGGTAAGTATATTATATTATTTTTGTACCGCCAATCCAAACAAAATTCAATAACGTGAGCTTTTACCTCAAACAAAACAAAATCGATATTTAAAGCATTGATCAAATATCCACACGTGGCACTTAACGCACAATAGCCGTCTCAACCAGGCAACTGATAAACATTAATCGGCCGGGTAGGACGCGGTGTAATATTCGCGCGTCGCAGATGGCACGATCGCGACGTCGCTACCTGCCAGTTAGGGCTGATCTTATTGGTTGTTGAATTGCCCAAACCTGTTAAGTGCAGCAACAAGCAGATACCTAAAATTAAGTTAAAATCCCTGAAAACCACCGCGGGATCAAGATTCGTTCAAAACATAGAAACGTACTTTGGCACAAAAGACACTTCAAAGGTAGAAACCGAAAACGATATGTGGAACGATTTAGAAACATTCTGTAGAAAATCCGCAGAAACACATTTAGGGAGAACCAGGAGTAAGAGAGCCCCCTTCACGCTGTTTGCTGCTTTTGTGACAAGCAGTGTTCGTCCTATTTTTTGTATTTCTCTGTTGTTATATGTGTTTGTCATAAATAAATGTCTTTCTTTCTTTCTTTAAAGAGACTAAATGGTGGATGTTGGATGTTGTACAGGTCAAGAAGTTTGCATTTAAGAAAACACAAAGAAACCGGTAATGATGCGGATAAAGCAGACTACAACAGAGAGAAATCCAACGCAAAAAGTGAAGTGGCAAGCGCACGAGCTAAAGCCAATGCTAACTTTTACAAAGAATTAGAATCTTCCACTACAGAAATCAATATCCATCAAGTCGCAAAAGCTCGAAATAATAACAGCAAAGATATAACTTCAGCCAAATATATCACAAATAAAAACAATAAACTATTAACACAATGAAGACAATGACATAAGAAAAAGATGGGCAGAGTACTACCGCCATTTGCTTAATGTTAAGAATCCCCGAAAGTTAAACCAAGCAATAACAGCAGTTACAACGGAGGAAATCATCAAAGAGATCAGAAAGATGAAAAACAACAAAGCCCAAGGTCCAGTCGAGATTCCAATAGATCTGGAAACATAATAGGGCACTCTGCGAGCGAGTTGTTTATTAGACTTTTGGCAGGACAGAAAATACCAGATGCTTGGAAAAGAAGTCATTTAATACCGTTTTACAAAGGAAAAGGCGACGTACGTGACTGTGGGAATTACCGAGCAATAAAGCTCATGGATCATACCTTTAAACTATGGGAGAGGATAATCAACAGCAGACTTAATGGTATCGTGAAGCTCATACCCAATCAGTGAGGGTTTGTAAATGGAAAGGGCACCTCTGACGCTACTCAGGCTATAAGAATCCTCATTGAGAAAGCCAAAGTCAACAACACAAACCTGCATATGATATTCATCGACCTTGAGAAGGCGTTTGACCATGTACCACGCGACCTTATATGGGAGGCTCTTCGCGCCCAGCTTATCCCAGAGTCGTATATAGATCTTATTATGGTCATGTACACAGACGTCTCTACACAGGTGATTTGGTCATCAGGTGCGCGTGACAGCTTCAAGCTCAAGGTCGGTGTACACCAGGGTCCACACTTAGTCCACTTCTCTTTAATGTCACGATGGATTACCTCACACGAAAATGCCAACGGGCTGTACCCTGGCACCTTCTATATGCCGATAATGTGGCCTTAATAGCAGAGACTGAGACTGACCTTCAACGCGCTTTGAATAGCTGGATGGAAGCGCTAGAAGGATGGCCTAAAAATCAGTCGGAAGAAGACAGAACACATGTTCTTTCTGTTCGACAAAACGGCTAATAACCCAGAAAATGACAAATTCTATATAGGTTATGATCGCCTGCCAACTGTTACAAAGTTTAAGCTCTGTACTCAGCAACGACGAAAAGATTGACAGCGATGTAGTCCATAGAACTCAGACAGACTGGATGAAATGGCAAGAACTCACAGGCATCCTATGCGATAGAAAAATGCCTCTAAAGGTGAAGGGTCATGTATATAAGACAGTAGTAAGACCAGCGATGTTGTACGGATCCGAGTAATGGGCTACAAATAAACCCCACCTGAACAAGCTCCACACCACTGAGATGCGCATGTTACGCTGGTCAGCGGGTGTCACCATGATGGACAAGATAAGAAAAGTGTATATCCGGGGTAGTTTTAAAGCAGCGCCAATAACAGAAAAGCTGACGGAAAAACGTCTGAGGTGGTACGGTCATGTACAGGGGCGCCCAGTAGACTACATGGTTAAGGTAGCGCTCGATATTCCAACGACGAAGCTAGGACGCGGAAGTCCACCTGCCACCTGGCTGACGACGGTTCAGCGAGACCTGAAAGATCTTAATATAGACGCCGACCTTGCACTCAATCGTGCAGAATGGAGAAAAGAACAGGGAAGGCCGACCCAAGTAAATGGGAAAAAGGCCTAGCAAGATGATGATTTCTTGTCCAATAAGTAGAAGGCAACACTATTTCAACATTTTTCTTACATTTTGTTAAGGCTTATAGTTACTATTCTGGTAGTGGCTCCCGTTTTAACTTGATATTATTTCGTAAAATAATACGTGTTATTTTTAATAACAAACATTTTTTTTCTCATAAACTATGCATCATAATGGATATTTTGCAATAACAAAAGTTGTTCAGAAGGCTTTAAACATTTCATTTAAAAAAACTCGGCCCTAAAATGTCACTTTTTGAAAAAATCCATTCGAAATAGTTTATACCCACCAATTTGGGTAGATACGGGTATTTACTGGGTGCATTGGGTAAATACCGGGTATTTACCCGGTATTTACCCACCCCTACCCATCTCTAATCGCGACACATCCTTACTCCTACATCAATAAGTGTATACAGCAATATATTTAGCTACTTTGGCTTTATTTTTTACTAGCTTCTGCCCGCGACTCCATCCGCGTGGACCTCGTTTATATCGCAGCTCCGTACAAACTTTTACCCCCATTAGGGGATGATTTCGGGGATAAAAACTATCCTATGTCACTCTCCGTCCCTTCAACTATCTCCACTTTAAAAAAAACACGTCAATTCGTTGCTCCGTTTTGCCGTGAAAGATGGACAAGCAAACAAACAAACACACACGCACACACACATACACTTTCCCATTTATAATGATGAGGCCACACATCATTCTAACAAGTAGTGTCGGGTAGGTTTGAGTGTAAAAACAATTATAAATAACGAAAGTAAGTTACAATTTGATAACACCTAAGTGAATATAATCTGAAGACCCAAACAAAAGACAGTCTAACAAAGGAACCCGCAGCCTTCCAAACTGCCTGATGGTAAAATAAAGTTTCTTATTTATAATATCGGTCGAGGTGGCTAATTCATAACAGTTCATTAAATAAACTCATTTATCTAGCTAAGGGTCCATTTTTTTATCTCTCCAGAAGCCATTTATCTTAAGGGAGGAAAATCCTTCTTCCCTAATTAATTTACTACCATCAAGATGTACCGCGCGGTTGTGTATTACGGACTTTTTTGACGCCCAGAATGTCACTAAAAGGAATAGTGACAGTGGGAAAAGATATTTATTTTTTCATGGCTTTTTAACTGGCTTCAAAAAAAGGCAATTTTTAATACGTGGTTAACGGTTTTAAATGTTTAAGAAACAGATAAAGAACCAGGATTGAATGATACTCTTTTTAACGTTAGTTGACACCATTTTGTTTTACGAAACTGGTTTTTTTGACCATTCTTTGACTTGTAGGCAAGCCACTCTTTTCATTCAATAAAAATACATGTTTTACCAAAACAAAAAAAAAACAATGCAAGAACTTATAACTAAATACAAATATTTATTTAAGTGCAAGGTCACCAATCTCAGCGTACGAGTTTTCTAGGCATATAGCCTAGCGCTGATTTTCAGGTTGGTCCCTATGAAATGGTCAATCGTAGCCCCTCGAGTCTTCAAAGACTTAGTATATTAAAAAAAAAGTGAGCGCTAAGTATACTACATTCTAGACTCATAAAAGAGCTATAAAATCCGAATTATATTCTAAATGTCCAGTATCTGTTTTGTTAACTTCAATGAAAAGGTACCTGAAACTAAGAAAATAACTCTCCTTTTGTATTAATATTTTAACATTCAATAAAATTCTTTTATATAATGAACATATACATATGCGTAAAAAAATCTTGTTACAATATTAATTCCAACAGATATGACAAAAAAGATACTTGAGTACCTACTCACCTATGTTAAAATAAGTTTATCGCGTACGCGAAATATAAGACATTCATTACAAGGGAATTAGATATTTGAGTACAAAGAAACCTTTAACATCATAACCATAGGTACAACCATTAAAAGGTTGCTCTCTACAAGTGTTCTTTTGAATGGCAAGGACACGTAATAAAATTACTAGTATGATTACATTCTTACTACCCAGTCTAATCAAGCCCCATCAAACATTCTAACTCCCTTTAATCAAATCGCTGTTAACGATTATTAATAAAGTATCATTTCACATACTGGCGTAGCAACACAAACTTGGATACGGTGATTAAACTTACGTTATAACTTAGATTTGAACAGTAAAGTCAGTCACAAACTACGCGCCAGAATTAATGCCGATGGTGTAGCTTGTCAACTCTCTCGCTCGCACTTATACTAATCATTCGATATTTAAAGTTGTTGCATTTCACGAAGGCGAGTGGTCACGTTACTATTGTATTGTATGTCTACTCGCTTTGTCTCAGTGTGTCTTTTGTGTGGTGGATAAATGTCCTACTTCTATCTTGCTTTCTTTATTTCGAGTCTACTTTCGTCGATACTTCAAACGAGCGAGCAAAGCGAACGAAATTCTATTCTTCAGCTTCGGCCGAAAAATATTTATCTGTCTAGTGATAGTCCGGTGTCTGTCTCGCTGGTTCCTCTACAGGCCGACTTCGGCCTGTAGAGGCGGCTGAGTACTTATTCAACCGATTCTCGTGAAATTTTGTGAGCAGCATGGCTATCACAAGACGGCGCGTGAGCTTAATCGATTTTTGTCACACTATCCGTCTCTCTCTTGTTAGAAAACTTAGAAAGAAAGGTATGGTGCGAGAAAAATCGAGAGAGCTCGCGCGCCGTCTTTGTGATAGCCGTGCTTGTTCGTTAATAACATAGAACTTTCGAAATTAAGCAATATTTTTTTTATATATAAGAAGGGGTTTACTGGGGTGAGAAATCGATTGGAGCCTGATTTGACAAATGAAAATTATAAAAATTTTCACGATTCTCACACTTTATTATTACAAATTACTTGTTATATTTTTTATTATAGGTATGATTATTGAACCTGCCCACAAAATTTCACGAAAGTCGGTTGAGAAATGCGACCTGTAGCCTGTAGAGTTGAACAGCTGGATAGGCGTTACCTATCTGGGTAAAAAAATAGTGGTAACGTGTGGGAATAACCCGTGAAAATACATATAATCCACTATCGGCAGTGAGCTAGCTTTTTCGAGGTAAGCCGCTGATTAATCGTCACATGGCCTCAGGGATGACATAGATACGTTAATAGGATTGTAATGTAGCATAACTAGATCGAATTATAACCATCCAGTGTTAGATTAAACTCATGCCGACGTGGCCACGTTGTATCTCATCTGCATCCAATTTGGCCAACACTTACATTTGTCAGCAAATACTGTTCGAGAGTTCCTAAGTTGTTAATTAATTACTTAAGTCCCTCGAGGCCTGTTCTAACTGAATGGAATATATTTACGTACTAGCTGTTGCCCGCGACTTTGTCCACGTAGAACTTTTTATCGCCTTAGAAATATGATTATCTTAATGGATTATTTCCCAGATAAAAAACTATCATATATCCTTCCAAGGGTCTCAAATTATCTGTACCTACGGAAAATTTCATCTAAATCCGTTCAGGTGTGAAAGGTGCAATGAGATCGTTAGTTTAATATGCTAAATCTAAATTGAAAACTCTGTTTTTAAAAATATAAATATCTTATAATCATCAACAGACGTTTCTGCTTAAATTGTATTTTTTTTATAATGATAGATACGTAGATTTCGGGTATTTTCCGGAAATTTATTTTTTGTGATCTATTTATCAATATAATATACATAAATATTAGGTAAGTAAAACTTTTCAGAATATTTTTTTAGTTTCAAAATAATTATAAAACTGAACGATTGCATATATATATATATACATACTAGCTTCTGCCCGCGACTTCGTCCGCGTGGAACACGTTTATATCCTAGCTCCTTACAAACGTTCGCCCCTTAGACGATGCGATGGTTCCCAGACTAAAAAGTAATATATATGTTAATCCAGGTTATACACTATAAGTAAACCCAAAGAGTGCCAAAGTGACCGGTCCTGCGCCACCCGCATCCAGCGGACTCCCGCAACCTTCACCAGGTCATCAGTCCACCTTGTGGGGGCCTACCCACGCCGCGCCTTGCGGTACGTGGTCGCCACTCGAGAATCTTTCCGCCCCAACGGCCATCGGTTCTGCGAGCAATATGCCCCGCCCACTGCCACTTAAGTTTAGCGATTCGGAGGGCTATACTATATCGGTTACCTTGGTTCTGCTAATGATAGCCTCATTTCTGATGCGATCACGCAGAGAAACTCCTAACATAGCCCTCTCCATAGCCCTTTGAGTGACTTTGAGCTTTCTTAAGAGGCGACCACATTTCAGTGTCATATATGTCAGTGACAACATACACTGGTCAAAGACTCTCGTCTTGAGACACTGTCGAATATTGGACGAAAAGATGTGCCGTAGCTTCCCGAACTACTAATATTATAAAAGCGAATGATTGGATGGTTTGATGTTTGGATGTTTGTTACTCAATGACGACGCTTCAACGGCTCAACCGGTTTGGGTGAATTTTGGCATGAAGATAGTTTATAGCCTGGATTAAAATAAAGTATAGCTTTACTCGGGTCGCCGCAAACTAAGTCGCGGGTGGAAGCTAGTTATTAAATAAGAAATAAAAGTGAACGACATCGATTCGGACTTACGACTCCATGGCCCCCGCTGAAAGAATTTGGTATTTCTTTCCATTGGGGCCTCGGAGACACAATTTTACCCCAGACGTTTTAAATAGGAGTTCGAAGTTTTTTTCTCGTTTATTAGGCTGCCGGGCCGCATGCCTTTGAACGTGTTAATACTTACGCAATTGCATATCTGTTCTTACAACGGATTTTATAAACAATATAATATTCGTCACAAATTCAATGAAAAAGGAACAATTATATAATGATTGGTATCATCTAGCGACCATACTTTTGGTACAATTTCAGTTTGATAGAGGTCGCTGATGTTAGTTGTCGATTTGCGCCATCTAGCGAGCCTAATTTTAGTCCACTGGGGCTCGATAGATGCCGCTTATATTAGGTTTTTGATATTTAATGGGTTTTATTTTATTCCAAAATTATGATACAAAAACAAATCTAACTTTACCTACATGTATGTATGTAAAATGTCATACAATTTTCCGTAACTTCGCAAACAGAACAATTAATAGTCCATATTGTAATTTAATTTGGGGTCGTGTTGGACTAAAATCGGCATAAATTAAAAACGATAAGACTGCATGAATGCATTCAAATCCACAACCGTCGATGTAGTTCTTAATGATGAAGCTTTGTTTTTACCTGGGACTGAGTTATTCTCGGCTTTAATACTACGAAAATCGATTTCTGTACAAAATGAAACAAAAAAACCAATAACTAATCGTTCATCAAAAATAAATACGTAATTATGTGATGATAAGAAAACTAAAAACCTTCTCATCGCTGGAGTTCGAACGTGCAGCCATCAACAAAGAATATTAGTCATTGGTCGTCGTCGAAGAGAAAGCCAGTCTTTTAAAAGAAAATACGGAAAAAACTCATTTTCTCGAAAATATGACCAAGCTAGATCGGTTCCTCGGCCCCGTAAACCCCTATACTGCAAATGTAATCTGAACGTGATTACAAATTTATATAAATATAGGTATATTATATAGGTATATTATATACAAATATTATATACAAATATTGCTCGTTTAATAGTATCAGATAAGACCGGTAGCGCCATCTATTATGGAATTATTCACTCTGGATTTCTACAAACAAACTTTCAAGCATGTTTTAATCCCGTTAGAAGATGAATTTTTAAAAACGCTGAATTTTTTTTTGGTATTTTCCTGTAAGCAACCATTTTACGAAGTTTCAAGTCCCTAGCTCGAAAAAATATATAATAGAACAAATATGTAACCCACTTTTGACCTCCTTAAGGTGTGAGTTTTCAAAAACGCTGAAATTACTTTTCTTATGTTTCATTAAAGAACTTTTTTATGAAGATTCAAGTCTCTATCTTCAAAAATTAATTAATTCCCATACAAATATAACCTTATATCATCCTCTGAAGACATTTTATCTAAAAAAAGGCCGCGCTATGTCCTATTCTGATGTCTACAATATTAGAAAGTGCCATCAACATCGGTTCAGTAGTTTTTGCTAGAATTTTCCCCCAAAATTATACTGGTTGGCATCGCCGCCACGCGGCGTTCACTTGACAACAAAAGATGGCGCTGTTCCGTAAACACGACTTTATCTAATCGGTTAGTCTATTATTAGAATTTGGTCTGCAGGTCAACTTAACTCCATACATTTTTTTATAACGTTTCATATGGTTTGACGGAGTTTAGACGCCGACAAAAAACTGGGGAATGACCTTCTAAGGCTAGAATAGAATATGCTCGGAAATTGGTGATGTTCTGCATCGCGCTATTGAAGTTTTTAAATTATGTCGTATAAATACAGTTTCCTTCATGTACCTCTTATTATGTCTCTCTGACAACATCAACGAATTTTTACGTTTATAATATGAGTGTGATATATATATATAAATTGTCCCTTCTTAAGGTTATTTCATTCTGTATTAAAATAAAATAATAATCACAATATTATCCAGCGATCGAAAAAATCATAGAAATCTAAGTAGTGCCGAAAATCGGCCCCACAGAATGGGTGCCATTGTCATTACGCGGGGATAGGGGCGGGGTGTTAAAACGATGCCAGCCAGCCATCTAGTTCGTTGAAATTTGTAAGGAACTCGCATTCTTTAGGACTGGAGAGGTATCTAGTGGACTCCGGGTTCTTTCAGGATGCAAACATCCCGGTGTTTGAACCAAGACAAGCTACGTATTGGGCGAAGGAAAAAGGGTCTCACTGACATTTATCCATAGGCTTTCTGACTCCAGATACACTCACCACTTTCATATTTTCACGTAGTATGTACTTGTAGCGGCGCCACCAAATTAGGCTTGTACTAAGAACTAAAAAGACCTAATTCCCGACACTGTACTAGACCGAACTATTCCGCAACGGTTCTGATCTTTAGTACGTTTAGTTCACCCGGAGCGATAACCAGAGAGAGAAATAGAGAAGAGCGAGCAGTAACACTGACAGCGAAACGATGCGAGCCGAATGAATGACCGAGGGACCGAACGTATCCGAATGGCTCTCGGAGTGCGCGAGCGACAAGGAACGAAAACTGTGTGAATAGAATTAGTGTACTAGTGAACTCAAAAAAAGTCAAAGTCAAAAAAGTCAAAGTTATTTATTCTTCAATTTAGGCATATTACATGCACCTATGAATGTCAATAAACTACCACCGGTTCGGAAAGAAAACCTCTGCCTCGAGAAGAACCGGCGTAAAAAACTCGGTGAGACATCATTTTTTAAAAACAGTTACAATATGATGTACTTATAGTCTTTTATAATTATAAGATTACCTACATTGCTACAGTAGAAAGCCTATTTATTTATTTTGCGATAGATTTCTAGTGCAGGACTTTATCAATTATCACTGCCAAATATCCCTGTCCATGATATAATCATTTATCTTGTAATATGCTTTTGAAATAAGTGTCTGCTTTACAACAGATTTGAATTTAGAGTCAGTAAGATCGGTAATGTGTTTTGGTATTTTGTTGTAAAATTTTATACAATTTCCCATGAATGACTTTGACGCTTTTACTAACCAAAAGACCTAAAAGACTGAACTAGTACATTTGTGCGATTGTACTAGTTTAGAGCGATCCGCTCAGTGACCGAGCGCGCACAAGCTTACACCAAATCACGGAGTGGGCCGCCCCTGGTAAGACTAAGGCCTTTTTCGCTTTGTGGAATCGGTAATGTCAGTAGGTATCAGTAATTTGCTAGTCGCCAGTGTAAAGTCAGTACGGATTTTTACGGCACGCAGATGTCTACGTGCCGTGATGGAAATGTTTCCAGGAGTGCTTTCTGAGGGCGGTTACGTTACTTATCTAACGAGCGTCAGGATATATTATCTATCCAATCCAACCTATGCATGAAATGTTACACAACAGTCCACCGGCTGATTGGCGCGGGATGCACGGAAGCGGCGCGGTATAAAAGCAGTACTGCTTGCGTACCTACCGGCCCGCCTTTGCGCAATATACCTGATAGTACTGAGCACATATAATACTGACAATATACCGACAGCAAGAAAATCTAGGTGACATCAGAAAACTCTCGTTAAATAATATACCGCATACAGAATCCGCCCCGCCAAATGCGGAAAAAGCCCTACGTTAGTATGTTTTTTTTTCTTCTTTACCATACAAAACATTCAAAATATAATAGGGAAATAATTACTTGTCTAAAGGCGTATTTCAGAAATAAGCCAGTTTCTTACTAAAGAGAGATTTCCATGTGAAATATTACTTTGGTGGATATAAACGTCATTTATTAGAATTTGGAAACATCAGACGACTAATAAAAACCAGATGTGGGTTTGTCTATATTTCTCCCAATGGAACGGTAAAAGGATGACAGTGCGTAAGGTACTTAAAATGTATGACATTTTTAAATGGTACTGTAAAAATGGGAACCATGGAGCGATGCAACAAGCTACGGTAGCCTAGTGGTTCAGGCACACGGCTGTCAAGCGCCGGTCGTCGAATCCCGGCTCATTCATTTTTCGGAACCTATGTACGGGATATTTACCGTAAGCTTTTCGGGGAAACCGGTCTCATCACAATAAGATCGAGTTTTCCCTCTGGGTTAGAAGGTCAGGATGGCAGTCGCTTTCGTAAAACTAGTGCCTATGCCAAATCTTGGGATTAAGTGTCAAAGCGGACCCCGGGCTCGTTTAGGGCACAACCGGGAATAACGCTAGGAGAATGATGATGATGGAGTGATGCAATAGCTGTTTTTTTGAGTGGTTGAGACGTTGGTCTAGTAAGGTCCTACTTTTGGACAGAACAATTACTAGGTACTCAGTGGCCCTGTGAGCACGAGCCTGACTGTTTCGCAAAAAAAAAACCTTGGAATCTGCTCATAAATTGTCACGAAAATTGTTTGAGAAATGCGACCTGTAGAGGAGAACAGCCGGACAGCGGGACAGCGGGACATTCGGACTCGAACGAATTTTAGACCAAGTTCAAGCATAGAAATTCGTTCGCTTCGCTCGCTCGCAAAACGGGTATTTTCCCGAGACGAATGAAAGGCTAATAAAATGAGACTTTGTTTGTTACCGCTGTTGTTACATTTTGCATCATCCATTGGCCAGTAAAAGGGAATATTCGTACATATAGCGGCTATTTAATTCCAAAGATGACGTAAAATAATACACGTCATCAAAAAGGTCCGTAGGTTAAATAATTGGCAATTTCAATTACCCACAAATGATATTACTGTTGTGATCTAACTGCGCCCAACATTCAAACCAACACAGGAACCTTCGAGATACCATAAAGCTATACTTACTGGCACATAAATTGCAGGGAATAACAATTCAGCCGTCCATTGTCCCTTCTCATGACCTCTTCAAGCGTACTTTTGACCAGAAAATACTTGCGTAAAATTCACTTACGCTACCCCACAACCCAAGTACGGGAAAATCAACCTAACCAACCTAGACTTAATAGAAATGAGACGGCAAAAATAGGCCCTGATAATGTTGTTAAGAGAAATTTAACAAGGGCCATCGTAATAACTGTTTCGTAAATGGTGGTGTTTCGATATAGCTGTAGTCGTTTGTTAGGGCAAGAATGAGCGTTAAAAGGCTTTCATTTTGAATTTAAAGCTATAGAATATGTTTCTTTTATAATACTTAAGAAGTTATGTGAAATATACAATTTCATAGTATGTGGAGCAAAATTTAACGCCCTTCAATATTCTAATTAAATTAATTTGGGCTGATGTGATGTGAAATCTGTGTTATAATTTTCAAATTTTATGTGGTTAAAATGACACGGGGCTGTCAAATTCTAAAATAATACGGCTATATTAAATCAAATAGTGTCGGTACCCACGCCGAATAAAAAAATAATCAGGAGTTACTTGTGGAAATTCATGATAAACATATAAGTATATTGATCAATGTATACATTTGCTAATCCGCTAAAGATAAAACGTTTATTTAGCGAAATAGCAATGACTCTTTTTATATTGTTCTAAAAAATAATTAAACAACTGAATTAGTGATGTGTACGTTTTTTTGTACTGTGATTGGCATGTAACGTTGTAGATAAACCTTTTAAAACGAATGGTTCACTTCGGTTGCTCGAAGTTAACTAGGAACACAGCTATTTACCATCGCATCGCTTCTTCAGTGGGTAGTTGGGATACTTGGGATGTGACTGAAAGTCAAGTCAGTAAGTCAATAACGCTCTAATAGCATGAAGTTTGTGAGTAAGTAAATGGGAACAAGTGTCACGGTTTTCAATGGTCAAAAACGTATTTTTTTCGTCTCACATATCGTTTCATTATATATCTAAACAGCGGGTTCAAAGTGATGCGTCTCGCCCCTAGGGCTGAAAAATAATAACTTACATATTATATCTATTTCTTCGATTCTTCATTCGAGCTCCAAAATATCTCGTCGGAGATGGGTAGCTTTCAGTTAAAAATCTATTATGTTTTCCTGTAATTTAAAATCATCATTTTAATAGCAATATAATAATATAGTATTTTTCACAATTGTGTTATAATAGAGAGCTTTTTAGTCGAGTACTGTGTTTAGGCCACTCAGCAGTAAGGTACGAGATTACAAAGATTGATTATGACAGTATTGTGAACAATACTTTTTGTACGAGCTCATTAAAATTAATAATTTAAGTCATTAATACGAAAACGGAATATCGTAAGTACTATATTGTCTAGTTCTAGATTTTTGACAGATGACGCGACGCTGCTACGTTCCGAAACGCCATAGATAGGCAATTTTGTATCGGATCGAGTCTCCTTTAAGGAGACTCGATCGAGGAGACCCGAAGGACACATATTATTGAAATACGCAGTTCTATTTTCAAATTTTTTTCGGTTGCCTAGAGCGTATCGAAACAGTTATTTCGGTTGTTTCGGAAGTAACATAGACTATTCAACGATGAAAGGAGTGACGTTGCGGTATTCTCTATGAAATCTTAATACACAGATTTTAATCGACGAGTACAAAAATATTTAAACGTGATGTTTTCCGACTGTTTTTTGAGTTTTTATATTGGTAAGTAATGTAAGAATATTTAAGTATGAGCAACTTTGATAAGTAGCTCTGTTTTTCAAGCAGACGGATAACGTAAAATGCCATTATAATAATATTAAAAGAAGCCTAATGCAAAAATATAAAATGCCTTTTTCATTCCCCAGATTTCAGGTTCACTTTCGTCGTATAAAACGAATTTTAACGGCATTTTTCGTGGAAATGTACCAACATTATAATATATTTTTATGATATCGTAAAAATGGGCCTGTTTCATCTTTCTGGGACGGATTTCCGGTGAAAGATTAGCTGAAGAATTTGCAAAGGGAAAACACCTTGAAAACTCACTGTAGCGTCTCATAGTTCACATCATACCAGTATTGGCAGCCCTTAAAGATCAACTAGAAAATGCCACGTCCGAGCTGTCTAGTGCTCACGTTGAAATAGAGCGATTAAACGTGGAGAACAATACATTAAAAAAACAAATTGAAGATTTTCAAAAGAAACAAAATATATACACTAAATTGCTAAATGAGGATACGCCAAAAAAGTGTACACCGCAACGCAATCGCAAATTAACAAATGCCTGTGAAACTGAAAAAACGAAAATAGGTCAGCTAGAAAGTGAAATATCAAAACTAAAAAAGAAAATACTATTTTTAAAGAAAAAGATAAGTTTTAAGGTAAATGAGAGTAAACAAATTAAACAGGGATTGAAAAAGAAAGCGGATATAACACTTACGTGCATAAAGCGGTCGGTAATGACTCTACAGAAAACTGTGAAAGAGCTAGTTGAAAAATCGCCATCTAATGAATGTCTAATGCCTCCCCCTATTAAAGATCAGTTAGAGGACTCACCAAAAAAAACACATCGCCCGCAAGCCGCAATTACTGCTACTATCGGATTCACATGGAGCAGACTTGTTGCTGCCGTTATCAAGAATTAGGAGGAATGACTACGACGCAACAGCGGACATAATTTCAGATGGCACTACAGAACGAGTCCTTCTTAACTTCGAAGAAAAAATAGCGAATTTTAAAAAATCCGATTGTGTAATTATACTATGTGGTTCCAATGACTACAGTATATTGCCTATACATAAATCTATCGCACTTCTAAATAAAGCTGTTCAATTGGCATCACATACTAATATTATTATCTGCAATATTCCGTATAGCGTAAATGAATACTCAAGTGATTATAACGACTTTGTAAAAAAATTTAACCATGCCCTCAATAAAAAGTTGAATAATGCTGCAAACCTATGGGTACTGAATTGCAACATACAACTACAATATCAAGATTATACGAGCAGTGGTAATCAACTCAATGGGAGGGGGAAACGTACTCTTGCTCACTGTGTTAATAATGTGCTAAAAAATGTTAATGAATTATATTATAACGCGGAAAGTTTTTTAGATGTGACTATCACGAATCCAAAGGACCAAACCTAGCGGACCAGACCAAGCCGCAGCGTGATGTGGCGTCTAAATCATATACTGTATTTAAAGTTTACCATCAAAATATTAGATGCCTAAGTAATAAGGTCTACCAACTGGAAGCCATGTTGCAATGTTTGGATAGAACCAATGTAATTTGCCTAACTGAACATTGGAAAGATGCTAATGATTTAAAAACTATAAAAATCATGAATTATGAACTCTCCTCGTCGTATTGCCGAAAAAATAACATCCACGGGGGGGCTTGTATTTATGTTCATAAAAGTGTGGAGGCAACTGAATTAACTGTTTTAGTAGATCTATCGGTTGAAATGGTGATTGAGATTTCTGCAATTGAGATTAATTACTATAAACTAAGTATAATTTGCATATATAGACCCCCTTCTGGGGATATAAATATATTCTTTGAAAAGTTATCAATCCTATTAAATATAACAAACGATGACCTGAAAGCTAGAAATACATTAATTGTTGGGGACTTCAATATAGATTTGTTAAAAGACAGTCCGAATAAAAAGAAACTGCTGGATCTTATGAATTGTGTAAACCTCAATCCCATTGTCGTATGTCCAACTAGATATACCAACTGTAGTGCGTCATGTATAGATCATGCCTACTCTGACATTGAGGAAATCAATTTTGCTCCAGTAAAGAGTGAGTTATCAGATCATGACGGGCAAATGATGAGCATAAGCTACCAACAAAAAGACTGTAAAAGCGTTGAAATGATTGAGATGCGACGCATCACGTCATCTAAATTAAACTGTTTTACTGAATTCTTGGATATGTATGACTGGGATAAAATCATTAAGTCTGGTAAGGAACCAGACCAGATTCTCGATTCCATAATTAATGTGTTTATACATGCTTTTGTGCAGGCTTTTCCCAGGCAAAAACATCCAAAATGTAATAAAGATAAAATATGGTTTTCTGGTGATATAATCGAAAAAAAGTATTTATTAGATGACATTAAAGATCTGTGCAACGTATTTCCGAATAACATATCACTCCATAACTTTAAAGATCAATTTGAAGAGCTTTATAAAAAATTAATGACATACAAGCGTAGTGACTACTTCAGAAATGAAATACGCAAAGCCAGCAACAAGGCAAAAGCTGTTAGGATGGTAATACAGTCGGAAACTAGTGCAACAAGTAGCAAATCAAAATCACTTGAGTCCTCCGAACCTGATGGGTTAGCGAATGAAATAAATACATTCTTCATCAACTCTGTGAGGGACACCCAGAGACAGCTGGACTTGCGGCTGGCATTACACCTTCTAGGATCATATAGGCCCATGGCAGTGGAATGTGCTTCATTAGAGCCATTGTCCATTGGAGAGATTTATCGACTCATAAAGCTAATAAAGCCAAACCCACAAAAGATGTGTACGAGGTTCCTACAAGGATCTTGCGAGAGCTCCCTCCATCGTTTATAGATATTTTATGATACAGTATGAATTTGTGTCTGAAAAACGGGTCTTATCCCGAGGCTTTTTTAAAAGATTAAATTTGTACCTATATATAAGGGAAAGGGACTAAAAACCGAACTAAAGAACTATCGGCCTATATCGATAATACCGGTGTTGTCTAAAATTTTTGAATTGGGTCTTGCAAATAGGTTAATTAATCATCTGACAGGTAAGGGTATATTGGCAAAGGAACAATATGCTTATCAGTCTCAAAAATCCACAGTGGATGCTACCAGACAACTCTTAAAAACAATTGCTGAGAAACAAGAATTGGGATGGAAAGTTGCATTGGTGTTATGTGACTTGTCGAAAGCATTCGACCTCGTAGACCATATGCTTATTATTAAGAAGTTAGACCATTACGGCATCCGAGGGACTTTCCTAAAAGTATTTGAATCCTTTCTAAAAAATAGGCAACAATTATGTGAAGTAGATGTTAATGGCTATAAGGGAAGATCCAACTATCAATCGCTTGATTCCATTTCTGTTCCTCAAGGTTCAGTAATAGGTAACTATTTATTTATTACCTTAGTTAATGACCTGTCAGCGTGTACGTCGCATGGTCAACTGATCGCATACGCGGATGATAGTGCTTTTGTTGTTTGGGGCACTAGTTTCACAGAACTGCAATCTAAAGTAAATTACCTGCTACGGGATGTAAAGCACTGGTTCACTATCAATGGTATGAAACTTAACCTGGATAAAACCAATGTAATCCAGATAAACCTTAGGGGTTTGCCACCCCAGACACTGAATATTGAGCTCGATAACATCAAAGTACCTTTAGTAAACAAGGCAAAATATCTAGGCTTCACCTTAGACTCTGCATTGCAGTGGGATACCCATATAGATGAGCTTTGTAAGAGGTTAGGCAAAGCGTGTTTTGCCATTTCGAGATTAACAAAAATGCTTGATGAGCAATGTGTCAGAAATGCATACTATCCTTACTTTCAGTCAATTGTAACGTACGGCATTGATATGTGGGGACAAGCGGCGGACAGACAAAGGGTGCTTATATTGCAAAAAAGGGTTATTAGGATTATGGCTGGGGTGCCCTGGGACACACCTGCCCGCAGCCTGTTTCGGAAGCTAAGGATCATGACTGCTCCAGGTCTGTACATATTTGAAGTGGCAAAAGTCACTCGTAAACACCTTAATGAATTTAAAATGCGTGGTCCTAACTACCGAAATGGAAATAATCTTCTTCCTAACCCACACAGACTAAAAAAGTCTGAACAATGCGTGTGGTACATAGGTCCTAGAATCTATAATCGTTTGCCAAATAATTTAAAGTCGACTGAATTATCAGACAATATGTTTATAAGTAAGCTTAAGGAATATTTAATAGAGAAGGCATTCTACTCATTAGATGAATTTATGAATAAATACAATGTTATGTGATTATTAAAATGAGATACTTATTGTTGTTAATATGAAATAGACATAGGATGTAAATAAATAAATATGTATAATAATATTGACATGTAACTTTCGTTATAAATAAAGAAACTAAAACTAAACTAAAACTATTGGTTATAAAGGATTGAAAAAGGAAATTGCAATTTCATTGTCTTCCAAATACTTGTAGGTACTCTCATTACGTAGGTACGATACGTAGGTAGATATAAGTTATGATGTTACAGAATGCAGTTATGCCTCTCGCTGTGCCCATGGATTTAGTCGTTATTAAACCGCCATTGAAGTAACTTCGTGTATGCCTTATCGCTCTTTCTACTCGTACATACAGTTATAACAATATTATAATTGTGAAAGCAAATTCTACCTGCACGTCACAACCGAATTTAATCAAACTATTACAGTTGGACATTTCACGCCGGAACTTGTAGACGATTAAATATACCTAGGGTATAGTCCAGTGTCCAGTTAGGTAGGTCCAGCTTCGAAAAAGAGGTCAATCGAATAGAATTCGACTCGGCGGGGCAGCGTTCGCTTAGCTTACGGTACACCTTTTCGTCCAATATTCCGCTGTGTCTATCATTGGTCTTTGACCAGTGTATGTTGCCAGTAATGACAAATGGCACTGAAAAGAGGTCGCTCACTCCACAGTGAGCGACCACTTGCCATCATAGCATCTCACATGCCTCTTAAGAAGGCTCAAGAAGTCACCAAAATGCAATGGAGAACAGAGCAGAACTAAGGTATACGAGTAAACTGGTATAGCCGTCCGGGCAGAAAGGTTCTCGAGCGGCGACCACGTAACGGAAGTGTACGGCAAAGGTGGACTCATGACTTGGAAAAGGAGCGGAAACCGCTGTATTTGGTCCGGTCACTTTTGCACTATTTGCCGGAGCTCTATGCCCAGTACCTAGTGGACGTCTTTTGGTTGATATGGTTATTAGCGGATTATAGGATTAATGGTACGGAGAGTATGTTCGTATTTCAGTCGACAATATCGCCTCAAACAAACACAGAAATTAATTTTCTTTACAAAATTATGAGGTTTTTTTTCAATGTTATTATGTAAACACGAGGGAGAGCTACGGTAGCCTAGTGGTTCAGGCATGCGGCGGTCGTTCGTGTCTCTAGGTTGGAGGGTCATATGGCAATCGCTTTCGTAAAAGTAGTGCCTATGCCAAATCTTCGGATTAGGTGTCAAAGCGGACCCCGGGCTCTTTTAGGGGCACAACTGGGAATAACGCTAGGATGATAATGAATTAAGATATTCAAGGCCACAAAACACAATAGTCTCCAGCGAAGAGCCCAGTATACACGAATCTACTACACCGGTATAACACATGTCCAATTAAAACTTACGACCAGCTGAGCTTAGTCTTGCTTATATATAACAAAGATATTCTGCAGCCTAAGGGATTAGATATTGGTTGGCACCAAAACAACTCGCGCGGCATTAACACTTTCACTGGCAGGAACCCGCCTCGCGGGCGCCTACGCCGTAGTCGCTTTCCGCTCCATAATTATGAGGAAAACCACGGGGTCGGCTAATTGCGTAGCACGTAGTGATTCTTGGCCGTGAATTTGTTCAAGTCTTAATGATTGTACAAAATAAAGAATAGGCTAAGCTTGTGCTTACCCACCGTGTGGTGAGGTAGGCACAGCGAAATGTCATCCCGCTTGAATTTGGAGCAGCCCAACTGGGGAAGTACCTACCTCCGCCTTGCAGAAGACCACAGCCATAATAACACTACTATAACTTGCTCTGTAGTAGTGTTGTGTTCCTTGAAGGAGGTCAGAAAAGTCGCCAGAGCTCCCGAGGATGCGTTGTGTTGAGAGCGAGGGAACTTGTTCTTTCAGCTGTCAACACGGCGAATCCTCAAACATATCAAGGTTTGGCAACGCCCATGTTACTCCTTTGGGGTTACATGCGTCTATAGGCTGCGGTGTCCGCTTACCATCAAGCAGCCCGTACGCTTGTTTGCCACTGTCGTTGTATAAAAAATAAACTATCTTTTAGTGCCGTTTTATCTACTAAGTATATGTTTTTTTGCAAAAAGTGCATTTGCTTGAAAATGTTGCTGGCATTTTCTGTATAAACCTGTAAATTGGAGTGGGTTCTTCCTTATTTTGCGTATTGTATTATTTAATACGGGGAGGTACAAGTCAATCTCAATTATGTCTAATATTATATAACATAGGTATACGTATATATATAACGGTGGTGAGATTGTAACATCTCACCACCCCCTTTCTTCCTGTGGGTGTCGTAAAAGTCGAGTAAGGGAGCAGGGTTGAAATCTGTTGTGGGCGATGGGCTAGCTACCTAGCTACCACTGTGATATATGTATATATATCACATTTTGTCGATCTTTTGTATCCTCATTTATGCTAAAAGTGGCACTGGAATATACGTTTCATGTACTCTGCACATTAAACGTACCCCTTTTGGCGTACGTAAGGCGTGAATCTATCTAAGTATAGTTGTATGAATATTATTCAATAATATTCATTAAAACTGTAAAATTTCATATATTCTGCTTGTTAAGAACAGAACTGAAATGAACGAATTTCCCAATTCTAACTTTTATTCCTATTTGAATGGATTATTTCCATTTGAATAGAATTTCGTTATCACCTATGAAATTCGTTAAAAGTTAGAACTCTTTGGCTTCGGAATTTCAATTTCTAAAATTGAAACGGATTATTTTTAAAAGAATAAACGAATGGCGCGAAAATATACTTAATTTTGTTCTTTGACGTCTTAATACCGACTGGGATACTTTTATTGTATTGATATAAATCAATATCTCACTCTGTTGCACTTGCTAGCTCGAGCGACAGAGAGGAAGCTACTCGATAGAAGTTCGTTTTCACTTCGTGGTAGCCCCTCTGTATCTATCTATTCAATAAATCAACATTATAATTTTCACCGTAGAAAAATATTATTAGGCTTTAATGAAATATCAAAGCCTATAATAATATTACCTATACCAAACATTTGCGTAGTATAGGTACTTAGCAAGACGACTTTGCACAACGCGCAAGAACCTTTTCTGCTATCTGATTCGGATATACAAATACAAATACAAATACAAAATTGTTTATTTGACTTTTTCACAGGTAATAAATACAAACAAGGTTGGAACCTTCCATTAAGCATTATAAAATGCTTGTATCGGAAGATCCCGCTCTTCCATCACTCGGAAGTAGTAAAATATGTGGATATATATGTGAATCCCTAACGTTTTTTAACCTATTTTTGCATTCCCTAACGTTTTATGTCATAATGATCATTTGTCCTAACACTCATATGCGCCCTCTTTAGTTTTCCTAACATCGAATGTATGATTTTTTTCCCCGTAATGTTTTATTTCCTAACGTCACTTGCCATATTGATTATTCATCCTAACGTTGTGTACCATTATAGTCATGTATCCTAATTATCAGTAAGCCTAATGATTATTTGTCCTCATGATTATTTTCCCTAACTGTGATTAGATTAACCTACTATTCTGCCTAACCTAACCTACTTTTCTTACCTGACATCAGTCCGGTTCTGGCGCTTCGCCGGCCGCTACCGCGGCACTCTCACTTCGCTCGCTCGGCTCGCGCGCTGTAGGGTCACAGTTCAACCTAACACTCCTCCTCGCTTCGATCGTCTTCGTACCTAACTGGGCTCTGCCTTAGACCTTACCATAGAAATATTGTTTATGGCTATTGATCGTGAGGGCTAATGCGCATTAGGAAAACAACACTTAGGATAAATGACATGAGATGAAACGTTGTTAGGGATTTCGAGGAATATGGAAAATAATATTAGGGATATTAATAATTATGGTAAAAATGATTCGGGCAAATGAGTTTTAGGGCAATCATTACATTACGAAAAATAATTGTTATGGCAATTGATCGTTAGGGCTAGTGCCCATTAGGACAAAACAGTTCGGGCATGTGATTTTATGACAAACGATGTCTGATGCATAACCTGGGTACATACAGTTCATTAAACAAATCACGTTAATTCATTGCTTATCTACATTTGTACAGTACGGTTATACTGTTAGTTAACCACTGACAGATAGTTTGTCTTCATTTAATTTTCAACTGTACTGTCAAACTAATAAATCAATTTTCAGAATACTGTTACCCACGTCTACCGATTTAGAAATAACTACTTAATTTTTATGACATTAAAGTTGAAAATTAAATGAAAGCAAACCATCTGTCAGTGGTTAACTAACAGTAATCGTACTGTACAAGCGTTGTATTGTTCGTTCTTTAGTATATGTAGTAGTTCTTTAGTTTAGTATATGCGGGTCAAATTTTACCAACTTCCCAAAGGCCAAATCCAGTAAAAATGTTGTACAATTAGGTATGTAAGTTGGATGACAATGCAATACTTTGGTACCACAAAGCGGGTATAATGGTGGAAACGGGAGGTAACTAGTAATAAAAACTCCTCAATTACACAAGATAAACCCGTTGTGATTGGGCTCACAGGAGTGGAACCCGCTCAGTAAGCAAACAGAAAAAAGATACGTCAGCAAAAGGTTGTACGAAGGACAGAGATTTTACAGCATTAATTTATGATGCATGTGTCGTTTTTGCAGTCTTTGACTAGTATGTGTTGCCAGTGATGTCATAATTATGGCACTGAAACGTGGTCGCTTACCATGGGCCTCATAAGAAAGGTTGTACCAAGGACAGATATTTTACAGCATTAATTTATGATGCATGTGTCGTTTTTGCAGTCTTTGACTAGTGTGTGTTGCCAGTAATGTCATAATTATGGCACTGAAACGTGGTCGCTTACCATGGGCCTCATAAGAAGGCCCAAAGTCACCCAAAGGGCAATGGAGAGGGCTATGTTGGGAGTCTCTCTGAGTGATTGAATCAGAAATGAGGCTATCCGCAGCAGAACCAAGGTAACCGATATAGCCCTCCGAATCTCTATACTTATGCAGCTGTGGGTGGGGCGCTTCGCACGTAGAACCGATGGCTATTGGGGCGGAATGGTTTTCGAGTGGTGACCACTTACTGCAAGGCGCAGCGTGGGTAGCCCCCCACATGGTTGAATGATGACCTGGTAAAGGTCGTGGGTGGGACTCCGCTGGATGCGGGTAGTCATTTTAGCACTCTTTGGGGGTCCAGCCTCGGCTGATATGATGGTGATGTACCGTTACTACACGTGAATTGTAAAATAGATTGAATATAGGATATTTAGCATCGAGAAGATTGAATTGCCTCCTACACCCCGTAGTTACATTCTGATGTAAGTTCTGATTATAGGCTATGCGAAAAGTTGCTCACGTAGCAAGAGCTTAATGTTGTTGTGATCCAGTTAAAGTTGCCCGTAGACTCTGCAAGCAGTTAAAATGCTATTATCTTGTTTCCTACTGGTGTTACCGAGAGCGTGTCGGACGCTACAAGAGGTATATTTTACTCTGGCACATCCAATTATAATGATAACGATCAGTACCGGCTATTCACGGATAACCAATTTTTATAAAACCGTTTTTTTTTCGACTTAGGTTCATGATGTGGCCGTCTCTGTAATAAAAGTAGACCAGAAGTCATCAGATACACAATATGAAGGGCTTGCAAAATATTAGATTTTTATCGTCTTTTTCGGAGTATTCGAATATTTGAATAAGTCGGGAAATTGAAAAGAAAACTAATTTAAATGCGTTTTATATTTTATTTTTTATAAAAGCGGCCTCTAGACCTGACTGCATGCAGGGCACTAAATTTAGACACACAAATTTATTAACTCAGTATGGACGAAAACTTCAATTCAAAAAAAACTCTAATCTGTCTATAGAACGGACTTTCTAGATGGATTATTCATTTCACTCGCAGGTTTACCTGCGACCTGCGACCTTTGCATTACACTGGCGAAGGCATATTAAATAAAAACCGGTCAAGTGCGAGTTTGACTCGCGCACCAAGGGTTCCGTACAAACTATCAATTAACTCAAGTCCGAATATTTGTAAATTTACTTATTTTAACCCAACACAAAAACGATATCAAATTCAATATCAAACAACGAATAACTTTTACACCAAGACCATGGAACTACCAAGACAAATGAATCGCGATCTTTTTTTGACCTGCTATTGAAACATACCCATCCCAACATCATTCATTCTAGAAAAATCTTAATAGCGCGTAGTAGGAATGGGGTCAGCGCCATCTATCGGCCCAATTTGGTACTAACGTGCGAGGGCAATCAGCTTAGTATGTATGTAAGTGTTTTAGCGATTATTGTTTATCACGTGAACCGATCTCGATTTTTTTTTTTAAAGAGAGTAGGTACTCCTATTATAGTCTTATAGGAATTTAATAACAAAAAAATACTTATAGAGTTGATTAAATTGCAAACTGAACTAGAAAATTATTTTTGAAAATAAAAATAAAAATACGCTAGATACAGCAAAAGTTATATTTTTCCAGTAATATCTATTATGTTTATCTGAATCACAAGTAATAATTTAAAATTTTTCGCTTTTATAACTTCGAAGATAAGGGGGGAGGAATGGTATTTTTTTTTACATTTTCCTTCATAGATCGAAATTTTGCCAGTGTAGAAAAAAAAAGAAAAACTTTGATCAAAAAAGTGCAACTCAAGCCCTTTCAAATGATATCCCACTTGACCTAATAGTTGAATGTTTTTTTGCCCCCTCCTCATATTCGTAAGTTTTCATAGAAAATTTAAATGTATGTTTAAAGTTCTCATTTTTTATACACGCAGATAACTCTCATTTAGAACCATTCCCAATTTCAAATTGATAGCCTAAGTAGTTCGTGAGATATTTCACTTTGTGGCAGACTGACAGACAGACAGACAGACCATAAGGGTTCCTTATTTACCATTTTTGGTACGGAACCCTAAAATAACAATAATTTATAAACATTACCTACTCCGTACATAGCCAGGGCATTTCCTTTTATTATACCTATAAAGTTCAGGACTTTTAGAAAAAAACAGCTTTCCTTAATCGTCATTCAGTTGTGAGCATGCGCATTTCATTCTGATTTCAGTATTTTATTTATTAGGTCACTGAAAATGGAATATAGCAAGCTACGGCAGCCTAGTGGTTCAGGCACGCGGCTATCAAGCGGCGGTCGTGGGTGCGAATACCGGCTCGTACCAATGAGTTTTTCAGAACTTATGTACGGAATATTTACTGTTAGCTAAAACATCGTGAGCAAACCGGTCTAATCCTAATAAAGTTTAGTTTTCTCTCTGGGTTGGAAGGTCAGATGGTAGTCGCTTTCGTTAAACTAGGGCCAATGCCAAAGGGATTAGGTGTCAAACCGGACCTTGGGCTCCTTTAAGGGCACAACCGAGAATTACGCTTGTAGGATGATAAGGTAATTGATAAAATCATACCTAATAAGACCGCAAGACCACTATGCAGAACCTTACTACACCTCACTTGTTAAAATCCATCAAAGCGTTTAAGTTAAAATTTGACCAGTTACCTTTTGGGCCAATCACTCTAAACCAATATACTAAAGTAAGCCTTGCCTAATCAAAACGTTTTTCACCTGTTTCCTTAGAGTGGCGTTCAACGATATTAGACTCAGGCTTGTCAATCGCAATTTTTGCTTTACTAAAAAAATATTAACAGAAATCTAAATTTGTGAACATCGCTCAACAGCACTTGTATGTGAGCACGCGTTCAATATACGCAATAAAACCAGTATTATCGGGACACACTGACAGAAAGCAAATCGGGGCACGCGGAGAATTTAATACAGGATTATTCAAGCGCCAGTTGACACGGAGGGATTAGAAAAATGTTTATTGGTACCGAGACCTCTTCACGTCGGGCCGCATGTGAAGCATACGTAAGAACAGGAGACTTAAGAGTTGATGTCGCGAATAAATCTTTGAAAGCAATACTCGGGCTCATTCGATTTAGAATAACGAAGTTTGCTACAGATCGGGGTACTATCACTCGGAGATCAGCACGGGGAAGATTTTTAAGAATTCTATAACAAACGGATCAATTTGCAATCTCGTGTGGTGTCTACAAATTGTCGGGATCTTTGATGATATAGATACATTCTAGATCCGACGCTATATCTCCTAGGACCGTGGTTGTGTTCATTATCGTCGTATGTTCCACTGCTGGGCAAAGGCTTGCTCTCATGGACATTCGGTCAGAGCAGGCTGGGGACTTCACACACACCTTTAAATTTCTTCGCAGACGTATGCAGGTTTCCTGAGGAAAATGTCGTGAGGAAACTTTCCTCACGATATCATCCTTCACCGAAAAGCTAATGGTAAATACCAAATAATATCCCGTACATAAGTTCCGAAAAACTCATAGGGAACTAAATGACAATGCCCATCTATGTAGATAGATCTTTGAAACATTGAGCTCAATTTTTTTGCTAAATATCATCCTTGATTGCGCTTGCCTTGACTGGCTATACAACATTAGCAGTGGTACTTCCCAAATGTATTAAGTTAGTCCACTTCCGGGAAAGTGCAATCCTTAAAATCCTTTGACGTTTCGGCGTTAGGTACTCACGCATTTCACTAATTACATGAAAACCGCCAAACGCTGCATTTACCCTACTTGCAATGCTATCATCGATTTAGGTCAACTGCTAATGAGATTCCAGTCTTCTGATCTAGTCTTTATTACTTTCAAACTACCAAACAAATACCGACCTTATATTCATATTGATAAGGCTCATCGAGTCGGGAGCTTTATGTCACTGAATAGTGAAAAGCTGTCAAAGAATTTCGAACTCTATTGAGTAAGACAGAGGGTTGCTCGGAGTTTTATTGGTTTACAAAGGGGTTGCATTGTTGGGTGAATGATCCGCGGTACAAAAGACATATTGTCAGGGAAATGCATGTGAGGGTATGTGCATAAGACTGATGAAATTTTTTACTTGCAATAACGATGTCATTCCATTGCCGAGTACCTAGGTAAATGATCTAACGGTGAATTTACGTGAATATATTTCAGAGTACACAAAACACATTTCGATCATAGCGGAAAATTGAAAAATTATTCGCCACGAGCGGGATACACATACGAAATGCAAAAATGACCCTACATCAAAATCGTAACAATTTTTAATGTATACCGTTAAAGGTTAAAATAAATACCGGGTTGCACTCCGGGAGTGCCGGCAGAAGTGAAAACTTGAATGTTAACGTTGTGCAAAAAAAACATCTCAAAAAGTGCACAGCGCCGCTAAAGAAGTTCTCACTTCAAAAAAGTGATAATAACTTTGTACGCGAGATGTGATTGTTTTCCCTTGTAGGTTTTAGGTAAAAAACTCAAGCAAATCCCCCCTTGCAATTTAAATTTCAAGTACATACATAACGAATGTCTATCCCCGTCCACAATTGCCTCTACGTAGCACCGTTGTTAGCTTAGAACTTCATTCTAATTGCTTTGCTTTTCTAAGATTTCATAGTTAAATTAAATTCAGGGAAGTTATAAGTATTTCAATAGGTACGAGTACAAAGGAAAGCATTGAATGAAAGAACGAACATTACTAAAACCTGTTTTTATTTTGATTCGTCACGTCTGTCCGTCTGTCTGTCTGTCCGTCCGTATGTTACAGGCATTTTACTCGAAAACTATAAGGTGTATTTGAAATACACTATACAATAAATAAATACATATAAATAAACTTTTGACGATTGCTGTATTTTGCTAGCCGCTACATAGTTTTATAATTACAAAAGTATGTAGCTAGCAAAATACACCGAGGAAGGCGCCGTAAGTTCAACGAAGTTAAGCGAACAGAGTTTTTGAAACAAAATATAATGTGTCTGTGTATATTAAAAAAATACACATAGTAATCTTGAGGCTTTTCTGCCGGGAGATCAGAGATTCGAAACATGACTAAGCAATTTTTGCTCGATCAAAAAAAATCACGAACATAGGTCTAAAAGGGTCTAAAATACACTTAAAATATTATGCGATATAGAAGTAATATATACTTCCCTGTCTTCGTCTTTTTCTTTCTGTAAGTTGGTGTTGTAAGAACGGACCATGGGAATATAATTGAAGTGAGCGGTGGGCTAAGAACCGCTTTTTATTGAATTATATCCAATCCATGGTTAATCGTCGAATCCGATTCGGCTGGAGCTTTCGGGAAGTTCTGCGGTATCTCAAGATGAGAGTCTTTGACCGGTGTACGTTGCCACTGATGACAAAACATATGGCAGTGAAACGTGGACACTTAACGTGGCCTTATAAGAAGATTAAAAGTCACCCAAACGGCAATTGAGGTCTATGCTGGGAGTTTATCTGCGTGATTGCATCAGAAATCTGCAGCAGCACAAGACCAAAGCCCTCCGAATCGCTAAACTTAAAGTGGCAGTGCTGGACGGGGCACACTGCACGTAGAACCGAGGGCCGTTAGGGCGGGAAGGATCTCGAGTGGCGGCCTCGTACAAGAAGGCGCAGCGTGGGTAGTCCCGCACAAGGTGGGATGATGACCTGGTAAAGGACGCAGAAGTCCGCTAGATGCGGGTGACGCGGGACTGGTCACTTTGGCACTCTTTGGGGGAGGCCTACGTCCAGCTGTGGATGTCTTTCGGCTGAAATTATGATTATAATGATGAAGGCAATGTAAAGTGTATTTATAAGTGAATCTCATGAATAAATAATATGAAGTATTTGGGTTACTTAATTTTAATGAAACGATGCCCACTTGATATATTTAAAAAATCTTGGCTTAGCCAAAGAACGTAGAGGTTGGAGGATATTTAAGGAAGGCTTTCATTATAAAGGCAGTGTCGAATTGTAGCCCACCTGATGCTGGGCGGGTTGTGGTAAGTAACGGGTAAACATGACCTTTATATTTTAAAAGATATTTGTACATTAATTGTAACTAAAAAAAGATAAGCAAAAAAATCTACTACATTCTAGGTATGTCTTGAACAAATATCGATTTTTACAATAATTTGTACTTATCTGATATACGATAAAATATATGCCTATGTCCTGACTGACTCACTCATCAACGCACAGCCAAAACTACTGGGACTAGAAACTTGAAATTTACACCAGGATGTCCTTTTATGACGTAGGCAACATATAAGACGGGATATTCGGAAATTCCATCCCTGAAGGGGTTAAAGGGGCGTGAAAAGTTTGTATGGGGGAATCATTATTTTTTTAACAAGAGACTCGAAACTTTGTAGACAGATTACTTATTAAGATACAAAAAAAGTGATTTCAGCGTTTTAGAAAATTCCATCCCTAAAGAGGTTAAATAGGGGTGCAATGTTTGTATGGGGGAAACATTAATTTTTGAACAATGAACTTGAAACTTTGTAGAAAGATTATTCATTAGGATACAAAAAAGTGATTTCTGCGTTTAAGAAAATTCCACCCCTAAGGGGGTTAAATAGGGGTGCAATATTTGTAATGGGGGAAACATTATTTTTTAAACTAGAGTTTTGTAACTTTAGGTTATTTTTATAACGTGGGCTAGAGACAAGAAGGGATTTTTGGAAATACCTGCACAGTTTGTATGGGGGAATCTTTTATTTTTTGAGAGAAAAAAAATCGGCGTTTTAGAAAATTCTATCCCTAAGGGCGTTAAATGATGGTGCAATATTTGTATGGGGGAAACATTATTTTGTAAACTAGAGACTTAAAACTTTGTAGAAACATTACTTATTAAAATAAAAAAAAAGCATATTCTGCATTTAAGAATACCCTTAAGAGGGTTAAATAGGGCTGCAAAGAGAGCACTTTATTTTTTGTACTAGGGACTTGAAACTTTGTAGAAAGTTAACTAATTAAAATACTAATAAAGTATTTTCAACGTTTAAGAAAATTCGATCCCAATGGGGGTTAAAAAGGTTGAAGGTTTTGTACGGGGAACACTGGATTTTTTAAAGAGATGTACTCTTCATTAACCTGTCTCCATTTCTCGATTTTCAGTGCTTAGTTTAAGATTGTTTTAACAGCCTTACGATATTTAACTTTTTTTTAAATCTCACTCATAATAACTAATATCACCATTTTCTAGCTCTAAAATTAGATTAAAGCATCAGGTAACTGACGGAATAAGTATTAAGCATTCTGCAAACAATTCCCGTAATCTGATTGGAAAATCTTTAAAAATTCTTTAACAATCGCATATCAGTGTCTGCCACTGTATGAAATGTAATATGTCTAGACCACTTTAACTAAGAATAAAATTCACTTACCCATTTTATATCTTTGTCATCAACAAAAATCTACCCGGACGAAGTCGCGGGTGGCCGCTAGTTTGATATACGATTAAATGGCTCTGCTTACGCCCAAATTTTTCGCGCGTGAGGTACGTCGACTACTAAGAGATCGATACAGCCAAAGTTATAATAAAGTATACAGGTACACCTATGACCTTAATGTGAAGGCAATAAAGGCAAATATATGTAACTTTGGCCGTATCTATCTCTTTATAGTCGACTGTACATATATAAAATTGGCATCTGTTAGCAGTGCAAACATTGGTTGGGAATTGGGGATATAACCTGTTAGGTTCATCTGTCTTTACTACACAACATTGATAAATTTTCATAGCCAATAGCAGATCATCTCAGCCAAACTCCCGGGTATCTGAGTGAGCGGATATCGGATGCATGAATGTTAGTTCGTTGTCATGACCGTCATATTGCATGATATTCCGGTATCATCTACCCGGGAACATCAAGCGGCAGCCTTTTATCAACACTTTTTGTTAGAAAGAGACTTCCGTTCGACCGCTTTTGTGAAATGAGAGACGGGTTGGACATCATGGAATTCATGGACAGCTAATGACGACGATTGAAACTGCATAATATAGGAACTCCTAAAATACACATTATAAAATAGTCGTGTTACTGTTAGGGCTCCTTAGTACGTCTCGAGTCGACTGTGTATATTAGAAAATCATGCTGTAAATAGTAGCATGATAATGTTATTGTACATATACTGTTTATATTTAAACAACTTCTTACCGCACCTTCGTGGCGCGGGAAGCAAGTTTAATTCCATGCAAATAAGGGCGGTGAACTATTTTGCATCCGAGTACCATGAAATTATATCGCACAATGCAGAGCCGTCTACAAAGCCAAATTCGTGCAACTTGAAGCTGTTTGCACGTTGGCGGCCTGCGGCACTAGCATACTTGGAAACAAGATACAAGTTACTAGTCAGTAACAGATCTGCCATGGCCAAAGCTGCGATTAAGCTGCTTCGGTCGCCTAAATAAGGTCGCCGAGCTTGGTTTTAAACTACTTCGGCCAACGACTGTCATCTTGATAGTCTGTCCGCCTACTGCGGTCGCATACATTCAAGCTTGAAAGAAATTATCGAACGCGGCTGACGGACGTGTATGACGGCCGCGACTGATAAATGTGCAGCCGCATCCGTCAGCCGCGTCCGATAATTTGATTCTAGCTTCAGACGCAGACTTCGGTGTAGCCACACGCACGTCGCATGCACCCCTTAAGCCCGCATTACACTGGCGCGGCGGTGTGATGTGGGCTTTAAGCCTCTCACAGACGGATCGGTGGTCGTGAGTAATGAAGTTGACATTAGCTGTCAAAGTTTACCTACTATTGACCGCTACCGCAAGCTGTGCCAGCGTATTATCGCTATGGCTTTGCTACATATCTTATCCCACCAAAACATTAATGTGAAAATCGGAGCCAAGTTCAATATTAAGAATATGCGTGATTGTGACCTTCGCCGACAAAAGAATTGGGATACAAATGGGTACCTACCATGTTCAGTAGATAATCCTTAAATAAAATATATTCTTAATCACATAAAATTTCTTATTTTTTCTACTATTTATTGCTCAAAAGTAAGTTATTTATGAAATTATATTGAGTTTCAAGATACACGAGTTACTATAAAAAATACCCAAAACCCTACAGGGGGCCTAGACAAGGTTACAATCGACAAGCCCTAACGCCAATAAATGGCTAGTGTAGCCGCGTCGTCGGCGAGCTGGGGCACGCACCTGGGCCACAAAGGAAGAACAGCGCTGGCTTTGCCAGCTTCATGCTGAGTTGTGGCCCTTTTGTGACAAACAGTGTTCGGTTTATTTTTGTATTTCTCTGTTGTTATGTTTTTGTCATATATAAATGTTTTTCTTTCTTTCTTTTCTTTCCAATAGAAAACTAAGTAATAAAATGTATGGAAATGACAGATGTTAACGAAAAGTGTTTCGTCGGCATCTGTCATTCCCATACATTTTATTATTTTCTATTGGCGTTAGCGCCTGTCGATTGTAACCTTGTCTACGGCCCCAGGAGTGCCTGTAATATTTGTAGCGTTCTCTCGATTGCTTCAGGACTCCATCACAGTTCTTGACCAGGTGACAATTCTACTTCACTAAATGGTGCTTTTCAAGAGCAAATGCACGAGTTACTATACAAAATATCCATATATTAATCTATAATATTTGAAGATTTCCCTCCAGGACCCCATCATCTTGACCCTGATCCTGATCCTGACCTTGACCTGATAACAGTAGTCCCATACTTCGAAATACATTTGTTCAAATCGGTTTATGGAAGTCTATCGGTATATCGGTGGATGGAGTTCTGGGGTAACGAACATAATACTTAAAAATTCCCCGTCTCTTTTACTATTTTATTTGCATATACATTATACACTATTACCCAGCTGGACGCCAAATTTCAACTTTCTAGGTCATCATGGAAGTGGGTTGGGTTTTTGATCTATCGGTGAGCTAATCGATCATTCTAAGTCAGTGATAAAAAACCGGTCAAGTGCGAGTCTGATTCGCGCACCGAGGGTTCCGTACAAACTAACAATTAACTCAAGGTAAAGTAAATGTCCCAATATTTGTATTACTTATTTTAACCCAACACAATAGAATTCAATTTCAAACAACGAGATTTAGTTCGCTAGAGAATGTTTTTTTAAGCGACACGTGTTTTTTTATTTCTCCCTTAATTGTAAGTTTCATTAAAAACTATCAAATTGAAAAGTAGCGAATTCCAGAAGGTTGCAAGTAAATTATGACGTCAATACTACGACTCTGTATGGCAGTTTGGACACCTTTCATATGGCAGCCATAATACTGACGTCACACACGGTGAATACCACTTTTATACGTTTTAGCGATTTTCTTAAAAGCGAGCAGGAAAAAAACACAGAAAACTACTTTATTACGTTCAGATAACATAATTACCGAAATGCTTTTCGATTTAGGCGTCATTACATATTTTGAAATATTGTCAATTGGCGTCCATAAGTTGAGATCTGACTTATTAGCTCTGCACGCTCATCACCATAAAGTGCCATCTGTCTGATCTACCCTGACACAAAAATCAGACCAAAACAACGGTAACGGTTGTTATCCATACAGCGCGTGTCAATTATTATAGTGACATGTGGACTTCATTTGAGTAACCAGGAATGAACTTGGCGCGAATTAAGTCGGTGTTTGGGAGAACAATATAAACGTAATCTTAATCCATGTGTCTCCCCCACCATAGCTCTACCATAAAGCCTGTAACACTGGCGCGGCATGCGGTGGAGCTCAATAGTAAACTTGACAGTTATTGTCAAATTAACTCTTGACCACCACCTACCACCACCGCAGGCCGCACCAGTCTGATTCAGGCTTTAGGCCTCTCACAGGCTGCTCTAAAACTCTATCTCTATGCCTATACCTATCTACACACTACATTATCGTAGTAGGAATATCATCTTGTCTATTACATTTGTCAATTTGTCAACTCCATACTAAGGAACGGGCAACAAAGTTCAACAAACAAAAACGGGCTGGTTTTTCCGATATATAATTTAAGAAGCACACTGCGTTCCTAACAGGTGCATGGAAATGGGGGATTTTCGATTTGGCCGTATTACTTCTTCGGTGTATGGAACATCGCAGTAGATAGCGTTCTACGGCCTTTTGTTGGTTCTGTCGCTACGTAGTCAATTCGAAATACGTGAGATGGCACTGTAATTATAATAATGTTCACAAAGTGACAGGCATTACCAGCCTTACCAGCTATTAGTTATAGTTTTCCAAATGGTAGTATTTACCAATATTTTTAATATTTTTTATTTATTATAATTAAGTAAAACCAGAATAAAAATGGCGTTATGGCTTATATCATACATTTGTTTATTACTTATTTAGCATTTAGGAAGCATATTTTTAAGCAGTCATATGGGCAACATTCAAGTTTCAACACTTTGACAGAACAGATGTCAAATTTCAACAAATTTTCCCGGTGACTTGGAAAAAATTACGATTTACGATTACAAGAAAAGCGGTGTTCCTGGATGCATAAATAGTTAGTGGCAAATACTTATGTCGAACACAAAAACGCAGTTAGTATTCCATAATTTATTGTAGTTCGCATGATACGACTTTTGCTCAGTCTCCAGTGGAGAAAGTCGCCTAGACGGGCGACCATTAGCTACACAGCTTATTAGGGAATTCACAATATCATTGAACATTAACGTATCTACGTCTATTGTGCGTGTGTTTAGACATAGACATAATTTATTAGTAATAAGATATTACAGATTTACATGTAGGTATGTGATTAAGCTCCTTGCCGAGGTTGTCCCGGTTCTAAAGGGTCGGCAACGCGCCTGTTACACTCCAGGGCTGTTATCCACTACGCGCTAAAGCGGCTCACCCCGCCGGTCACCCGTCACGAAACTAGACATCTACCTACGCTTGGTTACTACGCATCACGGTGTCAAGTTATATTTGTTGATGAGCGTTGAGGTGAGCTTAATAAAGTTACAGAATAGAGGGGCAAGGCAGGTATTCGCCACGCGCTAATGCGGCTCACCCCGCCGGTCACCCATCACGAAACTAGATCTCTACCTACGCTTAGTTACTTACTACACATCGCGGTGTCAAAATTTATGTGTACCTGTTTAAGACAAATGATTTGCAATACCCTTACAGGGTGTCATGTTGTAAGATATTTAAGACCTGATGTGATATTTGTCTACATGAGAGCAATAAAGTATTCTATTCTAAAATATATTTGTGGGTGAGCATTGACATTGACTTTTTCTAATAAAATAAGTCAAAAAGAGTTGTAGCACAAGTTACAAGCCTTTGAATGTTCCTTCATATCAAAATTTTTTTCAGAATCCTAGGACGCAGACACTGTGAGCAGTTTCTATGGTGAAGTGGAAAGGAAATGTGTAAATGTTAATATGGGTATGTGGCTTGGCGATGTACGAAAATTAAGTCTTTTTTTAGGGTTCCATAGTCAACAAGGAATCCTTATAGCTTCACCATATGCGTCTATCCGTCTGTCCGTCTGCGGACTAGCTCGGGACCCTTACTACTAGAAAGCTGTAATTTGGCATGGGTTTATAGTACGTACTTAATTCAATGACACTGACAAAACGATAGAATTAAATCCGGAAAAACTAGAATGTACAGTACCTACCCCCTATGGTACATAAAGAAGGGATGATATTTATATAACGGATGTAATTTATTGTTAAGCTTTGCTACGCATTCTCGTTTCCCTCAGCGTCCTCGCACATCGATGGTGGAGTCGGCAACACTTATTATCACAGCTTCGCCACGCTTCTTAATTACGATAAACAGGCAATTTAATGGTATGAATATGAAGAAATTAATATATTACTTAGAAGGTTGCAAACCGATGTATTAGTTAGGTTACGCACTTTCATTTTGAAACCACACGGGCCACATAAATATATACATATATCCATACTAATATTATAAATGCGAACGTGTCTGTCTGTCTGTCTCTCTGTCTATCTGTCTGTCTGTCTAACCACTGAACCGATTTAGATGAAATTTGGTACAGTGATAGTTTGAGTCGCCTAAGGGGGTGAAAGTTTGTATGGAGCTAAGATATAAACGAGTTTGACTCGGACGGAGTCGCGGGCCCAAGCTATATATATATATAACCATATAACCAAATTATGGGATTAGGTGCCAAAGCGGACCCTGGGCGCCATTTGAGCACTAGCGGAAGAAACGCTGGGAGGATGACATCCATATCCATACTAAAATTGTCTGTCTGTCTGTCTGTCGGTTACCTCTTCACGCCTAAACCGCTGAACCGATTTTGATGAAATTTGGTATTTCATTCCTGGGGAAGAAAATAAGGTAGATTTTTATCCCGGAAATCATCCCCTAAGTGGGTGAAAGTTTGTGTGAAACGACAATATAAAAAAGTTACACGCGGACGAAGTCGCAGGCAGATGCAAGTAAATAGCGATATATATACTTAGTTGCATTATAGGGGTTATTACATTAAGCGCACTATTAAAACACATAAGAATTTGGGTATTCGATGGTAAGGGTTAGAAACATCGGGATGTAGGTAGGTACTTATTTAATAAGTATCTACATTATGTATAATATATATGTATATTTTCTACATATTACGTATATATTTTTCATTACTTATTATATCATTACATTTACTGGTAATAAAGTTGTGATGATGATTGGCGACTATCACAGACTATCTTCAGAAGAGGCCAGCTCCATCTTAACATTCGAAAGGTCGGATTTTGTCTTCTTGTGCCTCTGATCCTTATGGAGATTTGTACTTTTACTTTAAGCCAATACATTATTTTTATTTTTATTATACATTATTTCGCAAACCTATTTATGTTTCAGCTTTTAAATATTTAGTTTTACCTTGTCCCTGTCTGTAATCAAAACTTGCAAGTTAAATTTGAGTCACTTCCCGGTAATCAACTGAGCTGTTTTTTTATGTGGTTGAATTTGATGATGGAGAGAGAATGTGGCCATGGGAATTCAGTATTTAACTGACGTAACCCCCTTGAATTTGGGCTCGTTAGAGTCGTCCCGATGAGTAGTTCGACGACGGTATACAGAGAAGTACAGTTGGCAATAAAAGCTTGTGCCAAAAAAATAAGAATATAGAAGCTTATATTTATTTATTTAATAAGTATGCACGTAACATTAATTTATTTGGTTGGGCGCGGGTAGAGTCTCGGGGATGGTAACTTCTACGTATATCTCAAATCATCAGTACTTGAAGAACAACCGTCCTAACGTGATGGTCCAGCAATCTTCGAAGATGTGAAGAAAATCATTTATCCAGACCAGGAATGTGGTCGTGCAACTGAAAGGTATATTGGGTTTTAACCTGTCCATTTAAATATATACATATTGATTTCCTTTATTTTGAGAGAGAGTGAGAAAAGTGGGTAAGTAGTTACGTTGCACATAATAAACGCACCGGCAGTAGATAACCGCATTGTGCCGTGCAAAGGACTCCTGCTGCCGTCAGGTGATTTGAGTTGAACTCGTTGAGCTTACGCTACTAGCCCACTATTAATTTTACTAAGTACTTCTAAGGACGTACGACGTACGTTAAGTATTTCTACGGGAACCTCACCATTTTAGGGTTTTTTACCCAATCTGGAAACACCCCCATATTCCATAGGTACTTAATCGAAATTGTTAGAGCCGTATGTGAGAACGAGAATACATATCCGAACGAGCGAGCGAAGCAAACTAAGTTCTATGCTTCAGATTGTCTAGAAAATCGTTCGTATGTCCGAATGTCACGCTATCCCACCGTTCTCTATAGGTCGCAAGGTTCGATAATTAAGTAAGTATATAACTTTTTGTAAATGATATGTGAGTTTTTAGCCGCATTTATTAGAATTGGAGTAGACTCTAGTACCAAGTACATACCTACCTACTAGACTTAAGATTTTTTACAAGCTTTTATTTAACTTGCCCTGTTAGTATGGGACAAATCTTGCGAGTTAAATTTGACCCACTTCCCGGTCACCGATTGAGCTGAAATTTTGGGTATAAGTATAGTTTGGATGACAATTCATTATTATAGTACCATCGAGCTGATTTGATGATGGAGACAGATGGTGGCCATGGGAATTCAGTACTTAACCTACGTAACCCCGTTGAGTAGTTCATGATGCATGGTATACAGAAAAGTACAGCCGGCAATTATAAAAGCTTGTACCAAAAATGAAATTTTTGACTGAAACTTATTTAAACGTCATTTTCAGCCCGTAATCACCCACTGCTGCTATGAATAGGCTTCTCTTCGAATCGATACGCCACCCGTCCCGATCCTGAGTTAGTTTTATCCGGAATGCCTATTGATCTTCCTAATATAGTCAAACCATCGAGCTGAGTAATCATTTTTTTTTAATATTTTTTCCAGGGATTATTAATATAAATTAATCACAGAGAGACAGAGTGACAAATGCACATCAAAATCCACATTTTAACGTGGAGCAGATGAAGAAGTAGGAAATGTGGAAATGAGATCCTTAAGTAATCGGCTGAATCACATATGTATATTATCGGTCAACGTAAAAGCGGTTTCGATATTTTTAATTAGGTATCAAAGGAACTCCTCTACTTATTATACACATGATACGGTAGAGGTATCGGGTTGGTACTTATTTTATATTGTAATTTCATGCATTCACTCTCGGTAGCCATTTTGGTGAGGTGGAAAATGTAGACAAAAATCACATAGGTATGACGTTTGTTGTATAACATGTAACACATACCTAACTACGAAACTTTTTAACGATAACTAGGTACTTACACCAAGGATTTATTTTAGTAAAGGCATATTGAAAATAAGAACTAATCCCAATAAGGTCTAGTTTTCCCTTTGGGTTGGAAGGTTAGACGGCAGTCACTTTCGTAAAACTAGTGCCCATGCCAAATCTTGGGATTAGGTGTCAAAGCAGACCCCGGGCTCCTTTAGGGGCACTACCGGGAATAACGCTAGGAGGATGATGATGGTAAATGCGCTAATAACAGTAATGACCTCTTGGAAGGATCTGAAATAAAAATGCCATATTGCAGGCATTTCCAACTCTACCGTAACGCAGGTGATCTGTCATTGGGTATATGCAATTAAAGGCCCGATGATGTATTTTTTTTCGCAATTGCAGGGTTACGGCCTTGCGCGTGCGCGCAGAAGTAGCGTTAGAGCAGCCTACTTGGGTTCGGAGTGAACTATGTGCGTGTGCGTGACTCTAGACAACACTGGTTGGTAGGTTTACTATCTTGTACTTATTTTCACATGCTTTGCTTGAACAGTGAGCGTCATATATAGTTAGTAGTAGCCAACGGAACCCTTATAGTATCACTTTGTTGTCCGTCCGTCCGTCCATCCTTCTGTCAAGACCCTTTTTCTCAGGAACGGAGGTATCAAGCTAAAATGTATACCAAATACTCAGCTCTACTGTCCCTTGGAGCTGTGAAAAAATCAAACTTCTAAGCCAACGCAATCAAAAGATACAGCCGCTTATGCCGCACATTTCAGCAAATTTTCGAAACTCGCACGGGAATCAAAACCTACAGGGTACTTCCCGTGAATCTTAAAGTTACTACCCCTTTAGAGGTATTAAATTGAAATTAATATCAAATACTAAGGTCTATAATACCTTTAATACCTACAGGTTTGTACGGAACCCACGGTGCGCGAGTCCGATCCGCACTTGGCCGGTTTTTTTTCTTCCTCAACACTCCAATACCTCGCACCGCTCTGGTCTGGCGCCGTTATAATCAGATTGAAATATTCAAATCAAATCAAATCAAATCAAATCACTTATTTCACAGACAAAGGCATGCTGCCATTGGGATCTAAAGAGATGGCAGATATTTCAAAGTTTTTGACAGTGGATTTGGCTCGGTCAAAGGAAGCTTGTCAAGAGAAACCGACTGTATGCCAAGCCTGCCTGAAGACCTGATAACGAGGGAAGACAAAAGCGCCTCCCTAGTCTTAATATTAATGGTATCATTTTATTTAGTATTTATAAGTTGGCTTCATTATTTTGGATACATAGTAAATATACCTAATAATGTATTTTATGCAACGACACGACGACGGGACAAGAGCGGCAATACACGTCCGAATTCACTTCTGATAGTCGTCCACTACTGATACGGACGGCCGCGATATACTCTAGATTTTTCTTGCACTATACCTCTTTGTTCTAAAATAAGAAAAAGAGACGGATAGTGCCAGAAAAATCGAGAGAGCTCGCGCGCCGTCGCGTGATAGGCGTGCTCAGGTCGGGCGAGTCGAGGTCAACTCGCCGATGAAGATCAACGTGGATCTAGTCTAGTACGGTGTGACCTTGGTTTTGCCGAACGCTGAGCAGGCTGCAACTGACTACACGGGCCTATATAACGCGACGGACTGCTGTCTGATGGAGACGCCTAAATCTTCTATTTATGTCGACGGTTTAGACTAATTGGCAGCATATCATAGTTTAACAGAAACTGAGCGGCCACCGCGAAAAGCGAACGTTGTTCGTTCGTGTATTTGTCTCTCTGACACTCAATTTCAATTCAAATATGCAAGTACAGAGTAAGAGATATATGAACGTGCAAAGTTGGTGTAACGCGGTAGGCGCTCTGAACACGGTTGGTGGCGCTACTGGCGCTGGCAGGATGGATGCTTTCTTGCAGCACTACCGCGCAAGCTGATTTAAGAGGGGTTAAAATTTGCGCTTATTTGTTATTAAAAAATGACGATCAATTGTTTGTTGTATTGTTATTATTTGTTATTAACATCATCATTATCATATACCAATACGAAGATTCTGGTGAGTAAGGCTAGAAATGCTGGTGGCTGTTTCGTCGCTCACCACTTCACTACCTCGCACAGCTCTGGTGCTGATAAACTACTTAGTTTGATCAAAATTGGTATTCATAACCACTCGTGAATCTCAATACCATTATACTTATTTCGCAGAGAAAGCTATTGGAATCCAAAGAGACGGCAGACATCTTGATGTTTTGATCTATATTTCAATCGGTCAAAGGAAGCTTTTCCAAGAAAATCCATCATGCCATACCGACCTGATGGTTTATATATATGGCGATAACAAGGGCTGAGAGGAAACCAAAAGTAGGTACCAAAACTGTCTCCCGGTAATGTTAATGTTAATATTTGATTCATATGTAGATATGTATTGACAAAGTCGAAAGGCAAAATAACACATGTATTTAACATCCCCCAGACATCATAGAATCCAGCCGTTCTTAACTTGTAAATGGTGTATCTAATACACACATATATATATATATACTTGTATAATAAACGCGTGTCTTCGGGGTCAGTATAACCGTCTTTATCTTTATGGCGGAAGAAACAACCAAACATATTCTACTGGACTGCAAGCAGGTAGAAGTATACAGGAAAAAGCACCTAGGGTCCCCGGACACACTACGGGACGCAGTCAAAAACACAAAGGCACTCACCAACTTTCTGGAGGAGCTGGGGTGGTTAGAGTAGTGCTACCCCACCATTTCACGCAAAATAGGCACACAGGATGTCGACTTGCGGAAAAGAGCCCAGTATAACTAACTAACGCATTTATGTACCTACAGTAAAAACTCGCCTTTAATTCAAATATGTAAATTAAGTTGGTAACTTTTAAGGTTCCGTAGCCGGAACAACATGACGGAAGAAAATCGGAACCCTTAGAGCGGTTTATGGTTTCGCCATACCAACTGTCTTTTCGTCCGTATATTACAGCCATTTTACTCGAAAACCGTAAGGTGTATAAAAAATAGAATTTGGAATACAGGTGTATTTTGTAACCCGCTGCATTGCTCTGTAGTAAAATTATATCAGGTATACTAGCTGGTCGTGCGTCTCCACCCGCATATTGTGAACGATGCAGGCTAACCCGTGGTATGAAACGTACGCTATGGCCATCCAGAAAGTCCATTCTATGTACATAAGTATGTGAAACAAAATTGCAATCCTGATATTATTAGTATCTCTACATACAAAGTTACATTACTCTTATCTCTTTATAATATAAAAATAGGTTCATTATCATCATCATCAGCCTATATTGTGGCGCTGGGCACAGGCCTCCTGCCATGGATGGGAGGGAATGGGCGATATTCCCCACGCTGGCCCGATGCGTGTTGGGGACTTCTCATACACGTTTGGCATAATAATATAATACTCGAGTTATCCGTGGTCAACAATAGGAACCCTTATGGTTACGCCATATCCGTCTGTCCGTCTGCGGCTAATAAGCTCAGTGGCTTTTACTACTAAGAAAGCAGTAAATTGGTATTTGACAACTGAATACGAGTGAACCGAACAGAGACGCTCGAACTAGTACTAGTCCCCGCCTAATTGTGTTTTTTTTTGTAAAATGCAGGGTCCTAGTAGGCGATTCGAATCGAACACGATTGCGAAGCGAGCGGACGCGGTAGCAGGCACATTCCTCTCCCGTCTTCGTCGCTACCTTTGCTCTGTGTGCACAGTACCTACACTTATGGACGGGCGGAAGTAAGTATTATTTAAGAAGACATTTAATAAATATCAAATACTCAAGAATGATAAATGGCAGAGCTTTAACGTTTTTCCCAGTTGTGCTCTAAAGGAATCTGGTGTTCAATCCAGAAGGAAAATTGCAGATAAGTTATTGATAAATGTACATCTCATTTACAAGTCATCAAATAGAATTTACAGTTTTTCAAAAGAAACTCATTACAAGCTTTACTAAACTTGACCGTTCGTTTGTTTGTTAGTGTGGGACAAATCTTGGAGCATAATTTTTAACCTCAATCGATTTAGCTGAAATTTTGGATATTGGTATAGTTTGGATGATAATTCAATAATATGGTACCATCGATATAATCAGACGCTGGAGACAGAAGGTGGCCATGAGAAATAATTACTTAACCGACGTAACCCCGTTCAGTGTGGGCTCGTTAGAGTCGTCGCGAGCTTGTACCAAAAATGCAATTTCTGATAGACTTATTTTAAATAGTATTAACATCAAGAGCATGGGAATAATCATCATCGTTATCATCATCATCAGCCTACATTATAGGTACCATCCACAGCGGGGCACAGGCCTTCTCTCATGGGGTGTAAAATTATGTAAGTGCGGGTGTGTGTGCGGTCATACCTATTTATGCTGAATTTTGTTAGGTGCTCATATGACCTATGTTATGATATATAAAATAGTCCCGCTGGTATCAGACCCGTATGTGACCCGTTTCGTTATATTTAAATACTATTTCATAAAAGTCGAGAGATAGTGTTCAGGAACAGCGCGAGCCTTAGCCGGGCGACGGCGCGTAGGCGTAGGTAGGGTGGGTTGATAGTTATGTACCTACGTATAAACGAGATCTTATTAGACCGGTTGCCTGCCACTGTTAAATATCAGATATATTACGTAAGTACATTAAAATAAACCCCTATGTTAGGCACAGGTATTCTACCGCCGGCGAGTAGCGAGTACCTACTCTCATGGTAATTGTTAGTCCATACAAAAGCTACTCGTACATGCAGCAAATGTATGGACTCGCACTAAAATAGTCCGAACAAGACTTAACTCGCTTGAGCGAATAGTACGTAGTAACCTCGCTTACTCGCAGGCGGTGGGCTCTGGTCCCACCACCTGCGAGTAAGAGCTGGGTTTGAAACCCACGACCGCCGGCTACACGCTTGCCTCACCGCCACCGCGTGTCTCACCGCTTGGCTACAGTGCATGTAAATGCGAGTGTTCAGGAAAAAACTACCAATACGACGATACTGCAATGCTATTGGTGGATTTTTTCCCCGCTCATCACTCCGACACCTCGCACCGCTCTGGTGGCTACTCACCCTTATAATCAGATTGAAATATTCATACCTACCTACTCGTGAATCTCAATACCATGTTACTTATTTTACAGGCAAAGGCATGCTGCCATTGGAATCCAAATAGATGGCAGATAACTCAATGTCAAGAAAAACCAACACGCGAAACCTGCCTGAAGACTTGATAACGAGGGGAAACCAAAAGTGTCTCCCCCGTAATATTCATGTTAACATCTTGTTCAGCCTTTACGTATAAGTTCGTCATTATTTTGGATAAGTACATAGATAGTAAATATAATAATGTATTTTATGCATGGAGCGACTATCAGAAGTGAACTTGCACGTGTATTGCCGCCCTTGTCCCGAGGTAAACTTATTAGTTTACCTCGGGTCCACTACTTATTTACTAACTAGCTATATAAGCTGTCATTTGTGCGTGTATTGTATTGACAAAGTCAAAAGGCAAAATAGGACGCGTATTTAACATCCCTGCAAAAAAATGCAGAGTGCACCTTCAGAAAATGATGATGGGTATACAGATTACGTGATTTTACCCCAATTTGTCATTACAACACATGGAAGTCATAAGTAGGTGTGGCGTACAAATGTAATTATAGGACCACATGTGCTTGCAATTTCTCAGTGCAACTCGTTTGACAGGTGAACTACAGCGTTTTTTTTTTCATGTTTATATCGATTTTTATTTAGTAAATCGTTTCACGTAATTTTTCCCACAAAAAAACATAAGATTGTCATGAAGAATATGTACCTACTACTTAAAGTAAAATTAAAATGTTTTGTTATTTATTTGAGTAATGTAGTCCAAAAACCTTTGTATGGATAGTTCACGCTGTCGTCTCACTCTTTTAACTTGATTGTAGAAGACGCGCTATGACTACCTAGCTTAGTGTATGAAAAAGATCGGATTATTGATTACTTTCTCTTACGCGAATGGACTTTTCGCATTCATATTTTTGCTGTTTTCTTTATTCGACTTGATAAAGGTGTTCTTAATTCCATTTTCTATCGACCGATCTTTATGTTACACTACACACGTATGTAAAATTTCAACGTTGCAACACACCACGGCGCCAAGCAAATTGTAGCCTCAGGCCAATCTCACCAGGAACAAGTGGAACAAACAACGTGGTGTGTTCCATCCGTGAATGTGGCCTAAATATTACGTCCATTCGTCGCGAAGACAGAGCGCTCAACAACGCGCTTGTCGCTGTGTTTGTTTGTTTCGCCCAGCTTACCTTTTAAAAGTTTACCTTATTCGTAACTTCAAGTATCTACTTACCTATCTACAAAAATCCACAATTGATTGTCATCTTTATCTTTACATAACAAGGCGTATATAATAAATGAGTTTATCTTTGCAATATGTGTAATTGCTAGGGCAGCACGTTTATCATGAGACGGCCGCGACGTACTCTCGATTTTTCTCGCACCATACCTTTTGTTCTAAGTGTTGTAATAAGAAAGAGACAGATAGTGCGAGAAAAACCGAGAGAATGCCGCGGCCGTCTAATGATAGACGGGGGATGATTTTTGTCCCAAGTGCTAATTTGCAACTAACATACAATTTCAAATAACATGTCAACATTCCTATGTGGCCCACATTCCTATACGTATCAACCACATTTCTAAACATGTGTACCTGCCGTAGTTATATAATAATTAATATAGACTAATTCATCCTGAGCCATCGTTAAACTTATTAAGCTGCTCATTCGAATATACTATAATGTTTCCTGCATACAAAGATTGTCTGAAAGAGATCGCTTTAAAGCGATAAGACCGCCTGTTGTTACCATTATTTATTAAGCAAATTTTTGTAAGATGTTGCTCTCTTGTCGCGGTGCAATAAAGAGTATTTATTATTATTATTATACTTAAGTTTTCACATATGTAAACATAATACATTGTTATGGATAAGTTTGCCAAAAAATTAAAAGTACATTGGTATATAATTGGAGTTTTTCTTCTTAGTTTGTACTGTAAATTAGGTAGGATATATATACATATATTAGGAAAACTCTGCAGGATAACTATTTTCCCTATACAGCATTGTTACATCCCGATCGAAATATCTGCAGATATTTCGGTCGAGCTGTGCCTGCTGTACTGTACCTGTATAGGGCATTGGCGTTCATAAATATATATACGTCATAGTAGTTACAAAACTTCCCGCATGAGAGCGACACCTTACCTCTTACCCATTTTAACCCACGAGATAGGTCTCTATTACTATATATAGAAAAGTACTCTGTGGTCAACTCTTACAATCACTGTCAATTTGATTATTTTTCATGTTAAAATTATAATGAAAATCAGTAATTTTATAAGCTAAGATGCAGCGTGTTTTGGTCATTTTGATGCCATTTTTTATCGCGGTGAACAGTTACTGTGAGTATTTATTTATACCGTATTTTGGTTATATATATGTCAAGATAACACCGCAGCAACAGTACAAGCTTTTATTCAGAGCAATGCCGCATAGTAGTAGTGTCCAAAGGCAACTGGATTGCTCGCAGTATTTGAGTTCCCGAAGTGTTGTGGAACCGCCCTGTGCAACCCGAATTGAGCCAACTAGGACTGCTTGTTTAATTACTTAGACTTGACATATTTTCAGATAATAGCGACTATGAAGACAACACACCAAGGCAGTTTATTGAGAAGCTCAATGAACAAGATTTAAACCTAGGTATTATATAATAGGTATTATATAAATTATATTAGGTACTAGGCGAGTTAACGTGTGCAAAAAAGTTACAAAGAAGTTATATTTGTGTCACACGGATTTATATAAGAGGAGACGGCGTTTATACTAGCCTTTTCCCAGGACTTCGTCCGCGTGAAACTCGTTTAAATACCGTACCCCCATACAAAATTCCGCCCCCATTTCACCCCCTCATGAGATAATTTCTGGGATAAGAACTATCCTATGTCCTTCCCCGGGATTCAGACTATTCATACCATTCAGCGGTTAAAGCGGTTAAAATATTAAGTAGGTATGTCATAATGGTTCTCTATTGTATGGGCAAAAATCATTTCCCAAAGTGTCACTTACCAAAAAATGTTTCCCAAATGATCATTTGGCAAAAAATCACTAGTCAAATTATTGTTTCGCATTTTATCACTTGGCAATATCTCTTATGGCAAAATATTACTTCGCAAATTATAGCTTGGCATAGTTTTACATAGTCAAGTTTCATTTGGTCAAACGTATTATTTGGCATAACATGCGTTTTCCAAATTATTGCATGGCATACGATTTAGATCCTAATTGTGTAGTGCATACGAAATCTATTTGAGTGAGATTACATATTTTGCTAAGCGGTTAGTTTGTAAAAAACAAAAGTAAATAATTTACTGGTAAGTTTATGTTTTTTTGTACTATAGGTACTTAGGTAACAATATATTATAATGCAAATAAGCAGCATGCATGCAAGCAAGCCCCGAGTCGGTTTCGCCCTTTTCATCGAGTCTCCAGCGAATCGACGCCACCCCGCTGCGCGGGGTGTCTATTTCTGGTCTGAGGGACACAAGTGAACCCTAACCTAACCGACCAAAAACAGAGTTCGCTTATGAAAAACCATTTTTTCCACCCTGATACCTAACGTGCGAAATGAAAATTTGAACTAATATTTTGTTTGGAAAACAATATTAGCCCGAACAAAGTGTTTGCTTAATAAACTTTTGTCTTAATAACACTTGACAAAGCAAAATTATGCCAGATGATATTTTGACCAAATAAACAAAATGCAAAACAAAAATGTGCTATTTGTTCGTTTGGGAAATGAAACTACTGCCATAAGTTTTGTGGGAAGTGAAATTTGGCGAAAAATATTTTGCCGAAACAGCAGGATACCGTCATAATCCCTTCAACGCGTAAACATAATATCTCAGTATGACCCGAGGTTGTGTGTTTATTACAAGCTTTTATTAACTTCCACTGAGCTTATGTAAGTATGTATGTAGAGTGTACAGAACATAATATATATAAGATGTAGAGTAAGGCACCCGATTCCTTTCAATCATAATTTACATTTATATGAACTTTAGTTACTAAGTATAAAATTTCATAAATAATCTTATTTACAAAAAAAAAGGATAGAATGTCGTGCTTACAATTGCAATTCAATATTAGCTGAAATTGGGCATACTAATGTTATTTAGATCACAAGGCAATATTTAAGCATTACGTATATTATAACTGATCTGATGATGAAGACAGTACACTTGAGAATTCACTTGCAATGAGAATTCTAGCGAATGTTACAGGTAAACGCTAATAAAATGTATAGAAGCCTTTGAGCGAAAGTTCTAGTAAGCATTTTATCTTATTAACTGACTTCAAAAAAAGGAGGAGGTTCTCAATTCATCTGTATTTTTATTTATTTTTTATTTTCAATGTTTGTTACCTCCGAACTCCGTCATTGACGAGTCGATTCGATTTTTTTTTTGTTCTTATGTATAATATATACTTCCAGGTGGGTCCCATTTTATTCAAAATTCAGTTAGATGATGGGATCCATAAGGAATTGAGGGAACTCCTCAATTTTATTGGGCACGCGTGTAGTGATTTTGATATTTTCTATTATAACTCGTGTATTTACATCCGGAATCATAAATTTTGTGGAGAGGAAATGATGATGAAGACAACAGATGACATATCGAATTCCTTAATTATGTACTTAAAATTAAGTGCAAAAGTACGTCACATGGTCTGATAAGATTCCGTTCAAATGGGAGCTAATGAAGTGCCATTGGTGATGATCTTGGGGATTCTATGGAAGTCCTCAAATATTATCGGCCCACATACAGCGATTCGGTTTTTTTCTATAGTAATCAACGCATTTGCTATCGGAAATCAGTTAATGTGGTAAATTGTAAAAAAAAATAGGAAATGTTCTCGTGGCTTGGCGGAGTACTAAATTGAAGTCGGTTTTAAAGTAAATTATTTGCTTGCCAATTTGTTTATTGTTCCGCCGGTGTCACTCTCCACCCAAACGCATTCACTAAAGCGAAGGACGAATGCTCGATGTTCTGTGACATGTAAATGTTCAAGTGTAATACTACAGTTTGCAATAAAAGCTAAAGCATTCATTCTATATTAAAGAGTAAAAGTGAAACCTATATATTGTTACTTAATGATTATGTATACAGACGAACCAGAGCCTATAAATACAATCACGTCACAAACGAATGATACAAACTCGTCAGTTGATGTCAAAAATTTACTGTGTGAGGATTTTGAGGAGTACGTGAACAACTGTACCTACCAAGCTAAACTCCATTACAATTCGACGATGACCCTACCTTATCACCATGAAGTAAGAAATTGGTGTTCGTGAGTATAATAACTGTGATTTATTCATACCAGTCTCGTTTTGAAGCAAAAGGTTCAGTTTGGGGTGAAGGGGGGGAAAAATTCTGTACACTTCCTTATGACATAAGGACGCGTACAGATATTAATTTAGAAACATTGCGATGCCCTCACAGCGTTCATGTTTGAGACTTACTCTAAGACATGATAACTATGTACTTTACTGTAACAACATTATTGCAATAAAGAATACATTGGCAATAGAGTCCAGAATGGATATTTATTGTAATTTATTCTTACTTGTCTCGTTTTGAAGCAAAAGGTTCAGTTTGGGGTGAAGAGGGGGTGAATATCCGTACACGTCCTTATGACATTGGCAATAGAGTCCTGAACAGATATTTATAATTTTACGTATATAATTCCCCTGACTGTACTCGTACTGAACACTTGAAAGCTTAACTTTAAATAATAATAATAATAAATCAGGCCCAGAGGCCTCCTCTCATGGATGAGAGGGAACGGGCAGTAGTCCCCACACTTACCCAGTGCGGGTTGGGGACTTCACATACACCTTTTAATTTCTTCGTGGATATATGCAGGTTTCCTCATAATGTTTTTCCGTCGCCGAAAAGCTAACGGTAAATATCAAATGATATTCCGTACATAAGTTCCGAAAAACTCATTGGTACGAGCCAGGATTCGAGCCCACGACCACCGTTTGACAGCCGCATGCCTGAACTAGGCTACCGAACCTTTTTTTTGGGAAATGTATCTCAATATGATCATCTTATTCACTTTTGGTCATTCCGGATCATGACACTGAAATCACCCAGGATATTGTATAATTTGATAATATCCTATAGGTTGGGAACAGTAGATTGTTAACCAAGGGCTGAAAGGCACCCATTTCTGACGAGATATTTTGGCGCTCGAACGAAGTGAGAGCGCCAATGGTTCGAGTCAGAAATGGATGACTTTCACCCGAGTTAAACACTGCTTTTCATATCGAATACGAGGAAAGTAGAAATTATCCATTATCATGACGTCATCAGAGCAGAAAAAATACTTAGTCCCATCTCACCTGTTCTAAAGAAAGAGGCAAATATCTGTCTCGCTCGCGCTTATGGTTAAATGGCGTAATGACGTCACTCACGAGAAAAAAATGGTGGTTGGTGTTTTCGGTCACTTGACATATAAGTAAATAGATAATAAAACTACGACTTTAAAATTGAAATCCTCAATATTTATTTGTTTATACTAGCTGTACCTGCGACTTCGTTTGCATGGTAATGCGGTGGGAGTTAACGAATTTCTTATTTTGGACATAGGACACATGCAGTTCTAATTTAACCTTTGAAGTAAAACGTTGAACAAACCTATTTTAGCTAAAATGCCGTTAAAATTCTTTTCTTTGATGTTTAAATTAGTAAGAAAGGGACAAAACTCGTTTTATGGGTTAATAGTTTAGTAGATGTTTGTGGCTATAGATCCAACAGGTAGGACACAGGCTGCAGCATTAAATGTTTATATATCTTCTTCTCTACATATTTATAATATAACACTGTTTTATATTAAATAAATACAAACGTGATGACTGAAATCATCTTGAGTCACTCCGACTCTCAGGTAAAGATATGTATAGAATTAATAAATAGATTTAATAATCCTTTCGAGTACCCGGAGTAGGTACCCATTGACCGGTAAGTGTTTACGCGGAACAAAAGATCTGAATTTATATTCTCCAAGCTATACCTAACCACTAACTAAGTTCTAGAACCATAACGCGAGTCCGAGTCCCTTTCTAATAAAGGTAATTAATGTAATTATTAAAAATATTAAAGTACGAGTAATATGTTTATTTTTTCATATTGCAATGTTTCAGATCGCACTATCACATTCTGCCGATCTTCTGTATGTTCCCGCCATTGTCAACTTAAGGAATGTGTATTGCAGGCTTTATGATAAAAGTTTTATCTGTATGTTGGCCGATTCCTGTGTCTCTATATAGGCTGAATGTCAACTTGAAGGCGCGAAGTACGAAGTAAAATACCGCCTTAATACCTACTGACGCGCTAGATAATTAATGTTTTTTAAAAAAGGGGCCCGTTCTATACTGATTTAATGTAGTTTTACTGTTTATTGCTGATAAATATAAATACTGACAAACCAGCACGGCTATCACAAGACGGCGCGCGAGCTCTCTCTATTTTTCTCGAACTATCCGTCTCTCTCGTAATAGACAACTTCGAAAGAGACGTATAGTGCGACAAAAATCGAGAGAGCTCCCGCGCCATCTTGTGATAGCCGTTAAGTATCGTGACAAATACTCAGCGTGTAATCTTGCAGAAATTTAGTCATAAACCTAGACGTTTTGGCTGAACGCGAGACAACGCTAGGCCATGCCATTAAAAAAAAGACAGACTTTTGACGTTATTTTGTTGAAATTTGTTGATACATTTATTGAAATTACGCCTCAATACGAATTTAGCGCGTATAAGTTTTCATATCACAATCGATTATTTTTTTATGCTTTAGAATTGAATATGCGTTTTGTGAAGGTCTATCACAACACCGGATCGAAATTATTACTGTTAGTTAGATATGCAAGTCCGCCATTTTGACGTCACTGACAGTTGACGGATATGGCGGCTATGATTTCAAGCAAAAGAACTGAATAATTTAATGAGGTCAAATGTTTCCGAAAATTAATTAACTGTCGCAGTTGGATAAAAACTATCCTTAACGGAAGCTAGAGTAATAATGTACTTATGAAAAAATCTGCATGTTTTTCCGTTCACGGGAAGCCGAGATCATTCGGGACACGTAAATGCTTAGTTTGATACTGGCCGATTCCATTTTCAAATTAGAGATTTATTATACGTGAGAGATGAGAGATAACCAAATAGTATCATATTCGTTTATCTTAAATAACATAATTTCATTATTTAACTGTGGTAGACGAAAATAGCCTATTCAAATATTTCCATACTATTTGTATTTATTATTAGTATTAGTTGAAGAGTGGCTGTATGCGTTTCTGCCTTAGCTCACAGCCTCACAAGCACAACTATAAGTTTAAAAAAAAGGTTTGTGGGTGTAATCCATTTGTCACCACCTCATAGAGCCTAGTGAATATTTTAGCTAAAATAAAATTAATGAATTTACAAGATAGACATATTTTATATTTTATAACATAAATTCCATGAACTAGAAAGAATAAAATTATTTCCCTTTGTCAGTGGCGGGGTTACTATTGATATTTATTATAATTAGTTCCCGCATAATGCTTATAAGGCGAGTACTAATTGGAGTACACTACTTTTCTGCACTAAAGCAGAAACGTATCACTTTCAGCACACTTTTTAGAACAGCAACGACCCACTTTCAGAGCATGAGATATGAAAATACAATTTAATGATGTATTTATAGGTAGTAATCGTAGTTAACGAAAAAACGAACTTTTTGGGAGAACTGTGCTTAAAATTCTAATAATTAGCTGCCCTATAATAATATTTTCACCTCAGCAGCTCGAACAAGCATATTTTGCTGCGTGATAACAGTGTGCAAAATGCGATTTTGCTCACTCCGTGAGACAAAGTAGCTTTTTAATTTTGGTGCGGAGCACTGCCATTTCGTCGTATTGGGTCTATTACAAGTTCAGAATATTTGAACTTTATTAGCACTGTCCCTTTCATTCCATTACGAAAAAAGAAAATGGCAGACATAGGTCGATTCATAGTTCGACCATCGAATTTCAAAGTAGACCACCCAAAAAGCGGATAATACACGTTAGAAAACTATCAAATTAACAAGTTTAAATTACCAAAATAATTATAGGTACAAAGAAATTTTAAATTGTAGAATATTTAAATAATAAATGACCTCAGAATAAACTCCGTTTTTCGTAACAAATAGGTGAACATGAATTTTATTATGCTAGCTAATTAATAATTCTAGTTTAAACAATCTTAAATTCTACGAACGTATACCACAGATGCAGATTCCGAACGCAAGCGTGGGGCCCCGCCCCTTTTAGAAAGTTGCGCGCTGTTAATTTGTTTGAGATTTTATTATGTATATTCTTCGTCATTCTTGCGTTATAGATATTCAAATATAAAAACTACTGGGATAAAGCAATTCTCTATCTAACTAGGAAATAATGAAGTCAGTGACGTGACAAAGGCATTATTTTAACAACAGTTTTTGATGTGCACGCGAGATACACGTAATACGCTAATGTGTGCCCTTGTGATAATGACAAATATTTCAAAAATATCTCGAAGATATGAGTAAAATCTGTGAATTTTAATAATAACACGGTTCGTTTTTAATGGTGTGTTAGTGTCACGCAATACTTAGATAGTGAAATATCCTTTGGTTTCTCGCGCCTTGTCCGCCTTTCTAGTATTGAATAACGGCGCGGCCGGCGCTGAGGAGCTTGTTTTACAAACAGTAACTAACGCCTAATTAAGTTTTCTTCCTGAATAATCTTGAGACGAATAGGTACATGATACTATGATATATTTTTTGATGTGAATATGTTCTCACTGCTGATGTGAAAAGTTGTGTGTGTTACTTGAGAGCAAAGTATTTGCATCTCGTGTTTTTGAGTCCTTCGCTGCGCTCAAGATTCAAACTTTGAATCACACGCTACGCTCGTGATTCAATTTTAGAACCTTTCGCTTCCTCAGGACTCAAAATTAGCACTCGCAGCAAAAACAAACTTTGCTCTCTTGTTGCACAAATAACTATTATAACAACTAAGTAGCTGATCACAGATTGAAAATCAACGTGTACATAATTAACCGTTAATATTTTAAGTTATATCTAGATTACCTAGGCTTTTGCTTTTGGCTGTTTTAGAGCATTGCAGTCTCTTACTACATGCGAGAACGATTGGAACCTGGATTGCAAGGACGTAACTGAGAAGAATTTTAACGAATTAACTATTAAAGGTCAACTGCACATACTTGACAAAGTTTGCCACGACAACGCTTTTTTGATGCGTAAGTCACTAAATTATGATTTAATGTTAATCTTATACCGCTATTTTACATCAAAATACCTGGACGACCGAGATATGCTCGATTGAAAATAGAGAACGATATATAACATTCTTCAGATACGAGACCTTAGGTACTAAATTAGTCGCCATTTTATCACTTATCATTGTGGATAAGACATCCGTCAATCTCGCACTCGCAAAACGTGACGGATGTTATGTCGTGTGTGAATTGCATTCGAGTTGTTGTGTTGCTGTGAAAAGGAAGTGCTGGAGAGGAACACAAGCATAAACAACAAAAACCCTTAAGGATGAGGAGTGAAAGTGTACCTTATTCCCTGTACCAAACTCACAAATTGGCAAAACATGAGGTAGGTTAGGTTTAGAAGCCCGAAGGGCAAACTATCCCGAAACAGGAGTCCCGCCATGCCTTCATCGATTCTTAAGAACTACAGAGATGGCGAGGGGGGTGTACCGGTATAAGGTATGTCCGCCCATCAGTCTTTAGACCTTGAAAAAAAGCGTCTTCATTAGAATAATTCCCTGCATTGCACTAAAGTCTACAATCCAGTTCTTTCCATAGATACTCTATTGGATTTAGGTGAGCACTTTGATTCTGCTAATCAAAACTGTGTTTTTTTTCTGTTTCGAACACGCCTGAATGTGTTTGGATTTATGCTTGGGGTTCTTATCCATAAAAATCCATCAAGGTGGTAAGTTTTGTTAAGTATATATACCATTAAAAATATTCTGTAAAAAACTAGCCAAGTCTCGATGGAGCTGCTTGTTCATCTCTAAAAAGTAATGAAATCTGTGAGATATTTTGTAGTGCCAAGTCTAAGGCATTAATTATTATTATTGCATTTATGGATACCTAAAACTATGTAGTATTGTGTAATTGCCAAGTCACAAAATTTTATTTAGTAAGCAAATAACGAACAATAAGATTAATAAGAATGCCTGAGACTTGGCACTACAAAATATCTCACAGATTTCATTACTTTTTAGAGATAAACAAGCAGCTCCATCGAGACTTGGCTAGTTTTTTACACAATGTTTTTAGTGGGATTTCACTTCTTTTTGTAGAAACGTGGGCTGATTTATTTTATTAGATTTTCTTATTTGACATGGTTTATTTTCTTTTTAGGATAGATATATATCTCTAATAGTTTTTTTTTCCTAGTTTTTATAGTTTTCCCTTTATGTGGCCAATTAACCCTCTCTGTACCAAATTTCAAGGATAGGCCTTCATAACACAGATATTATAAGCAAACATATCCGTGCAAATTCCGATTCCGATTTACTCTGTGAGATGCTGACAGAATACATTGTATGGTCATTGGTCAGAGGTGAAATTCACATGATTCACATACCCAATAACTGCGCACGGATACAGACTTATCCCTTGTTCCCTGTAGAATAGCGATCAAAAGCATTTTGACAACAGCAAAAGGTGCTATAAATGTTAATAATATACAAAAAACATAATTAGTTATCCATACTTAATTTATGTTATGGCAACTAATAGGGTAACTTAAAACCGGGTACACTACATAAATACGAAAAACTAAATTCCGATAGTCGAAATCACGAATTTCATGATACCGATTTTCATAATTCCGAATGTTTTAAAACTGCTAATACTTATATTAGCCGTATATTCCGATTCTTCATAAATCCGAATTTTCAAAAGGTCTAACGGTTACAACTCCGATTATCAAAATTCCGAATTTCAATACCCCGAATAATAAGAAGTCCGACGGAATAATAATCCGAAATATCAAAAATCCGAATTCCGATTATTAAAATACCGATTTTCAAAAATCCGAATATCATTACACCGACCAATTATAAACCCGAATAAACAAAAATCCGGAAAATCTGAATTACGAATTCCTGTTACTAATAATTATCCAATTAATCATTAAAACAACGCCCAACGTCTAAGATCACTCCCGCAGCTAACACACACGAATTAAGTACCTAAGATCCGCATTTTAAACGAAAAACGAATTACAAACATTTCCTATACAGAATATTATGAGCAAATTGTGTACAACATCATGTATATCATCCTTGTAAATATATAATAAAAAGAAGATTAAGAGTAAGAAGATTATAAAAAAAATTGAATATGGGGCGTATAAAGGCAGACTTACACGCCAATTATTTTAACCTAACCTAACCGCCAGCGGGTCGATGTCACCCCGCAAAGGTGCCTATTTCCGCTCTAAGGGACACAAGCTAACCCTAACCTAACCTACTAATAATACCATTGTTACGACTATTTGTTGTTTTTTTATACTGCGAGGGGCTTCGGAGAAAAGGCAGAACCATATTCTCTGGAAATAAAAATCGTATTTTCGGATCTTTTTATTTCCCGTGTAGTTTCAAAAATCCGAATTTCATAATTCCTAAGAAAAAAAAATCCGAACATTGAAAACAGGAAGTTCATTATCCAGAATATCAGATTTCCGAATTAGTAATGAAATTTCGGAAATTTGATAATCGGAGTACTGTTTTTCGGGCTAATGATACTTCGCGCTTCTGATTGTTCGGAGTTATAAAAATTGGAAAAACAAACTATCGACATTATGAAATTCGGTAAAATGAAATTCGTGTTTTTTAGTAATCGTAATTATAAGTCTTAGGAATAATGAATTTCGGTGTTTCGTAAATCGGAATTAGCAAATTCGGAATTAAATATTTCGGAGTATTTGGGTGAACCTCATCGAAACCACCCAATACTTTATTGAAATAGGAATTAATGGCCAGAAAAATTAAAAAGTTTACTAGTTTAAAAGTATTTTGACAACTACTTATTCCCATTTCATTTCCTTTAGGATCGGAGTTGTAACCGTTAGACCTTTTGAAATTTCGGATTTATGAAGAATCGGAATATACGGCTAATATAAGTATTAGCAGGTTTAAAACATTCGGAATTATGAAAATCGGTATCATGAAATTCGTGATTTCGACTATCGGAATTTAGTTTTTCGTATTTATGTAGTGTACCCGGTTTTAAGTTACCCTATTAGTTGCCATAACATAAATTAAGTATGGATAACTAATTATGTTTTTTGTATATTATTAACATTTATAGCACTTTTTGCTGTTGTCAAAATGCTTTTGATCGCTACTCTACAGGGAACAAGGGATAAGTCTGTATCCGTGCGCAGTTATTGGGTATGTGAATCATGTGAATTTCACCTCTGACCAATGACCATACAATGTATTCTGTCAGCATCTCACAGAGTAAATCGAAAATTCTATTGCTACCCAAGGTCAAAGTTGTTTTTACAAATTTTAATGTAACTTTCTTTGTTTTCAGGGTACGATGCTGGTCTGGATAAGTGTATCAAAGCTGTCTCAAAAGAGTGGAAAGCATGCTACACGGGCCTTAAGCAGGACACGGACAAGCTTAAAAATGCGACTAATAATTGGGTGCATTATGAAACTCACTTCTACTTGTGTTGGTATGCAAACTTCATTGAATCGTAATTGTTAACATTATGAACCCGTTAAGAAGAAGCAGGTAGAAAATCATAATAGCAATGAGTGTGTCAATACGCTGAAACCAGTGGCTCCTTTCGTTTCTTTCTCGTGAATTCAAATACGCAGACGCATTCTAATCGCAGCACTATTATGTTTCATCTTAAGATAAAGGGTTGATCATTATTGAAAGGGTCTGTAACTGTACAATCAGCTGCAGAGAAAATGCATCTTCCACCGAAATAAATGTTCCATGGAAACAGTGTATAAATAGTAGGTAATAATACGTATAAGGCAGTCACATACATAATACATATAAGCTTTACTCCATCGCTGCGAAATCACTTATATACGACTCCCACCGAACGGGCTGGGCCGGGTCGCGTGTCGCGTTGCGCCGCATCGCAACGGAGCCGGTCAACTGAGACGACAGTCGAGCACAGCCTTCCACGTCTACGAAGAGCTGACCAGCCAAAAATCTCTCAAAATATATAATGTTACATCTGTATTTTGTAATTAACCTTAAAATTCCTTTGGCAACTTGTAAAATGAGCCCGGTCGGTGAGAATCGTACCTACATGACATTAACAATTTTATTCCTTTCCTTACCCTAGTTGAAACCATTGGTAATGTATTTACAGTGCCAGGACCCGATTTCGCCGCTGCACTTTGGTGGCCTTGTTGAGGTATCCGCATGATTGCACTCCGGCGCAGTCCCTTTTGCTGCATAAATTTTCGTCTATCGTTTCGGATGGTGAAGTATTTCAGGTATTTTACTTTTTGTAATTAGCAAATCAGCAGAATTATTCCTATTGTACATAAAATATATATAATTGTGCTCCATCAGCAACGCTTTTATCGATTAACGAGTATGTACAGTGTAACTTTGTGTACACTGTAACAAGCTTAGCTAGCACATGGTCCTGAGATATGGCGAAGACATACAGTTTCATTTTTGGGCATGAAAAATCCATAGGAAACAACACATCCAATAAAGTAATAATTTACTTTAAAACCAAAGTATTAACCGACTTCAATTTAGTATTCAAGCTACGAGAACTTTTCGTATTTTTTTACACAATTTACCACATGAACTGATTTCCGATAGCAAATGCGTTGATTACTATAGAAAAAAACCGAATCGCTGTATGTGGGCCGATAATATTTGAGGACTTCCATCGATTCCCCAAGATCATCACCAATGGCACTACATTCGTTCCTATTTCAACGGAATCTGTGACGTACTTTTGCACTTTTAAGTACATAATTGAGGAATTCGATAAGTCATCTGTGGTGTTCATCATCAATTCCTCGCCACCAAATTTATGATTCCGGATGTAAATACACGAGTTTTAACAGAAAATACCAAAATCACTACACGCGTGCCTAATAAAATTAAGGAGTCCCCTCAATTCCTCATGGATCCCATCATCTAACTGAATTTGGAAAAAAATGGGACCTACCTGGAAGTATATACATACGAACAAAAAATTTTTTTTCGAAAATAATAAAATAGAGCCGAATTTATAGAGAACCTCCTCCTTTTTTTCGAAGTCGGTTAAAAATAAAAAGAGAACACGTAAACAACACCTAATACTTTAGTAATAATTCAACAGAGTCATGTAATTTACCTGTAGGGTAGAAACTATAGGGTAGAAAAAAAAACATAAACACCAACGGCTAATTTAATTCCGAGCAAGGATTGGTGTACGTTTGTCACGCACGTTAATGTCACGTAATTTCAATTCAAACTAGTGAAAACTAAATTCCAATGCAAAACTAAATGCAAGCAATGCATATTTTTAATCTATACTACTGTTTTTCAACTATACACATAATACAAATTTCTAAGTTTCCTTACCTCTATTCACCCATCGATTGATAAGTAACTACAGTGCATTCATCCTTACTTGTCTTATTTGGTAAACAACATTCTAACCTCAAAATGTATCTTTTTAGACTATAGCAGCTATTTTATCGTAAAAAAAGCGTTGCTAGATAAAAAAAAATCGTAAAGTGATGTCCGAAAGTCGTCTCGGCATGATCTAATACTCACAAAATTGCTATTCTATCCTAAAAAGATGCATTTTGAGATTAGAATGTTGTTTACCAAATAAGAGAAGTAAGGATGAATACACTGTAGATAGAATATCAGCGGGAAAAATGGGACTCCAAAAGAATCGCCTGATCGATTCGGCCGGCTCTTTTAGTCTGGCTTAAGCCCGCACACACCGAACGCGGTCCGTGAGATTTGACGGTTGCAAAAATGTCAAAAATTTCCTTTGAAAAAATGCATTAATAGCAATTAAAGCAATAGAACAAAATGAAAAACGGATGAAACGTATTTCTTTAACCAAGTTCTATTGATAGAGTAAATAATTTTATATAAACTCACTGCCGTTACCTGGTTTTGGTGACAGATTATCGCGGAACAAAAACCTAAGAGTCAGTAAGTGTTAATTTTTGAAGTGAAAACTTCTTTAGCGGCGCTGTGCACTTCTGTGATGGGGATAAAATGTTAAACTTGCTACAGGTCACGTGACCGTAAGATGTCACGTGACCGTAAGATTCGAGATTGAAAATTCGTAAGACGGACACGTGACCTGATCGGAAAACTACAATGTCATTGAGTTTTCACTTCTGTCGGCACTCCCGGAGTGCAACCCGGTCTTTTTTTATGGAGTCTTAATTACGTAACGTCTTATGCCTTTCAATTTATCGTTCCACATGAACATTTGCTTAGTTGAACTTGCTCACGTCAAAGTATTTTAATTTGTAAGATATCTAACCTAGAATAAGTATGTATTAGTTAACACCACTGTGGACCCCAGTTGTCGTAATTAAAGTATTTATTGTTATTATTTATGACTACAGAAAATACCCAAATTGCTATAGGTATGAGGGTAATGCGAGTATATGAGAAGATCCGTCGATTTCTCGATGATCCAAGAATTACTCTTTTGGAACTTGCTTTAAAAAGTTCCTAAGGCAATTGATGACTTGCAATTGTTCAAACTTGTGGTTTGAGAGCAAATTCATGAGTTACTAAAGAAAATACCAAAATTACAATTATACTTTGGGAGTTCTGGCAACTATTTATGGATCCCAACTGGATTTTGGAGCCAGTGGTGTGACCTCACATATATACATAGCCCTTTACTGATTTGCCATACGATAAATAAATAAATAGACCTTGAAAACATAACAGTCATTTTTGTTGGGCAGTCGTAAAAAAAGAACAATTGTACAAATCGGTTCATATATGACGAAGGTAACAAACGTTATTCTAAAATAATACCGAACTGAAACGTCCTCCATTTTAAAATCTAGTCAATATTCATAGTAGAAAGAATACTGTTTTTTATATATTAGTAAAAACAAGAGACTTTCTATTTATCTTCTATTTTTATTCATGATCATGATATTCTCAAGCTCTGCTGCGTGCACGCACTTTGCTCTCGAGTGTCTTGTTAGCATACTCCTTTGAAGATCCTTGTTTATTAAGGCGATTTCATTTTCTTTGTACCAGTTTTGGTTTATTTTAAACCTTTGACAATGCACGTAAAAGCCTTTTTTGCTTTAAAGGTCGGAGCCAGCTGTCTTTAAAGAATCTGTTTTAAAAATATGGGTCTGGCAGCCTGTTATATCGAAACTAAAGTTTTATAATAGAATGAATATAATTGAATGAATGTTTCCATACTTAGTACATGAATTTAATTTAATACATATAAGAATGGTGACATCAGTGACATGTAATATTTATAATACAGGGTTGATTATTAACCAACAGTTAAATGTTGCGTTATCACCGTTGTTACGTGTTCTTCCATCTCTTTCACGCTTGCATGGTAGTGTGGGGGTCCGAATATAAATATGGCTGGCGGTTCCAGACGGCTCATCCAACTTCCCCGCGTGGTCGTGCCGGAGGCTTCCCCTGGATTTTCCCCAAGCCACCCTCCAACCACTCAGTTCGACCGCTGTATTGGATCCGTCCTATTACAGCCACAGTCAGGTTCAAAAAAAAAAAACAAGACGGCCATCCCCATCCGTCCCGGTACCGCCGCATACCGGGTTGAGTCAGTCAGACCCAAGTCGGGCCAAGCTGAGCTCAGCTATAGCCTAGGTTTTAGCGAACCAGCGCTAAAACTCCCAGTAGTTCGATACCACTCACACCCAGACTCGGTTGATACCGTTCAAGCAATGTCACAAGAGCGCAAACTCGTAGAGTATTCCAGTGTTTAAACTTGCTCGCGTGGTCGTGCCGGAGGCTTCCCCTGGATTTTCCCCAGGCTACTCTCCAACCACGCAATTCGACTGCTGTATTGGGTTCGTCCTATAATATTAACAGTCAGGGATCAACAAAAACAAACGACGGCTCATTTGGTCAGTGGTCGTGGCGCAAGCAACATCTCCTGCCAGCACCGCACCAGACCCCCTAGCACACTAAGTTTTATGTCGGACATAACGCATTCGTCCGATTCTGGCAAATATGCGAGTGCAAGAGGAACAAATGCATTAGGTCCGACATAAAACTTAATGTGCAAGGGGGTCTGATGATGCCTCGTATAGAGGCGAAACACGTGTCGAGGTTTTGTTACCTTTGATGGTGGTTTGCTGGAATTGTTGGCACGTGCGGAGGGGGGAGAATAGCAAAAGAATATTGTTCTCTTAACTTATTTTGTTTTCATATAGGTATTTTATTTTTACAGGACTGTAACTTCAATATGGTGTATCCAAGCTGCCCTGGCGGAGATCCCCGCCCACCGACCAAGTTAGTCAGTAAACTCATGGGTGAGGGGGTACGATCCCTTGATGACGTCCGGAACTGTGCTCCTCGATATGTGGCAGTGTGGTGCCTTCCATTAATTCTATTAAATTACATTTTCGAATAGTTAAACGAGTTGAGTTGTTGTTGTTGTTGAGTTGTACACTCAATTTGGACATTCATTCAGTCTTATATTAAATTTGGTGTACTTAACCTCGTAAGTCCTGTGTTATTTCAATAGCAGTATTCATATCTGCGGGATGTACTATACCAAGTACAAACCAAGAATAGTGCTTCAGATCTACATAAAAAAAATACACGGTTCATGCGGAATGCAGAATTTGTACTTGGGTGGGTATTTTTACATTAGGCAGCTATTCGTAATATGCAGTTTAATTATCAGGTCTGAACCATTATGCTTAGTTTGTACTTGTACGAGTACTTGGGGACTAACGAGGTTAAATTAAACCTGTACAAAATGTTGAAGCGTATTACTTGGCGGATGTATAAATAGTAAGCAGAATATGGAAAGTTTGGGTTGCTGTTCATCTTCGAGGTTATTTTTTTTTATAAAAGAGCAGAAAAACATGTTAAAAAAATCGCTTTCAAATCGGGCCATCCGTTTGGGAGCTATGATGCCACAGACAGATACACAGACAGACACGTTAAACATCAATCTTTCGAGGCGTCTAACTAAGCCATTTTTAATTTTAAAGAAAAGTTATTCTTATAAAGATGCTTATTTTGACGTGATCTGACGCATTTCCTAAAAAAAATCTGTATCTATCCCTCCTGTATTGTTTCTAAACTGAGTTACCTCTCAGTGTGCCAGTGTTTAGTGCATGTTAAGTAAGCACTTCATTATTTTTTTGTTTACTTTATGATATTTTTATACATGACTGAAATTGGGTTTTATGTAGAATAAACGATGTTCCTAAAAGTAAAAGTTTTAAAATATTTGTTGAGGGTCCATATTGGCTGCCATAAAATTCGTTATCCTATATTTTATTATACTAACGTATTGTAGTCATAATCATCGCTAGTCTAAATTTTTTTCGTCCTAACTTTTTTCCTAAAAATTTTCGTCTTTATTTACTAAGAATTGGTTTGAAGTCATAATTTTGTTAATCATAATAGTTTTCTTCGTAACATAATTTTGTTAGTCCTAATATAACTAAGAACATACTTCAACTCCTAATTTTGTTTTCCTAATGAAAAACGCATTCGCTAAGCAAATAAAAAAAATCGGATCTGGCGCTTCGCCGGCCGCTGTCGCGGCACGCTCGCTTCGCTCGCTCGGCTCGCGCGCTCGGCTCGCGCGCTTAGGGTCGCGGTACGTGCCTATCGTGCTCGTCGTCGTGCCTACACAGACCAGCCTTAAGCTACGTCCGCACAGACAGGCGACATGCTTAGCGTCAAACTAGAGCCTTGTGGCCTCGCCTTGTGCCTTGTGACAAGAACAAACACGTTTATTTACTTCGATAACGCCAAGTGACATTTATGATGAAAAATATTATGAAAAACAATTTTAGGAGTAAAAAGTGTATGACTATTGTCATTATGAATATAAATGAAACGGACAAGTGAGTGTTATGATGAAAAAACAACAAATAATCGGAACAGGGGTACCAGTATATTACACTGTTACTTATGAGTGGTACTATTAGTAGTTTATGTTAGGGTTTGCTTGACTGTGTCCCTTAGAGCGGAAATAGGCACCGCGAAGTGGAGTGACTTTGACACGCTGGCGGTTAGGTTAGGTTAGGTTAAAATAATTGGCATGTTTTTGATGGTGTTCTGCCTTTTCGCAGAATTTCCTTTGGTCAAACATCACTTGCCAACCAACATTTCGAAAATGATTCACTTTGACAACTAACCATTACCAACTTTTTGTATGACAACCTGACACTTGGTCGAATTTTTATAAAGCAGAATATCACAATGACTAAAAATGTTTGGAAAACTTATCACTTGCCAACTATTTCACTAGGCCAAACAACTATTGAACGAACAACGTTTCGTCAGTGCAATAGTTACGTAACAGAAATAATAACTGTGACAGAGTCCTGATAGGTGCGACGACGAGCGAAGCGAGGAGGAGCGTGTTAGGTTAACCGCGATCTTACAGCGCCCAAATCGCCTTATTGAATATTCAAAATAAGTAAGTAAACACTTATCGCTAATAAGTCAGTTTATTCTTACTCACCCACAAAGTTATTAAAAGAAGTGAGCAGTTGCGCTTAGCCACATTGTAAATTATATTACATAGTAACTGTACGAACCCTACTGCGTGAAACATTTGGGAAACATTATACAACGAAATGCCTGTTCAGCCAACTAAAACATTCTGTTAAACGATATTTGGCATTTTGAAAGTTTACTTTATAATCATCAGACCAAACGTACAGTTGGCAACTGTGAGGTTGGGAAACGAAACGAAATCTTATGACGAGTTGGCAAGTGATTATTTGGCGAAATAATATTCTGCGAAACGTTGGTTGGGAACTAATAATTGGCCAAACAATTTTCTGCGAAAAATAAGAGAACCGTTTTTGATTTCAAATATTAAAAAAAACACATAGGTACAATACATACATTACACCAAGCAACAGTCCAAAAGTAATGATGTAAACACTTATCTCCAATGATGCAATTCATTCAGGTACCTTCAATGTCACATTTGGTAAGCGTTATACCACGAATTGTATATTAGTCAAACTAAACCATTCTGCTACTAGAAAGGTGGCATTTTGAAAAGTGACTTTATAAAAAACCGGCCAAGAGCGTATCGGGCTACGCTCAGTGTAGGGTTCCGTAGTTTTCCGTCCGTCACAGTAAGTGACCCCACTTAAGCGTTAAAAATGGCGAACCCTACACTACAAGCAATATTTGGCGAACAATTTTATTATTAGACAACGAACGACCAAAGACAACTAAGACAATTAGAGCACGACAAATTTGCGAGCCACGTATGGGCGCACCGGCTCCGACCCCATTAAATCATGAGAAATCTTAACAACGCCATGTACGATATGAGCGTTCCACGTACAGCGACATCTATCGGCAAATTAAGTAAACTATTGCGCGCGGGTTTAAAGTATGGAAGATGATTTTTATGGGATAATTCCTTATTGCGTGAACCGATTTTCACCGTTTTAACTTTATAAGAAAGCACGTCATTTCATTGTGATTTTGTAGATATTACAGGTACAATAAACACCTACTTATACGGTTAAATTACAAACTTGTTTCAGAAATTATTTTGTATTTTTTTTTAAATATCAAGTTCAAAATAATTTTTTTTAGAAAGTGTTCATACAGTTTTACTTTTGAGATTTTTTCATACTTTTAAAACTTACGGTTCAAAAGTTCGAGGGGGGGACACATTTATTTATAACTTCTGGAGCGATAACCTCCGAAAATATTAACATTTTCAAAAAATGATTTTACTAAACCCTAGTTTACCCCTATTTATTTTTAAATACCTATCCAACAATATATCACACGTTAGGGTTGAAATAAAAAAAACAATCCCCACTTTACGTATAGGGGAGGCACCCTAATAAAACATTTGTTTCCACTTTTTATTTCACTACTTTGTCGGCGTGATTTATATACATATTGGTATTAAATTTCAGCTTTCTAGTCCTAACGGTTACTGAGATTATCCGCGGACGGACGGACAGACATGGCGAAACTATAAGGGTTCCTAGTCGACTACGGAACCCTGAAAAAGACCAAACTTATAACACAGTAACAGTGAGGTTGGGAAATAAAACGAAATCTTATGATAAGTTGACACATGATCATTCGGCGAAATGAAATGATGCGGAAAACTGAAAATCGGCAATACAACTTTGGGTAATAAATTATAGAACCGACATATTTTCACACATTTAGGAACAGTCACATATTATTGTCAGCCCAAAGAATAAATATATTGAAAACAAGGTGTTTTTGTCTATATCAGAATCAGTAAGTACACATGATTCTGAACTGCAATAACCAAAACTGAAAAATCAGTTTTTTTAACGCCCTAAACTTCCTTGCCTATTTTGTGATGAATCCTGATATATTTTAAATAAAACAACTTCGGTGGCAAAAGCAAACCGTTAAATGGTCACCGTAGCCAACGGTCGCTTGCTACTCCAGCGGTGTCACATGAGCGTTGTCGAGCCTTTAAAAATGTAAGCACTCGTTTCTCAAAGAACCTTCTACTGTAGTCACTCGGGCAAACCTCGCCATCCCAGCTCATTACACAACCGATGTATATATAAAAAGACAACTTTCTTCAAACCGATTATATATTTTTTTGATGAAGTTTATGAATGATTCATATTAAATTAGTTGCTAACACCGATTAAATTAGGACAGTTGATAAGGTCTTTAGTAAAAGATATACACATCGGCATGATGATAAAAGCAAGCAATGGAGTCGACATTAACATTATAATTCAAAACTCGCAAATGAAATTAATTACTTAATTCCAAAATTTTATTATATTATGAACTAATAGTCTAAACATGCTCACTAAATAGTGGTAATATTACGTTTTTTTTAATAATATAAAAACTCAAACAAGTAAGGAAGTACCTACCGTTAATTCTATATTGCATAAGTAATATAGTATGTATAGCTAGGTACATCCGAGTACGTTCAAATATTATCAGCTATGAGTTTCTATTAGAATAGTTTTTATCACCAATTACAAAGGTATTTATACAAAATTCCTAACTCTAACTTATGATAAATCTTCACTACTTTATCTGCGTCTATGCGATCGTTAGGAAAGCTTCCTGCACTAATATCGCACGATCCAGATAAGGTCTCAAACCGGCACATACTCGTAATTTCCCTCTAGTTGACCTGATTTTTGCGTTTATCGACAGCTGATTTTACTCTCCTGTCCAATAGCTTCAAGCCCACAATGGCAATGGTCTGCGACGCAATGAACACGGTGACTTCGACCTGGGGACCGATTAACTTTCGAGCGCTCGAAAACTGTCAAAAATAATGAAATGCTATTTTGAAATAGCGATAGAAAATTTAATAATTTACTTTAAACAAAGTTTTAACCGACTTCAATTTAGTACTCCGACAAGCCACGAGAACGTGTCCACGTTTCTTTACCAATTTACCACATGAACTGATTTCCGATAGCAAATGCGTTGATTACTATAGAAAATCGCTGTATGTGGGCCGATAATATTTGAGGACTTCCATCGATTCCCCAAGATCATCACCAATGGCACTTCATTAGTTCCTATTTCAACGGAATCTTATCAGAACCTGTGACGTACTTTTGCACTTTTAAGTACATAATTGAGGAATTCGATAAGTCATCTGTGGTCTTCATCATCAATTCCTCGCCACCAAATTTATGATTCCGGATGTAAATACACGAGTTATAACAGAAAATAACAAAATCACCACACGCGTGCCTAATAAAATTGAGGAGTCCCCTCAATTCCTCATGGATCCCATCATCTAACTGAATTTTGAAAAAATGGGACCCACCTGGAAGTACATACATACGAACAAAAAAAAATTTCGAATCGGCTCATCAATGACGGAGTTCTGAGGTAACAAACATTGGAAATAAAAATAATAATATAAAAAAATACAGCCGAATTGAGAACCTCCTCCTTTTTTTCGAAGTCGGTTAAAAATGAATGGTATTGACCACTCGTATTCAATTCTATTCTATTCTATTGATAGAAAGATAGTTCCGGCCATTTTGACACTACAAACGTATAATTACTGTTATTTGATTTTCGAGCGCTCGAAGGTCAAAAATCGGTCCCCTGACAGCTATCAGTTTGCATGAATGTCGTCGAGAAAAGAGTAGCTGTTTTATCTCGTACATCTTTGCTTGCTGCACGCCGCTGTCGTTGTTGTAATTTGTCTGATCTTTTGACTTTGAACGCCCATGAATATTGATTTCTGGTAGTGTGCCGGCCGAATGTTGAATAACAAGTGAGACCAGGCCTTATATATATTATACGCTGTTGCTGCAAAATTCTTGAACCGAACCGAACACCTAGACTTCGTGACATATTTATTTCGTGTGATCTTCATGCGTTTCCGTGTTGTATAAATTTGCGGTCATAGAATCAGACGGTCTATGGACACGTATGTTTGGTAAATAGTTTTTTTACTGCTAGGAGGCTTCAACCCCTGAGCCCCCCTTTTTTAGCTACCCTAACCTAATTTAACGCTTTTGCTTACCGATCTACTTAACCGCGCTTTTTTTTTATTAACGGACCGTGCCGTTTTATTTATTGTATATTGGTAAAATGTTATAACCCAAACAATTGTGATGTTTGTCTATTTATAGTTTGCCATAACATTAACTTGACGAAATGTTTATTGCCTAATGTTTCTTTGCCTTATTAAAGCATTTGCTAAAAGACCACATGTCATAATGTAATTTTTCGTAATAATATTTTGCTGAATGAAAATTTGACGTAATGAAAATATTCGTATTAAAATTGTGCGAAAGTTTGCATTGGCGAACAAAATAGTTGCTAAAATTTGTTTGGGAAATGAAATTTGACCAAAATAAATTTGGTAAAACAACGAGTCCTTTTTTAAGGATCATAAACCTTTGCATTCACCAAGAAGCCATCAGTTAACGATACGCCACGAGTGTCCACCAGTTGCATCTCATAGCTCAGTACAGCACTGCACGGAGCACGAACATACATACGTACAAGGGAATGGGCATGTATCATAGAAGATAGATAGACATACGATGGGTAAATACTCGTACATCCCTTCAGCGCGTTTCGAACATGTAATTTTTGACATCGTTGATCCAATAACGCAAATAATATTTGGATTTTGCATATAACTTGGCACTATTTAGATCTCCATTCTTTTTGCGGCGAAGCCCACAGCCAAGCATAATTTTTGTATTGAAATTGGCTCTCCTTTTTTACGTTTTGTTTTTAATGGGATATCATATTCTCATCTAACTTATGATCTATTATTATAATCTTTAATTAGTTCCAATCTTTACTCAGGCTGATTATAAAGGCATTTTGGGATGAAAATTTTAATGACTATGAGCAAGTGTTTAATTTCAATGTTAATGTCGACTCCACACAACTCACATTCGTCTAACGGCGCCCCGAAATGTCCACGGTCTTCTAATCTGATAAAAAGGAAACATGTTCGCTATCACTAGTATTTAAACTAGCACAGGTGTTTAACATTTTTAATAGTACACGTTAATCCCGCTCTACTAACATCAATATTGAAAAATGTTAAAATATAGTGCATTCATTTTAATTTTGCTTACAACAAATACGATGGAATGTGCCAGGATACTTGGTGTCTTCCCGGCACCGTCTATAAGTCATTCAGTAGTGTTTCGAACGTTAACTGAAGAATTAGCTAGAAAAGGACATGAAGTTGTAGTAATAACACCTGATCCAACTTATAAAGGAAAAGCGTTACCAGTTAATTATACAGAAATTGACGTACATGATGTATCGTATAAGATTTGGAATGAAGTGATTGAAGCAGCAACAATGGCACCACTATACAAACAGTTGACGATGACCCTATACTTATTGGTAGATTTATTGAAGGTTCAATTAGAAACTTCCCAAATGAAAGAGTTCTTGGGCAAAGACCAGAAATTTGATCTTGTCATTACAGAAGCATGCATTGTGTCAGCTTTAGGCTTTGCTCACAGGTTTAAGGCCCCAGTAATACAAATGAGTTCGTTTTATGGAACCAATAGCAATTATGATTCCGTGGGTGCTCCTACGCATATATTTTTATACCCTGGGTTTTATCGGAAAAAGTTACAAAATTTAACAATCAAAGATAAAGTCAAAGAAGTGATAATATATGTAGCATTAAAATTAGCATCCATTGGATATCGAAATGAAGTAAACAAAGTTCTTAAGACGTATTTTGGTCCAGATACTCCTAGTTTACATGAATTGGAAAATAATCTTGATATGTTGTTTGTGAATACATATCCTGTTTGGGAAGGTAATAGACCGGTGCCTTCCAGTGTAGTGCATTTGGGTCAACTTCATATTCCACCAGTAAAAGATCTTCCTAAAGTAAGTAAATTGCAGGTCCACGAAGTAGTAAGTACATTATTAAATTGATCATGCTAGAGAATCATAAATCATATTACAGTATGTTATTCTAATGTTAGCTTTATTTATTTGAAAAATTCTAAGAGCAAATTTTCGTATCTTTTATACCTAGTTACTATAATAACATAAACACGTTTGTACTTGGTCTTAGTATTTTCAAGCCACTGCCCGGAAATATGTCGAGAGATGGCAGCCATCTCTCGACTTCCCATCCAGAGATTGGGGCTGCAAAACTGTGAATAGTACGTTGTATTAATACGCATCTATGAATTTTATCAGGACATCAATGCCTTTATTGTATTGTTGGAACAACGATTCGATCAATCAGAGTAGCACGTGCGGCCCAGCCGCGTCATCGCAGCCGCCGCCGTGCCGGTCACGCTGAGGCGTTTCTTTAATTACAATTTTACAATAACATATCTATTAATATTCGTTATTTCTTCGCAATATTCGTGAAAAGCACTATATAATCTCTCAGCCGGTAGTCTCTACAACATTGTAAAACTTTACTTGTTTAAATGATTATACCGACGTAAAATTTAGTATAAATTAGTAATACGTCCATGAATAAAACTTGAATTATGAAATTTGTGGGAGTGTATTTCATATTTGTGGGAGGAAAATGTACCTGCAATTGTGTGTGACGCGTGTCAGTTCAGTACTTTTCCGAGCTCATACACACTGAGAAATTCCGTACGTGTAAAGTCTCAAAGAACGACCCCAGCTGTTGTGAGAAAACAATTGTACACCTACCTATAGGGCACCTATAGGTCTTCACAAAAAACCGGTCAAGTGTGAATCTATGTATAGCGGCCTCTATGTTAAATAGCTAAACGAGAAGTAACCATAGGTATTTTCCCCTTAGGCCGGTAACACACGGCGACTGTCGCACGCCACTAGCCATAAATAGAATACCCGTCAAAATGTATCGATACTGTATCGCGTTTGTAACGTTATCTTGATATCATTTGTTCTATGTGAGATAGTTTAGTTCTACCTATAAGTGCGATTGGAAGTAATGTATCACGATATTGGTTATCCATGTACATAGTAAACGATTGTATATTTAAACGTAATAAAAAGACTTAAAAGTAAGATTTTTCAAAGCACCAAGGGTCTACAAGCTTAAAAGTATTTGATTTTGATTACAACTTCATACCTCCACACGATCCTAACACACGATACGAAAAAGGCTCTTGACAAAAGGACAAACAGAGAGACATCCAATTATAGTCTTATCCTACAAGTACAGGAAAATATCTAAAAACTGTAGGTACTTTGTTATTTGTTACGGAAACCTCGGTGGGCGAAGCTGACTCGCACTTGTCCGGTTTTTTTTCCTTTTGTGGTCCGAAATCCTAAAAATTCAGTACGTTTTATCAATTTTAGTTTCCAATTTTGTTTTATTTTTAGCTATAAGCCACTGGTATTTTTTTTGTCTTATGTCTAATGTTACATTTACAGGATCTAAAATCATACCTCGATAAATCACGGGGAGTGATTTATGTTAGTTTTGGATCAAACTTCAGCCCGTCGACGCTCTCTGAAGATAGCGTTCGTTTGCTATTAGCAGTGTTCTCGAAATTACCTTTCGATGTCTTATGCAAATGGGATGCTGAGAATCTGCCTGGAATGCCAAGTAATGTGAAGATACAAAAGTGGCTACCGCAAAACGACCTACTAAGTAAGATAAGCATTGTATAAGAGCGATCCGTATCATGGCTACTTGTCGCAGCGATACAGTATCGATGCAGGTAGTTATAACAAGTCTACGGCTGATGTCGCGATACAGCCGCGCGTTCGTGAACCCGCGTATGTATCGCTACAAAAAGTCGCCATGTGTAACCGCTTCAATTATACTTTTCCAATACGGGTAAAGAGAGAGAGGTAGACTTAATTGTTTTATTTTTAAACTCATCATTATTTTCTAGGACATCCAAAAATAAAACTGTTTATAACGCAAGGAGGGCTGCAATCTACCGATGAAGCGATCGTTGCTGGCGTACCTGTGCTAGGTAGGTATGTCAAGATTCAGCCAAACCCTGAATCATAACACTGTTTCCAGAATAAAACGTATGGCGTATCTTTCTCTGGGACCGTCATTATTCCGCACGCCTTATTACTTAACTTGGATCCTCTCTACTAACAGAAATACACACTTTCACATATTTTACAATCTCAGTATTTCTTATGTGCCTATACCTAATGGCCTAGTAACGGTTATTGGCCTTGAAGTAATCTCATTTCACTGTTCTTAGGTATACCTTTACGGGTAGATCAATTCTTTAACACTGAGAAGTACTTAGTACATAAAATTGGTGAAAAGTTAAACTGGGATACACTAACCGAGGAAGACTTTTATGAGACCATAATAAAAATTACGAAGGATGACAGGTACGTAGAAATTGATACTGTTAAATTGCAATATTTTATGTTTGAGAAATACTGAACTGCAAAGCTTTACACGGGAAGTCGTAATCGCTATTTTCTGTAAGTCAGATAACCGACCTCGAAACTGTCGCGGAAAATGGACATCCTTCTGATAGTATTCCTCAACCATGAAACTTGGCAGCCTATCTGTTGACACCCTTACAAGCACTGTAAAGGTGGTAGAGCAGACCGGAATGTCGTCTCAATCATATTTAATACCCCTCCTGAGGAGGCACGTCCTCCTTACAGAAGACCATCATCATCATAGGCCTCAAACATAGCCTCATGTTGCAACACATCCGAAACGTCGGGAGACCTCAGTGAGGTAAATAAATAAGTTAATACGCGATTAAGTCCCGTTTAGTATAAATAATCTTGATAGTTGTCCCTTGCGTACAGACACTGTTTAAATCATAAACAGTGTCTGTACGCAATTGACAACGCCTCTCGTGACTCTGTAAGCTATTCTGGGATCGCCACTTGCGCCCACATTTGTGCGAATTAAGGGACCGTATCATCGGCAACCACTTGACAGTTCTATATGCCTTTTTGCACAGAATAAGTTATACTAATAAGTAGTACTACGTACTTTTGGCGCAGAAGACCGCAGTCATAATAACTCTACTATACTTGCTCTATATAGTGTCGTGTTGTGTGAGGGTGCGCTGTGTTGACACTTGACAGTGAGGCACTCACATTCGTTACATTGTTACATAAGTGTAAGGCAGGTAGATTTCTAAAATAATAAATTCAGTCCTAACCTAACTTCATGGTGACAGCGGTGGTTCTCATAAGGCTTACCGTTTTTTTGCCACTGTCGTAGTATAAAATAAAAACGGTGACGCCTGAAACGCTTGTTTGGTTTCACGTCCACCGTCACCAGACATTTTCACCCAAGTCTCTTCGAAACTAGAGAGTTTTACGGTTTCATATTTGAGAGTATTGGCCATTTTGATTTCAGCTACCGCCAGAACGTTGTGAAACTGCGCACCTTAATGCAGGACCAGCCGATGTCCCCGCTGGAGCGCGCGGTGTGGTGGACGGAGCACGTGCTCCGGCACGGCGGTGCGCGCCACCTGCGCGCGCCCGCGGTCGGCATGGGATGGGCGGAGTACTTAGAACTCAAGTTAATGGCGGTGTTGATAGCTATCTTAGGCATAACTTTATCCGTTTTAGTGGGATTTGTGTATTTAACAGCTAAATCAGTGCGGAATATGTTTGTGAGGAAGTCAAAAAGAGACTGACGTAGCCGGGAACGAGTACTCATTACATCATGGCATAACTGTAATCCGTGTCAAACCTAGTTGGTAAATATATTATAGAGCCTGAAACTCTACTGGAGCATAACAGAATTGACAAATACCACTGTATTTAAGAAGATAAAATAAAAAAACCGTTTTTATAACAACAGTTGACATTCTGTCTGACGTGAACCCTTTAACATAATTGATATCTCAACAACTAGTGCATGAAGGGCTGTGAGCGTCAAAACTAACGACGAAAATCACAAAACAAATGTACAATGTTCGCAAAATCCACAATTTGGATAAACTTGAGTTTAACCCTTTGACACTGAAAGCACAGAATTTATTTTACCAGCACCGCGTTTCAGCAGAAATAGGTGCCCAGTATAAAACTCAGGTCACATTTTCTCATCCCTACAAGCCGTGTTGTTTTCAAAGTTAATTCATTAGAGGGCGAACAGATGGCGCCTCTGGGAAAAACGATCCCTTGTTTTATGTTGTAACTTTTGTGTCCCAGTCCAAGGACAACCCTTTCTACGCCAAAACTTGTTTTAATCACAATCGTCTTTGCTATAAAACGAGACGCAACCAAATTGAGCGGCAAAAGGCAGGCCAAAAATATTATGTTTTGATATTTTTTAGGCTGTGATGGAATGCTTAATTAGGATTGTCAAATCTGTTTGCTCTTGCGAAGTAGGCCTTCATAAAGAGAATTTTCGAGACAGGCGTTAAAGAAAGTTGAGGATTTAAGTTTAATAATGAATAAGTCGGAATGTCGAATGAGATATACGGTGTTGTTTGGGATTTTGAACTTCGCTTGAACGAAACTTTTTTCCGCTGTAAAATTATTTTGCGTAAAGTTGTCGGTGATGTAGCTCTTGGGATAGGTTTGAGCTCAAAATGCCTCTTTGTGGGTAAGTTTTTTGTTCACAGAAAAAATATAAACAAATGAAATTTTGTTGAAAGTAAAACTAAGTTTTAGCATCATTCTTATACTTCTGTGCTCGCTCTGAAAATTAAGGTTTTCTTTAAAATATTTAGCTAGAAGTGATTCATCAAAAGTACCTCAAAAGCAACATTACATTATTTTATACACATAAGTAAACATTTTCAAATGCATGCAATGATGTATTAATATTTTCATTATTCAAATTAGGAAATCCCTTAAGTAGGTTGTCTTATTTAAGATGTAAGTGCTTTTCACACTAATGTGTGACATTACTGTAAGCGTTAAAAATATTGAAATGAATGCGAGTAGTTTAAAAGTGGCAGTTTTCATTCTGCCTTCGTTTTAATATATTTAAAAAAAAACAGGAGCGCATAAATACAGCCAGTTGTTCTGAAATCATGCACTTTGTTCCCGAACTTCAACCAGTTAACAAGGTAACTCTGATATCGTTATTTGTGCAAAGTGTAGTTTGAATTTGTGAAAAATATAAGGTAAATCTTTAATGGTGTTTGAGTGTTTTCCCCCGTAATGCTTCCTTATTATCTATTAGTTCAGAAGTGCGATAACATGTTCACATGCTTGCTATCCTAAATAGATTGTTTCTTATACACGTTTACGTGCAGTAACCTCAATTTAAATCATAGGTTAAGCATTAAGTTGCGACTTTTGTGGACGTTGTGCACATTAACGATATAAATTTGAATTGCTTATCATTGAACATTTGTGAATTTACGTGAACTTATTAACGCCGTCGTTACGTTACTTTTACCTTATTTTTATCGTTATTTGGTGCAGGAAAAATCATGTCGGATGGACATTCTGATGCAGACATGGACGAGGGGTCCGTCATTTTGACCGGCCAACCAATAAGGCACCGTGACGAGTGGCCGCCACGAGGGCGGAATGCAGCACGGCAGCAACTTAAGCGGCGCAGCCGGAGCCGGTCCCGGCCGCGGGGTACGCGACCATCAAGGGCGCGTTCACGGTCGCAGAGGAAGCGTTCGCGTTCACCGAGGAAGCGTTCGCGGTCATCGAGGAAGCGTTCGCGATCACCGAGGAAACGTTTGCGGTCACCGAGGAAGCGGTCGCCGAGCGAGCGTTTGCGCCCGTCGAGGCAGCGTTCGCGTTCGACGGACAGCAGCGAGCGACCACGGGATAGAAAGCGGCCGAGGAGACGTGACCGTCGATCAACCGTGAGTGTTTCCAGTTCATGTAGTAGTACTGATGCTAGGATGATTCGTAATAGTCGCAGTAATTGTAAAAATAGTTCGAAAAAAAATGTCAACTCATTTACATTGCAAGATGTTATGGATTTAATGAAATCCTTGCCTTCATCGACGACTCAATCTCAGAACCACTTCTCAATGAACACTAACGCAGTTCCGGAATTCGATCCGGCTAATAAAGAGCAAACTATAGATTCGTGGATAAAGAAAGTAGAAGAATGTTCGACGTTGTATAAATGGTCAGAAACTCAATTGATCCATTATACCTTACCGAAATTGGGAGGGGTTGCAAAAGTGTGGTACCAAGGTTTACCCTCGCTTAGTCACACTTGGTTAGAATGGAAAGAAAAGTTAATTAAAACATTTCCGACTGTACAAAATTATGATCAGCTCTTACATGAAATGTTAGGCAGAAAAGTAAGGCACAATGAAACTCTTGAAACATACTTTTACCATAAGAACAATTTACTGAATAGATGCGATATAACAGGCAAAAGGGCGGTAGATTGCATTATATACGGATTAGACGACAAAGGAGTCCGATTAGGAGCTCAAGCTGGTAAATTTAATGAACCGGAGGATCTCTTGTCATACTTAAAGTCTATAAAGTTTGAGGATACAAAAGATAGGCGTATACCTTTACATAGGAAAGCGAACGAAACTTCAAACGACACTGCTAAATCTAATAATAATATAATAATATGCTGCTAATATGTTTTAATTGCAATGAGATAGGGCACCCAAGTTTCAGATGTTCCAAGCCGTTATTAACGTGCACTATTTGCAAGCAATTAGGCCACCAGAGTATCAATTGCAGACGGTTAGTAAAAGTAAACAATGATGGTGGCAAAAATAATGAAAAGGAAAAATCGGTATCTGAGGTTAAATTGGCCGGTGAATTAGAAGAAAAATATGTGCTCTCTCTAAGTGTTAATGGCATACCTAAAACTTGCTACGTAGATTTAGGTAGTCAGTGTACTATGATTAGACACAGTGATTTCATGGAATTAGGTATTCATTACTCCACTGATAATTTGCCTTCTTTGAAAGGATTTGGCAATACTTATATACATCCTATCGGTAAATGTATACTTCAATTGCGGGTACAATCGGTAGAGGCCTCGGTAGATACGTTAATAGTTCAAGACGCTTTACTCAAGCATCCTATATTGCTAGGTCATACTTTCACTGAACAAGCTGATATCATAATTATCAAAACTAACGACCAATTGATTTTACATAAAACTCCTATGCCTAGACAAGATGACGAGAAAATTAAATTAAAATTAACTGTGAGCTCTGAAGTCAATATAAAAAAAATGGAAATGGTACCTATTGAAACTGAATTGGAGTATAACTGTAAAGTATATGTAAATGAGTCTATAAGATATGTTGGTACCAACAAGTATTATGTTCTACCCGGACTTTATTCTATAACTAAAGGAAAAGGATGCGTCATGGTAATGAATTTAAATTCTTTGCCGGTTATATTTCGGAAAGGGCAATTATTAACAAGGGCTTGTATCTTTAATGAAAAAAATTGCGTAGATGTTAACAAATTAGAAACTGTAGAAGGCGAAACGTTTACGGAAAGTTTGAAAACAGAACTTAATGTAGAAGACCAGAACGAATTAGAACTATTATTACAAAAATATAAAGACTGTTTTTCGTTTAATCTAAAGGATCTAGGATTAACTAATCTAAACGAAATGACTATCACTCTAAATGACAAGACCCCTGTAGTTTACAGGCCATATAGGTTAGCTTATTCGGAAAGAGATAAGGTTAAAGGGATGATTAAGGAAATGTTGGATTGTGGTATTGTTACAGAATCAACCTCTTCATATGCTAGTCCTATAATATTAGTACAAAAAAAAACAGGCGAACAAAGGCTCTGTGTAGACTACAGGGCTCTTAATTCTAAAACTGTTAAGGAACACTACCCTCTCCCGAGAATAGAAGACCATATAGATCAGCTAGGTGGATTTGAATATTTTATTACTCTTGATCTCGCGTCGGGGTATTACCAGATTCCAATCGCCCCAGACTCTCAAGACAAAACTTCTTTTGTCACTCCAGACGGACAGTACCAATTTACACGCATGCCCTTCGGGCTAGCGAATGCTCCATCAGTTTTCCAAAAAAACTATTAACAAGATGTTGAAGGATGTCAAAAATAATGAAGCATATGCGTTTATGGATGACATCATTATTCCGGCTCATAGCATTAAGCAAGGGATGGAGCGATTGGAAATGGTATTGAAATTGATACGAGAAGCAGGGCTAACATTAAAACTATCAAAGTGTAATTTTTTTTGTAGGACCATTGATTATTTAGGTTTTGAAATAAATAAAGAGGGGGTACGGCCTGGGTCAAGGAAAACAGATGCGGTAGAGAATTTCAAGCAGCCAGTAAATCAACATGAAGTTCGTCAATTCCTAGGATTGGCAAGTTTTTTTCGTCGTTTCGTAAAGAACTTTGCTTTAGTAGCAAATCCCTTAACTAGTTTGCTAAAAAAGAATATTAAATGGGTGTGGGGTGTGGAACAGGAACAGGCATTTAGCACGTTAAAATCCGAATTAATTAAAAGGCCTATTCTTGCATTATACAACCCTTTAGCTGACACTCAAATTCATACTGATGCCTGTAAGACAGGTATTGCAGGAATGTTGTTGCAGCAGGATGAACAGAGTAGATGGCGCGCAGTATCCTATTACAGTAGGCAAACTACGCCGGAGGAACAGAAGTATCATTCTTTCGAGTTAGAGACTTTGGCAGTGGTAGCATCTTTGAATCGGTTTAGGGTTTATGTGTTAGGTATTGAATTTACGATAGTGACCGACTGTAGTGCATTACGTACTACTCTATCAAAAAGAGATATGATTCCTCGCATCAGCAGATGGTGGTTACAGTTGCAGGAATATACCTGTAACGTCGAATACAGGCCCGGAATTCGCATGGGTCATGTCGATGCCTTAAGCCGGAACGCTGTTCCAATGACAGCGGAACCCGAGCCTGTATTTGATGTACTGTTGGTTGAGACTGAAGATTGGCTAGCCACCATACAAGGAACTGACGAGGAGGTTCAACGGATTAAGCGTACTTTAGAAGACCCTGATTCACCCAAAGTTGTCGATATACAAAATAATTACAAAATTAAAAATGGAAAAGTGTATAGAGTCGTTGATGGTCAATTAAAGTGGTTGGTACCTAAGGGAGTAAGGTGGCAATTACTTAAGAAAAACCATGACGAACTTGGACATTTTGGAGTTGAGAAGACTTTGGATAAATTAAAATCTCTATACTGGTTTCCTAGAATGAACAAGTTCGTCAAAAAGTACGTTCTGTCCTGCTTAGAGTGTTCATATTACAAAACCCCAGCGGGTAAACGGCAGGGAATGCTCCACCCAATCCCAAAAATAGATCAACCATTCCATACCGTCCACATGGACCACTTAGGTCCATTTGTTAAGAGCAAGTCGAAGCACGCGTATCTTTTGGTTTTAGTAGATGCATATACTAAATATACGTGTTTATATGCAGTAAGAAATACTAAAACAAGAACGACGATTAAAGTTCTCAGTAATTATATGAGCTACTTTGGTATTCCCAGTCGTTTAATAAGTGACAGGGGAACGTCATTTACGAGCAAAAGTTTCAAGCAGTTTGTAACCGGATTAGGCATAAGACACGTTTTGAACGCGGTGGCAACGCCGAGGGCGAATGGTCAGGTTGAGAGGTACAACCGAACCATTCTAGCGTCACTCTCGGCAAGAAACCACAATCATAACGAGAATGAATGGGACAAGCATTTAGAAGAAATTCAGCTAGGAATTAATACCACACTTAATAAAGCGATCGGTAAAAGCCCCGCAGAAGTACTTTTCGGGACTAGGTTAAAAACAAAGGGGGATGGGTTAGTCGCGTCTCTAATTGATCATGAGGAAATGAGGCAACACTCAATTGATGGTGTGAGAAAAGAAGTTAATATGAAAATTCAAAAAGATCAGCAAAAGAATAAAGAAAGATTTGATAAACTCAGAAAAATTGCAAAAAAGTATAATGTAGGAGATCTTGTCAGGATAGAAAGGGATAACAATAGTAATAACGGCAAATCAAAAAAACTTCTTCCTAAGTTACAAGGACCTTATAAGATAACTAAAGTATTAGACATGGATAGATACTTAATAGAGGATACACCAATAACACGGAAACAAAACCGTAAATACGAAACGGTTATTGCGGTAGATAAGATACATCCATGGCTGACCTTTACTCAAGATGTTATTTGTTCTGAGAGTGAGGCCTCAAGTGGTAAAGAAGATGATGATGATGATTGTGGTGGTATAGATCTGAAGGCATAGATTTTATCGAGTACAATAAAGAAAAGAGATTAAATTAAACAGGTGAAACAAATTATGATGATATGATGATAATATGACCATGATAAGATTGAGCTTGTTTTGATATGATACAGGGATGAATTGACACACATATGAGTCGCAAGACAATTCGGAGTGTGTTTGATTCAACATGATGATTGATGATATTATATTAATTTGCGCATGGAGGCCGGAAGTGCCAAGGAATGGAGCGCTGTAGGTTAAGTTTGGTAATCTTTAATTTTTCACAAGGAAAATCTTTACATAATCTTATTAAAAATGTATAAGTACATGCCTAAACATTTCAAAATATAGTCATAATACGAAACCTAAGGAAGCTTGTGTGAAATTAGAGATTCTTGAATATATCATAATAGTAAACAAATTAGTGAGATTAGGAATATTATATATGTACATAATTGATGGAACAATTATTTTAAGATGGCCGAACGGAATAGGTAAAATATTATGTATCTCAATATCACTCTTTGTCTCTTTTATGTCCATTTTTACTTGTTATGTGTTCCCATCCGAGATCGAATGGATCGTTCGTATACTGTATCTACATCACCAATTGCAATGATCTAAGAATAATTATGTTTTGTGAATGAACTCGTATTTAAGAACTTCATTAATTATTGTTTAAAATGAATTCTCTTTGAATACAGATTATTAAAGGAGCTAATTTAACCATTCATTAAATCTATACATACAGCTGATGTACAATTATATAACGAGAGGACTGCGTTATTTCAGAATGGCCGACTGTAAGCGTTAAAAATATTGAAATGAATGCGAGTAGTTTAAAAGTGGCAGTTTTCATTCTGCCTTCGTTTTAATATATTTAAAAAAAAAACAGGAGCGCATAAATACAGCCAGTTGTTCTGAAATCATGCACTTTGTTCCCGAACTTCAACCAGTTAGCAAGGTAACTCTGATATCGTTATTTGTGCAAAGTGTAGTTTGAATTTGTGAAAAATATAAGGTAAATCTTTAATGGTGTTTGAGTGTTTTCCCCCGTAATGCTTCCTTATTATCTATTATTACGTATTCGGCTCAAATGAACTATCAATCAACAATTAGATGATGTTTTTTTTTATCGTTGACAACTTACATGCTTGGAAGGTTGCCCATGAAAGGTTGTCCACGAAACATGCCAAAAAACCCTTCAGTTGACCCGCGAAATCACAGTTTACTATTATGAACTATTCGTCGTTTAAGCTTGGAGTGCCGAGCAAGTACAGTGAGTTAATATTATCTTCCAGTAACTGGGCTGGAGACATTTGTATAAAACCCTGGCGGCAGAACTTTCGTGGAGACTATGGGGAGAGGCGGGCCAGCGGCTCTTCCCCGATCTAAAACTTTTCATTTCTACTACCAAAATGTGCGCGGGTTGCGGTCTAAGACAAATAATTATGTTTCACAATAATATAGCCCAATGCAATTTTGACTTTATTGCACTAAGAGCGAGTTGCACCAACTTACGATTACAGACCGATCAACGTTAAATATGGCGCTGACAGCTGTCAGTCCATAGAAACTTGTCAAACGTTCCATACATTCAGATTTTAACGAACACCGCTTACGATTACAGACGGTTTGGTGCAACTCACCCTAACTGAAACTTTTTTGACAAGCTCCGTGTGCGACGGCGAGCTCTTCTCCAGTGGGTGGACTGTGACGCGCCGGGACCGCGCGGGGGACGCCGGCTGGGGAGGGGTGCTGCTGGCCGCACGCGAGTGCTACTCGATACGTGTTCTTCATGACATTGACGGCCTTACGCCGGATAAGGAATTGTTATTTGCCATAGTTACTTATAAGAATTTGAAATTTCTATGTTGTGTTGTTTATCTACCTCCATGCTATAATGAGGAGCAGTATATGAGTGTATTGTCTTGTATTGAGAATGCTGTGCGTAAATATCCTGACCTAAATTTTGTACTGCTCGGTGATTTCATCCTCACTTCATTTCATCCTTGGTTACCGATGGTTTTCTTTGTTACTGTCCCAACATTTTCACCGTCATTATTTTTCGTTTTATTTTATTTCTATCGTATAAAAATGAATAATTCGGCTATTAATAAAACACATGAAAACGCAATTGTAATATAATATATTTACATATAAAATAAACTATAAGGGCAATTTTAGGTCAAGGTAACACAGAAAAAGAATCTGTACCAAATTTTCAAAGATAATTTATAATTTGATAGAACATTTTCACACGATTACATTACTTTTATAGTATTTAATTATAAAACACCAACATTAGGCAATAAATTGTACACCTCTTTATGATATTAATCACATAAAAAGTAACACAATAAGAACCAATATTCTACTTACTCTCAGTATTTTTCGATTTTTTAATATTAAAACCTATTAAAAAGCGGCTACTTGGTCAAAATCTAGAAATTTATGAAATATCCTATTAAATGACGTTAATGAAGTTTATATTCAGTGATATTTTGGTATTTGGTCAATTTTGAAAAGTAGTGGCAAAAAAAAGAGAAACGCTCAGAAATGGCGTTCATTTTATGTGCTGCTTCTAGGTTATATTGCTGGGATGTTGTATTCTTAAGTATAAAGTACTACATAAGTTTATAAACTACTTTGTTTCGGTCGGATCGAATGAGTAGGGTGCGTTATGTACTAAGGTCGTATGTAACTATTAATGAACGTCGGTGATTACTGAACTGAAAGTTAAACTCTCAAGTTAAGTTATTGTATTAGCTATGAAATACTTTTCAATATTGAAATTTTACGTAATTGGCTTATGCCTATCGTTACTTGTGCTTCATTCTTCTTTTTTTATTTTTTCGGTGCTTGACAAAACATAGCACGGCTTCCTGGAAGTAGGTTAGTGGCAACCTCAAGCTACAGACGCTTCCAATTCTTAAGAAATCCGTGCACGTTGCCGACCCTTTTTTGATTTGAGAGGTTGTTGTGTTGCTAGCATGAGACAAATGGGGGTTGACATGTGGTTTGTCTCTGTAAAGGTCGCTCAGTAAAGCTCTGGGGGTTTTACTGACCCAGAAGTAGAGTGTATTTGGGTACGATTGTTGGTTGCATTATTGATAGTTTGTATAATATAGGTAGTATAGATAGGATTGTAGCTAATTTACTTAGCCACACACACACACACACAAACATTCAAAAAAGCGACCACGGAATCAGAGTGGGTGCAAAGGTCTCAGAATTAGCTTAAAACCGATTTGTATTACTATACTGAGACACCATACACCAAACAAAGTCCAAATATTCGGCTCTGAAGTAGTCCAAATTAGCCCCGCCACGCCACAGCGCAAATTGGCACGACCGCAAATTACTCACAACACTTATGACCACGCGCCTCATGAAGACCAGTATAAGCTTGACCTTTGATTAAGCAAAGTTGCTAAGAATATCCAGGTCAAAATCTACTAGAAACGAATAATGAGGCGGAGACAGGTTGTGAACCGCATAGCAGCACCGAGCAGTCGAAACTAATTGCTCTTGAGCAATTCATTCAACTTGTGTTGCTTGTGAATGCTCTGGACACAAGACACGATCGCCCACGCCGCAGATAAAGTACGACATCGCTTTTACGCAGTAAGTATATGAGCGTGAATTGAGCTGCATTAATCCACTCATTCCCTAGGCGCTATATAGTATATTATAAACGTAAAAGTCCTGACTCACTCACTCACTCACTTAAATCAACGCCCAGCCCAAACCGTTGAACCTGATTTTTCACAATAGGTACTTTGTATGACGTAAATACCCACTACTTTTGAAAATTGAAAATTCCACCCTCAAGGGGGTAAAAAGGGGGTTGAAACTTTGTATAGGGATGCAGTAAATCCTTATTACAATAGACCCACCTGTGCATGTTGTCTGGGGTAAATCAGTTAAAACCCCCTGTGCTTCAGGCACTACAATAATCACAGCCAGCCATACAAAAGGTACCAGCAACATACCTTTGCCAGGCTCCGTCCGTCTAAAGACCGCCGCCGCCCTCGCGTGGGCTTGGCCTGAAGCCCAGTATTATCGTTATTCACTTCTCTGATCTCTTTGTCACTTCCTTTGGTAGCACAATCTCAATACAAAATCATATGAAATAACAGTTTTCCTACATTTTTATACGGGAGCGCGCTCATTCCTGTGCGCGGCCATGGTGCTCAGTTTTTTGTTCCCAGTTTTGGCACCAACACCATCTTCTTGAGCGCTGCAGTCGCGCGCGGCTTTGGCGCTAGGAGTTCGATTTGAATGGACAATGATTAAAGTATTTGTGCCTGAACGCCACCCCTAAGCGGGTTAAAATAGAGGTGCAAAGTTTCTACTAGTGAAATTTGGTATGGACATAGTTTGAGTCCCGGGAAGGCCATAGAATAGTTTTTATCCCGAAAATCAGTCCCGAAGGGGGTAAAATGGGCGGTGTAAGTTTGTAAGAAGTTAAGATATAAACGAGTTCAACGCGGACGGAGTCGCGGACAGAAGCTAGTATTCTATATAGTTAGGACTAACAAAGGTTTGATTAAAATGGCTTCAGCCTGACCCCCTTTGCTAGTTATGCTTTAAACGCTCAGTGAGCTTACACAGGCATCCCGACAGAGAGGCAAAAACTCGGCTTGCGGGCTTTCAGACAAGAAGCTATTTTAATTACTTATTAGTTATTACCAAAATATGGCTCGCTTTCATTTCAGTATTTAATGGCTTATTGCTTTTACCTGCCACATTTATGCATGTATTTTTTTATAACTAACATACGCTACTAACGCCTTTATTCTCAACTGGGGTAAACAGAGAGCATGAACTTATATGTATATGTAATTGCAATGTCATGTTAACTTTCGCACATAGTTTTGTTAAATATTTCGCCGCTGTATTTAGATTATATTTTACAAATATTAATTCCCTACATGTTTTTTACCTTACGAAATTCAAGAAGCCGCGACCCCCTTCGAGATGATTCGCGACCCCCAAGGAGTCGCTACCCACAAGTTGAAAAATTCTGCTTTAGCAATAGAGGTTTTGGAGAAAATTTGAAAAGAGTGTGCGCGTTCCTATTATCACGACTTTAAACTTTAATAACTGGTCCAATCAACTGGTCTTCGTAGAATGCAAGAAGTATATGCAGCAGTAGTAAAGTGATAGGGTTGATCAGTATTATACTGACTAATAGATAGGAATCTTTGATACTTGGGTAGCATTTATTTTGGCAATGCTCATGCATTGACATGCTTAATTCTGTAAGTTACAGGAATGATTAACTACAATCGTATCTTATGTTTTAACTTTTATTATGGTATAACATATACTTTAATAATAATAAGCCCGCTAACCTAACCTAACCTAACCTCCAGAGGGCCCGAGTGGTCTGGCAACGCAAGAGCGGAACCTATGCTCCAGGTTGTACACAAATGTCATAACGCCGGCGGCGGCCCTTGAACGGATTACCGGGATCTGGCGCATCGCAGACACCTTTCGACAGTCACGACAACCTCTCAGTCGCTCAAACGTGTTTCTCCAATGTTTTGTGCGGCCCACTTAGCGAGTTGGCGAGTGTCACCGCCTGCCAATTTCGAGACTGATTGTCACCGCAGGTGTCCGCTAGTATCCTCTCATAACCCATTTTCCAGTCCACCCACCATTCAACCCACAATAACCCATGACCTTAGTTTCCATCGCAGCACAATGTTGCACTGAGATAGTCTTCGCACCTGGCGGGGACTATGGACCATCACCGGTTGTATAATGTTGTGCGCTCGGAGATTGCATCCCTCGCTTTAGATTATTTTAGTTTTAAAGGGGCTCTGCGCTGTTGGCCTCGGCCCCACGCATGCCTTCCAAAAGTCCGGGACCCTTCCCTAGATATGGAAAATAATAATAATTAAAAAAAAAACCGCTGTCATGACAGACGTGTCAATTTTTATCCATATTTTATAAATTAGTTTTTAATGTTTTCTGTGCCTTTGTAAACATTTTACACCTGTGCAAACATAATAGTTTCCCACAATGTGCAATATATTTGAAGTACGGCACCACTTTTGCTATGGAGCAGAATAACTATCGAGAGAAACTGACAAGCAGCTGTCAAAGGCATATCGCAGAAAACTAAAGCGATACGAATAAATATGATAACAAGGACACGCTCAAGAGCGGCACAACACGCACGCCCACCACCTCCGCCCGCGCCGCCATCGCCATCGTCGTCGGGCGATGAGTTCGCAACAGCGGCCGACACCAGCGAGTCGAGCGACGAGCGCGGGCCGCCATCCCCGCCGCCGCGACCACCTGTGCGACGAGGACGACCACCGCTGCCGGCACGCTTGGGGCCTGCGGGGCATCCTGCTCCGCCCACGGCTCCCGCTGCCGGTGGTATAGTGCGCCGCATGCAGTGGACGCAATCCATTAACGAAAACTGCATGCGCGCATACTATGGGGCGACAAAGGGAGGAACCAATCTGTCCGCGTACCGTGTCAGGATGCTGCCTCTGTTTCAGGCGCTTGAACCGACCATCACCGTATCTGCACAACGCCTATCGGATCAGGTGCGCGTCATCCAGCGGCACAAGCGGTTGGATGACGCCACACTTGATCGGCTTCGACTGGAAGCACTCTCTGCTCGTGCGGCCTCTACCTCGGCGCGGGATCCACCCGCCTTGTTGCCGGTCCCGATGCCTGCACCCGACCTGGCACCGGGGGCACCGCGGGTTGATCCCAGTGCCGACGAGGAGAACTGTGCGAATCAGAGCGTGAGTAACCAGACCAATGAGCAACTGAGGAGGGCTCTGGAAGATGCGATTACGGGGTATCGTTCCACAAACAACTCTAGGCCACGATTACCACACCTGCCCGTAAATAGACGTAATCTAGCGTTAATGGGAGCCCTGAACGGTCTGCTAGACCCGTATATACGGACTAGTGAAGACTTACTTGATACACACTCAATCATGTACTGCGGGGCCATTGCAGCGTGCCGTGTTGCTCGCGTCAAGTTTCCGGACGCTGACCGTGCACCTAGGACTGCTGGGGGTGTCCCTGCATGGCAAGTACGGATTGAGCGGCGTATCAATACGTTCAGGACTCTCATTGCAAAGCTGATCTGCTTCAGGGGGGGCAACAACCGCCCCCGAGTCATGCGCTTCGTGAACCAGGCCTTCGCAGGAACTGGTACCAGGCCCCGCGACTACATGACCTGTGTCACGGAGCGCATTTGACTTTCTGAAGCAGAAAGTTTATGCATGGGCAGCCCGTATTCGCCGCTACAGAGAGCTTGTTGACCGATACCAGCAGAATCGCCTTTTCCAGAGTGACCAAAGGAAGGTATACCGAAAGTGGGAAGAAACCGATCCTCGTGTGTCCGACGAACAGCAGCCGGATGCTACTGCCATGGTTGACTTCTGGCGTAGTATCTGGTCAGTGCCAGTCGAACACACCGAAGGCGAGTGGATAAGTGTTGTCGAACGTGAGTGTGAGGACATCGAACCCATGGGGACTGTTACATTCAGCCCCGAAGACGTTAGTTGTGCCATCCGTTTGGCCCCGAACTGGAAAAGTCCTGGACTGGATGGATTGCACAACTTCTGGGTGAAATGGTTTCGATGCTCACACCTGCTTTTGGCAACACAGTTCCAGCAAGCCCTTGAGCTCGGTTCCCTGCCATCTTTCTTTACAACTGGTATCACCTCCCTGCTCTACAAGTACGGTAGTACCACGGAAGCGAAAAACTACAGACCCATCAGGTGCTTGCCTACGCTATACAAGCTTCTAACATCCATTTTGAGAGCAAAAATTAACGCACACACCGTTGCGAACAATGTTTTGGCCCCTGCTCAAAATGGATGTAGGGTTGGGTCTCGTGGTACTAAAGAGCACCGCCTTATAGACATGACCATTTGCCAACGAGTCCGGAGGAACAAAGGGGCCCTCTCGGCCGCCTGGATTGACTACAAGAAGGCCTATGATTCGGTGCCTCATTCATGGCTGAGGAGGATCTTAGAGTTGTATAAAGTTGATGCAACTCTAAGATTCTTCTTAGGCGCTTGCATGGGGCAGTGGACCACATTCCTTCGTCAACCGGGAGGAGGAGATGGCCCCTTTAGTCCGCAGGACTCTATAAGGATTGAACGTGGGATCTTCCAGGGTGACAGCCTGAGTCCTTTGTGGTTCTGCCTAGCGCTGAATTCGCTCAGCACCCTGCTGAAGTTCAGGGCTAGGTTGCCGGCTCCGAAGGGGGGGTGAGGTCATTTCCCACCTGCTCTATATGGATGACCTTAAGCTATTTGCACCGAATAGACATGACCTGTTGGAACTACTGAAGACAACAGAAGTCTTCAGTAGCGCCATCAAAATGGAATTTGGTGTCGATAAGTGCGCGGTCATGCATGTACAGCGGGGGAAAGTTGTAAATTCAACAAATTTGCAACTTTCTGAGACAATGTCCCTCAAATCTATCTCCGAAGCAGAAACCTATAAGTATCTTGGTATGTCACAGTCATTGGGTATTGAGGGTGAGGGCGTAAAGCGGGCGGTGAAGGAGCGCTTCTTTTGTCGCCTGACCAAAGTACTTAATAATCTTTTGTCGGGCGGCAACAAGGTGCGCGCCTTCAACGCCTGGGTGATGCCCTTGCTTACTTATTCCTTTGGCGTACTAAGGTGGACTCAGACTGAGCTGGATGCCCTGGACCGAAGAGTCCGAGTACTGCTTACTGCGCATCGCATGCTACACCCACGCTCGTCTGTTATGAGACTGTACATCTCGCGGAAGTGTGAAGAGCGCGGCTTTTTAAATGCCAAAGATCTCCACAACCGCGAGGTGTGCAGTCTCAGGGATTATTTCCTAAACAACGAGTGTGGGATGCATCGCGACGTAATAGCAGTAAACGGAAAGTTCACCCCGCTCTCCTTGGCAAACGAGAACTGGCGCAGACTTAAAGTAATGAGCGCCGAGGACCGCAGGGCGGTATGGAGGAGCAAGGAGCTACACGGGCGGTTCTACAAGGCCCTCACAGGGCCCGATGTCGATCTGCTCGCGTCGGTGAACTGGCTACGTTTCGGGGATCTCTTCGGGGAAACCGAAGGTTTTGTCTGTGCAATTGCGGACGAAGTTATCATGACGAACAACTACCGTAGGTATATCCTGAAGGACGGTACGGTCGACATTTGTCGGGCATGCCGCCGTCCCGGGGAGTCACTTAGGCATATCATCTCCGGTTGTGGTCATCTTGCTAACGGCGAGTACTTGCACAGACATAACCTTGTAGCCAGAATTATTCACCAGCAACTTGCTCTGCTATACGGTCTTGTGGTCTCCGAAGTGCCTTACTATAAGTACACACCTGCGCCAGTTCTCGAAAATGGTCGTGCCACGCTCTATTGGGATCGATCTGTCATCACGGACAGAACTATTCTTGCCAATAGGCCTGATATCGTGCTGATAGATCGATCAAAACGCCAGGTAGTGCTCGTAGACATCACCATCCCCTAGAACCTCGTGAAGGCCGAGAAGGACTGAGCCAGCAAGTACCTAGACCTGGCTTACGAGGTAACCGCCATGTGGGATGTTGATTCGACGAACATCGTCCCGATAGTCGTTTCGGCGAACGGTTTGATAGCGAAGAGTCTCGACCGTCACCTCAAGAGACTCTCGCTAGATGGCTGGATCAAGGGTCAGATACAGAAGGCGGTACTCCTGGACACTGCGCGAATAGTCAGGAGGTTCCTGTCTCTGTCGCCCTGACCACCGGCAGCTTAGGCCCCTCCTCGTTGCCGGCGGTACCCTAGGTTAGGTTTTTATAATGGTTTTATGTTCTATATGTATTGTTTTATATTTTACTTTTTATATCATTATTGTAAAAACCTAGCTTAAGAGAAAGATTAAATAAAGGGAATAATAATAAACAAAATAATTATAATAAACGTTTATTTCTTAAATTTAGAATTGGAAACCTATTTGAAATGGACGGCATATCACATTAATACAAAGTTTGTCTTACGTAATTATTATAAGTATAGGCAGCCCTACTGTATAGACGACGCGCGGAAGGCAAAGCCCGACGCCCCCCGCACGCCACGCGCGCCCCGTTATCGTCATACCCCTGCACCCGCGCGCCGCGTATTGAGTTAAACGGTCGATCTATGTAATCATTGAAAAAAGTTAATTTTGTTTTTTTTTTTCAGTAGGCGGAACATAAATTCATGTCGTACAAGTGATATTTGAAATTACATGACAAACAATACTAATATCCCAAGTACTTTGCACACCATAGCTATGTGCTTACGTAAAAAATCTACATGTTCTGTATTAACCCTTTAACGGACCAAGTAAAAATGTATTCATAAGTCGCTTTGCTATTGTAGGGATCATTCGACGATACATACCCTAAACGTACATAATTCTGCTGCATTAGCATTTTAATGTGTTTCGTACGTTCGATCGACTCCGTCAGATCGGTGCTCATACAATACAATACAGTAAAATACTCATACGATGCCGAAAAAGAGGTCTACAATTAAACCTCGAGCATTAGCAGCGTGTGCTCACGTTTACATTCAAGCATTCGTCTCTGTCGCACTTACATACTTGCTGGTAAGACGAATGCTTAACGGATATAAACGCGATCATCGTAGCATCTTAATTTAATATCGCAGCCATTGCTTGATCCTCAGGAATGTGATGTTGTCGTCAATCCAAGTCCTAAGAGCGGAGACCTTGGCGTACACTCCGGGATAGGTCGGACGGGCACACCCGACTCCCCAGGACACCACTCCAGCCAGCTTACCGTCATAAACTAGAGGGCCACCGCTGTCACCCTGGACGGAAAACGATATGAGATTAGGTTTAGAGGTTACCCCAAAAGTACCTGGGGTCCGTTTTGATGCCTAGTCCCAAAATTTGGCGTAGGCACTAGTTCTACGAAAGCGAATTCCGCCTGATCTGACCTTTTAACTCAAAGGGAAAAACTACACCATGTTGTAACTAGACCGGTTTCCTCCCAATGTTTCCCTTCACCTCCATCACACATAAACACAAATAAATAAATAAACTTTTGGAAGACTGAACTAAGTTGTGAGACTTATGAGATTGTAAGGAAAATATCGTTGGATATTTACGCAAATCGCAATATTAAGTGATTTTGTTCATCGGAACCCTATTCAAGTTTAATTACAAAGCGGGAAAAGTAAAACAAGCGATTTCGCAATAAAAAATTGAAGAAAGAGGGAGTCTTCCCCAAAATTAAATTAACGACCCGACAACAACAACGAAACGAAATAAGCGTTCAGGCGAGTCAGCAAGCAACCGGGTTACCGGGGTCAGGCGGTTTCAGAACTTCTACCGGTCAAGTTGTCCAATCACTTGCTGAAGTTTAATCACAACAAGTTACAGTCCTCTAAGTGGGTTGGGGATTTCAGTCGCTTGTGCAAAAAATGGTGCCTTAAGCATTAAGCTTACGATAACAAAAACTACCGTATTTGTTTCTAACCTGACAAGCATCCTTTCCGCCGCTGGGTACCCCGGCACAGAGCATCCTTGGTGTGATGCTATACAGTGGAGAGTACGCTGACCGGCAGACTTGCTCATTCACTTTCGGCACCGTCACCTTCTGAAGAGTCGTCGGTGAACCGCCTCCCTCCTGCATTAGAGATGGAGTATTAATGCTTCGGCGAGTGAAATACCTCCAAAACATTCGTTTCGACTGACTCCAAAAATACGAGGATATTTTCGAGTCGTCATCTTTTGTGTATGTTCAGTGATCCTGTTATAATACGTTTTTTCGTTTGAGGAGAAATTTATTGCTTTAAAAGCTCAACGGTCCCTTACAAGTATGATGGAAACAACTAGAGATCAATCGTATTTTATTTTGTCGCACGTTTTACTCTCAGAAAGCATAATTTTGTAAGCGTGAATTGTAAGACACAGGGACGGTACCCTGGATCTAACAATTTCTTACCGAACCGCCAGTATCGAACGAAAGTAACCTAGGCATACTTAAAAGCTCGGAAATTCGAGTCGCTTAAATGACAAAGTTAAGAAAATTTAAGAGCATATTTCGGTGTGAATATTCGATGTTCATTATAACTTGTTCGAACTAACAAGTTACATTAGTTTAGGTAGGTATTGCTTTAACAACCCTTAAGGGTTCGTCAACAACCCGTTATACAACTGTTTCATTAAGTAGGGAAACTTTCCGTACCTCCGCTCACGCTCGTGCAGAGTTTTTAAACTTATTAAACCCACGTTACAGTGTTGTCTGTGAATAATATTGTGGTACTTCCAAATGAGTTGGAACCTTTAATCTGCAAGATAGTGAACTCTTGCAGATAGTTTTCCTTTTAAATTATCTCCAATACGCTAGTTGTCGTTTGTTTGATAATATTGATAATACAATTTTTTACTGGTTAAAGTTTTTGACAAGCAAAAATAATAAATGGTTACACCTACACAATAATATTTATAAGGAACCATTGTAAACCTTTGTCGGCGTGATTGAATTGATTTCGTGAGTTCTCTACCCATGCCGGATTATAGCTTTCTAATAGTTAGTAATAATGGTCACTGAGCTAAGCCGCATACGGACAGATGGACAGACGAATATGGTGAAACTATAAGGGTTACTTGTTAACTTTGTGTAACCCTAAACAATAACTGTGTATAAATATTTGGTTTTACTTATTTCTGGAAGCAGCTTAGTGGCGATGGACGTCTCTAAAAAGATCACCGAAACTATTGCGTATTGAAAATGCCAATATCCCGAACGAGAAACGATCATTATTTTTATATGAGGCGAAATTCCTTTCAATAAAGATTTATTAGACCCGTGTCATTTATACGAGCCACAGCGTATTTGAACCGCTATTCAGCTGTGCTTTACAATATCGTAATGATCAATTAAATAATAACTCTGTATAAGGGCCTACGCTAACTGACGCGGATTACCCGGAGCGGAAGCCCGTCTTATAAGAAATTGTATGAACACCGCTAGCTGGCGCGGGCGCGTGCGACGGACTTTAATCCGCGCGGCGGGTGGCGGGCGTCCGCTCCGTGCGCACGCGGCGGGCACACGCTCGCGGACTTGTTTCTTGAATTCGTTCGTAGACGACCGCTTTTAGCCTAGTTGGTAGTGACCCTGCCTACGAAGCAAGAGGCCCCGGGTTCGAATCCCGGTAAGGGCATTTATTTGTTTGATGAGCACGAATATTTGTTCCTGAGTCATGGATGTTTTCTATGTATTTAAGTTTATTTGGGTGGAGGCAGGTCCAGGAGCAAGGAAAATTTGCGACCAGTCGCTACTTGCGTTGGGTCTGTCTCTATGGTAGCGGCCTGTCCGGCGGTTAACATGGTAGATGGCCTCGGGGGGAGCTCACAGTTGCTAAGATCCTCGAGGCAAAACTGATTGGGATCCTTCACGAGGTTACCACCTGTTAACTGCCTAGTTCTACCGTTAGAAACAGGCAGAACGGAAACAATCAGTTGAGCCCATACTTTCATATCCCAACCCATCCTATCCCGTTCATCCCGTCTAATCAGCCGTAAGCGATGACATGGCATGTCGCAGCGGGCTTTCTATCCAAAAAGAAGGATGGTTAGCGGTAAAATGCCATCCGCGTGTTTGTGCCGTGCGCGGGGACCCGTACGGGTGGAGAGGGAGGTCCTGGTGGCTGAGTCGACCAGTGGTCGGGATAGTTACTGCTGGGAGACAACACTCTTCTTCGGCTCAGGATTCACCTCACACGGGCGGTCATGGTCTAGCCAGCCATGATCAATCGGCTGTCGTGTCCAGTCTGATGGCCACGGGCGAGTGTCCTGGGGTATGGGGTCTGTAGTCGGTGGAGCACGGGTTACGAGTTGTCTGAGGAGATGACGAGTAACTCGGCACCGTGCGGACTCATGGACAACATACTCTTGGGGCGCTATATCAGATTGGTAGCCCTGATGCGTTAACGCATCCCCAGGGTGTGGGCTCCGTGGTGGGTGGGGAGCCAATCTGATGAAGTAAGGGAACAAAAGGTCACATGGATACTATAAAACCTATGACGAAAGAAGGAGGGAAAGCCGTACCCGCAAGGGATGAGGCCAAAAAGGCGCATAGCGCAAATGCTGTACCGGCGGTACGCACTTCTGTCCCAGACAGTGGAGCGAGAGCGGGTAACAGCCGAGCAAGGGGGTCCGCAAGGACGCAGAAGGCGCGCAGCGCATTTAGAGGCAGAAGCCATGGTGGAGCAGTCCAAACCGGAGGCACCGTCCGATCTTTTCCCCACGGGTTGAAAAGCGGACACGCCCAGCAGGCCCCCGCAAGGGGACCGGCTGGCGCAGGGGCCGGAGGGGAGGTCAGCGGAACTGTGGCCATCTGCAACCGGCCGGCCGGTCCTCTTCTGAACCCTGCTGACGAGCCGGGCGCCGTCGATAGCGTGTCCGTACCCGAGGGTGCGGATACGTGGTCCGGTGGAGGAGTCGTCGGAAGCAGGAGGCAGAAGAGGCGAGACAACGCCAAGGCAAGGGCTCATACACTGAGCGAGGGCACCCCCGAGGATGAACCCACATCGGGGCCACGGATGGTGCAAAAGAAGAGGCAACTGGGGGCCAGTGGCGACTCTTCTCTGCTTGTCAGCGACTCCAAGCGAACGAAAGTCACAGGCTCGTTCGCTGAAGTGGCTGCAAGCGAGAGGATGGCCATCGTCCCGGAGGCCTTTCCGGCCGAGAAGATCGGGTTGGGGCATCTGGGCGCCATCCAGGGGCTCATTCTGGAGCTTCTGGTTGATGCTCCGGATCCCCTACCCCGAGTCACTCTCGGCAACGTAATGGCGGGTGCTCTCCACGTCAACTGCCAAGGGAGAGAGTCCGTCGCATGGCTCAGGTCAGCAATCGGAAGTGAGGAGATTGAGGGCCTGCGCCTAAGGGTCATGGACGCCAAGGATCTTCCGAAACCTGTCAAAATGGCATGGAAAACGAAGATAGTTGGCGGCCATGACGTGAAGCTGCTTCTCCGTGTGCTGCAGAGGTACAATCCTGCGCTACACACGGAGGAGTGGAAGGTGGTAGACACCTTGACGTCGGACGCGAACACCAGGCGCATCATACTGATGGACCGGGTGTCGGCCGACGTTATCAAGGCAGCGGGCTACCACCTACACACGGGGGTCGACCTGAGCTCCTTCAAGCTCCTAGAGGACGCGGAGGAGAGGGCGCTTGAGGGGGCTGAGGATGGCGCTTGTGCGGGGACGGGCGCGGGGGGACCGACGCCGGGGGAGGGCGCGGGGGGTCCGCCGCCTGGGGAGGCCGAGGAGGGCACACCTCCAGATGGCAAGGTGCCAATTGCTATTGGCGAAAAGGCTGAGGAGGCTGAGACAGTCAAGGAGGAGGGGCAGTCGAAATCGGAGGCCGGGGACATGGCGGGCTCCAGTGACAGACCTGCTGAATCCCGCATGGCCCGAGAGTCATCACCGCTATCGGGGATTGGCTCGGAGGATCTGCAGGGAATGGCAGAGCTGTACCTGGAGGCCTCCATGTCTCCCATGTCCTGCGACGAGACTGTCCAGGAAGTGGCTGCTGACCTCAGCAAGCCAAAACTATAATAGCGCCAATGGCGGGTTTAAGGTGTGTACAAATTAATCTACAACACAATAAGGCTGCCACTGCCCTTCTGGCAAGGCAGCTAAAATGCGACAAGTTCGATATTGCTCTTATTCAAGAACCATATATATATAAAAGTGAAATAAGAGGTTTAGGTGGAACGGGGGGAACAATTGTTCACCTGTGTCCAGATAACAACAATAACATGAGGACATGTATATATGTCAAAAATGGCATCAATGCTATGCCTTTACATGCTTTCTGTTGCAGGGATCTCACCACGGTGATGATCCAAAAAAAGGGGGAGGGTAAGGAGCTCATCCTATCATCAGCCTACCTCCCCTACGAGGCGACGGATCCCATCACACAACAACTGCGGGATCTTGTTGCATACGGCAGCCGGGCGAACACCAACCTGATAATCGGCTGCGACGCAAACGCTCACCATGTCATCTGGGGCAGCTCAGATGTCAACAGGAGAGGAGAGAAGGTACTGGACTTCCTGGTAAGCTCTTCTTTACAAATACTAAATAAAGGCAATGAACCTACCTTCGTCAACTCTAGGCGGGGGGAGGTTATTGATTTAACGTTGGCTACTAATAATACTAGTAACAAAATCAACTCATGGCACGTATCTGACGACATATCCCTTTCGGACCACAGATACATCTGCTTTAGGTACCGAACTAAAATAGAAATAAACACGGTACGAAAACGGAATCCTAGGCACACGGACTGGTCGGCGTTTAGAAGGGATCTAAAGGTGGACCTAGGAGACCCAAAAGGCAAGCTCAACTCTATTATAGACATAGAATTCGAAGCGGACAAAATAGTACAAGCCGTTTACACGGCCTTCACTAATAACTGCCCGGAGAAGAAAACCCTGGCTAAAAAGTTACCATGGTGGACCCCAGAGATAGTTAAACTCAGGAGGGAAACTAGGGCAATATTCAATGACGCAAAGGCATCTAATGACTTTGGGTACTATGCACAAAAACTCACAGAACTCAGCAAGGCTGTGAGGAAAGCCAAAAGGAGAGCGTGGAGGAACCACTGCGATCAAATTGAGTCAATACCAGAAGGAATGAGACTAACAAAGGCACTAGCGACCACAAAGTCGGCCCCGCTCACATCCATTAGGGACAATGACGGTAGAATGACGAAAACGGGGCTGGAAACCCTTAAGGTAATGTGTAACACGCACTTCCCAGGCTCAGTAATACACGACAGCGTAACAGACGATGGTGCAATTAGTGCGTTGGAACAGACCACAAGTACAACGAGACACAATTGGGACACGTCCAAAAAGGTAGTAGATCATAACAAGATAAAGTGGGCACTTTCAACATTTCAACCTTACAAAGCCCCGGGGCCAGATGGCATCTACCCCATTCTACTACAAGAAGGCGCTAATGTACTAATCCCGCATCTTAGCAGATTGTACAGGGCGTGCTTGGCCTTCGCACACGTGCCACGGGTGTGGAGGATGGTAAAAGTAACCTATCTGCCCAAACCGGGTAAGGCGGATTACAGTGAAGCCAAATCGTATAGGCCGATAAGTTTATCGTCGTTTTTCCTCAAAATACTGGAGAAATTGGTAGATAGACACATAAGGGATGGCCCATTAAGGAGACATCCGCTGCACGAACTACAATGTGCATACCAGCCAGGGAAGTCAACGGAAACCGCACTTCACCTGGTGACAACCAGGGCTGAACAGGCTATAGAGAATAAGGAACTATGTCTGGCAGCTTTCTTGGACGTGGAGGGAGCGTTCGATCGTACCACGTATAAAGCTATCAGCGAAGCAGCTGCAAAACATGGTGTAGAGCCCACCCTATGTAAATGGATAGGCAATATGCTAAATGGCAGACTAATAAAGTCATCTCTCTTAGGGGATGAGATAATGGCCACGGCCACAAAGGGATGTCCACAGGGGGGGGTACTCTCACCAACTCTCTGGAGTCTGGTGGTGAACTCACTCCTGGTAGAACTCAATAAGGGTCCCATCAACACGGTGGGATATGCTGATGATCTAGTGATACTGGTTAATGGGAAGTTCCCAGGCACGGTATCAGAAATCATGAACAAGGCACTGCGGATGGTGGAGAAATGGTGCGACCTGCACCAACTATCCATTAATCCAGGCAAAACTGTGGTAATACCCTTTACTAGGAAAAGGACCCTTCCAGGCGTACAGCAGTTAAAACTGTACGGGAGGGTACTAGAACTGTCCGATGATGTGAAATATCTAGGTGTTACACTGGATAAGGAACTGAATTGGAAGAAGCATACAGATCTTACCATCACAAAGGCACTGAGGGTATTTGGAATGTGTAGATCAGCGTATGGCAAAACATGGGGATTGAACCCAAAGGTACTTAAGTGGATCTACACTATGATGGTGAGGCCCATATTATTGTACGGCAGCCTGGTATGGTGGCCAAGGACTTTAATGAGCACATGCAGAGAGGCTCTGATGAAGGTGCAGAGATCGGCTTGCATGGCTATAACAGGGGCGTTTCGTACCACGCCTACAGCGGCGCTAGAAGTCCTACTGGACCTACCGCCACTTCACTTGGTGATTAAGTCAGAGGCGCGGAAATCGCTCTACAGATTAAGAACTCTTGGACTGTGGAGCGACAACAAACCAAAGACTAAACACACAAACATGGAGACTGATGGTTTCTTAGACAGAATAACAAGCATGGGAAGTGACAAAATGCTACCCAAGTTTGTATTCCATAGGAACTACACAACAAAAGTTCCATCCAGGGCTGAATGGGCCGAAGGTCTAGAACCGCCTAGGTCTGGTATCGAAGACAGTATATGGTACAAGGACGGATCTAAAATGGGATCCGGTACGGGAGCAGGCATTTATGCGAATGACTACAGTAGTAGTGTAAGCATGGGTAGTTTGGCAACCGTCTTCCAGGCGGAGACATACGCCATAATTGCATGTGCACAGGAGAATATAGACAGGCAAACCAGAGGGCAGACCATCTATATACTCAGTGACAGTCAAGCGGCCCTTAAAGCACTTACGGCGCCGAAAGTGGAATCTAGACTAGTCTATAACGGCGTCCAGGCACTGAACAAGCTTGGAAAGCATAATAAGGTGCAACTAGTTTGGATACCAGGGCACGAGGGCTTCATCGGCAACGAAAGAGCGGATGAGCTTGCTAGAGGGGGGTCTACAAACCACTTTGTAGGTCCAGAACCATTTGTGGGACTCTCGCAGGGAACCATGATTTCGGCCTATAAAGCCTACGCCAAAACCAAACACCAACACGAGTGGAGGAATGAGGCGGGCTTAAGGCACTCAAAGCTCTTCATAGAAGGAGTGGACTCGGGCTGGACTAACAAACTCTGGAAATCCAGTAGGAAGCAGCTCAGAATCATATCTGGGGTGTTCACAGGTCACTTCGGGGTCAAGGACCTCTTGGCCAAGATGGGACTATCGGGCAGTTTAGACTGTAGAATGTTTGGCGAGGAGGATGAGACTATGGAACACTTATTGTGTGAATGTCATGCCCTTGCCAGACAAAGAATGAATTACTTCGGTAACGGTTATCCGCAACCAAAGGAATTCAAGGTACTTCCGCTGAGCTGCATCATCCGCTATGTGGAAATGATGGAGCGAAGTTGGGAGTAGACATAAGGAGAGGGCAAATGCACAAAAGATCCCACTGGGTCGAAGTGCATCCGAAAGGGCCCTCATCTAGATAAGATAAGATAAGATAAGATGTATTTAAGTATTTATTTAGCTATATATATTATAAGTATGTTTATCGTCGTCTAGTACCCATAGTACAAGCTTTGCTTAGTTTGGGACTAGGTCGATTTGTGTAAGATTGTCCGCTAATATGTATATGTATGTATATATTCAGCGCTAAGTTAGGCGTGCGCCCGTCGCGGACGCCCGTCGCGGACTCGCTGGCCCGCGGCGGGTGTCCGGAGCGGGACCCGCGAGCGTGCGCACGCGGTGGGCGTCCGTGTCAGCTAGCGTAGGCCCTCAATGACAACCTGAATATTACCTATGCATTGCCTATACCCGAGATAAAGTAAAACATCCCTCAGCTACCTATACATCCATTAAGGCCTTTTAAAGTTCTTGACGCATAGGGACAGTGTCTTTACTCGCCTTCCTCAGCCATAAAAAAATAAAATGAAAAACTCCTATCAAAGTATTTTCTTAGAAATGAATAGATGGATTACTGACCCTTATATTTCCCCAGCCACTAACTTCAGTGTCGGCTCCATCATCGACCTCTACACCGTCTGCCATCATCTCTATTGCCTTCACAGTGTCACTGAACACCAAGGGAGTGCTCAGTCTTAGCAGCGCTACATCATTGTCCATCTTGGAGTACGAGAACTTTGGATGGTATATGAGGTCTGCTACAGGAATGAGTAAACCTCCGTCTTTGCTGGATGATGAACCCACACGTATATTGTAGTCTCTTGGGGAACTCCTGAAATGTAAAGGAAATATTTCTAAAATGGCCCAGAGGTAGATTTATTATATAAGGAAAAATGCCTTTTAATATTACTTAAGGATAACGTCTATTAATATTAGATGTTGGAGGAATACTTACAAAGAGTTAAGGGCTATGTTAGGTATGTAGGGCAAGGTTGCGAAAATGCGATGGATATAATTATTTGGGTAGCGGTTTTGGTACAATGAAAACGTTTCTAAATGCTTTACAAACTGTATAAATGTATTTAAGCTCTTTATCGTACACAAACAGGTAACAACATAAACATAATATATAAGATTAAGGAACAAAGGCGAACTTATCCCTGTAAAGGATCTCTTCCTTATAAACTTTGAGTAATTAAGTCGAGGGTAGGTAGAACGAGATAGACAAACTTACACCGTGTACAAAAACATGTAGACCAAAATCTAAGAAAAATTCAAACAGCATTTAATTTTTTTTCGAAGCCTAATATAAAGTGTTCCCCTGCTGGGCAAAGGCCTCCCCTCTCGACTTCCACTCGTCCCGGATTTGAGCAATCTCATTTGATTTGATTTGAGCAATGTAAATATGAAGTGTATAAATACAAGCGAGTATAATGCTCAACGATTTTTGATAAAACTGGGACAATAGAAATATAGGACGATATCAGGAAAGAGATATACAGGATTTTGAATTTCTCCAAAATTATGTTCTCATCATGAGAACAACAAAATCAAACTGATACAGTAAGTGTAAATCACGTGTAAGTAATAACAAGTTGGGGTTCACATAAAAATATAATTAACAGAGGTAATATATTACAAGAGAAAGAGTCTAGAAAGCTACATAGCTAGCTTAAAGCATATTCTAGCGAAAATAGCCTCGGGCCGTGTTAATGAATGGACAGGATGACGCGGTCGGCGGCCCGGTTTCGTGACGGAAGTCACCCACATAAACATACAGCGTTGTTTGTTCACTCTGTTTACACTTTAGCTTTAGCACCTTATTCCAGGCGAAAAATGTAAACACTTCGACTTCGTCTGTGCGTCTGTATGGGACGTGCATGGGCATATATATATGGGATCCCAAAAAAAATATCCATACCAGTCATTTCAACAAAAACTACCGGCAAACAGGCCCTTAGCCCTTAGGCCAGGCCTTGGAGCACGTGAAAGCAGACAAAGCTTGCACAGACCTGCAGGGGCACGCAATACCAGGTCGAATCGTACTGGATTTGGTGCTGAGTGCTTCCGTGCCTTAATAGCAACGTTGAGCCGTTCATCTTATTGTTTAGTCTTGAGATATGACTCGAGAACCTCTGATAGTCAAATTGCCAAGTTACTTGACGCAGCCTAATATTGCAAAATGGTCTTGTTTCTGTGTGAAAGGATTGGATAAAATGGTAGTGGCCGTTGGAAAATATTTTAAAGGTTGGATTGGATCTTTAAGTAAGCTAGTGCCGGTTATTTTTAACCGACTCCAAAAAAAAGGAGGAGGTTCTCAATTCGGTTGTATTTTTTTTTTTTCAATGTTTGGTACCTCAGAACTCCGTCGTTGATGAACCGATTCGGAAAATTTTTTTTTGTTTGTAAGTATATGCTTCCAGGTGGGTCCTATTTTTTCAAAAATTCAGTTGGATGATGGGATCCATGAGGAATTTAGGGAACTCCTCAATTTTATTAGGCGCGCGTGTAGTGATTTTAGTATTTTCTATTCTAACTCGTGTATTTACACCCGGAATCATACATTTGGTGGCGATGACTGACCACAGATGACTTATCGAATTCCTCAATTATGTACATAAAAGTGCAAAAGTACGTCACAGGTTCTGATAAGATTCCGTTGAAATAGGAACTAATGAAGTGCCATTGGTGATGATCTTGGGGAATCGATGGAAGTCCTCAAATATTATCGGCCCACATACAGCGATTCGGTTTTTTTCTATAGTAATCAACGCATTTGCTATCGGAAATCAGTTCATGTGGTAAATTGTAAAAAAAAATTGGAAATGTTCTCGAGGCTTGGCGGAGTACTAAATTGAAGTCGGTTAAAACTTTGTTTTTAAAGTAAATTATTTACATTAAAAATTTGCATGCCAGTCCAGGCTGGAATTATCGCATTCATACATCATTTATGTCGGAAATTAGTAGATTGTACAACTAGTGCATAAAACAAGCTATTTCACCCGAGACGTTTATATTCACCTGAGCCACCGGCGAGGGTGGCTATTTAACTCGAGGGATAAAATGGCTTAATTATGCCCTAGTTTTATACAAATGCTGTTCACTTAAATTGCGGGAAAATAACAACTGTTTGCAAAGTTTTATAAAACCATATTTAATTCCCAACACTTAGGTAACTTTTAAAAAAAATGTTGAATTTTTCGACTTCATATTGCCAAGTCATTTAATGTTTCGTTTCGATACGTTTTTAAATAATGACTAATAACCTCCATAGTATTTGGTTTTATTAATTTATTAATATAAATCTCGGATGTGAAATTGATTTTTAAATCAAATCAAATAAAATAACAAGTTTATTCCACGAAGTTTTATTGTACGTGTGGCAGTCAGCAACGATTATGTTGATCTTTAAAAAAAAGTGACGAAGTAACGTCGTGCACTCGCGCATAAAAGGGGTATTTTGTGAAGCTTACACCCAGCACAGGCGAATTTTGCAAGCTTGAGAAGTGAATAAAACATTTGTCCATGCCGTCCTTGCAAGAATGTACCTAAAATGGACAGGCCCCGTATCATGGTCGGCCTTATCACGCGATAAATGACAAGATAGAGCGTCGGTCCCGTTCGATACGAGTAGAACGAGACCGACGCTCTATCTTGTCACTTATCGCTTGATAAGGCCGACCACGATACGGGGCCTGATGTCGGATATAAAAAAAACCATCATGCTAGGCGGTTCCAGCAGATGATAAAATGTTTTACCCAATCACGCAATGCGCTGCTGTCAATATAACGTCTTCTGCTATGATGGAGCCCCCGCAAGAGTGGCGGCCGCGGTGCACCATCGACACTTGGTACGGCGCCTCGCTGATTTCGATGTCATCGCCGCCCACTATCTTCACGGTTTCGATGCTTTTGGGTGTTGGCGTTGACACTAAAATTTTAAATTGGGATTAACACTGAATCGCTACGCGCTACTATCGTAGCCGATCCTGTGGTTTTCCTCGTATGTAGCGGAAAGCTACTACGGCTTAGGCGCCCGCTAGGCTGAATAATCCGACATACCTACTATCATCAAAAAAAAAGTAATACCTAAGTCAGGTACCTAAGTCTATTTCACCATTGTTTGGGCTTGGGCACCACTTTCACTGTCAAGAACCGCCTAGCGGGCGCCTTCGCCGTAGTGCTTTCTGCTACATACGAGGTTTTCCTCCACGGGATTGCCTAGGAGCGTATTAGCGCCTAGCGATTCTTGGCAGTTAATGTGTTTACCGAATTGGTCTCAGGTCATAGTGTTTCATGCCACCCACATTTGAAAGTTTTTTAATCACATTTGGTCATAAACTTGCAATTACAGCTAGAGCAGGCCGGGGTAGCTTTTTTTTACTCACCACGGGCGGTAAATACGGAAGCTATGTGATTCCTTATAGGGTTTTACCGCCCTAGGTGAGTAGTTTACATCAGGTGACATAAGGTACCTACTAAGGTCTAATTAAAGGTTAACCATAGGCACTTACCAACCAACCCGAAGAAAACACAACCCAACACCCAATTAAACATCTTCAGACAAACTGAAATACTATTATAAAATCAGCCGTTAACTCAATTATATACCTGTAAGTTACAAAATAAAGAATTAAGGGCAGTCATTAAACTGATAACATATAGACCTTCACACCATTGTAAAGGGCTGATAATGTAAGTAATTGTGATTTAGAGTGTTCTCTCAATATTGACTGTAATGTTTTGATGTAACAAAAGATAGGTAATTATCTTATTTTTGCTCCAATACAGATACTGTACACTCAAAATTACTCCAAAAAAGAAGGCAAAAAATACGCCTAGTGACGAAAATTCCATTCAGATATCTTAAAGAATTACGAAGCTACAATCGTTTTAATATTGCTTCTTAGAGTTAGTTTCATGTGAAGGTGCGTTTTGCGGAAAAGGGACGAATATATCTCTTAAATCTTCGGACACTATAACTTTGTGATTATTTAATCCTCTGCTTTAGGAAGGTACTCTTTTCCCCATTTCACAATATTAAAAAAATAGGGAATATTCAATGTTATTGGTTATTTTGTATGGTGTCTACCCTATTATTTGAGTTATTGAAGCAAATAGATATACGAAAACTCCATTAGAAAATATAGTTCTCGCATAGATGTTAGGGGTTGAGATCGTGCGGTACATCGGAGACTATATGGGTTGAAGTTGAATCCCAATGTGGTGGAGAACCCTTTTTGGACCCTAAGAACGAAAATTAGGTACATGATATTCCCAATTACAATATATCTCTGTATGAAAATTTGTAATTATGCTTTGAAGTGTTAGGAAGGCATCAAACCCCATACTTACACATTAGTCATGGCCTTGACAAATGTTATTTTGAACAAAGATAATACGCATGGTTAAAGTAGACACCTATCTAAAAAAATCTTAAAAATACATTTGAAGTGACGACACGAAAATAATGCGTCATAGATAAAATTGTGGTATTGACATTATTTGATAACGATTTCATAATCACCGAGTGGTTATTGACGTGAGTAAATATATGTATTGTTAAGATTAAGAAGCTCTTGACACCAACTAATTGTAACAAGGAGCCAGGAGTAAGTTTTGGCTTAGAAACTAAGGGTTCCGTAATGACAATCCCTTCTTACTTTCGTTACTTACTAATATTACTCACTTTACTTACTTATATTATAAATGGAAAAGTGTGTGTTTGTTTGTCCCTCTTTCACGGCAAAACGGAGCGACGAATTGACGTGATTTTTTAAGTGGAGATAGTTGAAGGGATGGAGAGTGACTTGGGATAGCTTTTATCCCCGAAATCATACCCTAAGGCGTGAAATGGGGGGGTAAAAGTTTGTATGGAGCTGCGATATAAACGAGTTTCACGCGGACGGAGTCACGGGCAAGCTAGTAATTCATATATATAAATGACTATATAGTCAAGAGCAATAAAATAGGTGCACTTTGTATAACTTCCATATAAACGCACCATTTTTTAGAAGTTCCACAGGGGTCAGTCCTTGGCTGCTGTGGAACGATCCTCTGGCACTAGTGTCCCAGCGCTCGTGAGCAGGGTGGGGCTGCCGCGGGGCATCGTTGTAGAATGTAGAATCCCGCAATCCCTTGCCATCCCCCTTCAAGGCTCAGTGGAAAAACGCCGATGTCGCTTCAGTGGGCATGCTATGTTTAAGTCAGTCCCACATGACTCCCTATTTCCCAAAGAGGATTAGGCACAGATATAGGAAATAAGGAGATCGGACATGCCGCGCGATTTGTATTGAATATGCCTGTCGCAACAAGTGATCCATTGGTGTGGAAATTAATAAAATCACTGCGATGTTTGCAAGTAATTATTGCACAACTCGGCATTTTGGCAAAAAACGGAACTTACTCGGTGGACAACGGACGGTAAATGTATGGCGGAGTATGCCCAATGAGCTGACGTGTGCGACACGACCGCCGGCAGCTTGTCCGCTCTATAGTATTTTATGCTCTGAGGGATTATGCCTAAAGCATTTCCACAGGAGAAAAAAATGGACCAGTCATTACGACACTTTTTGAGGGAGGCCTATGTGTACTTGTGTAGCAGTGGACGTCTTTCGGCTGATGATATGATGATGATACATACATACATACATTCACGCCTTTATTCCTAAATGGGGTAGACAGAGCACATGAAGCGTATGTTCCAGCGCCACTTTTAGCATAAACGCGGGTATAAAAGATCGACTAAATGTGATATTGCAGTGATAGCTTGCTAGCCCATCGCCCACAACACACTTCAACCCTGGTCCCTTAGTCGACTTTTACGACACCCACGGGAAGAAAGGGGGTGATGAAATTCTAACCGGACACCACACGGGTCATGATGATGATGATGATATTATTAGCCCTGCTGAGTGGCGATCATTATGATTTTTCGAGCTTTTAACTTGTGTACATGGTGTTTGTTTGCCCCTATGTTACCAACTTGACAATTGCCACCCGACGATGACAACTATACGCACATTGCTGGGTCTGTAAGTAGATACACTGAGTAATATCGTTATGTACCAATACAGTGCATTGTCATAGCCGGGCAACAATTGTCAACTTGATCAAATAGGAGGCGGGTGTTTGCGTTTGTATGCAACTGATTACAGATTGGCCGAATTTATGTAGTACATTCAGAGTAAAACACGGATTTTTCAACGTGTATCAATTTTTACTTACAATAACGTACGGTCAACGACTCTAATTGTTAACACATTGAGATGATGAGATGTCAAGTATTTTGGTTTTTTAATACTTCAAAGCTTAAGTGTCCTGTTTAAAATGAGCTCTAAATGGCTCAACAATTAAAGTCCGTGACCGTACTTAAGAATCAACACTGTTCTAACTTGTTTTCAACAAAACCACTTATTTAAAAAAAATATCACAGAACCATAAACCCATCCAAGTAGTTTACAAATTGAAGTGTAAATGGATTCTTATCGTGATAAGGATAACAGTTTATATACTTAAATAATATCCAGTAAGGGTCAAGTACCTAATAATTATACTTATTATCAACAATTATTGTGCACAAGGCCTTGTTCTTGTTGCTAATACAGCACAAAATCCGGGGAAGGTTAAGGCCTCCACACACAGGTCGCGATTGCATGTATAGGTAAGGCGCTAGGTAAGTTACAACTCGGGCAGCGCGGCCGTGGGTCTGGCGCGGCTCGGGTCGGGCGCGGCGCGGGTCGGGCGATTGATATCTCTCTCACTACCAACGCATTTAATATCTCTATAACATAGTTGACATAGTAGCGCGGGCCCGCGTTGCTGCAGCGGCGGGCCTGCGGCGGGCCCGCGCTACTGTGTGATAGAGACGCCGCTCGCCTGCGGTGTGAATATGCTTTAACCACGCCCGACCCGCGCCGCGCCCGCTCGGCACCGCGCACGACCCGCGTTCGATGTGTGGAGGCCGTTATGCTACAGTTACATACAATTAATATAGCGCGTGTCAAGGCGCTTAAGTAGGTAGTTGACAGAGAGGCTATTATTGCTTAACTCGCGCGCCTTATCACATGGGTCTTGCTGTAGGTTGCGGGAATTCGCTGGATGCGGTCGGTCACGTTGGCACTTTTGGGGGGGGGGGGGGGGGCTATGTCCAGCAGTGGACGTCTTTCGGCTGGTATGATGGTGATGACTAGCTGCTCGCGCGGCTTTGCCCATATAACTATCGAGAAGTTCCATTCTACACGTAGGTAATTGAAATATTTTTTGAAATCGGATTTGCTTTTCCGGATGTTACCTAGCTATTACAATACAAACTTCTATCAAATAATTTACTTTAAAAACAAAGTTTTAACCGACTTCAATTTAGTACTCCACCAAGCCACGAGAACATTTCCTATTTTTTTTTTACAATTCACCACATGAACTGATTTCCGATAGAAAATGCGTTCATTAATATAGAAAAAAACCGAATCGCTGTATGTGGGCCGATAATATTTGAGGACTTCCATCGATTCTCCAAGATCATCACCAATGGCACTACATTATTAGTTCCTATTTCAACGGAATCTTATCAGAACCTGTGACGTACTTTTGCACTTTTAAGTACATAATTGAGGAATTCGATAAGTCATCTGTGGTTTTCATCATCAATTCCTCGCCACCGAATTTATAATTCCGGATATAAATACACGACTTATATCAGAAAATACCAAAATCACTACACGCGTGCCTAATAAAATTGAGGAGTCCTCTCCATTCCTCATGGATCCCATCATCTAACGGAATTTTGAAAAAGATGGGACCCACCTGGAAGTATAATTATTACATACGAACAAAAAAATTTTTTTTAATCGGCTCATCAATGACGGAGTTCTGTGGTAACAAACATTGAAAATAATAAAAATAAAATAATAATAATAATACAGCCGAATTGAGAACCTCCTCCTTTTTTTTTTTGAAGTCGGTTAAAAAACTATAATCTCACAGACCATCCGCTCTGCAGGTATACGTATATTACCCGTTAGTGGGTATCTACTTATGTATGTTCGCGTGTACTGTTTAAATAGCTTTTAATTGACAACATTTCATATTTTCACGTAGGCCATTTTATGATTTAGTTCGCTAGAAAATGTTTTTATAAGCGACACGTGTTTTTTTTATTTCTCCCTTAATTGTAATTTTCATTCAATACTATCAAATTGAAAAGTAGCGAATTCCAGAAGGTTGTAAGTAAATTATGACGTCAATACTACGACTCTGTATGTCAGTTTGGACACCTTTCATATGGCAGCCATAATACTGACGTCACACACGGTGAAAACTATTTTTATACGTTCTCGCGATTTTCTTAAAAGCGAGCAGGAAAAAAGCACAGAAAACTACTTTATTACGTTCAGATAACATAATTACCGAAATGCTTTTCGATTTAGGCGTCATTAACATATTATGAAATATTGTCAATTGTTTTCAATAAATTACTTCAAAGGGGTCATTCAGATGATTTCGTTCTAGTTAATATAAATCGTAAAGTCTCTCCCTTTTCTAAATCCCGGCTATTCAGGATATTCGTTATGTTTTGAATCGCCCTAAAACAAAGCTAAATCAATTATTAAAACAGTTATTCTACATTTACGATGGCGAAAAGCTATAAAAACCCCATTACTTCGAGTAACAGGCAATCAAGTGATATTGTACCAAATGTCTTTATCAATTACCGTTTTACAGCGTATCTCATTATTGGGGAAAGTTATCCCTTTGGCATTATTATTTAAGGTGATACAATATTGTTGTTGAGGATGTACCAGTTATTTTTCATTAGACGGACATTACACAGTATGTTTTTTTTATTTAATCACCTCCAATATTTCAGAAGCGGAATCTGTAGATCAGCAACAACTGCCTGAACAATTACCGTAAAATGATAAAAATATATTTTTATATGTTGCACGTTGATTTTTATACATAAAAATTGTTCCGGACGTATGAAGTTTACTTTTTAATGATGAGTTGTCGTTTAATTTCACAATTTTAACGATAAACACAAAAATAGTGGGAAATCCAATCTTACTCCGTAGCAGAGTTAGAGGTACAGCAATGGGGTGCACTGTGAAAACGTATGGGGAAAACCTTTCGGATCCGGAATTTAAGTCTCCGCTCATTTGTTTCGCCCCTCTTCTGCATGATCGGTCCCCACAACCCTGGTTCCACTCCTGGCCACATATCTTTCACCCGTGTTGCTGCAAGATAAGCAAATGTGTCTAAAAGTCTAATAAAATTCCTCTTAGAACAACCTGAGCCAGGAACTCAAAGTAGCAAACGGCAAATATTCGCGTGCCATCTGCCCGCTAATATATTGACATTATTGACACCACGAATAAGCGCTACTTACCGTATATAGCCGCGTCCTAACGGCCGAGCGCGGTGGACAGCATACGCTACATAAGATAAAGCGAGATAGACAGCCAATCTAATAGCTTATGCCATATATGCAGACAACCACGCTCGAACGTTTGGACGCGGCTTCAGACTGTCAGAGGCGTTTTTTTATTTATAATTGTTACTTAAGGCATAAAAAGCACCTAATGTTAGAAATGAATTCTGTGTCCTGATTGGTCGATTTAAATTTAATAACTTATTGCATTCTAATGTTTTTTTAAAGAGTTGTAAGGCCATGCTATGGCGAATTACGGTTTTCTAGTAGTAATGGTTACTGAGCTAAGCCGAAGACGGACGGACATGGCAAAACTATAAGGGTTCCTTGTTTACTACGGAACCCTAAAAATATATACCTATTTCCTCTAAAAGATTGAACTACGTGATTTTTGGACGGCAGCGTCTGGCTGTTCATTTACGCTCGAAGTCCGTATACATGCATCCCTGTCACTCGAGTAATATAAGAGTGATAGAGATGGAGATACCCAAACTTCAAGTTTCGAAGTTCGTGGTTATAGCTCAAGGCGTGCGAGCTGCGGTCGGCGCTGACGATCGTCAGCATATTAGCCTGTCAGCGTCGACGGGCCAGGCCAAAGGTATAGACTTGAGCATTCACATGTAACAGAACATCGAGCATTCCCGAGTTTTAGGGTTCCGGAACCAAAATGGCAAAAATTTACAGTAAGAGTTTCGCCATGTCCGTCTCTTCATATGTTCGTCTGACCATCTTACTACAGAAAGCTGTAATTGGACATATGTATAAAAATCAATCACGCCGACAAAACGTTAGAATAACAATACCCAAAAGGTGGAAAAGTTTGGCACCGTCTGCATAAGTACTTAGGTTTAGTCTCTCTACGATTGGGCTAAATTTAGCCGCTAAAGAATGCAACATCGTACTGTTGTCACACGACGTAAATATACCTATCGGAAGGATAGACAGACAAATAGACTGGCAGGCGAACATATACAATACGGACAGACGCACAGGCGGATCTGACCAGACGGATAGACGGATAGACCTTCAGTCGGACACCGACCGACTGTCAGGGTTATACATAGACTCCGGCTGGCTCTCTTTTTACGGAATTCAAAAAAACCATGCCTCACCACGACTCGAGCTAATGGCCAGTCTTACACTGGTTATAAGCTTGAGTCGTCGATATCCCTTATGAATACCAGCCTATAGCGGTGCCACAATAAAACGGCCACTAACGCCCAGCCAGCCACAATGGTCGCAACGATCGCGTCAAGTGGCCCGGAAAGCGATAACAGGACAATTTATGACGTCACTATGGCGCGGAATTTGCGGGACCGATCGGTTTAAGCTCAATACGTGATAACTACGAGTAATTAAGTGTAGGTATGTGGTGTCGTGTTCAAATCAATTAAGTGTCACGGGCTACGTTGTCTGATTCTCAACAGACACCGAATTGTACATGTGTCTCGGTTTGCCTATATCTAATTTCCACTTAGGTATTTGCTCAAAGGTTAGCTGGAAGAAATCCATCTCAGGGATAAGCTCGCCTTTGTACATGTATTATCTGTTTCTGTAATAATTGTTTTGTTGTTGTGTTCAGTTCCATATACAATAAAGAATTTACATATATACATACACCGTAGTCTTTGAACGTTTGCCTGATAATATGTTATCAAAGCAGGCCAAATATGACACGATTGAATTAAGTTGGCACCTTGTTAGTGTTCGACGACATTCTAGTGAGAGGTTAACTTAACTTAGATAACTCTTAGATAAGGTAGACGATGGAGGCTTGAACAAGTGATGAATGAGGGGATGACGATCATTATAGCTCCACTTTCATGCTGCTTTGTCGTTCTGAGCTTAATTCGGAGAGTTATGAAAGTGTATCTCCCCTTCTGTCAAATATCACGAATGAACTACAGGCCCAGGGTGGTGTGCTGCCAGTGGCCAGAGGCGCTTGAACAATAACGACTGATCATTTGACTTATGTATGTATGTAAATCCAGTACATACATGGAACAGAACACAACAACAAAACAATTATTACAAGAACAGATAACACATGTACTAAGGCGAGCTTATGCCTGGGAGGAATTTCTTGCAGCTAACCTTTGAGCAATGAGATATAGTCAAACCGAGACACATGTATAGGTAAGTTCCTACAAAACGGTGAAAAACAAAAACAAAAACTAATTGATCATTTATTAGCTATGTAGATTTGACTTGTAAAATTGTAACTTGTAGCTTCGTAAAACAGGCCACAGGCTCTTCGCTACAGCGCTTCACCGCACCTCAGACAAACCAGAGTAAGTCGACCTCTGATTGATACGCATTCTTGTGGCGAATCTCTGAATCAAGATGGGTATATAAGGTTTGAGATGAGGTGATGAACGCTGTGCATAGCTTGTTTTTTCTTACAAACTGATATCTAATAAGTACAGACTGAGAGAGACTGTTAATCTGCGTCAACATCACGGAATACTAGCTCGTCATAATTTGCCATTTTGACGTACCCATTCATATACACTAGCCTCAGTTTATACTCGCAGTAGATGGCACAAAAATATTGATCAGCTTTCACTTTCCTACATTGAAATAAGGTTCAGAATTAATCTGAATTCTGATGTAGTTAATTTTATTATGAATAATGTACTCATACTATTTTGAGTCAGACATTTTGACTTGTAAAAGTAAACTCTAGTCTATTTGCTGAATAAATGTTTTGACTTTTTGAATCCTTGTGCTGAAGCACACCTATAAACCGTGTGATAAGACTAGTTGCTAGCATTAAGCGGCAACTCTACTCGTTACACGGTCTTCAACTGCCAAAGGCGCGCTTAGCGCTGTCCAATTGATGTATGTAGGGCAAATTGAGCACTAATTCACTGTAAGCTGCCTGATTGTTCATAAAACACTTTGCACCCGACTAGGAGCTCGTTCCTAGAATAACATGACCTTTCATTTTGTAACAGGGACCGGCAAATATAAAGTAAGTATCACAAGTATCTAAGGCCGGCCCTAAACGATCAATTAAATTTCACAAAATTACGAATTGTGCAATGTTTTTGACCGTTTAAGGTTAGTATATAAGATTGCGCAATGATTTAACAAAAGTTTGGGCAGGTTAAATTTTTATTGCACCATATTTTTATTGTATAGTGTTAGGGACAGTATTGCACAATATTTTTTTGTTTATGTGTAGCCGCCACGAGGACGCATCAAAGTTATTGCACAATTTTTGCGTGCTAATATTCATCGTTTGATCGCAAGGGGTAGTTCAATTATATTGCGCCATAAAAATATTGAGCAGAGTTATTGTAGGTCTAGGGCCGGCCTAAAGTATCACTGAGATTAACCGCTTTATGTGATCAGCTGGCCGATTACGAGACGTTTCGCATGTACGATACGTAAGTAGATCTAAAAAAAAAGCCTGGGAAAATTACATTTGAATTGTTCTAACACTCGTTTGAAAACTTACGCAATCACCCCTCCTTTTCTATCAGTCTAACAAACTCTGAACTTCGCACTTAATTGTTAAAGACTGATTTCATGTAAAACCATTCAGAAGGTATTAAATAAAGTATCATCATCATATCAGCCGAAAGACGTACACTGCTGGACTAATTCAAGGAGAATCAGATGGTTGTGTGCTGGTTCGGAAATGCGCGCTTTTGTGAATAACTGGTTCACGCACGAGATTTACCGTGAGTAATGGCCGACTCGGGCGATACGTGTGTGTTAAACTATCCTGCTACAGCCAGAATAAATAATAAGTATTCGGATCGAGGATGAGCTATTCGTACAGCACATAACATAACGTTCACGCATTTCCGAGATCTTCTTATCTTCTTTAAATAATTTACTTTAAAAACAAAGTTTTAACCGACTTCAATTTAGTACCTACTTCGCTAAGCCACGAGAACATTTCCACATTTTTTTTACAATTTACCACATGAACTGATTTCCGAGAGCAAGTGCGTTGATTACTATAGAAATAATTTACTTTAAAAACAAAGTTTTAACCGACTTCAATTTAGTACTCCGCTAAGCCACGAGAACATTTCCACATCTTTTTTACAATGTTCCACATGAACTGTATTCCGAGAGTTTTTTCGTATTTGGCGTTGATTACTATAGAAAATAATTTACTTTAAAAACAAAGTTTCTCCTAGTTCCAATTTCAACGGAATCTTATTACCTTATTGTGATACTTTTGCACTTTTAAGTACATAATTGATAAGTCATCTGTGGTCTTCATCATCAATTCCTCGCCACCAAATTTATGATTCCGGATGTATAAATACACGAATTATAATAGAAAATACCAAAATCACTACACGCGTGCCTAATAAAATTGAGGAGTTCCCTCAATTCCTCATAGATCCCATCATCTAACTGAATTTTTGAAAAAAATGGGACCCACCTGGAAGTATAATAGATACGAACAAAAATAAAAAATTTCGAATCGGCTCATCAATGACGGAGTTCTGAGGTAACAATCATTGAAAAAAAAAGCAACCGAATTGAGAACCTCCTCCTTTTTTTTGAAGTCGGTTAAAAAATGGCTACCATATAAGTTAAGATGATTTCGCCAATGTCTGGTTTGCTTATAAATCGACGTTGTTCGGTACTTTGGCCAGTCGCCAATAATGCAATCGGTGTCAGATGCTCCGCTTACCTAAGAAGCAGCAAGGCGTCCACCGCTGACCGCATCCCCTACAAAAGGCCTATCCACCTCCGCGATGTAATTGACCCGAACACGGTGGACATTGACATTGACAGTCATCGTACAGCCAGCATTGTACCACGATGATGACATCCGTGACGACCCTCACCCAGACATAAGACCACGTGCTATGCGGTTGAGCGCGGTGACCCTCTTTGAGTTTACTGAGGCTGGTTTAGTGTCACGCTGACCGTCGGCGGCGAAACAAAATTAGTTTTGCCATGTCCGACTCTCCGTCTGTCCGTCTGAGGCCCAGTGACCCTTAATAGAAACCTGTAATTCGACGTACGGTTCTTCCCAGGTGAACTTTTCGCTTCGAGCCCTTATCTTTCAAACAAAGGCCATTCGTTGTCTCTATTATCGCATAGCCGCTAGCTACCGGTAAGTGCACCTGGGAAGAGCCGTACTATACTAATATTATAAATGGGAAAGTGTATGTCTGTGTTTGTTTGTTTGTCCGTCTTTCACGGCAAAACGGAGCGACGAATTGACGTGATTTTTTAATTGGAGATAGTTGAAGGGATGGAGAGTGACATAAGATAGTTTTCCCGAAATCATCCCCTAAGGGGGTGAAATAGGGGTAAAAGTTTGTATGGAGCTGCGATATAAACGAGTTCTACGCGGACGGAGTCGCGGGCAGAAGCTAGTGGGTATATAAATCAATCGATACCGACAAAACGGTAGAATAACATTTTTTTAAGGTGGCCAACTTTGGCATCGTCTGTACTTCCTACCATTTCAGGACTGACATAAGTACCTACTTATGTTTAGTATCACTACGATTAAAGGGCTAGCCACTAAAGGATGCGATTTGTCTCGTACTGTTGTCACACGACGTAAATATAGACTCTACACATACAAATTTTGATCGGAAGTGATGGATTTTCAAACTGTCGGCCAATTTTAGGTGCGACAATCTTCTGATTCTTGCGAAGCACAACTTTCTCGACCTGCTGCCATGCAATTTATCATGGTGTCATGAGACGTAGGTGTATTGGGAGTGGACTTACGGATTATTAGGTGTAGATAATGTAACATTCGCTTCCAATGCTCATTGCAAGTAAATGCTCCAAAATCTATCAGCAGGGAATAAATAAGTACCTACCTACTACCTATTATTTATTGCGTGACAGAATTTTCTGAAATGAATACGTCTTCCTCTCAAGTACATATGTGTAAAGTCCGACCGAAACTGCTTTTGAGGGTTCCATACCTCAAAAGGAAAAAACGGAACCCTTATAGGATCACTTTGTCGTCCGTCCGTGCGTCCGCCCGTCTGTCAAGACCCTTTTTCTCAGGAACGCGTGTGGTTATCAAGCTAAAATGTATACCACATACTTAGGTCTACTGTCCCTTGGAGATGTCAAAAAATCTAACTTCTAAGCCAACGCAATCAAAAGACACAGCCGTTTATGCCGCAAATTTTCGAAACTCGCAAGGAAATCAAAACCTACAGGGTACTTCCCGTGAACTCAGAATCTTGAAATTTGGTACTAAGCAACGTCTTATAGCACAGATAAAGGAAAAATTGCGAAAACCGTATTTTTTTGTACGGAACCCTCGGTGCGCGAGTCCGACTCGCACTTGGCCGGTTTTTTACTCTCGTACTACTTTCGTTTATGTGGATAAAAAACCGGCCGAGTGTGTGTCGAACCGTGCGTGCACTATGAAGGCTTCCGTAACAAGCCGCGAGCTCTCTCGCACTATCCGTCTCTTTCTAAGTTTTCTAATAAGAGAGAGACGGATAGTGCGAGAGAGCTCGCGCACCGTCTTGTGCCAACCTTGCTGGAGGAAATCTCACGCATCCTGCCAGGGACCGGACCCGCTTACCCTAACCCCTTCAAAAACCCGGGTTATTTTAAAGCTGTTGTCCAAAAACCGCTTCATTTCGGTAAGCTTTTGATTGGATAACCGCTTAATAAACAAACCCTTTTTTTGAATTAATTCAGATTAGTGCTTACCGATATAAAAACCCGGGAAAGGGTTAACGCTTCAAGCGCTGATTAAATACGAGCCAGCTGTTTTAGCTTTTACGTAAACTGGATATGGTCTATTATCGTAGCGCAAGACACCAAACTTGGCGGATCCCTACGCGCGGGGCGGCATTGCGCGTGCGGCATTTGTCAAAAGCTTTGTAATTCGCCGACCTAAATCTAATGTTATATAAAAGTGCACGTTAAGTCACGTGGCGCAGAGCGTAGATTTCAAAATCAAAACACATGTAAGGCAACAAATGGCCATGAATGAGTTAGGTATATTTTTGTTTAGTACAATTAATCATATTATTGTCACTTCCTTTAATCGTTTGCTGTCTGCTCTCGTGCTCCCGCGAAGATTCGGCGTTTTATATATAAGTTGTAGTTAGGACTAAGTTTATAGATTAGGCTTGCAATTTTTTTTATAGCCAGCCGATTTTGACGTGCGTCACGTATAATGTGCATATAGTAAAGAAAATTATATGACGTCAATTATAGGATATAGTGTAAGCCACACGATTAAAAAAACCGCAAATCGATGTACAGTTTACTTAGCTGTTTGGCACACGCATACTAGGGGACAAAACAATTTTTTTATTTTTTGTATGGAAAATTTTTTTTTTTCTTCTGAAACTTATCGTGTGTAGTATCATATGAAAGGGCTTTTTGTGGCGATTCTAAAAATATACCAAATCATTACATTTCAGCATTTTTTTTTTAATAAACAAAAATAATTTTCGAAACATAGAAAGAAAGAAAGATACATTTATTCACAAACACACAGGACACGCATATTCAACAATAGAATAAACAAAAAAAAAAAAAAATAACACATAAAACATGAAACAAGTTTAGGTGATAGCAAGTTTGGGCTTCTCCTGACACGATATGGCAGATCTTTTTAATACAATATATGACGAATGATACGTGATATCCTCATATCTAACCTCCAAAAAGCAATTTTTTTTTTTTTTTTTTTCCGTATTACAAAGTGAGACAGTTCTACTTCAATTCCTATTTTACGTGACTTATGGAACTGTAGTGCAGATACGGTACATATTAATCATAAAATGATACGAAGTATCCATATTTCCAACGGGAAAATACCTCTTTAACCCTTTAACTGCACCTTTTCAGCAGTTGGTATAGTTTGTTTAGTTTTTGCCATAAAATATCAAGGTTGGACCTTCTCTCTCTCTCTCTCCCCCTCCCTCAGATACGATATATCCAACATTTTTTTTTGTACAGTATATCACAAATGATACGTTATATCTTGGTATCTAACCCCAAGAAAGCAATTTTGATAATAATTACATTTATAGTATTAGCATTCCTATTTGCTTTATTTGACAGCTGTCATCTCAGTACAAATTATGTCAAATTTAACGTTTATTGTACTGGGGCTCTGTCATAATGCAAATAGGAATGCACCAACTATAGTTTTTTTTTATGTGTATAATTTTTCAAGATTACAAACAAAGTGACACAGTTCTACTGGAATTGTAATGAACTGTGCTGTTTTGTTTATAAAACGATAAATTCTTTGTCTTATCTGTGCCATATCGTGTCTGAAGGAGCCCATATGTATTAAAAATTATTTGTGTTTTAATTTTTTTAAATACTGAAATGATATAATGAGGTATATTTTTAGAATCTCTTCAAAAAGCCCTTTCATATGATACTACACACGACTGGTTTCAAAAAAAAAAAAAATTCCATACAAAAAATAAAATGTCTTAGCAAATTTGACCTCTAGTATGCGTGTGCCAAGTGGCTAAACTTCACAACGATTTGTGTTTTTTTTTTAAATTGAGATTGTGTAGGGCTACCACTAATATATTGCGGTACAAAAAAGAAAAAAAATACAGTAACTGTTTAAAAAAAATACTTTCACGTCAGCGACAACACCTCCAAATTGTTACTCATATTTAATAAGTCACAAAATGAATGTATTTACTTAATTTTATGTGTGGTAGAATAAAGCGTTTTTTTTTAAATTGAATATACATCTTCAATATCCGCTCGTTAAAAACTCGGTCAGCGTATAGCAAAGGTGAGGCGATTTTAGGATTTTTTTTTGCATTTTTACTAGTTTTTTGATAAGAACTTAAAAGAATACATAAAAATAAACAGCTTTAATTGATTTTTTATATATTTATTAACTTGACCGTTTACGAACTAGAGAGGTTCAAAGTTCATTATTAAAAAAAAATAAAAATAAAAATCATTTATTTCAGACGTTTGGAGTCCATAAGGTGTTAGTGTTACAGATTTATTTAAATAATAATGTTAGTACCTAAGCTTAAATGTTGAGTGGTCCAGTGCCTGATGAGGGCACTGTCCCATCTCTGCGCCACAACGGCCAGGAGACTGTGGTGGCTGGCGCGCACCCTGCGCAGCGTCGCGGCACAGCGTTTGCGGAGCGTCGCATGGAAACCGTCTACGTGCGCGTCCGCAAACATGCCGGACGCACTGCAGTGTCGCGGCAGCCGCAACAGTATCCTGAACGCGTCGTTGTATTGTACACGCATGGCGTTCATGGCGCGCTGCGTGTACCTCGTCCACAGGCTGCAGGTGTACAGCGATGTACAGTACGCCTGAAAGAGTGTTATTTTAACTTGTGCTGTACACCTGCTAAACCTGCGGGCAATCATGTTGGCCCTGACAGCCAGAGCCCTGCGCTCTCGTTCAATATCCGAATCGTCTTGAAAGTTATCGGTGACCAAGTGTCCGAGATATTTATTTAGTGGATAATTATTGAGTGGGATAATTATCAGGGACAGTTCAGCACTTTAATTTTTTTTGCCAAAGTGGTGTCATTTAACACCTATTTTAAATGACTGTTACGTATAGAACACGTCAAAATCTTTTACTTGAAAAACTTTTCTCTAAAGAAAGTTTTTTCCGCTCTTTTATAAAAAAAAATAACCACGAAGACCTGCTCCCGCCGCCATCTTCTACCTTCTAACCTATCCGGTGTCCGAGTCGATTACCATACCGAATTTTTTTAAGTCCCAGAATCGTTTATATGACTTACGTATCCTAATATCCCGGTAAATATCGATCTGAGAGAAGAAGTTGAAGAATAAAACATGATTATTTTTACGCATTTTTTACGATCGAAAAGAAAATTTTAAAAACATTATTAAAAAAATACCGGCCCCCCTTTCCTCCTACAAGTATCCCAACCAAAAACTCTTTATAGAAACGTGCATGTTTGTAATGAACACTGGCCACTTTGGCACTCTTTGGGGGAGGCCTATGTCCAGCAGTGGACGTCTTTCGGCTGATGTGATGATGATGATCCTGGCATGGCCTTGCGAATTGTATAAATACGTTTTATATTATTCTACTCTTTCCACTACATGAAGTAGGCATTAGAGAGGAGAGGGGTAAGGCTTACCCTAAACAGAAAGGTTACCGGTTAGTACACGCAAAACACAAACCGAATCAGCTCCTGTAAGCGGTAACCCCTTGTAACGATTAGGTTAATCTGCATAATACGGGTTATCATTATTGTTGGGTAAGCGGATGAACGGGTTACCCAAACGATTAGCTTATCATATGAAAGGGTTACCCGAATGAACGGGTAAGGCAAATGAACGGGTTTTCCGGTCCCTGCATCCTGCATGAATACTTGCTACATAATACTTAAGGCGCATTTTTTTTACCCATCGAAAATGCGCCATAAGTATTTAATCTTAAAATAACAAGGTGTTTTTGTGAGACAAACTACCGTGATTAGAGTATATGACGAAAGTGGTCAAATTGTTTTTTTCACAAAGCCCAGTAACATTTGACTAGAAAAGTGCACCGGAACGGCCTCCCATTTCTTGGTAAAATACTTTCACCTGTGCATAATTGCTGTAAAATTCCAATAGGCGCTAATTATGTTTCAATACAAATTGCTCAATAAAACTATTTGTAATTGTAATATACCCATGCATTATTTGTCGTCAAAGGGTAAGTGAAATGCTGCCAATGCCAATATAGGATCCTAATGTTTTAATAAGATATATAATTATATCGTATGTAAATTATTTACCTACCCGAAGTATTTCACGACCAAAGCAGACTTGCATTTCCTTAAAACAGTGAGCACGGGGCTCAACAATGTGACGTCACAATAACCTATCAATTAGTATGGACCGTTTTGAGCTATCCCCGGCGTAATCCAACTTTGACTCACAAGTTTGCAATTTCTTCTCTGGAATTGTAGTTGGTCCCATGAAAACATTTAAGATCCGCTCAAAAAATATTAGGTACACACTTTTACCCTCTCCCTGCCAAGTACTAGCACACACCGCGAGGCAGTTGTTTCACCACTTGCAACACCACAGCTGCTACCCGTCTCTTTCTACGTGTTCTAATTAGAAAGAGACGCCCGGACAGTCTGTCTTGCGCGTGAGGTAGCCCGTGCGCAGTCTTATGGCCGCTCCACACAATGGGCCATCCTGACCCATCATACAGGCGTAGAACTATTATATAATCTGTGATACAGGACGCGGCTATGCGGTAGAACGAGACATAAATATGTCTTACTCCCTTTAACGCACAGTTGCGTCCTGTATCATCATACAACACGCAATGGCCGCTTGTGTGGAGCGGCCATTAAGCTGCGAACATTTCTCATTCCTAGGTTATTTATTAAGGATAGGTTAGAAAATCCACCGGAGTTATAGACTAAGTTGCTAACTATGTATTCGGAGTTCAGCAAGTGCATATGGGAAAGTTCGGATATTTTGATCTTGTGATGTCAAACTTGTGTCTAAAGCTTGCGGGTTTACTATGCAAATACTAGATAGTCTGTTAGAAGCGACTCATACAAGGTGATATCAGACACGTAAGTAGCAATTGACAACATTTCAAAATATGTAATGATGCCTACGAAAACCATTTCGGTAATTATCTTATCTGAACGTAAAAAAGTGGTTTTCGCATTTTTAAAGTTACTCGTTTCCGAGAAAATCACTAATATCTGTAAAACGCGGTATACCCGTGCGTGACGTCAATCTTACGTCTATTGAGTGAAAGATGTGGACAGGTGCCATAGAGAGTAATAATAATGACGTCATATTTTACTTACGACCACTACTTTTAATTTTGATATTTTTGGAAAAATACTTATACCTTAAAATTTCATTTTCTATCGAACTATAAATCATATAATGGCCCGCTTAAAAATGAAATGTTGTCAAATATAAACTTAGAGTAGCTCTTACGAGCTGACATCATGACAACATGTTAGCGAAATCTACTACCTATTCTAATAATTTGGGATTTTGGGATGTTTTTTAACTACTCAATCACGTTTAAAAGGCTCAACCGATTTGGATGAAATTTTGCACGAAGGATAGCCGATAGGATAGTTTTTATTCCCAGTCCACGCAGACGAAGTCGCGGGCGGCAGCTAAGTAAGTTTGGCGGAGGAAATGGGAGAATACCGCGGCATGAAATTTAGTTTTTGATATATATATAGGTAAGTTAGAACGGGGCATGAATACGTTTACGGTATATCCTGCATGTCGTAAAAAACTACTTTAGGGGAATCAACGGGTCGTCAGTGGTTCTCGTGGTGGGGGCCACAGGACTTCGCCATGTACCACAGAGAAGGCGGCGAAGATACCTAAAAGCGTTCAACTTGGGATCCATGAGTCCTCCGAATTAAGGTGCTTTGAGGTATATTCGACATATTTTTAGGCGAGTGTAGAGTATGTTAGGGTCTGGGCTCATAAGTCAGAACCTAAGAAGTATTCCTTCCAAGCAATGAGAGCTTTGAGAAATTGGATATATTCATCAACGGTTTGTGAAAATAGCGTTTTAATACGTTGCTTGGTTTTGGAAATAATTGTAAACAAAAATAGAAAATATTTTGAATACCAGTTTTTAAGGTATATTAGGGGGTATATTAGGGGGGGTTTTTAAGGTATATAAGGTATATAAGGGGGTAATTTCGAAAGCATGTGGGGTAATTTCGAAGATCTGTAGAAATAGTTTTTACGCAATATGAGTATAAGGTTCATATTTCTTTTTTGTTCTAATTTACCCCCTTAAAAAATCCTGCTGATTCAAGGTATGGAACATGTATTAAAAAAAATCCACAATTTATTTTCGAATTTCCCCCCCGCTGGGATCAGTAAAGATCAGTGATTGTGATTTTTTTTTGTCAAATAACGATTATATTTAATGTTTATAATAATAATCTACAAAACAGCATTTAGAAAATTCCATAACTCATTTATAAAGAAAATATAAGTCTAACGTGAGGCCGTCTTGAAAATTAAACAACCGACCCAACATGAAATGACAAAAAAATAATTTAATACTTATTAACAATGAAGTTATCTTGTATGTGCATATGATGAAAGTAGGTACTTATTGTAAACACGGTGATTTTGTTATGTCTGGCCATACCTTAGAGATTTTTTGTGAAGGTAAATTATGAACAACATTTACTGATAACTAGGTGACGCTCCGGTCCGATATCGACTAGACTGCAGTAAAATCTAGTATGGAGTGGAGCTGGCATGCAGTCCTGCCGATATCGGACCGTGGAGCGTCTCCTTACGGGCGCCAACCGGGAAATCGCGAAAACCTGAAAAGGACAGGAATGATAAAACCACAATAACCGAACGTTACAATTCCTGGGTTGACAACCTCTGATAATGGACTACTTAAACCTAGTTTGGGGTTATTTCGAAAGTACATTCATTCGAACTTCCCCCGTGGGGTAAGTTCGAATGCTTTTTTAAAACTACAGATAGACCGTTATGCTGTACTCATTAATACGACAAAAATGACAATCTAACGTAAAAACCAACGAACAATGATTTAACTTACCAGATTCCCGAGTTATGTGATATGGGGTAATTTCGAAAGTCCTCCTAAGGCACAAATTCGCCCTTTTTATATTTAATCGACCGCAGCACACGTGTTCTCACGACTAGTGACGCGAAGTGAACTGAAGCGGGGGGGCAGATAAATATGGCGTCTTGACAAGTGGTCCCAGCGTAGAAATTGATCCCAGTTTAGTAGAAATGTGTGATTTTCGACTTATCCCCATTTCCGAATTTACCCCAAAGCACCTTACGTAGCGCAGATGGCGGCTGACGTAGAGTATTTAGTGACGTAGACTTTCGAGCGCTCGACTTTTGCACTCGAAAACTGACAAAAAATATGAAATGCTACTTTGAAATGACGATAGAACATTAAAAACGAGCGGTATTGACCACTCGTATTCAATTCTATCGGTGGAAAGTAAGTGCCTATAATTTGGACACTACAATAGCATTCACTTATATTTAATTTTCGAGCGCTCGAAAGTCAAAAATCGCCCCTCAGGACTGCGCGCCGGCTCGCATTTCCACCTAATGCAGGGTGACCATCAAGACGATCACGTAATGCATTGTACGTGCGTCGGGTAAATCTGACACCTAAATTTCACATTTTGTATGGGAAAATGGCAGTTGAGCTGTCACGTTCGAAAAGTTACGTGTTCACTTACGTATTTATTTTGTTTTTAGTAAGTCTATAGGTTCATTTATTTATTTTATAATTATAACCCAAGTATATACCTACAATATGTTCACTTTACTTAATTACCTACAGTCGGGTTCTCAAATATATATACCTAGATATATACACAGACAACATTTCAAAATATCCATAAGTACAGAGATTTTATTGTTGGTATACTGACATAAGACACATGTGCAGACAATGATGTAATATACATTTTTTATATTAGGTACATCATTGTGTGTAGATGTTTGAAATGTTGTCTGTATAGATATTGGAAAACTCGACTGTAAACGCATTGATACCTATTGTATCATCTTGTCGTTATGTTATGATACGACCTCGTCATGACACATGATTTACTTTAAATAGCAATAATTTGTGTCGTTTTCAGCCAAAAATATATACTTACGCTTGATTATCAATTATCATTTATCAATGAGGTTAATAATATTGGCATAAGGATGCAATTTGAAAATTGACTTTGTCAACAACCAACAAAGCGGCACATTAATTAATGTGTCCAAAAACAAGCATGACTCATTAAATGCATGATGTTCAGGTAGGTAAGTACTTAACATTAACACATTTACCTACCGAGATACCTAGCTTAGGACTTAGGCGGTAGGTAATAAATAACCTACAATTTTAAAATGTTGTTAATTACCTACCCGTCTCCCAAAATGTCAATGAATGAAGTTACTTGTTTCCAAACTTTTACAATAAACTAAGTAGGTACCTAAGGGTTATTTGTCCGGTTACCGACCAACCAATTTAGTTTGCTGGTTTGCGACCACTCATGTGCATTGGTGAACTTACTAAAAGGATACTTACATTCTAGTTTTTTCAGTACGACTGACGGGTTTTTAGAGTGGGTTAAGATTACATTAAGCGTACGTAGGTACCTACTACTTATGTTAATCAATTTATACATTTTAATACCTAGGTACCTACCTAATCTATCTAAGTAGGTACCGTAAACTGCTGCTTTGTCAACTAAACTACAAACAACTAACTCAAAACTACTTTACTTAGGTACCAAAGTATATTAGCAAGTAGACAATTCGTTAGTAGATCTGCCAAGTTATATAATCTCCTAAATAAGCAATTAAACATATATCTCTTATCTTTTTATGAATGTAAAAAAAATATATATGATTGACTGAAACCTAGCGGAGTTTGCAATGTTCCACTTACGCCCGTGTTATACACAATGTCTTTCATCACATTTGCGAGGAAATAAATACATTTTAGGTGAACTAATACAAATCGTAATAAAATCTGCAACATGTCAGCAGTCGTCCATTTTGTTGAATTTGACGTGAGGCGCGTATGGCAATGACCCTTCGGTATACAGCCACGATTTGAAAACACTTAAAAACTTTTTACATAGACACTAAATAACTACATATTAAATCTGTAAATAATTCTGTTAAACATGTTTAAGTAGTTTTTTTATTTTAAAATTTATTAAAAGTTGGTTGTAGCAAACTTTTGAAGATGTGAAATACACCTTGGCTGATTGGAAACATCTTCAGTCCGAATTGAAGTATGAGTGGGTTCTATATTTTAAAACTAAACTTAACAACCCGTGGGAGGTAAAACGGCTATAACTGCTCTAACCCGCGGCAAGTACTCACAAGTAATAACGCCATTGACGAGCAAGTGTGATGAAAAAGTTACTACGATATAGAAAACTTATTTCACACACACACACACAAACATCTTGATGGATCTGAATAAATGATTTATAGGTAATTATTATTATGTATGTCTTTCCCACTCACGGGACAATGATGTCCTGGACCTTTGGGAGGCGTGCGTGGAGCTAGGTACCTACAAAGTATAGTTAAAATTATTTAAACTAAGCTCATGAATGGCCATTGTCCTGAGCTCATGAATAGCCTTTGTTTGCGGCAGAAGACCACTGACTTCTTATATTCACAACAATAGCATTCAAGTCTAACAATACGACTGTGGTCGGACGCGTGCCATTTTTTGCAAGAAAAAGGTTAGCGCCACATAAAATGTGCATTGTATTTGCAAGTGTCGACCGCAAACAAAGGCTATTCATTAGCTCAAGACAATGGCCATTCATGAGCTTAGTTTAAATAATTTTAACTATACCAACTGAGCCAACACGTAGAGGCCCTTTTGACAATTTAATGAAATGTAAGGAGTACACCGAGCGGATGCTGTCCCTGCCTGTGTCATGGGACGCACATAGAGACAGCACCCGCTGGGGTGTATAGGGACTATTGATGGAATCTAAATAAAACGGTTTATTGGGTTGAAATGATGGACTAGTGGCTGGGCTATTGGGTGAAACATCGGACGCCTGCCTAATATAACTGTTTCAATCTTTACCTCTGGCAGACGGTGACTCGCTAACTGCTAGATGGGCCCCTATTAATAGCGACATTAAAAAATGGCCTAAGGGCAACACCGGTCAGAGAGCTGGAGGGTAGAGAGGTGGCACTGGATTTTAAACATATAGCCAACTCGCCACTTCGGTGTCCACATCTACCCTCGAGCAACAGCTCTTGCGACTCAACTCTGGACGGCCAATAAAGGCAAGCCAGAGACGGAGGGCCTGTCCAACCAACCACCCGATCGGCTCAGCTTGACCACAGGACACCCCCAAGAGCACTCAGGTACGTAGGGTCGCTACTCCCTAACAGCCCGCCACAAGCTGCCTTACGTTGACTGATTGCACCAGAAATCTGGTGGGCGATGGGGCCGTCACATTCCTACGCCTTATTATTATTATTATGTATGTTTTTCCATATCTCAGGACCATGAGGTCCTGGACTTTTGGAAGGCATGCGTGGGGCCGAAGCCAATAGCGCAGAGGCCCTTTAAAACAAATATAATATAACGCGAGGGATAGGTACACATGGCGGATACCATCTCCGAGCGCACAACATGATACACCCAGTGATGGTCCCCGCCAGGTTCAAAGACTATTGCAGTGCAACACTGTGCTGCGATGGAAATTAAGGTCATGGGTTATTGGGTTGAATGGTGGGTGGTCTGGAAAATAGGTTATAGGAGGAGACTAGCGGACACCTGCCGTGACAATTAGCCTCAAAATTGTGAAAAGGCAGGAGGCGGTGACTTGCCTACTCGTTAAGTGGGCCCCACAAACAGTCGCACGCACAGTGCGACAATGGAGCAACACGTCTGAGCGGCTGTGAGGTTGTCGAGAGGTGAGTCTGCGGTGCGCCAGATCCCGGTAATCCGTTCAAGGGCCGCCGGCGTTATGACATTTTACACTTCCAACCTGGAGCATAGGTTCCGCTCTTGCGACTCCACTCTGGCCGGCCGGTTAAGGCAAGCACAGAGGCGAGGGCCAGATCACTCGGGCCCTCTGTAGGTTAGGGGTCCGCGGTGTCGCCACTCACCGTCAGCTCGTCACAAGCTGCCCCCGCGGGCTTTATTATTATTATCTATTTTTTACTTGCAATATTGGTAGCAAATGCTTCATTTAACTAGCAACCCATTTCATTTTATTATTTGCGGCAACACTGACCATATATAGATAGGGTTGCCATCTCTAAAATTTGGCAACCAGGACAAGACGCGTGAAAACCCCGGATTTTGGAGCCCAGAACCCGGACTTCAAATTATTAAACCCGGACTACAAATGAAACCCCGCCCGGACGCTCCATTTTAAACTAAGACAAATCCATTCCAACATGGGCCAACCAGTCTCGAACAAACCGTGCAAAGCAAAGTAGACGCTACCTACGAGTTTGTCGGACGCCCAAGCAAGATCACAGATAATCTAGTACAGAGTGACCTTTATTTGGTCGGCCGCCGTGCTTCCGACATGTATCCACACTTGGAGGTTGGCGTCTTAAATTAACATTAAATTTCGGTACGATTTATCTCAATTCCTTAAATTCGTCTAACAGGCAATGCTGCAGTGCCTCTAATTTGCCTACAACTTTGTCGGCTTCTTCAAGCCAAATAAAGACCTTTGAAGGTATTACATACCTTAGAACACGTGGAGATCAGTTCAAGTTAGGATATCAATACATATCTACCATTTACCATACAACGGTATAATACTTGTACGATAACGTATCCGTGCAAAGTTGACGCAGTTTTAGGTAATTACCTACCTACCTACTACCTACTACTTAAGTATACACGAGTTACCTACCTATCGGGGTTCTGTTACGTATTGGTTATCAGTTAAATAAAACGACTGACCAAGAGAAATACGATTCTATATTTAATACGATTTAATTCTTAGACGGTCTCTAGGTACTTATAGGTAGGTACAGTCGAGTTCAAAAATACCTGCATGGACAAAGTGATCAAAAGTGGTCCCCTCCCCTCCCCTAATATTTAAAAATATGTGAACACGATTTCAAGGGCATAAGGTTGCTAAACTCGACTATATCTACTAGTTACTATAAAATATTTTAAGTAAGGCAACTCTGTAGCTTAATCATCACATTCGTATTTTAACCAAACAACAATCAACAATTATAATAGTATAAGTACTTAATAATATTAGAGTAGGTAATTAAATTATTAACATATTAGCGAAACATTTCAAATCAATCAACACCACTGTTCCATTCGCGCGGTTCAATAATTACTTACAAACTTATCTTTATCTGGTGGCTAAATTTGGAACTAGTGGCGGCTCACAAGCGAACTCAACTATCTAACATAGACGGTGGCGACACTGTTGCTGGCATTCATTATTATGTGTTCCGATTTACGTTGCGCGCCATAATATTATTGAGTTGTGAGGCGGCGCGGCGGTCGGCGTGGCATGGCAACAGCGAGCGTGTTGAGAAAGAGATGGCAATGGTCACTTCACAGCCGTCGCACGCGCTGCGCAGCGCTCCGTATCTTCTTTGGAATAATCAGTATACATTTCTATAGACAGTAGACAATAAAATTATGGCCATATTCAATTTTGAAAATGTAATTATTTTTTGCGGCACGTTTCGCTTCACGGCTCACGCCTCCTCTATAATAACATGCGGGTGGCAAACAAGCAGACGGCGCACTCTTTTGCTATACAATTACGAAGTCACATCTTTAGGTCGGTATCTAAACCGTATTTTTGGAAATAAAATTAATTAGGTAGGAGTACGAGTTTATGCCTTCTAATTCCCGCATTCTTAACAATTTTAGACAAATCTTTGCCATTTTGATTCTTATAAAAACAGAAATCCCTTGGAGTTTCATTCAAGTTAGTGTTTAAGTAGCAGTAGTTTTTTTTGTTGCATTACTACACATGTCAGCTTTGCGTTTCTTGTTTTCACATTGTGAATTTGTGAGCTTACATGATGTACACGTTACAGTTAAAACGTCTGCAGGGATGTTTGGTTGTAATAATCTATCAGAGCAGAACAAATGCACATTTCTATTACATTTCGTGCATATGTAGGCTCTGTTTATCTCTGTTTTGCACACATGACATTTTTTGTTTCCCGGCTTTGTCGAATCTTTGCTTCCAACTTGTTTCAGGTTCTTCAAAGTATTATTATTATTTTTCTTATTTTCAAGCTTAGCCATTGTTTTAGGATCAGTCGGTTTATTATCCAAGAGAATGTTTCTAAGAATATTTGGTCTTTTACGCGACTTCTCATTTGGGTGGGTTATAATTGTAGGTACAGGTTCGCCAGGTACTTCAGTAAAAGTTATCAGACAATCATCTTCATCTTCGCTAACATTATTATTATGCGCTGTTGAATCTTCATCATCGTCGCAAATCAGTGTAGGTAAAGAACAACTATTATCATCTCTAGAACTAAAATGATACGCGCTTCCAGTTTCTTCATTTTGGTGGTTTGACTCGTCTCCAACAGCTTTCTCTTTTCTTATTACTTGATCTGATCCAACTGAGCAACGTTTAAATACACTTGAATATGGCGACGGTTTATTGAAGTTCACCTCAGAGTTTATATTCCATTGAACCTTGTAACATCCCATTGCCCAGTTACTGCAACCTGTCTCATTTTGCCACTTGAAGAGCATATCTCTCACGTCAAACGGAGAAATCACTGGCATTTGTACTGGCAACACCAGACTGATATTGAATTCACTGTGTGCGGTGTTGATTAAGCTCATGACTTTGAGGAAATACGGTCTATTGTACGTCTCTAGTCTCTCTGGAGGTCCAAAATCGAAGAATATCTTCAGTAATTCCATTGCTGTCTCCTGCACACTATCAGTCATTAGCGGCCGCAACAACATGAATCTCGTGAATCTGTCTATGTAGCATAAAATATGGTGAAATTGATTGTCGGGCACGTCAGTCATATCTATTATACTTACTTGGCCTCTAGCATGAAATACATGAGGTATCCTTTCATCGGCTCTTCGTTTCGTTTTACCATTAAGGTTGCACACTTTACAAACGACTAATAAAAAATCAATACTCGTCTTGGGCACGACGTAGGCTTTTTTGATCACACTTAACATTTTCTCTTTGCTTCCGTGCTTAGTTTGTAAATGAGCATCAACTAAAATATCAAAACAGTCCTCAGCTGGGACGACTTGAACAATAGGGTCACTCGGCAGCAATCTCTTACAAATTAGAATTTCCTCGCCATTTTGGTCATACACTTCGTATTTCTTTGCCACCCTGTATTTCGCATGCTCCGAAGGATGTCCGGCCACCATTAGAAGTTGCATTTCCTTAATAAGTTGTTTTATTCTATTCACGACGTCCCGCGTATACGGAGTGATCACAGGTAATTTTCTATTCGAATAATACATTTTCACTTGTTCCATGTATCTACTTTTCACTTCTGTGTAGTCGAAATGATCACTTGATTTTAACGAAGCGTATGCGAGTTCCGAGGTTAAAGCGGCCGCCATTTTGCGTGGAGCGCGCGGCACTGCACTGACTCAAATAACAAAATAAGCGAGAGCTCCGTTCACAGCTATTTAGTATCGCGTGAGTGTGGGTTCGCGCCGCGCGCTCAGCGAGAATGAGACAACTTAGAGCCAAGCGCGCCAAGCGCGAGCGAGATCGCTAGCGTTCATTCCCCGTTAGCCGTTTCACCGAGATGCCGGCGCGCGCGCGCGGTACGTGATGTGAAACGGGTGACGAAACATGCGCCCGAGCCGCTTCTTACCAAGGTCATAAGCAGCATTTTATTATCGCATCATAATCAAGTTACTTTTTATTTATTCTGTTTCCAATGCGTCCTTACTGCGTCTAGTTAAATAACACGTTTAACTAAACGCGCAATGCCTAAGCTGAAGGAATTGTTTTCCTCGTAAAGTACATGATTTTATATTGCGACTACTCATAACTCATAACAAACACTTTTCCTAACATAAGACCGAGGCACTAAACGGTTAGGTACCTACTTATATTATATTCATGTTAGGACGTTGATTAAATTGGGTTACATTTACCTTCATTTTTTTAATGTTTTATAAAACACCGTAATTAAACATGGATAACTTATTTTGCTGCGACAGTTAGCTACTTAACGGGCGGCGAAGAAAACAAACAATAAACTTATTACTTACCGCCCGTTGAGAAGTTAAAATTGTAAGTCTCTTCCTGCACGTCTATCGTGAGACGGCTGAGGTGGTACGTAAACTCGATTTTCTCGCACTATCCATCCGTCTCTTTCTTATAGAACACTTAGAACAACAGGTATAGTTAGTGCGAGAAATATCGAGAGTATTTTGCGGCCGTTTCATGACATGATCGCGTGCGGGAATTTCCACTTTACGCCCGCGTGTGACGTAAGTAAATTACTTGGTTCTTACACAGATAACTGCAGACTAAAAACAGTAAGAAGACCTATTCGATCGTAAGAAGTTACGAACTTGCGCCTATGGGAGTGCTAAACTCGTAGAAATTATGCAAAAAGTAGGAACCTACCTTATAAACTATACCTTATTTTACAAACAAACAAATGTATCACTTTAACAAGTATATGTCATTCAAAGAGTTACAAAACTATAATAAAAAAACAAAGAGACCAACTGACGCATGCATGCCTGTGTAATAAAGAGTAAGTACTTACCTAGTTAACCGCCAAAGCACATGCCAATTTACTTTCCTGTGCCGCTTCTGGCAGTGTGTGTTTCAAGATGAATATATGATATTCATTTGCCATATCATGATAGTTCTTTATTATTATATTTATTTTTTATTGCAGACGCATTCGACATGTTTCTGGAATGGTAATGTATCCTAAAATTGTATGAACTGCAGTTTTGCTATGACGTTTTGTTAAGGCGTTTTTTATCTGATTAGTTTGATCGAGTATACCGAATAGTAATAGATAATCATGTCTGTCTTAATTAAACCCCCGATGCCAGTTCCAATGAATTTATTATCAATAATCACACCGGCAGCTTAGTTATCTGAATGGATTTTACAAAAGTTATTCAAACTTTATTCCCTTACCAAACTAGACTGATATTTACATTTCGTCCGGTGATTATGTAAATCTGGAGATAACTTTTGAAAAATCTCATAATGAATTCACGAATGATTTTAAATTTGAGCCTTATTCTTCGTACTTGGATAAGGTTCTATTTAGAACTGGACGGAGGCAACTGGTTGAAGGTTTTGCAGAGTTACGTTTAAAATTGCAACAAACGCGTCAAATGGGTGTTTCAAGACAAAACGTTTTATGTGGACAGTGGGATTTACAAAATGAACCTTAATTCAATAGCGGCAAGATTGAATTTGCTTAAATAAATTTTGGTTTTTCCTTCTTTAGCATGAAAGCGAATTTGCATACGAATGGCGTACGACGTATATTATATGTAATATGTGGCAGTTTAATTTAAGTATTTTTTTTTTCATAAAATAGTACTTAATAACCAACTTTTTGAGGAGCTGCTAACAATGTCGGTGCATGTGTATAGTGTGTGTATAGTGGTACATTACATAGTAGTGTTATATATTGTGCTGGATTGGGTTATGGTCTTTGAAACAGTTAATTTAAGTATAGAAATCGCAAAATACCATTTTTTATCCCCGACGCAAAAAGAGGGGTGTTATAAGTTTGACGTGTCTGTGCGTCGGTGTATCTGTGTAGGTATCTGTGTAGGTATCTGTCTATCTGTGTATCTGTGTATTGTGTATCTGTTTATCTGTGTATCGTGTGTATCTGTTTATCTGTGTATCCTGTGTATCTGTGTGTCATCTAAACGAGTGGACAAATTTTAATGTGTTTTTTTTTGTCCGAATGCAGCCCCCCTATTCTGTAACTTGTTTTAAGCTCACCTCAACGCTCACCCATTAATATATCTTGACACCGCGATGCGTAGTAACTAGCGTAGACAGAGGTCTAGTTTCGTGACGGGTGACCGGCGGGGTGAACCGCATTAACGCGTAGCGAATAACAGCCCTGACGTGATCGTGATGGTTCTTAGCTACGATTCATCAAAATCCGTGTAATCTGTTTTGAGATATTGAACTTTTAAATGAAAATGTGGGGATTTCAACTTTTCTATGTTGTAAGTACTTATTAAATATTAGGTAGCTAAGTAATTAAGCCTCATAGAAAATATAAACAATAATAATGTCAAATTAGAACCTAATTACAGCCCAGCTCATAACTGTGAATCATTCTTAGTACTTATCAATCAGCCTCAGAAATTTAATTAAATTGTTTACATACGGAAAGAAATCTGTTCACGTGTAGTCTCAATAATTATAATTTTGATTTATCTGACCAGTTTACGACGACGACGGAGGGGCGCCTCGTGGACAATGAGACGTTGACGACCTTGCGGAAATAATAAGTCGGGAACTTAGTTTGAGGGTTTTCATAGATCGTCCCTTGAGAAAGTGCCCCGCTCCTTATTGGGGTAGATGGGTTAGTAACTAGTGTTATAATTTAGTGTTTTGTTCATAGAGTTAAATACCTACCTAACTATTTAGGGTCTACCCACACCTATCGAATCGAACGGAATCGGCTTTCGCCGAGTGGTTTGTACCACATCCCTCGTATTTTGTTCGTAATCCCGTCGATGGACGTCGCTTCGCGTCGGCCGAGCCGATCGACGTCTTTTGCGCTCTTCGATATAATTATGGATATTGTATATGTCGCAGGGAAAAGTCCAAAACGGAGATTTGATCAAATCTCTTAGGGATATGATCAAATCACGCAGGATGTTAAAATGGCCAATCCATTTTGTCATTTGCCTAGAAAATATCAGTTACTTGATCAAATCCCTGAATCGGTTTAGTGAAATGACGAAATCGGACAAAAGAGGCAACTCGTTTTTTCATTTCACTAGATTTGTTTATTGATTTGATAAATCCCTGAAACGCGTCAGTGAATTGACGAAACTAACTCGCAGATATTGGCTCCTAAATCATTAGTCATTTAAACGGTTCTGGGACTTAGACTCGGATGGCGGATAGGTTAGAAGATGGTGGCGGGAGCTCTGCTCCCGCCACCGTCTTCGTGGTTATTTTTTTATAAAAGAGCGGAAAAATCATTATCGCGTTAGTTTCGTCAACTCACTGACGCGTTTCAGGGATTTAATCAAAACACTAAACAAGTCTAGTGAAATGAAAAAACGAGTTGCCTTTTTTGTCCGATTTCGTCATTTCACTAAACAGATTCAGAGATTTGATCAAATTACTGATTTGTATTAGGCAAATGATAAAATGGATTGGCCATTTTAACATCCTGCGTGATTTGATCATATCCCTTAGAGATTTGATCAAATCTCTGTTTTGACCATTTCCCTGCAACATATATACCGTGAAACATGCCTACTTTGCCCGCTTTTTTCGGAAAAACAAGAATATCACATATTTTTTATATGGTTAGATGATATTTTTTTTGCTTAGCGAATGGTTCGTTGGCATACGCATGTGCTCATGAGGAGTAATATTTATTTAATTAACACGTGTTCCAAATTTTTATCGATTTTGATCGCGGGTAAAGTTACGTAGACTTTTGCCAACATTGACCGTGTCGAATTATTATTGACGCAAACTATAGCTCTTACGATCTTGAGACAGGGCTCAGTCCAAATTTTTGGGCAAACATTACGAAAACTTTTACTACCTACTGAGTACAGATGGGCAATGTTACCTAGGTGTTTTCAACTTTGCCATACAAATCCATAAGTATGCCTTACATTCTACAATTTGCTGCAAGCTCCTGGCTGAAGTTAAAGACATGTATGACTCAAAGTAAAGTCATACATATAAGTCTAGTTTCTACTTAAAATAGTAAGCTTGCCATAAATATGATGTATTTTCGTTCATTGCCAGATTTGTTTAAAAGTAGCTTTTTGGCTAAAGTTTTGCATGGTGGCAAAGTAGGCATGTTTCACGGTACTAACGGCCGCATCTATGGAATGGATAATCGGTTGCGTGCGACAGCGCGGTAGCCGCGTTGGAAGTTGGAAGTCGCCCAAACAGAAACATGCATTACAGCGTTGCTTAGGAATAACTAAAGGCGTACCTAAGCATTTCCACCCCAGCGTTCCGCGCCGCCGCAAATAGCTATCTGTCCTTATCTGTCCGTGACAAGTTTGTATTGTATTTTGAACCGTAATAACGAGGTAATAACGCAGAACTACGACTACGTTACATACTACGATGGTTGGGAGATTGTTATAAAATCGCTAGCGTCCGCAGGCTACGGTGTCTATTTACCACCAGGCAGACTGTATGCTTGTTTGCCACCATCGTAGTATAAAAAAGTAAGAAAAATTACGAGTGAGACTCACATTCGCTCAATTTATTTTTCAAATGTGTGTCTTAATAAAGCTTACGAGTACTTACATGTTACGGTTTTATTTTAAAAGAAATGGCCAGCCTTAAAGTTTAAGGCTTAACTTTAAGGCTGGCCATTTCGGCCAGCCTTAAAGTTCGTCAAGATCACTGAACGAACAAATTTAATTAAGACTTAGTAGGATTACACACCCGCCATGAATAATTTTACATTCTTATTTTTAGCATTTGCATGCCTTCATTAATTAAATGTCTGTGCAATGAGAATTCTAGAAAATACACTTTAACAAGATTATGTGACAAAGCCTGCATTTAATAATTGTCTAATAAAAAGGAGATTCTGAACCTAAACCAAAACGAATCTAGGAATCGATCAGTGACTTACGTTTCGCATTTAAACTTGACTACAACATGAATTCGTTAATTTTTATTTATTTATTAACATGCGGACCATTTACACCAATTTCACCTTCTTAGTTTTCACTTAAAAGTAGCAGGGACGCCATTTAAATACATGAATAACAAAATGTTTACATATCGTTTGATGTTTTCATAATCTGTAAGTTTGAATTTCTTGTACAACTTTGTACCTACTGTACATACCTAGTACCTACTTATGGCAAGAAAATCTTAAAATAAACCTATTGTTCAGTTAAAAAGTGATATGATAAATACAACGTGTTAATAAAATAACACAAAACCTGAAAACAGTTTGTTTAGAATCATTAGTAGAATGTGGAAAACAAAAATGTTTTTTTTACGAGTTTTTCTACTTTTGTACTTTGGTTTTGGTTACTTGCTGCATACAAAGGTAAAATAAAACTCGTCACATTCTTCTGTCGATTCTGAACAAACTGTTTGCAAGTTTTGCGCTATTTTATTAAGACGTTGTACTTAAATAGAATTGATGCCCTTGTTACTGAGTGGATGCAAATCATAGCCGCTGGACAAATGTTTCTTCAACAGTTCCTAAGCAAACATCCGCTCAAGCGTTGCATTTAATTCAAAACAACAAGACAACACCATTGAGAAATGGCGGGATGGTGAAAACGTGTGTCTTCCGCATATGTTGAACGTGCTGAGAAATGGCTTCTTCAAGTTACGGCATATTACGTTAAAAATATACGTAAGTTTTAAATAAACAACAGTGCTTCGCGCATCTGTGAATATTGCACTCATACTTTGAACCCTTTCTAAAGCCAGCAAGTGATATACGTCAAAAAAATTAAAAAATCGAACTGGATTCGAACCGGCGATCACAGGCGTTCATGGCTCGTCGCTACTAACCATCTTAGCATGCAAAAGCATTTAAATTTATAATTTCGTTAGCAGCCTTACTTGTAAGTATTTACAAAATTAATTTGTGGGATTATTTAATTAATACAATAGGTACACTTTATTGTACCTACACCTCACAAAGAAAGCAGTTAGAAAGAAAAACAATACTATTCTATTGTTTCTCTTACTAACTGCTTTGTTTCTAACATGTAGGTAGAGGTAGACAACATCTAATTAATATTGAAATGCATGAGTATCATTTGACAGGCAGTAAATCTGTCTTTGATATTAGCTACGCCTATGTGAAGGAAAGCATCGTGAGGAAAGGAAATCGGTCCAATACCAACAAGGACAAGTTTTCCCTCTGTGTTTGAAACTTGGAAGGCCAGATGGCCTTGGATGCTTTCGTAAAACTAGTACCGACAACAAATCTTAAGACTCAAATCGATGCAAAACGCCAAGAGGATGATGACCTAAGGGTTAAAAAGTAGCTTTGGTAGTCGAATAGTTTAGCAATGCGACTTTAAATCTCAGACTACGAATCAGATCCCGTCTTATAACTACTAATGAGATTTCGAAACAAAGCTCAGGTATTTTATTTCATATTTTAACGTTAGCAGTGAAGGAAAACTTGGCGAGGAATCATAATATCTATCTTGCGAAGAAATTCATTGAAATTGTTATTGCTCTGGGTGATCGCGGGAAATACAGCATATTCCCTGTTACTCCTGTCCTGAGAGGAGACCTATGTCCAGCAGCGGGACGTATATAGGCTGACGATGACCTCTAAGGATAAGTATAAAAATATATTTCGTCTTCTCCTTCGTGCACTTACTTCAGAGTGTTTGTGGCTATTTGTGTAAATGTAGAGTTCTTCGCTTCCGTATATTTGGTCTAACAAGATAATTATTCGGCCGACCGACATAAAAACACTATACCAAATAAAGTAATAATAACTTAAGCTACTAGCTTAAACCTAGTCAAAAACTCCCCCACGAGTTGTCCCTGGCGTAAAGGTACCCATCACACTGGCCGCGTTACCACGTTGAATGGCTTACAAGACCGCTCCTATCTGGTTGACTTACAAGATTAATTAAATCAAAATCAAACTAAGTTAAATCTAAAACAGGCCCTTGAGGCATTGTACCGAGGATGCTGGTGACATTTCCTCGCTGAATTGCAATGCTGATTGGGCATCCATCTATAATTAATTGCTAAAGCAACTGATTATTCTGAAAATTACCAATATTATATGTGCCTGAACCATTCACCGTACCATCTGCCTTTAATATAACGAACGCCTACCATTGAAAATACATTGAATAGCCCTGTTGATTAAAATCGGTTGCTGTCATAAAGTCATAATGAGGTTACTTGTGATAGTGGCGGAAGGGGTCCGTTCACCTTTAAAGAAGGCCTTTAATGATAAACATTTACATTCATCGTATTTCTGTCTTTGAGCGAGGGTTGATTAGAAGCTTAAGTTTCGCATTGCAATTTGCTGGTACTAGCTTTGGGCACATGATATAAAGCGCGTAAAACTCGTTGAATTCGAACGTAAAATCGCTTGTGCACCAGCGAGGATGCACACATTCACACCCGTCTCCCCCCGAGTAACACGAAAAGCTGTATAAGAGCTGTTTATTAGAATATGTCTCCGCTTAAAGCTGAATAAATTAGCAGAATAAGAGCTGAAAAAGCGCCTTTTCAGCCGTTATTCATCTTAATTGGGCACAAATTATTCAGCCTTAAGTTCACATGGTTGTTTAATAGCTTAATAGTGGCTGTGTAATGGCTGTATTAAGGGTCACAGAGGACAGACGACTGAATATTGGCTGTTTAAATGAGCACGAGGGACTTTATTCAGTCACATAGGTTAACCTACTTTTGAACAATCTACAAAGATAAAGCTGATGTTAAGTTTTATGAGACTTAAGTAAATATTTTGTTATTCAGTTGGCTATGAAAAGAAAAGTTACGCATTCTTAGATATATTTATTTTGACTCAAATTATTTTATGTGATCTAGAAGAATTGGAGTGGGCCAAATGTAATTAGGTAGGTACATCGAATTGAAATCTCAGCGCACTTACATCTACCGCGAAGACTTTCTGATCGTTTATAAAACGTTTCTCACAGTCTTATTTTCTAATTCAAGTATCCTTTCTTATCGCAAAACCTTATGGACGTGACATCAATATCTGATACAGTATTTACAGCCCCCCTAACTTCGATCTCGCTCATTGTTCAACTCCCAGGTCGCCCATAAACCGCGAATCTTGTAACATTGTGCGAAAACTTCTATTTTTTATTTAACTACGTTTGCGACGATCTAGGGATGTTATTCGCAACGCTTCAATTCACCTCTTTTTTCCGTGGGTGGAGAAAATCCTTATTCTCAAACTCAAAATATTTATTGCACACATAATATTACAAGTAATAAAATGGGCCCTGTAAGGGCACAGCAAAGAAGCTTATGACTAGGTTAAATCTAGGTTGTAGGTACTACCTGAATACTACTAGTTCTACCTTGAACTAGATTTATTATTAGGTACTAATTAATTTGGTAGACAATTAGGAACTTCGCTTAAAGTTCATTGACATTAAAGTCAAACAAAGCTATTATAATATGTGTTTTCAGAAATTGGAATAATAATGCATGAAACAGAATTTAACATCTTTTCACGGACACCATCAAAAAAATCTTGTATAGTGTGTTAAAACTATTTTGTACTAAAAATCTATTTAATGATTTTTTGAATAGGTTAATTGGTTCTATGGATTTGATTGCTTGTGGTATTGGTTAAAGCCCGATTGGCCCGATCCCACGTCCAGACTCGACTGGAAATTCGCCCGCGGGCCTATGGACTAAAACCTCGACCCGTTACAGTGTAAAAATGTTGCCAGAAACACAATGCTATCGGGCACGCTATGATGCTGTATGTATGTTGTTAAGTGTGGAATGAGTTTTCGGATAGTGTTGTTAGTGAGTAAAGTGTTGTGCTAGTTTGTGCGTAGAGCGAACTATGTTAACAGTCAAATAGGAGAAGGACCAGAGGATATGGGATCTAGATGAAGTCGAAAGAGGGCTTATAGTTAGGCTTTCTCTGTAAGTTCGTGGTACTGAGTAAAGTTGCCAGAACTCCTGAAAATACGCTGTGTTGTATGTGAGGTCTCTCATTTGGTTCATCGGTCGGTCGCATTCGTCTGTAGGCCAACACAACGAGTCTTCAAGTTAATAAATGGTTGGCAATGCACATGTGTTTCTTCTCGAGATTGCCCGCCACAACCTTTAACACATGCATTTTTACAAGGGAGGAAACTTACTTCAACTCCATTTCCACTCCAGTGGTATTTTGAAGTATCCATACTTATGCGGGTGAATTGAAAAGTGTTGAGCCTAAGGTCGACTATGAAATACAAAACAAAAAATTATACAGGCAGGCTATACGCTCACATTTTCTCATCATTAATCACTATCATTTGCTTATCTCCTGTTACAATTGTGAAAATTGAAATCGGAATACTAAACAAGTTTAACGAAATCCTCAACAATGGATAAAATTTAGCACCGTTCCGTAATCAAGTACTTCGAAAAGAACCTAGGAACACTGCTGTCTGTTACCTCTTCACGCTTAATCCGCGGAACCGATTTCTATTAAATTTAGTATTAGAGATAGTTTGAGTCCCTGGGAAGGACATAAGATATTTTTTATCCCGGAAACATCCTTTGAGGGGGTGAAATGGGGGGTGAAAGTTTCTATGGAGTTACAATATAAACGAGTTCCACGCAGACGGAGTCGCAGGGAGAAGCTAGTTATAAAATAATCTAATCCCAAATGAGGACAACAAAAGTTATTCCATAATCGTAGCCAAAGACCCGAACTTCTTCGTAAATCACCGTGTTCCGAATTCAGGTAAGTAGCTGTTTGATAAGGTTAACAATTTCCAACAAGTTCCCGGCGAGGTGTGTTACTTAAACTCAGTCTGTTTGTCTAATTAGGGGGCGAACGTTACAGGTTGTTTACTCAGAAATAGCTACAGGTAACACATGGAACATATGTGGAATACTTATTGGATGTGGATCGGGATACTCGGGATCTCGAAATGTAGACTAAGTAGGTACTGTAGCTATAATTTAATATAATAAGTACTTACTTAGTGGAAACTTGAGGGACTTCGGCACGGTAGCTAACAATCGAGGATTTTCACTCGAACGTTTGTGTGATTACGTAAGTAATTAATACAAATAAATAAATCATCATGTATACGTCCCGCTAGGTACAAGCCTCCTCTCATAGATAAGAGGGAAGTGCAACATATAGGCACACCATACAGGACCTTTACATAAGTATGTAAAGGTCCTGTATGGTGTGCCTATATAAATTATCAACTTTTCTAAAGCATTGAACACATTTGTTTTTAACCCAGGAACGAAAAAACCATAGAAGTCTAAGCGAAATGGCCCCACAGCAAGGGTGCCATTGCCATTATGCGGGACGGGGTCGGGGTGTCAAAACGATGTCAGTCAGCCGTTTAGTTCGAACATGCGAGTACCGGGCATATGAAAGCTTGCGATTGGTTTGAGAATTCGTTGTAGTGATGACCTATCAAGGGAGAGCGAGAAAGAGACTATCGCAGGTCCCCTCAACTCAGCACATCTTCCGGAGTTCGGGAGAAAAAACCTTAATCAAATCATTAAAATCCACATATTTATAAACTCACTTGGCGTGGGTCCGTGTCGAAGTATCACGCATTATAATAATGAACCTTCTCATTTTCTGAAGCAGGATTTTAAAATTATTGTAGATGTAGCCGTCCAGACGACGTTTTGAAATGTCATCAAACTTTTAATGAAATCCATCCAACAGACGCGGGAACAAAATTAGAGTTCAGGAATGAATTTTAATTACATTCCACATTGTCCAGGAATGGTATTGTATTTTAAGGCTTTTCCAAAGTAAAGTCATAGGTACTTATTTTTATTTTTATTTTAGAACCCTAAAAGCCCTATAGTAAATTGTATGACAAGGGTTTAAAATAAGGCATATTACTACCAGACGGTTATTTTTCCGAACGAAGTGAGGTAAAATTGATCCAAGTGTAATAATTTGGCTTAGACCAAAGTTATCCGCGCTAGTTTTCACCTCGATGGCGAGAAAATAGTAAAAACGAAAATTATCCATGAATTCCACGGCGAAAAGAGTGTTTAATTTGGCGTCATGTTTTTAGGGTTCCGTAGCCAAATAGCAAAAAATGGAACCCTTATGGATTCGTCATGTCTGTCTGTCTGTACGTCCGTATGTCACAGCCACTTTAAACCGAAACTATAAGATCTATACTGTTGAAACTTGGTAAGTAGATGTATTCTGTGAACGGCATTAAGATTTTACACAAAAACAGAAAAAAAAACAATAAATATTGGGGGTTCCCCATACTTAGAACGAAACTCAATTATTTTTTCATCAAACCCATACGTGTGGGGTATCTATGGATAGGTCTTTAAAAATAATATTGAGGTTTATAATATCATTTTTTTCTAAACTGAATAGTTTGCGCGAGAGACACTTACAAAGTGGCAAAACTAAAAAAACTCTATGATGATTACCATGCAAACTTGCACCGAAAATTGGTTTGAACGAGATCTAGTAAGTAGCTTTTTTTAATAGGTCATTTTTATTTATTTATTTATTTTATTTTATTCATAAATCGTAAACCGCAATTTACCTTTCATTCAACGAACACTGGTACGGAACTCTTTGTGCGCGAGTCCGACTCACACTTGGCCGCTTTTTTTTATAAACTGCTTTGACACATATACCTACACAACTAGATGTTGCCCACGACTTCATTCGCGTAGAGCTTGTTGCCGTCTTAGAAAAATAAAAAAATAAATAAAAATAAAATAAAATCTGTTTATTTCGGACAAAATCCATATAGTATTAGTTTTAGTTATTTAATTAGGTAGGTACATAACACTTAAAATGATTGCTATTAAATGATTGTAGGCGGAACTTAAATTATCGCCGACCCAAACAAAGTACCATCTTAGGGAAAGATTTTCGAGATAAAAACTATCGTAGATCGTTCCAAAGGTAGCTTTAGGTAGGTTGTAATTAGGTACCTATCTAATCTAGTATTACACTAATAGTAACATTAGTAACATTGAGTGAAAATAACGTTAGGCACGAGTATTAGCTTACGAAAACATCTTTTGAGGGGCGGACGTTTTGACAAAGGGCAGCCTGACACTCTTTTCGACCATTCATCCCCCATGGTTACCATATATTATTCATTATTAAAAAAACTTACTGATGTATAAGGTCTCTGTCATATCAAGTAAAGAAAAGCAGATGAAATTTAAAACTTTCCTAATTATTCCAGAGTTCTCAGAGATGTATTCAATGGTCTCTAAGGGTCTAAATCATGGGCGTATTGTATGTAAAATGCTTTGCATGTCAAAAGTCTTTGAGACAGCTGAGGTTTCAGTATCAAGAGGGCGCATAAATCACCATGACACCTTAAGTACGCACTACACCGTCTCGCGATGACAGATGGTCTTGTATAAAGATGTAATCATATGGTTAACACTTCTCACACATATATTAATAAATTTTGCCCGCGAATATTTATATCGTTGGTTTATAAAACTTTCACCCCCATTTCATTTCCTTAAGTGATGTTTTCCGGGATCAATAATCCTATGTCCTTCACCCGTATTCAAACTATCTTAATGTAATTGTCATACGCACGATTCAAGCTAGCTTTCGAACAACATGGTTAATGAAGATTATGGTACACTTGTTTGAGCTTTTTCCAAATAAATATACTTGAAGGGTCCACGGAAAGAACATGTCTAATCACTTTGACAACATTTCGAGATATTGCGGTTTTTAACCGACTTCAAAAAAAAGGAGGAGGTTCTCCATTCGGCTATTTTTTTAAGTTTAGAATGATTCAATTAAGCATACTATCTCCGCGATTAGATGCTTTTCAAGTGCAAAAAAGTGGTTTTATATTAATGTTTACAGTTATAGCAGAAGGTATAGGTAATAGTTCGTTGATACATACATACATTCACGCCTTTATTCCCAAAAGGGGTAGGCAGAGCATATGAAACGTATGTTCTAGCGCCACTTTTAGCATAAATGTGGATATAAAAGATCGACAACATGTGATATTGCAGTGATAGGTGGCTAGCCCATCGCCCACAACACACTTCAACCCTGGTCCCTTAGTCGGCTTATACGACACCCACGTGAAGAAAGGAGGTGGTGAAATTCTAACCTGACCACACGGGTAGTTCGTTGAGAGTTCTACAATTTGAGATTTAAATCTAATTTTTCATAAAAATTTACTAGACATGTTTTTTCCGTGGAACCTTCACTTAGTTTCTTCTAACGTTTCACTACGTCACAAAAGTTAACACATACATGGGTAACATTCGTGACGTGCGTAGTAATAATATGTATATGTACTAAAATTAATAACGTAACTAAAATTGCATATTTAATTGCGTAATTTAAGTGTGCAGAACAGAAACGCGACGTCGAAACTAAAATCACGAAAAATAAAAATAAGTTGGTCTTAATTTACTTACATTAAGTAAGAAAGGTTTTATCTGTCTAAATCTTGATTACATTAACGGACTAATTATTACCTGGCTTGTGGCAAAGTTTTTTTTTACAATACCTGTAAACATACCTACATGTTTGTGTGCCTTAATGATAGAAAGAATAGGAAGGAAATAAGTCTCATTTAACAAACAAGCTAAAAGCTAACAAGTTGACTCAATGAAGTCCCCTATTCAGAAACTAAAATACCTTTAAAGGGCTGTCTCTAGCCCATTATATTCGATGCCGATTTACTTGTCTTATACCTACAAAAGACACAATGTCACGTCCACACAAAAGATACCATTGTAGTGGCTAAATGCGGGTGTTTAGACCATGATTGCGCTCAAAAAGGTCGTAAAAGGCATGCGTTAGGTGAAACCTGTATCCTTTAGGACTGGACAAATGGAAGGGCCACATCGCTTTACTAAAATGCCCTTTGTAATCATTAAATGTGGTAGTAATGGGGTAAAAGGTTTTAGTGATACCAAGTGCAAATAGCTTGAAACGCGTGTCTCTTTCCATTGACTTAACGGGACTCATCGAATATAGGTGATTAATTTATTTAGTTACCTACCTTGACATTTATGATGTTTTGATACATCATTCATCACAACACATCTGAAACGTCGAGTTACCTATTTATTTAACATTATTTGTGATAAAATCCCATTTAATAAAAGCAGTGTGAAAATTGAAAAAAAAAATCTACTGATAGAAGAGAACATTGATTGCCAGAACAAGAGCGTTATAAATCTTGAATTAAATGATTATATTATTTTTCAACACTATTTCTCGTAACGTACCTCTTACTGTGTCGCTTTTAGGCTCATAATCCTAGATATTAAACACGCGTGTTTCATAACATTACACAACTTGTGTGTTATGGTTATATCCCGATTAAGTCACGTTGGCACCTTGCAGGAAGATATATGCATGAACACGGTGCATTCTTAAATAAACCGGGTTGTACAGAATGTACAGCTTTTTTTTAATTCTCGGCAAATGGATTCTTACTCGACTGAACAAATTAAATCCTTTTTGTTAATTAATTGACTATTTCTTTTTGTATAATTATGATTAATTTAATACGTTCAATTTAGTAAAATTATTCACTTATGATAACATTTTACATGAATACAGATAAAATATTAAAACGAAAATATTATTTTTCACTTCTCATGCTCAAAAAGTGCATCATATTAGACTTGGCAAGCGGGGCAAAAGTAGTACATTTAGCCCCTAGGGAAAATATGTATACATATTTATGATTTATAAAACATTTTAATTTGACCACTCACAACAGTTCAATATTACATCCACCAATCACAACTCTTTAAAAAAACATTAGTATTTGCTATCTACTAACCAGAATACAGCTAGACATTAAAATCGACCAATCAGGAAACAGAATTCAATTCAAACATTGGGTGTTTTTCAAGCGTGGTTAACTGCATACATGAGTCATGTATGCAGTTAACCACGCTTAAACGTTTCGAAGGAGCTATAGTCGGTCAGAGGCGTTTTTTTTTTTAATTATTGTAAATTAGGGAATGAAAAACTCCTCATGTTTGAATTTAATTCTGTTTCCTGATTGGTCGATTTTAATGTCTAGCTGTATTCTGGTTAGTAGACAGCAAATACTAATGTTATTTTAAAGAGTTGTGATTGGTGGATGTAATTACATGACTTAAGCTATGAAGATTGAGCGGGATAGACTACGCCGCTATTAGACTGTCAGAGGCGTTTATTAGTCTTGTGAATATTTTGTATTGTATCTGTGTCAGTTTATTAAAAAGAATGGCGCCAAATTGAACAATCTTTTCGCCTTGGTATAATTGTTGATTGTGGATGGATAATCTTTGTTTTTACTATTTTCTCGCAGTCGAAGTGAAAAGTAGAGTGTATAACTCTGGTCTAAAAGCCATATTACCCCTCGAACTATTTCCCCTCACTTCTTTCGGGAAAATATCCATCTCGTGGTAATATGGCTTACTTTAGACCCTTGTCATACAATCTACTATTATTTTGTATTGGCTGTTTAGAGATTTCTGTGCCCACACTGTGCAAACTTCACGAAAAAAAAACTGTTCGGCGCCATTATAGGTTATTTCACAAATATTTGTAAAATTTGTTCATGCGTGTTCGGTTATTACCAAAAATGTTGACTCGTGTTGACTAGAAAAGTGATAAATAGAATGATCGCCACTGGAAATTCCTGGCGATGTGTAATTTGTGAATAAAAACCCTTTGTCATCTTAATGATTTACTTAATGTAAAGAAGATAATTTGGCAGGCCTATAACATTTTTATCTAATGAAAATGGTTTTTTCCTCGGAAAATGTGTTGAAAAACGTCGTGTGATACGCGTGAGCTTTGATAATTACATCCCCGGCTTCCTTATCACGCTCATCACTTGCGGTTCGCGTGAACAATTTCGCCTCTGATGTAATTATCAACATACCTCACTTGTATCACAATGTATTATGATTAGACTGTTTTTGAACGTAACCTGCAGTATTTTCCCTTTGAAACATTACTTAACTGTTCTTTTCAAACTGCAATTTTGAGCGCAGTCTGCAGGATCCTTGTAAATTGCACAAAGGAGGCAATATTATTTTGAAACTCGCTCATACGTGTACCTATTTGAACTAGCCTTGCTACCTTCACATTTGTTCTTGACAGGCGAACAAAATTAAGATAATAAAATGGTTTTGTTGAGACACTGCAACTGATCCTGACTGCAATTTTAAAGCTAGACACATATTATAACGAAGTTTTTTTTTTAATAGGAATGTTTCGTTTGTCATGCCATGCAAATATTTAGGTCCGCGTTTACCCTTGGGTCAGCCAAAATCAAGCACTATCCATACAAATGTATTTATTTATTTATTGATACATGGAAAACCAACAGCGCAACATATTTCTAGATACCATAATAAAACCATATAGCCAATTACAGGTTCTCACTTATAGAAATAAACTAACAAAGAAATCTAAAGCCAAACTTAAACTTAGCGTACATTACGCACAGTAACCAATCGCGCACTACCTAATACGCGGAATATACAAGAATAAGGTAGTTAATGAATTAGGCTACTATAAACTCTAATAACCCGAGCCTACACCTGAGTATCACACATGAAGAAACTTATCAGTTTAGATTTTATTGCTTGTATGCTATCGCAGAATATGTCTATATCTAAATGATCTACAACTTTGTTTAAACTCCTGCCTGCTCTGCACAAAAAACTATTCATTCTATATTTAGAGGAAACATGGAATATGCTAATAGGACGAAAACGGCGGAAACTTCTTATGGGAGTATTAAAAGAAATCTTAGCAAGTAAATTAGGACAGTCAACATTGCTTCTTATTATAGTCAATGTAAATTTTATATTGGGGATTCCAAATCTGAGATTCGTATTCCAACTTGCTTCTCACATAAGCACAATACAAGATTTTCAGCGTCTTAATATGTGTAAAACAAACCGAGCTACGCATTATAAATCCAAGAGTCTTAGAATCTTTACTTATAATATTATCAACGTGATCATTAAAAATAAGCTTCGAGTCATGAAAAACCCCTAGGTCTCTTATGATAGTTCGTTGCTGAATACCTTTACCTTTCAATGAATAAGAAGTAGGTATTTTATTTAATTTACGAGAAAAAGTTACGGTAAAACATTTTGAGGGATTTAAATCCAATTTATTCTTGAACATGAACATGAACATGAACATAGGTACCGCACCCAGCCAGGAAGCAAGCCTGACCCGGACAAGCCGGATATACCAGGGGGCACAAATTTGTAAGGAGTGACACGCTCTGGGACGGGAAGGGAAGACCGACCAACCGCAGCCAGTTGGCCACAATCGACCGGCTATGCAGCCTTAAGCCAATATTGGAATAGTGGAGAGGTAGGATACTTCGTCGGGGGGTGAGCGTTGGTGAAATTATTATTATTATTATTATCTTTCCATATCTCGGGACCATGGGGTCCCGGACTTTTGGAAGGCATGCGTGGGGCCGAAGCCAACAGCGCAGAGGCCCTTTAAAACAAAAATAATCTAAAGCGGAAAGGGATACACATGGCGGATACCATTTCCGAGCGCACAACATGATACACCCGGTGATGGTCCCCGCCAGGTGCAAAGACTATTGCAGTGCAACACTGTGCTGCGATGGAAGCTAAGGTCATGGGTTATTGGGTTGAATGGTGGGTGGTCTGGAAAATGGGTTATGGGAGGAGACTAGCGGACACCTGCCGTGACAATAAGTCTCAAAATTGTGAAAAGGCAGGCGGTGACTTGCCAACTCGTTAAGTGGGCCCCACAAACAGTCGCACGCACAGTGCGACAATGGAGCAACACGTCTGAGCGGCTGTGAGGTTGTCGAGAGGTGAGTCTGCGGCGCGCCAGATCCCGGTAATCCGTTCAAGGGCCACCGGCGTTATGACATTTTACACTTCCAACCTGGAGCATAGGTTCCGCTCTTGCGACTCCACTCTGGCCGGCCGGTTAAGGCAAGCACAGAGGCGAAGGCCAGATTACTCGGGCCCTCTGGAGGTTAGGGGTCCGCGGTGTCGCCACTCACCGTCAGCTCGCCACAAGCTGCCCCCGCGGGTTTATTATTATTATTATTATTATTATTTATTGAAATTACTATACATGCAACAAAAAAAGATTACAGTTTCAAATGCCCTGCAAAACTGTTTTAACAGTTTGACTGCAGTAATGATAACAAGTTATATAAACTATTTAGTACAGTTCAACACTTACACTTACATTATAACTATGGTAGTAAATCTAATAAATGTTTTTTTAATCTTCTCTTAAATACTCGTACGTCTGGTTCAAGGCGGATGTTTTCAGGAATAGTATTAAGAAAATATGGTATACGCTTTTTTAGAGTTCGGTCTCCGAAATAATTATTAACTTTAGGCACCTCAAGTTTACCTGCAGACACCGCTCTTGTCCCATATGAGTGAGTAGTTCCACACCGAATATACTCCTGACTGCCATGGTTGTTAATAGCTAATAGATATTTGTGCTTTATACTAACAGGAAGGACTTTACATATTTTAAATAATTTACGATAATCATTCTTATACTGTTCTTTAATTTTTTTAGGTACAAGAAATTTAAGAAATCTAATTTGAAGTGCTTCTAGCTTGTCGAGATATGTCTTAAATGTAAGACCGTAGCAGTCAAGGGCATAACCTAGTATGGAATCTACCAACGCGAAGTATAAACATTTTAACGTACCTATAGGAACTTTATAACTAAGGTGGTAAAATTTAGCCAACAATATTCTTAACTTTTCACAAATGTGGGTAATATGCTGAGACCAAGAAAAACTAGTATCTATTTTTACGCCTAGGTAGGTTATACAATCTAATTTATCAATTTTATTACACTGACAATTGACTAGATTACTATGCATGCATTGATAACTGTGGGCTACTAAATTAAAATTTTGATCAGATGGGATATTCAAGTATGGAGAGCGTATAACAAGGAGTTTGGTTTTGTCAGCGTTTAACAATATGCCATTATCATGGGACCATTGCACAATTGAATCAATATCCAATTGAATATTTCGGCACATATCAGCGATATCGGTTCCGGCAATTACTGTACATAAATCATCAGCAAACATATATGGTGTGCTGTGACGTATGACTCCACCTATGCTGTTAACATGCATCAAGTAGCTGACAGGTCCACATCCCGAGCCTTGAGGTACCCCACAGTTGACCGGAACGTCGCGTCGTCGCTCAGCACCTCGCCCACTTTCACGCGATAGCTCCTCGACTTAAGGTAGTCGCGGAACCAAGCGTTTAGTGGCTGCCTGATGCCACATTCGTCCATTGCATTTAAAAGCATTTCCGTTTCGAGTGTATCAAATGCTTTTTTGTAATCATAAAACAAGACTATAACTATTTTTTGGCTTTCTAAATTTGTATTAATATCATCTGTAAATTTAGATAAAAGAGTATGTGTACCTTTACTTTTTTGAAACCCGTGCTGACAGTTATTAAGAATGTTATTACGTTGAAGATAATCAGCAACTTGAATGATTATACATTTTTCCATAATTTTTTCAATACTTGACAGAATAGCTATTAATAAATGATGCACGTTGCTTCGTATGAAGTCTTCTTGTACCTTCTTGTGTTGGAGGTGGCTCTTCTCTGTGGTTGTTCTCCTCTTCTGATTCTCTGTCAGTCTCTTACATCTCGTAGATGCTTCGGGCGGCTTTATTAATTTTATTCAACGAAACGGCGTTTCTGATGGAATTTTGCCTCTTGTAGGTTCGCCAGTGCAGTTCTACGTTCCTTGGAGTAATTGGGCTGATGCTTGAGCACTTTGTGGGCCGCTGTTTTCATGATGCCTGTAATCCTTTCCCATGGCAGAGGCGTTTTTTTTCTGTCTTCTGGTTTTCTGTTCTCTGTGATCAGTTCACTTAAAGACTTGGTATTCTTTTACTGCGGTGGTGTTTTGTAGTTGCTCGTAGTTAAGCGTTTTATAGTTGATCGAGTCTGTTGTTTTGTTTTTGTCTGATCTAGTGGGGACCGTCTTATTAGTTTTGGTTGCGAGGGTTTTTAATTCGCCCCATACGAGTTTGTGATCTGACAATTCTGAGTGTTCGCCTTTGATGTATTTGAATAGTGGTTTGCCATTGGTCTGTATCATGAAATGGTCAATCTGGGAGGTTTTGTTGCCAGCTCTCCAGGTGGCTTTGCAACTTCTTCGACCATGCGACGTTTCTAATCGGAGATTTTCCCTTGAAATCAGATCTAATAAGATTTCTCCGTTGTGGTTGGTTTTTGGGTGGAAAAGGTTCTTGCCTATTTGGTTTTTCTGTTGGCGCTTGCCCGATTCTTTGTAACCAATGTGCGCGTTGAAATCCCCTAAAATATTGTGGTGGACTTCTTTTGCTTTTCTTTTAATAGTTGGAGCAGGCGCGTTACGTCGCTTGTCGCTGCTGACGCAGTGAGAATGAATTAGTCAATTTTGACGCCCATTTCGATTGAGGCTGCCATATCATTCGTGCTTGCCTTTGTCCAGTTTAGCGTGAGGCCGCTGTTTTTTCTTATAAGGATGGCGAGGCCTCGGCTGCTATTATTTCCACTAAGATTCCACGTGTAGTGTTTTGACTGGTACGTCCCTGTTTTTAAGTGAGTTTCTTGTAAGCATGCAATGTGTATTGATTTCGAGTCTAGGTATAAATCAAAATCGTTTTTCCCCTGTGTGGCGGCTCCTCTTATATTCCATGTGGCGATATTAATATTATTATTATTGATGGGGTTTTGTGCATTGAGATGTGGCCTTGGCCTGGTTAGTCTATATCCTGTATGGTCTGGTATCTCTTCTAGGCTGCCTGTACTCAAGGTGGTATCTTCTTGCGTGGCTTTTGTCGTGAGTGCTCCCAGGTAGTTTTCGAAATAACCGTAGTGGTTACCGCTGAAATCAAGGCCTATACAGCTCGCTCGCTCGGTACCTTGTGGGTAAAACATGCTGTTTAGGGTCTCTTTGGAATATTTTTACAATAATGCTGTAGTAATCTGCCGGTATTGTGAACGTATGCATTTTTGGATTTCACTTGTTTCTAGACCTTTGTTTAGTATTGGTGGTGAGCTGTGGAAAGGGCTTATAATCTATTTTTGTATGGGCTACACTAGGTCGGCCTGCAATTGGCCTTGGTATCTTACTACCTAGAGCCTAACGTTGCTCTAATTAACGCTCTGCCGTTGGAAGCCTCGCCTAACTATAATAGTTGTTGCTGGGGGCCGATGCAGTCTTATAAGGCGATGCGCTAGTAGTATAGTATAGTCACGAATCACGTTGAACACGAGCAAGGGAGTGTCTTTGTGAAAGATGAGGAATTGGAACTAGTTGATAGCACAGTTTTTCTTGGTTTAACGTTAGATTCTAAGCTTCAATGGGGTCCCCATATTGCTAATCTCTCGAATAGACTGAGTTCTGCAGCATTTGCAGTGAGTAAGATCCGTCAATTAACAGACGTGAAAACAGCTCGATTAGTATATTTTAGCTACTTCCATAGCATTATGTCATATGGAATTTTATTGTGGGGCAGTGCCTCGGACATTCATTCGATTTTTGTTCTGCAGAAACGGGCTATTCGGGCGATATATAGATTGAAACAGAGAGACTCACTTAGGGATAAGTTTAAAAATATTAATATCCTGACATTGCATTGTCAATATATCTATGAAAATATTGTGTATGTACATAAAAACATTGTCAATTTTAGGAGAAACTGTGACATACATAATATTAATACTAGAAATAAGCATAAGCTCGCGGTGCCCACCACTCGGCTCCAAAAAATAAAAAAATCATTCATGGGTAATTGTGTAAGGTTTTATAACAAACTTCCTGGAAACATAACTGAGTTATCTATTAATAAATTCAAAAACTATGTGAAACGTAAACTTATTTCTAAAGCTTATTATAGCGCACAAGACTACATGAATGATAAAACTTCTTGGGACTAATTTTGACTGGATTTATAATTTATTTATTCCGTTTGGAAAAATTTGACATTGTGTTTTTAATTAATTATTCTCGTTTTATTTATTTTTTGACATTAGATTGTCTTTCTAGAAACATTCTAGACTAGTATTTTTTATATAAAATTTTAAATATTTCATTTAAATGTTACTTTTTATGTTTAATAAATTACTCGAAGTAATTAGCTTAAGATTATGTTTCTACCTGACGATTTGAAAGTGCTTGTTACTGGGCCTACTTGAATAAATATAATTTTGAGTTTGAGTTCGAGTTTATACTTTATTGCCTGGTAAAGGTGGTCTGGATGCAAGGGAAGAAGACTTTAATTGGGCGTGGGTCGTTAGGGCTACAGCTCCATCTGTTCTAGACCACCTGTTGGGAGAAAAGACGGTGTCCCTTAAGCGGTGATTAGTTAGTAATGCCTTGAGTTATTCATGCGGCAGGCCCCCGAGACACTGGTAATAAGTTGGACCTAAGGCTTCTGTGTTAGTATAGTCGCATGTAGGTGCGTCCGTAATCGTGCCCCAGCAATACGGGACAACAGAATTATGGTTGGTTACTACACGGGTCCTGCCGTCGTTAGCTGTGATACGCTAGAGTGGCATTATTTTAATTCTAAGCTCAATAAGTCTAGGTTTGAGATAAGGATACGCATGCTATTGATACCGCGGAGAACTATTATTTTGTAATGACCTATTGTAAAGAGGCCGATGTTAAATGTGCGATGTTTCTAAATTCCATGTTGTATTGTAAGGGCGAATAACTGCTAGCCAGATGTTGGACCGATGGAACTTTTACGTAATGGGTGATGTTTTTATTTTAGTTAGTTTGTCGAACTTAGAACACAAGATTTTATGATGGGGAGTTTCGACGCAATTTGGGTTTTGAGACAATGCCTTTATTTATATTTTTATGGTGTCCATTCCGGAGAAAGCATGGAGCGCTGTATATTGGGTACCAGATGGTTAGCGTGTCGTGACTCGTGGAGGGAAATTCCAAGTTGTAGTTTTTTGTTACTTTGTACCTGATTGAGGGTTATTTGGCTGGGGTCTACTCAGTTTATGTGTTGAAATGATGCAAGCGTTTTGGTTTGTTCGAGATTTTGACTTAAGCTTTTTATGTAGGCATATGTACCTGATGTCTTTTGGTTCCCAGTTTATTTATAAATTTGTACCTATCTTTTCGGTTTCAGTCACCCGTGTCCTTCGCGGGGATCACTTACTGGTATAAACAAAGTGACAAAAAACAGAACCTATGTTTTGTGCGAGTCGCAGCTTGTGGGAGGAAATGCGCTATTGATTTGAAAGTTGTAGGTATGGGTTTAGTAATTTATTAAAGCCTCGCACAGGGTTTTGCTCATTGATTCAGTCAATATTTTTACGTAGGAGTAGGGCAGCATTATAGTAATACTTTAGCGGCCGTTTGTACGGGGATACAGTATCGCGACTGGGCATGGGCCCCGCTCAGTTTGATTGTGTGTACGTAAGGACTTATCGCTAACAATGGTGGTAGACTGATACAATGGTAGTGGTAGGTATATTAAATTGAAGTTTGTTGAATATGGCCTGTTTGTAAGGGGAAACAGTATCGTGGCAGAGCATGAACCTAGCTCACTTTGTGTATATATAAGTAGGGACTTGTCACTAATTATGGTGATAAACGGGTAGATTGATCATACGTATAGTATAGGTAAAAATTTGTAGCATATAAATAAACATGAATGTCCACGTGCGTCTAGTCCTGGCGTTGGTGGTTATGAAGCTGGTTGGTTATATAGCAAGGAATTACTAGGTACCTACAAAGACACGTGCGCGTGCAGTGGTCACATACTGAAGGTCCAGAGATGTTGTGTCTTGTGTTACTTCAAAATCGGGCCTTGTCCTACGGGTTTAGAATATTTGGTCTAGGCAGACATAGCTATCTGGTCATGTTTCGTAGGTCATGTAGTCTAGACGAAGAGGTGAGCGTGGATAGGCTAGACGGACTGGGGGATTCCCGAGTCTGTGGGGCTAGGTGCAATTGTTGTTTGGCTGGGTATATGGAATTAAAATAGGTCTCTGGTACCCGGGAAATTGAAAGTTAAGTCCATTCAACAAAAAGGAGCGGTCTCACCAGATTCGCCTCGAAGACGGTTGCGGCCTGTAGGAGGTTACCGCCGCGCGTAAGGTGCTGTGGTAGCCGGTAGGAGGGAATTCAAATTGTCCGACACTGATTGCACTCACTGTTAGGACCTACGATATGTGAACACACTGCACGTTTGTATAAACCGACACTTGTAGAACCATGTGATATGCGATAAACAAGCAAATATGACTATGAGTAAACCGGCACTTTGCGAACTCAAAGGGACGAGACGGAGTCGGGATTTAAATCCAATTTACTCTTAACACAATATCTATCCAGTCTGTTTAGATCAGATTGCAGCGCAGTAGAATCTTCAGGTGAAGCAATCTTGGCAAAAATCTTCATATCGTCAGCAAAACTGAGTAACTTAGAAAACCGAAAACAAGTACCTATATCATTCACAAAGACGTTAAAAAGGAGTGGTCCCAACAAAGATCCTTGTGGAACGCCACTTGGTACAGATACCCAGCTTGACATGTAGTTTTTGATCACTACCGACTGGCAGCGATTTTCTATGTAAAATATGTGTGTTCAAATATAATAATAATAATAACTCAGCCTACGTCCCACTGCTGGGCACAGGCCTCCTCTCATGGATGAGAGGGAACGGGCAGTAGTCCCCACGCTGGCCCAGTGCGGGTTGGGGACTGCACATACACCTTTGAATTTCTTCGTGGACGTATGCAGGTTTCCTCACGATGTGTTTTGCACCGAAAAGCTTATGGTAAATATCAAATGATATTCCGTACATGCCACTAGGCTACCGTAGCTTTTTTGGTACAAATATTATAAATACGAAAGAAGGTAACCCCTACTTCTCGCTGAACGATTGACATGAGAGGTATGGAGATAATTTGCATCCCAAGGAAGGGTATATCCCCTAAGGGGGTGAAATGGGGAAGAAATGTATGGAGCTACGATATTGGCACTTAAACGATTTGCGCGCGGACGTAGTTACGGGTAAAAGCTAGTAAGTACCTAATATATGACGGCTTTCTGGTTGACCTTTAAATCCCCATGAAAGACGTCTTTTCTGTGGTCTCAATTTACAAGAGATAAAAGTGTTACCTTTCATCACAAGAACTTTATGTTTACTATGTTCTTTTTACTTGAAGTATTTTTTTGCCAAATTCGCAATTACGCACCCACGACTTTGCGCGCGGGGAGTGCAAAGACGAGTGTACCAAACTGTACAAAAAGCTGTAGCTACTAATTCCAGTATATACCGATTTAAGATATAGATTATATATAATCTAAGAATATTATAGCTAGGCTTTAAGTGCATCTTTTGCGGGGTTTTTATGTTTTATTTTTAAATCTAAAACCACAAATAACTTCTGGTGAATGAATGAATTCACCCCAGATGTATATTTGTGTAACTTTTCGAACGAGCGTTGGGATATCTCAAGTGTCAATTTCCTATATGAAAACCGGGCACGAGTGCCCCGGCACGCGCAGTGAGTTCCGTAGTAGTCTGTTTGCCCCACCCAAACAATAATTTCTAAATATAAACACGAAAGCTAAATTGAATTTTCTATAGTTACGTGAGTAATTTCAGCTTCTTTTAAGATCTTGTTATTTAGGTTTTCGAGACGACCTTCGACCTTTACTAAAGTCATAAGGAATTTCAAGACTTCTGTGACCGCAGAAGTACTATTTCGGGATCAACTATTTAGCAAAGACCAGATTCCGCTGATATTTTGTGGCAGACAAATTGGCTACAAAGTTGACATCGTATTTAGTTTGTGTCCACAGCTGGGCTTAAAAAACAGCTTTTAGAATTATGTAGGTGCAGAAATAAAAAAAAAGCCTTATTAATGGACGTTACTTTGAACCCGCGACGCCGACGCAAACGAGTGTCTTTCTGTGGCATTTTGTAGCTCTGAATCATTTCGGAGCTACAAAATGCCACAGCAGAGGTGCACTCAAATTGGTTCATTCATATGAACCAATTTCAGTGCACCTCTGTGCAACTATGGAGAACTTAACATCTTGCTTGTGACTTGAAATCATTTAACATATTACAAGGAAGAAGACATATTGCATTACTTCCTACCAATACCAATGGCATGATTGAGTTTTATGAATTTATTACGGTGTTATTCACATCCATCTGATGTACATTGCGGTAACAGCTTCCGTTAAGTCAGGCGTCTGAGCGCATCCTAAACTATTAGAATCAAGTGTGTGGCCTTAAAGGCGACAGGAGATAAACCTAATCATCGTATAAAACCCTCGCGCTTGTAGCATAATGCCATCCATTATGCCACAGTTTTGGAGATTGGGGCGTATGTAAAACGCATTTAGTCATCAATTTGCCGAGCGGCTTGACGTGATTGGTTTGTTTACCAGCGGCACCCGCGCCTCAATCAAGGAAGGACTACAAGCAATCGAAGGGAGTTAACCCACAATTTATCTTGTATCGGGCAGGAAATACTCGTAACAGGCTGTGGTTTGGTGTAAAACATAAGCGTTATACAAAACAAGTATAAAATGGATGTCAGTACAATTACATGAGTGTTCAAATAATCCAAAGTTTGGCACCTCTAAATCCTACTTATAAGTTTGGATGTTTAGAAGTTGTTACTTAATGACGCCCAAACGACCTAACTTATCTGGATGAAATTTTACACGAAGGTAGGTCATAGCCCCGACCAAAATAAAGGATAGTTTTCATCCCGGCTCCACGCAGACGAAGTCGCGGGCGGAAACTCTAGTAATTAGATAATCTGACATACACAGGCTACTCGATATTTGGTCTTCAATTAGGAATGGATGGAAATAACATAAGTAGGTACCTGACAAACTAATAAAGACTGACCACGGAAAGTGTCTTATTGACCGACCTTGACAAGAAACGTGAGGAAAATGAATATTATAAAAAAAAATATTTTTCATAAATAATTGACGCGTATATTTTTTAATCATTCTATTTATTTAATTTCTAGCTTCTGCCCGCGACTCCGTCCGCGTGGAACTCGTTTATATCGCAGCCTCATTCAAACTTTTACCCCCCATTTCACCCCCGTAGGGGATGATTTCGGGGACAAAAACTATACTATGTCACTCTCCATCTCTTCAACTATCTCCACTTAAAAAATCACGTCAATTCGTCGCTCCGTTTTGCCGTGAAAGACGGACAAACAAACAAAGAAAAACACACATACACTTTCCCATTTATAATATTAGTATGGATTCGAAGACCGCATAGTTGTTAGTGATCCTGCCTACCAAGCAAGAGGTCCTGGGTTCGAATCCCGGTAAGGGCATTTATTTGTGTGATGAGCACGAATATTTGTTCTAGAGGCATGAATGTTTTTTATGTACTTTAGTGTTTATTTATCTATTTAACTATGTTGATCGTCGTCTAGTACCCATAGTTCAAGCTTTGCTTAGTTTACTGGGGCGATTTGTGTAAGATTGTCTGCTAATAGTAATTTATTGAACCTGCTCACAAAATTTCACGAGAATCGGTTTAGAAATGCGACCTGTGGAGGACAACAGCCCGGACCCAGCCAGGCCGGTATTTTGGCCCAAGCTGAATCGGGGAACGTGTTTCGCTTCGCTCGCTCGATTAAATAAAGAATTAAAAAAACCAATTACGATATTTTCGAAAGCCAGCGGGAACGCTTTTAGCAATTTATGACGTTATATGTATGACGTCACAGACTTACATAAAAGTCACAGTCACGGTCACAGAATGAATAGGAACTAATTACGTAGTTTTTCGGCATTCATATTTTTAAAGCGGTATTTAATGCAGTATATTATTGACTACCTTATCTCATGTAGATAGCATTGGCCCATTGTGGTTTAACACTAAATCTAACGTGTATTAACTTCAAAAATGGCGTTAAGATTCATGTAGGTTTGTACATTGTTTGCTGCCAACAACAATATCTGATAAAAAGTTAAAATTCACCAAATGCTCCCGCTTTATCCATAGACCCGAACGGGCTACAATTCCCTGGTAATTGCTTTTGAAACTTCTATTGGACATCGTGCGATAAGTTTTCGTTTTTGTTTATTTTACACTTTCAATGAAAACTGTCTCGTTCTTCATTCATATATACAGGGTGAATCCTAAGACGTGAACAGAATTCTTGCTGTTTAACTTTAGTTTAAATAACACGCAAAAATACGTGTCGTAAGCGTCGTTGGTTAATTCTACAATTAAACTGTCACTTTAAGCTACAGAGTATGTCTTGTTGAATAGGGTGACCATAAGGTTAGTGTTAGTGCTATTTAAAATAATTATAAACCAAGTTTAAATGTTTGTTTCTCGAGTTCATGCAATGATTTTGACTTAAACTACTGCGATACAAACAAAAAGATCTCTTTACGACTTGTTTCACCCTGTATATATAGACACTAGCTGCTCACACGGCTTCGTTCGCGTATTGCAAAGAACTTAAGCATATTAACGGGATAAAAATTAAAATTACCTGATACTCGTAACCATTCAGAAAGTACATTCTAATGGCTGGTGAAAAAAAAAATTAAATCAGATATTTAGGCGGTTCCGAAAATTACCCATTAACTACATACATGCTTCCATTTTACAAAGTTACACACACAGACCTTTCTCGTTATAATATTAGTATACGTGTAATTTTAAACCTTTACTTGTACTTTTCAGCTTCCGTGTTTCGCAGTATTTGTGTCTATCGCGGACTTATCTTCATAACATTGATACGCACTTGGCATTTAGTGTTTCATGATAATATTGTTATTTTATGATAATATTGTTATATTATGAATAAACAAGTAAGTAAGCTTAAGTGGCAGTGGGCAGGGCACATAGCACGTAGAACCGATGGCCGTTGGGGCGGCAAGGTTCTCGAGTGGCGACCACGCACCGAAAGGCGCGGCGGGGGTAGGCCACCCACAAGGTGGACTGATGACCTGGTAAAGATTTCTGGAGTCCGCTGGATGCGGGTGGCGCAGGACCGGTCACTTTGGCACTCTTTGGGGGAGGCCTATGTCCAGCAGTGGACGTCTTTCGGCTGATATGATAATGATGATGATGAATAAACAAAACTTGCACTTACGAGGTAACTATCACAAATCCTCTACACAAGCTCCTAACACACCCTACATAGTATACTGTAGTGCAAAACACGGATACACATTGTATGGAATCGAAACAAAGTATACTCTATTTTTCGGTCGCGTTTGATAAAAGAAGGAATGGTATTAAACTTTAACCTTTAATTACAAATGTATTCAATCAACAAGAATGAAGAAACCCTACGTCAGCCTCATGTTGCATGCATTAATTTCGGATACATTGTACGCCCGAGTAAATCAGTTATGGCATCCACTCGCGTTACATGATAGATAGGGAACGTATTGATTTTATCCCTCCAAGGATTATCCTTAGGGTATTAACCCTAGGGATACCAACCAATAGGAGGCGGGACCATTTTGAATTCATGAAGTTAATACTTTAGGACCGGAATTCAAATTGTTTTTCACTTCTCATGCTCAAAAATTGCATCATATTAGAATTGGCAAGCGGGTAAAGTAGTACATTTAGCCCCTAGGGAAAATATGTATACATATTTAAGATTTATAAAACATTTTAATTTGACCACTCACAACAGTTCAATATTACATCCACCAATCACAACTCTTTAAAAAAAAACATTAGTATTTGCAATCTACTAACCAGAATACAGCTAGCCATTAAAATCGACCAATCAGGAAACAGAATTCAATTCAAACATTGGGTGTTTTTCAAGCGTGGTTAACTGCATACATGAGTCATGTATGCAGTTAACCACGCTTGAACGTTTGGATGGAGCTATAGTCGGTCAGAGGCGTTTATTTTTTTAATTATTGTAAATAAGGGAATGAAAAACTCCTACATGACATAAGCTATGAAGATTGAGCGGGATAGACACGGAGTAACTATAGTACATTGTTTAACGAGGGGCGTAAGTGGAATTTTGCGAACAAGAGTCTATCAGAAGCCCGACGCCGAAGGCGGAGGGCTTTTGATGACTCGAGTTTGCAATATTCTTACGTCCCCGTGTTATACACAATGTTTTTCATCACATTTGCGAGGAAACAAATACATTTTAGAAGAAATTAATGCAAATCGTAATAAAAACTGCAACATGTCAGTCGTCCATTTTGTTGAATTAGACGTGAGGCGCGTATGGCAAAGACCCTTCGATATACAGCCACGATTTAAAAACACTTAAAACGTTTGCTGACAGGAAACGCTGCCAGCATCTTGGGGACAATGCCAGCACAACTCAACTGTCATTATCCCATGCAAAAGTGACAATTAGATCCCGACGCGACGCGCGTACAATGCGTTACGTGATCGACTTACTTACTGATCATGGCAAAAAAACTTCAGAATATCATGTAAAAAATAAGGGCGACGAAAAAGTAACGGGTTTTTTTAGCGTAGTTGGTTAGTGTCGTAGAACCTAAGGCCGCGTTTGGTCTACTGGAGGATCAGCAACAGATGCGATTGAAGACAGCCTTTCAGCTTCCAGCGGACAAGGCGTTCTCCACAGCATAGCTATTCTTTAAGCAGCGTTTATCTCGAGACGTAGGTGAAAACGCGTTCTCACCTGTGGCGACGTTAGCTTGGACGGTATATCGGCATTCACTAACGTTTTCTCTTTTATCTCGCCGAAGCAACGGATTTAACTGCTGGAATGGCATTTAACCAAGCAAACATTTTGTACAGAACCTCATGATATCCATTTTATCCAAATTAATTGCGTAATTTGTCTACTATAGGCGAATCAACCAACGTTCGTCTAACCGACGGACGTTAGTTTATAGGCCGGCGCCCCTTGACATCACCCTGTCAGGACGTCGTGAATAAAAACCCTTATTCACTAACTCAAACGTCACTATGACAGCGTCCCGTGAAGACGCCCGGCCAACAGGCGAGCTAGGGATTGACTTTCCCGCATGTGTAAATATTTTATCGATAATAAGTATTATTTGGCCAGATATAGTTTTTTGACGAGATTCGAGACGATTTCGACAATCCACGTCTTAAAGATTGAGAAAGTGCTCTTTTATTTAATTTACTAAATTCTTTTGGGAATATCTTTTGGTAGATCGAAATGAGATGCCATTACGGAAGACAGTATCGCTTATTAGTCTGTGCGAATGACTGTCACTTAACTGTTGTCTCTGTCAAACACGGAATTGTGCAATTGTTCGCGATTTTGTTATTATTACTTATTAGTGTTATGGCTACTTTGGAATTGCTTCTTGGACAACTTTTTCGGCGTATTTGAGCATCCCAAAGTATTTACAATCAACTATTAGTGCCAATCTTTGCGGAAGAATTGCCGAAAAAGGATCTTATACGTCTGTGAGGAACATAACAATGTGAGTATGTTACTTATGTTATTCTTATGATCCTCTCTTCTTTTCGCAGCCATCTCGTTGCTTAGGTCGATACCAGTTATTCTGTTTTCTTCTTCTTAAGTTTCTTTTACGAGCACGGTTATCACAAGACGGCGCGCGAGCTGTGTCGCGGCGAGATAGACTATCCGTTTCTTTCTAATTAAAACACTTAGAAACAGACAAATAGAATATCTCGCCCCGATACAGCTCGCGCGTTTTTGTGATAACCGTGCTTTGATGGGTGGGGGTTGGCCCCCATAGTAAGCTCAATATGGCTAGAGTTATGACCGGGTACTAGACTGCATTATCCATACTGTATCCGTACCGTCCATCCATACTTCAATACTAATATTATAAATGCGGAAGTGTGTCTGTCTGTCTGTTACCTTTTCACGCTAAACCGCTGAATCAATTGAGGTGAAATTTGGTATAGAGATAGTTTGAGTCCCGGGGAAGGACATAGGATAGTTTTTATCCCCGAAATCATTGCCTAAGGGGGTGAAATGGGGAAGTGAAAGTTTGTATGGAGCTGTGATGTAAACGAGTTCCACGCGGACGGAGTTGCGGGCAGAAGCTAGTATTTAATATATTGAATAGATATTAAAACTTAAATACATAGAAAATGTCCAATACTCATAAAGAACTATTCATGCTCGTTACACAAATATTTTCCCTTACCGGGATTCAAAACCAGAACCTTCGGCTTCATAGGCAGGGAAGTAACCCCCGATGCTTAAACAGTGGCAAAAATAAAAAAATATTTTGTACAGTAATAATATACAATGTACCTACATATAATTGACCTTTATCCATCCTAAAGTACTATATTGTACGCATATAGTGGCACTGTCAGGCTTTTCTGTAATATATGAACCGAGAACCAATGGCAGCTAGCCACTTGCCAACAACATACTGTTTTTAATATATGTTTATTGTAATTTTGCTAACACATACAGTAATTACAGACATTCATGAAGCTGGGGGCCTAGTAGCCTTGTTTGAAGAGACGGGACACCTCTCTGGAGATTGACAGCGGGGCTAGTTACAGAGAGGTCTTCTAGTGGGCCAGCAATTCTCTCTGGGTATGTGGTGTACAGCTTGCCATGTGTGCGTCAAACGCACTAGTATGATCTTCTTGGGCGACCCGCTCTAACTTAATTAACCACGAATAATATCTGTTTTAGGAGGTGTCCAGATACGGTTCTAATTTTATTTGGAATCCGGCTGTTATAGTCTGGAATGGTTGAAAACTGGTGCTCGGCGATAGCATAGCGGCTCGGCCCTGCGCGTTGAACCAGGTGTTGAGAGCCCTTAGGGGAGCAACCAGTGTAGTTTGCTTTGTAGGGCTAATTGCGCACATCGAAACCATTTGTAGAATGTCATTTAATATTATGACTCGGTGAAAGTATAGTTTAAAGTGGAATGATGCAAAGGGATGTCAGTGAATAAATGGTTGTGGCAGCAGACTTTTGTTTGATTACTTTCACCTAGAAATAACATCATTTTAATACATAAACTAGCTGCACGCGCTGCTTCGCGGGTACATAATATAGCCTATAACCTTCCAGAAACTACATTATACACACAAGTGACATTTTTTTTATAAGGTAATCACCCAAAACACAAACTTGGTTAGCTGCAACCTCGCAGACTTTTCCTCTTTGCTGCTACCCTAACTGCGTGGGCAGCTAGTAATATTATATAAACGAAAAAACCGAGATTGTAGCTTTGTAAGTTTGAATGTAATATCTGGATTTAATTGACCAATTTCAAAAAATTGGTAACCTATCGAAGTATCGAAAATCCTTTGTCCGATTTTCACTTGTCCGAAAACGGTAAACCGAATTCTCATAATCCATATACTTCGTTCACCATACTTATGAAATGTCGCTGGTTTGTTTTCCCACATTATCGTTTTCCCAAAACTCAATAACCAGAAGAACGATTGCCAACTTTATTATTTTACAACCGAATTGTTAACCACCTTTTTATATTTCCGATGCTACCTAAAATCGAAATATCATTTTCCCTAATTTAATTTTACTGCAACGATTAAAAAACATTTAGATATGCTAAAAACCCTACAGATGCGCCCTTTAATATTGCGATGCCAAAATAAACTTTCGCTAATAAGTTGGGTAAGGTTAGATTTAAAACTGTGACCTTACAAAATAAACAATTGATAGAAAAGGGGATTAGATTAGGTCAAAACATTTAAGCAACTCGAGTGCTGCACAAGTTCTTAAAAAGCCCATAAAGGACTCGGGGCTAGCCCCCACACTAAAAAAAACAACAAATGATCGTCAATGGTATTATTTGTAGGTTAGGTTAGGGTTCACTTGTGTCCCTTAGAGCGAAAGTAGGCACCCCGCGAAGCGGGGTGACGTCGACACGCTGGCGGTTAGGTTAGGTTACATGCTACAATTTTGATTTTTTGATATAGCGGGATATTAACATTTCGGACTTAATACTTTTCGGTACTAAAAACTTGTTGGCAAATGATATTTCGGAATTTTTACAAGTGTTGATTCGAATCATAAGCGAAATAAAATTGCAGCGAACTGAGAAGGGGGGAAAGTAATGAACAGGGAAACGTACTTTCGAGCAAACAAAATTTAGGCTAATTAATAAAATGGGAAACGTTTTCGGGGTATTAATAATCGACATTACAATTTTCGACTTTATGATAGGTAACCCAAAAATTCATACTTAAAATTATTATTAATAAAAATAATACTGATATCATTTATTTGCACGTACTTTTTCATTTTATTTTAAGTTAAAACCCCTTAATTTGGGTGTTTTAATCTACCACGTTCGAAAAGGGCTTAAGTACTAATTGCTATCGTCTGGAGGCATGTTGCGATGCTGATCCAACTGTCCAACGAGTTGTCCTGACAAATTGCATTAATGCAAGAAAATCATAATTTGGACCAAGGAATTTGCATGAGCAGCCAAGTGGTTTAGTTCTTACAAATTTCATTCAAATTAATTTAAATGAAATTTAAAAAATATATATTAAAGAATGTTGTTTTAATATTTAACACTGTAAGCCCTAAAAAAATTGCATACAATCGATATGGATGAGGCATAACAACCAGAATCCGCTAGAAAACTTATTTGGCTGCAGTAGGAGGAGTCATGGATGCAGAAATATGAGTCCATCCCCAGACGGTTTTCAGAAAAACTAAAATTATTGGCGCAGCGAAAAAAATCAGAACCTTTTTTCTGGTGCTAAGGAACGTTATGGCCAATCCACATTATGTGATTAAACCCCAATTTGTCAGTACAACATGTCGAAGTCAGAATTGGGCGTAGCGTACAGACGTAATGCCGCGTTTATACGCTTGCGATGGCTTGGCGCGTGAGCAGGACGCAGCTATGTAAACGAATGAGATATAGCCCTCTCCCTCTAACGCGTAGCTGCGTCCTGCTCACGCGCCAAGCCATCGCAAGCGTATAAACGCGGCATAACAACTGCAACTACAATTTCATTCAGTGTGGCCAGTTAACAGTAAGAAGGCGAAAATTTCCGATTCAAACGGTCCTGCGATGCGGACTGCAAGATTGTTACTAACCGATGGGATAGGGCAAGACAGCACGTCTAACGTGGGACGGCCGCGACATACTCTCGATTTTTCTCGCACTATACCTCTTGTCCTAAGTGTTCTAATAAGAGAGAGACGGATAGTGCGAGAAAAATCGAGAGTATGTCACGGCCGTCTCATGATAGAGGTGCTGTCTACGGCCGTTTCATGATAGACGTGGTGTCTCGCCCTATCTCATCGGTTAGTAATAATCTTGCAGTCCGCTTCGCAGGACCGTTTGAGTATCACGCTAACAAATCACGCAATGTGGATTGCCCATTATTCGTATTGGTGGGTACACATGTATCTCACTCTAATAAATAGCTGTCACGTAAAAGCTTCGCGTTCCTTGGTCGTTCGTTTGCTCAGTGTGTACCCACCATTCCATCAAAAAAAGAATCAGGCACTTCTGATATTTTCGTCCATTCCCACTTATGACTACGACATGTTGTACTGACAAACTGGGGTAAAATTACAGTACAATCTTTATACCCCATTAAGGCCGCGCCAGTGTGAGGCAGGCCTAATATAATGCTTGTGAAAAAAATAGACTCCAAAGCGTGTCTCAAAGCGACTAATGGGGTATATACATTACATGATTTGTCAGCCCAACAATAATAATAAACTTTTTATTTCGGACGGAATCCATAGATGTTAGTTACAGACTTATATTCTAGTGTTATTTGTGTGTTTAGATTTTTGTGTGCTGCACGGCTTTCACGCGCCGGCGAACGAACTCTCTCAATTTTTCTCGCACTATCAGTCTCTCTCTTATTAGAACACTTAGAACAAGAGGTATAGTGCGAGAAAAACCGAGAGTATGTCGCGGCTGTCCCAGTTAGACGTGTTGTCTTGCCCTATCTCATCGGTTATTAACAATCTTGCAGTGCGCTTCGCAGGACCGTTTGAATGCGCCCATTTTCGCTTTCTTCCTGTTAACTGGGCACACCGAATGAAATTGTAAATGCAGTTGTTACGTCTGTACGCTACACCCAATTATGATTTCGACATGTTGTACTGACAAATTGGAGTAAAATCACATAATGTGGATTCCCCATCACAAACTGTGGTTGTGATTTGCATGCAATTTGTCAGCACAACTCGTTTGACAGTTTGATCATGGGCCGATATCGGCAGGATTGCATGCCGGCCTGCGCGTGATTCGGCCCGTGTAGATAGTAATATGTCGGAAGCACGGCGGTCGGCATAATCAAGGTCACTTCATATTCTTACTTACTAGTGACCTTCCTTGGCCGTCCGACAATAGGTTTGTTGCGTAAATGTTGAAAAGTGGTTAATAATACTATTAGCACACACACTTAAACAAGTACCTCAGTGTGTATTTTACCCCAAAAAGTGTTATTTTAAATAAAATAGAATATTTAGAATAATCTACAATAAGTATTCTGCATTTTTAAAAAGTAATTTAGATTTGTCTCCAAAACGCTCAAGTGAAAGTTGATTAGTTGAATGACATTTGACATTACGTCACGTCACGCCGTGCAAAACAAGCAGTATACTGATACTCTGTACGACGATTGTTGGAATTATTTAATTAAAAATGAATCCCTTGAACTACAAGTACTGTATAGTGCCCCAGTAAAAGCACAAGCTTACAAACGCCAGATAAATTGCGCACTGCGAATGTGGAGCCAGCGAAGAGTTCACGCGCGATTTGCGCCGTGATTCACGCCTGTGAATGTGGAGCGGCCTTTATTTTGAAGTCCGAAAATATATTATAATCATTTCAATAGCGACGTATTTCCGAACGTATCCGATAGACAAATTTATAAAGACAGCCATTGACACACAATGTGCAGGACGACTAATTAATTTAATAAAAGAAAAGGACTTCCGCTCAGCGAATTATTACGTTATCAACTTTGTAATTGTTAAACAAAATGTAAGAATTGACTCGAACAGAGTAAAGTAAAGTAACGTATGTAAAGTATAAAAATAAGTTTCTTGTGAAACAGTGTCGTGTGCGTACGCCGATTTAAATAACTACTAAACTTCGCAAACGCACTTGACTTACTGAACGTCAGAAGTCAGAACTGTCACTCACAACTCGACTAATGAACAACGAACAACGAATTTTATTGGAACATCTGGATTTCACCCTTTCAGCCTAGGACCAACTCAAAACCTATAGACCAAGACGTGACCCAGCTTCCTTTAAATGCATACCGAGTATGGAACGTGGAATGTACGATGAAAGTGGCGTGACAAACCCAGTTGTCCTAGACATCTATAGTGTTATAGTAAGGCAGTATTACCGGACCTTAAAGTGCTACAAAATGACAAAGAAATGGCCTTGTACCTACGTTGTTACGTTGTGTAACACATTGTACGTACGTTAGGTATATCTACATGTCAATTTTTACATGGAAAGATGACAGTTGGATCTACCTAACGCGCGTTCAAAACGTTACATTACTACCCTTCTGGTCACAAAGTGGACCCTGTCCAGCACGATTTACCATTGGGTTTGGCATTTAAATATACTAACTAACATCTTATGCAAAGTTTTGATTTTAATCCAAATATTGGTCTAGCATTAAGCCTCAACATTGTGCATTGGCAAACATTTATTAAAATCCTCAGTGTCCCAATATGATGTGTGAAACCAAAACTCACCGGCAGCAGTTGTAGCCGCAGGAAGGCTGAGACACAGCCTGAATGTATCCAATACAAATAAACACTGTATTAGGCACTGGTCCCACCGCCGGCGAGTGAAATATGAACTATCGACTTGTTTTTAGCCCAAGAAACGAACAAAAGATTAATCGCTTTTGTGTAAATAAAGAGAGAGATATATATTTTTAGTTCATCACTGGCTGTTCACACCGCGATAAACTATAAATATATATATCTCTCTTTTATTTACATGGGAGAGCTTATCTTTTGTTCGTTTCTTTGGCGAGAAAATCGCCGATAGCTCATCGCTCGTCGCCGGGCGGTGGGAACAGTGCCTTAATGAGTGTGACAATACTGATAACCCTAGATACTGAATACCACATACCGGACGGCGCAGAGTGGGTGCACAAGGTGGATGGATGACCTGGTAAAGGTTGCAAGAGACTGCTGGATGCGGAATAGAATAGAATAGAAATGCGAATGGCGCAGGTCACATTGACACTCTTTCAGAGAGGCCTATGTCCAGCGGTGGATGGCTTTCATGGTTCATGATTAAATAACATTATTATGAAGCTTAACATGTGCCCTTTATTAACTTTACCTACCTGACTATAATAATAATACTTAATAATAAATCATTCATTCAGTCACAGACGGGTTTACAATTATTATTTGAGGGCGCCTCTTTTTACAATCTTTATAATAACTTGCCCTGTTAGTATTATGGGCTAAATATTGCAAGTTAAATTTGACCCACTTCCCGGTGACCGGTTGAGCTGAAATTTTGGGTATAAGTATAGTTTTGATGACAGTTCAATATTATGGTACCATCGAGCTGATCTGATGATGGAGACAGAAGACCCGTTGAGTTTGGGTTCGTTAGAATGAGTAGTTGATGACGGTATACAGAAAAGTACAGTCGGCATTAAAAACTTGTACAAAAAATGAATTTCTTGACAGAAACTTTAAGTATTCAATACCTGTGCTAAGCGGCACTGCTCTTCCTTAGTTGGTAGTGGACATGTGAAGAATATAATAGTATAGTAATCAAAACTAATCTTAGTTATTAGATTAGATTTCGTGCGTTGTTGTGGGTCAATGTGCTGGTTAGTTATCAGTAATCAGGCATTTATTTACTAAAACCACATGACAATAATACAGATTCATTTTTTCTGGTTTATAAGTTTGGTATGTAAACCAAGTCTATTTTCAAGATCTGAAATAAATGATCGCTTAGCACAAGTCTTCACTTTTAACCGTGGTCAAGTTGCAAAGATTTCTATGGAAACAACAAAATTTTCAAGTTTTGTTGAAAGCTTGCCAAGTATAACCAAGAGCATATTTCAAAGGAAAATATAATATCATTTTTCACTGGAGACTTTACATGTCCTTATTATTATAAAATAAGATTATTGTGATATAACGGACCCGGAGACTATACATCTCTCGGGAAATGTGTGCCCAGGTATTGTCTATGTTTTCATTGTTGTTATCTTATTAATGTCATTTAATGTTAATTAATTGAATCTGTAAGCTGGGACATGTGAAAGAGCCCTTGATGCCTACTTACAGAATAAATATACTGAAACTGAATTTGTGGCAGGACAGCAATGCTGATCTGCAGGACTCCCAGCGATACTTGTTGGAGCTGTAAGAAGCCGGAGCTAGTTAGGTACAAATCTTATATCATATACCTACGCCGATGCAAATCTTGACTAAGAATCTTGCCGTTCAAACACCCAGGACCAGCCGTCTCAATAGCAATCGGAACAAAGTTGTATGCTGACTCTAGATTGCTAGTATTTTAGCTCGGTGTATTCTAACTTAATAAGGTAACGGCGCCTATTACCGGGGGTATCAAATTCGGCTACCATTACCGCGGCATTTTCAAATACGCATTTTAAAAGCAAACCGTTCAATTTACAATAAAACATACTTTACACAAATGAAGCCTAATTTAGTTGACTAACGGTCCTGTTTACGCAAATGTGTGTGAATGAAATAACAAGCACGCAATCCGTCAGTTTCGGCGACGGCGGCGTAGGAAGAGGTTGTGTCATACAAACGCATGGCGTCACTGGTAAGTATACCCGAATCTTATTTATTATTTCACGCAATACCTATGACAATTGAACAAATGCTATGGATTTTAAATGGTTATCTATAGTTTTCTGCACAACTTTCGCGTACTCGTTATATATTTTTTGGCCTGGAAATTCATTTAAAATGGAATATAAAATACAGCGGTGATAGACGCCATTTTTAGTTGGGGAAACTAATACCGTGGCATACCACGGTAATAGTTAAGTCAGCGATTTGCTTCTTTGTGCTTTATCTTTTTTATATGTCATCGATTATAAAATCTCTTACGGCTATTCGAATCTTGATCTATTGACGCTATTAAAGAACTATTTCCGTGGTATGGAAAGTATGCAACAAACCCTTAATTTTTAACCAAAACTTTAGTACTGAATCTGCAGTTTCTATGGAAACCCTTATTTTGTCATGTCGTTTAAATATTGTAATAATTAACTATATTTACTTACCAGTTATGTGATTTTGGTTTTATATCAAGCTTGTAATATGTATGTTTGATTTGTAATGAAAGTACAATTGTATCCTAAAGTTTTTATGGATCGGAAATAGATTTTACAAAATTCCAAATTAAGTCTTTTACCGATGGTAAGATCCCACAACAATCGGTAATAGTAACTATGGGATTTTTTTACCGACCCATTCAATATTTGTTTGGGTCGGTAATAGGTTAAAAAGAAGTATCTATTACCGAGTGACATTTTAGTTTTCTCTTAAGATAAATCACATCTAGGGTTCCGTTCGTACAATTTCATTTGATAAAATTGATTTCTCTGGTTCGTATTATTAAGATGTGTGGTGAACGGAGATAATAACATATCCCAGCAAAATTTTTAAATTAAATATAGTCCTAAATCATTCAAACAACCCGGAAACGACATATAAGTATAGATAAAGGTGTAACTTACCTAAACAAAAAGCAAAATTTATTATATAATATTGTTTTCGAGTCATTTAGCCTATTAGTATGCTCAGTATTGTACTTGTTAGGTTTTTTATAATACCCCGTATTTTATTTATTTAATCTTTGAATACAAAATACCGAATCCATAGTATAATGTAATGTAACTGTGATTTAATAAAAGGTAGTCTTTACCTGCTATATATGCAAGTAGTAGTTATTCTTATAACCAATGGACATCATTTTGTTGATTTAAGTATGTTTTATGTTTTCTTTATTTTTATATAGTACGGAACCAAAGTCATGAATATTATTTTAACCCTCGATATTGGGTGCCGAATTGTGTATCAGGTTACTATTACCGATGGTAGAAAATTGCTGCTTTTTGTACCCTCGGTAATAAAAGCTAATTTCGCGGTAATAGAATCACATCCCATCCATTACCACGGTAATAGAAGATTCTCCTTTCTTGGTTTCAATAATTATTTTATCAAATATAATAAACTAAAATTGGTTCAAAAAGTTACGACTCTGAAAGTTAAATAAACACTCTTCAATAAAAAAAATAATCTAGGACGTTAAGGAGCTTTCATACCCATCATTTTTTATAATCATTTGAAAACTATCTCGCATACCACGGTAATAGGCGCCGTTACCTTAGTGTGGTTAAACCAGCGTAAAACTGTGTTCGGTCTCTTACCATCGGTACGGCTGTCGTTAGGGCTCTAAAACGCGAGGAACGTTTATCGACACCATGGTGGTCCCTGTTCCGTTGCTTTGGGTACTTATAGCAGCACACCTTGCTTCCTCTGGAGCTCTGACAGGTTTTAGACGAGCCTACCTAGCTAGCTTGAACAAGGTATATGTAAGTTACATACGATTTTTATCAAGAGTAAAGTTCCGTACCTAGGCAAATAATAGACGAGAAGAATAAGTGGGTTATTAAGTCTCACTCAACGCAACTAATCGAAAGTTATATATCAAACGTGATTTTTTGCACTAGTCAGTTTTCCAATTTCCGACTTGTTTCAAAGAATTTAGAACATGCATGAAAATCATCGCTGAACTCGAAACGACAAACGTCGAATATGACAGTTGGGGTGCTGTCGCCATGCCAACAACGCCCGTCCGGTCGCCGTCCGCCCATAAAAGTAAGGGTGAAGGGTGAGCGTCAAGTGTGAACGTCTTCGTCCTGTCATTAGCTGTCAGAAAATGCTTAGTGACAACTGTCAAATCATCTCACCCCTAGTGGTGTTCTACTCATCGATACACACATCGACGGAAAGTATGTATCAAAACTATTCCAATTTGAGTAGTTTAAGCGGCTTATAAGCAACAAAAATTTATAAATTGAAGTAACAATTGAGCTTAACTAATCGTGTGTGTGAAACATAAGTACAAAGCCAATATTTTCTCAAATTAAAGAAAGATGACGTATCGGGCTATCATTATCTTGTCTGTTGCATTAGGCGAGAGGCGAGAGGTGATAGGTGAGGTGAGAGGTGGGGTGACCTCACAGGTGATGTCTTGGGACGCCGTCGCGAAAAATATCAATATTTTACTGAATTAGACTGCAGGCTCAGTCCCCCTTAGAGCTCGTGTGGCGCGTCATTACGCCCGTGCGTAAACGCGGCCTAAGTAATTCGTAAATACCCAATTATATTATGTATAGAGCGCGATAATTAATATCTACTCTACCAGCCTTCACTCCGCCTAATTTTTACTTGTCTTAAATAAATCAATGCAGACTAAAGCATCATTAAACCGAAATAAATTACTTTCTGAACGGATGAGACAAAAACTTTGAAACTTTTTGCTACTGAGCGAAGCGATGAGAAGCAAGAAGGCAAATTAATTGAAATAAAACATACTCTGTATTAGTTTCACTCAGGATGTACTTAACTAGTTTTATTCTCTAAAATAACCCAAAAATACCAAGTTAATTTAGCATAAATATTCTGCTTTGACCTTGAGTCAATATATAGCTATAGCTGCACACAAAGCCGACGGTGATTTGAGGTAAAAAATTGTATAGGTATACTATCTCACTCAGTCAGCGGCTAATCTCTATATATGCATAAGCGTCACTTCACTATTATACCGGGCTTTTATTCGCTACGCGCTAATTTGGCTCACCCTGCCGGTCACCCGTCACGAAACTAGACCTCTACCAACGCTTAGTTACTACGCATCGCGATGTCACGAAGAGCGTTGAGATGAGCTTAAAACAAGTTACAGATTAGGGGGGCTGTTCTGTGCTCGCAGGTCTATTGGACGGTTTACACACTGGGAGAGCTATTCTACTACGGACAACGGTGCAGCACGCCTAGTGTCGCACCTATTGATGTTTCATAAATGTATATCGTAGCCGACTTCCACTGATCTTATTGGACTATTTTTGTTGTGTAACACAATCGTTTGTGTCTGCGTATCTTCGTAGATATAACAACTAATTAATGTTTACTACTACAATTTTTATTCTGTTGCAGCTGCACATGGCGCTCGGCAAGCGGTTAAGGGAGGCAACAGGCGGTTCCCGCGCGCGTAGCTTTCTCGCGCAGAGAAATTCTATATTAATCCCGTGTAGGAATGCTACCTAGCTGTGTCGTGGACACCAAATTCACTAGAGGATCCATGAGGAAAGATGAATGAAGAAGCTCAAAGTTTAGTGTAGTGCGTTATTATAATTGTGAAAACCCATCTATCGTCTGAGTCATAATCATCATCCTCCTAGCGTTATTCCCGCGCCCTAAGGGAGCCCGGGGTCCACTTTAAAATAAATAAATAAATATTTGGGGGCAATCTTACACAAATCGATCTAGTCCCAAACTAAGCATAGCGTGTACTATGGGTACTAGACGACGATATACATACTTAAATAGATAAATAAATACTTAAATACATAGAAAACATCCATGACTCAGCAACAAATATTCATGCTCATCACACAAATAAATGCCCTTACCGGGATTCGAAACCGGGACCTCCGGCTTCGTAGGCAGGGTCACTACCATCTAGGCCACAGAGGTCGTCAAACACTTTGACACCTAATCCCAAGATTTAGCACAGGGACCCCCACCCCTTCCCAGAAAAAAGCCTTTGAACGGGATAGTGGTTCGTTTAATAGCCCAAATCACTTGCTGTCCTTTATTGATTGAAAATTCATTCATTTAACTTAGCCGTATGAAGGGGTTTCCCTTACGGGGCGCTACCGCTACTGATAGAAAAACCCTTTCGAAAGCCATTTTTAAGCGCTTTTTAAAGGGTTGAAGCGCTTCCTCGTTTTGAATACCCATTCATTGTGCTTTAAAAGCCAAATGAATGGGTATGGAGGAGCATCGGCTTTGGTAAGCAAACCCTTTCAAAAACCCTTTGAAAGGGATACCGTATTGGTGCGCTTTAATAGCCAATAATAGTTTTTTAACTACCTGTTTATGGTGAGGAGTGTTCAGACAAACAAGGTAGTTGTTTAACAAAAATAGTTTATTAACTTCACACAATGACACAGTTTACAATTAAGGTACGGACATTGGGGTTCCGTGCTTAAGGTGAGTAGCGCTGTAAGGTTCGCGGCCAACTGATGTCTCTCTCGCTCAGACCGGCATCGGTCATTTACAAAGTGCTGATTGCGCTTATGTAGCGTGTCGCTACAGTTTTGAGGAGCATCGGCTTTGGTAAGCAAAGCTTTACGAAAAACCCTTTCAAAACCCTCGAAAGGAATACCGGGCGGGTCCCTGATTTAGCATAAGCACAAGTTTTACGGAAGCGACTGCTGCCTAACCTCACCCAGTAGGAAAACTAGGCCGTTTTGGGATTAGACCAGACCAGGATTAGACTGTTTCTTCAATTGTAGTCAAATTATAATATAAAGATATGTTTTATACATATTAAAAGTTGGTTGTAGCAAACTTTTGAAGATATGAAATACACCTTGGCTGATTGGAAACATCCTCAGTCCGAAGTGAAGTATGAGTGGGTTCTATATTTTAAAACTAAACTTAACATCCCGTGGGAGGTAAAACGGCTATAACTGCTCTATTACGCACGCAAGTAAAAACGCCGTTGACGAGCAAGTGCGATGAAAAGTATTAATCTGTGGGATAGACTACGCCGCTATTATAGACGGTCAGAGGCGTTTATTCGTCTTGTGAATATTTTGTATCTGTGTCAAAACAATTTATTAAAAAGAATGGCGCCAAATTGAACAATTTTTTCGCCTTGGTATAAATTGTTGATTGTGGATGGATAATCTTTGTTTTTACTATTTTCTCGCAGTCGAAGTCAAAAGTAGAGTGTATAACTCTGGTCTAAAAGCCATATTACCCCTCGAACTATTTCCCCTCACTTCGTTCGGGAAAATATCCATCTCGTGGTCGTATGGCTTACTTTAGACCCTTGTCATACAATCTACTAGTAACAGATAGCTCTTGATCGTATCGTAAACCTGGAGATATGCCGGCTATATCCCGATATTTTGCCACATTACTATGCATATGTCAATGCATACGTCTTATTGGGTAGCCTAGTGGTTCACGGCATGCGGCTTTCAAGCGGCGGTCGCAAGTTCGAATCCCGGCTCGTACCAATGAGTTTTTCGGAACTTAAGTATGGAATATTTCCCGTTAGCTTTTCGGTGACTGAGAACATTGTGAGGAAAGCGGTCTAATCCCAATAAGATCTAGTTTTCCCTCTGGGTTTCATAAAAACCGTTAAAACATGCTTCACTTGGCGACCACAGTTGCCACAAGCACGTAAGTAGACATGTAACTCCAGTTTCAACGTAAAATAATGCACTAAGATTTTATTTTATGAACGAAAAAAAAGTTAGTAACATTAAAGATACGCCAAAGCAGTTTGTCGGCGATGCGCTCACACTGGAATACTGGAGATGGAAATAGTCTTCGTCGTCAAAGGGTTAAAAGAATTGTTTCTGTTGAAGTCTGAAAGTCTCAATTGTTTTTAAATAATAATAATAGGACTACTACTGCCCGTAGAAGAGGGCACCCCTTCATAGATCTAACAATCTCGACAGCTCTACCCGCAGCGGCAACTAGAGAAAGTGTCGAAGATGCACGTATGCTTTTAATATCAAACATAACAGCTTGTAATATTTGCTTATGACATTGTGGCTTAAAAATATTACGAGTTTGAAACAGCTGCACAAGCTCTCCGCAAGTTGCTCGCTTCTAGAGAGCCACTTTGTCAAACTTGTATAAAACTACTAGATATGATAGGTTAGATAGTTTTTTGCCTAGTTTGTCTGGCTTGAAGTAACTCGTACGTAGATCTTGGAAGGTATATTATAAGTTTTGTATATTTGTCTGTAAGGTATTTGTAAATTTGGGCCGTGTTGCCTGAAGCAAAAAACAATATAAAAAAGTTCATACAATATTACATATTTATGATCATCAAACCATTTTCAGCTATAACCACGAATTTCAAATGTCGAAGTTCGGATATCTCTATCTCTATCGCAATTACATTACTGCTTTTTTTTACTTAAGATACCTATGTATTCCGTATAAAATATGTTTACGTAGGTATTTGTTTTGTGTTGCCTTCCAGGAGGTAACTCATGTAAAGGTTCCGATGGAAGACCAGCGCTGGCCTTCTAGGTTAGCACCATGCTGAGTCGGGGCCTTTTCGTGGACCCTGCTACCTACTTTTAAGTTACTGTGTTTTGTTTTTTATACCCATTGTTTTGTCCACGAATAAATGTTTTCTTTCTTTCTTTCTTTCTAAATATTTTAATTTGACTAATCAAAACTTCACCGTACTAAATCCACCAATTACGGCTCTTTAAAAACATTTTTAGCATTAAGCTATGAGATTGAGCGGGATAGACTACTTACTGTCTATCTCCCTTTATGTTATACAATTTCTGTCCGCCGCGCTCGGCCGTTTGGACGCGCCTATAGAGTATAACGCTTATTCGTGGTGTCAATATTTTGTATATGTGTCTAAACAGTTTATTAAGGCGCCGTAGGTTCAGCGAAGTTAAGCAAACAGTGTTTTTGAAACCATATAATGCGTCTGTTTATAATAATATGGTTTTTAAAAAATACGAATAGTAATCTTGAGGCTTTTCTGCAGGGTAATCAGTGTTTAGAAACATGATTTAGCATTTTTCGCTCGATAGAAAAAAATCACGAACATAGGTCTAAAAGGGTCTAAAATACACTTAAAATATTTGTTACAAATTACGAACAAAAGCTAAAAATATTAAAATGGCTTTTAAAAATCGGCAATATTATGTTTGAGGGAAATCAGTGTTTACTTTTTTATTTATTTAAACGGCCAAAAAATTAAAATTAAAAAACATGATTTCCGTGCTTCCGAGCACGCACTTCCATCTCGCTCACGCTTATGCTCAGTGAGAGGGAGAGAAGACCATGAACCTACGGCGCCTTAAGGGGCTCCCATACGCCAATGATCTTCGATCTGAATCCCTTTTCTAATGTTTTTTGTCAATAACGGCTTCAAGCAATATACCATCCCATATTTACTACGAAGTTCATGGTTTTCGAGATATTTGGCATCAAAGTTGAACAATTTTAAGCCAAAAACTGGTTTTCTGGCCATAACTTTTGTGTTAATGAGTTTAAAATGAAAACCCCACTCGTTTTTAGAGACGTCAAAGACGAACCCAAGTAAGTAGATTTCGTATATGTTAGATCTTTCACGTCAATAGAGATACGAAATAAGTCTTTTTTTAGACAAAGTTTAAAAAAAAAGATACAAAATTAAGTATTCATTTCTTTCAAAATCCGGTATACAAAAATGGAGATAAAAGATTGAAGAACCGATAACCGTTCGACTTCTATCTGTAGTGCAAACGTAGGAGGTACGATTCAAAACTTGACAAAAACCGATGAAAACTTTGGGTAGCCCCTTAAAAGATCATGCCGCCATTGAATAATCTTTTAGATGAGGAATTTAATGTTGAATATATGTGTGGATGGATAATCTTTGTTTCTACAATGTTCTCGCCGTCGAAGTTAAAAGTAGAGTGCGTAACTCTGGTCTTAAGGCCATATTACCACTCGAAGAACCATCTCGTTGTAATATCCTGGCTTCTTTCAGACGCTTGTCATTCAATGTGCCACTTCTGTTCTATTGATATAAGTCTTTGTTACTTAGCCTTGTAGCGAGTGGCACTTCCCAGCTATTGTTGTCGAAGGAACTAAATTGCCATGCAGGTAGACTATCCCAGCAACAAAGCGGGTCAGTATAAAATTTCAGCTACAGGTTATAGACTACAAAACCCTTCGCCCCTAAATTGCATTTCGGAGAGTGAAGTTATAACAAAATACTTCAATTCCGTACAGAGAACCGTAGAAGTAAACAATACGTCCTTTCCCAGCTCTTACTGAGGTAATTACCTACGCATTTTATATTCTGTAGGGTACCTATGCTTCTATGGTTTCATCCTTGTAACTCATACACAACCAGAACACTACCACTGCCAGCAACCGCCTAGCGGGTGCCTATGCCGTAGCCACTTTCCACAACTTAGCGGGAAAAACCCGGCATCGGCTACTAGCGTAGTGCGTAGCGATTCGTGACGATTAAAACCAATTTTCTCAATCAGATGATGACGAGTAGAAAATTGGTTTTGATTTAACATCGAGGCTAACCTTTTTTCATGTATATGTACTTGTGTAAGTTGTGTATGTAGGTAGGGTTATGAAATAAGTTGTGTGTGTAGGTAGGGGTATTGAATCCCAATTAAATCCCGTTACTAAAAAAAATATGAAAACCGTATAAATTTTAATCAATTCAAGTTGAATTCTATTCTGAATTCTGATGTCTAAGCTACAGTGAAGTGCAAAAATATGTAATATCGATTTAATCCTCTCATAAATATGTACCGACACCTTAATCCCCTGACATAGGATCGACGGGAGACATTAATTTACGAGTTGACCCATACTTTTACACTTGACTGTACCTAATATTTCTGGAATGTTTCGTCAAAATATTGCAGTGAATAGTTTTAACGATTGAGAGAATTGTACATTAGTAGGTACAGTCGATATCGTCTAACCTCTAAATCCTGGGGAGTTTGATGAAAATTATGAATGGAGTACATTTTCCAAGATTGCGGCCGTTCTACGAGGCCCTGACCCAGAGACTTTTGGGAGCAAAAAACAGGGCTTCCAACGAACATTCGTACTAAATTCCATCAAACTTCCTGGGATTTAGAGGTTAGACAATATCGACTTTACTTCATCGTAACGGCACTCAAATTATTAAATAAGGATTGACATTAGGAAAGGATTAATAACCCGCTTAACATAATAAAATATCTATATTAGTAGTTTATGCGACTGATCCATAATGAGTGAAGTGGAGTGGTTTTATGAAACGAGCGACAGCGTGTTTCATAATAGGATCACACGAGTTTTTTACAGTAATAAGTAATAAGAGTAATTATGTACAGATGCATACACTACTTTATCTACACACATATCATAAGTAGTAGTAAGTAACAGCAAAAAATCAACGATAAAATGACAACAGCAACGGCGGCAATTCGATCATCCGTCATGACGAATGGTTTTTTTTTTAATTCATAGACAGACGAATGAAGTCCCTCTATACTCATATCACTCGAGATCAAAATGTCGTGCGGATTGTATAAAAAAACGTACTGAATTGACGTTTCGTATCGGTAACTGTTTTAATATGTATGGATACTAGCATAGAGACCCACTTGAGTTTTGACAGCTGTTCCAAATTTAAACTCATAACGATACAAAAATCTAGATTTTACCTACTACCACAAACAAGAAAGTTTTCATAGTAAAATCGGTTGCAGTAATGCTGGTCATTTCCTACGGTTTCTGGACGCATTTTAGAGCACTTATGATATGTGCGTAGATAATAGTACATTACGTAACTAGGGCGGTGAATTCGTAAATATCCCAGATCGCAGGTGTTTGTGGCACGAACCGAAGGCGAGGGCCATAAATATGCGCTCTGGGGCTTTACGAATTACCGCCCGTGTTGCGTACAAAATTTTCTTCACCTGGCCACAATGCAAGTTTTCCGGTACGCGCAGCGTGCAGTAAAACTCGCATTATGACCAGGTGTGAGAAATACAAGAAGAGTGAGTTTAGGGTTTTGGAAAAACCCACCCCTAAGCGGCTTTAATAAGGGTACAAACCTTGTAGGGGGCATTTTTTTTTTGAGCTATATAATTAACCCCCCCCTAAGGTGTTGAAACGGGGGTGAAAACTTGTACGCTACGATATAAACTAGTTCCACGCGGACGGAGTCGCGGGCAGAACCTAATAATATATAATAGTAATCTCTCGAATAGACTGAGTTCTGCAGCATTTGCAGTGAGTAAGATCCGTCATTTAACAGACGTGAAAACAGCTCGATTAGTATATTTTAGCTACTTCCATAGCATTATGTCATATGGTATTTTATTGTGGGGCAGTGCCTCGGACATTCATTCGATTTTTGTTCTGCAGAAACGGGCTATATATTCGGGCGATATATAGATTGAAACAGATAGACTCACTTAGGGATAAGTTAAAAATATTAATATCATGACATTGCATTGTCAATATATCTATGAAAATATTGTGTACGTACATAAAAACATTGTCAATTTTAGGAGAAACTGTGACATACATAATATTAATACTAGAAATAAGCATAAGCTCGCGGTGCCCACCACTCGGCTCCAAAAAATAAAAAAATCATTCATGGGTAATTGTGTAAGGTTTTATAACAAACTTCCTGGAAACGTAACTGAGTTATCTATTAATAAATTCAAAAACTATGTCAAACGTAAACTTATTTCGAAAGCTTATTATAGCGCACAAGACTACATGAATGATAAAACTTCTTGGGACTAATTTTGACTGGATTTATAATTTATTTATTCCGTTTGGAAAAATTTGACATTGTATTTTTAATTAATTATTCTCGTTTTTATTTATTTTTTGACATTAGATTGTCTTTCTAGAAACATTCTAGACTAGTATTTTTTATATAAAATTTTAAATATTTCATATAAATGTTACTTTTTATGTTTAATAAATTACTCTAAGTAATTAGCTTAAGATTATGTTTCTACCTGACGATTTGAAAGTGCTTGTTACTGGGCCTACTTGAATAAATATAATTTTGAGTTTGAGTTTGAGTAATTTAACCCCTCTAAAATAAATAATTCTCGTTCCTGGGTACAAGGTGCTTAATGCGATACATACATACATTCACGCCTTTATTCCGAAAAGGGGTAGGCAGAGCACATGAAACGTATGTTCCAGCGCCACTTTAGCATAAATGTGGGTATAAAAGATCGACTAAATGTGATATTGCAGTGATAGGTTGCTAGCCCATCGCCCACAACACACTTCAACCCTGGACCCTTAGTCGACTTTTAGGACACCCACGGGAAGAAAGGGGGTGGTGAAATTCTAACCCGACATCACACGGGTCTTAATGCGATAGTATTGTTATTTCAGAATTTCAAGTGAAATTCCCTGTCTTCTTTGCCTTATTAATCTTAAGCATGTTCTGCTTTGTGCCGTCACTTCTAGGAACGCTGCAATATGAATAACTTAATAAGTTATAAACGGTGGCCATGGCAACCGTTTATAACTCAAGAGCTTTGTTCACGTCTGCCCAGTGGGTCGGTGGTACTAATGCCTTTCTAACTATTCGTGGCGAGCGTGTTGGTCTAAGGACGAAGATCATCTCAAATGCCCGTGTAACAATCGGACGCATTACGGTCGAAGGTTTTAACGATTATATATACCTAACACTCTCTAGTTTTGTCAGGTCCAACTTCGAGAGACGGGCACATTGCACGTAAAACAGATGGCCGCTGGGGTGGAAAGGTTCTTGTGAATGATGACATGGTAAAGATCGCGGGAGTCCACGGGATGCGGGTGGCGCAGGACCGTCATTGGACCTAGTGGGCGTCTAACTACGCGGTACGTGATGGTCCCCACTCGAGAACCTTTCCGATCCAACGGCCATTGGTTTTTAACGTGTTAGTATGAAAATAAAATAACGGAATAATTAACTTGGCTTTCTTATTAGCCACTTTGAGGGTTTTACATTTGTAAAACCCTCTGTCTTTTTTTTAAAACACTTGTTTGTATATTTTATCGGTGACCAGTATCAACTTAAATGTAATTTTTTTCAAACTGTGCTACTCATACTCATACTCATCCTCATTTTACTTTATTTTTACTAAACGGGACTCAATCGCGTATAATGAACTTATTTATTCAACGCTCCGGACGGATGTGCCGCAACATCCATGTTCACGGGACAACGCCAGTGAGGAAAATAATAGTATTTTATGCAACTGTTGTATAAGTAGGGTCTAAAAACGCGAGTGTCGTGAGTTGCGATGCGAGCCTTGGCGAGCATCGCAATTAAAGACGCCACGAGCGTTTTAAGACCAAGTTATACACCGTTGCATACAATACTTTTTCTACGACTAATTTTAAATATGTAAATAGCATTTGACTTTTCAGGCAGTAAGTTTTCCGTTAGTTCTATTACTACTCACGCAATTCAGCGGTGCAATGTTTCTTCTTCGTCCATTTTAAAAGGAACGTACACATTTTTCTTCACTTCACAAACACGAATCCAATCTTAAGAAGTTATTTATAACGAATAGCAATCACATTTCGTCTTTTAATTTTTAACTGGAACTTTGGTGGGAAATTAGAAATATGACACATTGACACCTCTTGTTTATGGTCTGTTTTGTTTTTAATTTCCTTGCACTTGCCATCCGAACCAAACTGAATCCGGATCCGAACCGAATCGGATCGGTTTATATTTATAATCATAAATAATACCAATAATTGGTAAAATATGTGCATTAACACACAATCCATGATAATTTATTTTTATTTTAGTAAATAATTTATGTTTTACAAATATTTGATAGGACATAAAAACTCTTTTTTTCGAAAAATTTGCTTATGAAGTTGGTACCACTGCAAAATAGTGGCTGATTAAAAAAAAGTTAGATGATTTGACATGGTGGTAAACAGTGCTTTTATGGAAAATGTATGAACCAAAAAAGTACACTAAAGAGTGCGTTTATGGGCCATAGAGCATAGAGTTTTTCGACGACTTATTATCGGTGTCATTGTATTTGAGATAAAGCCTATATAAATGACAGATAACGGTACAGAAGTAGAAAAATAAGTTAATTAAATACTATTAAGTCCCGTTTAGTAAAAATAACGTAGGTTTTTTTTATAACATTTTAATTTGCTTGCCTAGCCGAAGACTTGTGTTAGCGTTGCACGATGGACAACACTCGCGACGTGACAGTGAAACGTCCCTATGGCATGATTGAATCTCTTAGAATAGAAAGGTGGTGAATGGTGGGGAATTTAACACATTCAGAAATGCTACGCGCTACGCTCGTAGCCGATCCTGTGGTTTTCCTCGTATGTAGCGGAAAGCGACTACGGCGGTCTGACGCATATGTGTCGTCATGGGCCCTGAATGGTTTTGTGGTGCTTTTTTATTGTAACAACTATCCTGAAGGTCCATTCTACATACTGGTGAAATCGGATGAGAAGTTCCAAAGTTTACCCTCTACATAGAAACTTACAACCTCACAGACTATTCTTTATAATAAGTATAAAATTAAATAAAATGAAATAAAAATCGTTTACTTCAGACACAGACGATCCACAGTAGGTTACAATAAGAGCTTAAAAATACTATGTTAGTAGTTATATTAAGTAAAAATTTAAGGATTTCATATGTTATATTATGTTAGGGACTACTGCCCGTTCCCTCTCATCCATGAGAGGAGGCCTATGTGCCCAGCCAGTGGGACGGTATATAGGCTGATTTGTTATTATTATTATATGTTATGAGATGTATTATATTATGTAATGACACTAATGACTTGTCAATAATATGGGTGGTGCTAATAAATGGCCTGTCATACATTGATCTAAATAAAATATTGCTTTTTCTCAAAGCGATGTGAGAATTGCATTGAGAGTGTGTGAAGTGAGGTTTAAATAGCATAAAAGAAATGAGTATTTCATCGGTCATCGCTTAAAATACGGCGTTTGCTCTCCACCTCGCCTTATCTCGTCGATCGAAAACTTCTATTACGAGGAGTGATTCCCACCACGGCCACGTAATTTCATTTGAAAAACTGGGTAAAAGCCCGCGGCGTTGTTTTCACAAATCTAGAATATCAGCATCTAATAATAAGCAGTATTTTCATATATCCGCACTGGGCCAGCGTGGGGACTACTGCCCGTTCCCTCTCATACATGAGAGGAGGCCTGTGCCCAGCAGTGGGACGTACATAGGCTGGTGATGTGATTGTCATATAACCTAACCTCAAAACGGTAAAGCACTGAGTTATGTTTATCCCGCAAATTATGACTAAAATATGTTTCGCCTAACAAAAACAGTCGTCGTATGTCCCGCTTTGTTATTTTCTACCAACATTTTATTTGAGGATACGAATAAACGCTCCCATATTTTGGCATATTTATCTTCCCATATTAAGCTTAAATGGCTGGTAGATTTACCAGAGTAATGAAAACAATAGAAGACGGGAAATCTCATTTTATATTCGACCTCGCAGTATGCGCTCATTTTGTAGCAAGATGGGCTAAATACTTTACATAATTACTGCGCAAACAAAATCAAATATTTATAACGGAATAAGTATCCGGAAATAAATATAATAACGCAAAACAATACAACGAAATTATGAAAAATTAATGTTTGAAAGATGTACCTTTATTTAGCTTGGTAAACGTTATTAAGAATAAAAATACAGATGAATTCAAGTCAGTTAAGGGTCCACAGTAAGCTCGATTCTCCATACAAACGTAGTTACGCTCTCATTTTAAAACTACGTGTTGGATTGTAACGAAACTTTGCATCTACAATGACATGAGGTATATCTATGTCTGTGATTAGTTTATGTAGCTTCAGATACCATAGTAAAAAAAATACAGCGAATTTAAGTTTTTCATACAAAATTGGTTTTGGCTGTATTTCGTTTGTTATATAAACTGGAACCATATAAACTAATTACAGACATAGATATACCTCATGTTATTGTAAATGCAATGTTTCGTCACAATCCAACACGTAGTTTTAAAATGAGAGCGTAACTACGTTTGTATGGGAAGGTGAAATACGGCCGAGCTTACTGCGGACTCTTAACATTTTTGTAAGCATTGTGATATGAGTATTGGCATCTTTTTTTTTAATGGCACTTTCACTCCTTGCGTATTTGTCGCCTGTTCAGTTGAAGTACCTTAGGTACCTGTCAACCGTAGGTTCTGCCTTTTCGAAGGTTGTGGCTGTCGGTAAAATTTTGTATGTTTGGGTGATCTCTGGACTCTAATCATCCGATTTAAAAAAATCTTTAATTGATATAAAGAATGACCCTGGGGATGGGTGTTACGCTATAATATTTTGTCCCGCAGCTGCCTTTGTCTTTGTGCCAGGCGGGGCGAAAAATGTATTTCCCCATTTAGAGCCCCAATTGAGGTTGTTTCAGTTTGACTGATATGATCGGATCCCTATGGTTGTATCTCGGTTTAACTCACAAATAAAGTGAAAGATACAGAGACAATATAGGTAAAGTTTCATCGCGATATGTTCACAGTTTGTTTTACGCACTTGTTCGGGCTCGTTAGGTCAGAGCGAGTGGGAGCGAGTTCTCAAAATGCTACTTAGGTGTATGAACAGACTTAAATCGCTGAGCCAAAATAAAAAAAAAACATTCTACCAAAGAACGATATAACATAGCGGTCGGTAATTTTTTGGGTAATCGTTCCGTAGACTAGGATATGTCATAAATATGACTGTTTATAGCGATATTCCTTCAGTCAAAGTAAGCAGAAGTTGTGTCCAGTCCAGTTCTGTTTCGCAGCCCGGTGGTAAGGGACGCTTCGGTTGCGTTCTGCCACTCTAATCTTTATTTATTGCTGTATTACAGAAATTTTGTGCAGAGCTGTGTACAGATTTGTATCCTTTGTGTTTGCGTTAGACAAATAATGCTGGAACAATTTGAGGTTATTTGCTAAGGTAGGTAGGTAAGGCGGTGTTCTGCCTTTTCGCAGAATTTCCTTTGGTCAAACATCACTTGCCAACCAACATTTCTAAAATGATTCACTTTGACAACTAACCATTACCAACTTTTTGTATGACAACCTGACACTTGGTCGAATTTTTATAAAGCAGAATATCACAATGACTAAAAATGTTTGGAAAACTTATCACTTGCCAACTCTTTCACTAGGCCAAACAACTATTGAACGAACAACGTTTCGTCAGTGCAATAGTTACGTTTTAACATATAAGCCAACTTAACATAACTTGCCTGAAACAAAGAACAGTTTCGTGATAAGTATAGCAACAGAAATAATAACCGTGACAGAGTCCAGATAGGTGCGACGACGAGCGAAGCGAGGAGGAGCGTGTTAGGTTAACCGCGATTTTACAGCGCACGAAGCCGAGCGAGCGAAGCGAGCGTGCCGCGGCAGCGGCCGGCGAGTGCCAAAATCGCCTTATTGAATATTCAAAATAAGTAATGAAACCGAACACTCTTCATTTAGCTCACTCATTTTAATTATAATAACAAGGAAACATTCCAAAAGCAACGTCCCGCAAGTAATAACGTAAACACTTATCGCTAATAAGTCAGTTTATTCTTACTCACCCACAAAGTTATTAAAAGAAGTGAGCAGGTGCGCTTACCCACATTGTAAATTATATTACAAAGTAACTGTACGAACCCTACTGCGTGAAAGATTTGGGAAACGTTATACAACGAAATGACTATTCAGCCAACTAAAACATTCTGTTAAACGATTTTTGGCATTTTGAAAGTTTACTTTATAATCATCAGACCAAACGTACAGTTGGCAACAGTGAGGTTGGGAAACGAAACGAAATCTCATGACGAGTTGGCAAGTGATTATTTGGCGAAATAATATTCTGCGAAACGTTGGTTGGGAACTAATAATTGGCCAAACAATTTTCTGCGAAAAATAAGAGAACCAGGTAAGGCACTGCGTTTTAGTAAAACATTTTTTTGAAGTGAAAACTTCTTTAGCGGCTCTGCAGACGACTCGTCAGTAAGCTATGTTAATACCAGCTCGAGGTGCTGCCTCGGTTAGTGTACGTGCTTGCGTTTAAACTGACGCCTGGCTAACGAGTTTACCTTTAAAATATGTAGAGTGGCGTTCGCTGAGTTTGGTCCTAATTGGTGTTTCCGCTGAACAGGACATGCATCACTAAATGAAAATTCAAAAGAGTAATTTGTATGGAAGAAAACCGCATGAGGAATATATGTGAACTTCGAAGAGTAAAACTAAACATTCTTTTCCCATTTAAATAATATTGAGTTCTTGGATTTTTTTGTTCAAGTAATGAGTTGCCAGAGCGTCGGGTAGAGCTCGTCCTGTGTTCGGCACGGTGTGATGTGAGTCATCCTTAATCTGTTCACTGAATAGACTATTTTGTTGTTGTTTCATTTGTGCTGTTGAATGGTTTTTAGTTATTACTTAAGCTGATTATTCGTGTTCGAATCCAAAACCTATGTATTATTGGCAGGATGTTTAATTCGGTCTGATGAGATTATTATATAAATCTCTCATTAATGCCAAGCTACGTAATTATTTTATGAAGTGCCTTTTTTTGCTTTATGTAATTTTAAGTTCAATATTATGAAAAATATAAATTTACAATTATTAAGGTATTCTGGAAAATTACTTCCCCTGGATTTCGAAAATATTGTGATGTAAGAGGAGAGTTGATTATTGATCTTAATACAATGTTATGAACAAGTCAAGTGTAAAAATATGGGTGCGGGGTGCTTAGGTAGGTATGTCAGCGGATTAAGGTTTTGGTACATATTTATGAGAAGATTAAATCGATACATATTTTTGCACTTGACTGAACAACAACCGAAAATCAATACTTCGGAAAGTTGGGACAAAGGGCAAAAGTGAAACTAGATTAATGCAATGTTTTTATAGATGAGTTATGATATTTAATGATATAAAATGACTAATAGCGTAGGTAATAGATATTAGGGCCGACGTCATTGCTTACACAACTCGCGACGACCGCGAAAATTGGCCAGACTCGCGTCAGTGTATGCGAGTTAGGTACTTATTAAATGTAATATGAATCAGTGGTTAAGGCTGTGTATCCACCAGCTGTGCGATGATGTGAGGCAGTGAGGGAGGAAAACTTGGACCAATAAGAAGCGATGCGCGAGCGCGTTCAGCCACGCTATTGGTGGATTTTGCCCCACTCACCGCCTCACAAGTCTCACAACCCTACACAGCTTTAGTGGGTACTCATCCTTATCCCAGTAAACGGCGAAAAACAAGTGCGAAAGTTTTTGAGGACGCTGGATATTACAAAATAAAAACACCAAAGCTGATATGCCTTAATCGTAGAACTGTGTATGTCCCTCATGATAAATAAAATAAATTAATGAAATAAATAAATTTTATTCTGCAAGTAGGCCGTAATGGCACTTTTACAAGTCAAAATTCTACCAGCGTTCCTAAAAAGAAGACCACTGTTAAGAAGGCGTTTCTTCTTAACAGTGGTCTTTTTTTGTCAACTGTCAGTCATTTTTTGCCAAAAAAACTTATTACAATGATAGTTCTGAACCAACTGAAAATAAGTCAAACTGAACATGAATACAAAGAAAAAAAATCATCATAATGTGTTTTTCTACAAGAACACATGTACGAATAAGCTAAGTATATGCTGGTTTGGGCCATGCATTTCTGTCAATGAGATAGTCCTCAACCCTGTAATACCTAAGCCTTTGACATCAATGTTTTTCTCAAGTATTTTTTACGAGCTGGAAAGGATAAAGCCTACTAGGTTGCTGAAGTTTATGTCGTTTGCTGAAATTTCGTGTTGCCTGACCGACCATACTAGAATAAGAACATAAGCTAATATTAAACGTTCAAACGGTAACTATCGATTATTCTAGGAATGAACTTGTCAAAAGGTTAAATAAAACATCCGCACAGCGAGTACTAACGGCGGACAGGCAGACCATTCATCAATGTCATCGCCGAGTAAAGTGAAGAAATATTTAAGATCCCACGAGTCAAAACCCGAAAAATCAATAGTCCTATCGTTCCAACGATCTGCGATATACATTTAAATGATATTTTATTAGACTTGGAATTATTTAAAATACTTCGTCTTCTTCGTGTAGAGGTTCCTCAAATAAAAAATTCACAATGGGCAGCGGTGTGAACAACTCTGGTAGTCGCGTCTCTGAGGTCCTGTTTCGAGCATTTAAAATGCTGACAGGAACGTAGGTTTCCAAGGAACTCAAGTTTCACCTCGCCTGTGGAAAGCTAATCAGGCACATCGAAACAATTGGAGAGATGTTCATTAATAAGTATTATATATTTGAGGCGCTATTGCATTAGATAAACCTGTAATAATAGTTGCTATATTGAAATAAGTAAATAAAATAAATAAATATTAACACTTGTAATTAAATATGTATGAATTGTATGTAACAAACAATGTCATCCAATATTGCATGATGGTTTTCGGAAACTTCCATCCGTTTTATTAATTCGAAACTTTGTAAGTATGTTTAAGGCAAATAACGGTAAATAATTATGCAACATCAAGTTGATGTGATAATGGAGCCCGATGGTGGAACTCTTTAATGCTTAAAAGTAAACCCTCGGGTACGCACGGATTGGCAACCACGCATTACTTAAACTAAACAGTTCTTGTTTATTGGACTTAAATACATACCACACCTATTTTAGACTAAATTTGCGATTCAAGCCAAAGGTAACAACTCTGCATCAATTTCTCATTTTATTACTCCTCATCCTGATATTTATTACCAATAAATTTGTCCCATAATGAACACTGCAAAACTTTTCCGATGTCAATTTTCTAACACATACACTTTATGCCCGATTTACTGCATCCATAAAGCTTGGGAATTGCCGTTATGTTGACTGCATTGAATTTTATGGTGTGTGCCGAAACATTACCATTTTTATGCAAAACATTGGCTGCAAAAAATAATACGACGATCTATGTACATATATGGAAAGAGTACTGTACATGTATTCTTTAATTTTTAAGCTTATAAAAGTACATGTTGTTTAATTTTAAATTTAATCGTAAGATAATGCTGCTTTTGTTTTGTGTTTTTTAAGTGATGTTCCTTTATTTCTTTTGAGTTTATTAAAATTTTGAAAACTTTAATATCTTCAAAGAGCGGTGCCTCTTAACACAGGTATTGCATACTTAAAAGGAGGTAATAATATAGGGTTATCATTATTAAAACTTAGTCTGAAGGCTCAATAGGCCATCATGGCATAGGACAGGGGCGCCGTTATTCGTTGGAGTGAGATGGAAGTATGTCTTTCTCCGCCCAACGCATAGTTGCGTTGTATAATGGGCCATGTGATGTTTGGACGACCGGATAGCCTAGTGGGTAGTGACGCTGCCTACGAAGCTGAAGGTCCTGGGTTCGAATCCCGGTAAGGGCAAATATTTGTGTGATGAGCATGTATATTTGTTTCTGAGTCATGGATGTTTTCTACGTATTTAAGTATTTTTATCTATTATATATATCGTCGTCTAGTACCCATAACACAAGCCTTATTGAGCTTACTATGGGGCTAACTCGATTTGTGTAAGATTGTCCCGTAATATTTATTTATTTTATTTAATTTATTTGTTGGTTTAATACTTACTACATGATATTGATATCGATATTTTGTAATACTCCGGAAGAATTTTCATGTGGTTATTAATATGAAAATATTATAACATGGTGGTATAAGTATACAAAAAAACTGACTATGTAATGGGGATTTATCCTCATATAATATGTCTGTATTATAAATATATAAGGCAATAAGGGATTATCAAGATAATTTAGAGCACATTACCCGCGAAGATACCTCTGCTACTACTCAGTACTCATGCCCATTGTCAATGTATAATCCGTGTCTATATCGAGCCCTCCCGAGCTTACGCACACACGAGCAATGTGTATCGAGTAGTATGATTAACGCTTCGTGCTTAATTTATTATTTAAATCCAGATAGAGTCAAAAGCCGGCAATGAGATATTAATGAGGAAGTAGGCACCTATAGGTACATTATGTACGTATACACATTTAGTTATGTCGTGTTCGCACGCCTTGTCGTTCAAGCGTGGACTTAAGTAACTTCATTTCTCGACCGACGCAAACGAAACCAAAGTAAGACTGGAACAATAAGCCCAGTGAGCGATTGGCGACGCGACGGCGATTTCAATGCAACTTGGGCGCCACTGAGCCCGCCCGCCCTGCCAGTCCTAAGAGCGTTTGCTAACTGATACACTACGTAAGTACGGTCAGCTAAGGGTCTACTAGTTTTTAACCTTTAATGCACATTATTTTTTCCCAAAACAAACCATGAAGCCGTTTGGACTATAGCCCGTGAAATTGAATTTTCTTGTCCACATACATACGCCCGATCATAGTCCGCAAGATCTAGCGTTTAATATACTGTTTTTAAATAACTGTGGCTTGTAAACGATTAACTTACGTTTCTCGCAAATACGTGTCTCGATTGCATGATCGCAATATACGTGCGCTTGCAATATACCTAGTCAATTTTAAATTCCTGTTCTCAACACCCTCGTCTTCTCTATTTTTATCCCTAGATTTTCCATTCGCATAGACTTTGAGATGTTCTTTGAGGGACTTATAACTGAAATTTAACACCAGTACGTGTATATTCGCTAGCTTATGAATACACGCGTAAGAAGAAAGATGTTTATGACTTTAAACGGAGCAGAATTAAAGTGCTATTGTTAAAGCTGAAGCATGTTGCTGACTATATTTTGCTGCACATGCCATTAGTAAGCTGTTTCAAGAAGGTTCACATACTATGAGTTATGTTAAGAAGAATGCATGCAGCCAAATAACACATTAACGTAGTGTTTAAGATGCTGAAGTGATTGTGATCAATCGATTCGAGAATATTATCCGGGTGACTACCTTTTGTATGTTCAGTTGAGATACTGTTCCGTAGTCGGGACAGTTTGTTGAAAGTTTTGATGCTTGTTTGCTAATAGGGTCAACAAATTTTCACAGCGCAATTTACGGAATTGGTGCCGCAAGGTGGGTGGTGACGACGTGGTAGGCCTAGGCCGAGGTGCCGGGAGACGACTTTCTCAATGACTGGGCAGAAATTGCTCCAAATTGGGATGAGTAGAAATCAAAAGAGAGTGAAAATTGGCAAGCTTTTAACACTTACTTTATATATAAAGTTTGACCACCGGTTAAGCCTAGGAGGTAGTTACCATCTCGAGGAACAATCTGTTGCTCGCGTCCGCAGGATTTACCTACCACAATCCTGCACGTGTCCCCTGGGTGGTGCTAAATGAGTGACGACACTTTCGGCGAAATAGGCGCTCCCATAAGAATATCACATAGATATACGCCTATTCTACAGATCGCCATACGATTAAATGATTTTAAGAACAATCAGGGTGTTGTTAAAGTCAATAATATCACATCTGAACCATTCAAGTTTGGGAAAGGTTGACACCTTGCAGCAGGGCTGTCCAGTCGCCGATTCTGTTCAAATTTACGGTGAATATATCGTGAGGCGAACTCTAGAAATCTCTACCAGGTTTCTAGAGTTCGCCGGTGAAGCCACCATTGGAGGCACCAGGCTCACAAACCTCCGTTACGCTGATGATATGACACTATCAGCGGCGAGTGAAGCTGAAATGAAAAGCCTTAATGGAGAGCATCAGCATGGCATTGGACCTCAAAATTGACCACTCTAAAACTAATGAGTTTATCCGTATCGCGCCAACTCTACATGACTGATGCCCTATCTCTCGAGACAGTGATTGATTTCATTTACCTTGGTGCTAACATCAGCAACACTGGCTCGTGCGACAAAGAGATCAGGAGGCGCATCGGCGTGGCAAAAAGTGCGACGGCACAGCTCGAAAGGATATGAAAAGATCGGAACATATTTAATTGCAGAGGACGAAGACGTGGAAGGCTTTGCTTTAGTTTGGGACTAGGTCGATTTGTGTAAGATTGCCCAAAAAAAATAGTATTTATTTAAAGACGTGTGACTGCGTCACTAAGGTCGTGTGCGTATTTTGACGCATTGACGGTGTTTTTTCGTTTTCAATTTATATATGTGTTACTAATACAGACAAATTGAATAAATTGTCTACATAACGAAGTAAAAGCATTACAATACATTATCTCACCGCAGCCAGCACTAGGAGTGTTAAGGTGTTGCTAAGTAGGACCACTTTACCCAAGGAATATATGAATACTAAAATCCTGGCGGTCAATTTGAGACACACATTTTGCATTTTAATTAGATTTTAACTAAAATGCAAAACTATTTTGGGAGCAATAAAAAAATGAGCGTAGGAAAACAATTAACAAATTGGATGTGGAACTAAATAAAGCTAAACAATCCTGGTTTGTGAACTTTGTGACATATGATTCGTGGCATATAACATTTATGCTTAGTCCGTGTTGTATTGATTGAACCGCCCTGTGCAAGCCGACTTGAGCCTCTTTGGCCTAGGGCGAAAATAGGAACATGGGTGAAAAAATATTGACGTGTGTACGTTGTTTATATCCTGAAATTATAATTATGTTTTATATTTTTTATTACATGAAACGTAAATGTATACACGTCTCGTGGGCACCTTGGTACGCCACACGTCTTACGGTTAAATATATAAATAAGTGTAATCTTTATGACATAGATCTCCCGGGGCAATTTTTTTATCCCCCAAACGTTTTAATATATTTGGTTCATATGAAGGGCGAACTATGTAGTTTGAACACAGGTGCATTGTACGTAAGGTAGTTCTAAATGTATTTTTATATAGAAAATAACACCTGAATTGTCATAACGCACGTGCGTAAAGTTACGTGATTGATTACCCCCTCTGTTATGCGGGTTCACAAAAGATTTGAAATGAAAATTTACCATAAAATCCATGATTAATTTGAGGTCGGGTCTCCTCACTTTTCTGCGCCACGACAGTCTGTCCCGGGTTGTCACTTTTAGACTCTCTCGAGGTCTCTCTGCATCATGGACTACCAGGTCCATGGCGGGCGGCCTCTACCGCGTTTGTGTTCCAGGTCGGTGTAGGGCATTATTAACAACGTGGTCCCTTGACGTCTTTTGACATGTCCGTACCAACGAAGGCGGTTCTCGGTGAGTTTATCGGCGATTCGTACAAGGTATTTGACATATAGAGACAATGCCGCTTATAAAACTTAAAATGGAAATAAACATTTTGTACACTTCAAATCAACCAATTTTGCATGAATCGCCGACAAACTCAGCGAGAACCGCCTGTCCGGATAGGTGGGGGTCAGGTTCGAAGGGAGAACACGTCCTTTTTACTCAAGCGTTTTATTCCGACTGTCTTAACCTAGATTACAATTATCTGCCCACTACACCACCGGGGCTAATAGAAAAAAAAAATGTATTCTTACATATATTTTTTTTTGTAAACACATCAAAAGAAATAGTACTTAATTACATTATTCAGACATGTTTGGAAAATAAGGATTAGATGCGTATACAGTATGATCTACACTTATTCAATAAACAATTTTACACGATTTTTATGAATAGTTTCATTTTTTCCCTTATTTAATATTATTATATTTGGCCCTTGATCTTCTACTACTTTAAATGGGCCGTTATACAATTTGCTCAATTTTTTTCCCGTTTCATTTTTAATTAAAACTAAATCATCTTTCTTATAAAATGGAAATGGAAGAACATTTCTGTCATATAAGCTCTTATTTGCTAACTTACTTTTTAACAAATGCTCTCTTGCTTCCTTATGCGCTAACTGTAATCTATATCTTAACTCTTAACATGTAGTTGTTTGGATTATACAATGGATCCAAAGTATCGCTTAAATTGCTAGGTATTCGACATTCTTTACCGAAAACGAGCTCGAATGGTGAATATTTAGTTGAACTATGTATAGTGGTATTGTAAGCGAAACACCAGAATGGTAGCCAGTGGCTCCATGTGTCTGCGTGTTCGTCACAATAAATTCGTAAAAATGCTCCAAGATGGTTATGCATATTTTCAATAGCACCGAGTGATTGGTGATGTTAAGCCGTCGATTGTAATTTTACGATTTTTAGTAATTTACATACCTCTTGAAATGTCGACGACGTGAACTCTGTGCCTCTGTCGGTGGCGATGACCTTGGGTATACCGTACCTTAATATGAAGTTGTTAACTAAAGCTCGCGCCACGCTGACAGTGTCCTTGTTACGTAATGGGTATGCTTCAATATACTTACTAAGTTCACATTGTATAGTTAGGATGTAGGTAAATCCGTCCACATCGGTCTCTAAAGGTCCGACTACGTCCAAGAATATCTTCTCCAAGGCCGCTGTAGCTGTGGATGTTATTTGCATTGGTTCTCTGTTTTCCCGCGAATATTTCATATGCTGACATTTACTGCATTTCCTAACGAAATTTCTAACTTCCTGCTCCAGCTCGGGCCAGTAGTATTTTCTCTTAATATTGTTTATCATTCGACGTATACCGGCGTGTCCACACGTTGGCAATAAATGGTAATCGTTCAAAATTATAGTTTTTTTCTTTTCTGTCAATTATTCTTTTTACATTGCTGAGAATGTTTATGCGTGGTCCGGACCACTCTTTATTACTCATTATCTCTTCACTGAGATTCTTTAAAAATAACGCGTTATTTAGTGTCTTTATTATACATACTTCTTCAATATTTATTTTTTTACAAAACACGCTTAACTTATTCGCAAAATCGGCTCGCGTATAGTGCGACATATAGCTAAGGTTTATGTATATAATTGACTTTTCTTTTATGTACGAAAAACATTCATGTTCCATTATAATTTTATTCTTCGTTCGTAAGTTGTCTAAATCCGGGCTCGGGATAAAATCTAACTCAACGGAATTGTTGGGTTTTCTTAATATTTCCGAAATTGGAGGTTGATCAGGCCTCGCATCAGGTATATTAAGATCCGTAGCGTTTCCGGAACTCGTATTTTGTTGTAATGCTCTTTTACTTTGCGCCCTTGTCATTACTAAAACTCGTTTTTCTATATTTTTTAATTCGTCCGAAGTGATGGTCACCCTACTCAATGCGTCCGCGCCTACGTTATCTTTGCCCCTTATGTAAACAACTTTGTAATCGTATTCTTCGAGTTGTAGTCTGAATTTAATTAAACGGCTGGATTGGTCTTTCATACTAAAAAGATATAATAATGGTTTATGGTCAGTCATGATGGTGAAATATTTACCAAATAAATAAGGTCTGTAGTGCTTTACACTCCAGGTCACGGCTAATAGCTCCTTGTGTATAGTCGGGTAATTTAATTCGGCTTTATTTAGGGTTCTACTTGCGTATGCTATCGGTCTCAAATCTTTGTTGCACAAAACAGATCCGATGGCCTTCCCGGAGGCGTCTGTTTGAAGGACAAATTCGTTACTATCTGAAAAGTCAGGGTACTGCAGGATTGGTGGGGATATTAATTTTTCTTTTAAAGACATAAATGCCTGTTTACATTCGTCTGTCCAGTTAAAAGTAACATTTTTCCGACATAATCTATTCAATGGCAAAGTAATTGTGGCAAAACCTGGTATAAATTTCCTGTAGTAATTACAAAAGGCGACGAAACGTCTAACCTCGTCTATCGTTGTAGGTGCTGGATAGTCTTTTAATACTCTAGTTTTTTCAGGATCGGGCAAGACTCCTTGGGCTGACACTATGTGGCCTAAATATAAAAGTTGTGTTTTGAGAAATTCACATTTTTGAGGATTGACCTTCAAGTTTACCTTTCGCAACCGTTGCAATACATCGGTTAAATTTTTATTATGTTGATCTATATTTCTACCGAATACCACGAGGTCGTCCATGTAGATAAAGCATTTTTCATATGATAGTCCCGAAATGGCTATTGACATTACACGTGAAAAGGCGCTCGCACTGAGCTTCAATCCCATGGGGAGGCGTTTCATGCGGAATTGACCTTGACTTGTTGAAAAAGAAGTGATGTTTCTACTGTCTTCGTCTAAAGCTGTTTGGTAGTATGATTGTTGTAAATCTAAATGGCTGAAATAGATTGCTCCTGACAATGAGTCCAGAATTTCTACGATATTTGGGAGAGGGAATTTATCGTCTTGAATTACATTATTAACTTTCCGATAATCTATGACCAATCTCCATTTTTTTGTGTTGTTGTCGGATTTTTTTGGGACTAAAAGGATCGGGCTATTCCAATCACTGCTGGCGGGCTCTATAATATCTTCATCCAACATATTTTTAATCTGTCTACTTATCTCTGGTTTCATTGCTGTCGGTAAACGGTAAGGCTTCACGTACACTGGTTTCGTATTAGGCTTTACAGTAATACTTTGACTTAATATGTTCGTAGTTCCTAACTTGTCACCGTCCAAGTAAAAGACGTCAGCGTATTTTACACATATCGATTCTATAAGTTTCCTCTCAGTTGGACTCAAATGGGTTAACTTTAATGTTTCTAATAATCGCGTAGCTCTAGTTACCCCGTTTTCATGTTTTCGAAAATAAGAAACGTCATAATCTGTAATTGAGGTTAACTCGGGCGTGAAAACTGGTAATTGAATGTCCTTATCGCTGGTATTTAATATTTTAACCGGAATCCTATTATTTTTAACTGTTCCTATACTTCCTGCCAAAAATACATTCTGGCGTAATTCCATTGCGCTTACTACATATTCATTTCTATGCGTAGGTAATAATGTATTTACTTTGATTAAATGTAAAGATTCGGTTCTCGCTGGTAAAGACAAAACCACCACGAACACGTCCTTTTTACTCAAGCGTTTTATTCCGACTGTCTTAACCTAGATTACAATTATCTGCCCACTACACGCCTTAGATGCTACGGACATGTCAAAAGAAGCTAGTTAATTTATCATTTTTGTCATGTCTGAAATGTTGCCTAATTCTGTCGTTGGGTAACTATTTAATTGATAATATATCCGTCACACAGAAAAAATAAGCTTCTGAGAAGTCAGTAACAGAATAGATATCAATATTTTTGTCTTCATTTCGGTTCATTTACCTTTTGCTCTATAATATTCAAGATAAATCAAATCATACCAAAATAGACAATGCATGATTTATTTAAATCTACATAATTCCTTTCGGGTGGAAAGTTTGTCCGATTCTTGAATAAATCATCTTAGAATCACATTCAAAAGCGGCCAAGTGCGTGTAAGGTTCCGTAGTTGCCCGTCTATCACAGAATGCGGACTTAAAAGGGGCTATTGGGGTTTTTATTATAACTTACCATCGTAAATAATCGTCAATATGATTATTTTTATAACACACATTGGTATAGGGTCGTTTCGTCGGATACACGACAACCTTTGGTTAGGGACCACCTGAGGGACAAGGTTTTTCTATTGAAGGTAACGTGCCGTGAAAAAGCAACTCTACCGTCCACGGTAAAAGGTTCAAATTCCAATGACAATTTATATGCACCCGAAATGCGAAGTGCATTTCTTACCAGTCAACTAGTTATGTCTACTACTCGTTAACTAGTTATGTCTTCTTAACTGTGATAGTTTTCCTTTTAAATTCATTATATGTACTACTGCCACGAACTTTTTCACGTCCCCAGTAGTAGCCATTTAGCCGGAAGGGGGGTGAACACATTGACCCGAACGAAAATTAGGGCTTTAAATCCCATTATCTCGCAAACGCATAACTGAGTTGAAAAATTGTTTTAAAAAACCCATAGTATTTTTGAACAAGCTATCCAACGATACCTACCCCACACTATAGGTTTGACGACAAAAAAAAAATACATCACCAATTTACATGTAGGGGAGGTACATTAATTTTTTTTTCAGGATTTTATTCTACTGTTTTGTTGGCGTGATTGGTTTATATACCCACGCCGAATTGCAGTTTTCTAGTTGTAAGGGTTACTGAGCTAAGCCGAAGACGAACAGACAGACAGACAGACGGAAGGACATGGCGATACTATAAGGTTTCCTTGTGGACTACGGAACAGTAAAAATTAAGTCAACAAAAAACGCTATTATAAATTAATGTTTTTCAAAATCGTATTTTTCCTGAAGCATAGCTCGAAATCCTCGAAATACACGCAGTACCTACTAAATACTAAAACAAGATGCAAACGTTTTAACGTTTACGCCTAAAATGTTTGACTTTCAAATTCTCAATTAAGATTAAAGGCGATGTTTAAAATTTACTACTGCAATAGTATAATTGTATTTCAACTCACTTTATTTAAAAAACGGGATTGCATTGCCACAATGTTTTGCCTGTATTTATGAGGTTAAAGGTGTCAACTGTTAGGCCCCTAGGTATAAGGAGTTGAGCTCTGGGTAAGTCCCAGCTAGACTAGAATGGTTCTGTTTCGCCGATTTTTATGAATTTATTAGTGAAGCTCAGTTAATGTAGGCGATATTTTGAACGCGCTGACAAAACTTGGGAGCGTTAATCAGCACGAGCCGCTGTAGATTGCCTCGGTCATGGTTTGGGAATCCTGTTAGTTTCTGATCTACGAACTGAATGGATAAGTTATATCCATTACCTACATTTTGTCATAGTCTCGCCAACTATTATTGTAACTACAAAGCTGAGGCTAATTAAAATAATTTAGATATGATAAATCGTTCTTTTGACATAAGGAATTTACAGACGAGGCGAATACGACTCCAGTAGGTATGCAGTCCATCCGTCTGTAATTTTCTTTGTTCTAATCTACACTAATCTACATCTACACTAATATTATAAAGAAAAAAGATTTGATTGTTTGTTTGTTTGTATTGAAGCTTCGAAACTACTGGACCGATTTAAAATTCTTTTACCATTAGAAACCGACATTATCTCTAAAGAACATAGGCTACTTTTTACCGTGGGAAAATGCTTCATTCCTACGGGAAAACGAGTAATCCGTGCGAAGCCAGGCCGGGCAGCTAGTGTTATTATAAAGTGTGTGTCTGTCATGTCACCTTTTGACGCTTTAACCGCTGAACTGATTTAGATGCAATTTGATATATAGATAGTTTCAGTCGCGAGGAAGGACATATTTATCTGGGGCATAGTATTTATCCTGAAAATAACCCCCTTAGGGGGCGAAATGGGGGGTGAAAAGTTGTATGGTGCTGTGATATAAACGAGATCCACGCGGACGGATTCGCGGGCAGAAGCTATTGTAGGTAGGTACTTGATAATTTCTAATGTCCTAATTGTGCAAAATCAAAATAAACTTATCTGTATTTTTATTGGTAAATCAAATAATTGAAACAACCGGGCCTAATCCTATACGGGCAAATTGTGTCTGTCTGTCTCACCTGTTTACCCCGAGACCGCTGTACCGATAGAAAACTGGTATGAAAACAGTTAGTCATGGGGAACTATATCCTGGCGGAGGATACTTTTACGATTTTATTTTCATCTTCTATCATTAGTCTTTGAAGCACTTTTTAGTTTTTACTCACTTCCGTTCCGTCGCTACAAATACGGAAATGCCCATGCATTCAAATTATACAGAAGCTACTCTCATGCTTATAAAAATACCGCTTTCAAATCTTCTCAACCCCTGAACCTGGTAAAACCCCTGAAATTTTCCAATTAGAATTATTTTTGTAAATTGTAATTGCTTTCGGGGTTGACAAGTTTAATGTACATTTAATACTAATGAGAACGTCTTACAAGTAACAGCAATCTGCTTTAATTTTCGGTGAAATTCTGCTTGACAACAGAGGTATAATAAAACCTATTCCAAAAAACTTAAAACATTTCTTTTAAGGGTTAGTTATAAATACACAAAGGGTGTCAATTATGTACCGTATTACTTTACTGAGCCCCTTCTGTGTGTTTGTCCGTTTGTAAGTTTGTTGGATCGTCATTAGGGTGATAGGGCTTTGAAGGGGAATTCTTTAAGCTAGATCTTGGGTACCTATATTTCTTCTAGAGGAGGCCCGTTGAACCAGCCTCTTTCCGGACTATGTGCCTTCATGTGATGCGACGGCGACCTGGGTTTTTCGGAAGTAGGACTTCATGGACTTATTCCATTTTATAAGCTTTTATTTAACTTGGCCTGTTCGTTTGCCATTGCCTCCAATCCGTTAGCGTTTTGGTCCATCTACCGTCACGCTGCCTGGAAATATGTCCCGCCCAACTCCATTTGAGTTTCGTTATGACTTCTCCGACGTCACGCACCTTTGTGCGACGTCGGATCTCAGTATTCCTCACTCGATCTTGTAGGTTAATGCCGAGCATGGCGCGCTCCATGGCTCTCTGTGCTACCCGTACTTTATGCACAGCCTCCTTTGTGGGCGCCCATGTCTCAGCACCATACGTCATTGTGGGCAGGACACATTGATTATAGAGACGAGTCTTTAGGCACTGTGGAACGTCAACGGATTTGAGAATGTCGTCTAACTTGTTGAATGCCGCCCAACCGAGCTGAATTCTCCTGGAGATCTCCTTGTTTTGATGCTCCTTGTCAAACGATAGAGTATGGCCAAGATAAACGTATCGCTCGACTATCTCCAGCGACTCGTTTCCAACCGTTATAATTGAATTTACTGGGTGAAATTTACCCCCTGACTCATGTAATTCAATTCGCATTCTTATTTGAGATAAATTTTCGCTCGGTCTCACCCGTTAGCTAGTCTTGAGGGGGAGCAAGGGCCCCAACATACTGGTAAAAAATACCTTCATAATATCTAACTGTAAGGAAGTGATTGGCCCCTGCGTTGGAGTATAATTTTCATTATTTAAGTCAATTATTAAAACTGTGAATCATCAATTCATCACTTCACATCTATTATGAAACAACCATTGAAAGGCAATCGATGTTTCCTAATCAAGATTACTGCCTTTCTTATAGTAACTGTCCTCACAGATTATCCCCACCTTTTGATGCGAAATCCTTAAAAGATTAACAATTTCCTGAAAATGAACATAATTTTTCCCAGTGGATTAAGGAATTCCTGGAACGATGGCGCACGGAAAGCATGAGGCAATAAATCGCTAAGAAACAAACAGGAAGCCTGTTAAAACGGAATGGTAAGGAAATAATGTGGTAAAATTAACGGAAAAATGAGTATTTTTTATCCGATGTGGAAGGTTTACTTTCGTTCAGGATATTTGTTACGAGAAAAGGGTTTGGCTCAATATGTCTAATAATAAGCAGTCATGTAACATATGCTTTCGCTTTATGCTACATTTTGCCCGCATCTTCGATGACGTAGACTTTATAAATCGTATTTTCCATACAGTATGTGCCCTTCACCGAGATTCCAACTATGTCCATTCTATTGAAATGGGCTCGGCAGAGAAAATACTGACCATACAAAAATACAGACAGGCTTTCGCACTTACAACTGGCAAATTTTCTTCATTGAACGAGCGAGCGAAGCCAACGAAGTTCTTTGTTTCAGTTTGGGCAAAAAATATTTTGTACCTATGTCCGGCGGTTACTTTACAAAAGCTATAGGTACCTACTGATTCAGTCGCTTGTCGAATTATAACAGATGAGCTTTTGTTTGTGCATATTACTTAACTATATCTAATCTATTCAGTGCTGATTGTTCATTCAAATGAATTAGCTTTTTTATAGTAGATTGTATGACAAGGGTCTAAAGTAAGCCATATTACCTCGAGATGGATATTTTCCCGAACGAAGTGAGGGGAAATAGTTCGAGGGGTAATATGGCTTTTAGACCAGAGTTATACACTCTACTTTTCACTTCGACTGCGAGAAAATAGTAAAAACAAAGATTATCCATCCACAATCAACAATTATACCAAGGCGACAAGATTGTTCAATTTGGCGCCATTCTTTTTAATAAACTGTTTTGACACAGATACAATACAAAATATTGACAAGACGAATAAACGCCTCTGACCGTCTAATAGCGGCGTAGTCTATCCCGCTCAATCTTCATAGCTTATGTCATGTAATTACATCCACCAATCACAACTCTTTAAAATAACATTAGTATTTGCTGTCTACTAAAAAAAAAACCAAAAAAAAAAAAAAAATATCGACCAATCAGGAAACAAAATTAAATTCAAACATTAGGAGTTTTTCATTCCCTAATTTACAATAATCAAAAAAATAAACGCCTCTGACCGACTATAGCTCCATCCAAACGTTCAAGCGTGGTTAACTGCATACATGACTCATGTATGCAGTTAACCACGCTTGAAAAACACCCAATGTTTGAATTGAATTCTGTTTCCTGATTGGTCGATTTTAATGTCTAGATGTATTCTGGTTGATAGCATATACTAATGTTTTTTTAAAGAGTTGTGATTGGTGGATGTAATATTGAACTGTTGTGAGTGGTCAAATTAAAATGTTTTATAAATCATAAATATGTATACATATTTTCCCTAGGGGCTAAATGTACTACTTTAGCCCCGCTTGCCAAGTCTAATATGATGCACTTTTGATATAACAACAATTGATATATTCTCATGATAAATAATTATCAACATATATACTTAACAACTATTAATCTAACAGTCATAACGTATAACGTACATGGGGTATAACTTTATTCGATATAAAACTCAGCTGGTATAATGCACTATTGGCATAATCTGGTATATTAACTACTATTATTTCTTACCTTTACTCTAAGGCAGGTTGGTGTAGGTACGACGACGAGTAATCACTGACACACGACAGTATAAAAGCCACTGATAAACTGGTAACATATAGTGTATTTTCGTATAAGGATTATAATATAGAATATTAGGTTAGGGCAGCTACAAAAAGGGGGGCTCGGGGGGTAAAGCCCCCGCAGTAAAAAACGACAAATAATTGTAACAATGGTATTATTTGTAGGTTAGCTTAGGGTTAGCTTGTGTCCCTTAGAGCGGAAATAGGCACTCCGCGAAGCGGGGTGACGTCGACACGCTGGCGGTTAGGTTAGTTTTAGGTTAGGTTAAAATAATTAACGTGCGTGTGGAAAAAAAAGTTATATCTTACGAAACATTATATCACTAATACTTATATCCAATATACATGAAATCCATTAAACGTTATATCAAAAATGTTTTATACTACTAGCGGCCGCCCGCAACTTCGTCCGCGTAGATTTTTGATGATGACAAAGATATAAAATAGGTAAGTGAATTTTATTCTCAGTTAAAATGATCTAAGAAGACATTTTACATTTCAAACAGTGGCAGACACTGATATGCGATTGTTAAAGAATTTTTAAAGATTTTCCAATCAGATTACGGGCATTGTTTGCAGAATGCTTAATACTTATTCCGTCAGTTACCTGATGCTTTCATCTAATTTTAATCTATGGCAAAAATGACTCTGCAAGATATAGAGCGACGCATGGATTTGGAGCTAGAAAATGGGGATCTTAGTTATTATGAGTGCGATTAAAAATAGTTAAATATCGTAAGGCTGTTAAAACAATCTTAAACTCAGCACTGGAAATCGAGAAATGGAGACGGGTTAATGAAGAGTACATCTCATTAAAAAATCCAGTGTTCCCCGTACAAAACCTTCATCCTTTTTTAACCCCCATTGCGATAGAATTTTCTTAAACGAAGAAATCACTTTTTTGTATTTTAATAAGTTAACTCTCTACAAAGTTTCAAGTCTCTAGTTCAAAAAATAATGTTTCCCCCATACAAACATTGCACCCCCAATTAACCCCCTTAGGGATGGAATTTTCTTAAACGAAGAAATTTTTTTTTTTTTTTTTAGAAGTTAACTTTCTACAAAGTTTCAAGTCTAGTTCAAAAATAATGTTTCCCCCATAGAAACATTGCACCCCCATTTAACCCCCTTAGGGATGGAATTACCAAAAGTCCCGTCTTATCCGTTGCCTAGGTCATAAAATGAAGTCCTGGTGTAAATTTCAAGTTTCTAGTCCCAGTAGTTTCGGCTGTGCGTTGATGAGTGAGTCAGTCAGTACATAGGCATTTATATGGGGGCGCTTTTGTTCACCTAATTTTTTAAGTCCCAGTATCGGAAGTCCGAAAATGTTCTTCATAAAATTTCACGCCATAATAATCGTTAGTCCTAATAATTCTTATTCCTAACGATCCTAAGTCATAACCACTCGAAGTCATAATGACAATAATCATAAATTTCTCAAATCCTAATATTGATTTTCATAATTTTTTTCATCATAACACTCACTGGTCCGTTTTATTTAAATTGATAATGACACTAGTCATACATTTTTTAATCCTAAATTTGTTTTTCATAATATTTCTCATCATAAATGTTACTTGGCGTTATCGAAGTAAATAAACGTGTGGTTTTTTTATCGCTAGGTACAAGATGAGGTCACAAGACTCTAGCTAGACGCTAAGCAAGCCGCCTGTCTGTGCAGACGTAGCCTAAGGCAGGTCCGTGTAGGTACGATGACAAGCGAAGCGAGGAGGAGTGTTAGTTCTACCGCGACCCTACGCGCGCGAGCTGAGCGAGCGAAGCGAGCGTGCCGCGGCAGCGGCCGGCGAAGCGCCAGAACCGATTTTTTTTATTTGAAAGAAGAAAGAAAGAAAGAAGAAGAAAGAAAATACATTTATTTAACGTCACAGCTTAGGCACACAATCAAAATAAAGTAAACGGTGGGACTTAAATACGAGGACGTTAAACAGGATCCCCACTCAGCATAAAGCCACTGCAAGACACGTCATGCAGAGGCGCTGATTTTCGGTGGGGGTAGTTGCTTAGTGAAAGCGTTTATTCATTAGGAAAAACAATATTAGGAGTTAAAGTATGTTCTTAGTTATTATATTAGGACTAACAAAATTATGATGCATGTCCGTTATGAAGAAAATTGTTATGATTAACAAAATTATGACTTCAAGCAAGTTCTTAGTAATGAAATTAGTAAGAAAATTTTTAGCACAACTGATCATTATGACTTCCAATGATAGTTACAGAAATTAAGGAACAAAAAAGTTAGGACGAAAAAAATGTCCGTTGAGTGATTATATCTACAAATACAAATAGTTTATTTAACAGAAACCGATTAGCATACAAAAAAAAAAACCATATCCATCAGACTCCAAACTAGGCTGAGCCTGTATGTTGGACATCTGCGAGAGCGATTAACAATGATTTATTTATTTAAAATTAAAAATTCCAGGCAAGTTAAAATTACATTATTCAAGAAACAGGATAATAGACAAAACATAGGAATGAGATATAGTTAAAAACAAAATTTAGATAATTCAGTAGATTTGAAGTAAAAATTAATATTCACAAGGGATACCAAATAGACTGACATAACCAATTATAATAATATGAAAGTTTGATCTGATTGTGCGTATTTTATGTGTTTTTTGTGTGTGTGTGTGTGTGCGTGTGCGTGTGCGTGTGCGTGTGCGTGTGCGTGTGCGTGTGCGTGTGCGTGTGCGTGTGCGTGTGCGTGTGCGTGTGCGTGTGCGTGTGCGTGTGCGTGTGCGTGTGCGTGTGCGTGTGCGTGTGCGTGTGCGTGTGCGTGTGCGTGTGCGTGTGCGTGTGCGTGTGCGTGTGCGTGTGTGTGTGTGTGTGTGTGTGTGTGTGTGTGTGTGTGTGTGTGTGTGTGTGCGCGTGCGCGTGCGCGTGTGTGCGTGTGCGTGCGTGTGTGCGTGTGTGCGTGTGTGCGTGCGTGCGCGTGCGCGTGCGCGTGTGCGTGCGTGCGTGCGTGCGTGCGTGCGTGCGTGTGCGCGTGTGCGTGTGTGTGTGTCCGTGTGTGTGTGTGTGTGTGCGTGCGCGCGCGCGCGTGTGTGTGTGTGTGTGTGTGTGTGTGTGTGTGTGTGTGTGTGTGTGTGTGTGTGTGTGTATGCGTGTGACGTTTCCTTAACATCTCCTTATAACCTGTACAGTTAAGGATGGAAGCGTGTGTGCGAGTGACAGCTTTAACAATGAAGAGCTGTCGTACTCTTAACAATTTAGTTTCCGAGTACAACCGATCTGAGGGAAAACGATATCGCTTTTTATACATGACTTTAATAACAGCACGTTGTGCACGTTCAGCTGCGATCAGGAAGCTTTTCCCAGCGCTACCCCAGACAGCCACACCGTATTGCAGAATAGATTGGCACAGTGCAAGATACACCAGTCGAAGTACGTCTTGGGTAGCGCAGTCCCGTAATCTCTTCATAACGTAGATTAGTTTCTTTACTCTAGCGGCAAGGCTGCTGATATGCTGTTTGAACGAGAGATGATCTGATCTGATCGATCAGAAGGCCTAGGTATTTAACACACTCGCACCTCGCAATCTCTAGACATGAACACAGTGTAGCTGAACTAAACGGCGAGGAGGCAGGGCTGGACAGGCACCGATGGAATTTTATCTTTCTGTCTACCGGAGGGGAGGACGCTAGGGTTTTGGAGAATGCTACAAAATGGGTTTTATTGATGTTGAGTGTAAGCAAATTACTATTCAACCAGGTCGCGAACACAGCTAGCCCACTCTCCGCTCTTGAGTAAGTTTCTTCCCAGGTTTTACCATGTACAAGTATCGCGGTGTGATCGGCATAGCATACAAGTTCAGTATTAGGTATAGATATGTCGAATATATCATTTATGTATAGAGTGAACAGCGTAGGACCAAGAATACTCCCCTGCGGAACGCCAAGGAGAACAGGAAGTAGATCACTGCTATCGTGGCCTATTTTTACCTTCTGGAAGCGCCCTGTTAAGTAGCTAGTGAACCAGTCTAGTGCCAAGCCTCTCACGTCAATGCATTCTAGTTTCTTCAAGAGTAAAGTCCCGGAGACGGTATCAAACGCCTTGGCAAGATCCAGAAACAAGCCTACGCATTTATCTCCCCTATCCATATGACCAGAAATTAGATCAGAGAGAAGTACAGCCGCATCCTCAGTCGATTTCCCTGTCCTAAAACCGAATTGGCAACTTGAGATAAGATGGTTTTTCTCAATATATTTAGATAATCTTATATTGACAAGCTTCTCCAAAATTTTGGAAAACACGCTTAGGAGAGAAATCGGTCTGAAATTACTTGGGGCGCTTTTGAGCCCATTTTTATATATCGGGGATACAGAAGCCATCTTCCAGCAGTCAGGAAAGCAACCCGATTCCAGGCTGAGATTGCAGAGGTAAGTCAGAGGCTCAAGGATAACGTCCTTTATTTCTTTTACTAGCAAAGGTTTCACACCATCGGGGCCCGGCGCACTGTCATTTTTGAGATTTGAGATAATTTTACCGACTTCATCTATATTAGTTGGATGCATATAGAATGAGTTAGCGGCCATCCGAGGGGGTTTATATTTGGCTGCCAGGGATGTTTGTGTCTCTGAGAGATTAGTTAGAATGGAGTCTGCAAGCTTCTTGCCATTTGTTGCGAAGAACTGGTTGCAATTATTGAGACAATCTAGTTTAGATTTCTCGCTGACGTTAAGGAGTTCATCTGCGTCGTTTTTAGGCTTAGGGTTTTGGCAAATTGTTTTAATAGATTTCCATAACTTAAGGGGGTTGTTCGTATTAATTGACAACTGATTTCTCTGGTACTCGTTTTTTAAATTATATAATAAGTTATCGAAGAAGTTTCTGTACCTCGTATAGGTTAGGCGCAACATCGGGTCGTGCGGGGATGCTCTGACTTGGGTGTGTAATTTGTCCCGGTGCCTCATACAGCGTATTAGACCGGGCGTAATCCAGGGTTTAATGGCAAACTTGGACCGGCTGATCCTAGCAGTGTGAGTGTTGTTCTTGATCGCACGTGAGATCAGTCGGTCAAAATTAGCAGCCGCCGTATTTACGTCGCTTGTACCGGTAACTGCTGACCAATCAGCTGACATTAACTCCTTCGCCGCTTGCTCATAGTCGATTTTTTCTACAAAGCCATTGCGCTTCCAAACCTTGTTGGGGGTCCTAAGACCTGCCATGGCGATGTCGTGGTCTGTCACTGAACATGGACACTTGGACAGACTGCCCCGACAGATGTGTTATTATATTTTATGAAGATATGGTCAATACACGAACCGTTTCTAGTTGGTTTAATAATAGCAGGTAGTAGTCCATGAGACGACATCAAGCAAGTATACTGGGATTGGTTACGGTCAGAGCTGTTCAAGAGATCTATATTTAAGTCTCCAGCGAGCACAATATGTAAGTTTGGTTTGATTTGACTGAGAGTATTATCCATGGAATTTACGAACCAATCAATGTTTGTGAATGATGGGGAACGATAAATGCCAAGTAGCATTATTTCGTCGGAAATTTTAATCGAAAGACAGTTAGCGTCATCGATGGGTGGCTCAGTTACAAAAGTGTTATAGTTTTCCTTGACGTAAATAACAACCCCTCCGCTTTTATTAATTATTTTTGAGGTGTGAAATCAGTTATATCCGGGTAGCGAGTCAACTATCGAGCCATCACTCAGCCAGCACTCGGTTAAAACTATGGCATCGAAATCCACGTTTATGCATTTTAAAGTCACTGCGAATGCGTCAAAATTACGTTGCAGGCTTCTTATATTTAAGGTAAGTATTTTAAATTTATGATGTGAAGTCAAAATAGTTTTACACTGATCTACACAATTTAACCTATGGCAATTAATACCGATTGACTGGTCAATATCATCTAACACTTCAGGTAATGCCATCATCTAATGAAATTATATTAAATGTTGTTATATCCAGTGAAAATATATCAAAAGTTGTTATACCAATCATTACACACCTCGTGCAGACTTACACAGATAGTTTAGGTTGACCAGGATTTCACAAATAGTAAGCGAAAAACTTTAATTGTAGTATCTATCCATAGAGTAGCAGATTGTTCGAAAACTTAGGTCACTTCCTCATTTGATGATGCGCAATCGGTGCAGTTTCAGTAAGCTTTTACCGAGACGATACAGATTCTTCTACATTTCAACAAGGGCTTCTTAATTGGCACGGGACGTGAGGGAGCGGGTCGGTACGAATTCAGTACTGTAATAAACGTACCGCCCCGCTTCCACGCAAACGTAATGCCGACAGTATACCAAGGATTCGTTAGGATAAGTAAGTTCGCTTGTTCTCCAACACTTTAAATTCTCTTCATTTATGCCATTTAATTTGACAGCATTACAGTAAGTTAGGACCAAAGCACCTAGAAACAAAAATAATACACAAAAGAAACAAATAATAATAATTACACTGAAGAAGCTCGTGCATCCATCTTCTGGCAGAACTTCAAACATTCATCACACATCTATCCATCTGCTCGCAAGTACATCACAATATGTATGCCTAAAATAGCCAATTCACAAACATCTTTGTTTTACTGTAAATATGTGGTTTAAGGGGCTCCCATAATTGGCGTATGGGATCGTACCTTCGATCTGAATCTCTTAGTTTTCTTAGGTTTTTTTGTAGCTTATTATGTTAACAACAACGGCTTTAAGCAATATAGTATCCCATATTTAGTTCAAAGTTCATTGTTATCGAGATATTCGGCATCAAAGTTGAACAATTTTAGGCCAAAAAACCGGTTTCTGGCCATAACTTTTGAGTTAATTGGTTTAAAATGAAAACCCTGGACCAGTTTTTAGGGACGTCAAGACGAACCCAAATATGTAGATTTCGTATGTGTTAGATCTTTCACGTCAATAGAGATACAAAATAAGTGTTATTTTAGACAATGTTTAAAAAGATCATACAAAATTAAGTATTCATTTGTTTCAAAATCCGGTAGACTTGCATTAACTGGTATTTCATGTAATAAAGACCTCCTATTACTACTACTAAACCAAAATGGAGATAAAAGATTGAAGAACCGATAACCGTTTGATTTATACTTCTATCTGTAGTGCAAAAGTAGGAGATACGATTCAAAACTTGTCAAAAATCGATGGTAACCCCGGGTAGCCCCCAAGTTATTCGATTTATAGATTTTAAACAAATAATAGCGGTTTCAAAAACTATTCAACATGCGATGGTAAGAACTTAAACTGCGCTTTACACAAGCATATCCACCTTTACATGCGGATAACACCTCTGGTAGCTATAACTTCTAAGCTAGTCCACTACATCTCCCAAACGCTCATCATCATCGTCAACCTCCGAGCGTTACGCGCAGTTGTGCCCTAAGGGAACCCGGGGTCCTCTTTGGCACCTAATACCAAGATTTGGCATAGGCACTACACTTTACGAAAGCGTCCTATGTCTGACCTTCCAACCCAGAGGGAAAATCAGACGTTATTGGGATTAGACCGGTTGTCTCACCATGTTTTCCTTCACCGAAAAGCCACTTTGAAATAAAAAAATATATTTCGTACGTAAGTTTTTGAAAAAACTACCTCTATGAGCCAGGGTTCAAACCCTCGACTTCGAAAGTCGCGTGCCTGAACATGGGTGAGTGTAACCGAGTGATAAGGTATGTAAGCATGCTCAGTGTAATTATGTATTCTTATAATACGGGTGTAGACTCGAAAATTATTATTATTCCAAAAGAAAGGAGGCAAAAAATATGCCTAGTGACGAAAATCCCATTCAGATATCTCAAAGAATTACGAAGCTACAACCGTTTTCATATTGTTTGTTAGAAAGAGAAAACGCAAGTTTATGACGTCACTATCCGCGAGGCTGCCACAGAGCGCGTCGCGCGCTCGGCAAGCGGTGTCGATGGCGGCGCCGAACACGATGGGGCACAGCACGTTGCCGTCTTCTAGTGACGTCACCAACTGGCGTTTTGCGAAAGATACACCACACCTTCTTGAAACTTTGGACACTTTACAACTTCGTGTCACTTTTAAGCGGCTAAAAGTGACACGAAGTTATAAAGTGTCTTGTGTTGCTTTTTTTCTCCATTTGACCACATTTTTAATCCTTTTTCGTGAAAATACGACAAAACTGTCTATTTTTTTGTGTCTATACTTATATCCGTCCCACTGTTGGGCACAAGCCTCTTCAACAGTCGCTCAGTGTAGCTGAGCGGTAAGGCACGTAAGCATGCTCAGTGCAATTATGTATTCTTATAATCACAACTATCATAATTAGCTTACATCCGTCCCAATGTTCCTCTCAAGCCTGTCCTCATGAATGGAAAGAAATGGACTGTAGTTAACATGGCGGCTGAGTATGAGTTTCATCTTTCATTCGCAGATGTATGCAGGTTTCCTCACCGTGTTTTGTTTCAATAAAAAGCTCATGGTAACTTTCAAATTACATTCCGTACAATAGTTTTGAAATTCACGAGTTCACGCCACATTGGCTTTGTCTCGTCTATGAGAAGTTTTTAATTGAGTTCATAGATAATGTTGTGTAAGTCACTTGTGTTAGACAAACCAAGCCCACGAGATTGTAGTGTCCCGAAATTGTCCCGGAGCGCTCACCCTGGTCGTGCCCGCGCAAACGGGCCAGTCGCGAGGGTCAAAGGAGAATGAGTCAAGAGAACCTTTGGCCCTCCTTGGCAGCGATATGGTTGGACAATCGTAGGGGGTTTAGTGGGTAGTCTGGGCCTTGTGCCGGGAGTCCCACACACCCGTCCGGTCCGGGCGGACGGTGCTCAAAGCATTCCCCCAACGTAAAAAAAAGGCAGACGCCTTATTGTTATACGAAATGGTACAGAGGCCTCTCTATTGTGAATCTAAGTATTATTTATTATTTTAATGGAACGCGCCGTTGTATAGACGAACAAATAGCACATTTTTGTTTCGCATTTTGTTCATTTGGTCAAAATATCATCTGGCATATTTTTGCTTTGTCAAGTGTTATTAAGACAAAAGGTTATTAAGCAAACACTTTGTTCGGGCTAATATTATTGTTTTCCAAACAAAACATTTGTTCTAATTTTCATTTCGCACATCACCATCAGCATCGCATATCAGGGTGGAAAAAATGGCTTGTCATAAGCGAACTCTGTTTTTGGTCGGTTAGGTTAGGGTTCACTTGTGTCCTTCAGACCAGAAATAGACACCCCGCGCAGCGGGGTGACGTCCATTCGCTGGAGACTCTCGATGAAAAGGGCGAAACTGACTCGGGGCTTGCTTGCATGCATGCTGCTTAGTTATTTGCATTATAATTTGTTGTTACCTAAGTACCTATAGTACAATAGTTATTTGTGCAACAAGAGAGCAAACTTTGTTTTTGCTGCGAGTGCTAATTTTGAGTCCTGAGGAAGCGAAAGATTCTGAAATTGAATCACGAGCGTAGCGAGTGATTCAAAGTTTGAATCTTGAGCGCAGCGAAGGACTCAAAAGCACGAGATGCAAATACTTTGCTCTCGAGTAACACATACAACTTTTCACCTCAGCAGTGAGAACATATTCACATCAAAAAATATATCATAGTATCACGGACCTATTCGTCTCAAGATTATTCAGGAAGAAAACTTAATTAGGCGTTAGTTACTGCTCGTTTTAACTCTTCAGCGCCGGCCGCGCCGTTAGTTAATACTAGAAAGGCGAGACAAGGCGCGAGAAACCAACGACACTAACACATCACTAAAAACTAACCGTGAAATGTTAAAATTCACAGATTTTACCCATATCTTAGAGATGTTTTTGAAATATTTATCATTATCACAAGGGCACACATTTATAGCATATTACGTGTATCTCGCGTGCACACCAAAAACTAGCCGTACTGTTGTTAAAATATTGCCATCGTCACGTCACTGACTTCACTATATTTCCTAGTTAGATAGACAATAGATTTATCCAGGTAGTAGTCTTTATATTTAAAACCAATATCAATAACGCAAGAATGACGAATAAATTCTACATAATAAAATCTCAAACAAATTAACAGCGCGCAACTTTTTAAAAGGGGCGGGGCCCCGTTCTTGCGTTCGGAAACTGCATCTGTGGTATACGTTCATAGAATTTAAATTATTTAAACTAGAATTTTTAATTAGCTAGCATAATAAAAATCATGTTTAGGTACTTATTTGTTATGAAAAATGGAGTTTATTCTGAGATATTTTATTTAAATATTCTTCAATTTAAAATTCCTTTGTATAATTATTTTGGCAATTTAAACTTATTAATTTGATAGTTTTCGAACGTGTTAGTTGTATCCGCCTTTTTGGGGGTCTACTTTGAAATTCGATGGTCGAACTATGCATCGACCTATGTCTGCCATTTTCTTTTTTCATAAAGGAATGAAAGGGACAGTGCTAATAAAGTTCAAATATTCTGAACTTGTAATAGACCCCATATGACGAAATGTCAGTGCTCTGCACCAAAATTAAAAAGTTACTTTGTCTCACGGAGTGAGCAAAATCGCATTTTGCACACTGTTTTCACGCAGCAAAATATGCTTGTTCGAGCTGCTGAGGTGAAAAAGAACATATAAACTTACCTGTAAATTATTTAGTTTTGTTTTTTACAAACTACCTGCTTAACAAAACATGTAATCTCACTCAAATAGATTTCGTATGCACTCAATTAGGATCTAAATCGTATGCCATGCAATAATTTGGAAAACGAATGTTATGCCAAATAATAGGTACGTTTGACCAAATGAAACTTGACTATGTAAAACTTTGCCAAACAATAATTTGCGAAGTAACATTTTGCCATAGGAGATATATTGCCAAGTGATAAAATGCGAAACAATAATTTGACTAGTGATTTTTTGCCAAATGATCATTTGGGAAACATTTTTTGGGAAGTGACACTTTGGGAAATGATTTTTGCCCATACAATAGAGAACCATTTGTTACACGTAAAAGGTGATAAAAACACACGCTATTTATTTCGGTCCAAGTCAAAATGACTCGCACAACTTCAGGTTAATAATGTAGTGAAAAATCTTCTCCAAATTTCTCTGTTACGTTGGCATGACTCCAAGAAATCGTTGCAACGGCGGAGAAAACTCCAAATTTGGAGTCATGTTACATTGAGCAAGTAAGAAAGTGTCTTTTATTTCGTAACAATGAGCTAACAATTTTCAGGCAACCTGGTTCGATGTTTCGCGTTCCGATATGATCTCTATATGTTGCACGCACTCTTTTTGACACAGCGCGTGGTTGTTTCAGGCTGGCTAGATGAGCTGCTTGGTACGTGGCATTATCACTTGGACTAAGTATATGTGTAAACACTTTGTTTGTTATTAGTGGGACATCAAGTAAGGCTGATGATATAAACTTTCACGCTTTACAGCCAATGTTTGAGGCTGACACATTTTCCTAAAAGAGAGCTTTTTTTCGCGTCTAACTCTGCGATAAACGACTAAAACAACCACTGGTTTTTTTCACGAGACGCGTGAAAGCGAACGAGTGCATTAGCGGAATATATTAGTACCATAATAAAATATGAAATGTTGAGTCAGATTGGCCTCATGAGCGAGTGACAGATGTCCCTGCGCTTTGGAAAACTGAACGAGAAGTTTCCTGAAATTGAAATATAATATCTTACTTGCAATGTAAACTATTCTGAACTAACAATGTAAATAACTGATTCGCAGGGAACAGATTGTTATATAAAGCCGACAGTCAGTAAGCCATTATTTCAATACCTAGTTCTATTGTTATTAGTGGGTCACCTAAGTCACCTTGTCAGCGATGTTAACGGTTCTAGGTTTAATCCCGGTAAGAGCAAATACTTGCGTCATGAGCATGATCATATTTTGTTTCTGATTATTGGATGTTTTCTATGTCTTTACGAGTATGTATTTAGTTATTAAGTAGTTAGGTTCAGGCATGCAGCTGTCAAGCGGCGGTCGTAGGTTAGAATCCTGGCTCGTACCAGTGTACGGAATATTTACCATTTAGCTTTTCGGTGAAGGAAAATATTGTGAGGAAACCGGTCTAATCCCAATAAGGTGTTCTAGTTTTACCTCTGAGTTGGAAGGTCGGATGACAGTCGGTTTCGTAAAAACTTGTGCCTATGCCAAATATTGGGACTAGGTGACAACAACCGGGAATAACGCTAGGAGCATGATGATGTATTTAAGTATTTATATCTATTTAATATGTATTTCGTTGCCATTAATCGCATGAAACAATACTTATTAAGCTAATTATGACTTTAGTTCGATTTATGAAAGAGTGTCCCTGAATATTAACTAACTTATCTATTGTTATTTAAAAAATGTAAGCATCATTTTTATAAAACTTATGCTTAATTTGGCGGGGTATGTAAAATTATCAAAAAAATATAAGTAGGTAACTAGATTAGACGACAATTACTTATGTTTAGGTATTCGTTGTTTTTTTTCATAGCCTATTCAAATTAAATAAAGTTACATAACTAATTAAAACCAATAATGCCTTAAATATGTTATTAAACCATCAATTGTCCAGCGATTGTGGAGAAAACTGCCTGGGACAGCGGGACACCGAGAAACCCTCGGACAAATTTTGTTAGGTGCGGAAAACTAAAATAAAATATCTATTTTAGTGATTTTTTTTTATTTATGTAAAGATAATTCATCTGCTCATAGTATCCTGCAGGTCAATCACGTAACGCATTGTACGTAGGTTCGTTAGGAAGATTTTAATATGGAACAATTACAGTTGGATCTACCTAACGCGCGTACGTGACCCCACGTGACCCCTCTGAACGACACGTCTATTTGAACAAAATGCGGCCTTGACAACAGGTATGAATATCGTCTAAAAATGCTGTTAGAGTTTTGACTTGTAAAAGTGCTATTACATCCTACTTGCAGACTAAAATCCATTTAATTTATTTAGAACTAAGTTATTATTTAAATAACCGCGTATTGTATTTTCATTATTATTTAAATAACCGCTTAGAGAACTCTAATGAAAATACAATTAGATTTAGCTTTCAGTTCACCGGTCCCCTACAATAGTGTCACGTGGAACAATATCAATGCTCTGTTATCCTTACCAATTTCACATATTATCCCTTATCTCTGCCCTAAGGCGCGGGCTGGGCCAAATTGATTTCGGTCCCGCCCTCACGATAATCGCACTAGGGCTTCCTTGCTTTTCGGCGTCGGCGATTTGGACATACTCTTTTGTTTTTCGGTGTCCCAAAGCCGACGAGCGACATAAGCTCGATCGTCGCTGCACGATCTTCATTTGTCGTTATCGCCGTGAAGAAACATCCATTACTCACGCACAATCTATTTTACCTTCTTGTCAGAACGTGTTCGCGACATCGACATGACGCCTCAAGCCATAATGACAATTATTATGGATACCTACTCCGGTAAACGTTGATGTTGCCGATGCTGAAATGTGGGGCGCGATTTGACTTCCAAAGCGTGACATGTCCCCATGTCATACGGATATCCCCACCTGTCAAATTTAGACTGAACAGTCACGAAACAGGGAATGACGTGTCTCCGCTCCGGTATGTCACTTGTCACATAGGTTACATACATGTACTTCAAATCGTGATATCATTGAGATGTTACAAAAGGCAGCGTACATCGCAAGCTGTCATTAAAACGCGCTGAACGTTTCCCTCGCTCTAGCGTAGCGTTGTCTAAGTTGGTGTTGAGTTGTGATGTTTATGATTTCCGTTTGCCAAATTACTTCACTAACTTTGGCATTTAAGTGTGACTGCTTTTCCACTATCGAGGCGGAGTAAGGATTGAATTGAAAGAGTGTATAAAATAAAAACTTTTTATTATCGCTGTTTTCTGCCTTGCCGCACCAGTACCACTGAAAAACCAAATGCAATTGCAGTACCTATTCATCGTTGTAAGTTAATATACGTGAATTGATATAATAATAATATTTACTACACCAAAATAAAAATGATTAATTACAAATAATCCTAACACTAAATTAGGTAGCAACAGGCATAATCATACAATCATAGAAAACAAGGTTAAGTAATACGAGGTATAAAAATGTATCGTATCAAAAATATAATATAAACGTACACTTTTTATAAGCTTGTTTAGTATACCGTTCACTGCATATAATGAACGGAAATATACATATGTTGTTTGAAAAAATATCCTAAACCTAACCTAACCGCCAGCGTGTTGACGTCACCTCGCTTTTGTAGCTCCCCTAACGTAATCTACAGTATTGTAATCCTTATACGAAAATATACTATGTGTCTGGTTACAGACATTTATTTGCTCAAAAGAAATAAATACATTTCACTTTATGAGTACCTAACCTTATAATATAAAACAAAAAGTTTTTTCGTGGGCGTTCACAAGAATATAGTTATATAAAAGTGTCTAAGGTACACATAGCTATGTAAACAACAAAAAAGAAATAGTTAAAAGTTAATACAAATCGTTTTTTCAACACAATTGCTCGTAACGTACCTCTTATTGTGTCGCTTTTAGGTTCATAATCCTGGATAGTAAAAACGCGTGTTTTATAACATTACAACACTTGTTTGTTATGGTTATATCCCGATTAAGTCACGTTGGCACCTTGCAGCAAGATATATGCATGAACACGGTGCATTCTTAAACAACTAACCGGGTTGTACAGAATGTACAGCTTTTTTTTTAATTTTCGGCAAATGGATTCTTACTCGACTAAACAAATTAAATCCTTTTTGTTAATTAATTGACTATTTCTTTTTGTATATGATATGGAAACGTTTAATTTAGTAAAACTATTCACTTTTCATAACATTTTACATGAATTAAATACAGATAACATTTTAAAACGAAAATATTATTTTATTTTGTATTGGCTGTTTAGAGATTTCTCTGACCACACTGCGCAAACTTCACGAAAAAAAAACTGTTACGCGCCATTAGAGGTTATTTATTTCACAAATATTTGTAAAATTTGTTTAAGCGTGTTTGGTTATTATTAAAAATGTTGACTCGTGGTGACTAGAAAAGTGTTAAATAGAATGGACGCCACTGGAAATTCTTGGCGATGTGCGATTGTGAGTAAATACCTGTTGTCATCTTAATGATTTGCTTAATGTAAAGTAAATAATTTGGCAGGCCTATAACATTTTCATTTTATGAAAATGTTTTTTTCCTCGCAAAATGTGTTGAAAAACGTCGTATGATACGCGTGAGCTTTGATAATTACATCCTCGGCTTCCTTATCACGCTCACCTGCGGTTCGCGTGAACAATTTCGCCTCTGATGTAATTATCAACATACCTCACTTGTATCACAATGTACTATTATATTTTATTCAGTATGTTTTAAAACAAAAAATAATGGCAGATAGGTTTGGGAATCCATCATTTTACTGAAAATAGTAACATCGATTGTCGTTTCCTACAACAGTATCTGCATAATTTTATTATCATTATCACTTAAGAATCATTCATCGAACTTCGTTAGATTTGCTCGAATTTCCTTTTACACGAGAATATAATAATCGTTAATCGATTAGCCTTTACTATACTTTGGTTTAACATAAGTTTCAGTGCCATTATATCTTGTGAACGTTATGAAGTGATATATGTTGTTGTTATATCTCGTGAGATGCACCCAAAAAACAAAATACGCTTATAATGCGTTTTATTGCACGCCTTAAATACCTTTTATTGGAAAATATATTCTACTCAGTTAAAGAGTAGGTATATGAGTCTTGACTTGACATGTTAAATTACTATTTTTACCTATTTTTTATACATTAAATGTATTGTGTCACGTATTTTCTGATGCACTAAATATTTTGAAGAATGACGATACCTAGATGTTGATATATTTGTGTTCTTTTGTTTTTGGTTTGTTTTTTATATTTCCTTGTTATTGTGTTGTTGACATTGTGGTAATATTATGTGATATTTATTGTTGTTATATCTCGTGAGATGCACCCAAAAAACAAAATACGCGTAAAATACGTTTTATTGCACGCCTTAAATAACTTTTATTGGAAAATCCATTATACTCAGTTAAAGAGCAGGTATATCAGTCTTGACTTGACATGTTAAATTACTATTTTTACCTATTTTTTGTACATTAAATGTATTGTGTCACGTATTTTCTGATGCACTAAATATTTTGAAGAATGACGATACCTAGATGTTGATATATTTGTGTTCTTTTGTTTTTGGTTTGTTTTTTATATTTCCTTGTTATTGTGTTGTTGACATTGTAGTAATATTATGTGATATTTATTGTTGTTATATCTCGTGAGATGCACCCAAAAAACAAAATACGCGTAACATACGTTTTATTGCACGCCTTAAATAACTTTTATTGGAAAATCCATTATACTCAGTTAAAGAGTAGGTAGGTATATGAGTCTTGACTTGACATGTTAAATTATTATATTTACCTATTTTTTGTATGACTATAATTTGACATTAAATGCATTGTGTCACGTATTTTCTGATGCACTAAATATTGTAAAGAATGACGATACCTATAAAGGTTGATACATTTGTGTTCTTTTGTTTTTAATTTGTTATTTTATATTTCCTTGTTATTGTGTTTTTGAAATTGTATTAATATTATATCTTAATTTTTCTCCGTTTTTTTCTGTAAAAAAATATTATATTTTTGACATGTACCTATGCAAATCTGTAATGTAATTTTATATCATGAAATAAATAATATGATCTAATCCATAGCTAGTTTCATGGTTTATGTGCTTTTCTTGTTTATTTTATTATTCCATATATGTATCCTGTGAATACATGTATCTTTTTTTATAGCAAAATATGTTACAGTGTTTTCAAATGCGAATGAAACTGTAGCGTGTACAAGTCTAAAAGCAAAATATAAAAATTGTTTCGGCGATCTACACGCTTATGGGGAAACTCTAGTTGTCCCAAAAAAAACATCGCTTTGTTTGCAGTGAAGGTAACCTTTTCCGATTAGGATTTTTATTTTATGAACCGAAATATTTGAAAATGATTGTCTCCAAGAATAATTTGCTTGTTTTTAGAATATCGTGGTTGCTTCAGGGTACTAATGTATTTTTTTAAAGAATACTAATCAAAATACATAGCACATCAACCAAATAGACGAAATTCGGAATTTAAAAACAACTAACACCAGAAAACTTTTCATCGGCAATTAGGTAAAAATCTTATAATATTTGTTGAAAACATATACATTACAGTCAAGTTATAAATAAGTTATACGTATAAATCATATTGCGGTCTTGAAAATGTAATAAAAGGGACCGATTACATAGATAATGTGACCTCATGAAGGTCAGCAAAATACTTCTGCAAAGTAATCCACAAAAGTAATTATAGGAGAATTTTCTTCACCCTCTTCAAAATTTGCGGCTGAAATCATATTTCCCCCTCATAAATCGGCCCATATGCTTCGAAGGCGCCATTTGTATCCACTGTACAACATTGAACTTTTGCCAAAGATTATGTTCCGATGAAAAAATGACTTTTCTTGAGTATTATCATACTATGCGGGGAAAACGAAAAATTGATTGTGAAAAGGAACTCTAATCTAGGCATGGAGTAGTTGTGCTTTCAACATCTGTTTATCTTTGTTTGTGACGTCATACATTATGCGATCAGTTAAATAAAATCTTGTGAAAGTATTCCTATAACTACTTACTCCTCTTCCATTTCAATTAAGTAAATTAAGTTACTATTAATAATAATGTAAATGCAAATGTAGGGTATGAACCCTGCGTATGCAATTTACATCGTTCACATAGCCAAATCATAATATTTTATGAAAACCGGATTTTAATCGATCCATACCATCAGAGCCGTACGCTTTTTTGCCACCGACGCCGATGTAGTATATTCATATTACTTAACTATGACACGTCTCTTAGATACCAACCTATAAATTTGCGCCACACCAAACTTGTACCACGGTTCCTTAATGTTGTACCGAGCATGGTCTGTCGATATACTCTTTGCTAAAGCAGATTCCGAGTCTCACGAATATACATTCCCTTCGACACGATGTGACGTGAATTTAAAATATTACGTGCTGCGTGGCAACATGACATGTCTCGTGAATTTACGAGTATTACATATAGATTCTCCCCTTTCACATACCTACGTAACTTTTTCCAATTCCGTAAGATTATAAGTATCGCGCGAAGCAGGAAAAACGAAAGTTTGATAATGGAATTGTGTTGTGGCGATTTGCTGATGCCGATTTTCTTTCATGGCCTTCGCATAATTTGGTTTTGTTCAAACGTGATTTTCATAATCGTCGATGACGGAAAAAACCTGTGAAAAAAAGCAATGGTCGCCAAGATGGCCTAGTGGTCTAAAAGTTACCGGCCGTTCCAGATTGGTAGGTACCAGTGCCGGGATGACTATTAAATAACAGCTTTTGAAGTTTTAGTGCGTTCAGTAGGTACTTAAACAATTAATATTTTTTTGTGCTTAGTGTAATTAGTTTGGGGTACTATTAATATTAATTAATTTCTTCAACAATAAGTTTAGTTAAGTTTATTTTAGTGTACTTTTCTTATATTGCATAGTAATATATATATTTAAGTTATAGCATGGTATGGCAATAAAGTTAATATGATTTTGTGTTGATTTGAAAATTATTCAAAATTATTTTGGAACCGGTGTAGCTTTCTGCCACTTTGACATTTGTAAGAAAAATCCATTATATTTTAAATCACAGAGGCTTATAAGAAGGCGCTATCAAGTTTTTACTAACAATATCAGAAGCAATAAAATAACCATTGACATGAACTGACATTTTTAAAAACCGAATTGCTTGTAAGGGTTCCGTGTCCAGATAACAACAATGATATGAGGACATGTATATATGTCAAAAATGGCATCAATGCTATGCCTTTACATGCTTTCTGTTGCAGGGATCTCACCACGGTGATGATCCAAAAAAAGGGGGAGGGTAAGGAGCTCATTCTATCATCAGCCTACCTCCCCTACGAGGCGACGGATCCCATCACACAACAGCTGCGGGATCTTGTTGCATACGGCAGCCGGGCGAACACCGACCTGATAATCGGCTGCGACGCGAACGCTCACCATGTCATCTGGGGCAGCTCGGATGTCAATAGGAGAGGAGAGAAGGTACTGGATTTCCTGGTAAGCTCCTCTTTACAAGTACTGAATAAAGGCAATGAACCTACCTTCGTCAATTCTAGGCGGGGGGAGGTGATTGATATAACGTTGGCTACTAATAACACTAGTAACAAAATCAACTCATGGCACGTATCTGATGACATATCCCTTTCGGACCACAGATACATCTGCTTCAGGTACCAAACTAAGATAAAAATAAATACGGTACGTAAACGGAATCCTAGGTACACGGACTGGTCGGGCTTTAGAAGGGATCTAAAAGTAGACCTAGGAGACCCAAAAGGCAAGCTAAACTCTATTATAGACATAGAATTCGAAGCGGACAAAATAGTACAAGCTGTATACAAGGCCTTCACTAATAACTGCCCGGAGAAGAAAACCCTGGCTAAAAAGTTACCATGGTGGACCCCAGAGATAGTAAAGCTCAGGAGGGAAACTAGGGCAATATTCAATGACGCAAAGGCATCTAATGACTTTGGGTACTATGCACAAAAACTCACAGAACTTAGCAAGGCTGTGAGGAAAGCCAAGAGGAGAGCGTGGAGGAACCACTGCGATCAGATTGAGTCAATACCAGAAGGTATGAGACTAACAAAGGCACTAGCAACCACAAAGTCGGCCCCGCTCACATCCATCAGGGATAATGACGGTAGAATGACGAAAACGGGGCTGCAGACCCTTAAGGTAATGTGTAAAATGCACTTCCCAGGCTCAGTAATACACGACAGCGTAACAGACGATGGAGCAATTAGTGCGTTGGAACAGACCACAAGTAAAACGAGACACAATTGGGACACGTCCAAAAAGGTAGTAGATCATAAAAAGATAAAGTGGGCACTTTCAACATTCCAACCATACAAAGCCCCGGGGCCAGACGGCATCTACCCCATTCTACTACAAGAAGGCGCTAATGTACTAATCCCACATCTTAGCAGATTGTACAGGGCGTGCCTAGCCTTCGCACACGTACCGCGTGTGTGGAGGATGGTAAAAGTAACCTATCTACCCAAACCGGGTAAGGCGGATTACAGTGAAGCCAAATCGTATAGGCCGATAAGTTTATCGTCGTTTTTCCTCAAAACACTGGAGAAACTGGTAGATAGACACATAAGGGATGGCCCATTAAGAAGGCATCCGCTGCACGAACTACAATGTGCATACCAGCCAGGGAAGTCAACGGAAACCGCACTTCACCTGGTGACAACCAGGGCTGAACAGGCTATAGAGAATAAAGAACTATGTCTTGCAGCTTTCTTAGACGTGGAAGGAGCGTTCGATCGTACCACGTATAAAGCTATCAGCGAAGCAGCTGTTAATCATGGTGTAGAGCCCACCATATGTAAATGGATAGGCAATATGCTAAATGGCAGACTAATAAAGTCATCACTCTTGGGGGATGAGATAATGGCGACGGCCACAAAGGGATGTCCACAGGGTGGGGTACTCTCACCAACTCTTTGGAGTCTGGTGGTGAACTCACTCCTGGTAGAACTCAATAAAGGTCCCATCCACACGGTAGGATATGCTGATGATTTAGTGATACTGGTTAATGGGAATTTTCCAGGCACGGTATCGGAAATCATGAACAAGGCACTGCAGACAGTGGAGAGATGGTGCGACCGACACCAATTATCCATTAATCCAGGCAAAATTGTAGTAATACCCTTTACTAGGAAAAGGACCCTTCGAGGCGTACAGCAGCTAAAACTGTACGGGAGGGTACTAGAACTGTCTAATGATGTGAAATATCTAGGTGTCACACTAGATAAAGAACTGAATTGGAAGAAGCATACAGATCTTACCATTACAAAGGCACTGAGGGTATTTGGAATGTGTAGATCAGCGTATGGAAAAACATGGGGTTTGAACCCAAAGGTACTTAGATGGATCTACACTATGATGGTGAGGCCCATATTATTGTACGGTAGCCTGGTATGGTGGCCAAGGACTTTAAAGAGCACATGCAGAGATGCTCTGATGAAGGTACAGAGATCGGCATGCATGGCTATAACAGGGGCGTTTCGCACCACGCCCACAGCGGCGCTAGAAGTCCTACTGGACCTACCGCCACTTCACTTGGTGATTAAGTCAGAGGCACGCAAATCGCTCTACAGATTAAGAACCCTTGAACTGTGGAGCGACAGTAAGCCAAAGACTAAGCACACAAACATGGAGACTGATGGTTTCTTAGACAGAATAACAAGCATGGGAAGCGACAAAATGCTACCCAAGTTTGTATTCCATAGGAACTACACAACAAAAGTTCCATCCAGGGCTGAATGGGCCGAAGGTCTAGAACCACCGAGGTCTGGTATCGAAGACAGTATATGGTACACGGACGGATCAAAAATGGGATCCGGTACGGGAGCAGGCATTTATGCGAATGACTAGAGTAGTAGTGTAAGCATGGGTAATTTGGCAACCGTCTTCCAGGCGGAGACATACGCCATAATTGCCTGTGCACAGGAGAATATAGACAGACAAACCAGAGGGCAGACCATCTATATACTCAGTGACAGTCAAGCGGCGCTTAAGGCACTTACGGCGCCGAAAGTGGAATCTAGACTAGTCTATAATGGCGTCCAGGCACTGAACAAGCTTGGAAAGTACAATAAGGTGCAACTGGTTTGGATTCCAGGGCACGAGGGCTTCATTGGCAACGAAAGAGCGGATGAGCTTGCTAGAGGGGGGTCTACAAACCACTTTGTAGGTCCAGAACCATTTGTGGGACTCTCGCAGGGAACCATAATTTCGGCCTTTAAAGCCTACGCCAAAACCAAACACCAATACGAGTGGAGGAATGAGGCGGGCTTAAGGCACTCAAAGCTCTTCATAGAAGGAGTGGACTCGGGCTGGACTAACAAACTCTGGAAATCCAGTAGGAAGCAGCTCAGAATCATATCTGGGGTGTTCACAGTTCACTTCGGGGTCAAGGATCTCTTGGCCAAGATGGGACTATCAGACAGCTTAGACTGTAGAATGTGTGGCGAGGAGGATGAGACTATGGAACACTTACTGTGTGAATGTCATGCCCTTGCCAGACAAAGAATGAATTACTTTGGTAACGGCTATCCGCAACCAAAGGAATTCAAGGCATTTCCGCTGAGCTGCATCATCCGCTATGTGGAAATGATGGAGCGAAGTTGGGAGTAGACGTAAGGAGAGGGCAAATGCACAAAAGATCCCACTGGGTCGAAGTGCATCCGAAAGGGCCCTCATCTAGATAAGATAAGATAAGATAAGGGTTCCGTAGTCCACAAAGAACCCTTCTACTCGTGGTTTCGCCTTATCAGTCCGTCCGTCCATCCGTCTGTCCGTCTGCAGCTTAGCTCGATGACCCTTACTTGATACTAGAAAGCTGTAATTCGGCATTGGTATATAAACCGTCCATGATATAAACAGAGGTCAGCGGGGGTGAGCCGTTTTTACGTCATTAATGTCATTTAGTTGTGTCTTAGATAGATATAGTTATGGTCATATTAATATGGATAAGGTTGGGTACACCTTAAAGAAATATAAAATAAGACAAAACTAAAATGAAAATGGATAACAAAAAGAGTATTACGCTTATTTATTTATTGTACATTTTCTGTGCTATTGTAATAAATAACTAAGTTTTTCTTTATTTTAAATACTTAATGAATTTCGCCTTGAGCTTAAAAATGTTTTCGCTCTTAAGCGGAAAGCTGCAAGATAGCCAAATTAGATTTGGTAGATTCTTCTCATAACATTCATTTGATTTGAATGCGAAAAGCTAGCAGAAAGGCAGCCTAAATAAAATAATTTCATTAATTTAAAATAAAATTTCACATGGGGTATTTACCCTTGAGTGTCAAGGTACGTCCATGTTAATGCAAAAACTGAAAACGGCTCAAGGCCTCCACCCACTGGACGCGTGTCGTGCGCGGCGCGTGTGCTGCGCGGCACACGCGCAAGTTGTAAAGCATTGAAACTACAATTCAAACACACATCGAACGCGTTTCGAAGGCGGGCCCCTGCGGGCCCGCGCGAGCCCGCGCGGCGCTAAAGATACAACTCGGCAGCGCGGCCGCGTGTCGTGCGCGTCGCGTGAGCTGCGCGGGCCCGCGCGGGCCCGCGCTGCTAAGTATGATAGAGATAGTAAGATACATATTAAATGTGTTGGTAGTGAGAGAGATATGACGCGCGGGCCCGCGCGGCACACGCGCAGCACACGCGCAGCACACGCGCAGCACACGCGCAGCACACGCGCAGCACACGCGCGGCAGCGTGATGGAGATAGTAAGATACATATTAAATGTGTTGGTAGTGAGAGAGATATGACGCGCGGGCCCGCGCGGGCAGCAGCTGCGCTGCACACGCGTTGCTATACGCCGCCCGCTTCCGGTGTGAATATACCGCTTCATACGCGCCCGACACGCGCAGCACACGCGCGGCACACGCGTCCGGTGGGTGGAGGCCTTCACCCCCGCCGACCTTTGTATATAAATCAATCACGCCGATAACACGGTAGAATAAAATATTCAAAACAGTTGTTTTTGGGGTACGTACGTCCCCTAATAATGAAACGTAAAACGATGCTCTAACTGGCCCATAAACGCACTATTTAGCGAGCGAGTAACTGTTCATACATTTCATAACAGCACTGTTTACTAGAGGCCTATGCTCAGCAGTGGGCGATTACGGGCTGAAAATGATGATGATGACTGTTTACTGCGATGTAAACGCCTTACTTTAAAAAAAACATCCACACGCACGGCTAATACGAGACGGCGCGCCAGCTCTCTCGATTTTTCTCGCACTATTCGTCTCTCTCTTATTAGAACACTTAGAAAGAGAGATGTAGTGCGAGAAAAATCGAGAATATGTCGCGGACGTCTCACGGTAGACGTGCTGTACTACTACTTGCACCAACTTGATACAAAAGTATATAATCAAAGTTTTTATTTACGACCAAACATTTGTATATTATGAATTATTTAAAAAATATATATATTATTTGACAGAAACTTATTATATAAATTATTATTGCACTATTACGTATACGAATATAATTACGTATGAATTAAAAAGTTAGTTTAGTAAATAGCTATTCGTGGATATGGCCAACATTTTCAATATCAAAAAAGTTACATTCAACAATACGCATTATTAAAAAGTAATTGTTTTTTCTACCTGATATTGTTAAAAAACAATTACAATATCCCAAAACAAAAATTACTTGTTAAACATTTCATAAATCTATTTAGATATAAAATGACAGATTGACAATTACTAATCTATGGGGTCATGGCTGGTGGGGTCTACAGATTATATGATTTCACCACAGTTTGTCAGTACAACATGTCGAAGTCATAATTGGGTGTGTCGTATAGATGTAACAATCCAACCACATGTGCATCGAATAGCTAAACGCATGGCATAATATTTAAATTACATCCAACGTTGTACACGACCATTGTTTATAAATCATACCAAATGTTATGAATACCTGAAGTATTACAAGTGCAATAACAGTTTTTCTACCAAAAATCTTCTATGGTTAAATATTTTACAGGGCATCTTGTATTTTTGTGAATAAGTTGAATTAACTTGTTTATTCAAATCATAGGTTTAAAACTACCAATTAATACATTTTCTTGATGCGGCCTTTTAAAAAGTGAAAATATACCACCGTAAACATATTTTATTTTAGTGGCAACCCACGTTGGTCTTGAATTAGGTTTTCGAGTATAGTAAAATAAGTAACGGGAAACTTACTATCTGAAAAGTAAAAAAAAACGATTTATTTAAAAATACTTATAACTTAGTACATTTAAATAAATCGTTTTTAGAGTTCCGTACCCAAAGGGTAAAAACGGGACCCTATTACTAAGACTTCGCTGTCCGTCTGTCTGTCACCAGGCTGTATCTCAAGAACCGCGATAGCTAGACAGTTGAAATTTTCACAGATGATGTATTTCAATTGCCGCTATAACAAAAAATACTAAGAACAAAATAAAATAAATATGTAAGGGGGGCTCCCATACAATAAACGTGATTGTCTTTGCCGTTTTGTTTGACACAAGGCTGTATTTCAAGAACCGCGATAGCTAGACAGTTGAAATTTTCACAAATCATGTATTTCTGTTGCCGCTATAACAACATATACTAAAAACAAAATAAAATAAACATTTAAGGGTGGCTCCCATACAACAAACGTGATTTTTTTGCTGTTTTTATTGATAATGAATGGTACGGAACCCTCCGTGCGCGAGTCCGACTCGCACTTGGCCAGTTATTTTTTTACTTTTAAGTTTGTGAAGAAGTTGTAACGCTCGCCGAGGCTCGCAACCTACTCCACTTGCATTTTGAGACCCTTCTAATATAACAGTTGCATATTATACTATGATAAACCTGTACATAATTAGCGTTAAAACTCTCATGTGTCTCTTTCGCTTGCGGCTTGTTCCATAAAACTCGTATTTATTGACCTTGATGAATATCTCATATGATTTTATTATTATTAATTTGATTTATTTTCTTCCTATCAGTATATATATCCGTAATATTTATACGTATTCTGGGTACCAAACAATCATCTAGTCAGGGTTCCGTAGTCAGCTAGGAACCCTTATAGTTTGACCATGTTTGTCTGTCCATCCGTCCGCTTGTGGCTTAGTGCAGTAACACTTAGGTACTACTAGAAAGTTGGTATTCGGCATGGGTATACAAATGGTAGGATAATATTTTTAAATAAATAATAGCTTGTTCAAAAGTAAGGTGGGTCTTAAGAAACTATTTTTCAAATCAGAGATGCAGTTGCGTGAAATTGGGCTTTAAAGCTCTAATTTTTAATACCTTTGTTGGAATCGAATCAATACTATTGTAAAGCCATTCCGTGTTATTTGAATTCAGGGAACGATCGCAAAGGAAGTGTGACATAGAAATCCAATTTAGGGTGAACGAGCCTTATTAAACCCAATAGGCTGGCCTATTTTACTTTTCGGTGACGATTTTACAATTCCGACTAAGTTTGTTTCACAACCGATCCATATTGAATGTAAGTGTCCAGTCATAGTACCTTGTTTCAAATTTATACCACACACACTAATCCACCTTCACGTTTCTCAAGTGTATTTTTAGGTCGCGAAGTATCTTTAATCAGCATAAAAAAGTTAAATAATACGTTCAACTTAAACTCTGCAAGTTGCTACTCAAAGCACTAAAATCTTGATGAAAACTTTGCCGAACTATAAGTGCTTATTTGAGGCATATTTTAGGTACAAAGACTTATTGTTAGATCCAACAACATATTGAGAGCAAATGTTTATGAATGCACCCCATCAGGCAGCCAACAATTGACTTTGCAGTCTTCAAATATATATTAAGTTTTTATTTATTTATTTATTATGTATTTATTTATTTATTTACTATTTATTTATTTGTTTATTACCATTAATATTAACACTAACAGTTATACCTTACATGCTCATTGGTAAATTAATTATACTTATCATGCAAATTTGAAATGCAACATGTCAAATTATTGAATAATGAATACAACAGAAAAAAAATAAGAAAATGAATTATTGTTAGTCAAATTACTGATTATCATTCATCATTAGTAACAGGTCCAGAAATACAGATTGTCAATAAATATATTTAAGCTAAAATTATATAATATTATTAAAAGGCCAAGGAATACAGATGGTCAATACAAAGGTCAATACAAAGGTCAATACAAAGAAATACAGAATGTCTAGTTTATTAATATACTAGGTTAGGTAGGAGGTTTTTTTAGTCTTTTATAAGAAAATGTATAATACCATACCTGATTCTAAAAAATAAACATAATCTTTTTCAATTTTAAATATGTATTGTACAGCGAGACGGCGTTTATTCAGTTTCACCAATTTAAATTCATCATTTTGTCCGTTGGTCACTAAGAGGCAGAAGTTTTAAATTCGTTTTTCCAACAATGGGGCCTGTATTTTAGTGAATTGCAGGATTGGGATATGTAGGTTTTACAGAAAAAAAGAAAAATTGCCTTGTTGTATTGATTGTGTATACAGTTTGTAACTAAGCTTAATTGGACATACTATTATGTACCTATGTTAGGCGTCAACTTTGCTGACATTTAAAATTTATTTTTTCGACTGATCAGCCAGCCATTACCAGCCACTGGGTACCGAATTCCGAACCAAATATTATAAATACGAAATTGAGTGTTGTCCCTGGCCTTTTAAGTATTTTAGCCGGCTAAAATAAAGTTTTTAATTTATATTATAAGCAATATAAGCAGCTAATAGTATTCGCTGCCGACGCGGGTTCACCCGCATATTGCAAAGAACGCAGGCAAAACAGCGGGACAAAAATAGCCTTAAACTATCCAGAGGCTCCATTCTACATGCTGGTGAAACAATTTTTTAAATCGTATGTTAGGTTCCAGACATTGCCCATACATACACACTTATACAACGTGTTACGTAATTTCCCATGAAAAAGAAAATATTTATTTAACCGAAAAAAGTGCCAGCCCTAATAACCTGTCACGTCAATCGAACTGAACTGTCATAGATTATTATGTTATATCATAGAAGGCCAAATGTTTTTCATTTGTTCCTAGTTTATAAATAATAATAATTTTACCATAACAAAGTTTTGCAATCTCAATAAAAGGAAGTCAAACAGTTTGAAGTACTTAAAAGACAGAAGAAAAAATATGGCGTTAAATTACAGTTCATCGCAATAAATCTTCATCAACACGAACGACGATGTTTTTTGACGCTGGCATTTACTTATGATAGGATTCCACGAAGATGAAATCTTAAAACCGTCATCCCGGTTGAAATTACGATGTTTTCTGATTTCAAAGGCTTCACGTATTTTTCTACTATAGAAATGACATTCCGTAGACAGGACTTTCGGTTTGTGGAGCTCAATCCAGTGGTTTGGTCCTGACTCCAACAAATGCTCGGCTAACGCAGACTTATTCACCTGCCGATTGTTTACAGCCGCAATATGTTCCTTGACCCTTTCCGCGATGGTTCGCTTGGTCTCGCCAATGTAGGAACTTCCACAACTGCAGTCAATCTTATAAACTCCTGGTGATTGAAAGGGGATAACATCCTTCGGTGATCTTAGATGTCCCACGACCTTGGTTAACGGCATGTATGTGGTTTTAATGGAATACCTTCGCAGTATTGTACCAACTTTGTCCGTTACTCCCTTAACGTCCTTAATACGCGAAGCCGTTGAAATCAGAAAACATCGTAATTTCAACCGGGATGACGGTTTTAAGATTTCATCTTCGTGGAAACCTATCGTAAGTAAATGCCAGCGTCAAAAAACATCGTCCGTTATATCACCGGAGTCACCGGACACTGTTAGTGTTGTGTGTCGGCCGGGTGACAACCCTAGTGTAGAAGTGGTTCATAAAGACCAAATGCGGGTAGTTCGGAAAACCCGCGCAGCAAGAAGATGTTGATACCCGCACAAGCCAATTGTCCCGTGACCATGTATATTACAACACATGCGAAACATCGGGAGACCTCAGTGAGGTAAATAAATAAGTTAATTATACGCGATTAAGTCCAAGTAATGTGTGAGAATCGTGAAAGTTTAAATCAATACACTCTGTATTTTTACAAAGCTACAATATCACAGGCTTTTTCTATCTATAATATTTGTACAGATTGAACACAACAAAATCACGAAAAAATAAAACTCTAAATCAATTACCTACTTCATGAATAGTAAATGATGAATGAGTAGTAAATAAAAATCAGAGACTTTTCTAGACTAATATTATCTTTTGTTGCGGATTTCATTGATTGATTTAAGGCGCCGTAGGTTGGTGGTCTTCTCTCCCTCTCACTGAGCATAAGCGTAAGCGAGATGGAAGTGCGTGCTCGGAAGCGCGGAAATCATGTTTTTTAATTTTAATTTTTTGGCCGTTTAAATAAATAAAAAAGTAAACACTGATTTCCCTCAAACATGATATTGCCGATTTTTAGAAGCCATTTTAATATTTTTAGCTTTTGTTCGTAATTTTTAACAAATATTTTAAGTGTATTTTAGACCCTTTTAGACCTATGTTCGTGATTTTTTCTTTATCGAGCGAAAAATGCTTAATCATGTTTCTAAACACTGATTTCCCTGCAGAAAAGCCTCAAGATTACTATTCGTATTTTTTTTAAACCATATTATTATAAACAGACGCATTATATTGTTTCAAAAACACTGTTCGCTTAATTTCGCTGAACCTACGGCGCCTTAAGCGATAAATGAAAGAAGAAAAAATAACGTGCGTGATCAACTAAAGGCAGTCACCACGTGTACTACAGCATTGTTGGTTACTGTCAACTTTGGTTAGTCGGAGCCAGGGAAAGAGTTCAAGCAATAAACTTATGTTAGCTGTACTTCTTTTCTTTACTCTACAAACATACGCCAATTTCAAAACATTTCCGATAGTTTTCTTCAAGACTAGAAACATACGCTCATCTAGAAACCTTTCCGATTAACTGGGACGTTCGTATCACGTGCCATCCCTAATGCAGTTTCTGTGTCGCTGCGTTCCTTCTAATGGCTCCTTGAGCTTCACTCGAATGAATTACTTATACAAATAGTTATATCCGTTTCCTTCTAAGACGTTAGATGTAGGTACCTACTGTAAAAACTAGCAGTTAAAGTTGCAGTATAAGATTTCGTGTTAAATTAGCCAACTGAATGTGGGTCGTATTTCTTTTTACGAAAAACAAGCTGATGTTGATTGGTTTTGGATGTTTCAAACTTTTAGACTTTTTTAGGGTTTCGTAGTCAACAAGGAACCATGTCCGTCTGTCCGTCTGTCCTTGGCTTAGTTCAGTAACTGAAAACTGCTACTAGAAAACTGTAATTCGGCATGGGTATATAAAACCCAAACAATCACGCCGACAAAACTGTAAAATAAAATCTTGAAAAAAAATTGTTTTAGGATACCTCCCCTACACTTAAAGCGGGGATGTAGTTTTTTTTTCTCGTTATACCCATGGTGTGGGGTTAGTATAGCTCGTTCAAAAATATTATGGGTTTTCTGCAACCATTTTTTAAATCAGTGATTAGTTTGCGAGATATTGGGCTTTAAATCCCCAATTTTTGTTAGAGTCATGTGTGTGTGTGTGTGTGTCCCTGCCGGCTAAACGGCTTCTTGTGGGGATGTGAAAAAAATTGCGGTAGTAGTACATTTATAATGAATACAAAAGGAAAGCTATCACGGACAAGTAGGCGTAAGTAATTACCGAGTAATAGTCGACCAACTTAAATGTGTACTTGGATAGGCCAATTTTCGTACAAATTCGGCCGACGCAACCGCACCGCACGTCGACTACGGAACCCTACGCTGCGCGTGGTCCGACACGCTCTTAGCCGATTATTTTTAAATACCTTACAATTCCCTCGGTTCTCAATACTGATTTGCCATACGATAAATAAATAATTCCCTTCTGGCTTCAAGCCAACATTATCAACATTATAACTTGATGCTACCAAATTATTGCCGGTATTGTCATCTGACATCTTCCTTATACAGGGTGACATTTTAATCAGTGTCCTAATTTTTTGTAGGCATTTGGTATCACTGATAGACTCCATTTTTGAAAAAAAATACTGGTAGGTATTTTTAGAATTATAATTTATCTATCTCAAAAGAATTACTATTACAATAAAAGTTACTGGGCATTCAGTACCGCGCGGAGCGGGGCGGGGCCGAGGGAGGGGAGGCGTGCCATGCGCAAACCTTACTACCCGCTGAGGTGCCCGCGCGGTAAGGTTTTTTTGGGATAACTTTAAGCAGCAATTACTTAAATTTTTTGTACTGAATGATATGACACAAAAATAAACGTATGTTATAATTTTGCTGAAGAATCTTATACTTGAATTTGGACACTGATTAAAATGTCACCCTGTAAAACCATCATTATCAATTGAATCATTAATTTAAGTACAAAAAATTAAAAGAAAATCAATTCTAAAAAAAAGTGTCTACTCTGTTTAAAAAAAAAACACTCAGTCACTCACTACATTTTATATTTAACTAGCTTCCACCCGCGACTTCGTCAGCGTGGACCCGGGATAAAAACTATCCTATATTTTTAATCCAGGCTGTAAGCTATCTTCGTGCAAAGTTTCATCCAAATGGTTGAGCCGTATAAGTGTGATTGAGTAACAAACATCCAAGCATCTAAAAATCTGAACTTTCGCATTTATAATATTAGTACAATAATATTAGTAGGATACTGGAATGGTATGAAATCGATACCACTATTGGATGTTCATGCAAATCAACTTGCTTTATTTGGATACATCGATAAATTCAAAGTTAGAGTTATTGGTGAAGTACACAAAGGGATTGTAAATGCGTGTAGACTTAACTGTTATCCTTTAAAATATTTATTTATATGTTTGACGGTTTGGATCGTTTTACTGAAAATACCTGTATGGTAGTCGACTACCTTGATCACATTTTGGTTTAGGTATGATTCAGTCACAAAGTTGAATACCGTAGTAAAGACGATTTAAATTATAATAACTATATAGTGCCTTTACTAGTAGAACAAATATAAACTAATAGAAAAATCAGTATGTGGGCTAGTCATATTCCTCAAGGATCTCAGGATCACCCTTAGCACTCCATTAGTTGCTATTTCAACGCAATGATATAAGAGTCTGTGACGTACTTTTATAGTTTTAAGTACCTACATATCTGAGGAGTTCTATTAGTCATCTGTGGTCTTCATCATCGGTTCCACTTCATCAAATTTGTGATTTCTGGGTGTAAATAATAGAAAATACCAAAATTACTACATATTATTAATACAATTACATACTTACTAATATTATAAATGGGACAGTGTATGTGTTTGTTTATTTGTCAGTTTTTCGCAGCAAAACGGAGTGACGAATTGGCTTGATTTTTTAAGTGGAGATAGTTGAAGGGATGGAGAGTGACTTAGGATAGTTTTTATCCACAAACTCATGCCCCAAGGGGGGGAAATGGGGGGGGTAAAAGTTTGTATGGAGCTGCGATATAAACGAATTCCACGCGGACGGAGTCGCGGACAGAAGCTAGTACCTACGTTCATAAATGATAGAGGTAACAAACAGCACCTACAAACATAAGTTACAAGTACAACCGAATGGAGAACCTCCTCCTTTTTTTTAAGTCGGTAAAAATGCTTTTACTCGATGCAGATCTAATTCCATTTATTAAAGAGTATTATCGCCAAAACGCATATGCATGTCATGTGATGTAGTCGCCGTCTGCCGACTGTACGCTCAAAAAATTGTCTGGCATCTTTCTCCCTCTCTTTAGATACGGGTAAAAAAGAGACTGACTGAGATAGAGTGAACGCGGATTATTGGATCGTAGGTACATCCGGAGGCTTCTCGGACGAAATTGCTAAAAATAACCTTCCTCTTTGCTAGTAACCAGGCTAGTTAAGTAGTTAACCCCAGAAGCAATGCTTGTACCAAGGGATTAAAAGTTGGAACACTTGGTCGGTGGATTTTTTCTTTAAAGTTATATTTTATGTCCGTGAGAGCTCAAAATTGTAAGAGTTGACTAGTTTCCTTATTAATTAATTGAAGTGAAAGCAATTGAAAGAACATGGGCGAGTGAGACTAATTTGACCATGATACAATATAAGATTTGCATCTTTAACTGGATGAGTAGTTAAGTAAGTAGTAAATAAAACCTTACATAATTACATTTAGTTTAGCCACAAGCAAGAAACCAATCGTTTTACTAGCGTAACGTACCTAGTTAATCTCATTTATCCACCTTTTGAGATTAGTATGTCACTAAACAATTAACCTAGTGAAGCCCTCGGTAATCGTTAGCACCGCCTTGGGACCCACACGGTATTTAATCAGAAAGGAAAACTTTACTGGTCCAAAACGATCTCACTCTTCAAGACCACAAGCTGAATACAATCCTAAGGGTCTGAGTTTAGAGTTCACTTTTCATTTATGACTTAATTTTTTTTACTTCACTTTTCTTTGGCTTTATTTTATTACTGTTCATTCGATAAAGTACCTACTGAATTCTACGTTTTGACTGTATTCTGGTTGACCTGGTGTTGGTTATTGTGGTGCTAATAAGAGTTGGTATTTGAAAGAAGTAGTTTTAAGAATTCCTAGTACGTAAGTACCACATTCGTGAGATATGTTACGTAAAATAAAACCTAATATTGCTAGTAAGGTATGAAAATTCAAAAGGGCAGGATTTTTGGTTTACAAGACGAACACTTTGTTTTAGAACACATCAACTATCATTCATTCATGGCGAAAATCGAAAAGTTATGCAACTACCCAGCAAGGTCGATAAAGTTATTAAAAGGAGAATTCACTTAACACTTGCAGTACCAACGATTTCGTAGCAGATACCGAAGTTTTTCGAAAAGGTCCTTTGCAAATAGCTCTTACTGTACGGACGAGGTTAAGTAAAAAACACAGGAGTACGAGTATATCTACCCGTTGTAATATTTTTCCGTTTGCTATTTTCTTTGTATTAACATGTGTAGGTATTTATTTGTATTTTCAATATAACATTAGGCCAGTGTGGGGTGTCGTTCAGGTAACGTTATCTTAGTAAAAATTTAAACTGCAAACGAGTCTTCTCATGCCTTCGTTTTCCGATAATTGAGAGTATTGCTAGGTTCAGTAGTTCAAGTTTGTTTTGTTGAAAGTTGCTAATTCTGTTGCTTGTATAAGAAATTTTCATTCGCACTGCAGTTGAAAATAGCGTGTAGGTTTATAACGAAAGTATTGCTCAAACGATATTCCTTGTTACGAGTTTTCGTTATCTCTTGGGAAAACTTTGAATTGAACTGATAGATTTATTTTGCACTATAAATAACATGCTTTTCAAGGCTCGAACTCTGAAATTTTGGTGAAAATGAGTGGTTTAGTAAAGTAAAGCCCCAGAGCGCATATTTATGGCCCTCACCTTCGGTTCGGGCCACAAACACCTGCGATCTGGGGCATTCACGAATTCACCGTACTATTACGTATAAGTAGTTTAGTTTTTTAGTAAGAGATAATCTTGTTGCATAGAGCGGACACTGTTTCGTGGTTCGTAAAGTAAATACATAATAAACATTTACGTAAAGTGTCCGTCAATTACTGAAATTGTCTTTCACTATGGCGGTTTGTTTACATAGTTAGCAAATTCTATTGACGGTCACTCTGGGTATAGTTTAGTTTTTAAGTACAGTCAGTGTGTTTTACTTATTTCGTCAAGTTCAAGAAGAAAAAACTTAACCTCAAGAAATGGTACAAGATAAGCAAAAAAAAGAATAAGTAAAATATATGCTATTTCTTTTCATGTTAATGATATGTAATTTTAATTTCATCAACAATCGAGTTATGCCTACTTAAAATAAATTTGTATGATATAATTATTATCATTATTTATTACTACCTTTGACCAGCCTTGGGACACAGTATAATAAAATCCTAGACACAAAAATATAAAAACAATAAATAGGTATCCATTCCTTTTTTTTATTTAGCGTTCCGAAACGAAATGGTAAAGATTATACTACAGAAATACGAATATTTAGCGGTTAAGGTGGTCTGATTGCCATACAAAACGTCTTTTGACATTCGCAGGCTAACGGCATGAAATTGTAAGAAAATTATGTAACAAACTTTCATCAAAATATTGGCTTCCCATTTGCGCGAAATTCCCCATTTCTTAGAATAAACTTGTATAGACCAGAATAATTTGAGAATAATCGTTTTCGCAAAGTGTCACGTGAGAAACTAATTTCTCAAATTATTCTAGTTTAATCCAAGTTTATTCTAGGAAAGGGGGGATTTCGTGCAAAAGGGAAGGAGGAGGAAAAAGTTTTTCCGTGTAGATTTTTTTTTTAAATAGTAATAGTAAAGTGGGGAAATGAAATGAAATGGAAATTGGTAACGGCGCGATGACTGTTGAATGTTATCCTAGTTACTCTATGTAACGCATATTCCATGACGCACGACATTCTGCGCACACATATTATTTCAGCGGGTGGCGCGGGTGGCGCGGGGGCGAGGTAGAGGCTCCGCCCATACGCTCAAGGACGTTAGCGGGTGTACAAGCCTCAAGTGAGCTACAATATTATTCCTGAATATAAAAAAAACTTTTTATTATTATTCTATTCAGGAATGTCTACGCGCCCCACCGCCCGGTGAAGCGGGGGATCAACCTACTACATATAAACTCCCGCGTCGCGGCATCGATCTCTTTTTCCGCCGATCTCCACCGCGCTCGCACCTTGCCATTAGGCTATTATATTTGTAATCGTACGTTCGTTTGTATATCAATCCTATGTATAACAGTCTACAGTTTTAATTATTGATTCCCGAAGGCTCCAACAAATGGTCCTTCGCCGTAAAGTACGATTATTTAATTCGCGAGTTGATTCGGTGCATTACCGACATAACTTACGCAACCACGCGGGCGCGGTCGGCGGACATAGCCCAGAACAGAAGCAGATTCTAGAAGAATCATCGCAGCGGGTCCAATCGGCTCCTTCGCAGCACCGACTTTCAAGAAAGTCTGCAAATCTATTAGCTGTCCTGGGCTGCGCGCAACTGCGCACATAACCTCAAGCGCGGACGCGACACGTGGCGTCGACGGGTCTGCAGGAGCACCACGAGAACAAAGGGACGCAAGTAGGCACATTCAAGAAAGTGAGTTCGTTCCAATTCCTATGTTCCAAACCCTTTTCTAGAATTTTTTGGTTTACAATCTCATCAAATTCCTTAACAATTCCGCTTCTAGCCTATATTTGAGTATCGACAGTGAATTCACCTCTATGCCATTCTAGCGTTCAAAGCACGCTGATTTCTGTCTATCGCCTTTCTTATTTGCACATTTTCATAGCCATTCTATTTCAATGCTATATAAGCACCGCGCTGTGTGAACCTTTAAATACCTACGACTGGCCTTACATTTTGCTGACGCGCATTTATGTACCTATTCACGTTTCGCTTAACAGCACTGCAGTTAGAATTTAAAGCGCGCATTTGCATTGCTCGCATTATTAAAGCGCTTATTTAAAATGTCTGAAGAAAAAATTAGAAGGCTAAAGAAAAGCAGAGCTAGTATCAAAACTAAGCTGACTCATTTCGAGACCTATCTCAATATAGCAAAATCATACAGCACGTTAAGCGATGTTCATGCAACAGAGTTAGATTGTCAATTGGGTAAAATTGAGTGCGTTATTAACAAACCCCGGATGACGACCCCGGGTTTGGTTATTAACGAATACGATAGTTTACAGTGCGAACTCGAAGCCCTTTGCGACCCCCCGGATGAGCAGTACGCGGAACGGCAGCAGTTCGAGAACCAGTACTTCCAATAGGGAATATTCATGTATTTTTTTTTATATTTTAAAACGATTCTATAAGTAATTATAAAACCGGAAAAAATATAACACTTACACACTATCATTAAATGAGCTAAAAAAATTAATTAAAACTACTATCATTTTCGGACGATTGAAACGCCGCCATTTTGGCGCGCTCATTTTGTGACGTCACCGTGCACTTAAAATAAATTATCAACGAAGTGTTTGATTCACAGTTTTAATAAAAGTGAGTGATTAAAGCTTGTAAGATCAACTTATTGTAACGGAAGAGCACACAAAAGCTTATTATAAATATTGTATTGCCCCTATGTATGAATATAACATTAAAACTGCGCCTGACGTGATATATTTTCATATGCCCAAAGATGCAAATATAAGAAAAAAGCGCTATAAGGCGATGAGGAGAGATAATGTATCGTGCTTGAATAGTTTATATATTGTTGTGAAGATCATTTAGAAGTGTGTATTAAATATGTTTGTACCTAAAATCTTTTTTATTACGACTTGCGAACAATATAAACAATAACCTAAGCTAAAAATTTAATTATAGGTATAGGTACTTATTCATAAAACTATTCTGAGTCCCAATTTTTTAGTTATTAATGTTCCAAATATTATGATTGTTGTTGATCAACAGTTGACTACGTGTGTTGATTTTGATCACGAAACGTTTTAGCTAAGTTTCTTTGTTTTTAATGAGTGCCCTACACTAATTTGTTTTATTTATAACTTTTCACGAAAACAACCTAAGTTTGTTATGTTCATAAAGATGTTCTCAACATGTAGCATACCTAATACCTACATATCTTTGATTATATAATATAGATATGTACTAGTTTGTTATTACACTTATTTAAGAAAGACACCTCTACGAGGTACCTACGTTAAGTCAGTCATCATGAACACATTAATTTTAGGCAGATTATCCGACTGTGCCTTGACAAAACCGCTGCCAGACATTGTAGCGAGTCTTTTTTCACAAGGAGTCACTGCTTTCAGTTAATAATTCCCAAAAAACACTGATTATTTATCATAAACAACGCTAAACATTGCGAATAACTTTCAATAACCATACAAACGACCTGTTGACAGTAGACACCGAGTGTACGGTGACGTCACGATTCGCTCCGCCAATGGCGTTGCGTTTTGGAAATTTGCGAGAGAATTTGAAAATTACTACTTTTAAATAATTAAATTTCTTAATAGAAACATGATTATTTGTAAAAATAATCATGTGTGTATATTTACTAAGCAATAAAGATTACTCATGATTTTTTTTGTCCATTTCTGAATCACATGCATATTCCCTATTGGTTGCCTCGGCGCGCACGCTTCTCGCTACCAACACCGACAAGGCTGGCGCTGCTCGGCCGCGGTCAGGTTCCGTAGCAGGCTCCAACGACTACAAATCAGGTGGGACTTGCAACAATTTTAAACGTTTTCTTTTGCCAAAAATACAAATACCCCAGTACAATGGCAGCTATCAACACTGGCTCGAGTTTAGAGACACGTTTTCATCCATGATTCATGAAAATTACGATCTAGACAATATTAGCAAATTCCATTACCTTAGAGCGTCCCTAGTAGGGAACGCAGCAATGATTATAAAAAATATTGATTTTAGTAACGATAACTATGAAATGGCCTGGAGTTTATTGTGCGAACGGTATAACAATTCTAGGTTATTAACTAATAACCACGTGCAGGCATTGTTCAATGTCGATCCTATTACAAAGGAATCAAGTAGGTCTATTAGACATTTAGTAGATACTACTAACAAAAACATAAGGGCTTTAACTATACTCAAACAACCAACCCAACACTGGGACACCCTGATTATTCACATGATGGCTAGTAAATTAGATTCCGTCACAAACAGAAAGTGGGAGGAACACCGAAATAATAGTTCGGAGCTACCCACACTCGTTGAATTTTGTACATTTTTACACAACAGAGCAGATTTACTGGAGGGCTTGGAGGACAACAAAGGTACAAACAAATACAATAAATTAGAATATAAATCTAAGAGTTTCCCTGTCGTTACTGACCCTCAGGCCAGCCCATCAAAATATAATAAGTTGGTCAAATGTCCCATGTGTAAAAGTGATCACAATTTGTATGTGTGTAATGTTTTTAGAGCATTGGCTATTGAAAGCCGTTTAGCAAAGGCTAAAGAATTAAAGGTATGCTTAAATTGTTTACGCCCGGGCCACTCACCAAATAAGTGTCAGTCACCGCACTGCCGCTATTGTCGTTACAAACACAATACCTTACTGCACTTAGAAAAACAGGCACCGCTGAATTCAAATGATTATAAAACAGAGACAGCCAGTGACAGTGTCGCTCTTCCTGTGGACACTTGTCAAACCCCGTATGATAATACTGACAATGTGGCACTGTCCACAAGTGCCAGTCAGCCTACTACCGCTCCGCAAATACTTCTATCCACAGCGATGGTGCGGGCGTACGATGGCCAAGGCGGCGCGCATACAGCACGGCTTCTACTGGACAACGGCAGTACCGCGAACTTCGTAACCGACGAGTTCTCCGGTAAGCTGCATCTGCCAAGACGCAGTACGCGATCAACAGTATCAGGTATCTGCAATCAATCTTCTAGAAGCACACAATCTTGCAACCTTACGATTCAGTCGTTGTATAGTGATTATAGGGTTAACCTAGACTGTCTTATTATCAATGAGATAACAAAATCTTTGCCCTCAAGGATGGTACAAATTCAAAATATTCCCATTCCTTCGGGCATACAGCTAGCAGACCCATCGTTTCACATCCCATCCGCGATAGACATACTGGTAGGCGCAGAGGTATTCTGGAATGTTATTTGTGGTAGTACAATTAATTTGGGAAACAATCAACCAAAATTGTACGATACTAGATTTGGTTGGTTGGTATCAGGTTACGTAGGTCGTGCCAATTTACCCACTCACACACAACAACATTGCCATTTTATAAGTCAGAGCGAGAATCTCACTCGCTTCTGGGAATTAGATTCCATTCCAGCTCATCATTCTTTAACGACTGAGGAGCTCGCATGTGAAGACCACTTCATAAACAACACTTATAGAAACGAAGATGGTCGTTATGTTGTCACTATGCCCCTTAAGAGGGACCCTTCAGAATTAGGAGAATCATACATCATGGCTAAGATGAGATTTCTCTCTCTCGATCTTAAATTCAAACAAATGTATCACGATTTCATGCGAGAGTATGAACATTTAGGTCACATGACTCTGAACTCAACCCCACTTCAACTCTCTAAGAATGGCACGCCATTGTCGCGTGACAATGGTGTCATGTTGACGCGTGACAATGGTGTCATGTTGTCGCGCGACAATGGCGTCATGATGCCGCGTGACAATGGTGTCATGTTGTCGCGTGACGATGGTGTCATGTCGTCGCGTGACAATGGTGTCATGCCATATTACCATATTCCTCACCATGGAGTACTTCGGGAATCCACTACTACAAAATTACGAGCAGTTTTTGACTCATCAGCTGTTACGACCACAGGTATCTCACTAAACCATTTACAAATGGTAGGCCCCACAGTACAGGACGACTTGTTGTCAATACTCATTAGATTTCGTCAACATAAATATGTTGTCTCGGGTGACATAGAAAATTTTTACCGAGCCATTGAAATCAATCCCAAACAGCGCCCCCTACAGCAAATAATATTCCGATTTAATTCCTCAGAGCCCTTGAAAACGTATACTCTCAATACTCTTACGTATGGGAATGCTAGCGCCGCGTACTTAGCGACTAAATGCCTTTCACATTTAGCTGACAGCATAAACGACGACAGTAATAAGTTATCCTTAAAACGAGACTTTTACGTCGATGATTATTTAGGAGGGGGTAGCAACAAGGAAGAAGTCATTAATAAATGTAAGGGTTTAATTTCATCCCTGGCATCCGCCAAATTTCACCTTAGGAAAATTCAATCGAATGACTTAGACATATTAAAAGAACTGTCAGGTGACAAAAAACAAAACAATATACATCACTTATCTGATAACGATCAAAATAACAGCAAAAACATTAGGCTTATTGTGGCGGTGCGATTCTGATGCTTTGTCATTTTCGATTAATGTTAATTTACAAGAACAGATTACAAAACGCCACATCTTGTCTGTAATTGGTCAAATTTTTGACCCATTGGGTCTCATAGGTCCCACAGTGGTAGAAGCAAAAATTATTATGCAAAAATTGTGGCAATCTCACGCCGACTGGGACCAAGAAGTGCCAAACGACATAAAAACATTATGGACTTCTTTTGTGACTAAACTTTCGCATTTGAATAATATAAAAATCCCAAGGTGGGTACTTCAAAATGATTATACCACTATAGAATTGCATATATTCACAGACGCAAGTGAGCGTTGCTATGGCACTTGTATTTATGCCCGTTCGGTAAATAGAAACGGTAAACTACACGTTCAGTTATTAGTGTCAAAGAACAAAATCGCACCAATCCGCACTACCACTATCCCACGGCTGGAATTATGTGCTTGTTTATTAGGTGCGAGATTGTGTGCTAAAGTATTAAGGTCAATAACCTTGCAGGTTGATTGCAGATATTGGTGCGACTCGACAGTTGTGTTTGGTTGGTTGTCGACTCCTGCCCAAAAATTAAAATCATTCGTTCGCAATCGCGTCAACGAAATTAACGACAACACGGCGGGCAGCTCCTGGAGCTATGTACCTTCCTCGGAGAACCCTGCGGATCTTGTTTCTCGAGGGGTGAGGGCTGATCTTATCAGCACCTCCGCGTTGTGGTGGTCCGGACCTCAATTTTTGAAACGCGACAAATCTATGTGGCCTAAATCGCCTAGTAACGGGAAGCAAGATTTGTCAGAGATAATTTGTCATTTAACACAAAATAATAAAAACACAACCGAAACGAATCCTATATTAAAACTCATCCATAAAATGTCTAACTTCACGCGACTGATACACACTTACGCGTATGTATTAAGATTCATATTTCTCTGCAAAAACCGTAATATCTCGAGTAGTAACAAACCATCTGATTTAACTTTAGATGAACTTCAAACTTCGACAAACATAATTATAAAACATGCTCAACGTGAAATGTTTCCTATTGAATACAATTCATTGAAATCTCAAGGATCATTACCTGTGAATAATAGGCTTGCCGGCTTATCTTTGTTTATTGACTCAAATGACGTAATTAGGGTCGGAGGCCGACTCGATAATGCACCTTATTCATATGATGAAAAACATCCCATATTAATTTGTAGTAAACATCATTTCTCAAAGATTTTATTTCAATGTAGGCATTTAAAACTACTGCACGCCGGCCCCCAATTACCATTGTGTGATATACGTCACAAATATTGGTCGCTAGGCGGCAGAAATCTATCACGTAAAATCGTTAAATCATGCATAACTTGTTTTAGAAACAAAACAAAAACCTTTCAACCCATTATGGGGCAACTGCCTATAAACAGAACATCGCTAGAATTTCCGTTTCTTCATTGCTCTGTAGATAACGCGGGTCCAGTGATGATAGCTGACAGGAAGGGTCGAGGCTGTAAATTGATTAAGTCCTACTTATGCATATTTGTGTTTCGCAGTTAAAGCCGTACACTTGGAGCTTGTTACAGATTTGACCGCGGAAGCGTACCTAGCTGCGTTACGCCGATTCATGTCACGCCGTGGCAAACCTCTAACCATCACGGCAGACAATGCAGGCAACTTTGTTGGTGGAAGTAACGAACTAAACTCCTTTCTTTCAACGTCAAATTTTGCTAGTCGGCTTGCCGATGAAGGGATTCGATTTCTATTTACCCCTGCCTACTCTCCTCACTTTAACGGACTCGTTGAAGCCGCAGTTCGTTCTACAAAATTTCATCTTAAACGAATTCTCAATTTAACTCACCTAACTTACGAAGAAATGTCCACTTGTCTTACTCAAATAGAAGCTATATTAAATTCTCGCCCCTTAACTTCACTTTCCAATGAACCTACCGACATGTTAGTGTTAACCCCTGCCCATTTCCTCATTGGACGAACTCTCACATCAGTGCCCTGTCCACAGATCGCCGACGACGTCAACATCAATCTGCTTCAACGCCACAAGCGCATAGAAGCCATTAAGCAACACTTCTGGCGCAGATTCACTAATGAATATGTTTCTATACTTCAACAGAAAATCAAATGGCACAGAACCACAGATGGCTTGAAACTGAACTCGCTTGTGCTAATTAGAGACAAAACTGCGCCGCCGCTGTTATGGCGCCTTGGACGAGTGACCCACGTCTACCCCGGAGTCGACGGGATCAGCCGAGTAGCAGATGTGAAGACCAGTAAGGAACCATAAGACGGGGATGGAACAACCTCTGCCCCCTGCCGATGGACCAGTACCTTTGAAGCCCTACTTCAACCCGGGGAGCCTGTCTACGCGCCCCACCGCCCGGTGAAGCGGGGGATCAACCTACCACATATAAACTCCCGCGTCGCGGCATCGATCTCTCCGCCGTCCAGGCGCCCTCTGCGCAGGCCCCTCAGGCCATTAGTGCCATTCTGGCAACGGACGGCGGGTCTTCGGCCCCCAGCAAGCCAACTCCGGTAGGCAACCCGGACAAGCCGGATTCATGTGTCCTGATCGACACACATAGATACCACACTGCCATGGCCATAGCCAGTCAGCGTGGCATCCGGGTGGTCGGTTCGGAGATTTTGAAACCGCCCTTGGAAGGGATGCGCATCACGGTCCAGGGACCCGAGGACTACCGTGCTCTGACCCGTCTCTTCGACGAGCTGTCGATGGCCTACAACCGGAGGCTGACCGTCGAGGAGAAAGGTTATAGGGCCGTCCTCCGGGGAATCCACAAGGATATCCCGGAGGACGAGGTAGCCGCGGACCTCAAACGCAAGGGGATCGCCGTCAGGGAGGTTCATCGCCTCTACAATAAGCAAGTAGGGAAGTACGATATCGTACTAATAGTCACCGACCCGAACCAGCGCAAAGCCGTCCACTCCCTTAAGGAGGTCCTTAAAATGGCGGTGAGAGTGGAGACTCCCAAAAAGAGGACCCGCCTCTCACAGTGCCACAACTGCCAGCGGTTTGGCCACGGCGCCCGTGGCTGCCACTCTCCCCCCCGTTGCGTCAAGTGCGCTGGGGATCACGCGACTCGCGATTGCGAGCGCCCAAAAGGCTGCAAGGACCCGAACGGCATACGGTGCTGCAACTGTTTGGGTCGCAAGCTCCCCCATGGGCATACTGCCAATTATGGGGGATGCCCTTGCCGCCCAAAGAGTCGCGACACCGGGGCAAAGTCGAAGTCCTCGCCTCCCTCTGGGCGCAAGCAAAGCGCGGGCCGGGGTGCTCCCCATAGCACTCCGCAAAACTTCCCCGCCCTTCCGGCCGTAGGGTTAGGAGCCCCTAGGAACCCGCCGCCTTCAGCGGCCGTAGGTCCCCGCCCGGTGCCTTCTGCACCCCAATCCCAGGCGGGCCCCTCTGTATGGGGACCCGCCGCCAGTCAAGCGGGCCGGCCCGCTATGGACCCACTTTATGCGTTTATGCAGCTAGTACAGGTACTCCCACCGGAGGTGGCGAGCGGCCTGTCTACCCACATATTCGCATCAGCTACTCGCTATCTCGCCGCACCAAGCGGCAGCCAGGTTAACGGTGCCTATTAGTATGGATAGTACATCCCAGAAGCTTAAACCTGCTTCGATTACCATTGGCATTTATAATGCCAATGGTCTAAGGGGTATGAAGGACCAGGTGATGAACTTCCTTCGCGATCACTCAGTAGATTTACTTCTGGTCCAAGAGACCTTTTATCGTCCCGGCATTAGAGCCTTTCGCGTCCCTGGATACGTTCAGATTAGAGATGATAGGCAAGATGGTAGGCCATTCGGGGGCACGCTCATTTTCTACAAACGTAACTTACATTGCATAAGTCTCAATCCACCGCCCCTGACTAATATGGAAGTGTCGGTCTGTCGCATCTCGATGGAGGGGCACCCCCCGATATCGATTGCGTCAACCTACCTTTCACCTCAACGAGACTTACTTCTGACTGACCTCAACTCTTTAGCCTCCCTAGGTCCTTCGGTCATCGTGGCCGGGGACCTAAATAGTAAGCATACCAGCTGGGGATGCGTAGCATCCAATCCCAACGGCAATCGGCTTCATCACCTTTTGATCGATAGCCTCCCTTTCGATCTCCTCGCTCCCTTAGAGCCGACTCACTTCCCTCATAACGTAGACCACCGACCTGACATACTCGACATAGCACTACTAAAGAACGTAGCGTTAACTCTGCGTTCTATAGAAGTGCTACACGAACTAGACTCGGATCATAGGCCAGTCCTCTTGAGACTAGGCCCTCACCCCAATAGTACTCCTCGAACCAGGACACTCGTGGACTGGGACAAGGTACAATCAGGTCTCCTACAGACGGACTCCCCCCTGCTTAGAGATATCCCAGACAATATAACTACAACCGAACAGACAGACCAAGCGATCGATTCTTTCACCAACTACCTCAACGCTGTTCGAAGCGAAGCCTCAAGGGAGGTGTCGGCGGAGGACATCCAAAACCGACCTCTACCTACGGAACTGAGAGAGTTGGTGACAAGGAAAAATCGCGCCATACGTACCTATTCAAATCACCCTTCTGCCGAAAATCGGCAAATCCTGAGGGACTTGTCTAACGAGTCCAAACAGAGAATTGCCGAATTTCGGGAGAACTCGTTCAGGGATCTGATGGGGGAGATAACGCCTAGTCACCTGGCTTACTGGAAACTAGCGAGATCTCTCAAATCCGATGCCTGTTGGACCATCCCTCCCTTGGATCGACCGGATCACTCAACCCCCGCGTTCGAGGACAGTGAGAAAGCCGAATGCCTTGCGAGTAGTTTAGAGTCCCAATGTTCGCCCAACCTCCTCAACACCGACGAAGCCCACATTAGTAGGGTCGATTCCGAGGTGGACAGGAGATCGCGTCTCCCCGTAACTTCACCCATTTTACCGGTGTCGGTTAAGGAAGTCAGTGACCTTGTCAGGCGTCTCCGTATTAGGAAGGCTCCGGGTGCGGATGGTCTATCCAATCGCATCCTGAAACTTCTCCCCGAAACCCTCCTCCTCCTTTTGGTCGGCATCTTCAATGCCGCACTGACCAATGCTCACTTTCCAGCCGCGTGGAAATGTGCAACGGTCATAGGGATAGCGAAGCCCGGCAAACCCCGGACCTCGCCTGCCTCTTATAGGCCGATCAGCTTACTTAGCTCCCTTGGAAAGCTATATGAGCGGATCCTTCTCACGAGAATTCTCAGATTTACGGCTGAGAATAACCTCCTCATCGATGAGCAGTTCGGTTTTAGATCCGGACACTCATGCGTCCAACAGGTGCACCGCGTCACGGAGCACGTGTTGGATGGTTTCTCTCGATTCCAGGGGCTCAAGACCGGTGCGATCTTTCTCGACGTAGCGAAAGCCTTCGACAAGGTCTGGCATAACGGGCTTGTATACAAGTTATACCAGCTCGGAATGCCGGACAGACTCGTACTCACAATACGAGATTTTCTCAGTGACCGAAGCTTTCGATACCGACTGGAGGGAACGTATTCGGACCCACACCCCATCCGGGCCGGAGTCCCGCAAGGCTCCGTGCTCTCTCCCACTCTCTACTCGTTATTCACAAACGACATTCCCAGGCACCCTAAGGTGCAACTGGGGTTGTTTGCGGATGACACCGCGCTCTTTACGACTCATTGTAAGTACGCTACTATCCGGCGATGCCTCCAAGAGGCAATCTCCGACCTAGGTCGTTGGTTTAATCTTTGGCGTATCGAAGTCAACCCGGAGAAAAGCACTGCAATAGTCTTTCATCCGTCGGACTGCATTAGTACAGAAAGGCGGGTGGCTCCGATCCAGATGTTTGACCGACCCATCCCCTGGGTCAACGAGGCCAAATATCTTGGAGTGACCCTCGACAGGAGACTGACTTTCCGTAGCCACATCCGTAGGGTACGCAACCGCGCGTTGTTCGTGCTAGGAAGGCTAGGGCCGATGATCAACAAGTTTAGTAAAATGTCACTTAGGAATAAGCTGACACTCTACAAGACTTGTGTTCGTCCAATCATGACATATGCAAGTGTAGCATTCGCTCACGTGCCTATGTCATCGCTCAAGCCGCTTCAGGTCATTCAGAATCGTTTTCTCCGAAGGGCGACTGGTGCCCCGTGGTACCAATCGAACCTCAGCCTGCACCACGACATGGAGATTAGCACCATGTATGGTTTCTTTAAGCAGGCTGCCAGACGTTATTTTGATAACGCTCCCCACCATAGGAATCCGTTAGTTAGGAAGGCTGCTGACTACGTCCCCATCCCTCCCCCCTCTGTCGTTACTCGGCGCTCACTGATTAGGGGCCGCACGGTCCGGCGTCCTAGGCACACACACACGGACCCGGACGACGAAATCACAGCGTCCATCGAAAGATGCGCTTTCGGCGTCCAACACATCGCGTACACTTCAGCGTTCCCGCCGGCGGGGACGTCCACCGCGAGTCAACACAGACACATACAGTCCGCTTTCGTCCCGGTACCGCCGCATACCGGGTAGAGTCAGTCCGACGCAAGTCGGGCCTAGCTGAGTTTCTTGCTGGACTCTTCTCAGCTAGGCTAGGTTTTAGCGAACCAGCGATAAAACTCCCAGTAGTTCGATACCACTCACACCCCAGATTCGGTTGATACCGTTCAACCAATCTCACTGGAGCGCAAACTCTTAGAGTATTCCAGTGTACAAACTTCCCCGCTTGGTCGTGCCGGAGGCTTCCCCTGGATTTTCCCCAGGCCACCCTCCAACCACGCAGTTCGACCGCTATATTGGGTCCGTCCTATTATAGCAACAGTCAGGTTCAAAAAAAAAAAAAAAAAGCATCGATCTCTTTTTCCGCCGATCTCCACCGCGCTCGCACCTTGCCATTAGGCTATTATATTTGTAATCGTACGTTCCTTTGTAATTAAATCCTATGTATAACAGTCTACAGTTTTAATTATTGATTCCCGAAGGCTCCAACAGGAATAATATTGTAGCTCTAACGAACATTAGGTTAACATTCAAGTTTTTTCATACACTTGAGTATCCCTGCAAAATAAATTCCATATTAGTATTCCGATAGTGTATCATATCATATTGTATGTACCATAATGTTGTCTTATAAGTAAGTACCTAAGGTTTTTTTTCTTCTTAATCTGTCAGTTAAAGTAGCTCTTTGATGGGCCGCTGTGGTCATAGGAAGTCACTTGAACAACATGAAATTCAAGGTTTTGTATGGGCTGCTCGCATAAATATGCCACGCTCATAATATATATAACAGCTTGTCCATGAGCTGCTAATCTCCCTGTCTTCCATATTAATGCTCGTAGTGTAGTAATAAGTAGGCAAAGACCGTCAAGCTTAATTAGAACTTGTCTCATAATCACCCAAAACGTTATCTTGGACGGTCAGGTAAAAAATTTAAATTCTTAAAATATACGAGAATATTATAATGAATTCAATGTCAATGATTCGTTTATGACACTAATGAATAAGATTCTAGAGATGATTTCATGAGAGGAGGCCTGTGCCCAGCAGTGGGACGTATATAGGCTGGTGATGTGATGTGAATACGATTCTACGACAAATAACTTATTCTCTTACCATAAGCCGTCAAAAAAACAATCAACCGTTTAAATACATTCCTAATTCAAAATTTACTTCCAATTCGTTTTAAATTCGCTTTTATCGTTCCGTTGAAGGATGGGTCGTTCCCTAATGAGTTTGTGTAACTTTTTAAAACTTCCTCTCTTCAGGTTAAGGCAACGAATTTTGTGCCTATAAAATAAAGTTGTTTTAACACGTTTTTGCGGCCGGCGGTTTCCGTAAAGTTATCAATTCTACTTCGGAAGTTTGGATTTACGTATTGTTTATTTCAGAAAGTTGAAGCCTTACCTAACGATTATTGTTTTACAGGTAAAGTTGATTTTATGAGCTACTTTTCTTATCGATCAACATACACAAATCGAAATAATGTTAGCACAATAGTTAAAATACGTTATGAAGCTTCTACTCCAAACCTCGCGTTATATCTCGCACCAGGTTCAATAAAGGCCAATTACCCTGGCATTTAACTTTAGTACGTACCTACATAACTCAAATATTTATCAAGTCTCTAATTTGACAAAGTATGCGTTTACAAAGCAAACTTCTGAACCTCTTGATGCACCTTGATTGCTTTGAAAAACATACTTTTCAAATTACTTATTGAGATAACTCAATATTTAAAAAACAAACATAAGAAATAAAATTTACCCGAATTCAACAAATAAACAATTACAATATTACCTAAAAATCCTTCGCATTCGTAGCGTAGAATGAAAAAAATATTTCTTAGAAGTAGTCTAGCAAAACATATTACACAGGTAATACATAGCGTAAAATGCTCCGTCGATAAATCTGAATTCTACTAGCGTCTTAACTTTCGCAGACTGATACTGCAAATACGGCAAACAGCACGTTGCAGAGGGATCAATGCTCGATAAAAACACACATGGAACACGGAGCTTTAGCCCTCTTCATCCTTATTTTAGTCTCGCTTAACCTCCTGCCGCCCAGATTTTTTTACCCAAACACTAGATTGCAGCCCAGAGTCCTTTTTATAGGTTCACATGGTTCCGGCCCAAGACCTTTGGCTGACAATAACTTGATTAAGCGTTGTTGTAAGAATGTGTGGTTTTTATGGTACTATAAGGCATATGTGTAAAAGGCTTTGAGACTGAAAAAACTCCGAAATCTAATGTCTTTTTTTAGGTCTCTGGGCCGCAACAAAAAAAAAAGAAAAAATATTAAAACGTTTATTTATGAGTTAATTTAAATTTATTATATGCCTATATGTAATTTTTTTATGCTTTGTAATATCCCGAGTATACCACCAGAGTGGTCATTAGAAATATTCCTAAGCAAGTAAGAAAAAGTGCATCGGCTAGCAGAAATAGAAACTCTTAGGAGGGCGTGGTTCTTCCGCGCTTGGAGTGACTGAGCATATCTACATTTCTTTATAAAGGCGCCAAGACATACTAGTCCTCAAACTGATGATTGTGCTTAAATAAAACAAAGGAAATACTACATACAAATGTTTATTGCATGAAAGGGACTCTCTTATTTTTAAATTACTATTAGGCAGCATGAGTTGCACTCATACAATTTTCTGTGCAGGTGGCTTAAGCCTAAAGTTTCTTAACTAAACTTCCTAGTTTTTACTCTTAATAAATTAAAGATTACATTACCAATGGGCAGAGGTGCGTAGTACTAACAGTTTCACAAGGTTTCCATACCGGTCAACACATTGAACTCCCTTAACAGCTGGTATCCGGACAGTAGTATCAGTCTTCAATTAGTGCTCCACTAGGTGAAGTCCACCGCAGTTAGTTAAGCCGTCGGCGTTTAATTAAACCATTGTCACGTGCACGATAAGATGAAGTGGCCTAAGATTAAAAATTAGAGGTGAAAAAGAAAAACCGTGGACAAGCAGTACACAGCATGTAAGTATTTGTGCCGTTGCAACAAATAAAAGCAAGGATAGAAATAAAGGCAAGAAATCTTACCACAGATGTGGTTTCTCTTTAGTAAAGCTTAACTGCCATGTGGTTTCTGAGATACCGGCGTGGCGTCGAATTATAAAATATTGATGTGAATACAGCAGTGGCTGGAAAGAGAAAATCACCCAAATGGTTAACAAATGAAATAAAACGTAGCAGACACTCACACAGAGGCTGAAGAAAACTCTTACCAGTTACAAGATGTGGAAAAAATAACCCTTCATACGCCATTTTGGGGACGGCGTGGCATCGAAGTTAAATTAAAAAATTAGCGATGAACGCTGCAAACAAAGAGATATTTTGTAAGCACACGGGAGTGCAACGTGAGGACACTTCACAACAATGGGTTCTTACCCGAAGCGAGACAGGACCCAGGAAAGTTTTAACTTTTCCTAAAACTCATAGCGTCTGTAATGGAGTTACCTTCCCGAGTGCCGTGACGAGTGGACTTTTGATAGTCCAAAAAAAAAATGAGGTGCGTTCGAATACTCGAGGATAGATTTACAGAAGGTGTCTTTCCAGACTTCAAAACAAAACCTCACAATGAATCCCGATGGCTAAAACGACAGAAAACGAAAGCAGATAATCCGTATTTAACGGATAACTATAAATATCATTATTTTATTAAATACTGGAGTACAAAGTATAACTACAAACACTTCAATAGCGGGGCCTTTCAGAACGTACCTGTATGAACAATATCGTCACTCTATATAGCCAACTAGTGTGTTCATAAAGACAGCCGTGGACAACCACTTTGTAGGACGGTGAAATAATTTCATTAAAAAACCTTCCTGACCACCGAGTTAATTCCGTTATCAACTTGCTAATGGTGAACATCAATGCAAGAATTATTTGACTCACTAAAGGAAAAGTTTCACAATGACTTTCTTATGGAACTGGGACGTGCGTGTACACAGACTTAATAAACTACCAAACCTCGTAAACGCTCTTGAAGTACAGACTGTCAGAACTGTCATAACCAGTAAACAATGCTTAACCCGGGTCTTTCTATTTAACAAGAAAAGTATAAATTAATGTAGGAACACCTGTATTCAAGCCTAGGACCAACCCGAAACCTATAGACCAAGACGTGGGAAGACTATCCTTAAATACATGTTGAGTAGAGAACGGGAAATATATGGTAAATTGGAGTAACAACTCGTAGTTACACTCAACTTCTGAAGAAAATTATTGGTGAGACAATCCTTGCAGTTTTACCTGACCCTAAAGTGCTACAGCTTCAGTAGTATAATTTTGTTAAATTGCAATAAATCTCACTCTGCATATATTTTGTTATTTTTTTATGCCAACGTCTGCCACATGTTATCATTTATCCTGGTCACATCCTGATTATTTTTCAACCGTGGCGTTTAGATTGTAAGTTTACTGTATATATTTATTACCAATAATACATTGGCATATTAATCAAATGGAAAATTAGCCTTCAATTACGCACCAAAGTTGACCATGTCGTTTTTATTTATTAAAACGGGGTAACCGCCCGTAGACCTTTTAAAATCCTATATAGTTCCATGACCGGATATCGGAGTTTTGATAGCGGGGTTAAATGCAGGGTTGAAATATTAACCGATTTATCAGTACAAAAATCAGTAATTATCGATCAAGCGTGTAAGCAATAAAATAAACATCGATAAGTAAATTAATTGATCGACTGCTATTTCGAATTTGCATTTATTTTTGCCACCGAAGCTCCGTTATCAGGTCATAACTAAGCTTATTTCAGTGCAACACTAATTCAACATACTAGCAAAACCAATTATTGGGATTTTAACTAGTCACAAACGGACAAATTAAAAAAGGAATGTCTGAAAAATATCTTTTATTAGAGATCAGACATAGCGAAAATTAAATCAGTCTTCGTTTACCAGTAGCTAATTTATTCATAAGACTAACTTCGCTAAAGTAGTAATAGTAAAGTAGCAAGTTCTAAATAATCAAAATCAACAAAACAAGTCAAAACCTTCGAAATAAATCAGACTCCAAAGAATAACTCTATAAAATCACAACATTATAATTGTAAATTCTCAAAACAAAACAATAGAAACACTTCTGTCTTACAAATAATTAATAAACATAATAAAGAGATCAGTACGAGTCTTACATTGGTTTTTGTTTACCTACTCATTAAACAACTATTTTAAATTCTTGAACGTACATTATTTTAAATGAGATCAAAACAATATGTTAATTTATTGTAAGTAACACTTTTATCTTACAAATATAAACCAATCAAAATTATATTACGCATTTCAAAAAGAAAATCGATAACTTTCGTCATCGCATTCAGTAGTCGCATTCTGATTTTTCTTCTTATGAAACTCCTTAAAGCAGTTTCTTGACTGGGTTAAACATAAATGAATGTTGCAGGCACTACACATTACCTTCGTTTTGTTTTTACATTTATCTTGGCGACATCTCATTTGTGTCTCTTTTATTTCAGGCAAATGATCAGCCCCTCTATAACGTTTGATATCTTCCGGGATAGGGGCAGGAGCGGCCCGTTTTCTGTAGAGGGATATCTGCTGTTGCTCCTCTTGACTTTCTTCCTGAGACTCACAACCATCATTTGAGTCTGTTCCGTTCTTCTGGAAAGCTGTGTTGGCATTATTGGCGTTAATAATTGCCTTCGCAATGCCCATTTTAAATGAGCGAACTTGCGGTATAGCTTTTATTCTAGATCCTTTTTTCAGCTCATCGGAACGATATAATATCCAGGAGTTAGCGACAGCTAAATCAATGTAATGTGAAATTACTCTCTGAGTCCATTTGTAGGTTCTGTAGCGATATGGACACACTGCCATCATTCGGTCAGCCATATCTATACCCCCTATGTTTGTATTGTATGCCTTGACGACTTGCGGTCTTGGAACTGAGACATACTCTTTCATAGATTTCGACCAGCGATCGCAGTTATCTGAAGTTTGATCAGCATCAATGTTTGACAAAAAAGATATCGGTTTGCTGTCAAGCCACTTAGTCAGAACCAGCTTTTTCTCATCATTACCTATAGAATGCCAATATCCTCTGGGTTTCTTCTTTATCGCTTTGTGGTCTACTAAAACACTTCGAGCAGAATGAGAGATTCGATTTCTCATAAGAGTACCAGTGCCCATTAGCCCTCTGTTCTTCAGTTCTAAAATCAGTTTTTCTGATATAAAATACCGGTCAAAATATAATTTGTGCCCAGGTACTAAGTTTTCAGATAGTGATAATACCGCCTTTTCGGCTACGCCAAATTGTGTCTCTTCATAATCTGGAAAGGTAGTATTTCCCTGATAGACGACGAAATTGCTAACCAGCCCCCCTGGAGTCGCTAACACAAACGCCTTCAAACCAACTGGATTCGGCTTACCAGGGCAAAACTGTTTCAGTCCGCAAATTCCCTGAAACGGTATCATCATCTCATCAACACACATTTCTTTAGTACATTCTTGAATTTTGCAACCTTTTAGCACAGCATCCAGAAGAGGTCTAACCTTCCACAATCTATCCTTGTCTCTTTCTTCTTAGCGTACGTCTTCGTCGAGAACCACCTTCAGCGACTTTCTGAGCATTAAAAACGTGTTTCTAGGTATACTGTTGGCAATACTAGGTACCCTGAATTCCTTTGACCAGTACATTCTTATTGAAGGATAGTTTATGCACGACATCAGCATTGATACTGCAATATAAATATTGCATTGTTCAAAAGTGAAATCTAAAGATTTCAAATTTCGCGAGAAATAGCTCCAGTTAGTTTTATCGACCATATTTTCAATGACGGAATTATCAATATACTGCCGAAAGTAGTCAATTTTATCAAACGAGCTTCGATCTACAGGCAAATAAGCAGGCTGCATTATCGGTGTTTCAGTTAACTCTGGATAACCTTCTTTCCATTCTACGTGTTCAGGCAATTCAACAGTGTCAGCAGAGTTTTCGATAGACAATTCTCTACTATCCAGGTAAGTCGAATTTCTCTCAACATTGACTGGTCCTCTTGCTCTTGACCCTGTGCTTCTACCTCGAGGACGACCCCGGCCGCGGCTGCGACCGCGATTCTGACCACTTCCACGCCCGCGGCCTCTTCCTAGACTCCGACCACAATCACGCTGGCTTTCGTTCTCCGCGTGAACAGATTCGTTATCTGACGAAAGAGAATCTGAAGAACTAGACAGAGTTCGATGTAGGCTTTCTAAACTAAAGTCTCCATCTGCTAAATCGTCGTTGTCTCCTAAGTCATCGCCCTCTACATCTGACTGGTCGAGTACTTCCTTCAGAAAACATTCTAGTTCTTTGTCATTTGTTATACCTGTTAGAAGAAGTTAATCATGCATAAGCTAACACAAACAGAAATAAACAAATAAATGTTACAGAGGCTAAAAAATAACAAAATCTTTTGTTGTATGGGAACCCACTAGAAGATTTATTGTATCCTGTTTTTTAGTATTTGTTGTTACAGCGGTGACAGAAATAAATCATCTGTGAAAATTTCAGGTTCATGAGATACAGTCTGGTCACAGATGGACAGACAGACAGACAGCGGAATCTTAATAATTGGATCCCGATTCTACCCTAAAAACGAGATTAGACAACAACGAAAGATTTATGAATTCTGACTTTCTAATAAATAGTTTTAAAGTTTCATATTTATACTAGCTTTTGCCCGCGGCTTTGCTCGCGTTAGAAATAGACAAAAAGTAGCCTATGCCACTCTACATCCGTTCAACTATCTCCACTTTAAAAGTCACGTCAATCCGTCGCTCCGTTTTGCCGTGAAAGAGGGACAAACAAACAAACAAACAAACACACTTTCGCATTTGTAATATTAGTATATGGATTTCATGTTGACCCATTAATAATTTCTCATGTTTATTAATCCATTAGTCAAGCTATATATTATTAACCCAAATTGTTATTGCAAACCAAAATAGCATAGCGGTTGCATCTAGAGATGGGTAGGTGCACCCGGTGCCACCAATGTGCCGGGTGCACACCAATGCACCCGGTAAATACCCGTATCTACCCAAATTGGTGGGTATAAACTATTTCGAATGGATTTTTTCAAAAAGTGAGATTTTAGGGCCGAGTTTGTTTTAATGAAATGTTTAAAGCCTTCTGAACAACTTTTGTTATTGCAAAATATCCATTACGATGCATAGTCTATGAGAAAAAAAATGTTTGTTATTAAAAATAACACGTATTATTTTCCGAAATAAGATCAAGTTAAAACGGGAGCCACTACCAGAATAGTAACTATAAACCTTAACAAAATGTAACAAAAATATTGAAATAGTATTGCCTTCTACTTATTGGACAAGAAATCATCATCTTGCTAGGCCTTTTTCTCATTTACTTGGGGTCGGCCTTCCCTGTTCTTTTTCTCCATTCTGCACGATTGAGTGCAAGGTCGGCGTCTATATTAAGATCTTTCAGGTCTCGCTGAACCGTCGTCAGCCAGGTGGCAGGTGGTCTTCCGCGTCCTAGCTTCGTCGTTGGAATATCGAGCGCTACCTTAACCATGTAGTTTACTGGGCGCCCCTGTACATGACCGTACCACCTCAGACGTTTTTCCGTCAGCTTTTCTGTTATTGGCGCTGCTTTAAAACTACCCCGGATGTATGTACATGTATATGTTTCTTATCTTGTCCATCATGGTGACACCCGTTGACCAGCGTAACATGCGCATCTCAGTGGTGTGGAGCTTGTTCAGGTGGGGTTTATTTGTAGCCCAGTACTTGGATCCGTACTTACTACTGTCTTATATATGTATATACATGACCCTTCACCTTTAGAGGCATTTTTCTATCGCATAGGATGCCTGTGAGTTCTTGCCATTTCATCCAGTCTGTCTGAGTTCTATGGACTACATCGCTGTCAATCTTTCCGTCGTTGCTGAGTACGGCGCTTAAACTTTGTAACAGTTGGCAGGCGATCATTACCTATATAGAATTTGTCATTTTATAGGTTATTAGCCGTTTTGTCGAACAGAAAGGACATGTGTTCGGTCTTCTTCCGACTGATTTTTAGGCCGTTTTTCTAGCGCTTCCATCCAGCTATTCAAAGCGCGTTGAAGGTCAGTCTCAGTCTCTGCTATTAAGGCCACATTATCGGCGTATAGAAGGTGCCAGGGTACAGCCCGTTGGCATTTTCGTGTGAGGTAATCCATCGTGACATTAAATAGAAGTGGACTAAGTGTGGAACCCTGATGTATACCGACCTTGAAGCTGTCACTCGCACCTGCTGAGCAAATCACCTGTGTAGAGACGTCTGTGTAGATGACCATAATAAGATCTATATACGACTCTGGGATAAGCTGGGCGCGAAGAGCCTCCCATATAAGGTGGAGTGGTACATGGTCAAACGCCTTCTCAAGGTCGATGAATATCATATGCAGGTTTGTGTTGTTGACTTTGGCTTTCTCAATCAGGATTCTTATAGCCTGAGTAGCGTCAGAGGTGCCCTTTCCATTTACAAACCCTCACTGATTGGGTGTGAGCTTCACGATAGCATTAAGTCTGCTGTTGATTATCCTCTCCCATAGTTTAAAGGTATGATCCATAAGCTTTATTGCTCTGTAATTCCCACAGTCACGTACGTCGCCTTTTCCTTTGTAAAACGGTATTAAATGACTTCTTTTCCAAGCATCTGGTATTTTCTGTTCTGCCATAAGTCTGTTAAACAACTCGCTTAGCCAGCCGATGCCAGAGTGCTCTATTATGTTTCCAGATCTATTGGAATCTCGCCTGGACCTTGGGCTTTGTTGTTTTTCATCTTTCTGATCTCTTTGATGATTTCCTCCGTTGTAACTGCTGTTATTGCTTGGTTTAACTTTCGGGGATTCGTAACATTAAGCAAATGGCGGTAGTACTGTGCCCATCTTTTTCTTATATCATTGTCTTCTGTTAATAGTTTATTGTTTTTATTTGTGATATATTTGGCTGAAGTTATATCTTTGCTGTTATTATTTCGAGCTTTTGCGACTTGATGGATATTGATTTCTGTAGTGGAAGATTCTAATTCTTTGTAAAAGTTGGCATCGGCTTTGGCTCGTGCGCTTGCCACTTCACGTTTTGCGTTGGATTTCTCTCTGTTGTAGTCTGCTTTATCCGCATCATTACCGGTTTCTTTGTGTTTTCTTAAATGCACTTAGCCTGCACAACATCCTTGACGGATTGTTGCCACCATTTAGTCTCTTTAAAGAAAGAAAGAAAGAAAGAAAGAAAGAAAGAAAAACATTTATTTATGACAAACACATATAACAACAGAGAAATACAAAAAATAGGACGAACACTGCTTGTCACAAAAGCAGCAAACAGCGTGAAGGGGGCTCTCTTACTCCTGGTTCTCCCTAAATGTGTTTCTGCGGATTTTCTACAGAATGTTTCTAAATCGTTCCACATATCGTTTTCGGTTTCTACCTTTGAAGTGTCTTTTGTGCCAAAGTACGTTTCTATGTTTTGAACGAGTCTTGATCCCGCGGCGGTTTTCAGGGATTTTAACTTAATTTTAGGTATCTGCTTGTTGCTGCACTGAACAGGTTTGGGCAATTCAACAAACAATAAGATCAGCCCTAACTGGAAACCTGCCGGTAGCGACATCGCGATCGTGCTATCTGCGACGCGCGAATATTACACCGCGTCCGACCCGGCCAATTAATGTTTATCAGTTGCCTGGTTGAGACGGCTATTGTACGTTAAGTGCCACGTGTGGATATTATCCATGCTTTAAATATCGATTTTGTTTTGTTTGAGGTAAAAGCTCACGTTATTAAATTTTGTTTGGATTGGCGGTACAAAAATAATATAATATACTTACCTACAACTTTCATTTTTCCATCCTAAAGTTATATATAAACTCACTAAGTAATTAATACACTTCTCTCTGAGCTCGGATGATTGTAGATACAAACATTTAATTTATTTTTTATTTATTTTATTAAAAGCATGCATAATGTCCATGAGAACAACGTTTATACATTCCTGCATAACTTGAAAACATTTTCATTGTAATATTTGACTTAAAAAACGCATCAAAAGAGTTTATACCCACCTTTTTGGGAAGAAACGGGTAAATACGGGTAGATTGGGTAAATACCGGGTAAATACCCGGTATTTACCCATGGGTTTTTACCCACTACCCATCTCTAGTTGCATCCCGTAGACCTATTTAAAACTTTAACAATATATTCGCCCACAGACCTTTTAATTGGTCTCCCGATTATTAGTTGTTATATTTACAATAATATTGATTAAATGCATGATATAAATACGGTAAAACTAAGATAAACATCTTCGGCAACAATCACAACAAAAACACATGCGAAATCTGCCGAGATAGCAAAGAAATTCACAGATTTACTTACATTGTAATGTAGGTTAATTGTTTTGGGCCATTGTAATGGAGGTTACGCCAAAACTGACAGATGAAGTTTCACATTTTGACATCTAGTGTCAACGTCAAATGCGACGTATTCGTTCAGAAATCATTCGAATTCAATACGCGGTAAATTTTAAGTTTTGTGACAAGATGAATTTGAAGTCCTTTTAAAAGGTATGCGGGCGTTAAAAAGTTAAAATTGTCATTACGCTTGGGCCGGAACCACTACTCATGCGGAGCAATGAAATGTATGAAAATAATAACAGATCCTATACTTATTGATGGGCAGATGAAAATACTACCACTTGTGGTTTTGAAAAGAGCGGATTAGTAGATTGTTAACAAAGGGTTGAAAGTGACTCATTTCTGCCAATAGTTCGAGGGTGAAATGGGTAATTTCACCCCGAGTTTAACAATATACTTTTCATTTTACTGTGAGGAAAGTAGAATACTGCATGTACATTTTATCAAAGGTTTATTAAGAGTAAACAGTTAAAATACACATACACTGCCTACGTTATAAAGGTTTAAAAACATACCTAATAGTTTAAATTATTATTTTTGGATTCTATAAATAAATGTACAGAATTGAATGTATTAAACATGAAATAAATTAATGTTAAATATACATTTATATCCAATCTCAATCCAACCTTTTCGCATCGGCCACTTGTACACAGTAACCCTAACAACTAGAAAACCGTAATTCGGCATGGGTAAATAAACCAATCACGCGGACATAACAGAAAAAAAATCTTTTTTTAAGGTACTTGTAAAGTGGGGACGTACCTTTTTTTCTCGATAAACCTATAGTTTATTAAAGTTCGAGTCATGTGTCTCCCTGCCTTGCCGGCAACATGGCTACATTAAGTTGGCGCAGGCAACAACGGAACCCTATACTGCGCGTTGCCCGACACGCACTTGGCCGATTTTTTACTTCTCAAGTCACTAACATCGAGATCGCTCTAAATGACTTATATTTCGATTTATCAGTTTTGGTCAGAATGAGCAAAAAGGACTGAGATTCTGGTGTACCAAAGTTTTCTATGAAAAAAATAATCTTAATAGCAACAGGGGATATCAGTAAAGACTGATCCACAAAGTTTTTAGCTCTTTTCTTCCTGCACTAGTAACATTCGTTCAGCACGTCACATGATTGAGCTGCTCACAAAGCGCTTCCAGTAAACTTTAAGCTCAGATCTCCCTGCAATAGTAATGAGTGCGGAAAGTTGTAGATTGCGACAGGGAAACGTCGTTTGTACTCGTAACGCGTCCCAATTCTGCAGCCGTGGCTGGGATTTTATTTTTCTTTGACCCTTTGTGAATTTTAAAATTTACGGGACTTTGCGTTAATATTTTGCGGTTCTCAACAAGTTATCAAACCGGATGGTATTTCGAAATCATGCCGTATTTTGATCGATTTTATAGAACAATGCATCTTAATAGTACATTGTTATACAAGTGAGGTATGTTGATAATTACATCAGAGGCGAAATTGTTCACGCGAACCGCAGGTGAGCGTGATAAGGAAGCCGAGGATGTAATTATCAAAGCTCACACGTATCATACGACGTTTTTCAACACATTTTGCAAGGAAATAATCATTTTCAAAAGATGAATATGTTATAGTTCTGCCAAATTATTTTCTTTACATTAAGTAAATAATTACGGTCATTCTCCAGATTGCTGTTCTCAGTCTCATTAACGCGTCGCTTTTTTTCCACTTGCTTTTTGATAAAATTTATATCAAATGTTATGTTATGTTATGATAAATCAACCATTCAAACTTAAATGTTCATGTGGCACTTAATTATTATTAGCGGATAATTAACTATAAAGGTTTTAAAATTTGTGTGCCGCGTTAATGAGAAAGTCGACGCGTTAATGAGAATTTCAGCCGCGTTAATGAGAAAGTCGACGCGTTAATGAGAATTTCTGGCTTTCTAGGGTGAATATTTGAGCGTCTTAAACGCCTCCTTCCTATCGCCGCATTATTGGTCATTTCAGAAAAGCAACTATTATATATCAAAAACCTTTTGAAACTGAATATTTTCTAGATATTCTTATTAACGCGCTCACTTTTTACGCGTGAATGAGACGTGTCATTGAGGATATAGTGGTAAAAAAAATATAACTCATTGTAGGTAGATGTAATAAACTGGAAGATCTAGTAGCTGGTAAATACTGAGTTTCTTAATGTTTACAATAATTCACAGAGCTTAAGAGTTATTGGTTGATTTTTAAAACTTGAACGTGTTAATGAGAATTCTTGAATACCAAAATGCGTGAATGAGATACTTACGTTCGTTGTCTGTGGTCCGCACAACACTCACCCGTCACTCCACCACGGGGGTCTGGGCACGACTGACGGCTTACGCGAAATGTGTTAGCGACGTAGGTATCTTACTTCAATGGACTCGTATGGACGGGTCTCGGGACACAGTTCTAGATTTTCATATCTTAATTATATATTATTAAATATATGCAATACTTTTTTTTATAAAGAGGATATCTAATCTATTATTTAATAAAAATACTTTCGTTCAACTTTCCTATGGTATATCATCAGGGAAAATAAGTATGTAAATGGTTTCGGAAGTGGGACACGACGTGTTAATGAGGAGAAGGGGGTATTGGTATTTTTTTTGTCCAAGAAGGTTATTGAATATGTACTTGAAAATTCATGTACACTTCAATACAAGTACCTTCTACGATCCAAAAATATAAAATCTGCTAAATTCAATACATTTATATTTTTTAAGTGCGAGGACATACAAAAATGCCTGTCTGGAGAATGACCGATTAAGATGACAACAGGTTTTTACTCACAATTTCACATTTAAATTTACGCGGGTAAAAACGCCCAAAATGCAGCACTAAAACTCAATCTTAGGCAGATAAGTATGTATAATACGTGCGCTCTAAACATTAACTCGAAATAAAAACGGAACGTCAAACGTCGTCAGCCTTCAACTGTTTTTAGGCTACCGTATCGGCAAAAGGGAAAATAAATTTTATGCGACGTTTGTATTGGACCGTAAATTGTACAATGACAGACCGCCCGGTGGCAGGTATAAAAGAGCAACCGACGTGAAGCAAACTTTCAAGTTCTTACGAAATCGAAAAAAGGTCCGGTATTGCCTGATTTGACAATATTTTGCCTGGTAGTTTAATTTTCTCTAACGGAACGCCAAAAAGATATCCCTGTGCCATTGTGCAAAGTAATATCATCTTTCCGTAAGCATTTGTATCAAAATAAGGACGAGATTGATTTCTGGTTTTCTTATAACTACATATATTACGTTTATTTTAGACCAAATTTGACCAAGCAGGAACAAGGAATCTCAGTTAAAACGTAAAATTTGTAATCAATTGACAACATTGAATTTTTGCTGGGGGTTTTAATCATAATTATTACGTTACGTCTTTATTATTTCTCCCTAAATTGCAATGTTCATTGAAAAATATTAAATTTTCGAGCAGCGAATCCCAAAAGAGTGTAAGTAAATTATAACGTCGTTACGGTTGCTGATAACCTAATAATAAACACCATACACGGTGTGTATGGTGTTTATAAATATTCGCAAATTTCTTAAAATCGATTGGTAAATAAAATCGGAAAGCTACTTATTAAGATCAGGTAGGTAACATATTTAACTACCGAAATGATTTTCGATTTGGGCATCATATTTATAGCATAATACCTATGGCATATTTTAAAATATGCCATATACTCGTATGCTAGATGAACTCTACAAGTTTTCCTGTTTGGTCAAATTTACACTAAAGTAGAGGTCATTCCAGTTATAGTAGAAGCCTTTGTATTCCACGTTACATCAGCCATTTTCCAGGAGAATTTGAATACCAACTAGGGACTCTGTTATACATTCGTACAGCAAGAACCAACCAGATTATAATTTTGATAAGTCTACGCCCACGCAGTAGAAATCGATAACACTCATATATTATTTTCATTCGACCAGCGTGCAAATTTCGAAAGGGTTGAATGTGAGCGTTTAAAAACATTTACATACCTAAATTTTTGGATATCTTCGCGCACAACTTCGTAAACAAGTCTATAATAGAGCAGAATAGGGGCAAAACTAACCCTTACACAATACTTGTTTCAATGTGCTTGACGTCCATGTAAAAGAAAAATCCCCAGAATTAATTGGCTTATTTACCCAAAAAGGTAATGTCGTCATAAACTTAAGAACCAGTTCTTCTCACTGCCACTGCTTTGAGCTCCTGATACGACATTATATTAAGTTGAAAGGCCACTTTGAAAAATTTGTATATACTTACTGTTTATCTCTAAATAGTCTTCTATACAAATTTAAACTTAAAACATGTCTTAAAAGATCAAAAGCATTGAATGCCTTAACAAGAAGGTAATTAAACAACTTCGACAATATTCGGAATGTCGCAACTTTTGATTATTACAACGCGTTACGCAAGTTTCCCGGCTCGTCCGGAAGAGATGGAAGTGAATGGTTACTCACTATCGCGGGCTCTAAATGTGTTGGCTGTATAACTGGCCATGTTGAGCTAACGATATAATAATGGTGTTTCAAAATATTGTGGTAATAGTTATTGAGCTTTGAACATTTCAAAGGTATTTCTAAGCGGTTTAACAAGGGCCCAATTATGCATTTCGTTATTGCCAAGAAGAATCTTGCAATTTGCTATAGCCACACTATAAAAACGGCTATAATGGGCCTGCAGGATTTATCTTACTTTACTATTTAGCACTGCTATTGTTTTAGGACTCACTTCGTGACGTGCCTTCTTACAAATAAATAATATCTAATAAGCATTTATGCTTTAAGAATATTATAACATAACAATTTATTAAAACTAAGCATTTCCATAAATTCAGCATAACAATACAAACTTATAATTTTATTACATCCCTACATTATTTGAAAACAACTTCTAATTTAGCCAAACTAATTCCAATGTATAATTCGCTTTCTCATTTACATTCAGGGCATTTGCTCGAGCAGTAACAGATAATTTAAACAGTAGTCGAGTTTTTACACTTTTGGTACCTACTAGAAACCCGTTCGGTGGGCACTCTGTTCTCAGATGTTTTCTTCTAATTAAGGAGTTCCGCATGTTATCAGCTACGAGCGTACTTAGATAATGAACCTGAAGCCAGTTTTAAGTATTATAAAAAGCTATCTGTAACACATTCAGTGCCAAGAATCGCTACGCGCTACGCTATCGAAACACCTAGTCGGGTTCCCGGCACTGAATGTGTTTATTTCCTGTATCATTTTGACTTCCGCTTTACACATTGGTGCCATATATTGGGAGATTTTTTGATTGAGTTCGTAAAATGAGAGCTAATTGTGATAATCTGAAGCCTAAATTCCATACGAAATGAATGAAACAGATACATCTCTTTGTAAACTAGCTATAGCCGGCTTATTTAGTTAAACGTGACATTAGATTTGAAGACATTGGCATACTTGAACTGACCCGTGTCAGAGTGTAAAAGGGGTAAAGTTAAATATAATGTTAATTAAATAAAAAACTTTCGGATTAGCCCAAACGTAGGATAGCTAGGCATTGTAACGCGCACGTAATTACTTAAATTTTGCAACCTCATTAATTCCAGCTCTCCGGACACCTCCAACTGTAATAATACGCAGTCGTATGTGGTAAAGTGCATTGTACCCCTGAGCCGCCATTGTACTGTTCGAAACACGCTACACCATGTTAGCTCATAAGCAAACTTTGCCCCAGTTAGTACGATAAGCAAGCGAAATTGCGCAGTTGGTTGATAACAGGCCAAATTATGCGTAAGCAAATGTCGTTATGCCGAGATGGGTGAACACAGGCAATTGCCGTATCTGGTGCGTTTGGAGTGAGGCCATTTTGGTGTAGCTCTTGTACTTAGTAAATTATCGAAAATTAATTAAGGGGGAATGTTTCGTGATACTTTCTTTACAAAGGTTTCATAAAGCCTTATCGGCTTTGCATAATTACTATAGTACATTACGTAAATAGGGCGGTGAATTCGTGAATGCCCCAGATCGCAGGTGTTTGTGGCCCGAACCGAAGGTGAGGGCCATAAATATGCGCTCTGGGGCTTTACACTTAACCAAAATGTACCTAAGAAACATACACAGAATACGAAAATGTCTACAAGTCTCTCTCTCTGACATTTTTCAGTATGTTTTGACAATTTCACTTTCGGTATAGAGGTCGGTGACTGATTTAAAATTATAATGTCACCTAAGAAAAAAAAACCGAGGTCCGTGACCTATCACAGTAGAGTGAGATAGTGTGCGTGAAATGTAGTGGTGTGTGTTTCTGGGGAGAATTACGATAATGTTGCGCCGCCTAGTGCTATTTTAGTGTCGCGTATGTAGCTTCATTTAACTTGTTTCGCCTTAAATATGTAACAATATGAATATCTTGTTTTGGTTTCGTGACGCATTGGTTATTACTGTAATGTCACGTAAATGTATTTGTCAATAAATAACTAAAATACCAATATTAAACTCGCATATATTTGCCTGTAAAACGTTTGTATTGACTACAACGTGTAGGTCCTATAAAACGTGTCCTCCCAATATAAAGATGAACTTAAATAGAAATAATTCGAGAAAAACTAATGTCAGTGATATTAAAATGAGACTAAACTGCTCAGGATATAGAAGAAATAGTCTGTCTAAACATGTGGAGTAAACGTGGAGTTTATGTTTGGAAAAATAACAGTTCTCAGTTCGGACAGAAAAGGGTTTAATGTGAAAGTAAGCGTTGTTGCTTGCGTCGAATAAGTTTTTCTTTTTCAGAGAAAACCTTGCCAATCCGGGATAAAAAGTATCCTTAACCATGTCCGTCCCAAATTATATAATGGTTGATCCATTTGGCTGCGATACCTACTCAATCAAATAAGATAACGTACATTTGTTGAAAGAATAATGAGGTCTTTAATAATTTTCATCATTTTTATATAAATTTAGTAAGATTTTACACAATAATGATGCATACTACAACAACCCAATATGCGTTGTATTTTTTTTGAGCTGTCCATTCTAGCATTGTGATATGAGGCCCGTATAGTCTATAACTATTGCATAGAAAACTGTTTTTGTTGATTCACAAGAACAACTTGAAATTTCTGTAAAAATCTTATTTAAATCGAATTGATTTCGGTGGGACAGGCCATGCTAGGATTTATTGTGTAATCCTTACTATAAAAAATTGAGCAAACACCACATCACAAAAATTATACAGGCATTTTAGTTCCCAGTTCCACTTCCAACCACTTTGAGTGTTGCCCACGCTTCCCTTTGTACGACTGGGTACCTTCATATATAAAAATTCTAACTGGATTTAACCCTAAAAGGATTTAATTTAAGGTTTATTTTAGATTGAGGGTTTGAGGGAAGCTGCTATTTTGGTAGCTTGTTCACATTGATTCGAACTTAATGAAAACTTTCGAGAGTTGAATTATTCATGTTGTCCGCCGCGGTTGATTTAAATAGGTGGCGCTTGTCTATATTGTTAGCATTTGCCGGGCAGAAGGTTCTCTTATTTTCTACATTAAAGACAATGTATGCTTGTTGGATACCCTAAATGATATGCAAAAGGAGCAATTGCAACTGCTTTTTGCCATTTAAAAATTAACATTTTACGACAGAGGATGCAACAGGGCAAAGTTGCCACAGTGCCACAGACATGGTTTAAAACCATTGAGTATCATTCATCCGCAATTAAATAGAACTTTTAAAAGCTTTAAAAAATTTAAAAACAAATTGCATCCTGAAAAACAATTTCCTAAGTGCATATTACAACTACAAGGGGTCTGTCGGACTCGACAAATTGCCTTGACATCAACATCACCTTTATCACGTTCGCTCCGTTTCACGCACTAGAGTAACATGTCAGCACAAGAGAGCGTAAATGTTATATTGATATTATACTAATACGTCGAGTTGGATAGACCCTCGTGCCTAGCACAGCCTGTGTAGCGGGCGCCGTGATTTGCGGTTGGGAATGAACCGCAACCTCCTCCTTGTAGATGGCAATATTTTGTAGCAAAAAGGCAATTGCCTGTGAGCGAAGCATGGTTAACGTTTTATCACTTGTCGCTGTCGATAAGACATAGGTACCTACGTCACGTTTTGAACAGTATTAAAAGAGTGACGGATGTCTTATCCACAACGATAAGTTATAAAATGGCAAGCATGAAGCGCTCGCTGGTACGTTTCCTCAGTTAAACCAGGGTTTAGACAAAAACCGATTAGCGTTTATTTTGATGTAATAAAAAGTACCTACCCAACCTAGTATAGAACATAAGTTCGTAAAGGATGGTTGATTTGATGCATTTCGCCACCGATTATAATGATTTTTTTCCCATAGCTGATACGGAGAATGTATATGCTTCGTTGCCCAGTAAACAAGTGGAGCCAACAAGTTACATTCATGGGATGACACTAGAAAACAGGGACGCCCAATACGAAGGTGGGAAGATGACATAAGGCTAACCTTGGGGCCACGTTGGACAAGAGTCGCATCTGATAGAACACAGTGGAGACAATTGGAGGACGCCTATGCCTTACGGCACTCTGAACTGCGGGACATATTTGAAAAAAGTCAAATGTTATTAAAGTTAGATTTATGTTACCCTGCACTAATTCAGATCATCATCATCATCATCATATCAGCCGAGAGACGTCCTCTGCTGGACACCGTAGTCTATGAAGGCTTGTGATTCTGGTGAACTCATCCTCGGGAGCTTTGAATTTTTTTCGTCGAGAGAATGCTCGTTTTTCGGCCTCCCCCAACGAGTGCAAAAGTGACCGATCCCGCGCCACCCGCATCCAGCGGACTCCCGCAACCTTTACCAGGTCATCAGTTCACCTTGTCGGGGGCCTACCCACGCTGCGCCTTCCGGTACGTGGTCGCCACTCGAGAACCTTTCCGCCCCAACGGCTATCGGTTCTACGTGCTATGTGCCCCGCCCACTGCCACTTAAGTTTAGCGATCCGGAGGGCTATATCGGTTACCTTGGTTCTGCTGCGGATAGCCTCATTTCTGATGCGATCACGCAGAGAAACTTCCAACATGGCCCTCTCCATTGCCCTTTGGGTGACTTTAAGCCTTCTTATCAGGCCCATAGTAAGCAACCACGTGTCAGGCCATATGTCATCACTGGCAACACACACTGGTCAAAGACTTTCGTCTGGAGACACTCTAATCTCGGAATAAATGGATATTATTATTATTATATGCCGTTTTATAAGTAAGTAGTGATGATAAGTCGTATAATCGTTCCTTGTTTTGGTTTTTCTTGGCCTATGTGAAATAGAGTGCTAAGCCTATAATTTTTATTACTTACATCAGATTTTCCGGGTCGGCCCCGTTTGCAGTAAATCTTAGTTTAGGGCTATTCACTATGAAAACTCACTTCGGCCAGTTTAAGTTTGATTTCCAGTAGTGCATAAATGTTACGAATGTCGGGATCAAGTCATAATCGGGCGAGTGGTAGGTTGAGTAAAGACTGGTTATGAACCGCATAGCAGGATTTATCGAGTGTACTTGTAAAGGGTGGCTGTAGTCTGAAGCCAATGCCGAATAAAATTGCAACAGTTTTTTTATCATTATTTTGTGAAGGAACGGTATAAATAGTCACATGAAGCAGATTCATATGGCATTTCCCACTTCTTGGAAGCTGTTTACTATGTCACAGGTGCCAGACGTGGTGGCTTCCTAGTGCTTATATGAATACAACGTTTAATAAACAATATAATAAATAAATATCTTGTTGTTGTCAAACGTAACATCCTGACAAATAAATTCTTAAAGATACATTAATAATTTTCGTGCATGAGTGCGAGAGTACCTTGCAAAGCAAAACTTGAAAAAATAGAAATAAGTACGTACTAAAAACCAATTAACAATAATCATATAAGAATGTCAGTTTAACTTCAACCTTTACCTAGGAACTAGCTAAGCCACTAGCAGATTTTTCCCAACGAGAAAATTTCGAATGCAATATTGAGCAAATCGGATCTGGCAAGTCTACTTATTCTGGCAAGGTTAACCCGACTGTGGCCATTGAATTATAGACTTTATTAGCACCATATAAAGCATTTCACGTGTGAATTTTGGTTTCAGAGTGTTGTCGTGCCAAGATCTCGCACGAATATGGTTGCAAAATAGGTAGGTATAAAATATATTTTTGTTAAGCACATTTAAACTATTTTGGAGGATCCAATTTGATAGCGAGCGAGGCGAATAGGAATAGCAAGTCTGTTAAAAAATTATGAATACATGAAATTGGAAAAGGTATTGCATGATTTGTCGACTATAATATGAAACACGACAGAGGTAGGTATATTTTAAAATCGAATTGTTTAATTTGAACCAGTATTATAGAATATTATGTTGATAAAAAGTGTTTATAATACCTTGTCTGTGCATGTAGTTATTATTATTTTCTCCCATTCAGCTACTAAATAAGCTTACTTCTTATAAGTACAGATAAAATACACCTGTTTATATGTGCTAATGTAGGTAACCTATATAGTGGGAGGATTAATGGCAGCAATGTATGGAGCAGTCTGCACTTTTGTCACAGGCTACGCCGCTTGGCACGATTGTTCCTTGGGTCGAACTAAGCTGATTTAGCGTCCTAGCCACGAGATCAACCCCTGGCTACCGAGGTCCGGTCTCTGCTATATTTCTGCCTGCCCATAGCTACTTAGGTCAAGTTTGGTATCATTTTCGTATAAATCCACTGCCATTAATTAATTCGCCCACTAATACTAGTTACATTACGTTTTTGTTACTTAGACTATAATATAGAAGGTTTGTATTTTCGATAAGCTAGGTCATTCAATAAAACGCATTTAATCAGCATCGCAATTCAGCGAGGAAATGCCGCTTGCATTAAAACGCTTCGGTACAATGCTTAGAGATTCTTTTTAAATCTTACTATTAATTTAATTTAGTTAATTATAAGTATATACATAGAATGGTGAGTTAATTATAAGTATCACTTTAATTCATTGAAAAAAAAAATGAAAAATATTTATTTGCATAGACACAGTGCAGGGATGTTTAAATATATTATGGTCATGTGTATCTAGCTTGCATGCAAGTGTGCAAATATGTGAATGTCAATTAAATTATCAAAAAGTCCAACGAGAATTAAAATAACTATACAATGACAAATTGAATTAATATACATTATTTACATAATAGGCATAATCATAAAATTCGTCAAAGAGGCGGAGTAAAATTATATAACTAAATACTACAAATTCTTTACTGATTTTCGAGAAACGCCTTAACGCTATAAAAACACCGTTCCAGAAGCCAGTTTGTTAGACTGCGTTTAAAGGCGTTTCCCGCTAACATCTTTATTTCCTCTGGCAGGTGGTTGTAAATAACAATGCACATGTTTTACACGTTTTTCTTATATATAATTTTGTGACTCCGAGGGTGATACAAAAGGTTCATAATTTTTCATTCTATTAAGTCAAATCTATTAGCTTTTGAGGTTTTGCGTGATTAATTATTGAGTGTATTAAAAATCTGTGCTTATTCGATTCTATTTTGTGCCGACAAGACATATTTCTATAATAGCGATAAGATTGTACGTGCGAGATGTATGAATGATTATACATTTGTTAGTTTATAGGCAGGATGTACATAGTTAGGTTAGTATTATTTTATAATGTATTTTATACGAATCCTTTACCAATAAAGTTAGTTTACATGTAGCTACTTAGTTTATATACCTTGTGTAAGGATAAATAAAAAAACATTGTATAGACAGTACTACAGAGTCGCTCTCTGAGTGTGGACTGACATAAATTCCTCACTCACCCTCTCTATTCCCCAATCAACATTCTAATTATTGCCAGGCAGTGGACACTATCTTCAACCACCACCTACTGTCTAGCAAAAATTATAACGTAACGTAATTTACACTGTTTTTAAAGCAGAATGTGAAAGACGTTAACTTGCTAAAAATATCTAGCACTAGAAGATTACCGTAGTTTACGTTGTGAATTAATTTTCTTAACTCAGATTAGTTATTGTGCCTCCTCAGTATATAAGTTACCTTACCTATAAATGCTGTTCGATGGTATGGATTTTTAACCCCCGACGAAAAAAGAGGGGTGTTATAAGTTTAACGTGTCTGTCTGTTTATCTGTCTGTGGTATCTTAGCTGCCAAACGGATGGACTGATTTGAATGAGGTTTTGTTGTGTCATAGATATTTTACCCCGAGTGTTCTTAGCCATGTTTCATCAAAATCTGTTCAGCCGTTTTTGAGATATTGGACTTTGAAATGAAAATGTCGGGGTTTTTCAACTTTTCTCAGTTGTATATTTAAAAAAAATTATGTCTATGACAGATTCGTGGAAATATGGCCTAAGCAACATAGTATTGTTTTATATGTATTTTTGAAAAATTTAGACTTACTTAAAGTGGAATGGATACCTATACCATTACGTTTATTCTTAGATAAAATTTTTGTTCAAAGATTAAGAACAACGAGAAACTACCTACGTTAACGAATCTAAAGTTGTAGTAATTTTATTCAGGGTGTTGATCACAATTGCGAATATTAAAACTCATATTTCTCAATATTTACATGAACATTGACACTTAGTAAACAAGGGCATAAAATACGCATAAGACACGTATGTGTCTCGCCCTAAATATGTTAAAAGCGCACGCGTCTGATTATTATTCAGTATCACGAAACGTAAGGCAGGTCGCGTCCGCATACAGCACGTACGGAGGTCTGCCTTAGTGCCAGAGCAAGTGGGCAAAATATGTACGTATTTTTTTTCTTCACCAAGGAACGTACATGAACATTTCCTTTCCACATTAGCACATGAACTTATTTCCGAGAGCAAATTAAATACAACGACAAACGCACATGACTCGAACAAAAATAAGGGCTTTAAAGCCCAAGATCTCACAAACGAATCACTGCGTTGAAAAATGGTTTTAAGAAAGCCATAATATTTTTGAACAAGCTATCCCAAGATATCCCACACGTGGGTTAACGAGAAAACAAAATTCCATACCGACTGTAGGGGAGGTAAAATAAAATAAAGATATTATTCTACTGATTTGTCGGCGTGATTGATTTATATATACCCATGCAGACTTACAGTTCCAGTAGTAAGGGTTACTGGACATTGGACGGAGTAGGGTTCCTTGTTTACTGCGGAACCCTAAAAAGGGAACATACAACCGAATTGTGAACCTCCTCCTTTTTTTTGAGCTGGTTAAAACTACGTGGCACGTCATAAGTTTGCGTCACTGAAGTTATCCTCAAATCGCTGCTCGCACACCCGCCGCACCCCTCTAACACCACTCGACGCTGCTAGCAGCTAACATCAATTATATTTCGAAGCTTCATTCTTCAGATATAACACACATGTAGTCCTTTAATCTACCAGGCAACATTTCGCAAGTTTAAAGTACGCAGTAAAAACCATAGCTCAAACAGTTTTATCCCCACCTTTACCCCTACCCTACTTGGGGACCTCGGCTTGCCACCATTTCTCATTCTTTATTCTTGCGAGGCAACGAACGCACGAACTAGTTCTATTAAAAAATAATTCAAAATATTTAATCATGCCTAAACGCAGTGCACAGGAAAAAATAGAGTATTATTCTGCTAATATACGGAAATTGCAACAAAGAACTATAAACGAGTTATGACAGTGCGGTGCTATCTGATTCATCAGGTTCCGAAGATAAATCAGGTAAGTGCAATTAGTTTCAATAAATAGTTCTACATTGTGGTGCCTCTAATAAATGCATTTAATACTGCACGGGCCGTGAGCCCACGCCTTGTAATTCTAAACCTGGGGGGCGACCGAGAGTCGTCACGAAGGTATCTCATGCTTGGGGGTTGTCCGTGAGTCAACACGATAGCAATTTCTAACAATATTAATCGCTAAGAAATGCATTTCATACCGCGCGGGCCGTGAGCCCACGCCTGGTAATTCTAAACCTGGGGGGCGACCGAGAGTCGTCACGAAGGTATCTCATGCTTGGGGGTTGTCCGTGAGTCAACACGATAGCAATTTCTAACAATATTAATCGCTAAGAAATGTATTTCATACCGCGCGGGCCGTGAGCCCACGCCTGGTAATTCTAAACCTGGGGGGCGACCGAGAGTCGTCACGAAAGTATCTCATGCTTGGGGGTTGACCGTAAGTCAACACGATAGCAATTTCTAACAATATTAATCGCAAGCCCATGCCTTGTAACTAAACCTGGGGGGCGACCGAGAGTCGTGACGAAAGTATCTCATGCTTGAAGGTTGACCGTGAGTCAACACGATAGCAATTTCTAACAATATTAATCGCTAATAAATGCATTTAATACCGCGCGGGCCGTGAGCCCACGTCTTGTAACTAAACCTGGGAGGCGACCGAGAGTCGTCACGAAGGTATCTCGTGCTTGGCGGTTGACCGTGAGTCAACACGATAGCAATTTCTACAACCATTAATCGAGATTAGTATATCCCGTGTTCGCGATGCGGGGCACTAGATACATATATGCATTAAAATTCCTGACGAGTGGTTTTACAATGCATTTCATATCTACCCTCAATTAGAAAAATCAAAATATTATATTTTAATTTATAAACCACGAACAAGTGTATGAGGCAGTGGAAACTTCACTCCCACGTTCAAATGAAGAAAATGCACCTCCCGTGGAGGCCTGTGATGACAAAACGACCCCTGTAATAGATGCCGAGTTACTAACCGCTCTAGGGGACGCCACTGATGATGTCCCAAAATATGGGGAGAAAATTCATCCCAATTTAGCGCAAAGGTGGCTACCTATATTACACAAAGGTATTGATAAAAAGAGTAAAGATAAACTCTTATAAGAGTACCTGTAAATTGCAAATTATTATGGGCGCCGTCCTTAAACGCCGTAATTTCGGCGGCAGTTACAGACATCCAAAGAGGCCGTGACAAGAAAATCGAATCATCTCAACAGCAATTGGGAGTCGGTATAGGTACTAACGATAAAAATCCTATCTAATTGAAGTCGGATTTTAGATAAAACTAGTCATTCCTGGACTAGACGAAGTATTCCTTAAGTCATACAATACGTTGAGAGAGATGATACTCTCTTTGGAAGCAAACTCTCAGAGAAAATTAAAGCTTCCAAATCTACTGAAAAGTAGGCCGACAGCGTCGACCATCATACGGCCGCGAGCAGCCTACAACAAGCCACTTGCGACGCCGCGGCAGTAACGCAGGTACATGCCGGTCGCCTTAAAGCTTTTTATAAGTGTTGGCTTAATGTAACGAATAATCGTACTTTATTTATTAGACTGTATACAGAATGGCTTTCCAATTCCTTTTTAGGACATTTTACGCAATCTGTCAAACCTGTAAATACTTTCACATGCCAAGAGCATGATGAAACGAGCTTAGCTGTACAGAACTTAATTAACCTAGGCATTCAGTGAAAGCATCACTGGATGCCAACAGACTAATGATCAGTTTCTATCAAAGATTTTCTGACTCCTAAATCGAATGGTGGCTATAGATTCATACTGAATCTGAAAGGGCTCAATAAATTTGTAACTAAGTCCCATTTTAAAATGGAAGACTAGAACTGCTTCTAAATTAATCCCTAAAAACGGGTTTATGGCTACCATTGACAAGATTCGAGCATAACAATGTTACTTATGAGTTTTGTTCCCTATTAGTCTATGGACTTTCCGTGGCGCCTAGAACCTTCACCAGAATTATGAAAGAAGTCGTAACTTACCTAAAAACAAGGCCTAACTTCTATTATATACCGGGGTGGCATTTTGTGTATTGGAAGGGACCTTAACGAATGTAAACATAATGGGAGGGAGACTCTCCGGTTTCTCGAGTGCCTACGATTTGTGGTAAACTATACCAAAAGCTCGATACAATCCCGAAATTACCAACAATGCTGTAAATTCTTAGGTTTTGTTTACAATTCAATTATCATGTCTATATCCCTTCTTATGCAGGGTATGCGCACTTTTTAAGAGTTCTTACCACTGCATGCCCGACAGCTAGATACAGCTGGTTGTACACGAAGTTGTTAGAAAGATATAAATTCCGAGCTATTGAGGAATACGATGTCTATGATCAAAAGTAAAACTTCCTCGCGAAATTTTACCTGACTTATTTTGGGGGACTAATAATATTATTTGTAACGTCTTGTCATTTTGGAATCACGAAATTCGATGCAGAAATATCTATAGATCCGTCCCGATCAGGATGAGGTACAGCAGGCAGCATAAGTGCATGGTCAATGCAGAAATAGTTTGGCTTGGCGACCGAATCCTACGCCATCTATGTGGCGCGATGGTGAATATCATTATAGATGTCAATGGAGACCTCAGAGGATTTGCAAGATTTAACTAGATGGCGTTGTTAACAAAAAAATAAATAAAAATCTATTTTGTTCTCGTCATAGTTTTTTGTATTTTCTTGGGTAACATTATTATTCATTAATCTTGCCAATAGCATTTATGATAATGGCGGATTTATACGACGTAATTGGAATACATTTCCGATTTTTGTTTGTTCGCTGGCTTTGTTTATTTATTCTTTTGTATCCTTGTGTTTCTGCACAACGAGTAAATATTCCAAAGATAATTCCAAAAACACTTTTTCCCAACATCATGGTTGGGAGCGGATTTGAACCTGAAACCTTCGGCCTAGGTTGATAATGACCTGTATAGTTCACCACTGGGCCACCGGGTTAATTGACAGCATGGTTCAAATTCACTATCAGTTAATTTGAATGCTCAAATATTTATATTCATTACGACTAGGATTCGTATAATAACTAAAGAGGGTAGATATAGATGATATGAAACTACCATATTTTTTTATAACAAAGATTCACTGCGTGTTCGTTCGTCAGCCGTTTCTAATTCGATTCCCTATTTCACTTGCGTTTTTCATCTTTTCCTCCGTATTTATACATTTAATGATGAGATCTCGATCTAATATTGATCTTGTTAAAAGGGCGCAAATAATAGCCTTATGTAACGAATGCCACAATTTCTCAGAAATTGCTAGTGAAACCGGTGTAAACGTAAGTAGTTTTTTTTTATTGTTTTAATAGACGCCGTGGTAACTATTCGCTTATTATACCTATTTATTAACTGTCATTGTTGCAGCGAAAAACGGTTGCTTTATGGGTACGGCGATTCCAAGAGGAAGGATCTTTGCTACACCGGCAAAGAATGGGTAGACCTCGTCTCATTGATACCGCGCAGCGTGCAGCGATGGTGACCGAGTACGAAGAAAATGGGTTTATACCAACAAGTCACTACGCTGGTTTATTCCATACTAGTGTAGACACTGTTCGTCGTGTGCTTCATGACGAGGGTTTGCACTATCGCAGGCATGCCGTCAAGCCGTTGCTTACAGAAGCACATAAAGCAGCACGATTACAATTTGCCCTAAGGCATTTAAATGATGACTGGAGTAATGTTATATTTAGTGACGAAAAGTGTTTTAAATCGAGTCAACACGGACGTTTGAGTTTATGGCGTCGCAATAATATGCGGTATGATAGTGGTCACGTAGTGCCGAACATGGAATCTGGTCGTATAAGTGTCAATATGTGGGGCTGGATGAGTGCAGCCGGTCCGGGTGAACTAGTGAGGATGCCAAGTCGCGCAAACAGCGTGGATTACATGAATGTCCTGGAGGAAACTATGTTACCTACCGTCCGAAATGTGTATCCAGAAGAAGAATTACCTGTGATATCTTTTGTGCAAGATAATTGCCCTATTCATCGTTCGCGTAATGTGCGGGAGTGGTTTGACCGTTATAAAGATAACTTGCAAGTAGTTTCTTGGCCTGCTAGATCGCCGGATCTGAACCCTATTGAAAATTTGTGGGGTGTTATTGTGCAACGCTGGGAAAATCACAATGAACGAAGCCCAGAAGCGTTAGAGGCACATTGTATAAAAATATGGGAAAGTATTCGTGGTTCTAGTTTATGTGAAAGACTCATTGAATCCATGCGTTCCCGCTTGCAAACTGTTATCGACCAAAGAGGAGGTTACACTAAATACTAGCTGAAGCCGTAAATTAAGATTTATTTATTAAGGTAATGAAAGGCCGGGTTAACAAAACAAATGTTTGCTAACAAAATAAACAAATTACCAAAGTAAGTAGACCTTAGCTGTTATTATTAAACTGCCGATTGTATTCTTTTTTGGACTATTAAAAAAGTGATGGTGAATTATTATTACTTAAACAACATAATTATTGAGAAATGTTATTATGATGTTGTAACGTAAGTAACCATGTCAGCCCGAATAACATTATTGTCATTATTGCAAATATCAATCACACGCCACGCCACACTATACAAGCGTTCGGCTGACTTGAATTATGAATGTTATGATTTTAATTTTTAACCCGGCCTTTAGTTAATAATTGTCAATAGTTTAATATGTATTGGGGTAAGGCTTCAATCTTTTTCCGATTTTCGGAAATGAAACTTAAGCCTTAAAGCTCAATAAAATGGTAGGAAATTGCTAACTATAAAACTGCGTTAACAATTAGATATCTACTGTAGTTAACTGAATAAAGATAATTAAAACATTTAAAAACGTTTTAATCCTTAAAAACTGAATAACATTTTTATTTAAAGACTATCATTCACTGTTATTTACAATTTCAAGAAATGTATTAAAAAAAAAAGGAAAAAGCTACCTTTGCCATACCCTGGCTGGGAATCGATCTTTGGTTCGTCAAAGCGCAGAGGTAATTGAGTTAATGTGCTTAACCACTAGGCTACCGATACTTATCGATTGCATTGGAATAAAGCATACACATACTATAGTTGTCACACTCAAATACAGTTCCTGTGTATTAGCATTTGCTAGACTTGTTAATAATTATACCCGTAAGAGAACACTTCTGATGATTACAAGTGTCACTTAATAGTGCATTTAGTTATATTATTCTATATCCAAAGGTGTATCAACAGCAACGCCATCTAGTTCACGCTTTGTGAACGACGTGCAACTATGCGAGAGCTGTATGTCAAATGATCCAAACGAAAGTAGACCGTAAGGTGTCCATGCATTTATGCAGCCGATAGTACAGTTTGTGACGGAGTGTGTGCAAACGGAGCATGGGAAGAGCAAGAAGTAGCATTCCATATTAATTACTTAGAGCTCGCTCGCTCTTAGGATTAAAATGTTTTGCGCGAAATAAATCAAACTGTGCTCTGTTGTTCCGCATCGACAACACTACCGCGATAAGCTATATTAATCGAATGGGAGACATCCAGTTTCCCCACTTAAATAGCTTACCTAGATCTATTTGGCAGTGGTGTGAAGAACGAGACATATGGTTATTCGATTCGTTCATTAACACTAAGAATAATGTAGAAGCAGACAGAGAATCCAGAAGGCTAAATCCTGATATTTAATGAAATTTAAGTATTGCAGCCTTTGAAAGAATAAGTAAACACTTTGGTGTGCCCGAAATTGACCTCTTTGCTTCTCGTACCTCTGCCAAATGTGAAATATATATTTCGTGGAAGCCAGACTCGGACGCTCTTACCGTCGTCGCATTCACTATTAGCTGGTATTTATAATAAATATTTTTAAGCGTTTCCACCACTCGCACTCGTACTAAAGTGTTTACATAAGATTATAAATGACAACGCCACAGGAATAGTAGTATTTCCCTAATGGCCATCCCAACCGTGGTTTCCGCTTTTGTTGAGATTAGTAAAAGTATCTAATCTCATGTTAGCGTCAATTTCAAACAACACTTTACAACAGTACAACGTGTGTTAAATACAAGTTGTGCTGGAAATTTAGCATAGATAATATAGATATTCAATTTCTATAAGGGCTTCATTTCTGCTGTTATTTTATTTCTAACGCACGAATTTAATAAAGGATCGTCGTATGGCTCATTAAATAATCATAGGTCAGCACCCTCGCTCCTACGGGGGAGTAGTATCAGCTCAGATGACCAAAGTAAAGGATAACCGAAAGGTGTTTACAAATTAAAGCCCGTAACTCCTAAATATAGCCATACCTGGGATCCTCAAGTGGTATTAAATCATATAGCAACATGGTACCCTAATAGAGAAATTTCATTGGAAAAACTAACAAAGAATCTGGCGATTTTGTTAGCAATATGTCCTGCCCACAGGGTACAAACACTGTCACTTATTAAGTGGAATAATATTAAGTCATGCCCAAATTGTATTAAAGTAATTTTTGATGATATAGTTAAGACTTCAGGTGTAGGTCGTCTACAACCGATTTTGTGCCTTCCATATTTTGAAGATACCTAATAGAAATATTTGCCCGGTGACTGTTATAATGATGTTTTAGGACTGAAAAAGCTCACAACATATTTTGTTGACTTTCAAAAGTCCCCATAAAAATGCATCTGCTCAATCCATTAGCCGGGGTGCATTACGCGAGTGCTTGGCGAAAGCGGTAAAGACATGGCGGCGTTCAGCGCTCACAGCACGCGCCACGCCGCCACGTCAGCTGCACACCGGTCAGGCATTTCTTTAGATGCTATCCGGAAGGCAGCAGGCTGGTCGAGAACATCGAAAACTTTGGCTCGTTTCTACCATCGTCAATTAATCGACGAAGGTCATTGTGCCAGATCAATCTGCCTTTTGTATTGGTAGAATTATGTGAAGTTACAATTGTACTCTTTGATTAATAATTGGGAGTATCTAAGATTGTTGTCAAAACATAATTATTGCATTTCATGATTATGATGTTTTACAATTACAAAGGGCAGCAAAACTTTCAACTCTAAACATCTACATGTGTGTTATATCTGAAGAATGAAGCTTCGAAATATAATAGAAGATCAAACGAGCTTCGCAAGCGAAGTTCGATCGATATTATATGAGTAAGCTTCATTCGAAGATATAACTTCCCGCCCGCCCCTATACCCCTAGGAAAGTTTTGTCTCTAAAAAGAATGAGAAATGGTGGCAAGCCGAGGTCCCCAAGTAGGGTAGGGGTAAAGGTGGGGATAAAACTGTTTGAGCTATGGTTTTTACTGCGTACTTTAAACTTGCGAAATGTTGCCTGGTAGATTAAAGGACTACATGTGTGTTATATCTTCGAATGAAGCTTACTCATATAATATCGATCGAACTTCGCTTGCGAAGCTCGTTTGATCTTCTAACATAGTGGCGCATTGTACTTACTTCGGAGCAGAATCAGACTCAAAAATATAAACTATCCAATACAATCGATATAAGGTCTGTATCAGAATAAGCAAGAAGTTAATTATTTTACTTTACTGTATTGGATAGTTGAGTTTAGAATGGTTTAGATTTCCTTTTTCATTTAGTGACCTTTTATTTTGTTAACCGTTTATCGTTCGATAATCTGCAATTTTGAAATGATTATCCGGTGTTCTGCCTTTTCGCAGAATTTCCTTTGGTCAAACATCACTTGCCAACCAACATTTCGAAAATGATTCACTTTGAAACTAACCATTACCAACTTTTTGTATGACAACCTGACACTTGGTCGAATTTTTATAAAGCAGAATATCACAATGACTAAAAATGTTTGGAAAACTTATCACTTGCCAAATATTTCACTAGGCCAAACAACTATTGAACGAACAACGTTTCGTCAGTGCAATAGTTACGTTTTAACATATAAGCCAACTTAAAAGTTACGATGAATTATCAATAGATCAATGAATCGTCACTTGCGTATCTTTTGGCGAAATCCATCTGTTGAACTTGCCTGAAACAAAGAACAGTTTCGTGATAAGTATAGCAACAGAAATAATAACCGTGACAGAGTCCAGATAGGTGCGACGACGAGCGAAGCGAGGAGGAGCGTGTTAGGTTAACCGCGATCTTATAGCGCACGAAGCCGAGCGAGCGAAGCGAGCGTGCCGCGGCAGCGGCCGGCGAGTGCCAAAATCGCCTTATTGAATATTCAAAATAATTAATGAACTTATCGCTAATAAGTCAGTTTATTCTTACTCACCCACAAAGTTATTAAAACAAGTGAGCAGTTGCGCTTACCCACATTGTAAATTATATTACATAGTAACTGTACGAACCCTACTGCGTGAAACATTTGGGAAACGTTATACGGGTAAGGCCGCGAATTTTGACCAATGTGACATAGAACTAACATAAAAAAAATACGTGACGTTACTATAAAACATAACATAAGTTGTTGTTAAGCTTAGATCATACTGGTAAATGTTCAAAAAAAAACACAAAATACTTACAAATAAAGTATTTTCACGACAGCAATTTTTAATTAAGTAAATGCTTTAAAAAACTAACTAAATGTTTATCAATAGGTTTTCATTTTCAAAAAAGTTACTCGACAAAAAAATCTATAATGGACGAACCTGCTCACAAAACTTCACGACAATCGATTGGGAAATGCGATAGAGGAAAACAGACGTACAGACGGATGAAGGACACGGGACAGATACTGGACATAAAGATTTTTGGCCCAACCTGAAGCATAGAACTTCGTTTGCTTTGCTCGCTCGTTCCATTAAATACTTCCACGCGGACGGAGTCCAGTGCAGAAGCCACGCAGAAGCTCTGCCTGCGACTCCCTCCGCGTGGAACTCGTTTATATCGTAGCTCCATACAAATTTTCACCATATATTTCACCTCCTTAGGGGATGATTTTCGGGATAAAAACTATTTTTATGTGCTTCTATGGGACTTAAACTGTCTCTAGACAAAATTTCATCTAACTCGGTTCACTGGTTTAAGCGTGAAGAGGTAACAGACAGACATACACACTTTCGCATTTATAATGATACTAGCTTCTGCTCACGACTCCGTCCGCGTGGAACTCGTTTATATCGCAGCTCCATACAAATTTTCACCCCCCCCCCATTTCACTCCCTTAGGGGATGATTTAGTTGATAAAAACTATCCTATGTCCTTCCCCGGGACTCAAACTATCTCTATACCAAATTTCACCTAAATCGGTTCTGCGGTTTGGGCGTGAAGAGGTAACAGACAGACAGACAGACACACTTTCGCATTTATAATATTAGCATGGATATTAGTATGGATTTGTATGGATATGGATAGTAGATGGATTGGTCAATTCTCTCGTGCTAGCTGATCCCTGTACCTACTGTACATACCTACAATTTCAAATTAATACTTACTGTATTTGTCGTTGGAAATAAAATAAAAACTCATTTTAGTTCGTATTTATCTGTGTGCACTTCCCTTTACCACATGTTTTCGTCACGTTACACAAAGAATACGTTGCATTTTGTAAAAATGCAACGTATTCGTAACGAAAGTGTAACGTATTTTTGAAAAACTATTGATTATCACGGTGAAATAACGATATTTTGAATATAGTAATACATGTCACCTGCGTGAATAACATTAACCTATCGTATGAAAAATTACCGCTTGAAAATAATCACTACTTACCCTTTAAATCACACAAGCACTATTAGCGGTATTTCAAAAAACTATGTCCTCGTCACTTTCGTCCGCGATTTATGAAAAAATTGAGGAGGTTAGGTTTTCTGTCTGGTGTTGCCCTACTAGAATATGAGTTGCCAGTGCACAAAAGCGAATTTCTACCACAATTGGCTATAAATCTAGCTGTATAAAGCGTCACGTAAGTAATCGTAACGAAAACGTGGAATTGTGGTCCCATAAAAGAATGCAAGATAAAACAAGTAAATTATTTAATTAAAAATGTTTAGCAATCGGTAGAACTATCGTCATATCATAAAATTTTGTTTAAACAAAAGCATGATCATGAGAAGTTGAAAATCGTGAAAATAACAGGGCTTTAAGTACACAGGGTCGAAAAAAAATATCAACTTTCGTTACGTTTTGGACGGATATATATTTTTATTATTTATTTGAAAGGATTTAAATCAATTATGTCACTTGCGTTCTTGACAGTTTTTATCGCTTGATTTAATAAAAAAAATTGAAACCTCTCGGTGTTACCAATTTTTTTTAATGAGCATGTTAAATTTGAAACGTCCAAATTGGTCAAAATTCGCGGCCTTACCCATACAACGAAATGACTATTCAGCCGACTAAAACATTCTGTTAAACGATTTTTGGCATTTTGAAAGTTTACTTTATAATCATCAGACCAAACGTACAGTTGGCAACTGTGAGGTTGGGAAACGAAACGAAATCTTATGACGAGTTGGCAAGTGATTATTTGGCGAAATAATATTCTGCGAAACGTTGGTTGGGAACTAATAATTGGCCAAACAATTTTCTGCGAAAAATAAGAGAACCAATAATTGATTTGGATTTTAAATCGTGTTTAGATATTGTTGGACCGGGTTTGGTACGTAGATGTAGAAATTTATGGTCCCTGCTAAAGTTAGAGGATTTGAAAGTATAGCTCAGACTGAATGTTTTTGATTACCTACCTTAATAGCGTGATAAATATGCAGCTGGGCAGTAATTACTATTTTGTACCCCTTGTGTTTGAGTGGTAATCCAAAATGTGGTCCCCGCAGAAAACGACCACTCTGTCACAGTATTTTCTGTAAAACTATCATAAAGAAAAAAACACTATCGCCACGGAAAGAATCATGAATTAGTCCTAATAAAAAATACATGCAACGTTTATTAAAATCAAACATTAAAACCATCATTATCAATAGTTGAAAAACGCAAAAAACAGAAAAAAGACGATTCATTGTCGGTTAAAAAGAAGAACGACCCAAGTACCTACGATATAAAACTCTACATTCGTATGAAATTATTATTATAAATATGGACTTTCGAGAAATATCCAGATTTCATCTCGCATATAAGTTTCGTCTTAACTACAGGCATTGGTTACGTTACGTACGAAAAGGGGATAGCCTGGTTTTTTTTTTTTCTTTATTTAAGCACACGCGGTTTTTCTCATTGGCTCCGAATAGAAATAGAAATTGAAATCATTTATTGCATATCACATAGTAAGTACAGGTGTTCTTAAATATAAGCTGTTCATGTGACGCCCTGTTAGGGCACGGCAACATAGTTCCACATAGGGCAACATACTTATCTAAACTAAAATTGTACATATTGTCTACAAATATGCCTGATAATTAATTGATTATTTTACATTTTAATAATGGGCAGACAATACTAATTAATGATTTACACATGTATCACAAAAGAGATTTTATACATTATCTTCAAGGAATTCTATGATATTATAATAGCATTTATTTACATACATACATACATATAATCACGCCTTTATCCCTAAAAGGGTTAGGGGTAGCATTTATTTAACAGGAATAATTTTAGTTTCTTGCTAAACAGGCTTAGCTTATTCTCGTTTTTTATGTTATTTGGGAGGTGATTATATATTTTTATTGACATATAGTGTGAGCTAGATGTGACCAGTTTCAGTTTAGAAAAGGGAAGCTTTAGTTTGTTTAAATTTCGGTCATTTCTTTTGGGTAGTGTTTCAGGTGAGTATAGTTCGCTATGTTTTCTCACAAATTTGCTGGTCTCTAGGATATATATACAGGTAAGGGTGAGTATTTTGTACATTACAAAAAATGGCTTACAAGATTCCATTTCGTTTATGTTGGCCAGGATTCTAATGCATCTTTTTTGGAGATAAAATATTTTATCTATGTCGGTACTTTTACCCCATAAAACGATTCCATAGGATATTCTGGAGTGAGCGTATGCATAGTACGCTGCAAGAGCTTTATTTATGTCCGTTACGCGTTTTAGGTAATTTAGGGCATAAATGAATGACGATATCCTTTTCGTCAGGTTTAGTATATGCTGCTCCCAATTAGTACACTAGTGTCTATATCGATCCCTAATTTTTTTTATTTTTTTTTATTTATTTAATTAAGGTTTACCAACAAATGTTTACACCAGTGCTTAGAATAGTATACATGATAATGTGTTAAAGAATAGCGTAACATTTACTTAAAGGTAAACTCCACGTGCGAAACTTGTGAAGTTTACTAATCTAAACTAAAGTTAAAATTAACAGTAACTAGCTACAATTGATAGGCACAAACAAAGTAAGTGCTATAAAAACAATAAGATCCAATAAATACAATTTATAAGTAGGTTCAAAGGTTTGTGTGTTTCCTTATGGCTTTGAATATTTTGCTGGGTGGGTCAAAGTGAATATCCACGTCTTCACTGCAACTGTTGGCCAACTGACATAACCTGCTTACTGGCGAGTTCCTACCTAACACTGACCTCCTGATAGGTGGACATAACGGTTTAATAGAATTTCGAGGAAATCTGGATGGAGCGCGAAATTGAAAAAAATCTAATAATTGAGGACAGTTGATTTTATGATGGAGAGTTTTATGTAAAAATAAAGCGTCTAGAATTTTTCTACGGGTGTCAAGTGAGTCCATTTTAAAATATTGCAATCTACATTTATACGATGTTTTCGTTTTAGCCACTGCTGTAGTTCGCTCATGAAACGCCATGTGTCGTACAAACCGTTTTTGCACCCGCTCAAGTCGCAGTGAATGTGTCGCATAATGGGGTCGCCAAACGACACTGCAGTACTCCATGATACTCCTAACTAAACTATTATATAGCATTCGTTTTGTTTTGCTTCGTTTAAATGATTTCCCATTTCTTATTACAAATCCTAACATTTTAGACGATCTTTTAACTGTGTTTTCGATATGTGGTATAAAGGTGAGCTTGGTATCAAACAGTACTCCTAGGTCCCTAATAGAGTCAAGCTCTTTTAGCTTATGATCGTTAATATAATAGCTGGATGGCGTTACTGTGCGTTTTCGAGTGAACTTCAAGTGGACACACTTTTTTGAGTTTAAGTGCATAAGATTATGTTGGCACCATCTACTGAGCCTGTTAATATCGTCCTGAAGTAATGTGACGTCTACGGGTAAGGTAACAGCACGAGCGAATTTCAAATCATCGGCGTACATAAATACTCTAGAATTATGAAAGCAGTCAGTTACGTCATTGATGAATATGTTAAATAATAAAGGTCCCAAGTGGGAACCCTGTGGTACTCCTGAAGCTATGTTACGGGCGGTGGATTGGTAGCCATTAACCACTACATAAAACTGCCTATCATTAAGGTAAGAGTTAATCCATTCCAACAAGGAGCCAGATATTCCATAAGCAGACAATTTGTGTATTAAGATATTGTGGGGAACCTTATCAAATGCCTTACTAAAATCAGTATATATTACGTCGGTTTGTCCGCCACGACCAATAACGTCTGATAAGTATTCAGTAAAAGTAACTAAGTTAGTGCACGTTGACCTGGCGCCAACAAATCCATGTTGGTGGTTAGTTATATAAAGTTTGAAGTGATTTTGAATATATGGGCAAACAAGTGATTCGAAGATTTTTGCAATTGAAGGCAAGATAGAAATTGGCCTGTAGTTTGATACTATGTTATCTTTTTCGGACTTATATATGGGAACAACCTTTGCTTTTTTCCACTCAGTGGGAAATATACCTGAAGCTAGTGCTAGTGCTAATAAGGTTGTAGATTTTATGCATTCCAATTTAATCTTATTATAAGTAAGGCTGATTGGCAAGTCTTGTTTTTGATAAGGTTTGAATTGTATGAGTTTTGTTTTATTTAGGTTAAGTTCAAGATTGTTGGCTTGTAGCCAGCCCTCTGTTTTTAGTAGTGTTTGGGTTAATATTGTGGCAGCTTCCTCAGGTTGAGTGCATGGAAATAATATTGAGATATCATCTGCAAATAACGTGCAATGCACGTATAATATTTTTGGAAGGTCATTTATATAGATAAGGAATAACAAACAACCCAACACGCTACCCTGCGGGATAGAGCCAGTTACAGGGACTCTGTCTGACTTGACGTGTTGTGTTAAGCTTGTTTCGAAGTCAGTTGTTGCAATTTCAACATATTGGAATCGATTTTCCATATATGATTTAAACCATTGTAATGTAGTGCCTCTAATTCCTGTGTTATTCAGTTTAACTAATAGACATTCATATCTAACTCTATCAGAGGCCTTACTCATGTCGAGTAAAGGACCTACTGCGTATTTTTTATTGTTTATTTCATCGAAAATTGTTTGGACATATTTATATATGGCTAGGACGGTAGATCGGTTTTTCCCGAATCCATATTGGTTTTCGTCTAGAATTTTGAATTTTTCGTAGAAACAAAAGAGGCATCTTATCATTGCAGATTCGTAGATTTTAGCTGATGTTGGAAGTAAAGCAATCGGTCGGTAATTGTTAATATCTGACGTGGCTCCTTTTTTGTGTATTGGTCTTACTACGGATATTTTGAGCGCGTCCGGAAAAATCCCTTCCGAAAATGATTGGTTTATTAAGAGTGTGTATGGATTAGCTAAATTGATGGCACAATTTTTTATAAGGGTATTTCATCAATACCGGAGGATATTTTATTTTTTAGATTTTTTATTATTGAAATTGTTTCTTCAGTTTCTATAGGCCTTAAGAGAAAAGAGTTATTTACTCCGTTGTTTAAGGGGATTTTTTTCGTATAGGTAGATTGAGCATTTGCAATGGAGGAGAAGAATGTATTGAAGATGTTTGCCACTAATTTAGGATCATTTTCTAGGCTACCATCAGCTTTTTTAATTTGGATATATTTTGGACAGTTTAATTTGTTTTTATTAGTCTCTCTATTAATTAATTGCCACATTGATTTAGTTTTGTTTTGGGCTTTTTCAAATGATTGTTTATTGTAGAGTTTTTTGCAGTTGTACATGGCTTTCCGTAGAGTTTTACAGTAGGTTTTATAGTGATTTCTTAGGACCTCACTTTTTGACTGTGATACAAGTAGGTTTAGGAGTCTTTTGTTACGGCAGGAGATCTTTAACCCTCTTGTTAAGTCAGATTTTTGGGGTTTAACAATTATTTTAGTTATTGGAATGCATTTATTTAGGGCTGTTGTTAGCGTTTCGCTGAATGAGTTATAGTTCTTATTTACTGATTTCCTTAATGAAATTACATTATCCCAAGTTGTAGTTTCTATTTCTTTCCGAAATTTCAGTATGTTTGATTTAGAGAATATTCTTTTGTGGATAATCCGGTTGCGTAATATTGGGTTTATGTTATGGATATTGAATATAATACCTCTATGGTCTGAGAAACCTAATTCCTTAACGTCAAGTTTTGCTTGATTTGTTTTAAAATTGGTAAATAGTAGGTAGGTGGCGCTAGATCTAGTGATTCGAGTGGGTTCGTCAACTTTTTGACGAAAGTTATATTCTAACATTAAGTTTGACAGTCTTATTTTCTCACTTTTATCCGACATATAATCAATATTAAAATCCCCGCCGATGAATATATTTTTGTTCTTATCTTTTAGAGATATTAATTGTAAAAGGTTTTTCAGGTTTGAGTAAAATAATTCAGTCTCCTTTTTACTATTTGGCCAGTACAAAGTTATAATTATTGTATTAAATTTCGGAAATTCTATTGCACATATTTCAAAAATAGTTTCTAGAGACATGTTTATGATATCAGGTCGGTTACAAAAATCCAAGTTATTTTTTACTAGTATTAAAACCGCACCTCCTTCGTGTTGTTCTCGACAAAAACTTGACCCTATATCATAATTATTTATATGTAGTATGTTTAGTTTTTCTAAGTAACCAAAATTCTGTGATACATATTACATGCAAGATTGTTTTTTCTTCTGTAAATGCTTGTAAAAGGTGCGTCTTATTCCATAGGCTTTGGATGTTGGTTTGGATGGGCTGTCGCTGGGTCAAGGCTTGTATTATATAATGGTTGTTTCTGTTGGTCTATGCGGTTTTGGGTCGTTCTTGCTTCAGATAGTGTGTCTCTTTTAGGGTTTTCAGTGCTTTCGTCTGTGTTATGGTCCTGTTTTGGCTGAGCCTCAATTTCGTTATTTATGGGGCAGTTACGTATAACACCATTTTGACCTTGTTGCATCTGTTGTGAAAGAATGTATTCGTAGCCATTTACATATACTTTATCATGCCTTATAGTTGGATATAAGCCACGCTTTCGCGCTTCTCTCAAGGTATGCCTTAGTACTTGTCTTTTTTTTAATGCAGTGTTGTCCAAATAATCCGAGATTGCAAGGCCTGTGTTCCTAAAGTTGTGCTTATTATTTAGTATATAGTTTTTCATGCGTTTGCTGATTAACTCAATTTCTATAGGCCGTCTGTGCCCGCGCTTACCTATTCTTTTCACATCTTCGATAAAGGCGTTGATATTCGTACCTAGTAACTCATAGAAAACGTTAGTAGCACGTTCTAAGAGTACATGCCAGTCTTCGCCGGGGAATTCGTCTATACCATAGAGTACTATTTTTTTATTATTCTGGCAGCTCTCTTCAATTGGTTTTCCTTCTTTGTTTTGGAGTTGCCTGGATAGAGCGTCTAGGTCAGCGCGCAATTTTAAGTTTTCTAATTCTAATTTTTTTATGTTTTCGTTTGTAGCATTATCATCAGCTATCAACTGCCGACGCCGTACACGAATTGACCGACTACTTAGTGCAAGAACTAGACAAAGGTAATCAGACATTGGGAATCTTCCTAGACCTTGCCAAAGCCTTCGATACCGTCTCCGTTCCCATCCTGCTTCACAAGCTTGAATTATTAGGAATTAGAGGTACGCAGCTCAAGTTATTTGCAGACTACTTAGATGGCCGCACGCAATGCACAAAAATAGACAATATCATGAGCTCTGACCTTGATAATGCCTCTTTTGGGGTCCCACAGGGAAGTATTGTAGGTCCAACGCTGTTTTTAATTTATATAAATGATCTTTGCAATCTTAAAATCGACTCTGGAAAAATAATTTCATACGCTGATGACACTGTCCTACTTTTTTCTGCAAACTCAGTAGAGCAAGTTTATGAATATGCACAGCGAGGCTTTAATATTGTAAGTAGCTGGCTTCTACATCACCTACTAACCCTGAACTCGGAAAAAACTATTGTTATTAAATTCTCCATGCGCAAATCGAAACTAGTTCGGACTAACCCTAACCTCTATGCTCACAATTGTAAAGATCCCACAAATAACCAGTGTGCATGTCCGGGTATTGCTACCACAAGCAAAATAAAGTATTTAGGAATCATAATTGATGAGTCCCTCTCGTTCCGACCTCATGTGGAAGCGTTGTGCACTAGAGTTCGTAAGTTAATATTTATTTTCAAAAAATTACGTACGATTGCAGACTCGCACTTAATCAAACAAGTTTACTATGCGTTATGTCAATCTGTATTAACTTACTGCATCACTTCATGGGGTGGTTTGGCTAAAACCACATTACTAAACCTAGAAAGAGCCCAGAGAGCAATACTTAAGGTTTCTACTTTCCGCCCCTATCAATTCCCCACAAACCTTCTGTATAAATCATCTGAAGTTCTAACAGTTCGACAATTGTTTATATTGCACACAGTTCTAAAACAGCACACTGAAACCCCTTACAACACTGATCATGCCAGTAAAAGGCGTAAAGATTTTGTTTGTCCTAAATATACGCAAAAACGACACGCTTTCTCTTCTAGATTTTTTATTTTCCTAGGTCCACTTCTTTACAATAGACTTAATGCGCGGCTAGGTTTATATCCCTTAAACTACATGAAATGTAAAACAACGCTACGAGAAGCCCTACAAAATATGTCCTATGATGACACAGAGAAGTTATTTATCGTTTTAAAATAATATTATTCTATCTTTATAGTTAGCGCCTAAGTTAAATAACTTTCTAAATATGTTGTACTAGTCAATAAGAATGCTATTGTATTGTATTATATTATGAATAAGTTGATTTTAATTGTTAGTTCTTTCTTGCCTGAATCACAGGGTATCCTAGCTCAGGCACGTGCTACTCGCCTCTAATTGTAAGCTTTTAGTCTATAGTAAAACTGATCTACTTATGTTTTATCAATAAATTATGTTTATGTTTATATGTTTATGTTTATTTATACTTTGTTGTAGCCGTCCATGACCCTGTGTCATCGCAGATGAGGTGCGAGATAAGTCTTTTTTTTATGTCGTTTATTTTTGTGTTGAATTCATCTATCAGGGCCTGTTTAATATTTGTCGTGATAGACTCGGTCAATTTATCCCTCATTTCTAAGAATTCCTTTTTGATTAGGTGGCTAAATTTATCAAATGATATAATATTATCTGCATTTGTCTCTTCTACTACGCCTGACTCGGGTGTGCTTTTTACCTGGGGATATGGAGTAGAAGTTGGCGTATCCCCCAGTATTTGCGATATATCTGTATCACAGGACATGTTAGCATCGTCTTTTTCCTTTTCCATCTGCCGGGGAAGCAGGGAAGCAGAATAAGTAGGGAAACGGAAGAAAATAGTTAACCTATTCAGGGAAGGGCAGTTAGTTAAGTTTATTTCGTATACACCGCACAAGTATAATTGAGTGTCTTCCGTAATTCCTAACTTGTCCACTTCTAAGGGTTTAAGGTACCGCGAGCTACTTATCTAAACTTACGCAAATTAACCGTTTCAACCTAAAAAAAATACACAGTCGCGTTACACTTGCAAATGATTGCGAACAAACCGACTATGTTATAATACAGCTGACTGTATTATCAAGTCAATAGAAAGAATCAATGAGTGTCAAAAACATAATTTACCTACAGGATAGTCTGCAGTGCACCCGTGTACGGTTATAAATCAAAAACTTAAACGCGAACCTCAAACACAAAAATATTCCTCACACATAATACATCTTATTTCTATAGCTGTAGAGTGGAATTTGGTTCAATGTGAGTGTAAATGTAAACTTTGTACTATGCAGTAAACTAGCAGCAATGGAACTAGCACGATTGTGTTTAGGATTATGCAAAATGGTGTCCAGTACAGTTTGAGAATTATTTCCGTGGATCGGACTTGCATAGAATTTCCATTACTTGGGCTAGGACTAATATCAAAGCTCGACAGGATTTTGTAAAATAGTACAGTATAGCTCCTCAAAGAAGGTATTAATTTGGCATATATCCTGACCCCGTATCATGGTCGGCCTATATCACGCGATAAGTGACAAGATCGTCGCGTCGTCTCGTTCTGTCGAACGGTGTCAGCCAGTGACGGACGCTCGGATGTCACTTATCGTGTGATAAGGCCGACCATGATATAGGGTCTGATGATATTGAACTTTCACGATTTTATCTTCAAATGCCCAGAATTTTTAAAAGCTTATTGGACGTTTTTTTCATAGAATGTCTTAAGCGCACAATTACACTTGCAAGAAGTTGCATGCAAGTTTAACTAAATTGCGGGGTTTTATAGATAAAACGCAGTATAACCTCGGTAACCCGCAATGTAAACAAACTTGGATGCAATATCTTGCATTTGTAAATTGCGCTTTACGTTCGTCATGTTGCGAGTCGTAGACAGATGGTCGATTGTGTAAAGTTTCGTGCGTGCGTTATTAGGTAGATACGCAGGCGAATTGAAAAGTTTTGAGTCTAAAGGTGGGTCCACACTTGTGACTTGACGACGGACCGGACTACGTGGCATTGCAACAGAACATGTTACGCTAAATGTGGACGCTCGAGATTGTGCTGACACGGTTACAAACCGTGTACGATGAAATGTCACAAGTGTAGACGCATGGTGTCGAACCAGACTGCGTGGTATGACATCGGTACAAAATCTTGACTAAATACAATTAATCACCACTAAACAAAATTAAGTAAACAAAAACAACAACGATGTTTATAATTATGCGTGCACTCCGTGAATGATGGACTACCTAATGACCTACCTAATGATATATGCTAATGAGGGGCTGGCAGGTTAATATACAAGATTTGCGATTTCCTCAACAATGGATAAAATTTAGCACTGTTCCGTAATCAAGTAAAACGTAAAAAAAGGGTACAAGTAAAAAAAGTTCGAAAAGAAGGATTTCGCACCAAAGGAAATTTCCGAAGACGTGTCGTGTGTCAGACATTAGGGGAATCCGCTCCATCATATGCTACCGTAAAAAGATGGGTCGCGGATTTCAAACGTGGTAGAGAAGCCGTTCAAGACTGAACATAAGAGCGGCAGGCCAAAGCGGCTACTACAGAAGAAAATGTAAATAAAATTTTAGAAATGATAATGAATGATAGGCGATTGTAGGTCAGTGAGATTGCGGAAGCAATAGACATCTTCTATGACCCAGCACAGAACGTCATCACCAACGTTCTAGCATTTTACAAGGTGTCTGCCAGTTGGGTCCCGAGGTTGCTGTCTGCTAAAAATAAACGAACACCACACGATGTCACAGGAAAGTTTGGGCTTATTTAAAGCTGATCCTCAAGTCTTTCTCAGTCGCTTCGTAAGTAGAGATTATACTTGGGTTCCCCACAACACACCAGAGTCAAAAGTAAATCCAAGCAATGGAAAAATTCAGGCTCACCACCTCCTAAGAAAGCCAAGGCCATTTTGTCAGCCAGGAAGGTGATGGTTTCAGTTTTTTGAGACAGCAGAGGGGTTAAGGGGACTCGTAATAATAGAATTCCTTGAAAAAGGTAAAACCATAAATTCTTACTACTATTGTTCCCTCTTACGACGCTTGCGTGAGGAAATCAAAATAAAAAGGCCTGATATGATATCAAAGAAAGTCTTTTTCCACCAAGACTACGCTCCTGTCCGCACAGCAGCGAAATCAGTGGCTGATTCCTAACTGTGGGTTTGAATTGTTGCCGCACCCACCCTATTCGCCTAATTGGGCCCCTTCCGATATAATTTTTTCGGGGTCCCTTTGTTTCCCATAAACTTATTGTTCCGAATTTCGATAGTCATAAATTGCTATCCATATAATTTATAGACATAAACATCAGTAGTCATAATCTTTGTTAAGTATAAAGTTTTGTAGTTCTAACATTAATGACCCATAATACTAAGTATTATAATCACAAAAGTCAGAAATTGATGTCCATAACGATCAAAGGTCTATCGATAATTATTCATAAATATTCTAAGGCATATATTTCAACGTACTAATGATTGCTATTCATATCGTTTTAATGCCTAAAGTGAATTACGTCTAAAAGACCAAATCTATAACATCCAAAGTCATATAGATAATTACTCAGAAACATTTTTAGACATACATTTGAAAGGGGTACTAGGTACTACTGCGCGAAGGGTTTATGACTGTTTCGTATTCGTAAAGAATACGTTTAAAAAAGCATGTTTTATAAGAAACTTTCTCTCTGAAATTAAAAATGGCCAAGATATTGGACTTCTAAGGCAGGTCGGTGTAGGTACGTGACGAGCGAAGCGAGGAGGAGTGTTAGTTGTACCGTGGCCCTAAGCGCGCGAGCCGAGCGAGCGAAGCGAGCGTGCCGCGGCAGCGGCCGGCGAAGCGCCAGAACCAATAATGACACAACATTCATCGAAATGTTGACAAGTACATATTATTCCTAACTTTCGGGTCAAATATTTCGGCCATTTTTTGATTTTAGAGAAAAAAGTTTCAAAACAAAACATACTTATTTTAACGAATTCTGACCACTAAACAAAACAGTGAGCGGCATAAATATCTTTCAATCGCATCACTCTTTATTTTTGCCCAAGTACCCACATTAATTATAATTAATGGGTATGTGGGTATGTTATAAAGCAGTCTGGAAGAACGCGTTCAGTAACGTTCGGTAATAAAAAAACATGTATTTTATTATTTTTCTGGGAGTGTGTTTATGTGCTTTAACATTATGAAGAGTGACACCACCGTGAAATAGAATGATATGACTAACTAATCAGATGACTACCAATTATTATGAATTGCGAAAAAATACCTTACAATAATTATTACAAACTAGATTATTGCCTGTAACATTATGTAATTGCATACCACCGGGACATTGAACGTTATGGCTAACCAATTTTATGACTAACAATAATGATTACCTGCAAAAATCGGAACTTCAATGTATATTGTTACATTTTATGACTTTCGACAATATGACTAGAAAAAATTATGGTGGAAAAGGTTATGGACTGAAAAAATCGGATCTTAAATTTTATGGGAAACAATAGAGACCCAATTTTTTCCCAACATAAAAAACAAACACTTGGGAGGTAAAAAAAAATCCACGGATATGGAGGTGCAAGGAGCTGTAACTACATATTTTGATGACCTGGAAAATTCTTTTTTTAGACTGAATAATTAAATTAAGAGCAAGATAGCAAAAGTATAAATGTTTTTGGACACTACGTAGAAAAATAAAATTGTTATAAAAAGAACAGTTTTCATTTTAAAGGTAAGGCTCAAAACTTGTCAATTCACCCTCGTATAAATGACATTTCTTGTAAATATGAGACAGCATTATGAAGTATTTTTCAAAACCACTCTTTCTATTGAAGATCGATCTGGATTTTTTTATTTTGTTTTTATACCAGTTCAACAAATACTAGTTCAATTTTGGTTATTTAGCAGTATAGGTACATCTCTCTCGAGGTAGTTTCAGCAAATTAGTAACGAAAGTTCGTAATGTTCTTAACTATTGGAAACATAAATGATAAATTGGCACCTAAATTGCCGTGTGACCCAAAAACTGCTGCTTATCGGCCTAGTTTCAAATATTTTGCAGCGAGCGATTATGAATTTAAAGTTAAATTGCAGTTTTGAAATATTAATTCTAGTTTAGTAGTTCGCTAGGTATAACGAAATATTACAAGTACGTTTCAAATGACTGCCTGCGAAACAAACAAATATTCGCTGAATATAATTTGGTATTTAAGGAAAGATAAAACGTACGTACTCACGTGTCTGTACTTTAGTAAATAAAATGCACATTAAACAGTACGTAGTTGTATATGAAAGAGAACGCAATAAATTGCTTATATTTCCCTGGAGTCAACTTAATGCACCCGAGTTAATTCACCTGGGGGAATTAAGAACACTATAATTATAATTAACCTACTGTAAACATAATTTGAAATCATAAAAATACGAGAGAAAATGCGCACTTGCACGATCAAATAAGCTTTTTATTCAATATTTTTTTTAAAATTACGTACCGTTCAGAGATACGGCCAAAGTGACAAAAATATGTATACACGACTTTATTGCCATAACATTAAGGTCGTGTGATTCGATCGACGTTATTAGTGTTATTTATTATTTTTTCTACTCCTGTACTTTTATCTGTCATTTACATAGTCCCGAACACTAATATAAAGACATACAAAATAAGTCTGCAGAAAAGTCTATACTCTATTCCCCATAACAGTACGGCACAACCGTGCTGTTTTGTCGCCAAAACGATAACGCTTAGCAGCCATACGCTTCTAAACCCGGGTAGTGCTCATGTAGTGCTACATTGTGCCACGGCCTACTAGACACGATCGAGTAGGCCGCGACGCGACTAATCTAGAGGGCCATGCCGAAACATAAAATACATTAGGTACTACCAACTTAACAAACCACTGAATTTATTTACTTCAAATAAATTATTGTACTAACGGCATTGCTGCCAACTTAAGAAAAACCTTGGTCTTAATATGACAGTACTGGCAAGTTGAATTAAGAACAAAACAGACCATAAACAAGAGGTGCCAATGTGTCATGTTTCCAATTTCCCACCAAAGTTCCAGTTCAAAATTAAAAGACGAAACATGTCAAATATGATAACTATTCGTTATTAATAACTTCTTAAGATTTGATTCGTGTTTGTGAAGTGAAGAAAAATGTGTACGTTCCTTTTAAAATGGACGAAGAAGAAAATAACTGCACTGCTGATGAAATTGCGTGAGTAGTAATAGAACTAACGGAATACTTACTGCCTGAAAAGTCAAATTATGCTATTTATTTAAAATAATCGTAGAAAAAATATTGTATGCAACGGTGTATAACTTGGTCTTAAAACGCTCGTGGCGTCTTTAATTGCGATGCTCGCCAAGGCTCGCATCGCAACTCACGACACTCGCGTTTTAAGACCCTACTTATACAACAGTTGCATAAAATACTATTAACAGTGACAAAAAACAAACTGTAGACACATACGCATACTTATTTTCCACGAAATGGTCACAACTCAGCGTAATGCTGGCAGGGCCAGAGCTGGTCTTCCTTTGTGGCCATTTGGTGAGGCAATCACGCCACGATTACACACAAGGACAAATTACAAAATACAAAAAAAACACTAACTCATTAAAAACAAAAAAAAACATAAACCTAATAATACACAACAATGACACAAATAATATTAAAGACGTTCATTTAAAATCTTTTAAAACACTATTCTGTCACGATTTCCTCCTTGACGAGCTCAAAAATGCAAAGTTTGGAGCACGCTGAATTTTAACGAGAGTGTCTAGTGCTGTTCAGTAGTTGTTTGAAACTCATGGAAAATATGTGACTCGATTGTGTATTCCAGAGTACTTTCAAAAAAAATTGACATATTGATAATAGCATAACGTGTATACTTCAAACACTTCAAACAATCCGTTTATAATTTGAGAACAGCTTAATCTGAATGAAACTCAAACGATCTAGGTCTAATACTTAAACAAATATCTCTGTAGCTTCCATTGTAGGATTTAGAAATACTTTACTCCATAAAATTATCTATTAATAATGCTGGAAAATACAGGTTGATTTCTTAACGTTTTTTTATTTTCATGGACGAACTTCGTATACTGCTTTTATTACCGGCATTAGACATCATTTCAAAAATATCTATTGTTTTTTTTTAAAGTCCGCATAAGGAATACAAACGAATATAAAATGACAAAGCTAATTGTGTCGTAAAAAAAAACATATATTTAATCCCACGTTCATAAGATCATATTTTAATATTTCAACAATACAAATTGTTAGTTCTTTATAAGACACCTTAGTAAGGAACATAATATATAAAACATATGTATGTGTATGTATTATATTTTATGGTATGACTCAAACTAAAAGTGCCGAACACGGGCTGTATCGTACCTAACTTATCAACATGTCATGTAACCATGTTTGATCAAAGTTTCGCATATTTTGTACGGCTACCTGGTACTCAATCCCGTTTTTAGGGTTCCGTAGTCAACGAGGATCCCTTATAGTTTCGCCATGTCCGTCCGTCCGTCTTCGGCTTAGCTCAGTTACCCTTACAACTAGAAAACTGTAATTCGGCATGTGTGTATAAATCAATCACGCCGACAAAACAGTAGAATGAAATCTTGATTTATTTTTAATTTTAGGTCAGGTAGCGTAAGGACCTTGCACCTTAAGAAGGGATGTATTTTTTTTACGTTAATCCCATAGTGTGGGATATTGTTGGATAGCTTGTTCAAAAATATTATAGGTTTCATAAATAGTACATTACTATTGCGGCCGGGAAACGAAGGGTTGCAGGCCAAGTAGATTTTGACGGATAGGGATACGCGGCCGGAAACCACGTTTCTCGCCGAGATTTGTATAGTGCTTTTCTCAAATTTGCAATGACGTAAAAATAAAAAATAGGTAGTCAAATTCCTTTACATATAATATATCATCTTCACTCATCGCACCGGATACGTAGTATTTCCGAACCTAATTTGAACTAAGTCACGTCAACATTTTATTGGAAGTTTGAGAAAATTCCATTACATAATCATCTTTACTCATCGCACCGGATACGTAGTAGGTATTTTCGGATCTAATTTAAAGTAAGTGACATGTCCATGTCGCAGGCATATTGTTTAATCCGCCGTTTTACATACCAGCTAGCTGTTTGACAAAACAGCGCTGTAATGTATAACGGTGGATTATACTATTCCACTGCGACATATATCTACTTCCATAAATTCTGTTTTACTCTTACAGAAAAAGGCTATTCGACATATTTCTGGATGCAAAAGCATACCTGACACCCATCGAAACTTGTTTATAGATCACAAAATCCTCACCATTATCTCAATGTACTTGTATCACATATGTATATATGTCCATTTAAATAAAAATCTCTATCCGACAGCTGGAGAAATGCATTATTTTAATCTTAGGACTAATAATCAACTGTCTCTAACTACACCTCACTTTGTCCATTTCAATAACAGCTTTCACAATATGGCCATTAAATTTTTTAATAAAATAAGTCAGGATATCAAACAATGTACAGACATGAGAACTTTTGACAGAAAGATAAAAGAATATTTCATTAATACACCATTTTATACAATTAAAGAATTTTTCGCCAATGCCCTTGACAACACAAATGACATCTATTAAATATATTAACCAATAAAATCCAATGTAATGTGTTCTTTTATTAATGTGCACCTAGAATAAGTAATTTATAATGTGTTATTGTAACTATAATTGTATTATTGATTGTACCTAAAATTGAATTAATTGTATTTGCATGTACTTCTACGAACAGCAAATAAATAAATCAAATCAAATCAAATCCACACAAACTTCATAGAATCAAAGCGCTTTAACTTCTTTTAAAAAGTCCTCATAAAATACAGAATCGATCGACATACCAAAGTAAAAATGGTGATCCTGGGGATTATATTTTGCCAGAGTAGCAGCAACACGCATGTTTTTGGACTGCTCAACTTTTCTTTAGCAACATAATTCCTGTAGAAATCTATCTATTCCAAGTAATAGAAAAAGTTTTCTAACCGCAGAATTCAGGAAAACCTTGTTTGTTATCATCTACTAACAAAATCGAAAGAAGGACTTGTTAGCAGTTTAGTTTAAGTTGGTGTTATCTGGTTGTTTTTACGAGCTTTTATTAAATTAGCAATGTTTGTTTGGGTTACATCTTGCAAGTCAAAGATCAACTTCCTAAATCGAGTTTAAATTTTATAAAGCAGAAGATTTTTTTTTTATAAAGTACTGTCCAGTTATTGTCCCTAGTCTCACCTGATGGTAAGCGACGACAGAGCCTAAGATGAAGCTCACTGGTTCAGCAATAGCCTATTCACTCTTGTTTTGAGGGCACCTAGATCGTAGTTCTCAGGAAATACAGATGAAGGGAGCTAATTCCATTCCTTAGCAGTTCGTATTAAGAAACACGAGGCGAACGCTTCGTGCGAATAAGTTGACAACATAAGGATGCATTCGCTCCCCACGCCTGGTCGTTTGGTGATGGAACGGGGAAGGTGGAATTAAGTTTTGCAGTTCCTGCACACAATCGCCGTCGGTGTTCTAGACACTGTAGTTTGTTTTGGCATATTCCCTTGCCGAATTCCGGTTTTCTAGTAGTAAGGATCTAAGCCGCAGATGGATAAACCGACAGACGAACATGGCGAAATTATAAGGAATCCTTGTTGACAAAAAGTGACGCTAAGATCTACCTGACGTACGTAAAGTGCGTTACGTGATCAACCTGCAGCACCTCAATACACTCTTACCTTTTTCAGATGTTGCAACAATCATCAGTAATGATGATGTGGCCAATTTCACATTAGTATCAGGTCCACTGCATGCGAAATTTAACGTTTGAAAACAGTTCTTGGATCTTTGGTTTTGAAATCACCTGAGAATTCTGCTTTATTTGTGGGGCGACATAAAAGAAAACCGGCTGAAAGAGTTAGCTAAAAACCTAAACAGAGCCAGTTAAAACTTTTTCTTCCCAAATGGCGTTTCAAAATTCGTTTTCGGTACAGTACTTTCGAATCCAATTTCTATTTCCACTTTACAAAAGGCAAGTAAAAGTAATTCCATTTCATTTCAAATTTTCCGTTTGTGCGGAAAACTTTTTATGTTAGGCACCTATTCAATTGAGCCCCACACATTTTTATGAGGGCATGATTTTCATCTCGTACCTAAGGAATTAACTAGCGTTTTTAACCGGTTTCAATAGGAGGGTTTTTTTTGTAAATGACATTTACATGCAGTGTTTAGTAAGAAAGTTAGAAATGTTATTGTACCGGGGTGGCTTAAAAGGAATAAAGGTCGTGTTATCATTACTAGCCTCAATTCCGTCGGGTAAACAGAGAACTGTGAAACTGTGTGGACTAATAAAGTCACTGCAAATAATTGATCGTAAAAACTGAATCTTCATATCGCGATGCATCGTAATTAAGCGTAGGTAGAGGTCTAGTTTCGTGTCGTCACGGCGTCAAGATATATTTGTGGGTGAGCGTTGAGGTGAACTTAAAACAAGTTACAGAATAACGGGACAGGGCCCCACGCATTGGCGCGCGGCGTGCGGGCTACCGCAAGGGTGAAGGGTCACGTATCATAATCTATTTAATTTTAACATTATTGTTGACTTAAGTGCACCAACGGTGAAACGGTTTTGGTTACTGACACATACTATAATACAGGAACAGTACGGAATAACAGTAAATCGATTATTCGGTACAATGCCTGCTTAACTTAGTACAAGTCGTTGTCGAAATTTGCGTCGAAGATTAATAAAACACGGAGAAAAGTAGTTTTATCATGATTAAAACCCACCCCTTGCCCTCGCAAGCCCCGTATATATAAAAAAACACTCAAACCTAAGTCTAAAACATAGTAAAAATATTGAATGAACGTTATATAAAAATGAAATTGGCTGGAAAACTGCGTTATTCTTAACCGTTTTGAATTTTATCGAGTGCCGGCGGTGGATAACGGAATTGAAATGGAAATGGCCAGTGACAGCTGTGTCTATGCAAATGCAGGTGCAAATTTAAATTTGGAACCCGATAACCCCGTCGAGAGTTGAACGCGGTTTGACTGATACTGTAACGTAGGTAATTTGACGTTAAATTGAAGTGGGAATTCGTAAGTGCAGCAGAGTTTAGTGTTGAGTAGGTAGATTTTGAATAAGGCTCTTTAGAGCTTAATTTTGACACAGGGCGTGTTGTAACGTGAATTGACACTACACTAAACTGACATTTACACTTGGGTGCAGTGCGCTGCGGCGGTTCTTTATTTTATATTTAAACCAATTAGTACTATTTGTACTATAGAATTAAAAACATAAAGATAATGTTTTTTCCCAATGTTTGCCATACTGTGTTCAATTTTGTATTTATTCGGTTAGAGCCAAGGATATTGCAGATAATATTCAAAATTCACCATGCAAATACCTGCCTAAAACTTAACGAATAACTGCCATTCCATATTCAGATTATACAGCGCAGCGCGTCCGAGTCGTTCGTCCGAACATTCACGTGCAAATTGGCGAAAAAACTAGCTTTTCGCACTTTTAACTGAACGGCTGCTGGCCCGACAAAAGTCACTCACTCTCAGCTTTATTCATGTTGGTATTTTGGCAGTAATGCTGGGGCCACATTAACTAGTAGGTAATGCTATTAATTATCGCTGGTATTATTAGGCTGTACCTGTAACGTCCATTATCGCGATAATTAATGACATTTCTCGTAAGTGTGGCCCCAGCATATAAAAATCAAGTGTTAAACAAAGACGATAACGATTTCGATGTTTCATGTCTTTTTTTATCACAGACACATCATGGTGCACAAAATTTACTTGTCCAATAGGCATGATGACAGTAATAGAAAATCACTCAAATATGGTATTTTCCTAGTGAAATTATAATCGTAGAATTAGAAAATTGCTCATATTTTTTTATGAAGTAAGAAGAAGATTATTATTTATTTTGATAAAATTAAACTGAAAAATACGGACGCCCGCCATGATAAATGTTAAACACCAATCAGAGCGCATGACGTCACGTTTGTAGAAATACATACCCATAACGGCAGAGTGCAGAGAAAACTTACGTACTGAATGAATAGTAAGACAGGGATAGAACCATGTTATAACTGTCAGATCTTCATACGTCATTGTCCCGCTGTCTCGCTCGCACGGCCACGCAAGACTTGTAAACTTTTTAATTTATGTTCATTCAATGAGCAATTGAGCGATCTAGGTAGCAAACATCAAAGGTCCGCGTTCTTTTTATACAAACGTGACGTCACTCGGGACGCCATGACACTGACAAGCGTTTTAGCGCCAATTTGAAATTTATAAACTAAAATGCATTTTTTTTCTACTTAACTGTTAAATTCTCTTGAAAAATCTTATTCGTTGCACATAATAAATGTTTCTAAACATTATACAACAGTTTTTCAAAATGTATCATCATGCCTATTATGCGCTCGTAGCTGTCGCTACGCTACCGTATCGACTTTAGGGGTGTGTACAAGACATAGATGTAAAAAGCTACTGAAATAGTATTTTTAGCTTGTAGTTATCAACACTTGAAATAAGACCGGTAATTGCGTAACTTTTCGAACAATCGTAAGGGAAAAACCTGACAGTTTATTGTCAATTTATAGTTGATATGTCCTAATCGTGCCTTTGAAAATAAACACGATTACCCTACAGGACTACTCTAGAATGAGTCAAACCGGCGAAGAAAAGACTAATTACAACTTAGATAATACCAGCAACTTTTTTGGTAAATTGCTAAAAAAGGGTGGAGTTTGTTTGTACCTACGTATGGGTTATGGCAAAATGTAAATGAATTTATCAAATACTCAATACTATGCCGTAACCATCCGCATGTATTAGTTGGTTAAATAACAATACCATGATCATCGTAAGCCTAAAGATATAACATCCACTGCAGAGCACGACGGGGAAATGGGCCGAAGTCCCCACGCTGAATACCAACATGAGTGTCGTAAATTACCACAATAGCCTTAACATTACAAGCCTATTAAAGGATAATTCTCAGCAGACCGCTCCGTTCCCGTAACGAGCCTGATGGCCAGAGCTCGGTCATCGAGTTTTTCATATTCGCCCGTGCCGGCCGGACCGGTCTCTCTCAACCGGTGACACCCGTCAAAATTGCATAGAAAACAGAATTTCAAGATTTAAAAAAGCGAAATATTTTACTGTAACACTTTATTAAGAGCAAAATAATAGCTAGCGCGCGCTTTTTACAAAACCTGTATTTCGAGTTGCGGTTGCGGTAGGTCTACTTTTTTTGTCTGTCTTTAAACCAATGTCAATAATTTATAATTTATCATCAGAGTTTGACTCTCTGATATTCCTACGAATTGTTTCGATTGCTAACTTTTTGATCATAACATCTGATAAGCTAAGGTGAAGTAAGATTTTAAGCTTTTTAAGCGGCTCCAGTTCATTACATTAATCAAATAAGTTATGAATTGAAACAAAACGTCTGGAGCACAGTGAAGCTCTTACGGCTGTAGTCATAAACATAAACGTTCTACAAGCGTATTTTCTATAAAAAGGCGGTAAAATTCGTTTTTATTTTTCAGTCACTTTGACATTTGTGTTCGTCAGAAAGGGACAGAGCACATTTTATTAAGCAGAGGTATTTTAAGTTTTATTAATAAGGGGGTTAGTTTCCTTGTTGGAAAATATATTTGCCATGGTATGGATTTGGCGGAGTAAGTAACTAGGGGACTATAGCGGCATGAAATCCAGTATTTTGCTGTTATTTTATTTCAAGTCGGGTTATACATGTACGTGTACGGAACAGAGTATCCTGTATCATTCTTAATTAGTACAGTCTGTGTGAGGCGGGATATAAGGCGAACGCAGACTTGTGTTAACCTAACCCTGCCATAATAAAGATATTTTTCACCTTTACTATAATATACAACATAACGTCATTATACTATAGTTATGACTGCCATGTTATTTATCCATTTTCTCTCGAGTCAATCTGTTCAAACCGACATGCTCGACTTGCCAAGTGGTTTACTGGATTTGGCCAAGTTTGGCGAACCTTGATAAGTTTATTAGTAGATCTAAAGATTGTTAGCGGATTGACCGTGTAATGCACAAAATGCAAGAGCTGCTACTTATAGAATTTCTGTTCTGCTTAAAGTCCTTAAACTGCTTTTGCCAAAACATACCCTGGGTCATGAAACGTTTTCTCGAGGCAATGAGTAAGTATTTAATGCAAATTGTAGTTTTTTTTCCATTGAAAAGTAGAAGTGTGATAATTAGTGAAATCAAATTCATAACAAAGGAAATATTAAATATTTTGTAACTCAAATATTTTTATTCAGTCGTAACACGATTCAAGCAACTTTTACTAAGACGCCACTTTGTACAAAGTCTGCTGGGCTCAAGGGCTTATTTATATCCGTTAATCTCATTGCGCTTAGTATTGTCCTGTTAGGATTTGAAACATGATTTCCTTAATTCATACTAAAGAAGACTACCATGTTTTGGTAATTTAAATCACTACGTCTGCGTCCTACGTAACGTCACACCGATTATCATCCTAACAAAAACTACGTTTATGAGACTAATTAAACAGTTTTTTTGTACAAAAAGGCTAAACTTGAGAATAGTGGTCAGGAGCCAAAAGAAATAATTAAGATCGGAGTGCGATGTTTACAAGTAGGTAATTCCATCAATCTAGTCATACGAAGGGTTTGTACATGAACAAGCTTTGCTTAGTTTGGGATTAGGTTGATATGTGTAAGATTGTCCGCATATGTAATTTCAGAGAATTTTAAATATGCACTACCTGCGCGGGTAGCATATTCCCATTTTGTCACTTATCGCTGTGTATAAACCATCCGTCACGTTCTGACAAAATATGCGAGTGCTAGAGTGACGAATGTCTTATCCGGGTGCGCCAAAGTTCACATAAAATTGCAAATTCGATTATAGGATATCCGAAAAATTTACTCATACAATTTTATACCTTATTGATCACATCCATAATTATTTGTGTTTAATTTAACTATCGTAGGTAACTCCGATTTGTCCATATTCATAATGTCATTCAACATAAGTATCTCTGTTAGTATACCTATACAAACGTAGAGAGTAATAAAATATTGTTTTCAAACCACATGATAGTGACCTTCACTAACCAGTCCAAGCAAACAATTGAGGTAAAAAAACAGAAAAATCGAAAACAACTGACAATCAAATCACTTACAACTGAACATAAATACCACCGAAGAAAAGAAAAGAAGTCCTTAAATGTCAGCGGTTTTCCCAGTCCCATTGAACCTTGAAAAAACAACCAACGCAATCTAGCAAAATAATAAAGGCTAAGGCATTCTTGGCACTCCGCCATGCTAGACGCATAGATTATGGAGCGACCTTCGTACAAATTTAAAACGAAATTTCGTTCGAATAATTAATTTGAAGTGTTTATCATTTACATTTCGTCATGCGCGTTTTTGTCGCGATTTCACGAAACGAATGCGAATTTTATTTAAATGTTGCCGCTTTTTCCAGTACCGGCGGGTGGCGTGTAGCGAAAAATTAGCCATGAACAAACATGCCGGTAAAATCAGGTAACATCTAAAATTTGCATGCCCATTTCTAAAATTAAAAAAACGTTTCATCAACATCATCATCATATCAGCCAAAAGACGGCCACTGCTGGACATAGGCCCACCCCAAGAGTTCCAAAGTGACCATTTCTGCGCCACCCGCATCCAGCGGACTCCCGCGACCTTTACCAGGTCATCAATCCACCTAGTGGGGCCTACCCACGCCGCGCCTTTCGGTACTTGGTCGCCACGCGAGAACCTTTCCACCCCAACGGCCATCGGTTCTACGTACTTTCTCTTAAGTTAAGCAATTCGGAGGGCGTTATAGGTTACGGCTCTAACGATTTCGATGGGGTTCAGAACATGGAGGTTGAAGGGGGCCAAAAATCGATCTAGCTAGGTCTCATGTCTCGGAAAATTAATTTTCCCCGTATTTCTCTATTTTCATCCGAGGAGAGCTCGGTCGTCCAGGTAAGTACTTAATCATTAAACTGGGTAAAATATTAAAAAACTAAATCTGAATGAATTAGTTTTTCCATTATTTTAATCCGTTTTTGTACGCATCAACGTCAAAAGTAGAAGAATCGTGATTAAGTTGAGCGAGTGAACGAAGTTCTCCGTTTTAATTTAAGTGAAAATTCTTCCGTATGTCCGGCTGTCCGGCCGTTCTCCTATACAAATCGCACTTTTCAACCGATTTTATAGCGGTCTCATTAGCAGGTTCGATAGTTAAATGGTTTATTATGTCTCGACTCGCGGGGTCTACCTAGTATCGAACTAAGTATCCACTACTTAGGCATTTAAAGACACCGAGAATACAACTGAATTTACACACAATCAATATTAATATTCTAATTTAAGCCATCGCGCAAAGTTCTCAATATTCCGGGTAGACGTCTATGCATGCACAAACATTTAAAATTAAACTTCATCGTTCTTGTCCTTGGCTGGTCTCATGTAAAATGAGCCAAGTTTTTAGTTGGCTAATTAATTCTGGCGCACGCCGTTATCTGCCGCGTGGCCTGTTGCCTTAACAAAGGACGATGTTATGCAATCGCAACCAACGAATAAAATGATGACATGGCAAAAGCAGCATGATGATATATGATTTCAATGTTCATCCAAAAGTTCATCAAAATATAAAATGGTAACAGTTAAGAAACTGTTCAAGAGACTTTAACTGTTTTACTTTAAATTGCTTAGGTATTTGATTTATTTTCTCTTTATTGCTCGTTAACAAAATAAAATTTCATGAAAGATTGAGTAAATGATATTGCTGAAAATTTCGTACTCATATTACAATAACCTTTCAAGATCATTCAATAAAAAAAAATTGCTCTTATTTTCAACTTGACTTCAGCCTTTTAGCATAAAACTATCCAAGCAAAGTCCCAAACGTTGAGTAACGTCTTTGCGTTGGCGGCGTGCTTTATCTTGTGCAAGATGCCCGCAATTATATGTAGTCGTTACCCAAGTCGAAGTGATAATGTATGTTCTAGAATACTGGTGCAAGAATGAAAAATGTACTTAACATAAACTTTTACTAGCATTAACTGCCCTAGAATTCAAACATAGGAATAAGACATATCTAGAGTAAAGGACGACATAAAATGTGATGGTTGATAGGTATGTACTACGCAAATGTTCCTAATTTAATTATTTGACAATTTGTTTTTATGATCATCAGCGTAGCTCAATTTATAATGAAGTTGTAATTTACTTGTTGAAATAATTAGCAAGTGAAATAAGCCGGAGGAGTGATTTGTTTTGAGGTATTAACAATAATTACTTCAGGGTAGCCTAATTTAAAAAGTAACATCGATGGACAAACTTTTAACCCAAATGGTATTCGCTGCAACTTATAACAATCTTTCACCCGAATTGCCGTTGATGTGGCGTAAGGATAACGTTGCTTCAAGTTTTGTTGTTTGAAAAGTGTATTAAACCAAAGAAAATAAGGTGGAAATGTGTGATTTTGTGAAATGCCACTCATGAGCTATGGTTGTTATCCAAATGTTTAATTGAACTCAAAAGAAAGGCTTTAAACGTTGGCATTTTATGACCAATATACAAAAAAACAAACAGCCATACGTTTGTCGAGTGCTGTTATTTTTCAAGGCATATAATTCAAAAGAGATGACACTTTCTGTGAGGCGAGACTAAGCCAACTCCGCAAAATATAACTCGACTAAATAGAGTTTAAGGTAGCGGCACATTTTCCTAATAAAGAAAGTAAAAAAAAACGATAGTTCATGGCTCGGTCGCGTTCTAACCCAATTACACTCTTCAACCCTGCACGAAACCCAATCACATGACCAGCGAGCGGACGCTCTTGCTTTAACCTTTTGACCCTTGTGGCAGGCGAATTTGCGGCTAGTATAGTTGCAGAGATATACAACAGCTTCATTTTTGTTCTAGTTACCCAATACTTTTATCTAGTCTCACTAAAGCCAAAGGGTATATAGCTCATACATTTATCAATAGATAGTTACATACAGTTTGGTTACAGTCTAACACTCAGTATTAAGTGAACGCTAGATATCCGTAATATGGGTCTGAATGATGAAATTTTCTACGTTTTTCATTTCTGAAAATAAATAAATGGATAAAAGAATGGCATTTTAATACTTCACCAGCATAACAAACAACATTTAATTTCTTAAATCCTAAAATTAATTCTCACGCTAACCCTAATTAAGGGTTAAATGAATTAAGCAAAATTGTAAAATTTTCCAGAAGGGCACATAAAATACAATTAAATTTAAATGTTATGGAGCCATTACAAAATCAGTATGTCTGATGTGTCTTTCTTATTATTTATAAAAAAATACTTGAAATAACGGTCATCCTACTTTTGAATATAAAACCTTTACGATCAAACAATCGTTGTAGGATACCAACGCAATTGTAAGGGTATAAATGTCACATAATGCTGAAGTCAAACAACAAGGTGACCATAATCTCAGATTATTTTAATATATTTGTTACTAATAAAACTAAGTAATTTACTACTTCCCTACCTACCGAAATCATTGTTTATTTGATGTTTCACGACCTTGAATTCACACTGCAATATATATAGCCAAATCCTCTCAAACCAAGCAAAATTATGAAAACAGACTAACTGCTACGAAACACTGACCCATGCAAGGCGTGCAGCTTGAGGTGTTTGCGACTTAGGTTTATGGTTGCGACCTAGCTTAAAATAAATCTCTAAGTCTAACATAAGCTGTGTCCAACGTAAACAGACGAAAAGTCACAGGTTATTTTGTGTTAGTAATCTGCGACGTAGAACGAGGTTATATGTAAGGAGGTTACAGCAGTTCCTGGGGGAGCAGAACCTCCGAGAATGCAATAGGGACTCAGGCTTAGGAGCGAGGCAGACATAACTTGACACAAGGATGATAATTGGGATTCGTATTTTATTGTACTACGAACAAGTGTTTGACAAAAATATATTTTTTGCGCAAGTTGTTGTGCCGACTGTAGTAGTAATTGAGAGGTTTATTATGGCCGCCTTCTATATCTATCACCAGTTCAGTTTTATAGTAGGGGAGGCCGGGGCTTTAATTAACAGAGGTAAGTATTAACAAGCGAATTTCTACGAAACTATAAACAGCACGTCAGTAGTGATTCCTAGAATTCGTCCCTGTGACAGCGGTCTACAGGTTGAGACTCGTCAGTCCAGCTCATTGCGCCGCGAGAGTGAGTTGTGCGATGTGCGTCTATTTTGGCCAGGTAACGAACTTTTTTCACTTTACGATATTTTGATTTACGCGTTGAATAATAATTGATTTCGGTGTAATATTTTTTTTTTGCAGTAGCTTGTTTTATGCTTAATAATGTTACATACCGTTACTAGCGCAATCTATCAATAATATTTCGTAATCATATACCTATTTTTTTATTGAAAAGCTAACCATGGGGCTAAATTGAACAAAACATACGGGGCTAGTATTAACATGTTAATTCTTACCCCGCATGTGGGGTTGGTATTAACATTATTACACTAGGTACTAAGCCTACGCTGTCCGTCCGTCTGTCTGTCCACCTGTCCTAACTTTAAAGAGCTTTATATCCACCAGGGTATCTAATAACATATTTATTTATTTATCCTAAACGTTACAGCATCTGCCATACTCACCGACACACCGGAAAAACAAGCACTAGAAGAGATAGAAAGTAACAGAAACTTAAAAAGAAAAAAAACCGCAAAATAAAGACGATGCAAAGAAAAAAAAAAAGCAAGGTAAAGAAAATGATAAAGGAAAGGGTAAAGGTAAGGGCAAAGGAAAGGGTAAAGAACAAATAGCTAAAAAAGGAAAAGAAAAGGAAACATTACAAGTGGAAAAGGCAAAGAAAAGGATATTGGAAGAAAGCAGCGACAGTGCAGAAGATGAATATTTCTGTATAATTTATGGTGTCTCATACAATGAAGACACATCTGGTGCAGACTGGGTGCAATGCATCTCGTGCAAGCAGTGGGCTCAGTCCGGATGTATCAGAGGCAACACTGTTTCATATGTTTGCCAAAATTGTGATTCAGATGATGAATATGAATAAAAATGAAACATATTGTGATTACATGAAAATGATTCCTAGTAGATTATATTGTTAAGATATTGATTTTATATAATTTAAAAAGGATATTTATATTACCTTCAGTAACTTCATACTAAAACTAAGCTTTATTGAGACTGTTTTAGACTATAAAGGTAGGTTATATAAAGACTGCTACGTTTAAGAATGAGCTGTTTACTACCTCATTTAAGTTGGTTGTATTATTATTAGATAACACACATAAGGCTGATTAAACTACTTAAAAGGCTGTTAACTTAATAATAACGATACGAAGAGGTTTTGTTTCAGTTTTTGTTTCTATTCATTAATATAGCTGAAATATTGTTGTTTGACGGAGTGTTTCAACTTTTAAGCATAATGTTAATTATTATTCCACTAAGTGAATATTGTGTTTATTGAAAACTAACGTTTCCTTCAATAATATAACAGTAAAAGTAACTGTTAATAATAAATGATTCGGATATTTGTTGCATTTTGATATTATGTATGTATAGAGGTTTTGTTCGGGTTTCTTTCTCTATAAACATATATCGTTGTTGCAGGGACAAAGTGCTATATTGTTTAAGCCTAATGTTAATTGTATTGCTTAATAAAAAAATGTATTTATAGAGGAAAATACTTACAATGTTAATTGTTGCCCCTTTTGTTAATACTTACCTCGGAAGTGTTAATAATAGCCCCGATCGCGGGGTAAGTATTAATTTCTGACTTTTCTGAGTAAAATCGACTTTCTTAAAAAGGTATCCATTTCTTGTCAAATTAAAACCAACGACATGGTTATTGAATAGTTTAGACATCATTTGATACAAAAATAATTTCAAAATGTTTAGGTGTCTTGAAGATACAACTGAAAATATAAATTTTGTTAAGTCGCGCCCCGGTCTCCCCTACTATAACATAGCATTTTCATCCAACTTACACACATGTACACAATTTCAACTCATTTAGAAGGAAGTTGGTCATTTTCACTTGCAAGTTTTACCCGAACAAACAAACGTTGCAAGTTAAATAAAAGGTTGCAAAAATGTTATGATCTGTGTTCATGTTTACAATTCCCTTCAGCTATAGGAAACATCCTGCAAATAAATACCAAAATGTATTTATTCCCAGTGTATATTTTTTCCCTAAAAGGAATTCCATTGACAGCCACAGAGGGTGCCCGTGTTAACAGAAAGCGAAGATCAACGTCATTCGTTATCAGGAACGTGTAAGGTTGAGGTATTTGTTATGGAATGGCACTTAACTTAAACTCATAGAATAGAATCAAATTGGTAAATCTATTTTGTAAAATATCCTCGTCAATGTGATCACATGGTTACTTTATGGTGGAGATGTATCTTAAAGGCTTTGGGAGGCAACGTAACTGAAAGAAATGCTCAAAAGTAAATTCCCGCTAAACGAGATGGTAAAGAGTAAAATCCTGCTAAAAGAAATGCATTACACTGCTTCATAGGCTTAGATATCTGATACAGTAATATCAGGACCCCCAATCCCGACCATGATTTGTAACAGAATCATCCAAAAACTATTTCCTGACAACTTTTTCCTACAAACTTTGAATATAAGATAAGAAGCTTAGCAATTTTAAGTGTCTGGTCATCTTCTAAAGTACCACCAGTGTATATATAAAAAACATGCGTTTATTTGAATTTATAGATCTTTTAAGATGGTTTCATTCTGTAAAAAACGATTAAAATATATATTTATTTATTTATTTATTAATACATGGAAAACCAGTAATGCTGTCTAGCAAATTACAGTCTCTTATAGAAATAAACGAATTATAATAAGAAATCTATAGCCAAGCTTCAATTTACCGTACATCACGCACAGTAACTTATCACGCACTAATGGTGTAATATATGTATACAAGTACATATAAAGTAATTGATAAATTAAGAAATATACTCTAGTAGCCTGAAGTTTCATCCATGAAAAACATATCGTAAATAAGTAAATGAAGAACAATTTGCCAACAAAATCCTGCAATATTAAACATAGAGACACAGCAAACAACCAAAGTTTTAATTAGACAAGGTCCTAATGAGACGATTAAATATCCCTCTAGTAAAACTTTTTCAAACTAAGCATGGGTCAGTTTGCGCTCTGCTTATTTTGCCCTAATTGTACCAAACTAATGCGCTTAACGCTTGAAAACTACGGATCGATTGTGTGTCATTACTTCTAATAACGTTGTTTTTTAAATCTTAATTTGAGATACAATTGTGATTTAATTTTGAGTGTCACTTAAAACCAGCTGCAAAATAAAACGATAATAATAACGAATTTCACACCAATACCCCACTTATTTCAAAATATCGTTTTCATTTAGCATCAGTCGTCCGCCATTCCTTTAATTTCAGCGTCTGTGTCGGCAGAAAACCCTTTACGAGTGCTCGAATGGCGCAATTTGTTTCCGTTTCTCTGAAATGTTTACCGGAATACCCAGAAGCGACAATTACGGGTAAAAGCAAGCGGTGTATTTGGTGACAGTATTTATATTAGGTATATAATATATTTCCATATATAGTGTCACGATAAATTAGCAACATTTTATTTTTTTAAGTGGTCCATTATATGATTTAGTTCGATTAAAAATGAAATTTCAAGGTATTCGTGTTTTTTTTATTACTCCCTAAATGTTTATTTTCATCCAAATATATAAAAATTAAAAGTAGTGAATTCCAATAGGTCATAAGTAAAATATGACGTCATTATTATGTCTCTCTATGGCACCTGTCCACATCTTTCACTAACAGACGTAGGAATGACGTCACGCACGTTTTACAGATTTTAGTGATTTTCTCGGAAACGAGTAAGAATAAGAATGGGAAACCACTTTATTACCTTCAGATAAGATAACTACCGAAATGGTTTTCGATTTAGACATCATTACATATTTTGAAATGTTGTTAATTACCTACTCTAGAGAAAAGTAATATTATTATGTGTATATTTTTTGTGTGTTTAAAATAAAACCTCAGTATATGAATTATCATTGACTATTTTATTCGTCGGCTCGGAGCCGCGCGAGGGTAAAACGGGACCCTATTACTAAGACTTCACTGTCTGTCCGTCCGTCTGTCTGTCACCAGTCTGTATCTCAAGAACCGCGATAGATAGACTGTTGAATTTTTCACAAATTATGTATTTCTGTTACCGCTATAACATCAAATAATAATAATAGCGGTGGTCGAGGGTTCGAATCCCGGTTCGACCAATGAGTTATTCGGAGCTTATGTACGGAATATCATTTGATATTTACCGTTAGCTTTTCGGTGAAGGAAAAACATCGTGAGGAAACCTGCATACATCCACGAAGAAATTCAAAGATGTATGTGAAGTCCCCAACCCGCACCGGGCAAGCTTGGGACTACTGCCCGTTCCCTCTCATCCATGAGAGGAGGCTTGTGCCTCAGGTCATTATAACATCAAATACTAAAAACAAAATAAAATAAATATTTAAGGGAGGCCCCCATACAACGAACGCGATTTTTTTGCCGTTTTTATATATAATGGTATGGGACCCTTCTTGTGCGAGTACCGGTTTTTTTATGTTTATGTTGCTACGTACAGGTACATAATTATTTTCAGTATCGCTCTGAGACCAAGCGTAGAGCTTTAAATTTTTAGTCTGCGTCTTTTTTGCGTAGAACTAGAAGTTGTAAAAAACTGATTAGTATATAAAATTACTATTTAGAAATGCGTGCGTGTCAAAATTTATCTACCGGAATCGTCCGGAACTCGTTCCAGAATTACTGCTCCTCTGAGCAGTAATTCTGCTCTAGTATAAGTTTTACCGAAACAAAACCTTACGATCGCGTTTGCGTTTTACCCTCAATTTGTATGGGATTTAACAGCTAAACGCCAACGCGGTCGTAACGTTTTGTTTCGGGAAAACTTATACTAGAGCCTCTGATATGTGATTCTTTTTCGTTTATACATTCGGGAGTGTATAAACGAAGTTTTTAAGTACATTAACAACTTATACACTCCCCGTTTGGTAGTATCAAAAGGCGGGAGCAATAATCCAACCACGATATTTGACAAAAGACATACCATCGCCTCACTTTGAAATGAAAATGTCTTTCGAAATTAGAATGATAGAGACATCGAAGCGGAGACTTGACGTCCTTTTTTGTCGTTTGAACATTTTTTTCAGACAAAAACAAAAAAAGCGGCCAAGTGTGAGTCGGATTCGCGCACAAAGGGTTCCGTACCATTATCCGTTGAATGAAAGGTAAATTGCGGTTTAAGATTTACGACGTATTAAAAAAAACTAATCACTAGATCTCGTTCATGGTAATGTACATCATATATTTTTTTTTAGATTTATCATTCTCTTATTTTAGAAGTTACACGGGGGGGACACATTTTACCACTTTGGAAGTGTCTCTCGCGCAAACTATTCAGTTTAGAAAAAAATATATTTAAGAAACCTCAATATCATTTTTGAATGATATTGAGGTTCCATAGATACGCCACACGTATGGGTTTGATGAAAAAAAAATGAGTTTCACTTCTAAGTATGGGGATTCCCCAAAATTTATTGTTTTTTTTTCCTATTTTTGTCTGAAAATCTTAATGCGGTTCACAGAATACATCTACTTACTAAATTTCAACAGTATAGTTCTTACAGTTTTCGAAAATAGTGTCTGTGACATACGGACGGACAGAAAGAGAGACAGACGAAGAGACATGACGAATCCATAAGGGTTACTACTACGGAACCCTAAAAAGAGTGACAGACAATAGCGTTTGTCACGAAACGGTTTTATGGTGAACAGAATACCAGCTCATGCCCAAAATGTAACTAAAATAGCCTCAAATTATTATATTTAGTAATATCAAAAGGCATTTTAATCAGATTCTGAAAAAACATATAATAATGAAAATTACAAATTCAAATCTGCTTTAGAGAAGCAATAGGTACTTTTGGATGAATTAATTTACATCGTAAAGTATCTACGCCATTACACAAGTGAAAATCCTGATAAAAAGATTCTAGATTTTTGAATTCTTGACGGGTTTAGTATTTTTCCTTACTCTTGGACTGGTTAGGTTAAATTTTAGCCGGTCCAAGAGGGGACATATGATTTATTGAGTGTGGGATATTTTCTACATAATAATTGAATATCTTTTATTTGTATGTAAGTTAGTATTTATTATAGCATCGTTCATTATCTGTAACACAAGCCTTCTTGAGCTGAATTGTGATACATCGATCTGGGGGTTAAGTTAATCCCCCGGATATGATTTATTTATGTCAGATTATTTTTAATACAGTTGCTCAAAAAGTGGTACTTTTTGTGGCTGCGTAGCCTACGAGAAGCTCAATTTCTCGAACTAGTGCTTTTTACTTTTTAGTTCCAAACTATACTTTCGAAACGCAGTAATTTTATATTAGATTTTTTACTTGGAAATTATGAAATTAAAAACGCTTACTAAACTTACTTACTTACGCTTACTTAAACTAGGAGTATTTATTTAAAGTATTCATTAATATATAAATGACGAAAAAATATTAAGAATTTGCATTTTATAGCCTACTCTGTCTTAGGTATCTATGTATGAAATATTTACTTTCCTAAAAATCGTTCTTTGATTTGGCTGAATGATACAAGCATATGCCTAGAAAAAAAAAGTTTAAAAGCAAATCAGCGCGCCCTTTTGAAATAACTTCTAACGGGTGTCTATCATTTTATCGATACGCATTACGTCGATTTACATTTCGCCGAAAACTATTCCACGAATTTCATTTCGTTGTATTTCTTGTTCACATAATCATCAATTCATAGTTTTTTATTTCATCGAACAACTTTTCATCGTTAATCGTTTCGAATTTGTCTCAAATCGTAGCATAACGATTCATCGAATTTACTTTTCATAGAATAGTCAGTTGTGTATAGTATTAATTTATCGAAACACGGTTCAATGTTGGTACGTTCCATATATTTTTGTTGCCACTATCAATATTTCATTTTTAATACAGTTGCTCAAAAAGTGGTACTTTTTGTGGCTGCGTAGCGTACGAGAAGCTCAATTTCTCGAACTAGTGCTTTTTACTTTTTAGTTGCGACCGCGGCGCGACCGTCGCGGGTGCGCGGCCTGTGCGCGGCGGGTTGCTGGCGGGGCGCGACCTGTTTGACCGCGCTAGCGGTTTGTAGGCAAGCATATTTAATCGCAATGATATATTAATTTATTATTTTTCGCAATTGTATTAAAAAACGTCGTTTACAACACGTGTGAAATGTCTTTTACCACTCGTACCGAGTCTTGCCACTCGCTTTCAGCTCGTGGCAAGATACCTCGGTACTAGTGGTAAAAAGACATTCTTTTCACACTAGTTGTAAAATGTACTATTTTCTACCAAGCTGTTTACCTATAGGTCATTTCGTCTAAGTATATAATAACTAATGGATAAAATGGGTCCACATTGACTCATATACGCTTCATATACGATGTAGACGTAATATTAAGCCTTAGTAAGTAATATTAAAAATACGGTTCTGGCGCTTCGCCGGCCGCTGCCGCGGCACGCTCGCTGCGCTCGCTCGGCTCGCGCGCTATAGGATCACAGTTCACCTAACACTCCTCCTCGCTTCGCTCGTCGTCGTACCTACACTGGCCTGCCTTAAAGTAGAATAGGAAGGTAATCCGATATCCAGAGGGAGAGGTTGGGTAGGCTTAGAGCTCTATGTATACGTCCAAAGTCTCGGTGAAATGTACCTACTCAGTTCGTTGAAAGGTAAATATTATCAAGTGACACACACAGATGAAACGATTTTCTATGCAATAAGAATTTTGGGAACTGAAACTTATGTTAAAACAAAATTATAGTAACGGCGATTCGATGAACGACTCGATGAACAAATAAAATATTGAAGTGAAATTCGATGAGTTCATTTTTGTGTAAATGGTATTTCGAGCAAATGTATGAGCGATCTAAAGAAGTTCGATGAATGATTCCTGTGTGATGATGAAATTCCGCGAACAGTGTTATGGGAAACGATAATCGATGAAACTATTTTCGGTAAAATGATGGTTTCCCCTTCTAACATTATTTAAACACATTAACGCATATAAATATATAATTTGGTACGAGAAGTTATAAAAAAATATTGAAAATGAGTGATTCAAACATTGATATGACACCACCAGACATTCGTGCTAGAGCAGCAATTGCCAATGACTGTGTTATTCCAGAAAAATCTAAAAACCAATATAATGCCGTCTATGTAAAATTTATCGAGTGGAAAACCTTACATAACGCAAAGTCTTTTTCAGAGACTGTTTTGATGGCCTATTTTCAAGAGCTGTCTGAAACCTATCGGCCATCAACATTATGGTCAAAATATTCTATGTTGAAAGCTGTTATAAAGTTAAAACATGACATAGATATAAAAACTTACACGAGATTGACTGCTTTCTTAAAAAGGCAAAGTGCAGGATTTCAGAGTAAAAAATCGAAGGTACTAACAGCTGAACAAATTGAGACGTTCATTAATGAAGCTCCAGATCAGCAACATCTAGCTACAAAGGTATAAACTTAAATATAAATCTAATAAAATATGTACACAATTTAAGTAAATTAACTCTAAAAATAAAGTAGGAAGTTAAAAAAAATAGAATGAAATAAACAATTGTCTTACAATATATAATAAATATGTAACTTTGTTCATAGGTTGCTCTTATATTTGGAGTCTGTGGCGCATGCAGACGCGAAGAGCTCACAAATGTATCAGTAAAAGATATAGAAACACATGGGGACATACTTCTTGTCAAAATACCAAATACAAAAAATAAAATTCCCAGGTCCTTCACTATTGACGGACAATTTGCAGAAATAGTCAAGAAATATCAGAGTCTGCGGTCTTCTAAGGGCAAAAGTGACCGTTTCTTTCAGAATTTTCAAAGAGGAAGGTGCACTGCCCAGGTAATAGGCTTAAACAAGTTTGGGAATATGCCGAGAGATATCGCTCAGTACTTAAATTTGCCTGATGCAAATCTTTACACCGGACATGCATTTAGGAGAACCTCTGCTACATTACTTGCCGACTCAGGAGCAGACATAACAATTTTGAAGAGGCATGGAGGTTGGCGGTCAAGTAATGTAGCAGAAGGATACATAGAAAACTCCATTAATAACAAATTAAAAATTGGAAAACAAATTGCAAAATCAATTAATGTAAAGTCGCAAGAGTCCAAAGAATTTTCGTCATCCACATTCCAATCTGGTCTTAATGTACCTGTTAATACTGAACCTCAACCAGGACCGTCACATGCTAACAACACTTTGGTTACACCCAGCCCTGTTAACCAACCAGGACCGTCACGTGCCAACAACACTTGGATTATAGCCCCTCTAACTTTGACCCACAGGAATTATCACAACAGCAGGAACCTGAAAATACACCATGCCTGACTAGTCAGACACTTAATTTACATGGAAGAACTCACAACATAACTATGAACTGCACTAATTGTACCATTAACTATAATTATTAATGAAAATAAAATATTTCTGATATCAACCTTGTTTTAATACAAATATTTTTTTTTTAATTCTCATTTAATCACAAAAGCAAGTCATTCTTCTTAGACCTCATTTGATATAGTTCTCTTATCGTAATGTTAAACATAATCATAATTTCTTCTAAACATGGTCATCAACGTGGCACTTGAGCAGCAGTTGTAGGTACATAGTAATTGACTGGTTGACTTCCTAGGAGCCGCTTTGAGTGAATATTATCCTTCTGCCAATTTGTTAGGGACCTGCAAAATGTTACTAATTTAGTAACATTTATAGATTTCACCAGCTTCTTGTTCAAAAAATAACCTTAAACATAACTAATAATGTGATTTAATGTTTCTTTTACGTCTAATTATCCTTTGCTCTCTTTCTGCGGCAATGTTGACGCCGGGTTGGTGTCGAGCTTTGAGTCGGTAATGCCTGGGGTGCGGCGCCTTCAAAAATCATCTTTGTCTCTCCTAGGTGCTCTTATCTTCCCAGAAGGAGTCATTTTGGCGTTGGAAGAGAAGCGTTTGGCGTTTGAGAGGGCTTCGGAGCGATTGAGTAATTTATCTTCACACGTCTCTCTCGTATTTTTGCGGAATTGTTTTGCTTTACCGCGGATGATGTACATTTTAAGGACGTCACCCACCTGGTTGTTCGAGGATGATGTGGCAAAGGTGGATGCAGCACTTAAGTTAGCTCTGGAGTCCTTATTAAATGTTGATTTAGGTGAAACGCAGTGGAGTCAGGCGGCTCTTCCGGTCCGTCACGGTGGGCTTGGGCTGGGAGTACGTCGTTGTCAGGATGTCGGTCTGGTTGCCTTCCTTGCCTCGGCGCATGGGACTTTGGGTCTTGTCACTCGGATTTTACCAAGTGATGGTGGCAATACCCAGGTACCATTTGTCGCCGAGGCATTGGCTAAGTGGTCTACCATTTGTCAAGGGGATGAACGGCCTAAGAGTCTTGTGGTACAGAGGGGTTGGGACGACATTCTGTGCAAAAGAATTTTGGCGGGGTTATTAGGGGGGCAGTAGGAGTTAATATAGCGCGCCTGAAAGCTGCATCTGCCCTCGAGGCGGGAGAATGGTTGCACGCACCACCCTCCCCTCACATAGGCACGCTGTTGGATGACGATTCCCTTCGAATCGCGGTTGCGTTGCGGTTGGGGTGTTGTTACGGTCTAATTTTATGAGGCGTTCGTTGTGGGTTTTAAGACTCATAGCGCCATCTATTACAGCATATCGGCGACTCTCGGCCGTTCAAGGGAAGGCGACACCTACTGATGTTTGTGTAGAGTCATAGGTAGGTAAATAAATACATAGGTAACATACACATACATAACATTTATAGTTTCGTTGTTAAGTTTGTTCGTTCGAAGTGGGGACGCCCACATAGCATACAACACATAGCATATAACACATAGTACATAACACTTAGGTAAGTATATAAGCTATAGGTTAGGATGCGCATTAGTATAGGTATTTGAACTGTCGACATTAGCTTAAGCTGTGGGGAAATTCTATCTCCTTTCTTTTTTCGCACTGCTCTACTACTGAAAAATTCAGTCCTACTCTGAAAGGCAATAAGTCTTCTTATCTATATCTATCTTGTATTCTAAAATCTACTACTTGTAGATTCCTGTGTGGAAAAGGGTGTTGTTTTTTTTAGTCTGTCGCGATTTCTACTAAGTGCATTAGTGAATAGGTATCTATCATGTGCAGATGTTTCATCAACATATGCAAGCGCTGGTTTTAATCGTAGACAGTACTTACGACAATTTTATGTTAATGACTAGTGTTGTTTTCTCGTGTTATTTGAAATAGAAATATTTCAGGACCGTAGGTCAACGTTTGAAGCTTCACGTACAGTCAGCAGCATTGGTATATTGTCAGATCTCTTTTAGAACTTTTGTAGGCTAGCTGGAACATTTGACTTCCTTAGAGACGTTGTGGCATCTGTCACATCGCCCCTCTTATCTTCTATTTCTATTTGAGTCTTAGAACTTGAACTCGTATGTAGGTCAAGGGTTGATGACCTCACATAGGGTCATGCTTTAGGTTAAGTTGTTGGTAGGTTAAGGGAAGGCAGTGTGCTCTCTCGGAGAAACATTTTTGCATAGAGCTTTGCTTCTTTGCCCTCTCTTTGGTGGATTGTTAGGACTTTGATTTTTTTGAGTTTTTTTGGATTAAAAAAAAAAAAAAATTTTCTCTAACTGGAGCGGTAATGTTACGGTCTAATTTTATGAGGCGTTCGTTGTGGGTTTTAAGACTCATAGCGCCATCTATTACAGCATATCGGCGACTCTCGGCCGTTCAAGGGAAGGCGACACCTACTGATGTTTGCAGGAACTGCGAGCGCACCGAGCTGGCAAATGGCATCGATAACAGTTCGAACCGATCGATGTTATTGTTTTTTTAATATCTTTACGGATAATTTAGAAATCGTAAAATAGATCTTTTAGAAACATTGAAGCGAGTTGTTAATAAGTCTTTGGTTTTCATACATTCAGTGCAACTGATGCAAGTCTATGTTTATGGTACGACAGTTCGGAGTGAAGTTGTCCGTGGGAAAGTTTTATCCTCTTTTAGCTGTCAAACCGTTAGGAACATTCTTTTTTGGTAACATGCCTTGAGGAGAGAGGAGGGCATTTTGGAAGCGCTTCGGCCGAAGGGCCATATTTTTTTAACTTAGAGTCTTACCGATTTTAAATTTAATCTCAACGCATCTCGCGACCTAATGCTGCGATGACACAATGGACATGTTGGTGAGTACAATGCGAGTCTCGTTGATTGGATTGTGGAGATATTTGTTACATTCGGACATGAGTTTTAATCATATAACATTCTTTGTTTCAGACATAATTATAAAAATTTCAAGACAGTAAATCTGGACGGCGGAACGAATCACAAGTGTAGCCTTGAACTCTTGCCAGGTAGATAAACAGTTTCAGTGTTGTTACAGAGAGTGTGGGAGAGTTGAAGATCGTTTGTTTGTTTTGTATCTAAATATTAATGTGGTTTACAGCGACTGCGCTGGCCGCTTCGTGCTACGCGAAAGTCCGCCACGCATAGGCAATTTTGGAGTCTGGTGCCGGAAGCTGTACCCGGGTCACATGTGGCGAAGGTTCTCCATCTGCTGAAGCCGTCACGAGCAGGAACTCTTCTGAGGTCCTGGGTGAAAGCAGTGGACTACGGCGGCGCTGTGACGCGTGTACAACGCGTTCCACAAGGTGATTTCTTTCCATAACTTCATGAACCACGTTTTGGTATAAAACCATGTGTTTGCAATTAGAGTCATAGTTTTAGTATTAATATCGCAGCCTCATACACACCAAGCATTACAACGATGCCTATTTTCTAATTAGTTAAATTTAAATACTAAGACTTCGTCCTCGGTCAAACAATTTTAAAACCTAAATCTCAATAAGAGGAAGCCACGCCTTAGCTCTAAGCCTTAATTAAGAATTAGTGGTACTCAGTGGCCTGTTTTATTTGTATGCATATGTTTGATGGCATTAAATCTACTTGTCAAATAAACTTCCTTTGTTCATATTTCTGACCATTGTAAAAATAGGTATCCTGTCTAATCTCTTTTGCATTTAGGAGAATAAATTATAAATGCATGGCGCCCTTCTGATATCAGTACATATCTATAGCCCTGTGCCCAAAGCGCACCCACCCCTGTGAAACTATCTACCTATCTGACTAGCCCGGTGCAAGTAATCAAGTGTGGACGTTTCTACGAGCGCGTCAAGTATCCTTCACACCAAGTTAAACGATAGCCGTCCTAAAACATCATCAGAATCGGTTTATCACATTACAGTGTAAGGTCTGTGAGGCACACCGTTGCATTTGTGGGGTGGTGGTTGAGGAAAACGGGCACCATGGTTTGAGCTGTCAGAGGTGTGCGGGGCGTTTTCCGAGGCACCACGCCATAAATGATCTGGTTCGTCTGGCTTTAGTTTCGGCCAACGTGCCTTGTGTCCTTGAGCCTCCGGGGTTGTGCCGTACGGATGGGAAACGGCCGGATGGTCTGACGTTGGTTCCATGGCAGAAGGGACGGTGCCTCTTGTGGGACGCGACATGTGTAAGTACATTTGCCCCTTCCCATTTGAGCCACACCATCAGATCCGCGGCGTCGGCCGCCGAGACGGCGGCTCGGATAAAACACGCAAAGTACTCTGCCTTGGAACCGATGTACGACTTTGTACCAGTGGCGGTAGAGACTGCGGGACCTTGGGGTACGGAGGCTAAAGATTTCATACGGGAGTTGGGTCGGCGGCTTAGGGATAGGGGCTGTGATCCTCGTTCCGGATCGTTCCTGGTTCAACAGATTTCTTTGGCCATTCAGCGTGGCAACGCCGCCAGTGTCATGGGAACTTTTGGACCACCAGCGATCCGGGGCGGTCCTTTTTGTTAGTTTAGGTTAGGTATAACGTGTTTTTGACGAAGCCTGTTGCGGATTCTTTCGTTGTTAGTTAAGTGCCTAGGGGGATGTATGTTTGTTTGTACGCAATTGACGAAGCCTGCGTTGCGGATATCTTATGGACCTTAATCGTTCTATTTTCAACGATTAAAAAGATATGTTTATTGTTAAGATATAAATAGTATTGTCCAATATATAGTTTTAATATCAAACTTTACTAATTATACATTTGTGTCCGATTATCCTTGATAGTCTTCAAATATTCAAACAATTCATGATATTTTAGTTGTAAACGTGTCCTTGGTCACATGTCGCAGATCACAAATTTGGCACTAAAACTCTTGTTGCATGATCTGTTTCTGTTTGTTGATACTGTAATGTCTTGTACTTCTGTTTTGATAATGTTAAAGGTTCTAATTAATGTCGTTTCAGTATTATAATTATCTGCATTGGGCTGTGGCAAGCTAAATATTATCCTTATGAATACTGTCAGTGTCAACTGCCATGTGTCAATTTAGTTTCTCAACTCGAGGCCGATGGCGCTGATTCCAATAGTATGTTGTCACTGTCAGTGTCATTTGTAAAGTATGGGTTCGTTCAAAAATAACTTCGAAGTAAGCATATTTTATCGCAATGTTATATTAATTTATTATTTTTCGCAATTGTATTAAAAAACGTCGTTTACAACACGTGTGAAATGTCTTTTACCACTCGTACCGAGTCTTGCCACTCGCTTTCAGCTCGTGGCAAGATACCTCGGTACTTGTGGTAAAAAGACATTCTTTTCACACTAGTTGTAAAATGTACTATTATTGATGCACTATATCTTGTGACGCTATGTTATATGTTGTATCTTATTTTGCGGATGCGGATTTGTAAAAATCACGCGTTGGATACATATAAGATGTATGTTTTAGTAATTTTAAACAGATCATAAAACACAAAAGGCAAAAGTTACCAAAGTGAGAGTACCTACTACATTTCACAAAAAAAGTAGAAATGTTTAAAGTATACTTTACTTTTGTCTTAAATATCAATAGCAGTGTCTTTTCGCAAGGCGCCCTTTTATAAATAATACATGATTAACCTATTTAAATATTTTGAACAAGATCAAAGAAGATAGGTATGGAGACTCGATAAAAATGCAAATATACCAGCTGCTGTCTCGAATGGGATTCGCTTATGCAAAATAAATATACTAAAGTAGCGGCAAAATATAAACTCTGAAAATTACCAATCAATTTTCGAACATAAAATTACCAAAAAAATATATTAAATGGTGGTATTTTGTGCATCAACAGGCAAGGGCAAAGTGGTCGACAAGAAGTCCCTCAGCCTTCTTGGGTCACCAATATTAGAGGAAGCCGTCGCCAACATCATCACAAACGTGATATCGAAATTCAATAACTGCGCCGAGCGCCTACTCTAATAAATCCACACTACGCTTTAAGGATCTTAAAATTTTGCCTTTTCGTGCCAAAATTTACGTATCTGCTTCGCTCTGGTCCTTTTTTAAACTTCCAAATTCTTTGTTACCTACCGATTGACTCCTTGATTAAATCAAGCTTGGAATCAATTTTAAATATATAGCTCAGCAAGCAGTGTTGGGCCCAGGCTTCCTTAATAACAATCAGGTTATATTACCACTGTCTCTTTACTAGCTTTTATATCCTCCGTCCATGGCACTTCCGTTCTCGTGGACAAAAGAATAACAAATAAATAACAAACAAATAATTTATTTATAAGACCTAATGTACAGCAGTTTTACTATAGACGAGGAGCTTACTATTAGAGGCAAAAAACACGTGCTTGAGCTAGGATACCCTGTGTTTCAGGCAAAAAAGAACTTCAATTGCAAAAGTTATTCATATGCAAAATAATAATGATGGCATTTTGTTCCTCAAACTACGAGATGGCATGCTTGGCGGAGGCTAGAAATGCTTGGCAGATGTCTTGTCCCGGGCAAAATCCTCCTGCAAAATTACATATCCAAGGGAGCTGGGACGTCATGTTGTGCAAAATTGATTATGTATCCAATTGAAATTCTAGTTCTGGTCTTAACCGCGCACGACTACTGCCAGCGGCTGAACGGGAATCCCGCTAGTGGTTTCACGCTTTTCCGTTCTCTCCCACTGGCCTTAAGCTTAAGATTAGCTATGAAGGTTGTACATGCGTTGACACGCTGGCACCGTCCCATCTTCCGCGAACTACTTCCAGGGCCAGCGGCGCAGCAGAGGCGGCTGAAATAAAAAAAACCGCCCAAGTGCGAGTCGGACTCGCGCACCGAGGGTTCCGTACAAACAAGCAAAAGTTGTAGTATGTTTATTACTAAATGATAAATGAAAATGGAACCCGTAACATTACAATGTGGAAAGCTGAGGAAGCATAACTTTAAACAGGGTCACTTTATCAATTTAGTACCTAGTCATCCTTTAGGCTTTGATTTCCTTGCGAGTAGTTGCGAACGCCAAAATAAGCGGATTACTTAAATTGCTGTTTCTTTTTATTACGTTGATATAGAGTTCACGGGAAAGTACCTTTAGGTTTTGATACCCTTGAGATTATCTATAATACTTATATGTATAATAATATAAATCAGCCTATATACGTCCCACTGCTGGGCACAGGCCTTCTCCCATGGATGAGAGGGAACGGGTAGTAGTCACCACGCTGGCCCAGTGCGGGTGGGGGCACATACACCTTTTTAAGTTTTAAATTATGCGACTTATATTGCTATTTCTTATGATTGCGTAGACATAAAACTTTCATTTTGCTACAGCTGAAAGGTATTATAAACATGAGTATTGGATTAAAATCTCATTAAATGTTTTTTGTATGATTTTACTAAAACTGTCTACTTTTCGTAATTTTTCCTTTGTCTGTGCTATATGAAGTTTGATGTTTTGAGTTCGAGTCCTGCCTTTTGACCAAAAAACGTTTGGCCAAATGATTCATTTGACAAAAGTTTCATTTGACCTAATGCATTTTTCGTCAAAACAGTGGTATTTTCGGGAATTCTTTGAATATCATCAAATATAAGTCGTTAGGTTAGGTTAGGTTTGTTTTACAAAAATCCTATAAAGTTTTCTATTTAAGGAAAAAATGCATTAGGTCAAATGAAACTTTTGTCAAATGAAACATTTGGCCAAACGTTTTTTGGTTAAACATTAGTGCACCTTTGAGTTTGTTGCGAGTACTCGGTTTCAAAGTATGCGACTTCAATTGCTATTTCTTTTGATTGCGTTGACATAATAGTTTGGTTTTGCTACATTTGATAGGTCCTATAGCCCTGAGTATTTGACTTGAATTTCAATTTAATACCTCTACGCATTTACGAGGAAAAAGGTAGTAAGTTTAAAACTTAAAAAAGGTTTTTTGTATGATTTTACTAAAAATGTCTACTTTTCGTAATTTTTCCTTTGTTTGTGCTATATGAAGTTTCTTCGTGCCAAGTTTCAAGGTTCTGTGTTAACGGGAAGTACCCTTTAGGTTTTGAGTTTGTTGCGAGTACTCAATTTCAAAATATGTGACTTAAATTGCTATTTATTTTGATTGCGTTGACATAATAGTTTGATTTTGCTACATTTGAAAGGTCCTATAGCTCTGAGTATTTGACTTGAATTTCAATTTAATACCTCTACGCATTTACGAGGAAAAAGGTAGTAAGTTTAAAACTTAAAAAAGGTTTTTTTGTATGATTTTACTAAAAATGTCTACTTTTCGTAATTTTTCCTTTGTTTGTGCTATATGAAGTTTCTGCGTGCCAAGTTTCAAGGTTCTGTGTTAACGGAAAGTACCCTTTAGGTTTTGAGTTTGTTGCGAGTACTCAATTTCAAAATATGTGACTTAAATTGCTATTTATTTTGATTGCGTTGACATAATAGTTTGGTTTTGCTACATTTGATAGGTCCTATAGCTCTGAGTATTTGACATGAATTTAAATTTAATACCTCTACGCATTTACGAGGAAAAGGGTAGTAAGTTTAAAATTTTACAAAAGGTTTTTTGTATGATTTTATTAAAAATGTCTACTTTACGTAATTGTTCCTTTGTTTGTGCTATACGACGTTGCTTCGTGCAAAGTTTCAAGGTTCTGTGTTAACGGGAAGTACCCTTTAGGTTTTGAGTTTGTTGCGAGTACTCAATTTCAAAATACGCGACTTAAATTGCTATTTCTTTTGATTGCGTTGACATAAAAGTTTGGTTTTGCTACATGTGAAAGGTCCTATAGCCCTGAGTATTTGACATGAATTTCAATTTAATTTCTCTACGCATTTACGAGGAAAAAGGTAGTACGTTTAAAATTTAAAAAAAGGTTTTTTGTATGATTTTACTAAAAATGTCTACTTTTCGTAATTTTTCCTTTGTCTGTGCTATAAGACGTTGCTTCGTGCCAAATTTTAAGTTTCTGAGTTCACGGGAAGTACCCCGTAGGTTTTGCGAGTGTCGACAAACTCTAAAATTTGCAGCATAAACGACTGTATCTTTTGATTGGGTTTACTTTTATATAAATATTGATATAAATTTCAGCTTGATACCTCCACGCGTTCCTGAGAAAAATGGTCTTGACAGACAGACAGACAGACAGACAAACAGACAGACGGACAACAAAGTGATCCTATAAGGGTTCCGTTTTTTCCTTTTGAGGTACGGAACCCTAAAAAGACCACAAAATACGGGGTCTCGGCTCTCAATACCATTTTATGGCATTCGAAGTCGAGACCCTTGGGCATTGGGGTCCACGAACTTAGCAAAAGGCTTGTCGGCACTACAGGTGACCAAAGAGCTGCCAGTTTCCTCGCACAGCGGATTAGTATTGCTATTCAGCGAGGTAATGCTGCCAGCATTTTTGGTTATGCCACGGGGGCCCTTTTTAGAAATAGTTAAAAAATTTAAGTTAGCTTTAATTCTGTTATTGTTATTGTAAATAGTCTTATATTCGTTATCTTTGTATAATATTTATAATTAATGATAATAAAAAACACTATATCGTAACAGGGAAAAAGTGACAGTGTTGCTAGTTACATAAAATAAATGCGTTTTAATACATGCAAATTAGCCTACTTTTAAACAAATATTTCTCTGTGCTATTAATCCTATTTATTTATACTAACATTTTTAATATATTTTATTTATTTTAACTAATATTTTTATATTCATGTTCATGTTTTGAACATAGTTGGCCGGGCAAAGCTGTCAAAAATAAAATTATTTAAGAAAGCTTTGTTATATTTCATAGAAAAACGGCCTTTATTTGAAAAAATATATTTTTCATTAATTTTGTTGTTCAACGGGTAGTGGGTATAATTTTTTTTTTATAAGAACGAGTGTACCTTTTATTATTGGCCAGCTTTACTTCAGCCACTCTTACTCTGTTATCAGAACCAGGAAAAGTTTTAACAATGGGCCCCATGGGCCAGTTCATTGAAGGGACATTGGTTTGTTATTTATTATTAGGGACTAAGTCACCTTCCTTTAAATTATTACAATCGTATTTCCATTTTGGTCTATTTTGCAATTGTGTTAAGTAGTCGCTGCTCCAAACCTTCCCGAAATCTTGTTTCATTTTAATGCAACTTTGCCAAAATTTAAGCCTATTAATTTTTGTTTCTGTAAAATCCGGTTCCGGAAGACTAGTTAACGGACAACCAATTAAAAAATGAGAGCTCATAGGAAGCAAAGGCCTTGATTTCAAGATGGCTTCTATTTGTGTAATGACAGTATAAAGCTCTTCAAATGTGAGGCAAGTATCGCCTATAACTCTTTTTAGGTGATATTTCACAGTTTTAACCCCGGCCTCCCATAATCCTCCGAATTCTGGGCTATAACTAGGAATATATTTGGATTGAATCATTTTGTCGCAGCAAAAATGATCAATTGCATCTATGTTATGCTTTACCTGTTTTACACGACTAACACCGTAACAAATTATATCGGAAACTGGTGCAGTCAGTGATATCGGGGTCGCTATCGCTAGTCGGTGCAGCATACAGCATGAGGCTATTGTTTCCCTTCCATTTCATATCGGCGACCATGCAACACGGAACCAACAAAACAAACATTAATAGTGATGGGTCGTTGATTGTCATAGCTCAAATGAAACGAAACGTTAACTTCGAGCGATATTTATTTCCAAACGATAAAATATAGTATTAACACAAACAAAAGCAGGTTTCGTTCAAAACACGGTAAGCATCCACAACACACTTAGTAAAAAACCCTAACAAGTCAATCAGCCACATAGGCATCGTCAATAGCATACAAATAATATAATCCGTGAACAGGTTTGTCTAAGTAATTTTTTAATATTTAAACATTTATTCCCAAAAGCTCTTTTACGAGTAAGTATCAGATCATAATGAGTAACCGATATGAAAATCACAGAGCGTCATACTACTACTGCCAGATACATCCCATAAAAAGACATTTAATGTACAAGAGAGGCCAAGTCTCGAAACTCTTCCGTCGTGAAATGTGTTGTGAGATATTTCGTAGAGATCTATATTTGCTAGCTAAATAAAATTTAGCAACTTGGCAATTAATGAGAAAATTATTTATGCAGTTGGTGTATTTAGAAAACTGGACCGAAATTGCAAAATAATTAAATTTTTCCTTGATTTCTACTCTAAACACTCATTGTATTCTAAATTTGAAGCTTCTATGTCTGCTAAAAGTGCCTTAGAGTTTCGATGATTGATCAGTCAGTGAGTGACAACATTAAGAAACTTTGACTAGTTATAATTCTGGAACTACTAGTTTAAATTGAATGTAATTCGAAATATACCGTGTTCATACAATGTCTGCTTAGTAACTTAAAATTCAGGCTTCTAGTTTTATCCACAACGAAATTATAGGGGGGTCGAAAATGCTCTGAACTGCTTCGAGAAAATGATGGTACGGCCGCCGTGCCGCTGTTTTGTTCGACTTGGCGGGGGCACGGCAGATATGATTGGCATTGTCTGGTAGTTGTTTCATTAGTTTTTGAAGAGGCACATACATGCACTCCAATTCTAATTTACTCACAAAATGACAGAAAAGTTTGTAAATAAGTCATTGTAATCGTATTCTTACAAGTGTGAACGTGCAATGGAAACCTTTTTAGAGGTAATTTTGTCAACTAACTAGTTGCAAAATATTTCACTTAAATACATAACGGCAAAACCACTGAGACGTGAATTGTTCTCAGTTTCTCTTTACTAGAAACTATAAAAATAACAAACGTGAATTGCTGATACTAAGGGATCAATTCACGTTTGTTGATCTAAAGGATCAATTATCAATGTAACGCTAGAGTTACCGTTTCATTAATTTCATTATACTTGAACGTCAAGTAGTGAAATCTTTACGAAACGTTTTATTCGTTGACGAATGAGCAACGATTGTTTTAATCAATTAGGTAATGTACCCGGCCATCACTATTTGCTACTGTCGATATTTGGTTCAAAGTGCCGCCACATGCTCATGAGAATCAATAATAGATACTAATTGTGCAAATAGCAGCGTTTGCCAATAAAGAGGAAATGTATAACTCATAGACTTTGTAAATAGGTATACTTATACCAGTTAATTAGGGTACCTACGTTTTTTGGTGTCGGGTTAGAATTTCACCACCCCCTTTCTTCCCGTGGGTGTCGTAAAAGTCAACTAAGGAACCAGGGTTGAAGTGTGTTGTGGGCGATGGGCTAGCAACCTATCACTGCAATATCACATTTAGTCGATCTTTTATACCCACATTTATGCTAAAAGTGGCGCTGGAACATACGTTTCATGTGCTCTTCCTACCCCTTTTGGGAGCAAAGGCGTGAATGTATGTATGTATGTATATATGTACGTTTGAGATAATTCGACACAATTAAAACGTATTTATATTAAAATGAACTTCTGTCTGCGAATCCCAACCTTACAACGTGAAAACTTGCTACTAGATTTTTGTTGCGTGAGGGAATCACAATCATCCAAACATCTACAATATGTTTTGCGAATTACATCGATATTCAAATTAGAAACAGGCAATGCATAGCTCGAAACTACAAATAAATGCACATTTTAAAATTCCGTGTTTCGTCCACAATTGCACCAGTTTTTATCAGGCAGTATTTTTTTGGTCATTATTCCTATTCGATCCTAGACAAATACAATTAGCGTGATTCAGTGAGTAGCGCTAGAAATCAAATAATGTCGAGGACATGAAAAGAGGGAAATCCGACTAAAGAAGACTCATGTCGTTTCCGATACGTAAGTGGTTTAACTTCTAATTCCAACGTAGAACAGCGATGTCACTAGAAGGGAAAATCTGAATCTCGTTTTTATTTCTGTCATAATCTTGCAAATATATATAGGAATTAATCATATTAATCCATTACAGTGTGCGCATCGGGGGCGGAAAGGTTCTCAAGTGGTGACCACGTACCCGGAAGGCGCAGCGTAGGTAAGCCTCCCACAGGTGGGCAGATAACCTGATAAAGGTCGCGGGAGTCCGCTGGATTCGGGTGGCGCAGGACCGGTCATTGCGGCACTCTTTGGGGGAGGCCTATGTCCAGCAGTGGACGTCTTTCGGCTGATATGATGATGATGATGATGATGATGATGAGTGTACGCATGAATTTGAAACACGATCCTTTAAATATTTTGGAATATTCTATTCGCGCTTGCTTTTACGGATCTATAGAAAGGCTAACAAAGTATCTACGATTGAAGTGAATGATTTTTATCTGTTTGGTGGAGAAAGCCTGCGGACCAGGTACTCAGCTCTCGGGGGAATCCGGGTTATGCGGTATTTAGACCCACTAAAAATTCCACGTCAGCCAGCAAGTAATTTGGAGGACTCTATTAGGATCTCAGGCTGAACGCACTAGACCCCTCCTCACGCTTAGCCCCTGTCGTTTTGGGCATCTTAGTCGCCTTCTCTGGGGTACATGGCCAGGGCCAAGTGCTGTGGCCCCCGCCACAAAAATGACTGACGAGCCCGTTGACCCCCTTAAGTCTCTTTTTACGAGTCTAAAGGTCATAGCTCGGTAAAGCCACCCGGCGCCCGAACCTTACCGCCTCGCAAATGTAATAATATTCATATGTAATAATGTGGGTACGTATTGCAGTGTCTAAAATGAAAAAAAAATACCTCGAACCTATCTGCGATCCGGGTCGGTTTTGCCACTAAGTAAAAATAAACATTTCTCTGAGATTACCCAATGCCAAGATAGTGTTGTATCATAGGCAGTAGGGAACAGGGGCTTAGTGGCAAAACCGACTCGGATCGTGGATAGGTTTAGAAGACGGAAGCGGGAGCTTTGCTCCCGCTTTCGTCTTCGAGGTTATTTTTTTTATAAAATAGCGGAAAAACTAACAAATTAATAAAGATGAATCCGAATGCATGTTTAGTATGGCGTTTAAATATTCTATTAAATAATATTATTGCAAACAATAATCTGGAAAACAATACATATGGCATTCGTATCATTATGACATCCAATATTCGGATAAACAAGAGTATGTCAATTAACTATTATGGTAAACGAAACATTCGGGCAAATGAAATTCGGGCAAGCGAAGTTCGGGCAAATGATTATTATAGTATGTGAATGTCGGGCAAACAATAGAAAACCATACTAACTACGGAGTTGATGTAGTGAGCGCATGCCCGTACAAATCCATATAAAGAATACCTAACCGCTCGAGGCGAGGCGGCGCGGGTCGGGCACCGGGTGGCTCTAGTGAGCTATGACCTTATATCTTACATTACTTGTAGGTACGAGTAGGTACGGATGGACGGTAAGGACTTTGTGTATGCTGTTTCGGTGCATAATAATATTTTTATGTTTATATCTTTTGATATAATAAGTAACATATTATTTGTTTCGGTAATACTTTTATGTTGTAGTCTAAACTACATTTATCCACGTAATGACAAAAAAATTGTTTGCCATCTATGCATCTTCCATTTGTATTATTTTGACATACATACATACATACATACATATAATCACGCCTCTTTCCCAGAGGGGTAGGCAGAGATCACGGATCTCCATTTGCTACGATCCTGGCAAACCACTTTCGCTTCACTCACTTTCATAATATTTCTCATACATGCTCGTCGGTTTATGGTACTTTTGATCTGGCCTTTTGTTAAGATTTCTCCGATTTGATCGGAGAAAGTTCGCCTAGGTCTTATCCTTCCAACTTGCCCTTCCACTCTTTTTATATACACTTTCTTTTTTTATTTTGACATTTAGGCTATAAACAAAATAAAGTGCTCTTACTGTTGTGTTTATTTTCTGACCCTTAATTAGGGTTTGATGCCACTGAAGCGGGATCAAAGGAGAACTTCTTTTGATATAACGCAGGGAGTCGTAAGCAGTGGCCATTTGATTAATATGATTTATGCTCATGTCTTTTAGCGGTCAGTTAATGCGATCTTAAGGCTCCTTATGGGTTCCCTGAAAGCAATAATAAGCAACACGAAGGAACTTTTTGTACCTAGTAATTCAATGTATACAAATCTGAATCATCTTCTAGCCATCAATCCACGTCATCCGTATAGTTTAGAAGAATCGGAGGAAAAACTTTAAGGGCAGATTTGAAGTCTAGAACAAGCATTTATTCAGATTAAATGTTGATTTAACGTTCTCATACTCGTATATATAATAAACAGACACGTATATACATATAATAACAGTCAATGTATAAAGGAACATTCTATGTTATTTGGACGTATTGATACTTAGCTATTTTAAGTAGCAGGTAATGTTGTTAGCTGGTGAATTTCAACGCCTCTTAATGATAAAATTCGTCCGTCAAACCATTTCTAGCATAACCCAATATTAAAGCTTGTCAGATTTTAATATGATTTCAGCTATGAAGGATAGTCCACACGCATACGCGACAAGACCGCTTGTTGTTTGCGTCGACTTTAAACTTTATGTTCTGGGCTGTTATTCGCTACACGCTGACGCGGATCATCCCGCCGGTCACCCGTCACGAAATTAGACTTCTACCTAAACATCACGGTGCAGCGCCGTAAAAATCCCCGGAACTGCGTCGTGTATTTTCACCGAACGCGTGTCGTGCGCGGATCGTGTGCTGCGCGACACCCGCGCAAGTTGTAAAGCATGGAAATTACACTTCAAACACACATCGATCGCGGTTCAAACGCGGGCCCACGCGGGCCCGCGGCGCTAAAGTTACAACTTGGCAGCGCGGCCGCGAGTCGTGCGCGTCGCGCGCGGCACACGCGCGGCAGCAGCGCGGGCCGGCGCGTCATATCTCTCTCACTACCAACACATTTAATATGCGGCCCGCGCGGGCCCGTGCTGCACACGCGTTGCTAACGCGTCGCCAAGCGTGATAGAGATAGTGATATACATATTAAATGCAGAGGCGGCTCGTGACTAAATTGTATGGGTGTTCACTTGAAATAAAACAATGAAAATACATGACGTCAGCAGATTCCGGGATTCCGAAGACTCATCCGTGCACCCTTAAAGCAATTTGAAATGCACCACATAATACTACACAATCTGTTCCCAACCTTCGTAAAATATGCCTGTTTTTGTCAACGCGGTCATTGAACTCGCGTATAGCCTTTCGGTACTTACGTGGAATCTAGTGCCCTGCGCATATCCTGTAAAATAGTTTTTACTCTCATCACTACCACACAACTACAGTGTTTTCACATATTGTTCGGATTTAAACACACGCGTAGATGTTTTGGTTTTCGTCGTTCATGTTTGCGTAAGGTCAAGGTCCCTTGTCCCTTAGCCTCCAATTCAAGCCGGATTTGTCACGTTTTTGCACACTTTTTAATGAACACCACATTATAATTATCCATTTTAACACTCACAAGTAGTAACTGATAAGTACAGGCTATTTCAACTCGTATTAAATGATTATTAATTGGAAAATACCCGAATTTGCATTCGCGCGCATGCATTTAAGTTGACTTTGTTTACATAGGAGTGGCAACGTCGCGCGCAATCGCTGTCGCTGTCGCGCGGCCGGGCGGCAAAATTAACCGGCAACGTGGCGTGAGCGGCGCTCCGAATTTGGCTATATTTTCATAGAAAATCTTCTGTTTCACGCGCAGGACTGTGGCGAACTTTCTCTTTCACTCTTATTGGATTTCGTTTTAGGAAATGTACTGAGTCTTCTTTCATAGGAGCGCAATCGTGAGCGCTACGCTTGGCGCGTTACCTATGAAATGATCCGTATCATTTCATAGGTAACGATGATAATAAGGTAGGATGATGGGTATAGCGCCTACCTATGATCTTGTAATGTGTAAAGGTAATTATTTTATTGGTATTGGTACAGTCGTATTTTAAGTGGATTTTAAATAGTAATATTAATAATGAGATTAATGAGTATAATTTTGTTATAATTATTTATGGGAGTTCACTGCACCAGTGCTCCTTAGGGCGAGCCGCCTCTGATTAAATGTGTTGGTAGTGAGAGAGATATGACACGCGGGCCCGCGCTGCTGCTGCGCCACAGCCGCGCATCACACGCTCGGCTCACGGGCGGCAACGCGCGGCACACGCGTTGCTTTACGCAGCCCGCTTGCGGTGTGATAATACCAATTCAACCGCGCCCGACGCGCACCGCGCACTTCACGTGCCGCGCACGACACGCGCCCGGTGGGTGGAGGCCTTGAAACTTACGGTGAGATACCGTACAAACGTTGTATTATCCCTTCCCCGTGAGTTTTTACGGCGCCGCCGTTTGACGGTGACAGTGTCGTGTCGTGGTGATGTGGTCGAGCCCTCAAAATTGGTTACTGGTTACTGGGCGCCTACCACGCGGATTTAACGATATATGCTATGCCAGATTCGACATAATGTTGAAAGCGAATTGTTGTGCGCACTGAGCCTAACATGTCAATATCGAATACTTATATCAGAACATTCTGATCTGTTATCTTGGTTCCCTTCTGCTTATCAGCGTGTAACTACACAAGAAGAAACCGTCGCATCGCATGGCATCTTTTTGGCCGTAAGCCAACGAGCTGCTTAATATTGCGAGAGCGCGGTAATGCGGAGACGCGGTGAGTGGCCATCGCTGTAACGAGTTTTTGTAGAATCTTAATCCGTATTACTATTGCATCTTGGATGTAAATTTTTGCCACCGAGATTATCCTGCTGCAACTCGACCTTCCAAGTTAGTCAAAATGACAAATATAGTTGATGACAGATGAGCTTCTGCGCTGTTTCACTTTTAACATGTCTTCTTTCGTCGATAAGTATACGTTTACAATGTATTATTGGTGACCTGTTTGGCTTAGTTGGTAGTGCCCACCCTGCTTACGAAGTCGGTGCGGCGGTTAATGTACACAAATCTATGACAGTGTTTGTTTGGATGTTATGGAATAAATAAGGGAAATGTCCGTTGGAGCCCGACACCTTAATGCCTAGTAGCATTACCTACAGTGAACACTTTTTCACAACCATAATACATATCTAAAACAAGTGTAACAAGTCTCGAACAAGAAACTTTGAAATACCAACACAATTACGTTTTGAATCAATTCCGTGATCCAAAATATTGATATAAGGTCTTAATATTAAATTGTTTTAAAAATAAACATATCGTTTCAGGTCAAACGTGCACTGCACAGATTGTGTAATGGTAAACAATGGGATAAAATGTTTTGATTGTTTTAGTCCTAAGGAAGCTGAATACATATTTTAATAGATAGGATGAAAATGTTAACCCGATTTCGGGCCTGTGGACAAACAAACGTGGACATGTGGACACTACTTTGACGACTGTGCAAGAAACCGCAAGCTTGTATATAAACAATTACTTTCAATTGGCGATAAATATATACGAATTGCGTGTACATACCACCGCGTAAGCCACGGCGCCCTACACCAAATAAACCAGACAGGATATGTCGATGTTTAAATAAACATATCCTGTCACCTGTCACGATTCTCACTCATTATTTTTGCTAAAGGGGACATCTTCTTGATGTTGATACCCGCTCCCGCAACCAAGGATGTTGTGACACATCCGAAACGAAGGGAAGCCTCAAAGATGTAAATATTAAAGTTAATTATACGCGATTAAGTCCCATTTAGTAAAAATAAACCAGACTTTTTGGAGAACCACAAAAAATGGTGTGATGAAAAATAAGATACGTATCTCATTGCAAATTAAAGTAGGCATTCCATCATCTCAATACCATTTATGCAATAAAGCTGTTGGGAGTTTGTCAGGAACAAAACGGGCTATCGGCTCCACACAATGCGTGATCGATCATAATGGACGTGTAGAAGACGCGTTTGGCGGGCAAGTCCACTCGGCCAGAATTAGATTAAAGTTGGGAACGTGGATGAGCTCGTCATTTTGTTCAATAAAAACAGGATATTTTATAACCACTCGCTTGAGTCCGGATTTTAAAAAAGGTAGCTTAAATTGCTTTCAATTTTTCTGTATCAAAGAAGCCCATACTTTACTTGGCAACCAAAGTTGCCACCATCAGTTTAGGAGTGCGCGAAATTGGCAACTGTGGTTGCCAGAAGTAAGTGAGTGGATAATAAAAATTCAATTGAGGTACGAAGTTTGCATACGTTTTATCACTATGAAATAAATTTGTAAGACACTGTAGGAACTCGAGCGATTATTGTACAGAATCACGAGCTCTTCTCACGTGGTACTGGTATCGGTATCTATATTGTAATAAAAAAACAACATACTCGTACAATATATTAAACTATTTGAAAAAATAATAATTGAAAATGGGTTTCTAGCTGTGTAAAGCTTTAATAAAAGAGATCAAGAAAAACAAGAGAACAAAAGAGTGGTTTCTGCTATTGCAGAACCCACCGATCAAGTTCAACACTATTCATACAAATATCAAGTCACAAAGAAAAACCCCAAATGGTTGGTGGCAGAGATCGGGATAGACCGGATACTGGATAATCGGTTCATGGTAATTAATACAATCACGCCAAACAACATAATGAATTAATGGTTGTGCTTCTTGCATACATTTTTGTACATATTTATTTTGAAATGCTTACCATTATGCTTAGTATAATTTATTTATTTAATCTTCATTGCGCCATTTGGCCAATCAACCAATGTGCTACATAGAAACATTTACCTACCTTACATCGAAATATTCAATTTAAATTGTGATGTTTACACATAAAATAATGTAACATTGTAATTTTTCCCAAGTTTGTGATAACAATGTTTAGCTACTCGAACGGTCTGAACAAACTTAACAGTTTATAGCTTGTTTTATAAAAGCAAGATTTAAAGGAAAATCTCTCTATAGGAAAGGAATTATCCCGTCGAAGATTGATAGCTATACTAGCGAATGGAACTGATCTTATCTGTATTTTAAAACGTCTGAATTGCGATTCACATAAAATATTGTTCCGACTGTATTCGAAGTAATTTTCCATTTTGCAGCATTCAATCTTATTGGCATTTAAAGACGGATTTAGAGTGAACGACGTTTCGGTTTAACTAATAAACTGATGCAGGGTTTAAACTTTAAACATCTAGGTCAACGGGACAATTAAAGTGTTTACATAACGGTTACCTTTGATTAGTACCTACGTTAGCACAAGATGTATTATTAGAAAACTTACGACTATATTATTAGAAAACTTACGACTATATTATTAGAAAAAGACGGATAGTGCGAGAGAGCCTGCGCGCCGTCTTGTGCTATCGGTACCGTTTCGTTGTTTATCACATTCAATTCAGTGTCGAAGATTTCGAAGCGCGAAGCTCCCATCCGACAACATGGGGACCCCGTATGTAGAGAAAACCGCTTGCGAGCAGAGCGTCCACCCCGCAGGTCCTGATCCCGTATCATGGTCGGCCTTATCACGCGATAAGTGACAAGATAGGAGCGAACGGTGTCAGCCAGTTACTTCCTATCCTGTTACTTGTCGTGTGATAAGGCCGACCATGCTACGGCGTCTATTACTGAATGTAATAATGTAAATTAGTAGTCTACGGAGCGAAAAACTAAGCATTATTAGTAGTCTAGTATTTGCACGCCGCTTTTGGATACACTACCGATGTAATATGTTCCAACGAGTGCGCGCAACGAATATCATACTACTCAATGTCATAATAATATGTGAAGTTAAATAGTCCTCCCAAAACTTGCAGAGTAGCAAATAATTTGCGTACATGTTATTTAACGTGAACACATTGTTTACATTGTACACAGGCTGCTAATTGCCAGGGCATTCAGTTTGTATGGAGAATAAATATTTACATCGCGGTTTTGACTAATTTTGTTATGCCTCTAATTGATTGACAAAATTGTTGATTTCAAGGAGAAAGGCGTTTTCTACGCATTGTTGAGTGTCCAAGATGATGCGTCATTGCTCTGAGTATTGTTGACGTTCCGAACTAGCATAACGACTATGACTTATAAATAGTAACTAGAGTGAGTACACAACATTTGCTAAGCAGTTAAAGAGGCCTGGAAGTATCTCGCATGTATAGTCAATGCACCATATTGAACGAGGAAAAATATTAAAAGAGTGTGGCGTGTGCATACAATTCCCCCACTTTTAGATTTTTTCTCCCCGGTTCAACTGCGACTTTTTCGCATTAAGATCCGTATCCGGTCACGAAGTTCTAATAGATGCTGGTCCGTCCACCCTTATCTCGAAAACTTTTATTAACTTCTACGAGAAGTAATTAGGAGAACCACTGCGCATATAGATTTAGTTCATAGGAAAACTTATGGTCCCTCTTCCTAAATAAAGTTATGGAGAGTAGGCCGGGAGACGATCAGAGTTTTTTTTTTTGTATCACGACGGTGGAAAACTAGCATACAGCCTGCCTGGTAAGCAGGTACCGTAGTCTATTCTATGGACATTGGTGCCTCAGAACACAACCTAGTTACCGACACTTCATTGATTTTAAGGATGCATTATGTTGATCTCAACAATCTCTGGTGACCTTACTTACCTCCAGGAAGACAATTCCTACGGAGTAAGTATATAATGTTGGATTTTTGATAAGCATTTTTTTACCTCAAAATGTTTTACGCGGTTACTTGGACACCTCAGCGTAGCTTTGGACGTGAATTTGATATTGATATCAATTTGGGATACGAAACACGCGTCTTAAATTGTCCTGCTTTCTTGCTTTTCCTGCAGTATTACAGACTTACCCTCCCGTTTACCCAAAAGGAAACCTGCGTATTCCATTATAACACAAAATATTAGAAGTATTTATAAAAACATGGATGACTTGGATATTAATCTCGCCTTATTCCAACAAGATCTGGATGTTATAGTTCTCACCGAGTGTCGATTAAATTATGACAGACCTTTGCCTATAAAACTTAACTACTCATGCTATAGTACTACAAAACAAACTACCCAAAACGACGGAGTCGTAGTATATATACGAAACTTAATCCCTCACCAGGTGAATGAGGTTATGTTACCAGAAGCGTCTTGCCTACAAGTTTCGATATCATGTTTTAATATTCTATGCATCTATCGGTCCCCATCAATACCGAATACCAGCAACTTTGTGACTTCTCTAGACACGCATCTACAGAATAGTCAATTAGGCAGTAATGTTATCATTACGGGAGATATAAACATAAATATCCTGGCTGTGAACAACTCAACTACGAACTATCTTAATATGCTGGCATCACATGGGCTTCTACCAAGTCATAGACTTAACACCCGAATAAACAGTTGTTTAGATCACGTCATTACCAATTTAAACCCCAATTTATACTTTTCTAAAACAGTGATACTTGATACAACCATAACTGATCACCACATGACATTGGTTAATATATACTCTAAATCAAAAACTACGCCATATCTTGCTACTAAAACTGTCACAGACTATATAAATGCGCTTAACTTTCTTAAGAAAAATGACCTCGGTGAGTTGTTAACAATGAATGACCCCAACATAATAACAAATAAATTACTATGTTACCTACAAGATTCTATTGTATCCAGTTCTAAAATAGTTAAAATTCCATGCAGTAAACGAACCTTAAAGCCCTGGATAACCTTAGGCGTACTAAAATGTATCAAGCATCGAAATAAACTACAAATGCAATTGAGACGCGACCCTACAAACGAAGTTCTAAAGATAACTTACCGTCGATACAGGAACTACTGTAACAACCTAATCAAGAAATTGAAACAAAAATATGAACGTGAACTCTTAAATAAGGCCAAAAATAACAACAAAAGATTATGGAATACAATAAAAAACATCACTAACTTAAAAAAACCTAAATGTAAAATAAAGAACTTTTAAACCTATCGCAGTCCCCAAGCGATTCAGCTAATTTCGTCAATAAGCACTTTGCATATATTGGACAATCCCTAGCAGAGAAAATATCGCCAGTAACAACTGAACATTCTGATTATACATCCTACTGGAATTCCTTGCATACACGTGTATCTTCAATTGGTATAATAGAGCCAGATCTAGCAGAAATTGAAGCCATAGTACTTAATCTGAAAACTAAATCTGCTTCAGGCTGGGACAATATCCCGGCTACATTTCTAAAATTGGCTAAAACGGAATTAATTCCCATTCTTGGACATCTGACATCATTGTGTTTCTCGCAGGGAATTTTCCCTGACGCCCTTAAGCGCGCTATTATCCACCCTGTATACAAGGATGGGGACAGAGCGGATGTCAACAACTATAGGCCCATATCAGTCCTTTCCTCGATTTCTAAAGTCATGGAGAAAATGATAAATCATAGATTAATTAAGTATCTAAATAATTATGATCTTTTATCGCACCGACAATTTGGTTTCCGGAAAGGGAAAAATACGGAAGAAGCAGTGCTAGAATTAACAAAATCAATCACTAAGCATATAGAGAGCAAGAAAAAAACTTTATGTATATTTCTTGACCTAAAAAAGGCATTCGATACCGTCTCTGTCCCCATTCTTATTCGTAAACTGGAAATAATGGGAGTTCGTGGGAATTTCTTAAATCTTATCTCTAGCTATCTGTATGACAGGACGCAACGCGTTAAATTAAAAGATGATGTCTACAGCACAGACGAACACTCCACCCAATTTGGCGTTCCCCAGGGAAGTGTCTTGGGCCCTACCCTATTCCTGACTTATATCAATGATCTTACCGACATGCAACTGGACAATGGGTTAGTGATCTCGTACGCAGATGATACCGCGCTGCTATTTCATGGAGACAGCTGGGAGGATGTGTACGCTTGTGCTGAAGCTGGACTATCCAAAGTTATAAAATGGTTACAGACAAACTTGCTCACATTAAATATAAATAAGACCAATTATATAACGTTCTCGATTTTAAATAGCTCGCAACCCGACAGACAAAAATTTACTTTAACTGCCCACTGCTGTGGAAACCACCTCACTAACAACTGCACTTGTTCAAGTCTCAATCATGTTACTTCCACTAAATACCTGGGGGTCCATATAGATCAACTGCTTTCTTGGAATCAACAGAATGAAACTACCGCAAATCGAATCAGGAAACTGATTTGGTTATTCAAATACCTAAGACACATAAGTGATAAAGAGCTTTGATCTATATTTATAAAACCCTTGTGCAATCAATTATACTCTATTGCCTACCAGTATGGGGAGGTACTCACAAAAATAAACTCATCACTCTAGAACGAGCTCAACGATCTATTCTCAAAGTTCTTCTAGGTAAAACCATAAGGTACAGGACTGTTGATGTCTACCGGGATGCTAATGTACTCTCTGTGCGACAACTATATATTCTAAATAGTATTCTTAAGTTGCACAAAAACTTAAAAATTGACGAGACTATACTAAAAAAACGTACTGTTTACATGGTAATTAAGCAACCTACTAAAATTAGGACCAAGTTTGCTCGAAGACAATTTTATGCACAATCTATTAATTTGTATAACAAGGTACACAGATTGACTAATATCTACACCAAAAGTTATGGTGAGTGTAAAACAATTGTCACGTATGTATATGTGTATGTTTATATATGTGTATTTTTCTATTAAGGCTACTACAATCCCCATGAGAGACCTGTTCCAACAGACCTATGTAACTTACCTATGCTCAGGAGCAATGAAAATAGAACAATTGGTAATTGGAACTTGACTACTAACTCGCACACAATTTCGCATTGCCCTTGAGTATGTTTATATTTATGCTCTATGATTAAGTGATTAAGTAATTTTAGTTTTATTTTTAACTTACTTTAAAAAAAACTTTGTATGAAAGAGCGAATACCTCCTGACACAAGTTTTTAACTTAAAAGGAGGGTTCCGAGACCTTGTTAAAATAAGTTATTATGAAATAAATAATTTTGAATTTTTGAATTTTTTTTTGAATTGTGCGAGGCCAACATTGAATATTGATATTTTTCAATCATCTTGGAAGCCAGTGAGATATTTAAGTTTGTATAAGTTACTGACCCGGCATTGCATGTATTTTTAACCGACGTCAAAAAAAAGGAGGAGGTTCTCAATTCGGTTGTATTTTTTTTTTTTTTTTCAATGTTTGTTACCTCAGAACTCCGTCATTGATGAACCGATTCGGAATTTTTTTTTTTGTTTGTAAGTATATGCTTCCAGGTGGGTCCCATTTTTTCAAAAATTCAGTTGGATGATGGGATCCATGAGGAATTAAGGGAACTCCTCAATTTTATTAGGCGCACGTGTAGTGATTTTAGTATTTTCTATTCTAACTAGTGTATTTACACCCGGAATCATACATTTGGTGGCGAGGAATTGATGATGAAGACCACAGATGACTTATCGAATTCCTCAATTATGTACATAAAAGTGCAAAAGTACGTCACAGGTTCTGATAAGATTCCGTTGAAATAGGAACTAATGAAGTGCCATTGGTGATGATCTTGGGGAATCGATGGAAGTCCTCAAATATTATCGGCCCACATACAGGGATTCGGTTTTTTTCTATAGTAATCAACGCATTTGCTATCGGAAATCAGTTCATGTGGTAAATTGTAAAAAAAAATTGGAAATGTTCTCGAGGCTTGGCGGAGTACTAAATTGACGTCGGTTAAAACTTTGTTTTTAAAGTAAATTATTAGTAATGCGTAAACAGCTAGTTCAAGTAAAAAATGTGTGTTTTTCTTTTTTAAAGCTGCGTATGGTTACAAAAAAAGAGAATAAAGAAATCTTCGTAAAATGATTCAACCTTTTAAAGTTATCGTTATCTTTTGTAACATCAGTCATTACCTTCTATGAACTTGAAAATGAATAAACCTCTCGTTATAAAATTAATTATTTGACGCTTTAATTCACTTGAATGGTAAGATGATGAATAAATCAGAAAAAGTTTAACTGTAGCTAAGTGTGTTGTCCCTAGTCTTGAACTGAAACGTACCTGGTTCACAGTAAACAAAATATAAATATTACGCAGTAAAACGTTTCCTTTCCAAAGTGCAATCTTTTAATTGTAGAATTAAATAACACTTCGTTAAATTGTTGCTAAAACGAATTTAACGTCTCAATAGTAGCCAATATCCAAAAATCACTGTATTTGTTTATCATCAAGCGGGCCGCATGCTTATTTGTCACCAAATCGTGCTTACATAATAAACAGGTCGTTCTGAGCAACAACAACAACATCAAACCTTAAATCCTACCTGAACGTTTCCTACTCTACTTAGTTTTGATACTGTAACCTAATTTTATCTAACACTACTAGCACGACTAAGTTATAATTATTTCCCTTATTCTTTTGTGTCCTAAAAAAGCCTGATTATACCATATCACATAATAGAAGCACATTTTTCACAACCCTTCCCCAGGCGACTGTAGTCTACATACAAAGATTGAAATGTCGGAAATAAATCATATTCCTTACGCTGGCTTGTATCAGAAGCAGGTAAAAACAACACGTAATGGGTTGCTTTTCACCCTAGTTTTCTCGTGAATACGTACAGTTTGCACACCCAGAAAATTTGTGGTCCTAACACCAATAACTTTTGCAATAAACAAATAACGTCAAAAGTAATACGTGATTGATGTAGTTTTTCAGCCGCAGCAGAGCAAACAAACTTTCTCGCAAACTAATACCTTGCATTTATGTAGACTATTAAAACATCGTGAGGAAACCTGCATACATCTGCTAAGAAATTCAAAGGTGTATGTGAAGTCCCCAATCCGCACTGGGCCAGCGTGGGGACTACTGCCCAATCCCCTTTCATACATGGGAGGAGGCCTGTGCCCAGCAGTGGGACGTATATAGGCTGATGGTGTGTGTGTGTGTGTGTGTGTGTGTGTGATGTAGACTATTTAGAAAACAAAATATATTTTTAAATTCTCGTCATTGTATAAATAAAATATTACTTGTGCTATACGGAGATCATTGGCTGTTTTTAGCTTTTATAAAACTTGGTAAAAAACGTAGTAGCGTGTCAAGTCAAGTCCAAGCTAACAGAACTGGCGAGCAGCACCGTGTGTATTACACGAACCATTTGAAGCCACTTTAGACCCCTCATAACTCAAAAACTATTTCACATAAACATTTGTACAAACAATAGTTTCTGAAACACAGCTTATCAAAACACATATTTTTTTACATATTTTAGACGTCACTCAAACGACTCTAGCGGGATGAAGTTCCAATCACCCCCGACGGAGTGTGCGAGTGTTACGAAGTTCGAAATATTATGAACTTATATAGACAATTCCAGTCTCATATTGTAGCAAATTAAGTCTACTTTAAAAAAGTACTGATAGAGTACGATCAACAACTGATACTTTAGGGTTATAATCGCCAAAATCTGACAAAAATACCGAAAGTTTCAGGGCATTGTCGTATTTTGCCAAAGTTGTGTTCGGGTCTCGAGGTCACAAACTTGGATTATTCATTGGGCCAACATCATAGCAAGTCTGGAAATAACAGAACTACCGGATTTGGCGTAAACCACTCCGTACTTTCAGGCCACTTTGCGTAGGGTGTGTGTTGAAGATTCCTTATAAAAGGCGTACGTTGATGATACACCGAGCAATCTGGAACCCCTGTTGGGTAAATTTGGTTCTGTCGGCCAGTGCTCGGTTGCCCAGGTATCTGCGAGAAAACTTTAACAATTTTTTCTACTCCTGTACCGTTATCTGTCATTTATATAGGCTTTAGATCAAACGCAATGACACCGATAATAAGTCGTCGAAAAATTATATGCTCTATGGCCCATAAACGCACTCTTTAGTGTACTTTTATGGTTCATACATTTTCCATAAAAGAACAGTTTACCACGATACAACCATCTAACTTTTTTAATTTTATTAAATCTTTGGTGCGATTCAGTCAAAAAAAAAAAATTAATATCATTGCTGCCAACACCGCGAAAGAAAGCACACTACAAACGATACAATTTGTTCCACCATCTAGCTATAGTTAGAATGAAAAGTATATAGCGTTGTCTCATTCTAACTAGAGCAAGTTGTTATGACAAGTTGCTAGGTGTGTAATGGCCTCAAACCATAGACAGATTAGGTTCTCTTATTAGTTTTTGGACAGACATTTGAACGTCACTTGTTTCCCGTTTATTTTCGGTTGAATACGTATAATAATATAAAGTGCTTGTTTCGTGTAATTTATTACTAATAAGAGTAATAAGTGAACAAGGAAATATGGATGACGTTGACGATGAAATGCAATGTACGCCCGAACAAATTTCCGCAGTGGCGAAAGAAGTGTCAGAAAATTTGTTGCCTGCAAAATCTCGGCACATGTACAATAAGTCGTACAATAATTTCATGGCCTGGAAATTAGAAAACAAAGCTTCATCGTTATCGGAGAACGTTCTATTGGCTTATTTTCATAATCTCCATGGAAAATTCAAGCCGTCTTCGCTGTGGGTCGAGTACTCAAAATTAAAGTCGACTATAAATATATACCACCAGACCGACATTTCGAAGTATTCGAAGTTGCTGGCTTTCTTAAAACGGAAATCTGAAGGTTTCAGAGCCAAGAAAGCCCAGATATTCTCACCGGACGATTTAAACAAATTTATCAACGAAGCTCCTGATCAAATATATCTTATGACCAAGGTTAGTATGTATTGAATAACTTTTTTAAAAGCCTACATATGGATCTACTTTATTACAATTACTAAGATATGATAGTTCGTCTTCGTTCTTCTTGTTACAGGTTGCAGTTATTTTTGGAATAATGGGTGCATGTCGCAGAAAAGAATTACACACAATAAAGTTGACAAATGTGCAAGACTCTCAAGATGTGCTGATTGTCCATGTTATGAATACAAAAAATTGGATTGATCGTACATTTACAGTGACAGGAAAATATTATCATATTTGTAAGAAATATTTAAATCTACGCCCAAATCCTTGCAATAATCCGAATTTTTTCATAAGATATTTCAATGGTAAATGTACAACTCAAAACATTGGCATCAATTCTTTTGGTCAAATGGGAAAAGCTGTGGCCAATTATCTAAAATTACCAAATCCAGGATGCTATACCGGACATTGCTTCCGAAGAACTTCGGCGACATTGTTGGTGGATTCCGGAGGTGATATAACTGCTTTGAAAAGGCATGGGGGTTGGAAGTCAACCACTGTAGCAGAAGGCTATGTTGATAATTCCATAGAAAGCAGAAAGAATGTATCTAACCTTCTCATGTCCACCATAGATAAAAATGAATTATCCCAGCGGAATGTAAGAATCCCCACAACTTGTAATAGACCTACGAATAAATCTATCGAGATACACATTCCTTCAACTTCCACGGCTACACAAAGCAGAATGAATGACACCAATCCACTCATGCCCACCGTTGCCAATAATGAATCCCCCGATGAACCTGCTTGTGAATATGAACCAACAAATAATCCCTCGACATCCCCTATTAGAGAATATGTTCCAGAATCCACAAACTGCCATGAATTTTCATTATCGCAAGTAATTGAACAAAATGCTGATGTAAATATAAATACCAGAACTTCATCAATCACCCCTACTGTCAACATTACCAATAACACTATACAAAATTTGCACATTCATTTTCATAAATAAATAGGTACCTACATAGAGTAATTTTGTTTTATTTAAACGTAGTCGTAGAAAAAGTATTGTATGCAACGGTGTATAACTGGTCTAAAAACACTTGTGGCGTCTTTAATTGCGATGCTCGCCAAGGCTCGCATCGCAACCCACGCCACTCGCGTTTTAAGACCCTTCTTATACAACAGTTGCATAAAATACTATTACTTTTGCAAATACTAATATTTTCAGGAAATACCTAATACTCTGTCTACTATAACTGGCCGCTTTGCCAAGCTATTCCAAGATTAAACTGTGAGTTCAGCAATTTATAACGTCCTAGGGCTAAGCGAAAAGTGAATTGCTAAAGTTCGTATTCTAAGCGAAGTGAAAATAAAGAGAAACCAAAAAAGTTAAAAGAAATTTTAATATTTGATTAAAGTGACAATGGTGGAGGCAACGTTTAAACTGGCTTCATTTGTAGTGTAATTGCTTTCACTTGAACTATTTTTAAGAATTTACTAGTAAGTATACTACGTAATCGTAGACAATACTAAATTAATTTAACATTATTAATAATTATAGTGTTACTAGCTTCCACAAGCGACTTTGTGTTAATGGAACCGGGATGAAAACTATCATTTATTTTAATCCAGGGTATAATCTACATTCATGATAAATTTCATCCAAATCGGTTAAGCCTTTCAAGCGTAATTGAGTTACAAACATCCAGACTTTCGCATTTATAATATTAGTAGTCTATGGTATCCTTATTACTCTGCACAAAATCACGCAAAAGGCCAAATTCGTTCAATGTTTTAAGTTTGGAATGCAAAAAGAATACTTAGTACAAAACCTCATTAAAACGTAACTTCTCGCAAAAAAAGTCTACAGCTCTTTGTTTAATCCTTGTTGTGTTTATATCCTAGTCTCGGATAAACATTTATTCCCTACAGCACGTAGATATATATTTCAAATGGTATTATCATAATAATACGCAATCATTTGTAATTGAAATACTGATAACTACATTTCTAGCAACAGTTGCAAGCAATGTCGTTGGGAATATCGGGAACGGGGCACATCAGTGGGGACAAATATATTTCCCTTTAATTTCCTGCCCGTCGTGTAAACATTTTACAATCGGGATTGTAATGAACCTGTCTTTTTGTATACGTTTTGACACTGATTTATACTCATTCCCGGGGAAATTGAATGAAATACTGAGAGAGGGTTCAATCAGTTGGTTTGGGCTAACCAGTGTAGGTTCCGAGAAAGAGACATAAACCATGCGAGTTACTTGATAATACTGTATTACTCTTACTTTTTAAATCTTTACAGTAACAGAGCCAGTATCCAATAAATTAACTGTAATTTTCGCCTCCAATAAATGACAGTGAGATATTATATCCCAACGCTTGGTAACAATTCCGTTCGTCATGTCAAGAAAACATCTGTAGGATATCGCATTAGTTTCATGTGTCACTCAACTGTCGCAAAACATTTTTTTTAACTATCCACACCTTAGGTTCAAAAAAGCAAGGTCACTTCGCGGAACATAGCAGATCATTCTAGGTGGAGAAGTGTGGAATGAGTGCAAACCTAGTAAAAAATGCACCTTTTTTTCTCAAACAGCAAAGTTTTATATTTATTTCTCGTTAAAAAGATTACTTGATTTCATTCCCAATATGTATAGAACTTCTGCCGGTGGGTCTATCGAATTAAATTCATTGTATAACTACGGAGAGGCGTGAATGTTGCAACAAAAAAAAATGTACGAATATAGTTATGTTTCCTTCAACATTTAATGTGACTATGTTAATAAAGTCCAATAAAGAATGCTTAAAAAATATAATAATAAAATATTTTTAGTAATAATTTATTATAAATGTCGGATATACCTTTTTAAAGAGAACTTTTACATCGTACTCCATAGCCCTATATTTGTCCGTTATTTTTTGAGGCAAGTTTCTAAGTACTCGGTTTTCCGTCGATTGTTTTGATAGTAAATTCGGTTAACTGTTTTTTTACTATTCAACTTACAAAAATAAATCTTGTTCGTCGCTAAATGGACATTTTCTCAGCATTCGTCTCAGTGGCAGATGTTGATTTAGCTAAGTATGGTGTTTGCTGTTTTCGTGATTGTATTGAGTCAACAGTATCTTATTTGACTAGAGCCATTGTGTTGGCCATTCTAACTAGCCTTATCACTAGGTAACGAATGACTTGTGGTTCTACATGTCGGTATCTTCAATAACCACTTCAACTAAAATCACAAACTTCATCCCCGTTTCATCATTCTCCACGATATACATTTTTTTATAAACGAAACTCACCACAAAAAAAAATATATTTTATCAATATTTTTATTAAGCTGACAAAATTTTTTCGTACAATATTCACGCCTAACCCTGTAAACGAATATCATACCCAAAAGTGAATTGATCAATAGTTAACTATAAATTACTTGACAATTGTCATCTAATTCGTCAATGGCAGTAATGATTACTCATCGAGCCGGCAATATGTACGAAACATTTACATGGTTAGGTGACAATTCTCAAACATTGTTTATACTAAAAGGGACTTAAATCCTATCCTGCAAAGGAAATTTACATAAAACATTAACTTACGTATTGTCATACACTGTCGAGTTTGACCAGATTTTTGGACAGTATTTTACTACATTTGTACTAAGCTGGAAGATTATTAGTTTTAGTGAAGCGGGCCGTGAAAAACAGTATTATATTCAGTATAAGGTTGAAAGAGAAAAACAAAATTAATATTCAACTACTATTTTCTCGCTGTGATAATTGTACAAGTACCATTGCTATATAAATTACTCCGATATCTGTAAAAACTTACTTTCCACAATTAATAGAAAACAACGCAGCCATATGGTCGTTTCCAAATGGCGTGAAAATCCGCAACGTCCTACGAGTCTGATCGCCAAAGACCTTAACTTACCGCAAAGTTCTATGGATTTTATTTTGAAGAACTATTTTAAAACATTGATTCTTGAACACAAGCCTGGAAGTGGTAGACTTCAAGGGCCAATTGACCCTAAGTTTGACAAAAAGATAGTCAATTGCATAAATCAGAATTGAAGTAAGTATGTCCGTAAGAGATAATGCATTCATAGTGCAACGAGGAAAGGAAAGAGCAGGTATGCAGACCCGACGATTTCCTTGGCAAAATCACATTTAATCATTGACACGAATGACAAGGATGCCTTAAAAAGCGGTTGCTGCCATTTGTGAAGAAGCATAATGTCCCTACGTTATTCTGCTCTGATTTAGCCCTAGCCCACTACGCTAAGAACACGCTGAATTTCCTCCACGAAAATAATATCCATTTTGTACCCAAGGAACTGAACCCACCAAACGTCCCACAATGTCGCCCAATCGAGCATTATTGGGCAACGGAATTTTAAGAAAGACGGGTAAAGTGGCCAAAAATATAGACGACTACCGCAAGGAATGGAATGCTGTAGCCAGAAAAGTTAAAAAAAGCTCCGTAAAGGCTGATAGGGAAGGCGTTCGAAAGAAGCTGTACCAAGTTAAAAAGTATTCAAATTAAAAAATACTTACAATTACCTTTGCTGAAGATATATTTTTATTTTACTTAATCTATCTATACATATAAATGCCTATGTCCTGACAGACTCACTCACTCCCTCATCAACACACAGCCGAAACTACTGGGACTAGAAACTTTAAATTTACACCAGAACTTCCTTTTAGTGCGTAGGCAAGGGATAAGGTGGGATTAGGGGACGGGAATACAAAGAAAATACTTTCTGCGTTTTGGAAAATTCTACCCCTAAGGGGGTCAGAGGGGGGGGGGGGGGGGGGGGCGGCTTATGTAGATAAATAAATACTAAAATACACAACTACCGTGTAATTTACTCAAAGTTTTATCAATAAAGTAGGTAAATTTTGCCTAAATTACATCACGACAACAAACTTATCCAAAATGTCGCGGCAAGCAGGAAGCATTCACTTAAATGAAGGTATCAAAGAATCTGTAACTGAACTGACTGACAGTTGACAGTTGACATTCACTGATTAAAAGATACAGCCGAGTGACGAAACGATGGATGGACAAACAGCAAGCGGAGTATTAGTAAAAGTTGTAAGCATTTTTGAATATGAAACCTTAAAAACTTAGACGGTACGTTCGTACCGAGTAAAAGAGAAGCCACCAGAGTAAAAGTTAAGTTCGTCGAAAAATAGAAAACATAAATATGCCTTCAAATATGAATATTCATAGGATATATCGTATTAATCGAGACGCCAATCCGTTTGGTGGAGTCATGTGGTGTGTGACTGTTTGCTAGCCGTGTTTTTTCAATTTCATATAGGCATTGCTCGCTATCTTGTTATGAGTTGATTGATATTGATTATCCATGCATACATTGTACCTACCTATGCAGTAGAAAAAAAAACATGAATTTGTGTAATTTCAATCTACGTATTTATAATACAAATATTAGAATAGCATCTTTCTCCAAGTTTATATCGAATATATTATTATAATATTGTTTTAGATAGGGAACAGCTGTTGCCATACTTGCGTTATGAATACCTATATAAGGTGCCATCGAATTAGGTACCAATATTTTAAGAGGTGTTACATTACATAAAATCAATTAACTTTAAGTAGACATTAAGATTCAGAACAAAATAAATAATTTAAATTTTCGTTCAAAAATAACCATCCTGTGTATTTAACTGACAAGGTGTCTAACACTTGCTGTCAAGCGAACATCGCTGTGTGTGACACACGTCAATGATTCGCGGTAAAATTGTTAACTATCTCATTAACAGGGTGTTTTTACGCAGTAATGTTGTTTCCTTATTTATCTTCAAAAATTAACACAATCTATTAAATATTTCTTATATAAATAGACTTCTAGAGAGGAGTACTATCAACTCTAAAAGTATTGGTACCTAATTCAAATGCACCGTATATACTTGTCTTACGAAATATCAGTAACACATATTGTATAAAATTTAGATAGAAAATAAATTACGGCCATCATCTCAATATGAAGCGGTCTGATGACACCCTCGCTCCTCAAATGTCATCAGAGTACTGTGGTCCAAATAAAAAGAGACTTGTCTGATTTCAATCAAATCGCAACCAATGTCTTTTAAAAACCCCCCCTTCTGATCAATATCATCAATACTCTCAACACGTTTCCAGGCAACACAAGAAATGTCAGCATAAAGTGCTTGCCAATGTACGTCTCTTAGGTTCATACACACGGTTATTTGGTGCTTTTTCTTTGGAGGGCGGATATTAAACGAGGCGTGAGGTCATAGTTTGAAAATCGTACTTCAATATAGCGATAGTCAACTTGGCACCACCCGAGACTCGAGACTGTGGGTAGGAATAGTAATACCGGTGAAGCTATTTTCTATCTAATAAGAATTACAGTAAATGTGATTCGAGGAGCGACCATGTCGGTGTACATATAAAATAATGAACTAAAATCGATGAGTTGATCCTTGTGTTAAAGGTAATTCGAGCAAATGTATGAGCGATATACTACGTTATATCATATAACGTAGTTCGATGAATAACTGTTAATTGATTATAAAATTCTGCGAATAGAGTTATAGGAAAAGATAATCGATGAAATTGTTTTCGGTAAAATTATAGATCCCCGTTTATTGAACATATTATAATCAGTTGAATTAAATTCCCGCGTGCCGGTAACACTTTATACAATTTAAAATTATAACCTCCAACAACAACAACACTAATTACTTGTGTTTAACTAACATATATTTGCTTTTATCGCAATTAGTAAGTACCCAAAACCTCTTACCAGCCGTAAGCCGGGGAGAACAAGACTAAGGCCGGTTCCGACCGATAGTTTTGCTTACCAAGAGTTACATTTTGACACATTTTCTACGGGTAATCTATCTAAAATGTTAGTGCTGGTAAGGAAAACTATTCGTAGATTGATTATTGGAAACTGGCATAAAATGGTCGTCAAAACCATATCGTCTCTGATTTAATTCCTACAAAATAACGAGCGTAGAAGTGGTTTACTTGAATCGTATTTGACTTGTGTGCAATCTCCGTCTAAATATAAACAGAATAGACGCATGCGTCTATGAATATGGATCTAACAACGTATCTGAAGAAGCATTGTCTTGCACCACACCAATTCCTGTTCGCTTTAGCGTCACACAGAAATGGCCACCCACATAATGTCGGTAGGTATAACATAGCACCGTCACAGTAATTGATCAAGAACAGTATAACAAAATATTTTATACCACAATAAACAAAACGTGCTGGATCCTCAGGACAATAAAAACATATGGACGGAGCATGATGAACCTTGTGCTGATTAATTAGTTTTTATCGCGTGAGCGTGTGCTAAATTTATTTATTCTCCGTCGTTTCACTCTTGACAGCAGTGGTCGTGGTTATCATTTCAGGCGTTGGTAGCAAGGTTCAGAACACGCCGCTATTCCTCCTGACAGTAAATTAACTTTTTGGCTTGGATAAAATCTGGCTTCACACAGTTTTTCGTAAAGCTCAGTCCATCTTTTTATTGGTCTGCGGCTGGTCCACAACATGGTTAATTTTTCAGGATTCGTACCATCACAAACATTTAATTTATAAAGATGACAGCGAGCGATGCAGTAAAGTCGCCGTCAATAAAATTTGCTATCTAAACAAACCGCCATAGTGAAAGACAATATCATATCATCAATATGGCGGTTTGTTTACATAGCAAATTCGGCGGCCACTTTTATAAAGATGTTTGGCTGTCATCATTTTGATTTCAACTCATTATACAAACGATAGAAAACACAAGGATGAGAAATTTCCCCTTGATATAAAGGTTTAGTATGGTTGAGAATTATCGCCATGATTCGCACAGCATGTCATTGGACCGTTGTTTCTTAATTAAGACAACAGCAGTTCTCTCGATATAAGGTCAGAGTTGTAGCTTTTAGTATAGCCGCTTCAGGTATAATTTTTTGCTCTTTAAAATGTAAGATTTGGAACCGCATTTGTTTCTATAAACTGTCTTCTGCGACGCCCTCCGTCAAAGTTATTGAAAATCGCGATCCGGAATCGCTCACTGAAAGTAAACCCTAAGAGAACCTGATAGGGTACAATATAATGATAACAGGCTACGCCTGTAATTCAGACATAAAGCATATTTTGGAACGACGTGTTGTGCAGATAGGGAGAGGTTAAGTTATTGACTGAGGGTCAAACTACCCTCTATAAATAGGCGATGGCGAATGAATGATGTTGGCTTAGATTTAGTTTGCTGTTTCCTTATTATTTCTGTGGAATACTGTTTAGGGATAATATTATTAATTTCCCCTGTTTCACGTTTATGATCACGGGTAAAAGAGAGAAAATTGTATTAGTGTCACCAACAAAATAAATGTTTTCTCGACAATGAAGAAGGTTTTTACATAACTACTTAACCTTAAACGAGAATATAATCTGCTGCTGATGTTTTACGGAATAATGACTAGAAAACACAAACCTATTACAATTAAAATTTTCGCCATTTTATACACACATTGAAATATTTTTTTATCTAACGTTTCGACTCAGGTTGCACCGGTCATGGTCGCAGATGACGGATAAGCTAAGTAAATATCGTGTAAAATAACAAGATACTCTTAGGCCCATCGTCACCAGAAATCTTGTAACATCCGTTGACAGAGTTGCCATCTTCTCAACGAACTTATTGACGAATGTTCGTAATTAATATCCGGAACTTTGAGTAAAGGCTCACCCACCAGAAAATGTCCGGGTGTTAAAGGCATTGGGTCCCCTTGATCCTGGATATATGACATTGGCTTTGAATTTAAACAGGCTTCAACCTGAGTCAGCACAGTTGTGATTTCTTCGAAAGTAAGAGTTGAAGTGCCAATTACTCTCTTAAGATGGAACTTGCAAGACCGAACTCCGGCTTCCCAGAGACCCCCAAAATTGGGTGCTTGCGGAGGAATAAAATGCCATTGTGTTCCATTCGTAGCTAACCAATCTGCAATCTCAGACAAGAGTCTGGATTTTTCTTCATTGAACAAATCCGTTAATTTTCTGGCTGCCCCCACAAAGTTCGTCCCATTGTCACTATACAATTAACTACAATGACCACGACGTGACACAAAACGCCTAAAGGCAGCTAAGAATCCCTGTGAAGTCAAATCACTCACGGCTTCTAAATGTATCCCCCGTGTGGCCATACATACAAATAAACATATGTAGCCTTTATATGATTTATTGCCGCGACCCTTTGATACCCATATATTTATTGGGCCTGCGTAATCGACACCTGCACGTAGAAAGGCCCGGCTCATGGTTACTCTTGGCGAAGGTAACTGACCCATCAGTTGAGGGTTGACCCATCAGGTTTGCTGCTTCATACCTTATTTAGGTGATTTCAGCGCAATGATGTAATACTTATCCCTTATAAAGTTTATCATCAGCTGTGGCGCTCCGTGAAGAGTAAACTTGTGTGTATTTCTTAAAATGAGAGTCGTCAACAGTGATTGCTTCAGTAAAATTATAGGATGCTTTTGACTTTCACTAATATCGGCGTTATGCAGCCGCCCACCAACGCGTAGTATGTATATACCGAATTCGTCTAACTGTGGACTCAGTGAGGTAATTACACTTCTTTTATTTACAGAGTTTCCTTGTTTAACATCCTCCAATTCCTCTGAGAATATGTTTTGGTTTCTCTGTTTGTAAAACTCTGCGGCAATAAGATACCACTCGCAATAACCTCGTCAACGATGAGAATTTAGACCACACTTCTTCACCATTGATGTGATCTTCCACCGAAGTAGCAAGGTGAGTTTGAATTTTCCTTTCTTCGAAATTTGTACTAATACCCTTATGATAAGGATAGTGTATAATATCTTCACTCAACCATGAAGGTCCCTTTAACCACAGTTCAAATCCTACCAATTCGGACGCTATAATGCCTCGTGATGCGCAATCTGCTGGATCGTGTTCAGATTTGACATGCGCCCACTTGCTGCGGTCTGTCACAGTTAGAAACTCTCAACACCTATTCCCGATGAATGTTTTCCAACGACTTGGATGACTGCTAAGCCACGCAAGTACTATTTCAGAGTCAGTCCACGCATGAATATTAGATTTTGGTACTCCCTAAAACTTCTTTCACTTCTATAAGCAGCTTGGCCAGTAATACGGCACCTGATAACTCCAATCTTGGAAGGCTGATCTGTTTGATTGGAGCTACTCTGGTTTTTGCTGTGAGCAAATTGACGTGAACGTTCCCCTTTGCATCTATCACCCGTACGTATATCACTGCTGCATAGGCAGAGTTTGACGCATCACTAAAACCGTGGAGTTCTACTAACTTCGCGTCACTTCTGACGTGCGTCCAACGTTTCAACCGAAATTGTGTAAGGTCTGAAAGATGTAACAAGTGCTTTCTCCCGGCTATGTGCCCCTTCAAAACACTGTCGCAGAAAATTGTCAAGAAAAATAAGAACAAACTAATAAGGTCAGTAATGAAGCTAAACCCCTGGGAAAGCTTTGGATATGAAAGAAACAATTGCCAAATACTATTATACTCTTTATTTCACAGGAAGGCACCGTAACTGTAACGGAAGCTGTATATATCTTACACCAATTTGCATGTCATGGCGAGACCAGTCAACCTTTCAATCTATGAATCCTGACCTATTTCGATTGCTAAGGATAGAGCTGGGTCGTGTAACACTAGGTCCAAAGGACTGGAATCTCTACCATGAGTAAGTTACACCTTTATTACACTGTACTTCTTAAATACTAATATGGCAATGGATTGGCACTAGGGATAAAATTTCTAACTATAATTATTTACACAATTATATCTTTATTTTAGGTACGCCTGTTTCGAACTGGAGCGAACACACCTGAATTTACTGCTGTGGAAGGCGACCGGACAGCAGGCGGACCTTGAAACTGGGTAGCTTCCTCCGTCTCGCTAGAGGGACCCGATGCCGAAGCCGCTAGACAAGAAGCATTTCCAACAAACAAACACTTTCTTAATCCTTCTCCTTCTTTCTCAATTTCCCGTTCACTGAAAATAATTAAATTGGATTAATTAGTGAACGGTGGGTAAGTTTATCTTACCAATAGTGAACTATATAACTTTCATAGTTCCTCCTATCGCGAAACTCCCTCCTCGCTGAATTCCTCTCCTGAAAAGACCAGAGAACAGATTACTACCTAATTCCTCGTGTTTCGCGCCACGCGGAATTACACTCAATCCATCACAATTAATACTCACGGTTCTTCTCCCTTTCAGGACACCGGTACGGAATCAGCTCCCAAAATGGTGACCACCAATGGGTCAGAAATAAGATTTCTTCAGAAACCTGATGCTGCTGTGTCAGCCGCGAATTCAAAAATGGCCCCATGAACATCTTGGGAAACCCACTTGCCCTCAGGCCTTATCTCTGGTATTGCAGTGGAATAAATTATCCAATCCTGAATACTGTCTTTTAATTTTTTATCTCACCTAATTGAAACCTGCTACTATTAATTTATATGAAAATTAAATTTGGGATTGCTAATTCTTTGTAATATCCTTTAATTCAGAATTAGCCCCATTTTCAAACTTGGAATTTGTAAGTTCACTAACAAAATTCTATATACCTATCTAGATCTTGATTGCTACCAAGTTGCATTAAAAACTCAATTTTATATTTAAAAATAGGATTTTTCCCTAAGCTGACAACACAGACCACGGGTTCATTACAACACAATTAAAGCTGTTTAAGACTTCTTTTTAGATGCTGTGTTGATGTTTAGAGGCAGTGCTACACGATGCCAATAAATTAAAATATTACGCCGTTACAAAGACCCTCTCGATACTTAGCCCATTCTTCTAATAACGGTTGTGATAGTTCCTCGTCCCAACTAATGCCTGCAAGCCATAATTTCTGTATGAATATTTTTGCTTTTATTATGCTCGGTGCTATCCATCCTTGTGGATCATATAACTTTGGAATATCTGAGATAACTTTCCTCTTCGTTACAGGTGCCGTCATCGGTGGCAACAAGACGGCATACACGAACTCGTCGGAACCACGACTCCAGGTAAGTCCAAGTATTTTGTTTATCGCATCTAGTTTGACTTCTATTTTCTTATGACTTTGCTTTTCTAAGTTCCCTTGCTGTATTTGATTTAACATAGCTTCGCTATTGCTGGACCATTTTTGCAATTTGAATCCACCCCTAATTAGCATTTCATGCATTTGTTTATGGATTTCAATTGCTCCCTCGTCACTTTCACAGCCCGACTTCAAATCATCCATATAAAATTCATATTTTACTCTTTCAGCTGCTAAAGGAAAGTCCTTTCCTTCATCCTTTGCGACCTGTATCAGGCTTTTTACAGCCAGATATGGAGCTAAAGAAGTTCCAAATGTTACTCTGAGCATTTTGTATTCTTTGATTTCTTCCTCCGGTGTTTCGCGCCACAAAATACGTTGATATTCCGAATCTTCATCGCTGACCTTTATTTGGCGGTACATTTTAACTATATCTGCAATGAAGCAGATTGGGTACGTACGCCAACGCATTATTATATGACACAATTCTGGCTGTAAGGTCGGTCCTACCATTAAATCATCATTTAATGATACCCCGTTCGTACCCTTGCAGGAAGCATCGAAGACAACACGAAATTTAGTCGTCTGTCTGTCCTCGCGTATCATTGCATGTAAAGGTATGTATAATCCCTTTGCTTTGTTGTCATGAACTTCCGTCATGTGATTTAATTCTAAGTATTCATCAAACATGAGAGGAGGCCTGTGCCCAGCAGTGGGACGTATATAGGCTGATGATGATGATGATGATGATTCATCAAGCACTTTTTTGTATTCCTGTTTCGTCCCTTTGAAACTTCCTTTCGAGATATTGAAACCTTTTCAATGCTTTATCCCGTGAATGACCATCCGCGCACGCTGGTTCACTGTCTCGAAACAGGAGTTTCACAACATAGCGACCTTCTTTGTCACGTGTGGTGGTCGCTTCGAAGATATCTTCACATCGCTGCTCTTCGACTGACAGAATCTTCTGTTTGTTGGACGGTTCCGCTTAAATTTCCCAGGAATTTAGCAATTCTTCAAAAGGCTCCACTTGTGTATGCAAGGTGATCAATTTATTGATAGGTGTGCCTTGTTTCACTTGCCCGCTTAATATCCATCCCAGGGTGGTATTTTATGCAACTAAAGAACTTGAGGGATATTTGATGACACCATGATCAATAATCCTACTATAAACCTCCGCCCCTAATAAGATGTCTACCTTATTCGGAGTGTGATATTCCGGGTCAGCTAGAGGTACGAGCTCTAACTCCGGCCATGAGGTGATTGACACTGCAGTCGCAGGTAAGTACGCAGTCGGTTTGTCGAGGACATATGCTGAGACATGCATCACACAACCTGGATCAAGACGTGAACTGATTTCTAAATCTACCATGAACCTTGCTACAAGATTCTGTTCAACTCCCAACCCTGATTTAATCCCTTGGTTGGTGTGGTTTTCAGTCCAAGTAATTGTACTGCCGCTTTTGTGTTAAAAGAGGCCTGAGACCCCTGATCGAAGAGAGCTCGTAAAAGCTGATGATCTGCGCCGTTTTGTGACTCAGCTTTCAATACTGCTGTGGCTAATAGCACTTGGTGTTCCACTCCTTTCACAAAATGGCTTGTGATGTTGTTAAACGTCGATGGACGCTCCTTCTGTGATGATATGATGTTTGCCTTTACTGAAAGCACTACTGGTGTGCCTTGATTATCAAGTGTATGATTAGCAACTGTTGCTTGTGCTTCGTCTTTCAAATGTAGTAATGAATGATGTCTCCTGTTACAAATTTGGCATGACGTGGTGTTTCTGCAATGTTTAACTGCATGGTTGTTTCCTAAGCAATTGAAACGTAACCCGTGAGACTGGACAAAGTTGCGCGTGTTGCAGAGATCAGTGTTTATGAAATCCTTGCAACTCCTAATGTGATCATCTTTTTTACAATAAACGCAAGTCTGAGTCTGAGCTACGTGATACATGTGGACCGAGTTTGGTTTGCTATTTTGGTTACTGTGAGCTTGAATGAAATTGCGCTGCTCCTGAACAAATGGAGAGTTGGGTTTAGAATCTAAGAATTCTAACGCGTGGTATTTAGTTTCCAAAAACTCCTGAAATTGTATAAAAGTGGGCAGTTTATCGGAACGAGACACCAACTCGCTTACTTTTGACTCCCATTGCTTCCTATTCTCAAAATCTAATCTCTGGCTTACGATATAAATTATCATGACATCCCACGAACCAGTGTCAATTCCTAACCCTTTTAAAGCATTTAAAGTTTCTGTTGACACATCTAGCAATTGTTTGATTGCACTGGAGGACTCTGATGAAACGCCCCTTTGTCCGAAAAACCGTTGTAATATGCAATTAACCAGGTACTGCTTATTATTATACCGGCTTTTCAGAGGAGTCCACCACCAGCATTGCTCGGAACTATCATTGGTTATGGATATATGCCGTAATAACTGTTCAGCTTCTCCTTTTAGATGACCCTTCAAGTAATGTAATTTCTGTACATCAGCAAGTTCATTGTTGTCGTGAATGTGTGATACGAATAGGTCCCTGAAGCTCATCCACTCCGTATAAATCCCGAAAAATATAGGGATCGTGATCTTAGGTAGCTGAACATGATTCTTCTTTGATGCTTTGTGAATCGGTATAGGATGATTGCTACTATTTGGATTTGGTTTCAGATTATTGAGTGCATCTTTCAGTTCACATTTATAATCCATGTATTTTTCTTCTGTGACGTCATATACCGCTTCTTTGCCATATACCGAATCTTCTATCTCTGCAGTTGTATAGCTCCTAAACAAGCAATCATGTCCAGCAGAGAACCTCTGCCATTGTGATTCCAAATGTTCTAACCGAGTCTCCACGTATGACAGGGTCACTCTATCCTTGGGTGACTTTCTGAAGTTGGTATGTGCCTTTGTGATTCTCACGGACACGTCTATGAGAATGCTTATTTCAGGTTCCATTTTGTCCAGAGCTTGATTATAATTTTGATTTCTAAGGCTGATGATAAATGACTAGTCCTTAAGTCCGGTTACATATTAAAAAATATTCAAATATATAAACATTATTTCAACGGGGAACTGTACCGAATTTCCCCTTTTCAATTTTTCTAGTGGGTACAATCAGACTTGGTCTCCCCTTTCGAAAAAATCCGGAATAATTCTGCTTACTTTCTTAGGACTTAGTAATGGATTTATTGCTAAATTAGCGTGATTTCCCAACACTAGAAAGAACTTGAATGTGCTCACAGTTTTATCTTCATAAATATGTATTTGTAAAAACTGCACTTACCATTCGCCGGTTTCGACTATACTCCCAATAAACAGGAACGTTGACTGCCACCTCGGGCTTTAGCCGTCGCTCCTGATGATGTTTCTGTGTACAAGAAACCTCGCCGAATTTTCCGACAAACAACACCCCGTGCACTAAACATTTACTTATTTATTCGGTTCTTTAGGACCATGTTAATTTTGGTAGTGTTCACTGGGTTTAATTCAATTAAAGGCCAAATTTGTAAAGGAAAACGTTGATGACTTTATTCCATGTTTTTTTTTGACATAATATTTTTTGACACACATTATTCTTCTAGCATCTTAGGAGTTTGGACACTTGGACACACTTCTAGCAGAAATAGAAGCTTCAGAATACAATTAGTGTTTAGTGTATAAATCAAGAAAAATATTATAATGTTTTATAATTTCGGTCCAGTTTTCTTGATACACCACATCACATCACATCATCAGCCTATATACGTCCAACTGCTGGGCGCAGGCCTCCTCTCATGTATGAAAGGGAACGGGCAGTAGTCCCCACGCTGGCCCAGTGCGGATTGGGGACTTCACATACACCTTTGAATTTCTTCACAGATGTATGCAGGTTTCCTCACGATGTTTTTCCTTCACCGAAAAGCTAACGGATATGATATGATTTATATGAAATATGAAATCATATCAACTGCATATAAATATATACAAGTAGGATTGCAAAAGAAAATTTAAAAGCAAGAATGGGACTGCATACATTATTTGCATGAATTCATCATCCTTAATAACCTTCAAAAATACTACGTAGTCGTATGCAAAAATCCATAAATACAGTACAGTTGTGCGATTGCCAAGATGCAGAATTTTATTTAGTTAGCAAATAAAGATTAATAAGAATACCTGAGACTTGGCTTTACGAAATATTTCACAACTTTTTACGGTGGAAGAGATTCGAGACTGGGCCTCTTTTTTACATGGAATGTTTTTATGGGTTTTTAGAATTTTTCAGAGAGCTAAACTAGAAAAGATTGCCACTGTACTATTGACCCTTATTTTGTCATAATTATAATATTTCCATTGAGTATTCATTTCAACTAAAATTACAAATAATAGTCATTAAGTTAAATAGAAACTAAGAAAAAAACATCAACAGCGTAATTAGCTATTTTCAAAGTACTATTGCTATCTGCCGCCCGCGACTCCGTGCGAGAATCCTATTCCGATGTGCTTCATTACTGGAAAGTTTCGTCAAAAGCCGTAAAATAGAGAATGGATTAAACACAACGTGTTTAACATTAATTTTTTATTAGTTTTTCTTCTTGTCGGTGGCGAGGCATCTAAAGTACCTACTTGATTTCGAAAAGAACAGTTAACAAACTTGTCTTGAAGTCCAAATTTTAAAATAACTGCGGATTGTTCAATAATACATTTGACGCTTCGCCACTGCTACATATTCCAATATATATTCTATAACTTATATCCGACTTTATAAGAATATTGATGAGGAGATTTTCTTAAGTTGCTTGTTTTCAGACACGTTTCAGAGTTCACATGAGGAAATATATGTACAAGGATAGCGTTATTTTGAGAATTCTCCGACTGAGAACTTACGTATAATCCCGTTAAATCCCGCCGAGAAAATCCGCCGATAACGAAAGACGAAGGTGACAGCATCTTATATCTTGTATCTCTATTCGCTGCAATAAGCTAGGGAGGAAGTGCGAGAGCATACTGTAGTTGTAGTTACACCACTTATATCAAGAGAAAAAACTGTTGACATTTTGCTGTTGATGCTATCTGACTATGCGTGCAGCGGGCTATATAATTTGGTAGTCATTATTTGTTTGATTTTATTGTAACAATTATAACACTGTCATTACAACACTTCTTACTTGATAATATGTCCACTGGCAGTATGAACTACAATTTTACTATACTATACGAATACGGTGACATTGACAAAACAAAACATATAAAACAGTCCTTATGGACACCAGACAAGCATTTTCTTTGCCCAGGAACGACAAAAGAAAGCTGATATCGCTGAACCTCAACATGCAAATAATTATAGTCTTCAAGTAGTAGAATTTCTTGGCTGGTCTACCATGAAGAAACTAAAGTTAATCTTACTAACAGATTGCTAACTGACCATGCTATTCTAGTAAACTTTCACGGTTCTCGGACATAATTTTTACTAAACGGGACATAACCGTGTTCAATTAACTTATTTGGCTCAGAGACATAAATAATATAGTCCTTCGAACCGAATGAAAAATATGATTAAGTATGCCGTAAATAGGGCAATGTATTAACTATGCGGTAGTGAGCGGCGGTAGTGAACCGAAGTTTTGATAACAATGGGACCGACCTGAAAGTACGAATATATATGTAGGAATCGGTTGCCTCTTAAATATATATATTTTTTTATTTGTTGTAATAGAGGTAACAGAAATACATCAAGACAGTGTGAAAATTTCAACTGTCTAACTATCATGAGTCAGACGGACGGGTGGACAGCGGAGTCTTAGTTAATAGGGTCCCGTTTTTACCAAAAGAGCACGTCAAAAGTATCAACTTATACCCTGATAAACCCCCAAAAAATGGTAACAAACTTCGCATTTCATCTCTCCGGGAATACTTACAATCTCAAGATATCCCAGAGAGACCAGTATAAATCGGATTATAAGGACAGAACCATAAATCTTATTGTAGGATGTCTACAACATGCGTGCTTTATACGGGAAAAGTGGAAATTTTAGAACTAGCTGCCTTTATGCCTGCTGGCACTTTCAAGAATGTCTTCAATTTGTCATATATATTTTATGACCACAGGTTAAGTTTTCGAAGAATTATATTTTTCTTTCTTCTTTTATTTTATTTATGCGCTTTTCATGAAGTCCGATTACTGTAGATTCATAGTTTTTTTGACTACTTCTGCTCGTTCCCTCTCATCCATGAGAGGAGGCCTATACCCAACAGTGGGACGTATATAGGCTGATTTATTATTATTTATTTATTATATAGTTTTTTTTAGAATGATGTTATATGTATACCTACAAGTATGTTAATGGCGACCCATGCATCCCTAAATAGTATCTGACTATAGAGTGTGTAAATATTTGGTTTTATTTAAGTATAAGATTACCAAAAACTATCAATCGTTCCGTTAAAAGGTTTAATTAAACATAAACAAGCTAACTTTATCCGTATTTATTAAATTAACGATATATTATATTCTAATACTTAACACGTTTAATTACTTCCAGGAATTCGCCTAGCGGGCGGTTTTCGCGTAGGCGCTTTTCGCTACTTAGCGGGAAAACCACGGGATGGGCTGCGATCGTAGTGTGTAGCGATTCTTGGAAATGAATGTGTTTAGAGAATTTATGAAAGTGCATTAAAAAGTCCTCACTCAGCTTAAAGCATTTCAAATGCTTGCCTAATAGTACATTGTGATACAAGTAAGGCATGTTGATAATTACATCAGAGGCGGAATTGTTCACGCGAACCGCTGGTGAGCGTGATAAGAAAGCCGAGGATGTAATTATCAAAGCTCACTCGTTTCATACGACGTTTTTCAACACATTTTGCGAGGAAAAAATCCTTTTCATAAGATGAAAGTTTTATAATAGGTCTGCCAAGTTATTTTATTTATTTAATGGCAACAGGTTTTTACTCACACATTGTAAATCGCCACGAATTTCCAGTGGTTCCATTCTATTTCTCACTTTTCTAGTCACCACGAGTCAACATTGTTGGTAATAACCAAACATGAATTAACAAATAATGTTCACAAATATTTCTAAAATAACCTATCATGGCGCGCAACAGTTTTTTTGTCGCTTTTGAAATTGAAATTGAAGTTTGCGCAGTGCGCGCGCATGTGTTAAGTCAGACTTAGATGAAATCTCTAAACAGCCAATACAAAAAAAAGGTATATTTGTTTTAAAATGTTATCTTTATTAATTCATGTAAAATGTTATCTAATGTTAATAATATTACTTAATTAAACGTTTCTATATCATATCCAAAAAGAAATAGTCAATTTGTTAACAAAAAGTATTTAATTTGTTTAGTCAAGTAAGAATCCATATGCCGAAAAAAAAAGCTATACATTCTGTACAACCCGGTTAATTTAAGAATGCACCGTGTTCATGCATACATATTGCTGCAAGGTGCCAACGTGACTTAATTGGTATATAACCATAATACACAAGTATCGTAATGTTATAAAACACGCGTGTTTAATACTCAGGATTATGAGCCTAAAAGCGACATAATAAGAGGTACGTTACGAGCAAATGTGATGTGCCATGTTGCATCTGATCAATAACCCTGCAAAAATGGACAGTTTTAGTAGCCAAATCTCTTTTATATCCAAGGATGGCACCCAATATTGAAATATTGCCAAATATATCCGATGCCATATGCAAACAGCTCAATACGCTGAAAATCTGACCCTACACATATTTTACCCACTTTATCACTACCAGCGATTTGTTGAAAGAATCTCGCAAAATGGTTCTGACCTCGCCTAAGATATGTTGCATTACGACCAACGAATAAGACCTTCCGACCCCTTCTTAACCCTTGATAACCGTCGTAATAAAGAGGGTAATGCGGCGTTTGATAAAGGTCAACCCATTCTGGTCATATTTCGCTACCATGTCTAACCCTCGTTTCTAAGCAAGAATAGACGTCGAAAAGTTTTTTTAGTTACACTTCCGCGGACATGTGGAGGGGTCCTACAAGTTCCCAAACTTCTGGCTACATATGGCGTTTCGTTAAGAATAAAATATTTTTTTCTCATTTCGAAAACTTCAATAAAAAAGTTTTTCGCATGTCATTGACTTGTATTGGCGATGAGACGAGGGCAGATAGGTATTTTTAACGACTTCTTGTTTGAGACGCGCCCAAAAGTTTGTCGTTATTTCTTTTAAACCTGTGGGTATTTAGTGACCGGCTCGAAGGCGAAGCGGAAATTTGGTGTGAGGAAAATTGATAAAAGTTTAAAACACCTTATTGGCTATCTTTTAATATAAGCTTAGATAAAACATAATGACAAGTAGGGCACGGTGGAATTTCATTTTGCTAATATTTGGAGCAGCCCAACTGGGAAAGTACCTTTTTACAGAAGACCCGAAGATACGCCGGGTTAGAGTGAAGAACCTGCATTTGTCTCCAGCAACTTAACGAATACTCAAATCAGTAAAGAGTCTTGGGGTTATTTTTCTGGAGACAAAAGCGTCCATAGGCTACGGTATCTGCTTATCATCAGGCAGGCGACCGTCGGTATATTCAAAAATATTTTGTTACGTATTTATTAAATCACACACGACGAGTTTGAAAGGCGCTTGGCGCATTTCGAACCTAGATCTACAAAAATTGTAAATTTCACTAGTGAATTTACCTCCACTAGGCTCGGGGTACACGTTGCTTCCAAAGAGTACTATCAATAGTTGCAACGTTGTTTTTATGTTCCACTGCGTTTAGTTGTGGGATCAACTAATTAAATTTTATTTGTTAGCAACTTATCATTTTATTAATTATTATTAATCAATTATTTCATAATTATCAAGAAGTACAGATAAGCATCAATCATACTGAAAAAAATGCAGTGTAAATTAGATTACATTATCTATTTATATACAGACATAAACGAAAAAAAATTTCTGTCCAATAAACTATTTTTTTTTTATAAATATGATTGAGTTGGTTTTCATTCCATTCAGGGTTTTGAGCATCTTGTGAACCTTCTTTTTTCATCCTGGGAGTCCTATACTGTAAAGAAAAAATGTATGAATCTGTGTTGCAGATGTATCGATCAGAATTCTGGAGTTGGTAGAGCGTAAAAGGATGGCTTTTGGCTTAAAGTTGGCTCTACCCACCTGAAGTAGGTAGACATTCTTACGTAATCTAGAGTTTTTGCTTGAGTGCGTTGACAGCGTATTCATAGGTAATTGCCATACTCATGTTTTTTTTTGGAAATCACGAAATCTATCGTGTATAGTGGCACTTGTACCGATGTTTGTTAGTATTAACTACCTAGATTACTGGTTTTTTGCAGTAATTTCCTAACTACCTGTGTGTTTGTTGAGACATCTGAGACACGGCAGTGCCACCGCAAATTCGAATAATATCATCCTTTTTCAAGGTTGACAGTTTTTCCCGGTATTTTACGAGGCCAAAAATCTTCTAAACAATTGTCATTGTTCATATTCTTTACATTAAATTATTAAATGTCATAAAAACTCTTACTCTTTGTCATTATTTTTTGCCATCTCTTATCGCTCGAAACAGGGATAGTTTCTCCCTCAAAGTAGCGTCGTCAGCGGTTGTGGCCAGGGTTTGATCAACACAAATCTTGAACTGCAGTAAGTGTTTTAGGAAGGAATCCATGACATTAGGCGGCAATGAAGATGAAGCAGGAGGAAAGCACTGCGCATAAGCTTCAACCTGTACAGAAAACAAAGACATGTCAAAAGACATAAATATATATTATAGTTATATATATACAGATAGTTGTTTAGGATCGTCTACAAACGACGACTTGCTTGCATGAAAAAATTCCCCACTTTCAAAATTAAAATATGAGGATACGTTTTTTAAGAGCAGATGACGTTTTTTCTAACTACATATTTCGGTTACGACAGGCGTAAAAAGGGCCATTAGAGGCCGGGAATTACGGGGTTGCCGGCCGAGTACATAATATAGACGGACGAGCGCAGCGAGGTCGGATAGTTATATATGGGCTGATGATGAATTCTAAAGCCCTTACCAGTTGTTCAATGAAGGCGCTTGGAGTGTTTTCGGAATAGCCATGGCGTTTCCATTCCTCGCCAATGGAACTAATAAATGGTTTTATATTATCAAAATTTTCTCCCAAAAACAACTCTTCGACTGTAACCAAACTTCCGATGGAACCGGTGTAGGTCCTTCATAATAGTTTTGACACTGGAAAACAAAAGATTTTTATCCGCTGTTCCATTCTTTGATGGTTTTCATGGTTTACGTTAAAGTGCTTTTTGGTTTCTATTATAATCTCACGTACCACGGATAAAAGCTATATCGTTATTACTAACCCTGGAACAGGCAACAAAAAGAAAGAAAACTCCTAAACGCTAGCCCATTTTTAAAAGCACTTTTTTGTCGTTGAAATCAATAATTGACAGTCGTGTACAATAAGTATATAAGTATTGGTCTCGTGATGATGGTTGGCTTCCATTTTATATTGAACGATAATACTGTGGGGCGCGTTAAAGGACAGGTGATAAAATTAACTAACGGATGTTTGGAAATAACGAAACTTTATTTATTAAGATTGATTTCTTTTTTGTAATAAGAGTTTATCACAAATGTATTGCGTCTATTAAAAGTACAAAGTAGATACAAAAAAATTTTGAATTTGTGTTCTTGATTTCATGAATTATATTAATGTTCGAGATAAGGAGTTTCTCTTTTATGTCTTGATGTATTTATTAGTTGCTAGGTAAACTGTTTTTTTATTGATCATTACATTATAATGATAAGTTGACGAATTGTGTATCAGAAGATAATTTTGGATCAACTGACCTGCCTTCATTTGAATGAATTGTTATTTATCTAATAGAACGTGTGGTCTGTGCAAAACAAAATAGTTGTTACGGTAATGAGTGACAATGTTTTCTTGTTCGTCTGTAACAGAAATAAAATACAAACACACATTTCCAGGAACTAGCTCAGTAAGGTACAAGGACGCGATCATCTAAATTGGAATGGATTGTCTACTATGATAGGACTGAGATTTAAATAAGGGTGTTTAATGACTTGAAATGTTTTAAGTTTACGCAATTTACTTTCATCTCAAGTTTTTATGGAAAGCAAAATGTCTGGGGTTTACAGTTTGGCTACTCACTGCGCTCGCCGCGGAACTTACAACTTCAAAAGTAGTACTTTTTTTCGAAATCTTGATTGGTCCTGTAGTAAAAGTTGACCAGTATGGCCAAAATATTTCATCACATGTCCTATCTCGGATATATATCGCATCCACCCTAATATACGGAATTATAAGTTAGGAAAATTCTGTCAAAACGAATCAAGCATTTATTGTGTCGCAAAAAAATGTGTTTGAGCTACGTGTGGCGTAGGTTAAAGAGATAAATGTTAGTCTTTATTTTCAGAGTTATACTTACTGACTTTACTCTGCATTAATATCTTCGAAGTGTGTCTATTTGTGAAGCAGAACCCGGAACTTTTCCCAGTCCCAAATAAATTGACAGCTCGATCGCTAAGGGGGTATTAAATGAAACTTCCTCTGCACAATATAACAACTGGAAAAAAAGAGTGCGACATTATGTGCAATTAAATATTTTTCAACACAATTGCTCGTTATGTACCTCTTATTGTGTTGCTTTTAGGCTCATAATCCTGGATATTAAACACGCGTGTTTTATAACATTACAACACTTGTGTGTTCTGGTTTTATCCCGAATAACTCACGTTGGCACCTTGCAGCAAGATATATGCATGAACACGGTGCATTCTTAAATTAACCAGGTTGTACAGAATGTACAGCTTTTTTTTTAATTCTAGGCAAATGGATATCAAAAATGTTGACTCGTTTAAACAAATTAAATCCTTTTTGTTAATTAATTGACTATTTCTTTTTGTATATGATATAGAAACGTTTATATTATTTTAAAACGAATATATTATTTTATTTTGTATTGGCTGTTTAGAAATTTCTGTACCCGCACTGCGCAAACTTCACAAAGAAAAACTGTTGCTCGTCATTATACGTTATTACACAAATATTTGTACGCTACATTTATGGATTTTGCATACCTAAAACTAAGTAGTATTGTGTGATTGCTAAGTCACGAAGTTTTATTTATCAGGCGAATGCCATGCAAAAAAGAGGTCAAGTCTCGAAACTCTTCCACCTTATAAAATTGTGAGATATTTCGTAGAGCAAAGTCTCAGGTACTCTTATTAATCTTTATTTATATATTTACATGCTAAATAAAGTTCAGCAACCTGGCAATCACGCAACTTTACTGCATTTATGGACTTTTGCATACCTAAAACATGTGATTGCTAAGTCACAAAAATGTATTTACCCAGCAAATTTTGCTTGCGTTCAGATATTAACACTATGTTTATTAACTCAAAAAAATTGACAAAAACTAAGAAACTTGAAATGTACATCTTCAGTTTTACTAGTTTACAAAGTGGGAAATCATCACCAAGTGGGAAGCACATTATAATTGACATTATTTCATAATCAAGGGTAGAGTTTTTTCATTCTTATCGTTAGGTATTTGTTTTGTTTATTATTAAGCTTACACTCACTTTTTGTTACAGCCCCTTTGACGAAAGAAAGCTTTTTAAACTGGATTAACAACTTTCTTAAGTAGGTTCTAAAGAAAGCTGCTAGCTATTTTAAGGATTCTGTTTGAAGTAAATCTTTAAGCTTTTGTACCCTCTCGTTTAGAAAACGCTTTTGAACCAACGTCTATAGTTCTTTTCAACATATAAAAAGCACCAATATCTTAGATCGGAGGACGTTCTGGAGGACGTTTTCAAGACTCTCGACTGGAGAAGGCTAGGCATCAGCATCAACGGCGAGTACATCACTCACCTTCGGTTTGCTGACGATATATTAGTCTAGGCTGAGACCATGGAGGACTTAAGTACGATGTACCTCAGTAAAGCATCTGAGCGAGTTGGTCTAAGAATGAACATGGATAAGACGAAGATCATGTCAAATGCCCATGTAATACCAACTCCCATTACAATCGGACACTTTACGCTCGAAGTTGTAGACGATTATGTATACCTAGGACAGACGATCCGGTTAGGTAGGTCCAACTTCGAGAAAGAGGTCAATCGTCGAATCCGACTCGGCTGGGCAGCGTTCGGGAAGCTACGGCAAATCTTTTCGTCCAATATTCCGCAGTGTCTCAAGACGAAAGTCTTTGACCAGTGTGTGTTGCCAGTGATGACATATGGCACTGAAACGTGGTCGCTTACTATGGGCCTCATAAGAAGGCTCAAAGTCACCCAAAGGGCAATGGAGAGGGCCATGTTGGGAGTTTCGCTGCGTGACCGCATCAGAAATGAGGCTATCTGCAGCAGAACCAAGGTAACCGATATAGCCCTCCGGATCGCTAAACTTAAGTGGCAGTGGGCGGGGCACATAGCACGTAGAACCGATGGCCGTTGGGGCGGAAAGGTTCTCGAGTGGCGACCACGTATCGGAAGGCGCAGCGTGGGAAGGGCCCCGACAAGGTGGACTGATGACCTGGTAAGGGTTCCGGGAGTCCGCTGGATGCGGGTGGCGCGGGATCGGTCACTTTGGCACTCTTTGGGGGAGGCCTATGTCCAGCAGTGGACGGGACGTCTTTCGGCTGATAATTATGATAATGATGATGAATATCTTAGATCTACCTTAAAATACATTTAAAGTCTAGTTTACTTTTGTCCAACTCCATAAATGTACTTACGAATATATAAATATAGTAATGAACGTACCTATAATAGTTTTAGTTGATGGTACTGTGTTGCAGATTTAGTTGTATCTAGAGTTTACTGACGAAACCTGCGCTGTGGATCTTGATGGTATGTAGTGGTTTTAGTTTTTATTATTTTTGTGTTTCTTTCCTGAATCAATACGCTTATGAAAATCATGATATTGAGCTGCTAAGATTACATTCAGCACATTTATAATTTTATTTTAATATGCTGTTACGGAAACCGTACATTTATTAAATTAAGTATCAAACGCAGTGAAATATAATTTTTAATACAGTTGCTCAAAAAGTGGTACTTTTTGTGGCTGCGTAGCGTACGAGAAGCTCAATTTCTCGAACTAGTGCTTTTTACTTTTTAGTTGCGACCGCGGCGCGACCGTCGCGGGTGCGCGGCCTGTGCGCGGCGGGTTGCTGGCGGGGCGCGACCTGTTTGACCGCGCTAGCGGTTTGTAGGCAAGCATATTTTATCGCAATGATATATTAATTTATTATTTTTCGCAATTGTATTAAAAAACGTCGTTTACAACACGTGTGAAATGTCTTTTACCACTCGTACCGAGTCTTGCCACTCGCTTTCAGCTCGTGGCAAGATACCTCGGTACTAGTGGTAAAAAGACATTCTTTTCACACTAGTTGTAAAATGTACTATTTTAATACAGTTGCTCAAAAAGTGGTACTTTTAGTGGCTGCGTAGCGTACGAGAAGCTCAATTTCTCGAACTAGTGCTTTTTACTTTTTAGTTGCGACCGCGGCGCGACCGTCGCGGGTGCGCGGCCTGTGCGCGGCGGGTTTCTGGCGGGGCGCGACCTGTTTGACCGCGCTAGCGGTTTGTAGGCAAGCATATTTTATCGCAATGATATATTAATTTATTATTTTTCGCAATTGTATTAAAAAACGTCGTTTACAACACGTGTGAAATGTCTTTTACCACTCGTACCGAGTCTTGCCACTCGCTCTCAGCTCGTGGCAAGATACCTCGGTACTAGTGGTAAAAAGACATTCTTTTCACACTAGTTGTAAAATGTACTATTTTAATACAGTTGCTCAAAAAGTGGTACTTTTTGTGGCTGCGTAGCGTACGAGAAGCTCAATTTCTCGAACTAGTGCTTTTTACTTTTTAGTTGCGACCGCGGCGCGACCGTCGCGGGTGCGCGGCCTGTGCGCGGCGGGTTGCTGGCGGGGCGCGATCTGTTTGACCGCGCTAGCGGTTTGTAGGCAAGCATATTTTATCGCAATGATATATTAATTTATTATTTTTCGCAATTGTATTAAAAAACGTCGTTTACAACACGTGTGAAATGTCTTTTACTACTCGTACCGAGTCTTGCCACTCGCTTTCAGCTCGTGGCAAGATACCTCGGTACTAGTGGTAAAAAGACATTCTTTTCACACTAGTTGTAAAATGTAATTCATTCCAGCAGGATTACAGACTGCATCGTGGTTATGTTGCTTATCTTCTATATCTTGCCTACCTACTAGACAAGGTTTGGTTTTTAATAGACAAATGTATGACTGCTCCTATAGTCATCATCATCGTCATCATATCAGCCGAAAGACGTCCACTGCTGGATATGGCCTCCCCCAAAGAGCGCCAGTAGTGCTAGCTCGAAAATATTTTTGTTGTAAGTACCAATTAGGTAGTCGTAAATATTCTACTTTTGCTAAATTATTATTAACCTCTCAAGTGCTTCTCTCTGATTTTTATGCACCCAGTCACAGCAATTATCATTAAATAAAAAATCCTGATAAGAACTCTACATATACTAAACAAATTCAATATGAACCTTTTTTTAAAATATTTAGACGAGTAAACAAGCCTAATCCAATACTAACATTCATGATTGAGCATGTATGCACAAATAAAATATTTACTAAAGCACTTCCCTCTAATGTCTGGGTCCTCTTCGAGTGAGGTAACAAGCCATGTAGATTTCGACGAAACTCCTCCGGAATTTCAAACATCCTTAGATAAACTACACAAGGTTGAAACTTCTTTAACCCCAACTCGAATTGTGTCAATTTTGCATGAAAGTTTGAAGAGTTTACATGAAAATGTACGAGTACTAGTAGCTTCAACTTTACTTGTTAGTATTTTTTGTAAGCCTGAAGATGGATAAATATTAGCAAGAATGTACTTGCTCAAACTTGGGATAACAAAACAATATTCGCTATTGTGCTATCACAATAGCGAATATTGTTTTGTTATCCCTCGATAAAATAAAGTTTATGCAGATATCATAACCACAACACATATCAGATATCATAACCAGAATCAACGTAACAAAACGCATATAAATAACTACGAAGTTCACACGGCAGAGAAAACCAGCAAATTTGTCGAAGTTCACACGGCATAGCGAAAGAACATTTTCTGCAAACCATTATAAATTCAATCTTATGTGAAAGATTTTGACGTCAAAATTCTTTAGTACCTATCTTTAAAGAGATGTATTTTTTTATTCGTGAACAATAAAATACAAAGTTACTATTATTACCTTAAACTAATAAGATTCGCCAAATTGCGAAGCATGTGATGATACTCGGAATTCAAAAGATTCGCCAATCACAGCAAAAACAAAAGAAAGCCATGAAACAAAATGGGCCATACTAAGATAACGAAATGAAAAGTCATATTTCATCCCAAAAAGCGCTCAGCGCCGCTAAACAAGTTTTTCAAAAACCGAATCGCTTTATGTGAGTCGATAATATTTGAGGATTTCCGTCGATTCCTCAAGGATCCTTTGGCACTTTATCAGTTGCTATTTCAACCAGAATCATAATCATATCAGAATATTCAAAATCAGTGAGGACGTAGTTTTATAGTTTTATATACATATTTGAGAAATTCCATAAGTCATCTCCTCATCTGTGGTCCTCATCATCAATTCCAATTATCCAAATTTATAAAAAATAAAACGCGCGGAAATACACGACTTATCTAGACACGCGGTAGCGTGTCAAGCCAAGTTCAAGCAAAGGAACTGGCTAGCCAGCGCCGAGTGTAATATTACACGAACCTCTTGGTGCCACTTTTGATCCTTCTATAACTCAAAACCTCTTTAACGTAAACACATAAAACTACGTGTGTTTAATTATGTCCATAAGGGCATCTAGAAGCCCAAATTTCATGAAGCTAGCTCAAACGGTTATAAAGATATGGAGGTCAATAAGTCGTAAATTTTAGCACTGACTGACTGACTGACATATAGTACCTACCTAAAACCTAACCTACTTCCAGATGACCTAGAAGGATGAAATTTGGAATCCAGCTCGGTAATTGTGTTTGAGCGTAGGAAAAAATCTAAAAATAAAAAATGGTAAAAATAGGGGGGTCCGCATACGATTTTTTTCACTTATTTATAGCGTTGGATCCGTTACAAGCAGATATTTGAAACTATCCCAATATTAGTATTATTATATTTGCTATACAACAGAAATATAAAATAAAGTTGATACAAAAAATAAGTGGTTTAAGTCAAATCTAACCTACTTTAAGATCTCACATTTTTAAATGACAGCAATTGTTATAGGTATCCAATAACGCAAACAATATTTGGATCTTGCATATAATTTGGCACTCATTTAGATCTCCATTCTTTTTGCGGCGAAGCCCACAGCCAAGCTGCCAGCTAATTTTTGTGTTGAACTTTGCTCTCCTTTTTTACATTTATGATTTTGGTGGGATTAATAGAAAATATCCAAATCACTACATGCGTGCCTAATATACTTCAGGAGTTCCCCCAATTCCTCATGGATCCCATGATCTAAAAGGATTTTCGAAAATTGGGACTGTACGGGCTGCTAGTGCCACACACACCAAAGTATAAAATGTTCTTGCTTGATGATGTAATAATAACTCACTAATATAGTCAAAGTAAAATCTTTATTTATACCGTATTAAACTAACTATAAAAGCACGATATTATGAATGATAGTGCGAATGAGGACACGCGTGCTGAGTGTTGGTTGTAAACGTGTACTGACGCGTACTTTAATGGTTTAGGCGATCGAAGGTAATTTCGCTGAGATGGCAATGTGCGGTGTAGACCTTACATGCTGCCCCGCGAGAGAAGCGTGAGATGAGAATGATACACATTTGATGATAAAAGCAATTGATACAAATTAAAAATCATCTTAAATGCTAAAACATTCAATTTCGAATTACAGACGATCGCTGTCGTTGATCACAGTTGTTTTATGCAAAACTGGTGAGGTAGCTTTGTTCTGCGTCGTCTTGCGAATGCTGGATAATACTTTTAATTCCGTGGGCAGCTCGTATCTTTATGAGCGGTCCAGGACTCTTGGTCGAATTTGAGGAGCGTGTGTTACAACAGAAGATGGCTGTTGGTCCTCTAGTTGCGATCGTAGGTCGGCGCTCCCGCTGCAGCGACCGCGTAGGTGGCGCCAAATCATCGCTCCTGTTGCTATTACCGCAGCAACGAGTAAAATGTAAATAATAGAGTACTGATGTACGTCGTGATACGTTTGATAGTTGTCAGAACTGATGAGTAAATGCTGGATCAGTTTTTCAGCTTCTCCTTTGACCTTGCTCTTGAGAAACTGCATTTTTTGAGCGTTCGGAAGGGAGGGATTTGCATGACTTGTTTCAGTAAATAAGTCCTTAAATGATGTCCAATGTTGATAACTGCCGCTGAAGATGGGAATCTCCATCTTAGGGGTTGATATTTCCCTATGTGGGACTGACCACATTTTTGTATTAATTTCTTTCTTGATTTGATTATACTGCATTTCGTAGGTGTTGTAATTCATCTCGTACGTGACGTTTCTATTTTCTAGGATGCTGTCAATTTCCCAGTGAAGGGTGTCTATGGCTGTCCACCGTGCTTGCAGAGTCTTGAGGGCATCCTCAAACTCCCATTTTTCATTGATATGATCTATAGAAATGTTAGACACAGTTCTGACGAATGCTCTAAAGTTGCTGGTCTGCTTACGTAACATCTCGTCTGTTTTGCTGAGAGATCCACGTGATACTGTTTCTGCTGTTTCAAGTTCCCCGCGAGCAGGTCCCGTAAGAATTGAGGTGTGCTCAACTGTGTCTGATATCTCTTGACGAGGTGTTTCTACACGGGTCTGGACCTGACTCCGTGGACCTGATTGAGGTGATAATTCTGTTTTTGATGTTGATGGGGTTGATAATGAAGTCATCATCGGTTTGTGTTCCGATGTCATGAAGGAACTAACATACTGTCTGGTAGTTAGGTAAAATTGCTTAGTGATGTCGAATTGATTACCTGAAAAGTAGGGATGATCCACATCCTCTTCACATAACCTTTCATGATTTTGCTGAAAATCGGTCCAATATTGGTCAAGAACTTGTAACCTTCTTGGGATCCTCTCTGGTGTCTTGCGGTCTGCTCCGTCTTTTTTGAAGTTGTCAAGAAACTTCTTCATAGCCTCCATGAGTTGGAATTGTGTTTCCAATAGTGATTCCATTTTGATATTAGAAATATGCTTATCTGATGTCAATAGTCGTAAACACTGTTGATGTGCTGAATGATGCTGATGATATGCTGGAAAACGATGTTGTTATGCTGTAAGATGCTGTTGCTAAATACTGCTTCACTGTATGATGCTCTGTTGTAAGGTGCTGGGTAATGCAGTACTTCTGAGCCCCACTGTGCAGTGTAGACGCCTTCTCAATCTGACTGGTGAGACCCGCTTGTGGGAGGCCAATCAGACCGATGCGATACTGAACTTGAGACACTCAAAAGCACTCACTTTTCCTCGAAGGACCAATTGATGTACGGGCTGCTAGTGCCACACACACCAAAGTATAAAATGTTCTTGCTTGATGATGTAATAATAACTCACTAATATAGTCAAAGTAAAATCTTTATTTATACCGTATAAAACTAACTATAAAAGCACGATATTATGAATGATAGTGCGAATGAGGACACGCGTGCTGAGTGTTGGTTGTAAACGTGTACTGACGCGTACTTTAATGGTTTACGCGATCGAAGGTAATTTCGCTGAGATGGCAATGTGCGGTGTGGACCGCACAGGGACCAACCTGGAAGCATACTTACAAACACAAAAAAAATATAAAAATAAAATACAATTGAATTGAGGACCTCCTCCTTTATTTTGAAGTCGGTTAAAAAGTAGAGGCCATGGGCATGCGGGGCTATTCTTTCAGAGGGATGATAACATCAAACTGGTACAAATGTTTTCATTCTGTTACCTTATTAAAATATTTACCTAAATATAAAGTTCTCGTAAATATGAGCACCATTGCTTTTTTTCATCGTCCAATGCCTCGCATGAGTTTTTAAAAGTGGCATCGACTTTTTTTGGTAAATATCGATTTTATCACTAAATGACCTATTGATAGCAGGTTCATTGTCACCAACCTGACTTCGACATGAGCGGCGAATACCTGAGGTCTAAAACACTCTTTGTTTTACCGTCCTAAGTACGTCACCATCATCATATAAGCCGAAAGACGTCCATAGGCCTCCCCCAAGGGATGCCAAAGTGACCGGTCCTGCGCCACCCGCACCCAGCGGAGTCCCGCGCCCTTTACTAGGTCATCAGTCCACCTCGTGCGGTGCCTTCCCACGCTGCGCCTTCCGGTACGTGGTCGCAATTCGAGAACTTTTCCGACCCAACGGCCACCGGTTTTTCGTGCAGTGTGCCCCGCCCAATATTCCCAACAAGTACCTACGTAATATAATATAACGCGTTCATATAAACTCTCTCCCTTTACATCACCTGTGTTTTGTGTTTCAATCAAGCGTTAAACTTAACGATTTCCTTATTCTCGAAAAGATCGTAAAGATAAATAATAATGTGACAAAAAACACGAATGAAATCTTGTTTTCCTATTGGATGCTGCGATACGAAATCCCAAACGGAAGTTTCTACAAAAGCAATTTCTGTTAATGTCATTCTGTACCGATGGAGGAGGCGTTTCATTGTTACTTCACCTGACTTCCAGGTGATTTTGGGAGGGGGATAATAATACAAATTACTAAAAAAAAACGGCGGGTATAAAAAATACGACGTATGAATATCGGAGATAGGGATTGCTTTAACGTTTGTCTACTTAGCGTATTCAAATTGAGATTCAGTTTAAATGTGCAACGTTGACTTTTATAAATATACGTCGATAAGCGGAAATGCTTTTTTACTCTGAATATGATAAGAAGAAGATCTATTTAGGATTTCGAATCTCAAATGAAAAAACCCTTTTAGTATCCTATTTTTCAGTAACGCGTGTTAGCGGGAAGTTGAAATCAATAGCAAATCCTCAAGTAAGTATCCATGTTATCAGAGGTGGGATGTTGCCTAAAGGATAAAAGATAAGAGGACTTGAACCTTTCCTGCCCTTAAAATGGTTAGGAAGAAAATGTAGTTTATTTTCCGATAATCGATGTCACGACTTTCTCCCAGCTATCTGCTGCATGGATTTAACTTACCCTAATCACGTTATCCAAGCCCTCACCACCAATACTCAAGATCACTATCAAATACCAAACAACGACCATTTACCACTGTTATTAAGTTCAATGGGGGACTTTTACGTCCCCAACAAGGCAGTAAATGGCAATTACTTACATTGCCAGAGCCATTACTTCAACCGTAAACGGCTAATACTGCGTATTAGTGCGTATCAGGCAGAACATTAATGTAGTTGTAATGTGGAAGATATACGCTCTTTTGAAATGGGGCAAAGATTCCCTAACATGTAAACCATCAACAGCCTATGAACATTAATACCACTATACAAATAGATGTAGTTGAAAACATTGATAATAAGCCTGATAATAAACTTGATTAATTTTTGAATTGATTTGAAAATGTACTGTTTATACAAACAGGTTAATACAAGATGGATAGTTTCTTGACTTCTGATTTAACGAAAATCGTGTGAAATGGTAATTAATCCCAAAGGTATTGCCTCCAATTTCAGATTTGATTAGATTAGATTAGGCGAGAGAAATACAAAATAGCTATTATTCATGTTGGTATTTGGCCGACTAGATAAAGTATATTATTGAATCATTTATTGACATCTTTTGCAGTTTGGTACAGATGGGGCCAACTTTTATTTTTCATCAGAAATAGATTAAAGTCAGCCAGTTGGAAGAGCTCCTGTTTCTGTACAATAAATATATACATAATATTCTAATGGGTGTACCCCTACATAAATACGAAAAACTAAATTCCGCTGGTCGCAATCACGAATTTCTTAACACCGATTATTATAATTCCGATTGATTCAAATCTCCTAATATAAGTATTCTGATTCTTCATAAAGAACAATAATAAGCGGCTGAATAATAATCCGAAATATCAAAAATACGAAATCCGATTACTAAAACACCGATTTCACAAACTCCGAATATTATTACACTTAGTCGACTGGACAGTCAGTGACAGGACTCCGCCTTAGCTCCGGCGCTGCGGGGAGAGCAGTCCATTCGCCCTCGCGTGACAAAGCACTGTTATCCGTGCTCCGCTCCGCAGCTTCTAATTTTTATGTGCACTCTAGGGGTAGGGCAGACAAGACCACGTGGATATTGGGGTGCTTAGATTCGGTTTTGTTAACTGTGTCTCCAATACAATATCTCAGCCATTTTTGATTTTTAAGTCCTAGGTCGGTTTGAACTTCTGGTTCCAATACAAAAGGGTTCGGTAAGCCGTAGGGTCACGGTTCTACCGAAAACTCCTCCTGCATCAAAAGTAGCTGCACAATCGAAGACGTCAAAAGCTCTTATTCCCTTTTAATACAGACTTTTGACGTCTTCGTTTTTTGCAGTTACTTTTGATTCTGACTGTGCCTCCACCGACCTGCCTTAAAGTCTCTCTAAAACGACTTTAAACTAACCTTGCGCCTTTTTACATACTCTCTACGGGACATTGGAAAAAGCATCGGACTTTTTAACCCCGGTGTAGGTTCAAGAATCCGAATTTCATAATTCCTATTAAAAACACGAAGTTCACTAACCCGAATATCAAATTTGTGAATTAGCAATGAATTTTCAGGAAATTTGTAATCGGAGTACTGTTTTTGGGGCCAATGGCATTTGGCGCTTTTCATTGTTTAGTTATAAAAATCGGAAATAAATAAAATCAATTACTTAAATCTCGGTTAGATAAATTTAGTGTTTTTAGTAATCGAAATTGTAAGTCTTAGGATTTACGAAATTCGGGGTAGTGAAAATCGAAATTAGTAAATATGGAATAAAAATACTGAAGTATTTGGGTATAGTATTTGGGTGTGCATCCTACTATAAATACAAAGCAAATTCGCAATTATTATTTTTTTGTTTTTGTGTATGTTGTTTAAATATATATATAGTACGTTACCCGCAATATTTGAAGTGTGTGACGTATGCCAGTATTCTTATGATACAATAGTACCGCTTTAATATTTCAATGTTGCTTTTTTTTTTTAATTCTAACCGAGTCATCTAATATTTCAGCGTCATTGTCTAAATACAATTTTGGAACACGAATAAATGTTGTGAAGGAAGGAATATAACTTTTTTTTAAATACTAGTAGCATTTAAATAGCGATAAGACCGTCTGTAGTTACCATTAAATTATTTAATCTTCCCTTGTATCCTATGTTAACATGTTTTTCTTATGTCGTGGTGCAATTAAAAATACGAGTATATTATTTTTATTCGTCCCCTCCCAGGTTGACTTTAGGAATATGGTTGAAGTTATTCCTATAGTCAACTTATACGATACTCACGAGAAGAAAGGGGGTGTCGGGTAAGAAATTAAACATCCCATGTGGTCTTACCCTAGTAAATCTATCAATGGATTAATCGATGTTCATGCCAATATCGATTCTTCCTGTTCGCAATTCTGCTCAATCTGAATTCCACACAATAGTATTTCATCACATTTGCCATTGTGCACAGTCATTATTTGTGTACAGTAGCGATTCTTCCTGTTCGCAGTTCTGCACAATCTGAATTCCACACAATAATATTTCACCACATTCGCCATTGTCCACAGTCATTATTTGTGTAGAGTTTCCAAACACCTGTATGATAAAAAAAATTTAACAACATACTACAATAGATCTATATTGCGAATATAAACAGCAACACCAATGATGAACCTGAGTGATAACCTAACCCATTTTAACTACTACCTTGTAAAAACCTTATATGTTACCTAACCCTTTTTCTTACTACTTCATACTAACTGCGTGTTATAACTTTCTTAAAAAGTTGCTTATTTGACTGTCAGTCAAAGTCCCAGATATACTCACGTATTAATGAATAGTTACCGTCGGCGACGAAGAACCGTGGGGGTCGAAGTTGCACCACGTCCGTAGGAATTACCCATCGCTACCCTACACGTGACCCCTGGGTGGTGCTAAAAGTGTAACAACCTGGCAACCTTACTGTCTTTTCCAAGATCTCACGGTTCTAAACAGTGATTTGCCATACGACAAATAAATAACTGTCGGCGACGGGTTTTGAACCCTTCAGAAGTTCTTCTACAAGATGAGGGTAGTTACTTGCGACCGCGACACCCCACGCACTGACAGTCCCAGTGTGAGTTCAAAACATGTCGCCCGTAGTGACGATTATTGGCTCTGAACATGACATGCGATAATCTTGGTATATTTTATGATAGAAATCATTCTGTATATTATGGCCAACATGGCGATATATTTTTATTCGGAAGGTATAATAACAGAATATATACAAGAGGAAATATCAAGATAAACCCCACTAATCACCATACAATGGCGGTCATGTCTTATTAAGATGTCCCGAACCTCACTCATTATGGTACGCCGTCGAATATAGGCATCTCTGACAGTTTCGATATAAAAAAGATGGATGAAATTTTGCGTTGGTAGCTCAACTGACTAAAGGCTTACGAGTTTATAAATATTACTTCAACGACCTTCATCTCTGTTGAGAGTTAGGGGATTTAAATAGAATAAAAAGAGCTAGGAAAATGAAACTGAATTTATAATATGTTTGCACTACATTTTGGTACTTATTAAATTAATTTGTATATGTTTCATTACAATTTAATTATCTTCGGTAAGTACCACCGTACAAAACCTTGTTTAGTGAATTTTAAATTAGATTATTTACCTACAAAAAAGAGTTGAATTTTTTTTTTTCTGTTATTTGTATTTAATAAAAAGTGTCAAAAACATAAGTTCTTTGGAGTCGAATGTTGCACATTGGGCTGCATTAGGATACAATTATTTAAGGTTTCGGTAATGCTGTGCTTATATAAAGACTGGTAAAAAAATGGAAATTGGATGAACAGTTTTATTAAACCTGAAGACCTTATCTAACCCATCGTATCTATAATATATATACCTTCTTAAAGGGAAAGGATTGAAAAGAAAAATATGCATAAAGATATATTATTCTTGGTAGCATTGTAGTGTAGTATAAAAGGTTGGCGCCGGAAGGGGCTACGCGGTCGACGCGGGGAAAATATTATGCTAAATAAGACATCGTATTTGCATTTTCATTCCAAAGGCATGTGAACTTCTTGAGATACTAGTTTATTTTAGAAAGTTCCTGTTTTGAGCGGATGATGTCAATCATTACACACCAATGGTTATTTTTAAAGCTTTTTTAATTACCTACATTATGTTTGTTTAGGCAAGCATCGCAAATCTTTGACCAACATCCCGAAATCAAAGAAGAAATTTTGTATTGTGTACTTGAGCAAGTCAGATGACTGTGGATTAAAACGATAGCTGGTTTAATTATGGGCATAGGAGGAGGCTAGGAACTCAGCTAAGTTACACGAGAAAAGTATAGTCAGCTATAAAAGTTTGTACTTGTTGTTTAAGTTGTTGTTTTTTTTTATTTCTCGCAATTATTTTGACTATTTTTCTTTCACGATGCTTGCTGTTAGAAGAAATACAAATATATATTATTTGTACTAACTTCACTATCACTAGTTTTATGCCCCATCCCTAATGCGCTAATTTCGTTAATTTCGCACTGATCCAAGATGGACGCATTGACCATGTAATACGCTTGTATTAGAAATTAGCTGTTCTTATAAAATAAGCAATCTGTTGTAGGTTAGCCAGTGTTTCTTTCAATTCACACCTAACAAATTTTAATGTATGTCCTTGATAATTAACGCCTAGCAAATATATTTTAGTTAAATGACATTGAGACATTTTGTCTTCATCTGTTACTTTGACTCAGTGTTTGAAAGTAACAGAAATTGTAACAGACCATCAGAGACTTGTTTAATTCAAAAGGTAATAATCGTCTTCGGTTTCAGCAATCATTCTCATGCAATAAAATGATTAAGAGTATGTTCGACCAAACAAAAATAGAGATTTTTCCAAGAATGGACTATATTTAATATGTTCATGTAAAATCACTATATTAAGTCGTTATTGCTGTTTCGTGGAACCCGACCAGAGAGCTCTATGTGGGTAAAAAAACGACATGTAATACAATACAAATCTTCTGTATTGCACACCTCACACATACAGAGCAGTAAAAAAAGGTAAAACATTAAGAGGGTATCCTAGCAGCATTTTTCCATACAAACGTATTCCCCTATTTCCTTCCTGGTTTATCCCTCTAGAGGACTCGTTTTTTTTTATAAAATCTAGGTCTACTGTATGTATGCCCCTGTCATTTACTTTTTCCCAAAAAATAATTACCAAAACAGATACGAATTTTCGAAAACCTAAAAAATACCCCATTTTTACTGTCATATTTAGATGACTACCAGACAAATATGAAAAGATTTTACGTTAAAATAAAATAATGGAAACATAGATCTGCTCTTCCTCTAAATTTCGACACCAAACATAATTGAATCGGCGCAGGTTTGGCGGAGAAAACAGGGGAATACAAAGCATCGATCTGGTCAAGATTTTGTAGTGAAAATCGGTCTGAGCTACAGTTATCGCACATTACGGGGAATCGCTTGGGCGCAACGCGACGGCAATAGTTTGTACAAATACCTATTTCTCAATTTTGTCGCAGACCGACTACGCTCTTAAGCGGTCGAATCGCTACGAGTAAAGAGCATTCGCAAAAAAGTTAGTCCTTTGTAAGTGTTCCGAAAAGTAATAAAATACTTTTTGTAAAGTTTTATTTCTTAAGTTCAACGATCATACTGAAAACCTCAGAAAGTAATAGCATAGCGCATTACCAATTTTGTATTTCCAGGATTCGCCTGTGCCTGATAAGGTGGAATGTGTTTTTCTCAGTAAATACTGCGCAGCTAATGGAGCAAGGAGGCTGACGATTCGGAACAACATTAATGTATCATGACACTCATTTTATTGATGAACATCATATTTTAGGATTATAGTAACGAGGCGATATGTTAGGGACCGAGCCGGGAAGTGGGAGTTTTGCGCGTGTGTTGTGATTGCCGAATGTTACCAATACAATAAAAACAGGGATTTTTAGAAGAATATCTGCCTCATCAGAAACTAACAAAAGGTATTCTTAAAAAGTAAAACTACATTCTGGTACAGACTTGATAGAACAACAATGTATGACTGAAATTTGAAAGAATGGTAAAAAGGAGCGTAAATCTGGGATTGTTGACGTAGCCCTTTTGATTTACAATCCGCCGTTTACAAGGCGTATACGGCAAATTTTTACCTAAAGGCGTTTAGGTACAAAGTTGCCCATTAGAAATGTCTGGTGCAAAAATTACTTGCGTTCATCATTTTCTCTGTAGTTATATGTATTTCAAGAAATGATAAATATCATGGTGTGGACTATCTTACACATATCACACATCGAACTAGTCCCATACTACTATTCAAAAAGATTTCCGTTTATTGGTGGTAGACGACAATATAAAAATACTTACATACATAGAATACATTCAAGACTCGAAGTGAGATATTCATGCTTATCGTATAAGCATTTGTCCTTTCTGGTATTTTAGCCTAGAAACAGTAATCCGGTTTGCAAATAAGGCACAGCAACACTTACTGCTTTTTGACCACAAACTATAATCCATTGGATTTAGATAAGGCGAGTCCCTCCCTGGGCACTCTTTTGAACGTATAAATCAGACCTTTCGTTAAATATCTGACACGTCCTTTTAACTCTAGAAATAGAGTTTAGTCGGTTATTTTTGAGCACCTTGTTTAATCAGATATTATTGCGGGTGACTGTATTTGTATTCTATGTAGATATATCCGCGTTTAACAAAATTCCCACACCTATTTTAACAACTACTACATATTTACGTATTTATCGGTCTAGTTAGAGTTTAAATATTAGTTTCATCAAGTCGAACAAACCTTACTGCTTCATGGATATAATATACAGAACTCATTATAGTTTCTTAGTACTTACATAGTTGTAATATTTTTCAACACAATTGCTCGTAACTTACCTCTTATTGTGTCGCTTTTAGGCTCATAATCCTGGATATTAAAAACGCGTGTTTTATAACATTACAACACTTGTGTGTTATGGTTATATCCCGATTAAGTCACGTTGGCACCTTGCAGCAAGATATATATGCATGAACACGGTGCATTCTTAAATTAACCGGGTTGTACAGAATGTACAGCTTTTTTTTTAATTTTCGGCAAATGGATTCTTACTCGACTAAACAAATTAAATCCTTTTTGTTAATTAATTGACTATTTCTTTTTGTGTGTGATATGGAAACGTTTAATTTAGTAAAACTATTCACTTTTCATAACATTTTACATGAATTAAATACAGATAACATTTTAAAACGAAAATATAATTTTGTTTTGTATTGGCTGTTTAGAGATTTCTGTGCCCACACAGCACAAACTTCACGAAAAACAAACTGTTGGGAGCCATTATAGGTTATTAATTTCACAAATATTTGTAAAATTTATTTCTGCGTGTTTGGTTATTATCAAAAATGTTGACTCGTGGTGACTAGAAAAGTGATAAATAGAATGGACGTCACTGGAAATTCTTAGCGATGTGCAATTGTGAGTAAAAACCTGTTGTCATCTTAATGATTTGCTTAATTTAAAGTAAATAATTTGGCAGGCCTATAACATTTTCATCGTATGAAAATGATTTTTTCCTCTCAAAATGTGTTGAAAAACGTCGTATGATACGCGTGAGCTTTGATAATTACATCCTCGGCTTCCTTATCACGCTCACCTACGGTTCGCGTGAACAATTTCGCCTCTGATGTAATTATCAACATACCTCACTTGTATCACAATGTACTATTACTCAACTACTCTGGCTTTTAAAAAAGATCGTTAGTCAAAATAAAAAAACTCGTGCTGAAAATGAGCTGTATCTTTTCGTCTTCAATCTGTGCTGAAGTTGTTTGTCTTAGACCATCCGCACTAAGTGATTTGGGTATTTTTTCCCAGTTTTCCGGGAATTTTAATTGTCCCGATGTCAAACTGACACTTTGCATTAATGAGGCAGATAAAAAGTAGATTCAGAACGCTTGCGCTTAATTTGTTCCAGTTTTTAATGGTGAGTATTAAATAGACGTCTAGTTTTATTCTACGTAATGTAAAATAAAACTTGTTTACTCTAATGCACTTAATGTGGTTCATGCAGAGATTTAGGCTGTCGTCTTACCTATGGGCAATATGGATATAGCCAAAGACAAGGACTTTGAAAGCCTTATTTGATGTTGGAATAATCCACATAAACAACAACTTCTCTTATAAAAAAAATGTGGGCAAAATATCCGAGTTTTGCATTTTCGTCTCCCCTAACTTCCGTTTGCCAATGTTTTATTTTTCCGAAGGCATTTGTTTCTGAAATCTTTGTCTCTGCCAAACTTTTGAAACCAATATCGTATAGAACACATTAAGCGTTTCGGGCAACTCTTCAGACGGCGAACACTCGGCGCGTATCAAAAATTTACTATGACGAGGTAGGTAAAATAACATTAGGACAAAATTTCACCTTCCAATCTTCACTCGGTTATATATTCTGAGGTTTCGACAGGCGGCAATTATAAAATAACTCACAGGCACGAGCACATTGAGCTAGGCTGTTAACGATTGACAACACGTAACCTTTTAGAAGGATCATTAGCACTCAATTGTCATTTTCCCATACAAAAAGTGTCATTTAGATAATTATAGTTGACGTACTTACATTGCGTTACGTAATCGACCAGTAGGAATAACGACGGTTATTTTACAAATCTGGTGATCGATTTTTGAATCTCACCAAGTGACTAACTCTCACCGATGTGAGTGATTTCCGAAAGTTCGTATTTTTGAAACTCATCGGTGACTTACATTTGTCATACCTATGATATCGATTTACGAGTGCCTCTACCCACTCGTAATTGAAATCACCATGCGATTGTTTTTGACAGTTGACGTATGTGACATCTGCCAAGAATTTTTCAAAACTTTAATTTTCGGTTACATGACACTGACACATACGCTACGTTTTACGTTTGAATCTGTTTTAAGTTATAAGTAGTATGAGAAAATAAAAACCGGTATCAAGGACAATATCTGCGTAAAAAGGAACGTAACGGGAAGATTGTCTCTAACTGACATTGTAAAATTTTTGCATGTTGGTAAACAGCGTGTGACTTTCAAAAATACCGCTTTAGGCAAATGGTGACATACAAGTCATCGGTGATAATTTTCGTCACCGGTGACTTTGATATCACCCGTGAGATTCAAAAATCGCACTCCCAGTACGATCCTTGTACATGTTTAACTGTGAGTAATATGTATAGTAAAAAATACGTGTTGGAAGAATAATGTTCTTTCTCTGAATAAACCGTACAACAAAGAATTCTATGAATAATACATTGATACGATTAGTTATATACAATACAGTATTTTTTCTTCACTGCATTACTACGATAGTTTATTTTAGTACCCCTGAATAAAACATAGGTTGTCAGAAAAGAAACACAAAATAAATATTTACAGCATCTGCTTTTTTATTCACTCATGTGGTACGTTACGGCCTCTTTCTAGGTGATACTAATTTTAGGGTAAGCTATAGGTATACCATCGAAGAAACACTTAACTGACCACCCGCCAACCTTATGCAAATAAGGTTGACAGAAGTTCGGGTAGTGTTTGTAAGTACTAAAACCTGGCCAAGTGCGAGTCGGGCCACGCGCAATGTAAGGTTCTGTAGTTACCTGCATGTATTTTTTTTATCGACACGCGCCTAGTAAATGGTCGAATTTGTACGAAAGTTGGCCTTTTCAAGTACATTTTAAGTCGGTCGACTACTACTCGGTAACTAGTAATGTCTACTTAGCCGTGAAAATTTTCCTTTTAAATTCACACGAATTTTCACGATTTTTTTGACATACCCAGTAGCAACCATTAGCTGGCAGAGGGAGAGGATACATGACTAACAGAAATTTTGGGCTTTAAAAGCCCAATATTACACAAAATGGACCATTAGATATATTGGTGGTGGCGTATTTAACGCAGAGAAGTATTTTGATTGATCAAATTAAAATGTTTCGTAAATCATAAATATGTACTCATCAAATTATTTAATCAATATTTATGGCACAAAAGGAGAAATAAATGCTATAAAGCACTCTCTACCAGTCAACCTTAAGGCAAAGGCGAATTATTGTTGGCGGGGTGGATCTTTATTAAGGGGCTGTATTGAAAAATATCGAGTTGTTGGACACGCCATTCTGACCATTCTGGGAGACAATGAGGCCTGATTTTCAGATATGTGATTCTTGATTATATGCTTGTTCTTCCAACTAGATCGATTCGCGATTGCTTGAAATTTCCTCGATAGAAAAAAAATCCAAAGTTGCGTCCTAGTTTTTAGATTTTTAACCAGTAAACAACATGAAATCAAGCGGCGAAACTTAGTTGAAATGATGATCTATTACTCGTCTTGCATCTCATTTTATAAAATATACTCGCTTCATAATAATATTTATAATAATCCCATCATTACTGATTTCGCGTTTTTGAAAGCAAACGCCCCTTTCTGAGGATGTTGTTTCCTTGTCTGTCAAACGTTAGTGGCATAAGTTTGTTTCTTACGCGCGGAGTCCATTCGGCTGTCAGCCGTGATCGAAGCAGGATCTACGTCACTTAGCGCCGCAAAATTACTTACGAATTATAATTATACACCAGTATATTTAGGCATACGGCGCCATTCAACACGAATCGTGCCTGAGGTCTTTTTGTAATGGGCGTGAGCGGTCCTAGAAATGCACTCACACATGCGCATTAAATGTATAATGTGTACTAAGCAGTTACAATTTTCGACATGATGGGAAGCGTTCTTGTAGTCCTGTGGGTGATGCATGCATGTCGGTAACAATATGTGCCCTGCTGTATCGGGTTCAAATCTCGTGGTTGAAAAGAGTTTTTATACTTTTGAATTGAGTTTTTCGAATATATTTTTTAAACCAAATATGTAAAAATTGCACAGAACTTTTATCTTATAACCTATTTTCCACCTATTATGTTTATTCAAAAATATTGTAAATGTTTTTTGAAAAAAGTAAAAAGAATAGGTACGTCAAGGTCAAAGATATGTATGCAAGTATTGTGAAAAAAAGAAGTAATCATAAAAAGTTCATAAGATATATACTCATCCAAATACTAATAAATATGCAAACTTCAATGGCCATATAAAGATGTAGGTATATGTACATGTTCAAAAACTTGTATACAATCAAAATTACATAATTAGTATCCTGCAAATTATGCAAAATATTGTAGTCATATTTATGTCATTAATTATAGTTTCAGTAACTGCTACGAAAATATGTATACAAAATATAAATCTGCGAAGATCAACTTTATGGTCTTGTCGCACGAAACAAATTTGAATATAATGTTTTGACAATTCACGAAAACAGTGCAGACTTGTCATTGCATATGTTTGTCTCATTTTTTAACCTGTCACGACTTTGGCATTGTGCGTTTAACAGATTTTGCAATTATAAAGCTGTCAACTTAAACTAGGTGTCTAATGCGTTTCAAGATTTCGTCTAAGCAACCGTCAGTTACCATAGCCCTGTGGTTCAGTAGTAGGATTAAGTGCCGAGTCATATGTTGTCCTGAGTTCTAATCCTGCAGTTAGATGTTTTGTTGCATTTTTATCTTATATTTTTTACAGACCATGTTGTTATGTTACAATAGCTACCTACTTATAAAATAAAAAAATTATAAGGTTTAACCTTTTAAATACTCCCGAGGCTGTGAATGCGCTTCCAATGTTTTCGTAATTTGAAACCAAAACTGATGTTGTTAAACTTCATTACGAAAGATTTTTACTCAAAGTAAAAGTAAATATACAAAAGAAAAAAAAACTTTAAACGCATTTCAGTCCCGGTAGATTTGAACCCACTATCACAAGATTGGTAGTCAATAATTTATTCTCTACACCATTGAGTCATATGACTATGATAACGAAATTAAGGTAATATAAGCCAGTTAGCTTATCAAGATAACCATAAATATTTCTGAACGCTTTTATTTAACTTGCAATGTATGTTTCTCAGTATGTTCGTTTAGGGCAAATCTTGCAAGCTAAATTAGAATTGCTTTTTATTTTAATGCTCAATTTGAACAATATTAAATTTTATACCTTTTTATAACGAAACAGATTATTTAATTAAATATTTTTGTTTATCCTGTCGGAGGCTACAGACGAAGATGGTTTATTTTCTCCATTATATTATTTCTCTGTATCATATCGTTTAATAATAAATTTTAGAATTCGTGTTGATGAATGTACGCCATCTATCTTATTTTTGTATAAATTTCCTGTGCATCGTGCATGCGCAGCCTAGTACCTCGTTCTTTACTGTCACGCCAGGTGACGCGACGTGAGCGGAACCCGTGTTTGTGTGTGTGACATGTATAAATACGAGACTTTTAATGCGGGGTGCAGGGCGCGGGCGGGTGTTAGGGCGTGGCTTAAAATACCTAATGTTGTCGCTTGGCAGGGCCTTAAGACGGAAATTTATTTAACTTAATACTAAATTATGTAATATACTTTCATAGAATACCATAATATATACCATTATATACATACATATATGCATATAATAATATTTTTTGAAGACAAGGCTCTTTGGAGTATATATACCTAATATAATATTCCGTAGGGGCTAAATGTCTCACCATAGTACCGCTTTACAAGCCCAATATGACACACTTAGGACATGAAAATACGCTTGCAATGATAGGCCCCTATGTTCAGTATTTCAACATTACTAGCACAAAACACAACGTGTTATTAATTAATTTCGAAATCGATGGATATTCAATCATATAGCTAGTTTGACGGATACGAAACCAAACGCTTTTCTGTAAGCTAGCAACACTGAGCCTCTTATGGCAATATCCGCTTTACCGCGCATCGTTACAGCTCGCAATGAATTTGCTGGAGCTTTAAAAACCCTATAAAACTTACAAACCCGAACCGCGACACGCGATAATTGAGAAAACCAGACTTTAGCGGCCTGTGAGGAAATACAGCACCAGGGGGCCCCCAGAACATCACACCGAGCAGCGGATGAATTTGAGGTGAGTCTCCCGAACACTAGCTACTTAAAATACGCCACATAAAGATTCGAGCCGGATATTCCTTATGAGTACTGGTTATTTTGCTTTAAATTCGCGTTCGTTGCTGTTTTGTGCTAGCATTGCATGCTAAATTCCAATTTCTTTTACTACGACTTACGTCACTTAGCGAGAATCTACCTCCGGTGACAAACATTAATATCGAGTTTCCAAGCGCCTAGCGTATTATTTTACGGTAATACCGGTGTATACAGTGCGATCTCAATGAGAACTTTCTAATTATATATAGTTTCATAGGGTTTTAAGCGATATTTGCGAAATTACATCTCGCAATCATTTTTTACGAAAGGCGGTAGACGCATACTCGCGCTGCTCGAAGCGCCCGCTGAGCGCCATTCGCATGGCCGTAATTGCATTCCTATAGCATAGGTTAATTTAGTTAGTCGCAACTAATAATTTAAAAGTTTTAGTACAACGTACAAAACCCACTTGGTATTTACGTACTTAGTGTATATCGAAGCGGTGTAGGTACAACGTACCGAACCCAATTCCGCGGTCACTGTATTGCTACATACCGATTTATAAGCTGCATGTATTTTTGTACTGCACACATTTCAGTCTTTGTAGCTTGGGATCTACCAACCATTGACTTCTGTAGTTGCTTAATCGATTTATTTACAGTTAAGTTTGCGACCAGCTATATTATTTTACTTACTAACTATCATTGCGCTAGTACCTAGCCATCAATACACTTAATACCTATACATTATCTTACGTACAACGTACGTCCATACATAAAATTTACATCCATACATACGTATATCGTTTTATTTCGTGATATTACATTTAGTTTAATTCAGTGACTTAACTATGTACGAAATGGAAATCGAACAATTGAATTTCGAACGTGATCTTGCTTTGAATAACATCGAAAAGATTGTTGATTGTAGTAACAACTTAGCTGAGTTTAGAGTACGTGTTAAGGAATTAAATTCAATTAAAAAAACATTCTTGCAAACACAGGCAAAGATTGAAAAATTATCGGCAAAAAACGAAACTTTTTCAAAAACGGATAATTTGGCTATTCGTAACAAATTCGATTCGTTGTATTTTCAAGTCCAAGTTACCTTGGATACGATAAAGGAAGAACGTAAACAAAGTGTTTCGGCACCGTGCGGTGGACACAACGTGTCACATGCGGGTTGCTGTGCCTCACAGCAGGTACCTCAATCACACATACGTTTACCTCAGCTGACATTACAAACCTTCTCAGGTGATTTAACTGAATGGAATGCCTTTTATGATTTATTTAAATCACTTGTGCACGATAACGCTACGTTAACAGATGTAGAACGCTTCCGCTATTTGTTATTGTTTTTAAAAGGTGAACCTTATAATCTTATCAAATCGATACCGGTTACTGAATGTAACTACGAAAATGCCTTGCAAGTGTTAATAGGTCGTTACGAAAATAAGCGAATTATTGCAACAAAACATTTCGATAATATATTTGATGTCGAAGCAGTTAGCGACAAAAATATAGAATTTACCTTACGTAATTTGATGAATTGTTATCACGAAAACATTACGGCTTTAAAGTCGTTAGGTATGCCGGTTGAACAATGGAATTTTGTTCTCTTAAATATTTTGCTGCGCAAAATTACCCCTAATATACGTAGACGTTTTGAATTGTCATTAAAAATCTCAAATGAAATTCCTAGTGTGACGGATTTACTTGATTTCTTAGACAAAGAATTAGCGGCATCCGAGATAATGCACGCCTCCGTGCGTACTTCAAGTACCTACTCGGCTCAGGCCGCGGCACAGCGCGCGACCGGGCCTGCTGGCGGGCCGGCCGGCTCGGCTCGACCGGCTGCTGTGACGTCATCGCGCCACGCGCAAGCCGGGCGGCAGGCAATTTCGCTTACTCGCGCGCACTCTGACGTGCAATATAATGCACCGCGCACTCCTAACACATCGTTTTCGCGAAACTCGCGTACTATGAGTATGCATGCTGCAACTGCGGTGGATTATATAAATAAAATTAAATGCGCGTATTGTAAGGATAATTCTCATCCTTTATATAAATGTGAGAAGTTTCACACACTAACTTTTAGTGAACGGAAACATTTCGTCCAACAAAATAAAATTTGTTACAATTGTTTATTCATCGGCCACGACGCAAAAGACTGTAAATCGCGCCACTCTTGCCGCGCCTGCTCTCAGCGCCATCACTCTTCATTACATGAAGATGCGCCTACTTCAAACGTCACACTGACAACGGAGTACTCGCCTTCCCCTGAGTCACACTCAGTAGCGGACACCTTTACGCCCACTCCATTACATGGAGCTGCGGGGTTTTCCTCGAGTAAGAACTGTACGGTTTTACTCACAACCGCGCTTGTAAACGTGCGACCCATGAACCATGGGCCTTACTCGCCGCGGTCCGTTCGTGCTCTTGTTGACCAAGGGTCACAAGCGACGCTGATCACTGAATCGTGCGTCCAACGTCTCTGCCTGCCGCGGTACCCCGCGCAGACCAGTACTACTGTCACCGGCATTGGTGACAGCAACGAGCAACCGCATGGTTACGTGTTGTGCGAGGTTACGCCCCACAACAAACCAGAGCCGAAGCTTTATATCGAAGCTCTTATTTTACCGAAAATAACGAGCTACCTGCCTAGTATTCCAAATACTTTTGAGAATATTGAGCACCTACAAGGTCTTAACTTAGCGGACCCAGAATTGCGTTCTGCGCGTCCCGTCGAGCTCCTGCTGGGGTCAGACTATAGTGACAGCATACTGCTTCACGATAATATCAAGGGCCCACAGGGCACACCCGTGGCCATTAATAGCATTTTCGGATATCTACTGAACGGTAGAATCGCTCATGAAAATACGAGACATCTGAGCACTAATCTGAGTACTTGTCAACTGGACATTAAACTTCAAAGATTTTGGGAGATCCATCCCAGAACACCCACATCTGACGAAGGATGAACTTCGCTGCGAGTCAATCTTCGTCGATACTCACACTCGTGATTCACACGGGAAATATACTGTTTCTCTTCCCTTTAAGGAGAACGCTCCTCCTTTAGGCGAATCTCGTTCGATTGCGCTCTCACGTTTAACTAAACTAGAGGCACGACTGTCACGTGACCCTGCCTTACGTGAGAACTATAACAAGTGTCTTCAAGAATATTTGGAGTTGGGACACATGGAGCCTGTATCTGACTCTGCGAACAGTGACACGTCTCCATACCACATTCCGCACCATTGTGTCGTGAAAAAATCGGCTGCTACAACTAAGTACAGAATCGTTTTCGATGCTTCTTGCCGTACGACATCAGGTCGGTCTCTCAACGATAACTTGCTGACAGGTCAGAAACTACAGAAAGACATTTGTGAAATTTTACTTAAGTATAGATTACATAAGATAGTCTTCACAGCTGATTTAAAAATGATGTATCGCTACATCGGTCTTTGCAAAGAACACCGTGATTTCCAACGCATTCTTTGGAGATTCTCTCCTCACGATCCTGTACAGGAGTATCGTCTGTGTTGCGTATCCTTCGGAACTTCTGCAGCACCGTTTCTTGCTTTACGCACTCTTCGTCAATTAGCCATTGATGAAGCTGCTGCTTTTCCACTTGCCTCACAAATACTTCTCAACGAAGTATTTGTTGATGATGTCGTCACTGGGGCTGACAAAGTTGAAGATGCTCTCGTTCTTCAGCATCAGCTCACTTCCATTTGTAAAGCAGGTACATTCGAACTCCGCAAATGGACCAGTAACAGTTCTGAATTCCTATCTCATTTGACCAATGAGGACTCAAACCATGATGACGCTCTGATTCTATCAGCACTCGACACTGACACTTCTGTCAAGATCTTAGGCCTTAAATGGAATCCTAAGTCAGATACTTTTACTTACCAAACCGATGGAGTAGCTTCAGGCAAATGTACGAAGCGTATAATGTTAGGAGAAATCGCCAAGATTTACGATCCTCTCGGGTTTCTAAGCCCAGTCACTTTATACGCTAAGCATTTAATCCAACTGTTGTGGGTGTCGGGCACAGGTTGGGATGAAACTCCTCCACAGGGTGTCTGTGACTTGTGGTATCGGTTCATCGACGAACTGCCGTTACTACAAGATATTTCATTGCCGCGTCACGTGCTTCCTAGCACTCATCAAGTGCAACTTTGTGGCTTTTCAGACGCTTCTGAAAAGGCATATGCCGCTTGCGTCTACATACGCGTTATTGACTCTGAAGGTGCAATCAACACACATCTTCTTATGGGCAAGACAAAGGTCGCGCCTCTCAAACGGCTCACAATACCTCGTCTTGAGCTTTGTGGCGCTCATCTCTTATCAAAGCTGATAAGGAGAATTCTCACTGCTTACAGCAGTGTATTTTCGTTTGACCAACTTCACGCTTGGTGCGACTCAACAATCACCCTTGCCTGGTTGCGTTCATCCCCAGACAAGTGGCGTACTTATGTTTCTAATCGCATAGCGGAAACGACAAGCAACGTGCCTGCCTCACACTGGCAGCACGTTCAATCGACGGACAACCCGGCGGACCCTGCGTCCCGCGGTGTCCTCCCATCTCAACTGGACCATCAATTATGGTTCAAGGGACCAGCTTGGCTCTCGAAAAGTAAGTCTGAGTGGCCCATTTCCAAAGTTAACTGTCATACTAACGAGGAACAACGCAAGCATGTTCTTCTCACGCAAACTAACGAACCGAGCTCAGAGTTCTTGGAGAGATTTTCGTCACTTCCAAGAATGTTACGCGTAGTTTCTCTTATGTTACGATTCATTAATAAATGTCGTAAAACGAACGTTTATTCAACGAAGCACATTACTGTGTCCGAGACCAAACTGGCTCTCAGTCGAATAATTTCACTCGTTCAACGTGAACAATTTTCTGAAGACATCTCACGTCTCAAGGACGACGATAGATGTACAACACGTCTTCAGAGACTTAAACCTTTCCTGGACGATACTGGACTCCTCAGGGTCGGCGGCAGGATAAATCGAGCTAACGTGCCGTATGACGCCAAGCATCAAATTCTTTTACCTAAAAGACATCATTTTACAAATGTACTCATCGATTTTTACCATAAAACCCATTTACATGTGGGACCACAAACTTTACAGTTTGCCCTCGCACAGACGTACTGGATTCTGTGCGCACGCGACGCCGTGCGTATGCGTACTCGCCGCTGCGTATCATGCGTTCGCGCGCGACCTATCGCGCTACAGCCATCAATGGCAGAGTTACCTACTGCTAGGGTTCGATCGCTTCGTCCCTTCTTACATACTTCCGTTGACTTCGCGGGACATTTTCATCTCAAATCAAGTAAATTTCGCAACGCGAAAGTTTTCAAATCATACGTTTGCGTTTTCGTGTGCATGTCCACGAAGACAGTCCATTTGGAACTAGTCCCCGACTTATCAACCGAATCGTTTCTAAATGCCTTGCGTAGGTTTATATCCCGACGCGGTTATTGCAAAGACATTTATTCGGACAACGGCCGAAACTTCGTTGGTTGTGCGAGATATCTGACCGAACTTTACACGTTTCTGCGAAACGAATCAAATCAGTCTGCCATAAACGAGCAGCTGACAAACCTACAGGTTACCTGGCATTTTAACCCCGCGTACGCTTCGCATTTCGCCGGTCTTGTCGAACGAGCTGTAGGCAGTCTAAAACGACACTTACGTCGCGTCATAGGAACTCTTACACTAACCCACGATGAATTCAACACACTACTGTGTCAAATTGAGGCGGTACTCAACTCTAGACCTCTCTGTCAATTAAGTAATGATCCTGCAGATCCATTACCTCTTACACCCGGACATTTCCTCATCGGGGAACCATTAACGTCTCTACCCGAGTTTGATTTATCTAACGATAATCCAAATCGCCTGGCACGATGGCAGGTGATTCAACAAGCCGTTCAACATTTTTGGAAACGCTGGAGTGTAGAATATCTACACCAGCTGCAACCGAGAGGTAAATGGTTCCACGATAATCCTCACACTCCTCTTCGCGAGGGTTCTGTAGTCGTGTTGGTCGACAACACGTTACCGCCGCTGCAATGGCGTCTAGCGCGCGTGCACGAGCTGCACCCCGGCGTCGATGGTATTACTCGAGTCGTCACTGTACGCATCGGTAATACTCTTAGTAAGCGACCTGTAGTTAAGGTCTGCCCTTTGCCTATTGATTAGGTATTTTTAGGTATAGCATTACATGTTTAGCCCTAAGTTAGCATAGCATTAGAGAGATAATTTTTTAAATAAAATAAGTATTATTTTATGGTCGGCGGCATGTTCAGTATTTCAACATTACTAGCACAAAACACAACGTGTTATTAATTAATTTCGAAATCGATGGATATTCAATCATATAGCTAGTTTGACGGAGACGAAACCAAACGCTTTTCTGTAAGCTAGCAACACTGAGCCTCTTATGGCAATATCCGCTTTACCGCGCATCGTTACAGCTCGCAATGAATTTGCTGGAGCTTTAAAAACCCTATAAAACTTACAAACCCGAACCGCGACACGCGATAATTGAGAAAACCAGACTTTAGCGGCCTGTGAGGAAATACAGCACCAGGGGGCCCCCAGAACATCACACCGAGCAGCGGATGAATTTGAGGTGAGTCTCCCGAACACTAGCTACTTAAAATACGCCACACCCTAAATAAGTAAGAAGGAATAAGATATAGGTAAGATATGTAAGAATTAATCGAAAACCTAAGTCAACCTTAAATGTTTTTGCTCAGCACTTAAATACTTGCCCGTACCGGGATTCTAAGCGAGAACAAAAACTGGCGATCTTCAAATGTCATAAATGTTACATCATACTCGTACCATCCGTAACAAAAAAGATAAAGCCCAAAGCAATATAGTGGAGAGATGCGAAAGAAATCGAAGGAAAAATAAAAGAGACGAGATTGTCCAATTAACTTAGAAACTTGCCAATTTCCTTTGAAAGAAATTATCAAAGACAATCTGGAGTATAATTCCTTTTGCTGGAAAAGTGAGACAGTAGCCAGAGAGGTCATCAATAACCCCCAAAGGGCTCCCGCGCATACTGCTGCTACAGTCTTCGAATTTTACAAACTATAAATGCTCTCCAGAGCACAGAAAACAAATCGATTTAAGTGGATGTTTGAAACGATTATTCTTAGAGAATGATTTTGTATAGAGATGATGCTGTTCAATATTATTGATGAATTTTGTTACAGAGAGATTCATTGTACATCACAGTTCGTGTGTTTAATTTCTACATCCGACCAGGGGCTCTATTTCGGAATGCATAATTGAAAAGTATCAAAAAAAGAGAGAGCGTCGTTTTGGCAGGGGTGGCTCACTACGTGATTTCGTCGCGCCGTTACAAGTACACATGCCCCAGCCGGTATGTTAGCTCTGCAACGGCATGCACGCGTTCGTTCACAGCGCGTTGCGTGCGATTGAAAGGGATGGCCCCGTTATGGCTCGTCAGGGATACCAAAATAGAGGATTTGTTAACAGAGAACCTTCTGTACGTAAATGAAACTGATATTTTATTTTGTGGTTTTGGTTAGTACGTGCTCTCGCACTAATGCTTTGCCTAATGTACGAGTTATTCAAATTCGAATGTAAAAGAACAGTCCGTGAGCACTTAAAATAATCTTCGGGTCTGTAATTCTACCTCGACTGCTTTAAAAAAATACAGAACTTCATATTAGGCCTGCTAAGAATAACTAAAGTGCCCAAAATGCTGTAGCACAAAATAATGTTTGAGAAATTGTTCGCTTTTATGTCAAAGGTAGTTTAACTTTTTGTTACAAAGTTTGCTATTGGCTTATTTGAGGCTGACTGTACTTTGCGTAAACAGAGGCCGCGTAAAGGAGGCTTTTCGTCTGTCATTGGCACACGCCGAGCCGACGAGGGTGCGACTGAGACAATGCCGCGATTAATCGACTCGACTCGACTGACGCGAGAATGCTTTATTAATCCGATTGGTTGTTGACCTTTTTAATATTTGCTTGAGCTAAATTTAATTTGCTTTGTTATTAGCCGCTTAGTTCCGGTTATGCGCTTCTGTATAATACAATAACTACTTACCTACTGCGCAAATATAAAACTGATAGTATTCATACAAGAAAGGAAATTTGGACTACATCAGTAACCTCTCCGTGAACCGAAACGAAACCAAAGAGATTATTTTGACAAAATATATGTAAAAGTACGGGTTGATACAAGTCAAATTTTTAACATTTATTAAAGGCAAATGTTTAACGGACCACCAGATATAGTAAAATATAACGCCAAAAAAATACTTTTTACTGCCAAAAATACTAAATGATCACCAAAATTTTATCTCCATTTTAATATGAAATAGTAACCCAAATTATAACATCTTACTACCCTATTAAAGAAAATGCTATCCAAATAAATCATTGCTAATCTAAAAATAGTTAAGTGGTCACCAAATTTTTATCTCCTATTAATGTGAAATAATAACCTAAATTATAACATCTTACTATCCTATTTAAAAAAAACGCTATCCTAATAAATATTGCTAACCCAAAAATAGTAAGTGATCACCAAAATTGTATCTCCTATTAATATGAAAACATAACCCAAATTATAATATCTTACTATCCTATTAAAGAAAATGATATCGTAATAAATCATTGCTAAATTAAAAATAGTAAAATAATTTCCTAAATTCGACGGTCCCCGCTTTCGTTTCTAGGACTCAGACCTACGCTTCGCACTCCACTGATAATCTCCAGCGAGTAGACGCCACCCCGCTGCGCGGGGTGTCTATTTCTGGTCTGAGGGGCACAAGTGAACCCTAACCTAACCGACCTAAGACAAAGTTCGCTCATGACAAGCCATTTTTGTCCGCCCTGATTATTGGCTCCCAATAAACACGGCCGCCATCGCATACGCAGCGCCACCAGTGGCCAAGAAAGAAACTATTTTACAATGTGCCCGGTATAGAGCTAGGAATATCGACAAATGCGTTGCTCTAATCGATCTGCCGTATTGTTTATCAGGCACATCGTGATAAGCCTGGCCAACTTTTAGGCATATCATGAAATGGCGGCGTTTCACGATATGCCTAGGAATTTCGTGATCTGGCGGGTTTTACGATCGGCCGACGACATATACACTCTAGGGGTAGGACAGACAAGTCCACGTGGAAGTAGGGTGTGCTGATTCGGGTTTTGGGTATCAAAGCATTTTTTGGTGGTCATTATATTTGATGCCTTTATTAAATAGGTAGGTAATTCTGCCGCTTTAAGGAAAAAAACCTTAAGTGACAATTTTAGCGAAATTGAGTTATTGACACCCTCGAAATCAGGAAAAAAAATGTGATTTTTCTATTCAACAGTTATTTCTGTATATCAAACAGATCATGATTTAGACAAGCATAACTTCACGGCATTTTTGTAAAATGACTTCTTGTCAGAGAAAGAAAAAACATAAGTAGTTATTCCTAGATAGAAAAGTTCTTAACTGACGCCCTGTGTCTTTATATTTAGTCTTGAATTTGAGTCAAACATTTATTTCATAAGATGAAAAACCATTTAATGATATTTCTATGAAAAATAACCTTAATTTCACTAAAAAGTCCATTCTTGTTAGTATAAAACAATTAATTAGTCGTAACACTCGGAGGTTGAAAAAACATAAGTTGTCAGTTATGTTTTTTCTATCTTGTACGACTCTTACTTATGCTTTTTCTGCTTAGTGTCGGTTTCAATAAAGAGTAGTTGTGGTTTATTTCGTAAAAATTGCTGTCAGTTATGCTTTATCATGCTAGTAGATAGCCCCCCTCCACCCCTCAAGGACAGGTTCACTCGGCGCACGCGGCTCGATCGGTTACTTGCCTTTGGGAGAGCTGCGCGTACGATGCACGTAATTAATGTACTCTGCTGCTTACGTGTAAAATACGAGAAGTGGTTAACGTGTATATGGTGACTGTTATAAAGTGTCAAAAACTATGGCATCAAATATAATCATCATCATCATCATCATCATATCAGCCGAAATACGTCCACTGCTGGACATAGGCCTCCCCCAAAGAGTGCCAAAGTGACCGATCCCGCGCCACCCGCATCCAGCGGACTCCCGCAACCTTTACCAGGTCATCAGTCCACCTTGTCGGGGGCCTACCAACGCTGCGCCTTCCGGTACGTGGTCGCCACTCGAGAACCTTTCCGCCCCAACGGCCATCGGTTCTACGTGCTATGTGCCCCGCCCACTGCCACTTAAGTTTAGCGATCCGGAGGGCTATATCGGTTACCTTGTTTCTGCTGCGGATAGCCTCATTTCTGATGCGGTCACGCAGCGAAACTCCCAACATGGCCCTCTCCATTGCCCTTTGGGTGACTTTGAGCCTTCTTATGAGGCCCATAGTAAGCGACCACGTTTCAGTGCCATATGTCATCACTGGCAACACACACTGGTCAAAGACTTTCGTCTTGAGACACTGCGGAATATTGGACGAAAAGATTTGCCGTAGCTTCCCGAACGCTGCCCAGCCGAGTCGGATTCGACGAATATAATGACCACCAAAAAATGCTTTGATACCCTAAGCTCTTTTACCAAAAAAATATACTGAACCCCAAAAATAATAATTCTACCATTACAATAGTACTAGCTATTTTAGTAACGACTGCACTTTAAATTGTATTCGAACACCAAATTTACTAAATGATCGCCAAACCTTTGCGACTAAATTAATACAATACTTTTACCTAAATAACCCACTATGATTGCCATAAAATATATGAATGTTACCTAATAAAGTATCATCATCATATCAGCCGAAAAACGTCCACTGCTGGATATGTCCAGCAGGCAGTGGCCTATGGGTCTCCCCCAAAGAGTGCCAAAGTGACCGATCCCGCGACACCCGCATCAAGCGGACTCCCGCAACCTTTACCAGGTCATCAGGCCACCTTGTTGGGGTAAATAAGGTATAATGATGCCAAATTTACAAGTGCTACCAAAACCCGAAACAGTGCACCCTACTTCCACGTGGTCTTGTCTGTCCAACCCCTAGAGTGTATATAAAAGCCCGCGGAGCCAGAAGCTAGCGAAGGAGGTCCTGAGTTGAACGGGGTGAACGAGGTCCAAGCGAAGCGAGAGGGGGAAGGTGGCGAGCCAAGCGAGCCGGCGACCTCCCGAGCGGAGCGTAGGTCGAGTGCGCACGTGAAATGAAGGGCCGACGAAGCGAGTTTCTGGCAGGAGCCCGGGCGGACGGCGGGACACTGAGTCCCAGAAACGAAAGCGGGGCTCCGTCGAATTACGGAAATGATTTTACTATTTTTGATTTAGCAATGATTTATTAGGATAGCATTTTCTTTCATAGGATAGTAAGAAGTTATTATTTGCGTTATTATTTCACATTTATAGGAGATACAATTTTGGTGATCATTTACAATTTTTGGGTTAGCAATGATTTATAAGGATAGCATTTTCTTTAATAGGATAGCAAGATAATATATTTTGGGTTATTATTTCACATTAATAGGAGATAATATTTTGGCGATCATTAATCCATTTTTGGATTAGCAATGCTTTATTAGGATAGCATTTTCTTTAATAGGATAGTTAGATGTTATAATTTGGGTTACTATTTCACATAAAATGGAGATAAAATTTTGGTGATCATTTAGTATTTTTGGCAGTAAAAAGTATTTTTTTTGCGTTATATTTTACTATATCTGGTGGTCCGTTAAACATATGCCGAAAACTATTCGTAAGTATACTTATATACTACGTTTCTAACCTTTCACTTTTGAATAATTATATACCTACCAATTCGTCGCGGTTAATCTTTTACTTGCAATTTGGCTTGAATTTCATGTACGGGTACCGCAATAATTGATTAACAATTAGGTACTCACAGTTACCTACATTATTTCTCAAAGATCTGTAAAAGAATCTCATTTGTTTTTTTAAATAAATAATTATGATTTTTAGATGTATTTTTATGAATACCTTTAAAGAGATAAATTATAATTTTACTATCTTAACTAAGCAAAAAAACCACAAGTACGCAATTGTGCTTTTTCGGCTTCTAGATTGTTTAGTAACATAAGCATAACTGTCTACCAATAAGGAACGGCGGCTTGGGAACCCGCAAAATTTCAAATGTAGCTTTGCCGGCATTCCTGTCTTCAATTCACAGCACGCTAAATCTCGCAGGTAGAATACTTAAAGCCCCAGCGGGCGTTAACTGCGAGATTGCATGTTTGAACGAGGCCACGAATGCCTGGCTAGCTGGACCGAGTCCAAATCTCCCGTCCAAACCACATAGGCAAAGGGCCTGGGATACAATAGCCTCCGTCGCCACCTTACAAACTTTAATAGAGCCCTTAACAGGCAGGGACCGGGCCAGGCTGTTAGCTGTGTCCAAGCCAGAATCTGGTTACTGGCTCCATGCATATCCCTCGCCCAACACTGGCACTTTTATCGACCCAGATACCCTACGCATAGCTGTCGGTCTCCGGCTGGGAGCTGGGATCTGCACAGGTCACAACTGTGTTTCCTGTGGAGCTTCAGTGGACCAACTCGGCCACCATGGCCTTTCTTGTTCCTCGGGCGCCGGCCGCCTGTCCCGCCACGCCGCTCTCAACGACATTCTCAGAAGGGCCCTCGTCAGTGCCAGCGTTCCTGCAGTTCTGGAGCCCCAGATTGTGCGGCGCGATGGCAAGTGCCCTGATGGAACGTCGTTGATACCCTGGAAGTCCGGGCGTGCGCTGGTGTGGGACGCCACCTGTACTGACACCCTGGCGGCGTCCTACCTACCAGTAACTACCAAACGTGCGGGGGCGGCGGCTGACGCTCGGGAACGCCATAAGATATCAAAATACAGCTGTCTCGGCGCCCAATATCAATTCTTCGCTTTCGGCGTCGAGACACTAGGTCCTTGGGGTAAGGGTGCGCTGGAGCTCCACAGGGAGCTCGGCAAAAGGTTGGAGGAGGCAACAGGCGACCCTCGCGCCGGCAGCTTTCTCGCGCAAAGAATCGCAATCGCAGTTCAGCGCGGGAATGCTGCCTGCGTGTTGGGCACCCTGCCAAGAGGCCCAGGTCTTTTATTTAATTAGTTATTTTAATATATTTTTTGTAAGTTTAGGGTTTAGATTTAGTTATTTTAATTTAACATTAGTTTTAGTATTGTATTTACCTTCACTATTAGTATTAATGTATTTTTCACTTCTCATGCTCAAAAAGTGCATCATATTAGACTTGGCAAGCGGGGCTAAAGTAGTACATTTAGCCCCTAGGGAAAATATGTATACATATTTATGATTTATAAAACATTTTAATTTGACCACTCACAACAGTTCACTATTACATCCACCAATCACATAGTATTTGCTATCTACTAACCAGAATACAGCTAGACATTAAAATCGACCAATCAGGAAACAGAATTCAATTCAAACATTGGGTGTTTTTCAAGCGTGGTTAACTGCATACATGAGTCATGTAAGCAGTTAACCACGCTTGAACGTTTGGATGGAGCTATAGTCGGTCAGAGGCGTTTATTTTTGTAATTATTGTAAATTAGGGAATGAAAAACTCCTAATGTTTGAATTGAATTCTGTTTCCTGATTGGTCGATTTTAATGTCTAACTGTATTCTGGTTAGTAGACAGCAAATACTAATGTTATTTTAAAGAGTTGTGATTGGTGGATGCAATTACATGACATGAGCTATGAAGATTGAGCGGGATAGACTACGCCGCTATTAGACGGTCAGAGGCGTTTATTCGTCTTGTGAATATTTTGCATCTGTGTCAAAACAGTTTATTAAAAAGAATGGCGCCAAATTGAATAATCTTTTCACCTTGGTAGAATTGTTGATTCTAGATGGATAATCCTTGTTTTTACTATTTTCTCGCAGTCGAAGTGAAAAGTAGAGTGTATAACTCTGGTCTAAAAGCCATATTACCCCTCGAACTATTTCCCCTCACTTCGTTCGGGAAAATATCCATCTCGTGGTAATATGGCTGACTTTAGACCCTTGTCATACAATCTACTATTT